>CP125979.1:68308950-69571624 GCA_030063025.1 Avena longiglumis | reverse complement strand
TATTCTCAAGAGCTCCCAGGCATGAGGTTCCTAAAGGATCTGAAGTTATTCTTCTTATTGTGAACAAGCCACCAGTTTCCAAGACTCAGTACTGCAGAATGATGCTAATTGAATCTGGACAAGGAGTTATCTGTTTTGGATGGAAAGATGTTGTCAAAACATTCAGTCTGAAAGAGGGAGATGTCTACTTGTTCAGTTTCAGGGACACTAGGATTATTCCAGTCAAAATTAGGGATCCAGTTGCGTGGCTCCAGTTGGTGATAATAAAGCTAGATTAGTACTTAATGGGTCTGGATTAATGGGCCTGTTTTTTGGGGTGTACAAGTGGATATTGTCTGATTAAATGGGCCACATCATGGGGGAAGTGGTGGACGTGGGGGAGCAGTTTTACATCCCCTATCCCTTTACCTTTAAATAGGAGGAGAAAACCTGACCGCTTTACAATTCTTGTGCGTAGAGCTTTTCTTCTATCCCTTCGACTTTCTGGGTGAGTTTAATTCTGTACACAGATCTTATTATTCTATTTCATTTAATCTGATGCAATCTAATTCTTTTACTACATTTTCAGCTCTCGGGTTCTGAATTTCCTCCTTCGGCTTTTCAGCTCTCAGGTTCTGAATTTCAACCTGCTATCTGTGATCAACCTGGGTGGATTTTTGTAGGTGAATTAACCTGGATGTTATTTTGTAGGTGATGGATGACATGACGTGTGCTATCTGTGATCAAGCCTGGTGACAAGCTAGAAGAGAAGTATTGTCAGATGATGGAGCTATTTCAAACATCACAGAAGAGAATGAAAGAACATATTGAAGAACCTCTTCTTGAAGAATTAGAAGGATTTGACAAGATGAAGAATAGTGGTCAGGAGGAGAAGCAAGCAGTAGATGACAAGAAAAGGAAAAGGCAAAGGGTAGAAGAAAAGATTGGAAATGAAGTTAATCTTGCGAAGAATGAAACTGCTGAGGTAAAATAACTACTGCTTGTACATGTGTCAACAAGAAATCCTTGTACATGTGTTTCTTGTATGTTGTACCTCTTGCTGATTAGGAATTTAACTAAATGCAGGTTGCTATGATAAATAAAATTAAACTAGAGAAAGCTGAAGAGATGAAGAAGTCAAACATTTGCAGCACCATCCCAAAGTACAAAATAAGTATAGGAATGGAAGTTGTCTTGACTTCACCAAATTCTTCTAACCTTGCAGCTCTTGGAACAATTCAAACTGCAAATATAAATGCAGTTGGTTTAGATGGAGATCCACTAAGTGATTTTGTGGAGGTCATGGTTAACATTGTCTACCGTGATACAACCATACTGCTTAGACCACTTGGGAGAATGACAAAGATGGGAAATGCCCAAGCTAAATGCATTCCATGGCCCAGGAACCATGTTAGTATTTCTTACACTTTTTAAATATACATGATGAACAGTGCATTCTAATATGTGCAGGTTACATTAAGAGATTTGTATGAAAAAAATCTACAAAACAAAATTGATAGACAAAACTCAGTCAAGGTTTGCATGCCAGGAAAGCCAGGAGCTAATAAGAAAACTGCTCCTACTGAACAGGCATGTTGCTATGTTATTGAACTTTGTAAATAACTGAAAATTTGAACCATGAACTAACATATGGAATAATGATGTAGGTTACTGGTGCAAAAGGAACAACTCTTGATCTGGTGCAAAAATCTGTCTTAATAAGATCCAACCTTGAAGCAAATGCTGCTGCTTATGCTTCTGCTACTGCTTCTGCTAACACAGATTCTCAAATGCATGAAAAGGTATGTTACATGTACTGCTTCTGCTCCAGCAATATCTGAATTATTTCATCTACTAATACATGAGATAATGTGCAGCTTGTGGATGAACAGTCATGAGCCAAGGCAAAGTAATTATGGAGGAACCAGTCATGATCCAGGCAAAAGGTAGAGTGACGAAACCAAATTCCAGAAACCAGAAGCAAACTAATGTTGCTGCTTATGCTTCTGCTACTGCTTCTACTAACACAAATTCTCAAATGCATGAAAAGGTATGTTACATGTACTGCTTCTGCTCCAGCAATATCTAAACTGTTTCATGTACTAATACATGAAAAAATGTGCAGCTTGTGGATGAACCAGTCATGAGCCAGGAAACCAGGATCAAGATCAAGAAACCAAGATCAAGAGTACCAAAGAAAACTGCTTCTCTTGCTGCTACAGCTACAGCAGATTCACAAGTACCAGACAAGGCAAGTTACAGTTGTAAACTATTACAAATGCTTAGAATATTACACTGACAACAGTTTAAACTAAAAAAATGTGTAGATTGTGGATGAACCAGTCATGAGCCAGGAAAAAGTTAGAGAAAAGAAACCAAGATCAAGAGTACAAAAGCAAGCTGCTGCTCCTACTACTATAGCACAAGTACCACACAAGGCAAGTAAACTCTTAAACTAGTTGAACTCCTAAACTAGTCTGAACTCAGACAGATCTTAACAATGCAGACTGTTGAACTGTTGAACTAGCTGCTCCTTCTGTTGAACTATTGAACTAGCTGCTCCTTCTGTTGAACTATTGAACTCAGACAAATCTTAACAATGCAGTCTGATGATATTGCATAGTCTCAAACTCAGACAGCTCGGACAAGGGATTGCCAAGCAGCTGATGATATTGCATGGTCTCAGCTTATTTAAAGTCACTGTAAGATATAGCTGTGAACATATGTAATATATGTCACTGTAATACATTTAGTTAAATTTGAACCTCTGCAATGGTTGTGGACGAATTGTAGTATATTTCATGGTAATATATGTCACTGTAATGTGGTTTGTAATATATGCCACTATGATTTGATTTGAGTGCATTACCTAATGTAATTCAATTGATGTGAGCCATTTTGTAATATATGTCACTGTAGTATACAATTGCTTTTGGCTAGGATTTAGTGGCACTAGTGATAGTGCCTCAAATGGTTGGTTTTTATAGGCACTAGTCATAGTGCCTCAAATGGTTGGTTTTTAGAGGCACTATAGTGCCTCAAAGGTGGTTTTTAGAGGCACTAGTCATAGTGCCTTAAAAAGTTGGGTTTTAGAGGCACTAGTCATAGTGCCTCAAATGGTTGGTTTTTAGAGGCACTAGTGATAGTGCCTCAAATGATTGGTTTTTAGAGGCACTATAATTTGTGCCTTAAGTTGGTTTTTGCGTCACTAGTCATAGTGCCTCAATTGGCTAGGATTTAGAGGCATTAGTCATAGTGCATCAAGATTTAGAGGCACTTTTTAAAACTGCTTCAAATAACTTTTACCTACACGACCGTCCCCGGCATTTTTTTAGTGCCTTAAAAACTCAATTGTGGCACTAATTTGACTATTGGAGGCACTTTAGAGTGCCTCTGAATGATGTACCTTCCATAGTGTGAGGCCCGGGGAAGCGGCTGAATCATCATTTTTCAGAGCAATCCCCGTCTCAAGCTTTTTGGAGAACGCGGCGTGTACGAGCATCTCCAACCAGGGGAGATAACATGAGATTTTTTTTGAAGTGAGTCTAGCTCAACTGGTTGGAGGTGTGAATTTACAAACCCAACATCCGAATTTAAATCTTTACGGAAGCGAATTAAGGTTTTTATTTATGCTTGAGGACCAGGCTCTCCTGGTACTCATGCTTAATGGCTGTGTGCATCCCTAATTGGTGCAGAGGCTGAGGAAGTTAAATCCTCCCTCCATTCAAACGACATCCGATTCCTAGCCTGGAAAAAGGCTACATTTGCTACCAATTCCATCTACCATGGAAAAAGGCTCCCCGTGTCGTACCCCAGGATAGCACCGGGGGCGATCTACCTGCCGCCAAAGCCCCCCCCCTACCGCTGGATCATCTTTGTCGCTGCCGCCAGCCCTCGCCGTGGCGGCGGCGGTCCTAGCTGCTGAAGGTGGCTAGGATGGTGGTGCGACGGAGGCGATAAACGAAGCTGCTGGGACGACGGCGGCGGAAGCCGATGCGCTGTGACCTGAGCGGCGTCCCTGCGTCGAGGTGGAGGTGGTGGTTCCCCGTGGCGGGGATCTGGTGGAGGAGGTGATGGAATTGGGGCTTCCTTTGGAAGACCAAGATCTGCTCTCTAACCTTAATTGACGGCGGGATCTAGACGAGGCCATGGTCCTTCTGGCCATGGTGGGCGTGAGCCGGGGCCACAAAGTGAGGTTGCGGGGCGCGATGAGAGATGGGTTCGATATAGTCCTCTATGTCCGATCTGGTAGTTGTCTCCGGCGCTGCCTTACCTTCTCATTCGCTGTTCTAATCGGCGGCGTGGGGGCCTGCTGGTATACTTGAATAATGGAGGCGGTCCTAGGGTTCCTCCCGCGTGAAGAAGAAGATCTGCTTGATCTTGGCCCTCGCGGATCTGGCTAGAGTGTCGAGTTCCGGAAGGTTCTGCCGACGAACTCCCATGGGCGCATCAGGCCTAGAGATTGCTGGATCGGATGGTATTCAGTCGTGCGAACCTTGTTTTTATGACCGTTTGGTTTCAGCGGGAGCGTGACAAATCTCTGCTGTTTCTTCCCACCAAGTGCCATTCATCGAGCCATGGTGAAGTCAGATGCGGAGAATTTCAGGAAAGCGGAAACATGAGGGCAACAATGGTGATTTGAGTCTTTGTGGCGACGACAAACTGGCTACGTGATCCATGACTCGCAGCAGCGACTGCTTGTGGGGGGAGACAACACAAGAGGAGTTCCGAGTCTTACCTTGTAGGGTGAAAATCCAAGGTCTGGCCTTAACTGGTTGTGCCTGACAATGACCTTGTTGAAGGCATTCTTTTGCGAGCGAGGACTTTCTCCAGGGTGAAAATCTATGATCTTTGATCGGGCAACGATGGCGCTTGTACACTATTTCCTTCTTGAAGACGTTGTTATTGGAGTGGAGGACTACTGTTGTTGTTCTGGTGCTGTCAATGTCGTTGCTCTGAGGCATAGTTCTTTGTAGGGGGACTTTTCTTTTTAGTAATTCTTTTTTTCTTTTTTTATGGGTTGTGTGCATCCGTAAGGCTGCTAGGGCATTCGTTGTTGTAGAGGCTGGGTGTAATTGGTATCCCTGTGATATTAATATATACACTTTTGCAAAAAAACGTGAGCTCTGCCCCTACATCGAAATTTAGGTAGGATAAATTCGGTCACCACCCGCCGAAACTCGAACACCGCCGCTCTCTCAATGCGAATTCAAAATCCAGCATCCCCCCTAATCTAACTCTTCCCTCTCCCGAGATCCATGGCGATGACGGGAGCTTGTTCACCGACTGAGATCAAGAGCTCAGAGCCGGTCCTAGCCAGCATGCCTTCCCCATCTTCCCTGACCCGCTGAATCCTTTTATGCTGTCAGTAATTAAGAAATCTTTAACCATTGATGTGGTCAACTAGATCTGGAAGATTGCCATGGAGGTCCATAGATCTATGTTGATTGGCACAATTTAGTAGTTCAATGCTTATAATAGGATGGATTAGTTATGGTCGCTGTAGATTTTAGTACCATGGTTTAGGTGTGAAATTTTTTGGAGGTCGTCATGCCTTCTTCACCGTCCAACACAGCCACGATGCTCGTGCCTTCTTCTGAGTCGAGCACAGGGACAGTGATCCTTCATTTGAGCCCGTCGAGCACGAAAACCGTGATCACGTCGACGTCGCCCCCCCTCCCACCAACTTATGCACTAAATCCTGCTCCTCGACCTGGAAGAACCTGTGTGCCTATATTGTTTCTTTATCAACTCATGCACACCATTGTAATTTGATGCATAATGTGTTAGCTGTTGCTTAGGTCCTAGCACCTTCTCCCAATCTGTCTGCTCCCTCGGTGAAGATTGATATGACCTAGATGTAGATTGACAATACAAATCCTGAGCCATGGAAGTATCTGAACCAACTTTGTCAGAGTTCTTTCTCAACAGAATCTGCGAGCAAGTTAGCTATGAGGTAGACTTTGTTTGTGGCTTCAAAGAACATTATATATAGAGTGTTTATAATGATGTTCTTTACTACACATGCATTACAGTCACTCTTAGTTAGCTTTAAAACCGCATGAGGAAGTGGAAATAGCTCTAGCCACCCGGTTGTGGTTGTCGACGGCAGCCCTTCCCCTGTCTCCTGACCATGCCCAATCGATGCCTTCTCTTTCGCCGACCCTCTAGAACCACCAGATCTACATCCTCTTCCCCAGTGGCCACCAAGCGCTAAGCGAGGCCGCTCCACCACAGTTCTGCAGGGCCCCACCATTAGCGACCGTGCGCTGTCAAGCCGACCTGTCCAATCACCCCTGTTATAGGATACTGCCGCCACCCACGCGGTGACAAGCTGCTATTCCGGGTCGCCTTAGCCTTTCTCGTCTCGTCACCACCATCATCCACTGGGCCGCACCCGTAGCACTGCATTGACCCGCTATAATACACACACATCTTCCTCCACTAAGCCCTTCCTCTCAATCTACACTTCCCCAGACCACCCCTTATTGAGCCTCGCTTCCCAGGAAGTACCCCTTCACCGCAGACTAGATCAATCTGACCGCCCCGGTCCCGGGGAGATACTCCCGATGCAGGGGCAGATCCAGTATTTGACCATAGGGGGGCGAGATGATAGTGACGATAAACTAGGTATACAACAACATTGAATGAAATCTTAACTATATATGTAGTTTCTTTATCAAAACGACATGTTCTATAATTAAAGCTTCATTTTATTTGATCAAATACATGAGCATGTGGGGCAAAGAAGAAATTCACCATAAAAGACGTAAACATGAAAATATATCAAGTCTTCTAGTATATAATATGAATATCACTCTGTAACATTATATTTTTGCAATAAGAATAGCAACTAGATTCTACTAGTTTGAATGTAAGTTTATGTCCAGACCTGTCAAATAAATTAGTAACTCAATAATTAGTTAATCACGAAATAGTTCTAATAAGAAATTCTAGTCCAACATGCAATTGATCTCACAAAACAATTTATGTTAGATGGGCTAATCAAACAAGAAATTCTAGTAGCCAACATGCAATATATTCCACGATCATACGATTAGGGGGATCAATTAACGAATTGGGCATGATGTGTGGCAGCGGCATGCCGTAGTTGATAGTTCCTAGATACACGGGAGTCGTGATTTGTGCCTTCGCTAACTGATAATGACTGAATACATAATCCCGATCCTGGCAGCGACACTCAACCAACGAGACCCTGACACTGGGTAGGCGCCACCACGGCGGAGGCGGAAAATAGAGAAATAAGTCGACTAGATTGTCGAGGGAAACCAAGTAGAACAGAAATTCAGACGCATGCCATGGATTAGATGATTGATCCGTGGTCTTTCCGATGCTTTAATGTGTATTTATTATCCCTTGATGGCTAATGTTTTGGGTTTGTCCCATAAAGATTCAACAATCAGCAGCGTTGCACACATTGGTTTAGACTAATGGACAGAATATTACAATTATCCATTTAGCATCAAAACTAGTCCTAGACCCTGCCACCCCTCGGTCCCTCCCTGGATCCGCATCTGTCCCGATGGACATACCAACATGTCGATTGTAAGAAGCATCGCCATCTTGTTGTAATAATATACTCCCTCCGTTTCAAAATATAAGATGTTTTAGGTTTGTGAAGAAAATGTATCTAGACTTCTTTTAGTGTTTAGATTCACTCCAAATCTGAGTGAACCTACCTACTAAAAGAAGTCTAGATACATTTGCTTCACAAAGCTAAAACATCTTATATTTTTAAACGGAGGGAGTACTGTACTGCGTAAGGCTGCAGGGAGCTGCCGATCGAGGAGTGCTGTACTGCGTGCATGTCGCACTTTATACACTAGCTAAGGAAGGAACACGACTGCATAAGCTAGGTACCGAACGGCGTGCTCTGATCTATTCTATTCCACTCTACGGATTACTACTTTAGTAGCAGACTGTTACCTCGCGGTAAAAGAAAAGGAATGGAAAAAAGAAAAAGAGCGGCCGGTCTAGCAGCTGCTTCGATCTGCTACCACTGTACTGTACTTTTGGGGTTTTAATTTCGTGGGTTGGCAGATCGACGCACGCAGCCTTACTAGTACTAATTCGTGATCTTCTCTTTCTATGTCCATCAATCTGCGCGTGCTTCGATGCTTGTACGTAGTAGCTAGTATCTGCATCGATACGATGACTCGATCCATCGCACGCGCGTGCAGCGATCCACCAAGCCTCGATCGAGGCTATGCATGTTCTAGTACATACCAGGAGCTAGGCATTCCATACTACTTTCTCCGTTTAGAAATATAAGATATTCTAGGTTTATAAAGTGAATGTATCTAGACATCTTTTAATATATAGGTTCAAATGAATCTAGAGATGTCTAGATACATCTTATTCACAAACCTAAAACATCTTATATTTTCAAACGGAGGGAGTACACTTTTGCTTCGGTGTCTTTCCTTCCTTCACATTTTTTTTTAAAAAACTTGATATCGATTCATTTCGAAAACCGTAAAAATCCATCGTTCTTAGATATATACTTACCGTACACGTATACTCATCTGTCTGCGGAAGGTGAAAATAAGGAGGTATAACATCGTTAACAAAAATTCAATATTTGGCATTTCAAAGGCGTAGATTGTGATAACACGAGGTATGATCAGCCGGTGAGAACGTGGAATATACCAGCTCGACCGATTACACCTATACGAAGATATACATGGTCTAGATATGAGTTTGACGGATAAAAAAAAACTGACACTTGTAAACTTAAGTTTGAGTGGGACACCGAAACACAGCTGCATATATACTATGTGCTTTAGTTCGTGTCCATCTCTGCTTGCATTGCATGCTTCCGTGCTGATGTGGTCGGCCGCTATATGTGTGTGCTCTCCGTTGCAGTGTGTACGCAGGCCGCCCTTTGTCTGCCGATTCGTTTCATGGTTTCTCTCGATGACAGCACTGCACCTATAGGCATGTAGCTGCAATGGGATGTGCCGCCGTACAGCAAGTACCCGACAATGGACAATCGATCTGACCGACCGGCACGTACTCTTGAGTATAATAACATTGTTACCAGACTTTGTTGATGTTTACGCTTTAGAAAAAAAACAGTCAACGATGTGACACGATGAGTATAATAAATTTAGATACATGTGAATCTAGACAATCTTCAATATCTATTTCGTAACAAAGTGAGTAGACCATTGTTTCAAATATCGTGCTTTGTTGTCATTTAGGCTTTAGAAAAAATAAGTCAATGATGCTCTGGCCGATCCCAAGCAGGCATCCTTTTACACGGCTTGCATAATGGCAGCGGGGAACATTCATCGGTGCACATGTATGTCGCGCGATGCATGACGGCATTGTCTATACCATCCCTGCATCCATCATTTGCATGCCCAAAAGAGCAGGCCAGGGCACTCCACATTTATTCATCGTGCGCGGTGCGTTCTACATATATCTTCTAATTACCGAATGCTTCATGCATCCACAACTAATCATTATGCCTAAACTCCTAGTGCCATTCATGTCATGCATGCTTGCTTATAGTTCGCCGGTAGAAATTAATCACATGGAGGGCATGAAAGCCCTAGAGTCGTCTTCACAAGTTAATTGAAGTACTCGATCAAGTATTGTTGATGATTAATCATGGTAAGTGTGTGTAAAGCAAACTAGTGGTGACATTTGTGCATCATCAACGCATTGATAAATCAAATTCTCTCAATTTTGTTAGGATTACATGATAACTCATCGACCGGACAACCAGTACATAAATTATGTCAAACTCGCTCAATTGTATGAAAGCTGACAGTTTACTCCGAATACATGATTTAATTTGTTCTGGTGGTGTATAGAACAACTAAAAGCGTGAAAAAGTGAGTTATGTATGTGATCATCTACAGAAGATTACTCACTCGGCTATTTACTAAAATCTGCTTGTTTCTCCATCTGGCTCGCAATCTATTCATCTCACGCCTCGCAAGCTACCCCGATGAGTTCTTTCTCTTTTAGTGTACGCTTATCCAAAAAGACCGTCACCCAACTCTTCTAGATGATAACCCTAATTGTAATGCCCGGTATGTTATTTATGACACAACCACTATTTGTACTAACTTTTTTACTTAGTTGAAGCTTAATTGTTTAATTTTTTCAAGATTAATAAAATATAGATTAGTTCTTATTTTTATAGTACTTAACAATGTCATGACTCATGACCATTTTTTTATAGCACCAAAATATGTGTACAATTCAAATGTATATTCTTACTATATAGTAGTCCTGATGAAGACATCTTATTTAGAACCTTGTTTTACATTTTCAAAGTTAAGATCGAACATTTTGCTAGACTGGATTTAGTGCAGCAGTAAGAGAACACAAATATGATAAAATCACATTTGATTACATGATATGCCGAACACTTAGGTGTACCATGGTAGAGGGCCGGGTATTATAGTGTTCGAGTGAATCAAATATCCTAATCGAATGTATGTAGTGTATGACAACAAATAACAAGATATACTATATGTTGGGCTATGTGCCGGTGGCTGGACAAATAACGAAAACTTTTCCGGCCAACTTACCGGTGCGCTGCCACGCCAAAATCCATCTTAAATAGATGGCAGCTGTTCTTATTGCTAAACGCGCAATTGTGGAAGTAGGTGAAGCACGTCACTCGGGCCTATGTAGTCCTTGTCCGTCGTCACATGTCAGGCTCCAACGAGCTCACAATTGTGGTGCCTTCGCCGGTATCCACACATACAAGTTGGAGTAACATCGGGGAGGTGCTAGCATCTAGTCCACCGCCCTTGGGGCAAGGTGGTGGTGGTGCGTGAGGAGTGATAAATTGTCTTCCGCCACCACACCCCACCCACCAATATATAGGAAGTAGGTGAGGGGAGACCCAATGTCCTATCACTGCACAACTCCAACCCTTGCATCCAATCCATTAACACGTGTCCCTATTATGGTAAGACTAACATGCGACATGTATTACTCGAATCTCCATTCGACTAACTCCACTCTCTTAAGTGTGTGACCCCACAAACTTTTTATAAGCTAGATGAAACTCAATAGGTCTGCGCATAGAGTCGATAGTCGGTAGAGGCCTCTAGCAAGACGTGCCGACCCCGATTACACAAGTGCCCTTAATGTGACATTCTATCAGATTCCCTTTGACTCACGATATTGGTGGTAAGCCGTAGGCGGGACTCGTCATGCTAGTGCCAACTTAGCTCTCTCTTCTTGATTCCATCGTATGTGATTTCATCCACCTAATCTTATCCAGATCTCCATCCATCTAACTCAGTTAGAGTAATTTGATCAACACTTGACCAAATTACCTATGACCATGTTTTTCAAATTATATCACACGAGAGGATTCAGAGAATATCTCTCCATGGTGGAGGGGCAAATTCCATCTTGGTCGAACCACATCATGAAGCTTACTTCTGAGTCGGACCAATATTCACCATTATGGCACCTAGTTAACGGATATCATTAGGCAGGCTCAAATCTGACTAGTTGGAAACTCGGATCATGCGAACAATACGGATCTAAGGAAGCCATTGCATCTAGTTGGATTGTATGAAGTTTACTCACGCCGACTAGACCTTTGATCAGTCTGGCTAGCATAGCTCTTTCGAGTACTTAATGTTAGTCGGATGGCATATCCATGCCTATGTTTGGTGGAACTTTGACATCATCTGGCTTACACATTCCTCACGACATTGTGTCCGACACTACTGTAAACGACTAAGGACAAGAATGCACCACTGACTTAAGTACTAGTTAGCACAAGCTGGGTACAATCCGGTTACCTAGCACAATCATTTTTGCATAGGACTAACTTACAAACAAAAAGTTGGAAAAGAGGAGCCTCTAGAGAACAATTCCTAACACTATAATCATCAAACCATGGATAATCTAACTATTAAGATAAGTGTAATTCAATGTACGATGTAGCTTCTCATTGCATTTACTCTGACTAAGAAAATTTTATTTTTATATTTCAAAACAAAATACAAAACTGCATATAATTCCTGAATAAGAGAAACTTTTTGATGGTTTTTATTTACTAACCACCTTTAATTTTATATGTCCGGTTTAACCTAGAAAATATTTATCAGAGTACTTAAGTGGCTAGGAAGTCTGTGTTAGTGCCACACCTTGCTGATATTTGAAAATGTTTTGAAGCTTGCAGGTCACTTTGTTAGATGTATATATATATATATTGTATTTCCCCCGTATGTTAGGGGGCTGCCTGCATATTTGCCCTGTACATGTACTATATATTGTGGCCTTTGGCCCCCAGAGGAATACAACTTGTATATTCCTAACATGGTATCAGAGCCGGTTTTAGGGTTTCCGTGCCCACCGGTCCTCTGCTTGTGACCGTCACCGCCGTCAGCTCGCCCCGGCCACCGCCGGTTCCCGTTCTGGCCGCGTACGTGGAATTCTCGTTCTTGGACCCGTCTCCTCCTCTGGATCGGCTTACCTCATCAATATTCAGCCTTCTGCTGCACTGCAGGGTGGTATCCCTCTTGAGCGCCTATCTGGACAGTCTCCGGACTACTCCATGCTTCGCTTGTTTGGTTGTGTTTGCTATGTTCTTCTTGCTCCCCGTGAACGCACCAAACTGACTGCTCAGTCTGTTGAGTGTGTCTTCCTTGGATACAGTGATGAGCATAAGGGCTATCGCTGCTGGGACCCTGTTGGTCGTCGGATGCGTATCTCTCGTGATGTTACCTTTGATGAGACGCGTCCTTTCTATCCTCGTCCAACCGCTGGTACCTACCCGGTGGAAGATATCTCTTTTCTTCTCTTTCCTGACACACCTCCTTCTACTCCTGTTGTGTCTTCTTCCGGATCCCCTCCTCCTGATGTCTCTTCTTCGACACCGTCTGCATCTGTTCCGTCTAGTTCTCCTAGTTCTCCTCGTTCTCCGGAGTCTTCCTCTGCTATACCTTCTTCTTCATCGTCGTCTCCTGACTCGTCTTCCTCTGATGAGATTCCCTCTACTCGTCCTGTTCGTCAGCGTCGTGCCCCCAACCGTTACTCTCCCAGTCAGTATGGTCTTTCTGTTGCCTCCGAGCCGACTTCTTATCGGGATGCTGAGCATCATCCTGAATGGCAGCTGGCCATGGCTGAGGAGCTTGCCGCGCTTGAGCGCACTGGCACCTGGGATCTTGTTTCTCCTCCTCCTGGTGTTCGTCCTATCACGTGTAAGTGGGTCTATAAGATTAAGACCCGCTCTGATGGATCTCTTGAGCGCTATAAAGCGCGTCTTGTGGCTCGTGGTTTTCAGCAGGAGCATGGTCGTGACTATGATGAGACCTTTGCTCCTGTGGCTCATATGACCACCGTATGTACTCTTCTTCTTTGCTTGCTCACACCGGGTCTGTGTCCCAGCTTGATGTTCAGAACGCATTTCTCAATGGTGAGTTGCGTGAGGAGGTTTATATGAAGCCACTTAAGATCGGGAGTGCTAAATATTCTAAAGGTATGATCATATATTTTACTTCTATAGTTATCATAAAACATCTCTAAACCATACTCTCTAACCTCTCCTTGGTAAAGGATCATGATGCCGCCTTTCGGTCTATCTTCTCATGAGCATCTTGGAGGTGGCCGGTTGGTGCGCTGACGTGGTTGATGTTCCTCCCAGCGATGGCTTTCACAATGAGTCTCCACATTGTCTTGGCTCTGGATGTTGTGGGGCGTAGACAGCGATTTAGGTTGGTCATAATGGGGAGTAACTTAGAATAGTAACATGCACATGTTATTAGTCTAAGTTACTACCTTTATAGTGGAAAATAATTTAGATGTGATAACATGCAATGCCACATTAATTAGGTTGTAGACACACTTTGTCTTGGTATGTGTGATGTTATAGTAACATATCTAGTTACTCAATCCATCTCTCTCTTCATTAAATTATTGCCACATAAGCAAAAATGCTGACTTGGACTTTTAGTTACTAGTGAAGTTACTCCACTATGACCAGCCTTACGGTGTTGATCCTTGTTCTCGGCATTGCCATAGGAAACTGTGATAACATTTGGCATGTTGTGTGCTTCCCGCCTTTGACGCTCGGTCGAACCAGTGCGCGATTTGTAGGGGTTCGTAGCATGGAAAACAAAAAATTTCTACCGCATGCATACAAACAAGCCAAGATCTATCTACTAGATTGTAGCAACGAGCCGATAGAAGCACTCACCCTCGAAGATTCTAAAGCGGTTAACGAGAGCAGATTCTCGTGGGTGATGTAGTCGTACACTTTCCGATCTCAATATCGCGTAGACGATCCTTCTGGCGCTGCGTTCCGGCAGCGCTTCCGCAGTCGGTCACACGTTCGGTACTCGATGAAGACTTTCCTGTCCGTTGTTCCAGCAGGCAGCGGAGGTTATAGTTCTCCCTTCGTGATTCCGGCAGCACGACGGCATGGTGTCGGAAGTAGAGGGAAGATCCCGCAGGGCTTCGCCTAAGCCGGATGCGAGTTATGGTGGATTAGGGTTTCCTGGAAATCTAGGGTTTAGAAATCCGGGAGGAGGAGGAGGTGTCGGCGACGGCTAGGGCGGCGGCGGCGGCGAGCGGCGGGCTCGGGTGGACAGGGCTTAGAACTTGTGTGTTGTGTTGGGGCAGCCCTCCCCCTCTATTTATGAGAGGGGGCAGCCTTGGGAGGGGTGGGTTTGAATCCAAACCCAAACCCAAGTTGGATTGAGAGAAAGACTTGTTTCTTCTCCCACTAGGAAACCATTGTTCTAGTTTGACTTTCAATTTACAGCTTTATTTCTCTCTCGCATATGCCAACACCAAGTGACCTTGGATATGATCCAATCATTCCACATACCCATGACACATTCATGGACCATTCTTCTTTCGGACCGGTGAACCTTCTAGACCCTTCTAGAACCTCTCCGATGAAATCATCGGAAACTTTCCCGAACTCCGAAATAGGACTTTCCTTATATCAATCTTATTCTTCGGACCATTCCGGATCTCCTCGTGATATCCCGGATCCCATCCGAGACTCTGAACAACATTCGGTATCCCTACTAACATTCCATATCTACTAAACAACATCGAATCCTTAAGTGTGTCTCCCTACGGTTCGTGAATTATGCGGACATGATCGAGACACTTCTCTGATCAACAACCAATAGAGGAATCTGGAAATTCATATGGCTCCCACATATTTCAACGATTACTTTTCGATCGAATGAACCACTTACATACGATACCAATTTCCATTTGTCTCACGATAGTTTACTTATCCGAGGTTTTTATCGTCGGTATCTCTGCATACCTAGTTCAACCTCGTTACTGATAAGTACTCTTTTCTCGTTCCCGTGATATGTGATCCCTTGTGAGCCATTCACATGCTTGCAAGCCAATTGGATGACATTCCATCGAGAGGGACCAGAGTATATCTATCCATCATATGGAGGGACAAATCCCACTCTTGATACATGTGCCTCAATCCATACTTTTCGAACACTCAATGCCACCTTTATAGCCACCCATTTACAGTGTGGTGTTTGATGTCATCAAAGCATCCTTCCGGTGATGGTGATTAGCATGTTATCACGGTCGAAGGAATTAGGTTACTATGTATCAGAAAGCTTATAGCAAACGAACTAATAAAATGACTTGATCTTTATGCTACGCTTATCTATAGGAGTATGTCCATCATACCATTCTCCTAATGATATGATCTTGTTATTAACAACATCTCAATGTTCATGATCGAGAAACCACGATCATCTATTAATCAACAAGCTAGTATTACAAAGAGGCTTTACCAGGGACTCTAATTTAGTTTACAAATCACACAAGTATTAATGTTTCCGGTTAATACTATTATAGCATGAATGTAAACATTTATCATAAACACAAAGATATAATAATAACCACTTTTATTATTGCCTCTAGGGCATATCTCCAATAGTCTCCCACTTGCACTAGAGTCAACTAATCTAGATTACATGGTAATATACCGAACACCCATGGCGGTTTGGTGTTGGTCATGTTTTGCCCTCGGGAGAGGTTTAGTCAACGGATCTGCCACATTCAGATTTGTGTGTACTTTGCAAATCTTTATGTCACCATCTTGGACATGCTCTCGAATAGTGTGAAAACGTAGCTTGATGTGCTTCAGCTTCTTGTGTGACCTTGGTTCTTGCGCATTGGCTATGGCGCCCATGTTATCACAGTAGATAGACATTGGGTCCAACGCACTTGGAACCACACCGAGCTCTGCAATGAACTCCTTCATCCATATCGCCTCTTGTGAAGCCTCCGAAGCAGCTATGTATTCCGATTCAGTTGAAGATCTCGCCACAACGCTTTGCTTTGCACTCCTCCAGCTAACTATTGCACCATTCAAAGTAAATACGTATCCAGATTGAGATTTAGAATCATCCGAATTGGTGTTCCAACTAGCATCGGTGTAACCATTAACAACGAGCCGTTCATCACCTCCATAAGAAAGAACCATATCCTCAGTTCTTCTCAAGTACTTAAGGATGTTTTTGACCGTTGTCCAATGATCCACTCCTAGATCACTTTGATATCTGCTAGTCAAACTAACAGCATATGCAATGTCGGGTCTAGTACATAGCATGGCATACATAAGAGATCCTATGGCTGAGCCATAGGGAGTCTTACTCATCCTTTCTCTATTTTCTACCGTTGCATGACTTTGAATTTTACTCAAGGTCTTATTGGGCAACATGGGCAAGAACCCTTTCTTGTTATCTTCCATTCTAAACCTCTTTAGAACTTTGTTCAAATATGTACTTTGTGACAATGATATTAGGCGTCTCGATCTATCTCTATAAATCTTTATGCCTAATATGTAAGCTGCTTCGCCAAGATCTTTCATTGAAAAACTATTATTCAAATAATCCTTGTCACTATTAAGAAGGTCTACATCATTCCCAATCAACAATATGTCATCTACATATAGTATTAAGAATGCTACAGAGCTCCCACTCACGTTCTTGTAAATACAAGCTTCTCCATAAGTTTGTATAAAACCAAATCTTTTGATTACCTTATCAAAACGTTGATTCCAACTTCGAGATACTTGCTCCAATCCATATATGGACCGTTGAAGTTTGCATACCTTGTTAGAATCTTTAGGATCGACAAAACCTTTGGGTTGCATCATATACAACTCTTCATCAATGTCTCCATTGAGGAACGCCGTTTTGACATCCATCTGCCATATCTCATAATCATAATATGCAGCGATTGCTAACATAATCCTTACAGACTTTAACTTTGCTACTGGTGAGAAAGTCTCATCGTAGTAAACTCCTTGAATTTGTCGAAACCCTTTTGTGACAAGTCGAGCTTTATAGACACTAATATTACCATCAACATCTGTTTTCTTCTTAAAAATCCATTTGTTCTCGACAGCCTTCCGGCCATCCAGTAAGTCCACCAAAGTCCATACTTGGTTTTCGTACATGGATCCAATTTCGGATTTCATGGCCTCTTGCCATTTATTGGAATCTGGGCTCATCATCGCTTCCTCATATGTCGCAGGGTCATCGGTGTTGTCCACCAACATGACACTCATAACGGGATCATACCAATCAGGAGTGGTACGAGTTCTCGTTGACCTGCGATGTTCTATAGTAACTTCAACCGAAGTTTCATGATCAACATCATTAGCTTCCTCTCTTATTGGTGAATGTGCCACAGGAACTACTTCCGGTGCTGCGCTACTCGCAAGTTCGAGAGAAGGTTCATCAACCTCGTCGAGTTCTACTTTTCTTCCAGTCACTTCTTTCGAGAGAAACTCCTTCTCTAGAAAGGATCCATTCTTGGCAACGAAGATTTTGCCCTTGGATCTATGATAGAAGGTATACCCGATAGTTTCCTTCGGGTATCCTATGAAGACGCATATTTTCGCTTTGGGTTCAAGATTGTCCGGCTGTAACTTCTTTACATAGGCTTCGCAACCCAAAACTTTAAGGAACGACAATTTAGGTTTCTTCCCAAACCATAATTCATACGGTGTCGTTTTAACAGATTTAGATGGTGCCCTATTTAAAGTGAATGCGGCTGTTTCTAATGCATAACCCCAAAACGATAGCGGTAAATCTATAAGTGACATCATAGAACGAACCATATCTAAGAGAGTTCGATTACAACGTTCGGACACACCATTACGATGTGGTGTTCCCGGCGGTGTCAATTGTGAAAGTATTCCGCATTTCTTTAAATGCTCGCCAAACTCGTAAATTAGATATTCACCTCCACGATCAGAACGTAGAAATTTATCTTCTTGTTACGTTGATTCTCCACCTCACTTTGAAATTCCTTAAACTTCTCGAAAGTTTCGGACTTATGTTTCATGAAATAGAGATACCCATATCTACTCTAGTCATTCGTGATTCCGGCAGGACGACGGCGTGGTGTCAGAAGTAGAGGGAAGATCTCGTAGAATATATCTATCCATCATATGGATGGACAAATCCCACTCTTGATACATGTGCGTCAACCCATACTTTCCGAACACTCAATGACACCTTTATAGCCACCCAGTTACAGTGTGGTGTTTGATGTCATCAAAGCATCCTTCCGGTGATGGTGATTAGCATGATATCATGGTCGAAGGAATTAGGTTACTATGTATCAGAAAGCTTATAGCAAACGAACTAATAAAATGACTTGATCTTTATGCTACGCTTATCTATAGGAGTATGTCCATCATACCATTCTCCTAATGATATGATCTTGTTATTAACAACATCTCAATGTTCATGATCGAGAAACCACGATCATCTATTAATCACCAAGCTAGTATTACAAAGATGCTTTACCAGGGACTCTAATTTAGTTTACAAATCACACAAGTATTAATGTTTCCGATTAATACTATTATAGCATGAATGTAAACATTTATCATAAACACAAAGATATAATAATAACCAATTTTATTATTGCCTCTAGGGCATATCTCCAACACGATTCATTGTCCCGGGGGCCTCCGTAAATATGTGGAGGCAGGGATCTGCCCTTATGGTGATTTCCAACAATTGAAAGCTCCGATTTAGGGGCTAGCCTCTATGAAGTTGCTGCTTTTGCTACTCCTACAGAGCCTTAGTGTCAAAGGTCATGCACCTGAGTTTTTTTGGAAAAGAGTATATATTAATATCACAGTGATACCAATTACACCCAGCCTCTGCAACAACGCATGCCCTAGCGGCCCTACGGATGCACACATCCCAAAAAAATAAAAAAAATAAATACAAAAAAGAAAAGTCCCGCTATAGAGAACTAATCCTCAAAACAACGACACTGACACCATAAGAACAACACCAGTACTCCTCCAGTCCAATAACAACGCTTTCAAGAAGGAAACAGTGCCCAAGCGCCATCGTTACCCGATCAAAGATCATAGGTTTTCACCCTGGAGAAAGTTCTGGCTCACAAAACAATGCCTTCAACAAGGTCATTGCCAGGCACAACCAGTTAAGGCCAGACCTTGGATTTTCACCCTGCAAGGTAAGACTGGGAACTCCCCCTGTGTTGTCTTCCCGCACCATCAGTCGCTGCAACGAGTCCCAGATCACGCAGCAAGATCTTCGTCGCCACAAGAACTAAAATCACCATCGCTACCCTCATATTTCTGCTTTCCTGACATTCTCCGCATCTGACTTCACCATGGCTCTAAGAATGGCACTTGGTGGAAACAAACAACAGAGCTTCGCAACGCTCCCGCTGAAATCAAACGGCCAGAAAAATAAGGTGCGCACGACCGAATACCTTCCGATCCAGCAATCTCCAGGCATGATACGCCCACGAGAGTTCGCCGGCAGAGCCTTTTGGAACCCGCCTATCCAGTCCAGATCAATGAGGGCAGACATCAAGCAAATCTTCATCTTCATGTGAAAGAAACCAAAAGACAACCTCCTTTATTAGATCCGATGAGGCGATCCCCACACCGCCGGCCAGTTTCTGCAGAACGGATCGAGTAGGCCGACCAACGGTACCGATGAGCGTGTAGGCTTAGCACCACCGCTAAGGGCGCGCCTTCGCCTCCATCTTGCAGCACCACGCCCACCGCTACCCCCAGATCTCGAACAACGCCGCCCACGGCCCTCGCCGCCCTGGCCTAGCAGCCGCCGGCCCCGTGCACGAAACCATCGCTCCACGTAGTCCTCCACGCCACAGCATGGTGTCGCCACGCGCCACCAAGCCGGACGCCGCCGCGCCCCACGCACGCGTGCCGCCGCCAGTCTTGGCCCGCGCCTAGATCTGGCGAAACAAGGGGAGAAGATGGGCCCCGCTGCCACCGACACCGAGCGGCTTTGCCGCCGACGCGTCCCAGCGGCGACAAGGAGGGAGGAGCGGAAGGAGGCGGGCGGCCTGTTAGCGGCGCAAGGGATCCCTCGGTCGCTCGCGGGAGTGTTACCCTTATTGTTTTTCTAAATAGAGGGAGGATTTCACTTCCCCGGCATCTGCACCAACTTGGGATGCACACAGCCATTAAGCAAGAGTACCAGGATTTTTAAACTTGGTTAAGTACCAAGCCTGGTCCACAGGATAAATTGCATGAGTACCTGGAGAGACTGGTCCTCAAGTATAAATAGAAACCTTAGTTCGCTTCCGTGAGGATTTGAACTCAGGTGTTGGCTTTGTACACCCCCTCCTCCAACCAGTTGAGCTAGGCTCACTTCCCTGATGCATCCGTCCCTAGTATGAGTTTGGCGGTGTCTATGTTCTCGATAGGAGTAGCAAATACTTGCTTGCATGTACTCTCGAAGTGATAGTCACCAATTTGAACTAGATGTGACAATCAAACATTTGAACTGGATTGCCCGCGAGCTTATATGTCGAGGCAAAGTCAAATGTCTTTCTTACTATTGGTTCGTTGACGGCAGGATTGGTTTGCTGAGCTAGCTGCTTGTTGAGATTCTCTGGTACTTGGACGCTTGTGGTAGACATCTGCTTCTCCATCTTTGGCGATGTCCTTGTCCAACTTCTTGCGGTACTCCATGATGCACTTGGCCTACGTTCACTACAGGACGCGACGGCTAGGCCGATGACAAAAAGCCCTCGGCGTAGCCAGTTTCGCCGTTGTCATACGCTACGCCAAGGGCTGCCGTCGGCGTAGCCCCCTCGACGGAGGAAAAATAGCCATCGGCATATGGTCCGACTGTCGGCGTAGTGCTTTGCCGACGACCGTGGCCTGCCCGTCGGCGTATTAGCCGTTGATGAACGGCATCATCGCCGTTACATTGCCTCCTAATGGCGCGGCACGTACGCCAACAGCCGGCCCTCGGCGTAGCCGTGCACGTGGCAGCTGCTAGGCCTCTCTAGGAAGTGGGCTGGGCCGACGGCTGCGGCTCTCGACGTAGGGCCAGGCGTACGCCGACGTCCTGGCCCTCGGCGTAGCAGTGCACGTGGCTGCTGCTGGGCCTCCCCAGTACGTGGGCTGGGCCGACGGCTACGGCCCTCGGTGTATGTGCAGGTGCTACGCTGAGAGCATTGACGTCGGTGTAGCCATGACCATATGGCACATGGCAGGTGCTACGCCGGCGTAGCACCTGCACAGTTTTTTTTTGGTTTTTCACAACACCACTCACAGCAACACTCACAGCAATATGATCCAAATTTCACAGCAATATATATTCCACAGCAATTCAAACAAGATCACATATGCCATACATGTATCAAACAAAGATCACATAATTCAAACATGTATCATCCATACATCATTCATACATGCATCAACATCATCACACATGTCTACAACTCTGGCGAGGGAGATGGGGTGTACCCGAGATATCCCCTGGTGAAAAGAGGCGACCTCTGGCGAGGTTTGCGTCCAGTATAAGCAGCAGAAGAGCCACCTGGCGAGGGAGTAGGGGAAGTGTGAAGCTCGGGAGAACCACCGGCAGAATGGCCAAGAGAAGGACCATTGTCGTGAAGCGGTGTGATCTGACACCCATCCGGCGAGGCGTGGCCAAAGTGCTGGTTCCCAGAAGCTCCCGTTCCCTACATGTTGCCTACATGTTAGCAACTTGCGAGGCAAAGTAAAGCGATAACCAGTGGGTTAGCAAAGAACTTACCGGTGTCGATGCGTAGTATGTCCTAGCGAAGCTGTCCTTCTATGGCAAAAATGGCGCCGGCCCTGGCATGGGAGGCACGAGACCTAAATCTCTATTCTATCCAGTTTGAATATTCACCAACATGGCCTGCAAGATAGTTTAGATGTCAGGCCATAATACAACAAACTAGGGGAAGTGGGACTTGTATCTTTTGCAAAAATAAAGGTTCGGACTTACATTTATGTATTGCATGTAGATCGCATACGCCTCCTGATGTTGCCGAAAGGCCACATGATATTCCTCATGAGCGGCATCGTAGGCCGCGTCTAACTCAGACTACAATTTCAATTACAGATAATCTCGTCAGCGGTTAGCCATGCAGGAACAAAAGTCATAAAGATGATGAAAACGAGAAAAACTTACATCATCTCTGGATCGACGAGGCTGGCCACGAGGCGGGATAGGGGGCCCGTCGGTGGGGTGGGTATCCTTGAGACGGCTGAAGCTCGTGCTGAGGGTAGGCTTGACCTTCTTATTCAGAATCTTGAGGCGTCCATGCTGCAATCCGTGCCCCGACAGGACCAACGACACCTCGCCGATCTCTGCGTGAATGGGGTCATCCACATGGGGGTGACGAGCCTTCACCGTCGTGTTGTAGTTTCCCAAGTTGTTCTGGCCAGTGCCGAAGTACACGGGCAACGAGGGCTGAGGCTCCGAGTAATTGGGCTTCTTTCGCCACATCATCTCATAGACGGCGACGTCATGAATCACCTCCCCGGGTTGTGCCTGTTGGAGATATGCCCTAGAGGAAATAATAAATGTAGTTATTATTATATCTTTGTGTTTATGATAAATGTTTACATTCATGCTATAATAGTATTAACGAGGAAACATTAATACTTGTGTGATTTGTAAACTAAATTAGAGTCCCTAGTAAAGCCTCTTCATAATACTAGCTTGTTGGTTAATAGATGATTGTGGTTTCCCTATCATGAACATTGAGATGTTGTTAACAACAAGATCATATCATTAGGAGAATGGTATGATGGACATACTCCTATAGATAAGCCTAGCATAAAGATCAAGTCATTTTAATAGTTCAATTTCTATAAGCTTTCTGATACATAGTAACCTAATTCCTTCGACCATGAGATCATGCTTATCACCATCACCGGAAGGATGCTTTGATGACATCAAACACCGCACCGTAACTGGGTGGCTATAAAGGCGGCATTGAGTGTTCGGAAAGTATGGGTTGAGACACATGGATCAAGAGTGGGATTTGTCCATCCATATGACGGATAGATATACTCTCGGCCCTCTCGGTGGAATTTCATCCAATTAGCTTGCAAGCATGTGACTGGCTCACAAGGGATCACGTATCACGGGAACAAGAAAAGAGTACTTATCAGTAACGAGGTTGAACTAGGTATGCAGAGATACCGACGATCAAAACCTCGGATAAGTAAACTATCGTGGGACAAAGGGAAATTGGTATCGTATGTAAGTGGTTCATTTGATCGCAAAGTAATCGTAGAAATATGTGGGAGCCATATGAATTTCCAGATTCCTCTATTGGTTATTGATCGGAGAAGTGTCTCGGTCATGTCCGCATAATTCACGAACCTTAGGGAGACACACTTAAGGATTCGATATTGGTGAGTAGTTATGGAATGATGAGTAAGAGACTGAATGTTGTTCGGAGTCTCGGATAGGATCTAGGATATCACGAGGAGATCCAGAATGGTCCGGAAAATAAGATTCATATAAGGAAAGTCCTGTTTCGGAGTTAGGGAATGATTCCGGTGTTTTCATCGGGAATGTTATAGAAGGCTCTGGAAGGTCCGACACTCCGGAGGGGAAGGGTACATGAATGTGTCATGACAATGTGGAATGGTTGCATCATGTACTAGGTATCATGGCTGAGAAAAATAAAGGGAGAAATCAAATCCTAGTTTGAAAAGTCAAACGCCAATTTGAAAAGTCAAATGGTAAGTTTGCTTGGTGGAGGGAGAGTAGGAAACCTACTTGGGGAGGAAGTCCTCCGCCCTCCACCCGCCGGCCAAGGAGGCCGAGTTGGGGGAGGATTCCCTCCTCCCAATCGGCGCCCTCCCACCTATAAAAGAAGGGGCAGGGGTGCCCCTCTTCCCTACACCCAACAACACCCAAACCCTAGCCCTAGTCGCCGGCCTCCTGCAAGTCGCCGCCGCCCCTAGGGTTTCTCCTAGCCGCCGACTTGGGGCTTCCCCAAGGCCTAGCCGCCGTCCAAGCTCTGCCCCTTGGTGCCCTCTAAACCCTAGATCGCTAAGGCTTCTCTCATAGTCCACCATACTCGCTCCGGCTTAAGGCGAAGCCCTGCGAGATCTCCCCTCTACTTCCGGTACCACGCCGTCGTGCTACAACCTCCGCTGCCTGCTAGAACAAGGGAGAGGAAGGTCTTCATCGAGTACCGAACGTGTGACCGACTGCGGAAGCGCTGCCGGAACGCAGCACCGGAAGGATCGTCTACACGATCTTGAGATCGGCAAGAGTACGACTACATCACCCACGAGAATCTACTCTCGTTAACCGCTTTGGAATCTTCAAGGTTGAGTTCCTCTATCGACTCGTTGCTACAATCTAGTAGACAGATCTTGGCTTGTTTGTTTGCATGTGGTAGAATTTTTTTGTCTTCCATGCTATGAACCCCTACAGTGGTATCAGAGCTAGGTCACGAGTAGAACACAATGGTCATTGTGGGCGATGGTGATTTTATTATCAATTGCTTCTTGTGTACTTTGCATCTTGCGGTATGATGGGATGAAGCGGCCCGGGCTAACTTTACATGACATCATTCATGAGACTTGCTCCACGCTCAACATGCAACTTGTATTGCATAAGTGGCTTTGCGGGTGTCTGTCTGTGGCGCCCCGCAAAAACCACTACTAGAAAATCGCGTTATTTTTGTGCATTGCATCATCATGACCGCATGCTCATTTCATCATGCCACATTGCATTTGAGCATCGTCATGTCATCTTGCATTTGTTTGCATAAAACTATCTTCGAAAAATCTATTTTTGTCTTCTGAACGCCCCGTCTTTATTCAAACACAAAACCCGGGTCTCCGGATTATTTTGTTTCGTCTACCAACGGTTTGCAAAAGCCCCGTTGTAGTTAAATAAAATATTTATATTTTTAGGGGGCAGCCGTATCGGGCCGATCCGACCCAGTCGGCCACCCCCAAAATTACCCAAAATCAGCCTGTCTAATCCCTAATCTACCCAATCCTATCCTACCCAGCCTCCCTCCACCTCACCCTGACCAATCCCCTCTCTCCACCTCACCGAATCCCCTCCACCTCATCTCTCCTCCCTTCCCCTGTCCAATCCCAGCCTGCCACCTAACCAAACCCTCCAACTCACCCCTGCCTCCACCACCCGCCTGTCCCCACCCCTCCTGCCTCGCATGCCCCCTCTCTCCCCTGGCCCACCCCTTTTCCCGACGCGGTCAACCACTCACACACACAACACCACACACGCCACACCCCGCACTCACCCTGGTCCCATCCTTGGCCCACCACGCGGGTCCCACTCCCGCTCCTCTTCTCGTCGCTAGCGACACGCTCCCAGCACATTCCTCTCGCTCCCTCTGGCCCACCACCCACCTGCGCCCGCCATCAAGGAACTCCGCTGCCTGTCTCTGCTTAGCCCCTCACTAAACCCGAGCAGCCAAGACGACTGCAGCGGCCACGGGACCCTTCTCCGCTTATAGCATCGCCGCCAGGCTCCATGGCCGCCGCCTGCGCCTCCCCTCTGCAGCTCCTCCTTCCGCCGCCCCTCCTTGGCCTCGTTCCTCCCTCCCCCGCCCCTCTACTCCGCATCCTCCAGCCGCCACACCGCCTCCGCGGCCAGGTTGCCCCTCCTCAAGGCCTCCGAGCGCCGCCGCCGTGACCATCCTCACTGCCCCGCTGCTGCCTCTGCCGCCTCCTGCCGCGTCTTCCTTCCCCCGTCCAGTGTGCCGCAGCGCTGCCTCGCCTCGTCGCGCCATCGCCGCCTCGGCTGCCTCCAGCCCGACCTCACCCCTTCGTCCCTTTCGAACCGAGCTCGGCCGACAAGCCCCACCGCTCCCGGATGCTGCCAAGCCCCAAGCTCGGGCCGCCGCCACGACCTGACCTCCTTCCGGACTCGCCACTGCCGCAACGCCAAGACCTCCTCCACGCAGCTCCTCCTCGGGCTCCACCCTGTTGGCCATGTCCCTGCTTCCAGGAGCGTTGCATACCTGTCAAGACGGTGCTCTCCGGCCGGACATGCTCAACCTGGACCGGCTCCTTCTCGTAGGAAAGAGGGCCCTTGCGCGTGTGTCACCCATGTTGGTCAACATGTTCTTCGTGTGACTAGCAGCAGCCAAGACCGACACGAGTCGAGACCCGGGAAACTATGCAAGACCACGGCGCCGGACCCGAAAACCCAACCTGGACACGTCAGGTTCGCCGAGACCCCCGTACCCGAAGGCCCTCGACGCGGGACCCCAAGATCTTCTCCTGGAGCGACGAGGTCTTCTTCACGGAATTCCAAGACCGACTCGATGGCGCGGACCCGACAAGATCTTCGCAACGACAAGATCGACACCGACCAGGACGAATCCGATGCGCCCCGACGCCGAACCAAGTCCTTCTTCAACGGAACGCCAAGCTCTCTTTCCGTTGTCCGAGAACAATCCCGTCGAACCGTTTCCCCCGCCGAACCCTGAGACCGGACCCGGAACCCTCGGAACCCCAAGACCTTCGATCCGAGATGTGTGAACCTTTCCCGAGCCCCTATTTTATAAATGCTAGATATAAAACTGTCGCATATTAAAATTGTTCATACATGCTTGCATACATATTTGGTGTGGTTTGGGGGCATTATGCCGATTCACCTCATAATTAAATATGGGGCCCATATGCGGGCAAATCTAGTCTTATATTGGCCTCATTTAAATTTGTGTAGCGAACCGGTAACTTATCTTGCGCTGTTATTACAACATTTAATTTGCGGGGTAGATAAATAACTTGAACCGTTTAATTAATTGTCGGGACCACGGTTCCACTTAATATTGCCCAATTGCATCGCATCTTTGCCATGTCATGCATCATACATGCATCATGCCCGATCTTCTGCCGTTGTATTAAATAGTGCATCCGGTGTTTATTGTAGTGTTTTGCTTCTTCGCGGATAAGGCCGTTGAGTTGATGCGAGTGTCGACCCGATCTTCGAATGAACCTTCGGCAATGTTTTCAGGCGAGCATCTCTTCCCCTTCTACCTATTTTGCTTTTATAGTATTTATTCCCTCCTGTTGATCTATTGCTATCTGTGTGGCGATGCTCTAGTTTTCGTACCCGTGATATCCCTTGCAGCCTTATATTGCCTTGGACACATCCTATTACCTGTTGTTTGGTAGATAGTTGGACTTGCGCGTCGTAGTCGCTTGCTCAAGTGCGGTTGCGTGTCGTCAAGTACCACAGTTGTTGGAGTATTGCCGTGTGTTTATTGTTGGAGATGATCAAGACTTTAATTACTGTTTAATAACTAAAATTGAAGTAGGTAAATGCAGAGGCACAGGTGGGCAATAGATGTTATTTGGTTGTTAACCGTCCACTTGTGTCCCGTAGGACCCCGAGTACTTGATACCTGTTCCTTGAATATTCGCGCTATCCACATCCGGGAGGATTATGGGACCCCCCCTGAGCCAGAGCTTGATTCATTCTTATTTCTTGGGGCCACAAACTAGTTTGAGGTTTTATTTACTATCCTGTACTTATGTCATGCTCTACTTCTTTATTTAAATTGTGCGATGTACTGCACTGTACTGTTTAGGATCGGGACACGATTTCGCGGTATCGACAAGCCCAGTCACACTTTCGGGTTCCCGATACAAATTGGCCCACCCAAACCTTGAGTCCGTTTCGGAGTCAGCTAAATTCGTTGCGGGTAGCTTAATGGGGTGGCCCCCTGAAATATTTCTGAATCCTGTGATTGCTTTGTCGTGAAGGCCTCGTTGGGTTTTGATTTGGTTTTTCCGAGGTTGATCGAGTGTGTGTTACTATTTGTGCACCCCTGCAGGGTAAAACTTTCTGAAAGCCGTGTCCGCGGTTATGGACGACTTGGAGCACAGTATCTCGATCATAGACAACTATAACTAAAGTAGTACTATAAATTTGACTTTATAATGACTAGTAACCAGCTTCACTATAATGGAATGGCTAAATAAAACTGCCAACAACTGCTTGTTTGGGGTGTCGCTTGCTACCATTGTATCTGACTAGTAAGTATTGCAACTACAACGGAATGGCTAAATAAAAGTACCAACAACTGCTAGGTTTGGGATATCTCATGCTAATTGTATCTGACTAGTAAGTGTTGCAACTACCACAGAATGGTTAAATAAAAGTGCCCACTGCTTATTTTATCGGAATGACTATCTATATTTGACTAGTAATTGCTGCAACGATAACTGAATAAATAAAACTGCCAACTGAGTGAGTTCCTCGGTTGACTTCCTCGTTTGGTCTCGAGGGGGAATACCAGGGTGGGTATGTTTGGTGGTAGTATCAGGTTGGTTCCGGATAGGTCTTTCTTACCTCTCTCTGATAGCCGCTATTTGTGTCGAGTCTCTATAGGTTGTTTAGTGCATGCCGCGCTGCCGCTGCAGTCCACCATACCTATGTGGCGAGGACCGCCGAATTCTAGCCTCGCTGCAATCGCCTCGATCTTGACCGCTCTCTTTTTCCTTTGCCCTTTGTCAAGACCCTTTGTTTAAGCAGGTTTTGAGATCGACGTTAGCGGTGGTTACCCTTCCGGCTTGGCCTGGGCAGGGTATGGACGCCATTGGTTATTCTTCAGGGCTCTTAGCTCAATTTGCATCTTGTCCGTACTCGGACGCTATATCGTTTTAAAGGTGATTTGGATCTTTGTATTGTATATCTGTATTCTTGACACATTGAGTCGTTGTTGTATATATCTGTTCTGTGGGTTCCATCGTGGACTATTGTGTAACGATATTACTTCGTTTTCCACCCGCACGAAAGTGCCTGGTGGGCACCTTTGAATCGTTTCTATGCGGGTTTGGCGGGTTTCGCTAAAACTTGCATAGGGCCGATTCTGAGGGTGTACTGTCTCTCCCATTATAGTATAGATCCAATTTACAACGGGCACTTGATGAAGACCTTCCTCTCCCTTGTTCCAGCAGGCAGCGGAGGTTGTATTTCTCCCTTCGTGATTCCGGCAGCACGACGACGTGGTGTCAGAAGTAGAGGGAAGATCCCGTAGAGTATATCTATCCATCATATGGATGGACAAATCCCACTCTTGATACATGTGCGTCAACCCATACATTCCGAACACTCAATGCCACATTTATAGCCACCCAGTCACCGTGTGGTGTTTGATGTCATCAAAGCATCATTCCGGTGATGGTGATTAGCATGATCTCATGGTCGAAGGAATTAGGTTACTATGTATCAGAAAGCTTATAGCAAACAAACAAATAAAATGACTTGATCTTTATGATACGCTTATCTATAGGAGTATGTCCATCATACCATTCTCCTAATGATATGATCTTGTTATTAACAACATCTCAATGTTCATGATCGAGAAACCACGATCATCTATTAATCAACAAGCTAGTATTACAAAGAGGCTTTATCAGGGACTCTAATTTAGTTTACAAATCACACAAGTATTAATGTTTCCGGTTAATACTATTATAGCATGAATGTAAACATTTATCATAAACACAAAGATATAATAATAACCACTTTTATTATTGCCTCTAGGGCATATCTCCAACACGATTCGTTGTCCCGGGGGCCTCCGTAAATATGTGGAGGGAGGGATCTTCCCTTATAGTGATTTCCAACAATTGAAAGCTCCGATTTAGGGGCTAGCCTCTGTGAAGTTGCTGCTTTTCCTACTACTACGGAGCCTTAGTGTCAAAGGTCATGCACCTGAGTTTTTTTTGGAAAAGAGTATATATTAATATCATAGTGATACCAATTACACCTATCCTCTGCAACAACGCATGCCCTAGCGGCCCTATGGATGCACACATCCCAGAAAAAAAATACAAAAAAGAAAAGTCCCGCTATAGAGAACTAATCCTCAAAACAACGACACTGACACCATAAGAACAACACCAGTACTCCTCCAGTCCAATAACAACGCCTTCAAAAAGGAAACAGTGTCCAAGCGCCATCGTTACCCGATCAAAGATCATAGGTTTTCACCCTGGAGAAAGTTCTGGCTCACAAAACAATGCCTTCAACAAGGTCATTGCCAGGCACAACCAGTTAAGGCCAGACCTTGGATTTTCACCCTGCAAGGTAAGACTGGGAACTCCCCCTGTGTTGTCTTCCCGCACCATCAGTCGCTGCAACGAGTCCCAGATCACGCAGCAAGATCTCCGTCGCCACAAGAACTAAAATCACCATCGCTACCTTCATATTTCCACTTTTCTGACATTCTCCGCATCTGACTTCACCATGGCTCTAAGAATGGCACTTGGTGGAAACAAACAACAGAGCTTCGCAACGCTCCCGCTGAAATCAAACGGCCAGAAAAATAAGGTGCACACGACCGAATACCTTCCGATCCAGCAATCTCCAGGCATGATACGCCCACGGGAGTTCGCCGGCAGAGCCTTTCGGAACCCGCCTCTCCAGTCCAGATCAACGAGGGCAGACATCAAGCAGATCTTCATCTTCATGTGAAAGAAACCAAAAGACAACCTCCTTTATTAGATCCGACGAGGCGATCCCCACACCGTCGGTCGGTTTCCGCAGAACGGATCGAGTACGCCGACCAACGGTACCGATGAGCACGTAGGCTTAGCACCGCCGCTAAGGGCGCCCCTTCGCCTCCATCTTGCAGCACCACGCCCACCGCTACCCCCAGATCTCGGCCAACGCCGCCCACGGCCCTCGCCGCCCTGGCCTAGTATCCGCCGGCCCCGTGCACGAAACCACCGCCCTGGCCTAGTATCCGCCGGCCCCGTGCACGAAACCACCGCCCTGTCAGAGATTGCGCAAAGAATCTTACGCGCATCTGATCCGATGCCGAAATCATCCCTAGTTGTGCCAGGTATCGGCTTATGTGCTCGATCGAGCTTGACCCTTCTGACCCGCTGAACCTTGAGAACTCAGGGAGCTTATACTTGGGTGGCAGCGGAATCAGATCGAACTCGTTGGGGTACGGCTTTGAATAGCCGATTGTCCTTCTCTTCGGCACAAAGCCGAACTGGTCCCTCAGGATGGTGCCGATTTGCTCCACTGTTTGAGCCGTAGGGGCTAAATTCTCATGACTTGTCCCAGTGGCATACTTGGCTAGCCACGCTGTTTGTCGGCCGATCCTCGCCATCGCTGCCTGCACCGCCTGCCTCAAGATCCCGGCCCCAAGTACTCGGCGCAGTAAACTCCTGCGGTTGCAACTGCTTGGTTCGTGTCGTTGTTGCGATCCGCACGAGGCATATATATCCGTGTGGGATCTCCTTAGGTGGCTCAAACAGGAATTGGCATCGCCTGGTCGCCTCAGCCTTTGCAGACGACGTAAGCCGCTGCTCCCGGCGGCCTGGAGCGGCAAGTGCGAACGGAGCGTGGGCCTGGTTTGGAGCGGTCTTTCTCCGGTGAGTCCCTAAAGTAGGTCCCGACGGAGAGTACGATGCTTCATGATCTCCGAACTACGCCAAGACCGCAACCCGCTCGAAAGCGTTCACCAGGCTCTCAGAGTGGCGGTGTAAAGAATGAGCCACCATGTAGTTGACTTCCTGTCGTAGGGCTCTGGTGCGCTCCTCCGAAGGAACCGACAGATCCACCTCATTAAGAGCGCCCTCGGGGGAGAACCCCTTCCACCTGATGCCATGCGTACGGGTCCTCTCAAAAGAGCTGATGAGGTCTTCCTCGAAGAGGGCCTTGATCTCGTCGTACTTGGCCTTGTGCTCATCAGGCAGATCATTGTACGTGACTGGTCTGTTCTCCATCGCAGCGTCGGGTGTTGATGTAGACGTTGTTGAATGTCCCACCGGGCGTGCCAGAATGTGTTGCCTGCCAAAACCCACCGGCGAGCAGCGGCTGGCAACACGTAGAGCCGGGAGGCTCCCAGATCGGTGGGCCTGGTCCCTCGGGCGACGGCCCGCAAACGCCCGCAAGACACGCCGGCTTGGTTCGAGGGCATGCCACCTGACCTACACCTGGTCAGGAAGGTGAAGGATTTATCCGATTGATTTCCTGCATGATAAACAAGTATACGTAAAATTCGAGCCGTAATCGGCTCCCAGGTTTCCCTGTAAATCGGCTCCTAAAGCCGATTGCCCCATGGTTCTGCGTTAAATTTATGATAACATGGGGTTTTGCTTGATCACTACCAGTTAAATCGATCTACGATAGTCTAATGTTTTCACCACGTAATTGGAACATCCTACGCGTGATTGAGCCTGGTACGTACAAAAGATGAAGAATATTAACCCTAGAGGAGGCCTAATAACCAACGTAAAGCCAATTACCGGAACATCCTCTCTAGAACAAATAAGCCACGTCTTTATGCATTACTGGATCGTTCAACCCGTTTGTAAGGCCTCACTACGTAGATATTAAACTAAACCTTGGCGAACAAGGTACAACTATAACAGATCGAATCGACTAAATAAAGATCAAGCAAGGTGCTACCCTTGCACTTCGGGAAAAGGTGCAAGGGTAGCGAGATAGCTAGAGGTAGCATAACTTCGACGATAGTAAAGAAAAAGCACCGATGCTAGCCTCAAACAATCTATGATAATGGTATTACTCGCCATCAAAAACGCTTCAGTACGAGTAAAACCAGGTAATGAATAAGTAGATACTGCCTAGATCGCAAGATGCGATCTAGGCAGCATGGCACTTACCCGAAAGAAACCCTAGAAACAAGGGGTGGCGATGCGCCGAGATTGTGTTTGTTGTGAACGTGGTTGTCCTCTTCTTTCAATAACCCTAGGTACATATTTATAGTCCGGAGACTCTCTACTTTTGGAATAACTCTACAACTCTATCTTTACCTAAACATAAACGGAACCTAAACAAACACGAAACCTACTATGATACAAGATACACGGGCAATTTAGCCCAAATTCACACACTAGGCCGATCCAACAACTCGTTGAATATATGTATCTTCTAAGCCCATCTTGATCACGGCCCATCTCCGTCTCTGGCCAAAATATGGTGATAACACATGCCCCCCTGGTTTTGGCAATGATAATTCCAAAACCACCGTGTTTTTTCCTTCTTCTCCTCTCCCTTTTTTTATCGGGTCACAGATGCGTGGCGTAAGAACCGCCACGCTACCCTTCATCATGATGCCTGTCTTCTCAACTCCTCAAGAATGCATGATTTGACGATTTTGGCGATGCTGGGAAACCGCTATGGCATTGAACCGTCATCCACTATTCCCTTATTTAAATCAGCTCTGACAGTTCAGTCCCCATCTTCCTCCAGTTGCCGAAAAACCTCTCCTTCACCGCAAAACCCTCTTTCTCGCCATGGCCTCCTCTCGCTTCCTCCGTGTGTCCTCCCACGCCCAACTCGCTTAGCGACCGAGAGCCGACGCCAGAGCATCCGCCATACGGCAGATAAGACTTTCCCACGATGGTGGGACGAAGGATCGATTCGCTGTCGTCGAGGACGGCGCGCCCCGATCGACGGCGAAGAGAGCCTCAGCCTCGTCGACGGGAACTAGAGGCGAAGAGCGACGACGCCTGGTCGTGGACGGCGTCGACTCTTCCGCCGAGGAGGAGGAATTGAGGAGGACACCTCCTCCGACGTATCCGACGAAGCGCTTCCACGGGTCCAGCGAAGATATCAAGATGACGACGAGAAAGAGGTCCCCTGGTTTCTTCAAAGAGCAGCAGCGAGATGCCGGCAGTTACCGAAGATAGCGAAGAGGACGGCGGCAATGACGATGACGACGACCTCGGCTTAGATTAGGAATCAGTAGCAATAGTCGTAGCAGTAGTAGGCCCCTTTTGTAACCGATCGTCCTGTAAGCAATGATCTTTTGAATGAATGGAAATCTGTTTCCCAAATATTGTTCCTCTTTGCTTCAATTTTGCCGACAACCGAAATAGGTCGATGCTTCAGAAGTCGATGACACTGTATCGGCTTTCTTCATACTGTACGCACACAGCCAAACAAATCAAATTGCACAGAGCCGATGACTACCCATCGGCTTCTCCCAAAAAACCGTTGACAGGGTCAACCTTCGGTTGCATCCTTAGACACGTTACAACGGCCACTTCTCGGTTTCAAATGATGACGTGCGACCTTCCTCAACACGGGCGACCCAAATCTCCAATTGCCCATCGAAAAACATGCCCCGCACAAACGACTAGTGATAAGCCAAGATGAAGATGACTACGCCAGCCGAGATCGACAAGGTGGACCTGTTTGTAACATGTGTGAACCTCTAGAGTTGATGGCCGTGCATTGGCTATATATCTCCTTTTTTTTTATTCGGCCGATTTCCAGCATCGGCCCCCATACTTTACTGCCCACCATCTCACGTGCCTTTACTTAGCCGATTTCATGTATCGGCCCTTCGTATTTTCACTGTCCAACATCCCACATGCTTGGGAAATATTTCTTGAGATGTTGTCCGTTTACTGCTACTGGGAACTTTACGCCATCCAACTGCTCGAGCATGTATGCGTTTCCTCTTAAAACCTGGTCAACCCTGTACGGACCGTGCCAATTTGGAGACCATTTACCATATGTCGCATCCTTCGTCCCCAAGGGCAACACAGCTTCCCATACCAGATCACCAACGTGGAACTCCTTTGGCTTCACTTTCTTGTTGTATGCACGAGCTACTTTGGCTTTGTTCTCTTTGATTTTCTCGAGTGACCATAGCCTAAGTTCGGTTAAATCCTACATCACACTCATCGTATGCGTATTCTTCAGTCGTTAGATCGTCCTGAAAAGTGACGCGTCTTGATCCAGCCGTAATTTCCCAGGGTAGGACGGCTTCTTGTCCATATACTAGATGGTATGGTGAGGTTTTTATTGCTCCATGGCATGACATACGATAAGCCCATAACGCTTCTGACAAAACCTCGTGCCAACGTCTTGGGTGCTCATCGACTTTCCTCTTGATCAACTTGATGAGACTCTGATTGGACGCTTCCGCTTGCCCATTAGCTTGAGCATAGTATGGAGATGATCTAATCAGCTTAATCCCCATGTCCTCGCAAAACTTTCTAAACTCCTGAGAAATAAAGACCGAACCTCCATCGGTCGTGATAGTTTGGGGAATCCCGAATCTATGGATAACATGTTCTTTCACAAAATTGATAACATCCTTCGAATTTACTGACTTCATCGGGACAGCCTCCACCCATTTAGTGAAGTAGTCAGTAATGGCCAGAATCCACATGTGGCCTTTACTCGATGGAGGATTGATTTTGCCGACCATGTCCATGCCCCAACCTCGGAATGGCCAAGGCTTGATGATGGGGTTCATTGCTGACGCGGGTACCATCTGGATTTTTCCAAATTTCTGACATGCTTGACACCCTTTGTAGTAGTTGAAACAGTCTTCAAGCATGGTGGGCCAATAAAACCCTGATCGCCTGATCAACCATTTCATCTTATGAGCCGATTGGTGAGTTCCACAGGCGCCTTCGTGTACCTCATGTAGGAGCCGATTGGCCTCAGCTGTCCCCAGGCATTTGAGCAATAGTCCTTCCATAGTCCTGTAAAACATGTCATCGCCGATCAGCACATATTTCATGGCTTTGTACCTTATCCGTTTAGGTGCCCCCCGAGCCGAGTCCTTCAAGTAATTGAAGATATCGGCTCTCCAGTCGTCCGCTTCCAGGAACTGTACCTGAACATCGGCTCCTTCTACGACGTCCTTGTATCCTGAAGCCATCTGCGCAAGATCGTTCGCCTCGGTATTCTGCGATCGTGGGATCCAAGTGAAGTTTACGTACCGGAATTGCGTCATCAGCTCACGGCAGTGCAGCCATAGTGGGAAGAGGGACTCGCTCTCGCACTTGTAGTCCTCCGTGAGCTGGGAAATCACCAACTTGGAGTCTCCAAAAATTTCCACTGCTTCCGCCTCGAGGAGTAACTCCATCCCTTGCATATTGCCTCGCACGGTTACATTGTTGGTGCGAGAGGTAGACAACTGATGGAGAAGGAAAATGTTGCCCCGAGGCGACGAGTAAAATGCCGATGCCGGCCGTCGTCACAAACCGATCCGTCGAAAAACATAGCCCACGCTCTTATGGACAGTCTTTGCTATGTTGGTGTTGATCCTTTCAATAAGATCAGCCGCCTTTAACTGCTTTCGCAGGTTGATACCGGATGTCAAACTCTGATAATGCAAACATCCATTTGCCCAGTCGGCCTTTTAACATAGGAGCCGACAGCATGTGCTTTATGACGTCTGATTTGCATATGATGACGATCTCTGCTGATAGCAAAATGTGGCGCAACTTGGTGCAGGTGAAAAACAGGCAGAGGCACAACTTATCTATATCAGGGTACCTCGTCTCTGCGTCCAGCATCCTCCTGCTTATGTAAAAGACGACCCGCTCCAGCCCATCATAAACTTGCACCACTACCGAGGCGATGGACGTGTCAGCCACTGACAAATAAATGTAGAATGGCCTGTCAGGCTGAGGTGGAATTAACACTGGCGGTTTCGTCAAATACTCTTTGATCTCGTCAAAGGCTCGTTGTTGTTCTGCCCCCCAGCGGAATTCCTCATCGGATTTGATTTTTACGAGCCCCATGAACGGCTCAATCCTCCTTGACAGATTGGAGATGAATCTTCTGACGAAGTTGATCTTGCCGATAAGGGACTGCAGTTCTTTCTTTGTGGTGGGTGGCTTCATCGTTCGCACTGCCTCCTGACTTTTCAGGCCGATCTCAATTCCGCGTTCATGGACCAAGAAACCCAAGAACTGACCGGCCGTCACCCCGAAGGCACACTTCTTCGGATTCATCCGTAGGCCGAATTTTCTTGTTCGGTCCAAGACACGTTGCAGATCGTCCAAGTGTCCGTGCGCTGAAGCAGACTTGACCACCACGTCATCGATGTAGATTTCCACCAATTTGCCGATCAGGTCGTGGAAAATATAATTCATGGCCCTTTGGTACGTGGCGCCGGCATTTTTCAGTCCAAACGTCATGACTACGTATTCAAATAACCCCACTGACCCTGGGACTCTGAATGCAGTCTTGTGTATGTCTTCTGGAGCCATGAAGATCTGGTTGTACCCGGCATTGCCGTCCATGAAGCTCAAAATTTATGACCAGCTGCTGCATTGATCAATGTTTCTGCCACCGGCATCGGATATTCATCCTTTGGGGTAGCTCTGTTGAGATCTCGAAAATCTATAGCGACACGCCATTGGCCGCCTTCTTCTACAGCACGATGCTAGAAATCCATTCAAAGATACCGCATGGCCCGATCAACTTGGTCAACATTTTCTCGACCTCTTTCTTGACTTCTTCCAATTTCGCCTTCATTTGCCGTGCTCGTTTTGAAACGGCCGAAATCCTTTTTGAGCAGAGCCGATGCTCGATGATGCTCTGTCCAACCTGCATCTCTGTAGTCCCAGCGATGCGGATATTGTTTCAACAGGCTATCATCGGTCCCGCAGACTTGGTTCTAACTTTCACGATAAATGTTGGTCGTGGCTTATCCCCGTGACCAATGTCGATCTCTTCTAGCTCATCACCGATGTAAACCCGTACCCTAGCTTTCCACACCGTCAAATCGACGCTAAACAGGGCAAACGGTAGGTGAGGATGACAAAAATAATTTGGGCGATCGCTTGAATCGCCCCTTTTGCTTGCATCACCAAGGATGGTTTACACCTTATTATTTTTATGGCAGAAAGCATCTCTACGCTACTACATAAGTTGTTTGTCGATGATCGCTGCTTTTAATTTTTGTGGCGATCGCAGGATCGGCCGTACCACGGATGATCGTGGATTTTCTACTGTAAGGCCGTGGATAAGACCAGCCTCACCCGCTTTTTGTAGCTTAAATACGCCGCAGCCGTCTAGATTGATTCCAGATCGGCTCTTGGTCTTCGCTTCCCGACGCTCATGCCAGCTATGGAGATCTCGATAGAATCGCGTGGATGACCTCCACTGCCTCCATCCCACCGGATCGGCATCCGATGCATTGTGGACGGATGCAGCAATTAGCGTGAATCCAATCCTTCCTAGCAAGACCGTAAGTGCTCTTGCTCCACGACGAAGAATGACGTGGGTACGGTTTTCCGCCCACCGCCAAGTCCACGCTCGACGCCTTGCGTTCAAGACCGACCGTTGAAGTCGCTCAACGTGACGTTGGTTTTGATCGATCGGCGGTGGAGCGCCCCAAACGTCGTAGCATGGAGTATGGCATGATGTTGACTGCCGCCCGTATCTACCAACATCTTCCGACAAAGTTGCCCATTGATGTAACCTCGCAGTGTGGCTTTCGATGTTTGTAACCCTTCTCACGTGGCTTCTCAAAGATAACGGCCGTGGGCCGCATCAAACCGTGCCACGGGTAGCTCATCGGCTCTTGGCGCAGACTCGACGGGAGTACGAACACCATGTTTGTGCCACCGATGTCCTTGCATCGGCTTTTATCGGTTTGGCGCCACTCTTTCCTGTCGGGCGGTCGTCTGCTTCCACCACTGCCTCACTTGGACGGGGATCAGGTCGTGCTTTCTTCAAAGCGTGAGATATCGCGCTCAGCTTCCTCTAAGTTACGTAGCTGCACTCTACGCTCGGTGTGTCGAGTCCATCGGGCACCACCTTGGACGGTGATACTGTCCGCCCTTGCCATCCTTTGGCTCCTTGAGGTCTTCGCCGAGTGGACTCCTGTGGCGGCCTCAACAAGAGGCCCTAGACGCTTGAATACCGACATCGGCCTCGTGTCTTCCTTTTGCTGACCGCATTCCGGGCAGTTGTCGATTGTAGGCAATCGGCTCATTCCTGCGCCCCAGCAATACCTGAAGAAAGGACAATCCCAATGCCTGTCTGCGCCTTCCTTCTCTTTCGACGGCCCTCTAGCGAGGTGCTCATATCCTTCGTCGTCTCTGCCGCGCCAGCGACGTTGGTCATACTGGCGTTCATACTTGTTAAGGAGATGCGTAGAATGTGGTTTCTGATATCGCACTCTCCTCACTTGTTCTTCTGTTAAGTACCGCCTGTCATTGTGGCTGGGCCGGTCGCATGGACTAGCCTCCTTTCTTTCCTTGCCCCGAGGGCGACCACCGTCCTCCTTGTGCGTGTCATGGTGGTATCCAGACCCTGCCATGTTAACGCCGAACGAGAAATCCAGCTTACGTCTTGCGGAGCGACTGAGTTCTACCATGTTGACGCCGGGGAATGGGTTTGTGTCCACTTTCATGGCGAACTGCCCAAGGATCAGACGGCCTTGCTCGATCGCCATTTGGATTTGGCGGCGCAGCTCTTTGCACTCATTGGTGGTATGGGTGAACGAGTGATGCCACTTGCAGTACGGCCTCCCGTTCATTTCCTGAGCCGTAGGGATTTTGTGGCCTTCGGGTAACCTCAGTTGCTTCTCCTTCAGCAGCAAATCAAATATCTGCTCAGCTTTGCTCACATCGAAGTCGAACCCTTTCGAAGGCCTTCTTTGTTTCACCCATTTGTGCTACAGATCGCCCCGAGCTCATTCAGCTACGGCCACCTCCTGGTCCTGTGTAGGATCTTCCTCTTCTGCATCGACCAGGCCTATCGGACGCTTGAACTTGTCTTGGTACAACTCAGGGTGGCGCTGCTCATACATCGTCAGTTTCTGTGCCATGTGCGCCAATGAGTTGTACTCTACCTGGAACGCCAGATCCTTGATGGGTGCCGAGAGACCTATCGCCACACCGATCGCTTTTTTCGATTAAACGAGCCGAGTAACATCGGTTCTTGATCAAGCTGGCCGGATGTACTCGGCCGATTTCTCGCTCTGCACTTTGTGCCAGTCTCGCAATGCCACCTCGAGAGCCTCAGAATGGACGTGGAACCGCTCTTCCAGCTTGCTTCCGGTATGAATTGAGTCGGTGGTAGAGGTGTACCACCCAAAGGCTGGTCCTGTCAGAGATTGCGCAAAGAATCTTACGCGCATCTGATCCGATGCCGAAATCATCCCTAGTTGTGCCAGGTATCGGCTTATGTGCTCGATCGAGCTTGACCCTTCTGACCCGCTGAACCTTGAGAACTCAGGGAGCTTATACTTGGGTGGCAGCGGAATCAGATCGAACTCGTTGGGGTACGGCTTTGAATAGCCGATTGTCCTTCTCTTCGGCACAAAGCCGAACTGGTCCCTCAGGATGGTGCCTATTTGCTCCACTGTTTGAGCCGTAGGGGCTAAATTCTCATGACTTGTCCCAGTGGCATACTTGGCTAGCCACTGTTTGTCGGCCGATCCCCGCCATCGCCGCCTGCTCACGCCTCAAGATCCTGTCCCAAGTACTCTGGCGCAGAAACTCCTGCGTTGCAATCTGTTTGGTCGTGTCGTTGTTGCAGTCCGCACGAGGCGCATATATATCCGTGTGGGATCTCCTTAGGTGGCTCAAACAGAATTGGCAATCACTGGTCGCCCAGCCTTGCAGACGACGAAGCCGCTGCTCCGCGGCTCTGAGCGGCAGCGAACGGGAGCTGTGGCCTGGTTTGGAGCGGTCTTTCTCCCTGGTGAGTCCCTAAAGTAGGTCCCGACGGAGAGTACTGATGCTTCATGATCTCCTGAACTACGCGCACCGCAACCCGCTCGAAAGCGTTCACCAGGCTCTCAGAGTGGCGGTGTAAAGAATGAGCCACCATGTAGTTGACTTCCTGTCGTAGGGCTCTGGTGCGCTCCTCCGAAGGAACCGACAGATCCACCTCATTAAGAGCGCCCTCGGGGGAGAACCCCTTCCACCTGATGCCATGCGTACGGGTCCTCTCAAAAGAGCTGATGAGGTCTTCCTCGAAGAGGGCCTTGATCTCGTCGTACTTGGCCTTGTGCTCATCAGGCAGATCATTGTACGTGACTGGTCTGTTCTCCATCGCAGCGTCGGGTGTTGATGTAGACGTTGTTGAATGTCCCACCGTGCGAATGTAATGTGTTGCCAAAACCCACCGGCGAGCAGCGGCTGGCAACACGAGCCGGAGGCTCCGGGATCGGTGGGCCTCGATCCTCGGCGACGGCCCGCAAACGCTCCGACACGCCCCGGCTTGGTTCGAGGGTGCCACTGACCTATACCTGGTCGGAAGGTGAAGGATTGCTCCGATTGATTTCTGCATGATAAACAAGTATCGTAAAATTCGAGCCGTAATCGGCTCCTGTGTTTCTCAGAATCGGCTCCTAAAGCCGATTGCCCCATGGTTCTGCGTTAGATTTATGATAACATGGGGTTTTGCTTGATCACTACAAGTTAAATCGATCTACGATAGTCTAATGTTTTCACCACGTAATTGGAACATCCTACGCGTGATTGAGCCTGGTACGTACAAAAGATGAAGAATATTAACCCTAGAGGAGGCCTAATAACCAACGTAAAGCCAATTACCGGAACATCCTCTCTAGAACAAATAAGCCACGTCTTTATGCATTACTGGATCGTTCAACCCGTTTGTAAGGCCTCACTACGTAGATATTAAACTAAACCTTGGCGAACAAGGTACAACTATAACAGATCGAATCGACTAAATAAAGATCATAGGTGCTACCCTTGCACTTCGGGAAAAGGTGCAAGGGTAGCGAGATAGCTAGAGGTAGCATAACTTCGACGATAGTAAAGAAAAAGCACCGATGCTAGCCTCAAACAATCTATGATAATGGTATTACTCGCCATCAAAAACGCTTCAGTACGAGTAAAACCAGGTAATGAATAAGTAGATACTGCCTAGATCGCAAGATGCGATCTAGGCAGCATGGCACTTACCCGAAAGAAAACCCTAGAAACAAGGGGTGGCGATGCGCCGAGATTGTGTTTGTTGTGAACGTGGTTGTCCTCTTCTTTCAATAACCCTAGGTACATATTTATAGTCCGGAGACTCTCTACTTTTGGAATAACTCTACAACTCTATCTTTACCTAAACATAAACGGAACCTAAAAAAACACGAAACCTACTATGATACAAGATACACGGGCAATTTAGCCCAAATCCACACACTAGGCCGATCCAACAACTCGTTGAATATATGTATCTTCTAAGCCCATCTTGATCACGGCCCATCTCCGTCTCTGGCCAAAATATGGTGATAACAGGCACGTACGCCAACAGTCGGCCCTCGGCGTAGCCGTGCACGTGGCAGCTGCTAGGCCTCCCTAGGAAGTGGGCTGGGCCGACGGCTGCGGCCCTCGACGTAGGGCCAGGCGTACGCCGACGGCCTGGCCCTCGACGTAGCAGTGCACGTGGCAGCTGCTGGGCCTCCCAGGACGTGGGCTGGGCCGACGGCTACGTCCCTCGGTGTATGTGCAGGTGCTACGCAGAGAGCATTGTCGTCGGCGTAGCCATGACCATATGGCACATGGCAGGTGCTACACCGCACCTGCATAGTTTTTTTTTTGGTTTTTCACAACACCACTCACAGCAACACTCACAGCAATATGATCCAAATTTCAAAGCAATATATATTCCACAGCAATTCAAACAAGATCACATATGCCATACATGTATCAAACAAAGATCACATAATTCAAACATGTATCATCCATACATCATTCATACATGCATCAACATCATCACACATGTCTACAACTCTGGCGAGGGAGATGGGGTGTACCCGAGATCTCCCCTGGTGAAAAGAGGCGACCTCTGGCGAGGGTTGCGTCCAGTAGAAGCAGCAGAAGAGCCACCTGGCGAGGGAGTTGGAGAAGTGTGAAGCTCGGGAGAACCACCGGCAGAATGGCCAAGAGAAGGACTATTGTCATGAAGCGGTGTGATCTGACACCCATCCGGCGAGGCGTGGCCAAAGTGCCGGATCCCAGAAGCTCCCGTTCCCTACATGTTGCCAACATGTTAGCAACTTACGAGGCAAAGTAAAGCGATAACTAGTGGGTTAGCAAAAAACTTACCGATGTCGATGCGTAGTATGTCCTAGCGAAGTTGTCCTTCGATGGCAAAAATGGCGCCAGCCCTGGCATGGGAGGCACGGGCCCTAAATCTCTATTCTATCCAGTTTGAATATTCACCAACACGGCCTGCAAGATAGTTTAGATGTCAGGCCGTAATACAACAAACTAGGGGAAGTGGGACTTGTATCTTTTGCAAAAATAAAGGTTTGGACTTACATTTATGTATTGCATGTAGATCGCATTCGCCTCCTGATGCTGCCGAAAGGCCACATGATATTCCTCATGAGCGGCATCGTAGTCCGCGTCTAACTCAGACTAAAATTTCAAATACAGAGAATCTCGTCAGCGGTTAGCCATGCAGGAACAAAAGTCATAAAGATGATGAAAACGAGAAAACCTTACATCATCTCTGGATCGACGATGCTGGCCACGAGGCGGGATAGGGGAGCCGTCGGCGGGGTGGGTATCCTTGAGATGGCTGAAGCTCGTGCTGAGGGTAGACTTGACCTTCTTGTTCAGAATCTTGAGGCGTCCATGCTGCAATCCGTGCCCCGACAGGACCAACGACTCCTCGTCGATCTCTGCGTGAATGGGGTCATCCACATTGGGGTGACGAGTCTTCATCGTCGTGCTGTAGTTTCCCAAGTCGTTCTGCGCAGTGCCGAAGTATACGGGCAACGAAGGCTAAGGCTCCGAGTAATTGGGCTTCTTTCGCCGCATCATCTCATAGACGGAGACGTCATGAATCACCTCCCCGGTTGTGCCTCAGCCAGCTACATCGCGAAAAGAAATATTATACATATAAAGTACGAACATGACGAGAAATACACGCAGATCGTTCCAAGTATATACGTACCACCTCTCTTGAAGCGGTCAAAGTTGTGGTTTTCCGCGCAGCGTGTTCCACGATCGCTCAGCTCTTAGCTCTGATCCGACGTAATAAGGGCCATGAATCTGTCTGTTCATGTATATACGGAAGGAAGAAGAATGGATGGTGGGTCCCTGTCTCTCAGCTCTGTTCCGACATAATAATGGCCAGGAATCTGTCTGTTCATTCCACGTGGTCTCTCTCAGGCCAGCCACCCGTCCGTAGGTGCACGCACGCACGGGGTCGATCTGCTCGAAAGTCGAACGCTCGCTCATGATGAGACGAAGCTCGCATGCATGCAGTGCATGGCCACATCAAAGTGACATACTACATACATATATCTATGGAACCTAAGCTGCCTAGGCCGTGCGTGCCATAATATAGCTGTAGCATTGGGTTTGCCCAGCCTATGATATGATCAAAAAAGAGAGCTCTGATCTGTAGCAGTACTGTACGTAAGACAGAGCCTATTACTAGCAACTCTGCAAGCAGCAAGCGTGCCCACCTACCTGTAGCTAGCTATGCGTGCCCATGCACACCGGTGGCTGGCTGTGGATCCATCGAGATCTGATCATTCGCCAGCGCCACATGCACGCGCACAGGCAGGCATGCGATCGATCCAGGGAAGGAGATATAGATGCCGTTCAGGTAGAGTACCAATATGGAGTACAAAGGTACGTAGGAAAAGCAGAGTGTCGAGGGCAGATCTCGCGCATTCTTTAACGTACGTGTGTGTTCCCATGTTATGTACTCCCTCGAGGTCTCTGAAACGATCGACCCGGCCAGCCGCCGTTCTGGTGTAGTATGCTGCAGCAGCTAGCCTTGGCTTGGCGGCATTCCACTACGACGAACGGCACGCAGCTTTTCTTTTCTTTTCTTTTCTTTTCTTTTCTTTTCTTTTGGAAGCGGGCAGTGTCGGCCTTCCCAAAGGGAAAGAGACCGTGCGCAACAAACATGTATGGGACGACGACCGTTAAAGATTCCAAGTGATGCACCATTACAAAAAATTGTACTACTAGTTCAAACAAAATTTGCACTCGGCGACTAGACACCAAAGAAGAGGAAATTACAAAAAATAAAACTATAATAACTAGGCTCATGTAACAAAAGACCGCCACAGTTTAGTTTCAGTGATAAAAACCACCCACGCATTGGGTAAAAGTTTTTCAAAAAACACAGTTCACCCACTAAAACCCGCGCTAACGACTATTATGACAGGCGGAGCCGTTAACGGGGCTCTCTTAGGATGGGCCAAAGGGGAGCGTTGCACCATCTCGCCCTCTCTCTGACGGAACGCTAATGGCGACGAGACATCGCCAATCACCGCCGACGGCTTTTCCACACTGCCATTGTTTCCCACCCATGGCCAGACAACCTCCCATGCCCGGCCATGCCGTTATAATTTGGAGTCTTGCACGCATTTTGGTTGAAACAAGCTAGAACGGTATCAAAAGCTAACAATTATTTTCTTAAAAAAATTCCTCGGACCAACCCTTGCTACGCAAGACAGGACTTCTTTAACCATGTGAACAAACATCAATCACAAGAGATAATTTGAGGTTATTTTGGTGCAAGGGATAGTACCAAACAAGACCTACAAGGTGCTATAGCAACGCAGCTAGCTGCGATACGCCGTACAGTAAGGACAGAACTGTCAGAGTACGTACACTTCTTAATTCGAGGAGCAGCTAGTTTCATAGCCTACGAGCCGGTCCCGAGATTTTGGAGGCACGAGACCAAAGCTTAATGTAGGCATCCAAATAATATTACTCCACTCCATCCATAATAAGTGTCAGACTTTAGTTTAAATTTGGATTAAAATAAACTAAACATTTGACACTTATTATGGATATGAGGGAGTTATAAATATTATACGTCTAGAACATAGGTTTTCAATAAGATTTAAATGCATCCAAAAGAAGTACGTATATCAAACAATTTATACAATTACCTTAATAATTTCTTCTAATAGCATTTCTCGATGCAAAGTTAGTTATGATAGGGTCAATGTCGACGTCATCAAATAATTTCTTCTCGATGCATCATGTCGCCAAACCATTTAATCTCTATTGAGTCATTGTTGATCTCAGATAGTTCTTCAATAATTTTAACATTGAAAGTTTTCTTTTAGCTGATGTGACAGTCACAGGCACAATAAACAAATGCTATAAGCCATGAAGATATTAGGATAACAATCCACTTGTCTGACATGCTCGAAAATCTCCATAGCAGACATTACGCCATTTCGCAAAGTGAATCTCGTCATCTTTAGTTCAGCAATAAGGTCAGATACCTCAACATCACATGGACGACCCTCATGAGAGAAAGTTTTCGCAATTTTTTTGCAACCCTCTTCAAGTTCATTATCAGTTAGCGACTTCAGAGTGCCCAAGCCATTTTCTGTCATGTTTCTCTCCATTGCTTAACTTCCTACGGTAATGAACATATGAAAAATGTCTCGAGTCGTCGCCTAAGGATACTCCATATTTTCCTCTCTCGTAGGCCATTTCTTAGCTAACATGTCTCTTGCTTTATTATCAAAATTATCCCAATTTCTTGGATCACTGGCTGTGGTAGCCTGGGCGCCGATGTCGTTCGCCAGATGCAAGACCCCAAGACTGATCAAGGGTGGGGGCGGGTGGTGGTAGGTGGGAACAAAGGAGAGAGAGGGTGGTAGACGTTATAAGGTGGGACAGAGGCAGACATGCCGAACACCCTGCCCGGCCTACGTGTCCGCACATCCTCCCCCCTCTCCCCCCCACACCCACCCATGGGGGAGGGGGGGTAGAAAAGGGCCCATGCGTCCCGGTTGGTAAGGGCCATTAGTCCCGGTTGCCCAACCGGGACGGGGCAATCGGGACTAAGCCCCACCAACCAGGACAAATGGGGCACACGTGGCGGCATCAGAGCGCGAGGGGGTGTGGAGCATTAGTCCCGGTTTGTAACACGAACCGGGACTAATAACCTGCTGCCATGCAGAGATTTGCCCATTTCTGCCGCGTAGAATTCATTTGGCACATTTTGTTGCCATGGCAGATTTTCGTCACTTTTGTGCCAAGCAGAGAATTCATTTAGGTTGTTTTATTGTTTATTTAGTGTTATGCACTTATCAATGAAGGAACCTTATATTACACAAGATCATCATGACAACATTACATTCAATACACGGATCGAGTTCATGCACTACATACAAAAGTTGCTATTCGATGCTACCGCCAATTTCTTGAAAGTTGCTATTTTTACAATTCCTATTGTCTATACACAGCCGAGTAGTATTCCCTTGTATGTTTAGGACTTCGCATCCAAGAATCCCGCCAATTCCACCAGTATTGCTCGTGCGATCCTTTGGCGTAAGACCGTCCCGTAGACGCTCGATCTGATTTAAAAAGGAGTCACCTATATGAATATGAAACTAAACACAATTTGATTGTAATTAAAAACTAGAAATTGTTTACGACGTGGAGTTGCTCTAAATTTCTGCCCTTCTCATCGCACGTCGCCGGATGAACTCGCATACATAGTATCCACATAGATTGTTACACGGTCCTCGTCGGGCACTTTACGACAACAGAGTTCAATCAAAATAATAATCAAGCATGATAATAACTGTATCAAAACTAGAATCAAAGAGATGCGGATATAGCTAGTGGTGCTTACATCTAGTGGTTGAAATGTAAGCTCCTCTTCCAAACACCCCTAGCCTTCTTGGTGAACTGTTTCCAACCGCTGAGAGAAAACGAATAAAATAAGTTATTAAGTACTTGATATCATAAAATTCACGAACGCTGCTGATATAGTGTCGTAATGATTAGAATTACATTTGGAGAAGTATCTGCATGTCCTTCCACGTCTCAAGGGGTTTATGTTTCGAGTCCATGACTAGTACACGCCCTTTGTCAAGTTGAATGATTAACAGAATATAGTGGTACCTGCGAATGCAGAACTAATCAATTATATACTTAACATCGAGTAAGCGCAATAGAAAGTGTATACAAGACAATAACACTCACTGGAAGTTGTAAGGAAATAGTATTTCCCTTTTGGTTTCTTGAAACCTTAACGCGTGTACTATATTATCCTCCGTATCCTGGGGGCTTATTTTGAGATTAGCTTCATGAACCCAATATGGGTTAATGAAGCCAATGTCATAGATTTGTCCTCTGCAGCATTCGAGAATCTTCATTCTGCATATTAAAGTATGATTATATACATGCAATAAACAAAATATTATAGATGGAGACTAAATTAATTACAGAATTAGTACTTACAGACAATAGGCACTCATGATCGATTTGTCCAAGGCGTCTTGATTGAATAATTGAAATAGTTCATCAAATTCAATGGATATCATGTCATCCTTATCTTTCCCATGATGCTTTTTTGTAACCCTCAGAACTATCCAGTTAGCCCCGGCCCTTGTGGCATGCATGTACCAGTTATGCAATCTTCGCATTTTTGTTGGAAGATTGTTTACCTCCTCAGGTTTGACGAGAGGTTTTTCCGTCTTGGTATTGTAATGCTACTTCACTCACGGGAAGAACTCTAACTGGGATAAATCTTGGCAATACTCATACCTTGAGCAGCGGCTTCTCCAGACAGTAACTACCTCTGGATCATACTGCTCTTCGGCCCCATATTTGCTCGACCCCACATTGGTTTGAGAAATCACCTTGAGAGGGGCACAAGTCTGTTTTGCTTGTTCTCCGAGCTGGGCAACAGATTTCCCGCTTGCATCAGTACTGCTCTTCGAGGCTTTTTGTGCTGCATGTGACTTGAGAATAGAACGCTCATAGTCTGATGACAGCTTTGGCTCGGGTTGATAAAGAGTCTTTAGCATTTTCAACACTTTGGCTTTTCTTCTTTGGTGCTGGGGAACTCTGGCTCTTTCGGCCGCCTCAGCTTAGAGAAAAACGCTTTGCTTCAAGATCAACGATCGCCAGCCTCCTCTTCAAGATACCATAAGCTCTCTTGGGAGGAACCGTTGGTACTTTTGGAAGAGGCTCTTGTTTACGTTTCGGCGATCGCTTACGACGCACAGTAGCGGTACGCTTACGCTTTTTATCCTGAGGCGCCGGCGATGGCTCCCGCGGCGATGGCTGCACCGGAGATTGGTGAGGCGACGGAGCCGGGTGAGGCGACGAAGACGGCTGCCGCGGCGGCGACGACCTCGCTGGAGACGGGTGAGGCGGCGGCGAAGATGGCCTTGGCGTGTGATTTCGAAGCACGATACAATCCTTCGGCCATAGAATGGTGACGTTTTTTGCGTCACCCAGCACAGTCACATCCCCTTCACCAGCAGGGTAGTGAAGATCCAAAACCTCAAAGGTGGGCATGATTTCATCCACGCCGACAACAGCGTAGCCCTCTGGAACCGGACGACAGTGGTAAGTTGGTGTGGGTCCAATTGGTAAGGCATAGCCAACCGCCACCTTCATTGATATGTTCACAACTTTGACATGTAGCTCGCAGTGTGTCATCTCTGTGATATCATCCACTGGGTAGCCAACAGGAGCCATCGTCGGTGCATCATCGTCATCGCCATTGTCATCACCCGGGACCTCGGTGGAAGCCACATCGCTTTTCGATTATTCGATAGGCGGTAGCATCGAATGCGCAGTCTTTCTTGAGATGGGGCCGGTAGTTTTTGCTCTTTAAGTGTGTTAATTTCATCTTGTTGTTGCTTTAATCGTTCTTCAATTAAACGCATTCGCTTTTTCGACTTTCGCTTCAACCGCCGCCTGTCCTTACTCCTCCGACGGCTTCTATCGATATTTCTTCCTCTCTTGAAACCCAGTCCTCCATGATTGGGAGCCTATTGTGCCTCGTGTTCGTCCATCATGTTCCTTATTTCCAAGGGCGTGTGAGCTCATCATTCTCTATCGGGAATGAAGTCCCCATCTTTAATAGCCTTTACGCTTTTCTCATCCTCTCGATTGGCAAGGGGTCTTCTTTATGTCGTATGTTATATATACACCTCCTTCCGAGTCCAACGTGCCCCATGCCCGTAAAACCAATTCCTTGCACGTTCTACCCAATCGTCTGCCTCTGGGTGATATTTTTATCACGCAGTTCTGCTCAAGTTTCTCCCACTTAGGAATGCCAGCCAGAGCCACCTTGCCCCATAGTATGGTGATACTTCTTGTTAGCGAGATTCACTTATTCGTTTGGACATTTTATTAGCTTTTTCGATTTCTTGTATTCCACAAACTCATCCCGAATGGTTTTATCTTCTCAAACCGAATATTCTTGAAATCGAGTCTTCTTTTTCACGACATAGTCAAGGTGCAATCTTTTCTTCCAGTTGGTGAAATACTGGGCCATCTTCTTCAAAGCCCACTCCCTGACCTTAGCCTCCATGGCTCTCCCATGTTGTAAGGCGTCCTCAACTGGATCCTCCGCATTTGGATCCAGCTCTATCTTCGGTAGTTTGAAATTAACCATGAGCCTCTTCCACAGTAAATATTTGACGTGGTTAGGGACAAATAAACATGTTCCCTCTTCAAACGCATTAGCAGGCCTATTCCAATTTCTAATGGTGATCGGGATTAAGTCCCTAACGATTACTCCGCATTGTGCCACAAATTTGGTTGCGACAACTTGGAGTCAGCTCATTGCTGCACAATGACATCTTCGATCTGAACCTCTCATGGTCTTGCAACTTTTGGTTGGGCCTCGCCCGCTCTTTTCGAGATTCCTTCGATCCGAGGGCTAAAAGAAGAAAGATCATCGTTACTATTTCCATATAGATAGCAGATGATTAATTAATGAATTGATTTATATTACATGCACCTTGCCGGAGCGGTTGTCTTCTCGATTACACAAGGCATCGCCTTCTCCCTCGCGGAAGGCAACACCTTCAACCTCAAACAAGTTGTCTACTCCGGTAAAAAGAGGATCACCCTCACCGGAGTTGTTCAGAAACGTTGATACGTCTAAATTATCTTCCCCACGGATCACACCTTGGATCAACTCTTCCTTTTCTTCGTCTCTGACGTGTGGGTCCATATTTTCTGCATAGGTGGAAAAACGAATAAGTCAAAGCGGCTAAAGGAGAAAGTTAAGTACGGTGTTGAGAGATATAAACCCTAATTCAGAGAAACTCTAATATATACATACACAATAATAAAAATGAAGAGAAAGGGAAACTGTGTAGTAGATAGGCACATCGTCGAACCGATGGAATCGATGCAATGCTCAAGCAAGTATGATGATATGACAAGTTAATTTGCATTGGAATGTAACCCTAAGAAATGCTCGACGATTTAATCGGGGTTCCGAGGGGTGAAAACCCTAACTCGAAGAAACTCCGGAACACATGAGAGGTGTGGATTTGTTCTTCTAATTAAACTTGTAATTTAATTTGTTGAACAATGCATGATTATAGCTTAGATAGCTAGGTTTCATTTTTCTGAACATTTTGATATATTATTCATATTTTTCTGACTTATAAACAATAAGTTATTGAATTTACAAGTTTAAATCATTTTCTAGAATTAAAAAAAAGGCAAATAGTTTTTACGCCCCAGCGCCAGAAAGAGAGGGGAACAATCAACACATGGCATCGATGCAATGATCAAACAAGGATGATGATATAACAAGTTAATTTGTATTAAAAAGTAACCCAAAGACATGCTCGGCAATTTAAACGGGGTTCCGAGGGGTGAAAACCCTAACTCGGTGAAACTCCGGAGTATATGAGAGGGGTTGATTTTGTTTTCTAATTAAACTTGTCTTGAAAGTTGTTGAACAATGCATGATTATAGCTTAGATAGCTAGGTTTCATTTTTCTGAACATTTTGATATATTATTTGTATTTTTCTGACTTACAGATTAAAATTATTGAATTTTCAATATTCAAAATTTTTTCTGAAAATAAATAAGTCTGGAATTATTTTTTACACCCAGGCAAACTATACACACAGCAACTGACAGATGGGCCCTGTGCCACATAAGCAGCCACATGAGCAAAGTGGGAGAGGGGCCATTGGTGTTTTCACTGAGGGGGGTTACACACGCCATCGACGGGCTGGGCGGTCCACGCCACGCCAAGACTCGCCACGCCGTCGACACAGACGCCATCGCACCTTTGCTCGCCGCCGCACCTTGCCCCGCCAAGAAGACCTTGCCCTGCACCACGCACACGCGGCAGGGGAAGAGGGAGGAGCTAGAGAGGGACGCACCTTCGGCGGCGGCGACAGCGCGTGGTGGCGCCGGGGACGGCGACGCACGGCGGTTGGAGGTGGTGGCGACGCGCCATCGCGACGACGGCAGCGGCGCCAAGGACGGAGGCGACGACGAGCGCTCAAGGACGGAGGCGACGGCGAGCATCCTGACGGCGGGGCGGCGGCGTCTCCCTGTGTTGTGTGCGGGCGCAGAGAATGGTGAAGGGAAAAAGAGGAGCGGGCGCGTCATGTATAAAGGGGAGGGAGAATACGTCCCGGTTGGTGGCTCCAACCGGGACTAAAGGGTCATACGTCCCGGTTGGAGCCACCAACCGGGACCTATACTCCAATATTTTCAGCTTGAGGGTTCTTTAGTCCGGTTGGTGGCTCCAACCGGATATATTCTGCTTTCAAAAAATTTCGTATTTTCTCTCTGTTCCGCTTTATTTTTTATTTTGGGGTTTAAATTTGTATTGTTTTTAAATGATAATTAATTTGGAATTTAGAAAACTTTAAACATAAAAGTGTTTGGATTTGAATAAATAATTCAAAACCATTTTCTGCTTTTAAAAATAATTAATGTAACCATTTAAAATATGAACCATTTACAATTAAAATGAATTAACTTATATTTTTTAATATCAATTTGGAATTTAGAAAAACTTTAAACATAAGAAGTGTATGGATTTGAATAAATAATTCAAAAACATATTCTATTTTTAAAAATAATTAATGTAACCTTTAAAATAAATTAACTTATATTTTGAATATTAATTTGGAATTTAGAAAATTTTAAACATAAAAAGTGTTTGGATTTAAATAAATAATTCAAAAACATTTTCTGCTTTAAAAATAATTAATGTAACCATTTAAAATATGAACCATTTACAATTAAAATGAATTAGCTTATATTTTTTAATATCAATTTGGAATTTAGAAAAACTTTAAACATAAGAAGTGTATGGATTTGAATAAATAATTCAAAACATATTCTATTTTTAAAAATAATTAATGTAACCTTTTAAAATTTGCGAGTGTATGGATTTTAAAAATAATTAATGTAACCTTTTAAAAATAATTAATGTAACCTTTTAAAAATTCAAAACACAAGAAGTGTATGGATTTTAATACGGGCATCGTTAGAACTTGCATTGGATCTCTGAAGAAACCACATATTGCGAGTCTAAAATGATTTTTCAAAAATCACGGGCGATAGATCATGTACATAGTACAAACCGGACCCACTTCCTGGATTCTACAGACATTTGTCCTTTTACCTGTGATGGACGAAAAGGTTTGAGATGTACCGTTGGGATATAGTCCATGTAAGGTGGTCTAGTATTTTAGGAAAATAGGACGATAGCATTAAAGCGGCATTTTGGTGGTTACTTCACAAAAGCGACCCGTTTTTGCGCTCGGAAAATGGAAAAGGGCTTTTCGATGCGACAAAAGGAAAACTTCCTCCGCAACATTGTTCTCCATACCAATGTCCACACACATGCATAATATGGCCACAACATCACAAACTATGTCGTGATTCACATAATATCGGTCATTTGGACCGAAAGCCATGAAACCTCGAACATGATAGGTCATTTTGTGAAGGTTTTTGAAACATGATCAATATACCAAGTCTGGTATTTTCCTTTCAACTATGTAACATAATATGACACACCACGAAGGATTTTCATTGTTCGGATTTTTTGAATTTATTATGCCGTTTTGAATTATCTAAATTTGTAACTAATTGAACGGTGTGCATGAAGATAGGGGCGGGCATTGTTAGAACTTGCACTCGATCTCTGAAGAAACCACATATTGCGAGTCTAAAATGATTTTTCAAAAAATCACGGGCGGTAGATCATGTACTGTAGTACAAACGGACCCTTCCTGCCGATTCGGAACATTTGTCCTTTTACCGGGATGGACGAAAAGGTTTGAGATGTACGGTTGGGATATAGTCCATGTAAGGTGGTCTAGTATTTTAGAAAAATAGGACGGTAGCATTCTGAAACGGCATTTTGGTGGTTACTTCACAAAACGACCCGTTTTTGCGCTCGGAAAATGGAAAAGTGCTTTTCCGTGCGACAAAAGGAAAACTTCCTCCTGCAACATTGTTCTCCATACCAATGTCCACACATGCATAATATGGGCACAACATCACAAACTATGCCGTGATTCAAGACATAACATCGGTCATTTGGACCGAAAGTCATGAAACCTCGAACATGATAGGTCATTTTGTGAAGGTTTTTCAAACAAGATCATTGTTCGGACACATTTAGTCCGGATGTAGTCACAAACCGACTAAAAATATTTTCCGCCATTTCCACCTCTTCCCGCCAAGTTTTCCGCCCTTTCCTTTCTACTAGAGCTTTTAGTCCGGATGTAGTCACTAACCGGACTAAAGATATTCCGCCATTTCCCAAAGCTTCACGCCAAGTTTTCCGCCCTTTCCTTCTATATTTAGGGTGATCGTGTCATGGCTATCCACACATCCACACCTTCCTCTCTTAGAACAATGGACAACGCCTACTGGGCCATTCTGACCCTCGAGGAGACCGAGGCGATGTGCGCCTCCAACTACCCTTTTCCGGGCCGGATGTTGAAGGCCGAGGGGTTCTGTCCCTCAGCCTCAAGGTTCCGCCGCGTCAGGCCATCACAAACCACTTCTACCACGAGCTCACGCCGGAAGCGGATGGATCCCAGTGGGATCCCGACAACTATGACACAGAATGCCTTCTTCGCTAATAGGCGGGAAAGGGAGCTCGCCAGGTCAGGGTGATGGCCCGCCACCGTGAACCACAAGTCGGCCGTCGTCTGTGGTGGGAGAACCGTACTATCATCAAAGTGATGCGCTACATCGCCGGGGGAGACCATCCTCGCCTACGGTGCCCACGAGTCCACCCGCCACAGGCCCCACACTGTCCCGGCGGTAGCGGCATAGTCTTCCAGGATACCCCTCTCCCACCCGCCGTGAATCCGAGGCTGGAATGGCCCCTGGTATATGCCATGGATGGGCTGAGGATCCCCGGAGTGGCAGGTGACGATGACGATGATGATTATGACGACGACGATGAAGACCCTGAAGCTGTGTACTATAGGACTAGGCATGATTATGACTAAAGGGGGCGGCTTTAGGCCTGAGTGTTAGCTAGTCCCGATTTTTCCCGGTTTTTAATATTAATAAATGTCTTAAGTGTTACCTAATAAATAGAGGGAAATGCCTATATAAAGAGAGGGTTCATATTTAGTCTCGGTTGGAGAAACCAAGGGATTGCGGCAGAGTGGGCCAGACAACACTAATAATAGGGGTGAGTGTCGACATTATGTCGTGCGGCTTGTACCTTGTCCCGGATGGTGTCACCAACCGGGACTAAAGATGAACCTTTAGTCCCGGTTGGAGACACCAACCGGGACTAAAGATGAGTCAGCACTAATAATAGGGATGAGTGTCGACATTATGTCGTGAGTGTCGACATTATGCCGAGCTGCTTGTACTATAAATATGCATCCTTGTGAGTCCAGTCCTCCAGCCAGTTTGAGGCATCTCCAAGATGGTTTTAGAGAGCAGGGACACCACGGCGATTTCGAGGAGATGCCGGAGCCCAGTCCTCGGCATCTCCGAGAAAACTGGTCATAGAGGCACTCCTAATATGTGAAATTAGTTAGCTCAGGCGTATTGATCTAGTTAGTGAAGTTACAAGCTGCAAGATGGTTTTCGAGAGCAGGACACCACTGCGGCCAGTTTCGAGGAGATGCCGACGGGCCAGTCCTCCGGCATCTCCGAGAAACTGGTCATAGAGGCACTCCTAATATGTGAAATTAGTTAGCTCGAGGCGTATTGATCTAGTTAGTGAAGTTACAAGCTGCAAGATGGTTTTCGAGAGCAGGGACACCTACGACCAGTTTCGTGGAGATGCCGAGCGGAGCATCCTCCGGCATCTCCAAGAAACTGTTCATAGAGGCACTCGGTCCAGCCACAAAATGGGACTAACACTCAAGACATTTATTAATATTAAAACCGAGACTACAAAACCGGGACTAAAGGCCACAAACCGCGAAGATATCCTTGGTCAAGCCACAAACCGCGAAAGACATGAACTAGAGTTACATAATATGAGCATGAACTTCTTGGCATATGTCATTCCTTATGACCGCTTCAGACGTAACCATGGAGCATCTTCTTTACTTAACGGAATGCTTGGGTCGGTTTTCCTTTGTGAAGGGAATTTCATCAAACTTATTATAATCTTCGACATACATCTTGTCCTCGATTCCCATGATGTTTCTTTTCCCTGAAAGAACTATGTGACGCTTTGGCTCATCATATGATGTATTCGTTTGCATATTTTTTCTTTTTTTTGGTCTAGAGGACATGTCCTTCACATGGAAAACCTGAGACACATCATTGGCTAGGACGAATGGTTCATCTCTATAACCAATATTGTTGAGATCCACTGTTGTCATTCCGTACAACTGGTCTATCTTTACCCCTTCCCCATTCTGGTTGACCCATTTGCAGCGAAACAAAGGGACCTTAAAAGAGACTCCATAGTCTAGTTCCCATATCTCCTCTATGTAACCATAATATGTGTCCTTTTGTCCATTCTCGTCTATTGCATCAAAGCGGACACCACTATTTTGGTTGGTGCTCTTTTTATCTTGGGCGATCGTGTAGAATGTATTCCCATTTATTTCGTACCCTTGGAAATTCAATACGAGAAGATGGTGTGTGACCTACAAGTATAGCTGATATCCAACAGTGGTGTCATTCAAGAGATGTGTCCGCATACAACCACCAAAAGACTTCATGTGTTCATCTGTAATCCATGATTCAGGCTTCCCCGGGTTTTTGGAGCGTACAATATTCTTGTGTTCCTCGATATACAGATCTGCCAAGGTGGAATTATGTAGAACTGTGTAGTGTGCTTTAGTGAAAGAATCCCCGTCCCTACATATCATTGCTTTTTTCCCAGCGTGTCTTTTCCACTTAGTCTTCCCTCATGCCGCGAGTCAGAAACACCAATCGGCTTAAGGTCAGGAATAAAGTCAACACAAAACTCAATGACCTCCTCTGTTCCATATCCCTTGGAGATGCCTCCTTCTGGTCTAGCACGGTTATGAACATATTTCTTTAAGACTCCCATGAACCTCTCAAAGGGGAACATATTGTGCAGAAATACCGGACCGAGAATGGCAATCTCTTCCACTAGATGAACCAGGAGATGCGTCATAATATTGAAGAAGGATGGTGGGAACACCAATTCAAAACTAACAAGACATTGTACCACATCCTTCAGAACCTTGGCAGAATATCTGGATTGATTACCTTCTGAGATATTGCATTGAGGAATGCACACAGCTTCACAATGGGTACTCTAACATTTTCCGGTAGAAGCCCCCTCAATGCAATCGGAAGCAACTGCGTCATAATCACGTGACAGTCATGAGACTTCAGGTTTTGGAACTTTTTCTCTGCCATATTTATTATCCCCTTTATATTAGATGAGAAGCCCGATGGCACCTTGATACTGTAAAGGACTTCAAAAAAGATTTCCTTCTCTGCTTTGGTAAGAGCATAGCTGGCACGACTTAAGTGACGCCCTTTATCCGTCTTGTTATCTGTATGCATGTTCTTTGGGTCTTTCATAATTTGTTGGTCCTCCGTGCTTGTGTGTATCTTTTGTCTTCCCATACACGCCTAGGAATCCTAGCAGGTTCACGCAGAGATTCTTCGTCACGTGCATCACGTCGATTGAAGAGCGGACACGCAGGACTTTCCAATATGGCAGCTCCCAAAATATAGATTTCTTCTTCCACATGGGTGCGTGTCCTGTAGCGACGTCGTTGAACTGATTGACCGCGGGACCCTTTCCAAAGATTACTTCTATGTCCTTGACCATACCAAATACATCATCACCGGCGGGGAGTTCAGCTTCTTCCGTGATCTGCCTCACCTTTGAAATGCTTGCCTTTCTTTCTTACGGGATGATTGGTCGGAAGAAATCGTCGATTCGCTAGGTAGACAACCTTCTTGCATTTATGCAAATATGTACCTTCGGTCTTATCTAAACAGTGGGTGCATGCCTTATATCCTTTGTTTGTGCATCACGAAAGGTTACTAAGAGCAGGCCAATCATTGATCGTTACGAATAGCAACCCTCATAGATCAAATGGCTCCTGTTTGTTCTCATCCCACGCACGTACACCTGGTTTGCCCCACAACTGTAAGAGTTCTTCAACTAATGGCCTAAGGTACACATCAATGCCGTTGCCCGGTTGCTTCGGGCCTTGGATGAGCACTGGCATCATAATGAACTTACGCTTCATGCACAACCAAGGAGGAAGGTTGTAGATACAGAGTCACGGGCCAGGTGCAGCTCTGCTCCCCAAAAGGATTCATGCCATCCGTACTTAGACCAAACCATAAGTTCCTTGCGTCACCTGCAAAGTCTGGGAAGTCTCTCTCGATTTTTCTCCACTGTGACCCATCAGCAGGGTGTCTCAACTCCCCGTCTTTCTTACGGTCTTCTTATACTGTCATCTCGTCTGATCTTATACCGCAACGCGTTGCATACCGGGCATTTATCTAAATTCTCATACTCCTTACCGCGGTAGAGGATGCAGTCATTAATGCATGCATGTATCTTTTGCACATCTAATACCAGAGGACAGAGAGTCTTCTTTGCTTCGTAGGTACTCTCGGGAAGTTCGTTATGTTTTGGAAACTCCGGCTTCATTATTTTCAGCATCTTTTCAAATGAGGAGTCAGTTAGACCACACTCTGCCTTCCATCGCAACAATTCCAGTGTGGTACCGAGCTTTGTGCTGCCATCTTCACAATTTGGGTACAACAATTTCTTGTGATCTTCTAACATGCCCTCTAACTTCAACTTCTCATTTTCTGTTTCACAGTCTCTCTTTGCATCAGAAATGACCCTACCAAGTTCATCAGCCGGCTCATCTGATGCCCGTTCTTCACCTTTTTCCTCTCCATTGTCTTCCATTGCAGTATCACCGATTCAGGAAACATATGATGATAGTTGTTATCATCATCTTCTTCTTCACCATCTTCCATCATAACCCCTCTTTCCGTGCTTGGTCCAGCAATTATAGTTGGGCATGAAACCTTTCATAATCAGGTGGCCGCGAATGATTTTCGAGGAAGAGTACTCCTTGTTGTTCCGACATTGAACACATGGACAACGTATAAATCCATTCTCTTTGTTTGCCGTAGCCACATCGATAAATTTATCCACGCCTTTGATATACCCGGCTACCCGCCGGTCACCGTACATCCATTCCCGACCGTTCATCTCCATCATATAAGTAAGTTTATCAAAAAACAGGACATCATAAATAGTGAAATAACCAATTCACACCGACACATGAATTGTATCAATGACCTAGAAAAGATAAGATTGCTAACCTCGATCGAGGGAAATAAAGAGGAGAAAGCTCAAGTGCGTCTCGGACACCTTCTATATTTTTGTTCTATGAGAAATTCAACGGATTTTTCACTCAAACATTTCAACAAACACCTTCAATGCATGCATGAGAAAAAACTAGCACACCCCCTCACACCTTACACCATTCGAAAAACAGAGGAGGCAGAGGGCGTTGCATTTATAGAGGGCAAGGGGTCTTTAGTCCCGGTTGGAGCCAGCAACCGGGACTAAAGGTGCGTGCCACGCCACGTGGCTGTGGCCAAACCTTTAGTCCCGGTTGGTGGCTCCAACCGGGACGCATGCCCCCTTACCAACCGGGACCCATGCCCCCTGGCCCCGTGCCCGCTCCAACCGGGACGCGTGCCAGCATTAGTCCCGGTTGGTGGCGCAACCGGGACTAATACTCCGAGGGGTCGCGAACGGATGGCCCTTTTTCCTCTAGTGATGTTAACACAATGCATGCATGCTTATGTGTCCAAAAGTTCAATGTGCCAGAGGAACTCCGTATGATTCTGAACTCTTATAAAATTTCCAAACAAAAGATTATCAAGGATTGAACTCTCAAAAAAAACATACGGATTTCTTTCCACTCTACAATTCCCGTTGAATCTCCACATTATATGAACCTAGGATGTTTCTCTCCTTGGTACAACAAAACATGGTATATCCATGATCCGTGTGTATTCAATCCCTATAGATTTACATATGTCATGAAATCATTTTCTTGTGTTTTTACATTTCTCTGTATTTAAACCTTCCCAACCAAAGGATGCTTGCAAGACAATATCCTAAATTATTGTCATGCATTTCTTCCATTATCCTTCAGTTGTTTGAGGCTTAGATCAGCGGCGACATGGCAATGGAAAATATGAACAAGGAGTTGGTGGCTGCGGATAGAGGTTTCGGGGGTACTAGCAAGAGTCATCAACAACTAGGGTTCCAACACGGCACCTGATCCACCCCGCTTTATAGTCAAAATAAATTAGGCTAGTTGTAATATTTTAAGCAAATTAGTCTAGTTTGAACTAGTTTTGTAGTTTCGCGAGCTTATGCGGGTGCCTGCTTGCCACCCTATTGACAACTAAGTGTAAAGGGTTCACCGGGGACGACGTGCCATAGCGTGTTAGCACCAGCGCTCACATGCTGGTTGACGAGCATGAGCCAACTGGATATCGTAGTGGCTAGACGGGGAATGATGACGGTGACGGGAGAGCTGGAATAGGCAACCGTGAATCATGAAAGAATAATGTTAAGTAACCACCACAATGGTAAACCACGTCAAAGTGAAGAAATAGTGCTAAAGGTTTCAATCTTTTTCATAACATTCTTCCAAAATATTGTTTGTTGATATTTACGCGTTAGAAAAAACCATTCGACTGTGCTCTAGGAGGAACCCAAGAAGACATCCTTTTACACGACTTCCATGATCAAGCCGGCGGGGGACATTCATGAGTGCACATGTTGGTCTCACGATGCATGACGGCATTGTCTACACCATCCCTGAATCCATCATTTGCATGTCCAAAAGAGCCGGCCAGGGCACTTCACATTTGTTCATTGTGCGTGCGTGCGCTCTACATATATCTTCTAATTACCGAGTGCTTCATGCATATACTTAATCGCAACTACTCATTATGCCTAAAATATTAGGACCACTCATGCCATGCATGCTTTCTTATGATTCGGCAGCCGAAATTAATCACATGGAGTAGCAAGTTGTTAATTGAAGTACTCAATGGAGTATGGTCGATGATTAACAGCGGTAAGTAGGCAATGCAAACTTATGGTGACATGTGTGCACCATGTGCACTGATAAATCAAATTCAGTCAAATGGGTTAGGATAACATGATAACTGACAATTTGAACAATTAGAAAAGCACTCGTCTGGTTGCATATAAAGTAATGTCCAATTCAATGAATTTTTATTGTATTTGATCAAATTCTATGAAATTATGATAGTTTTGTGAAATAGACCCTCTGGTATATTCTGGCTACGTGCTAATAAAAGCTAGGAAAGTGGATGGAGGAAGCGCTTCAGTGTTCCTTGGGCGATGAGTGAAAAAAGGAGGGCCCTCATGTTTGAAATATGCCATGGATGAAATAATAAATGTGTTATCATTTATATTTTCATTGTCATGACTAAGTTTATATATTTTCATTGTCACGAGGAGATACTTTTGCGACTAATCAACTAGCTACACGAATCGACTAACAGCAACCTGGACAGCATCACCAACTTTTGCTACATGGTATGTGTTGAGGGTATAATCTCATGGCTTGCAACTCCATGGTGATATTTGAATCGCATAGGTAAAATTCCGATTCATCTACCATGTCCACCAGCAGCTTAATGTATAATATATAACACACCACCTATTTCTAAATTAATAGAACACGTTAAATCTTTCTCTATGTCAATTCAATAGAAAACAAACAGACAACAATATCTAAAGTTACTAGAGAGAAGATTGGTTTGAACATTAATTACTCATTACTAGATACAATTTAGTTTATCTTTGTGGTGTTTATACCCACAATATCTGGTCTCTTTTCTGCACCACCCATTCCATCCAATCTGGAAATCTCACAATTCTATCTCTCACCTCACGAGCTATCTACATGGGCTATTACCATTTTGTGCATACTTATTCAAAGAGACCATTATCCAACTTTGATGTATCATAATGATCACTATATGGCTCTATATAGCTCTATATATTATTTATGGCACAACAATAATTTAATACTAATTTTTTTACTTATATATTACATTCTATGTTGTCGCTCAATTTTGTACATAGTGTTTTATCTTTTAAACATTTTTAAAACAAGCTTAGTTGCTATTGTTTATAATTTTTAACAATTCCAACCACAAACACATTATTGTGTTGATAATATCAAGTGAAATTCAAATTTATATCGTTATAAATATAGAAGTCTTGATGGAGACTTCTTATCTAGAACCTTATTTTATTCAAAAATTTAAGATCGAACATTTTCCTATGCTGGATTTAGTCCAAATGTAAGAAAAATATAAAAACATAATTAAATCACATGTTCTTACAAAATATTTTGAACACTTAGGTGTACCATTATAGAGGGTATTATATTATACGATTCTAGCAAATATCCTAGTAGATGTTTACAGAGCATGATAACAAATATAAAGATATAATATATCCTAGTAGATGTTTACAGAGTCCGGGACTTGAGGTCTTTTTTTCCACCAGTGTGCAGATGTATCAGACTATCAGAAGTACTACTCCATGTCAAGAAAGAAAGAAAAACACAATCTATCAGACTATCAGAAGTACTACTCCATGTCAAGAATAATCGATCTACTCCATGGGGACAACGTGTGCAGATGTTCGTCTACCACTACAGATCAGGAAAGAACTGCTACTCCATCTCCATGCATGTCAAGAATAATCGCTCTCCGGACGCTGGACTGTCATCGATCTACCATCGCGCCGCTGCACCACGGTTTCTGAAAGTTGGTCTACCCGGCCGGCCGGCTGTTCCTCTCTAGTGTATGCTGCGTCAGCAGCGGCTTTCCACGTACGACCAACGGCATGCAGCAATGAAAACCTCCTTAACGTATTTAATAATAGTATATAGTATATATAGATAGATAGATAGATGGCAACGAATGTCTATATTGTTGCTCGTATGGGCATGGTCCTTCCAAAAGGGAAAGCGATCGACCATGCATCATGCGCAATCGAGGAGACCGTGAGAGTGATCTACCGTACTACTCCCTTCGTTTAAAAATATAAGATGTTTTAGGTTTGTGAAGGAGATGTATCTAGACACGTTTTAGTGTATAGGTTCAAATGAACATACACACTAAAGTTGAACCTACACACTAAAACGTGTCTAGATACATCTCCTTCATAACCCTAAAACATCTTATATTTACAAACGGAGGAAGTATGTACGTTTGGGCCACAGTGAAGACTCTGGCCGGATCTTGCTCTCCTCCTCCATGTGTCTTCACCATATAACCCTTGCCTTGCAAACTAATGTTTCCTCACTCTTCCAAATGAAAAGCCTATTTCGTTTGGCCCCTTTAAATGTTTGGAAACGAGCTAATTAACAATATGCTTTCGCAGTTCAAGTGCGATGGCCCGGGCTTTCCCAAAATAAGGTCTGCCCAGTGTGTTACTGACCATCATCTCCCACAAGTGACTACTACTAGTGTTCATTTGTCTTATTTTTCTTCTGCTTGCTTGCTCAGCATCATTTGGCGAGTGTGTGCACTAATAAATATATTCCCCTCAAGTTACTTCTTGAAGTTGCAATAGTTATTATCACTCTAAGATGTGGGATATTACTATCTATAAGCACTTTTTTGTGGATGGAATTCCCCAAGAAGAGTTAGAATATCTAAAACAGACTTGCATCTAAGATCTTTCTAGAAATTAGTAGATCCTTTTTAATGGCTTCTTGTCCGCAAAGCAATAACGCACAACCATACCTCAAAATGGAGTATTTCTTGGCTGAGAATATCGTAACAACACACACACACTCATATACAGAGAGTCACATAGAGGCCTGGACTAATTTGTCTACATGGTCTGGATGGTATTTTCGATATCGTGGAGGTAACAGACTATGCACACTCATCTCTTGCTGAACACGGATTTTCTAAAGGTGGGGATTACCTGATTCTACACTATCATTATGCCTTTGCAATGTTACTTGGTTCAACTCCCCGTGTGACCTCTTCTCGTATGTATGTGGGACTTTGTATCTTCTTGGGTAGATTTTAGACCGTCTTTTTTAGAATGCAGTAACTTTGGTTGGTTAATCCGATCAATTCAAGAGTAATAAATGACCGAAGTCAACTTTGGTTGGTTAATCCGATCAATTCTTCTATGGTTCGCAAGTACTCCCTCCGTTTTAAAATATAAGATATTTTCGATTTGTAAATAAAATAGATCTAGATTTTGAAATGTATAGATTCACTCTAAACCTAGGCGAATCTACGTACTAAACTTAGTTAAGATACATTTGCTTTACAAAGCTAAAACATTTTATATTTTAAAACGAAGGTAGTACGAGGTTCTAGTGATGATCATCCATGTATTTTGTGGCAAGTGAAATCCAATTCACAAAATAATTTGATCCATGGACTTTTTATCCTTGCGGCCGCTAGCTGTAGGTAATGTATGTGTGTGCGATGCCGCTGCAGTGAACGTACGCGCGCAGGCCGTTTGTCTCCATTGGAGTACATCCATCCATGTGCCACTCCGGTCCTTCTTCTGTACCTGTACGATATAGCAGCTAGCCTACAGCCGCTGCACCGTACGATCCTGCGCTCTAGTACCGGACCATCGCCCGACACGTACGTACCTAACCTACTTCTTGTTGGGGTTTCTAGTAGCAATATGGCCTGCTAGCTGGCCCAAATGTTCACACACCATATGCATGTAACATGTCCAATTAAATGCGGTGGGATAGAAAATATGGGAAATTCTACAACACATGATCGTGTGTGTTTTTTCAGACTACAAAATTACAGTCACCTTTTTTGAAGTTTCAGTCACTTTTTCCTTTCTTGGTTTTTTTGGTGTTGTACTCTTTGTTGCAGTTGCAATTTTTTTTGCGTGATTGCACTTTCACCTTTTTTGTTTATGACAGGGTAAAAGAATTGACAACCTTTGAAATTTCCAGTCATCTCTAGTCTAGACACTCCAAAGTAAACACCATTCAAATATATGCTCTATCAGACCCATCTTACAAAAAAAAATTCTACATCCCTTTACACGACTTGCAAAATAAGTCGTCCGGAGATATCGAAGAGTGAACATATGGGTCTCGCGATGCATTAATGCACTCTACATATCATCCCTACATCCATCATTTGCATGCTCAAAAAAGAAGGCTCTCCACATTTATTCATTGTTCGTGCGTGCGTGCAACGAGAACATAAATTTTGTCAAACCCACGATCAAAATTTATGAAATTTGATATTTTTGTTGAACACTTGCTCTGGTGTATATTGGGTGACGTGATATGTTATAAGCATGCGGGTCACAAGGAGATCCGGAATGGTCCGGAGAATAAGATTCATATAAGGAAAATCCAATTCTGGAGTTCGGGAATGGTTCCGGTATTTTCACCGGAATGTTCTAGAAGGGTCTAGAAGGTTCACCGATCCGGAAGGGGAAGGGTATATGGATGTGTCATGACAAAGTGGAATGGTTGCATCATGTCCTAGGTCACTTGGCTGGACACTTGTAAGAGAGAAATCAAACTCTAGTTTGAAAGACAAAAGGTTAGTTTGAAAAATTCAAACTGGAACAATGATTTTCAAGTGGAGGGAGGGAAGGAGTCCTACCTAGGGAAGGAATCCCCCCTCTCCCTTGCGTCGGCCACATGAAGTGGAGTTGTGGGAGGACCCTCTCCCCCTTGGCGCCTCCCCGCATAAAAAAGGAGGGGTAGGGCGCCCCCTCTTGCCCACACAAGAAACCCTAGGTTAGCTGCCACCCCCCTCTAGTTGCGGCCAATCTAGCTCCTCTAAACCGCTACCGACTAGCTAAACTCTAGTTCCTAGCTACCTCTAAACCTCGGCCCTCTAAACCCTAGATCGTCTGGGCTCCCTCTACTCCACCATACTCGCTCCGGCTTAGGCGAAGCCCTGCGGAATCTCCCCTCTACTTCCGACACTGCGCCGTTGTGCTGCCGAAATCGCGAGGAGAGAGCTGCAACCTTAGCTGCCTGCTGGAACAAGGGAGAGGAAGGTGTTCATCGAGTACCGTACATGTGATCGACTGCGGGAGCGCTGCCGAAACGCGGCGCCGGAAGGATCATCTACGCGATCTTGAGATTGGCAAGTGAACAACTACATCCACGAGAATCTGCTCTTGTTAACCGCTTTGGATCTTCGAGGGTTAGTATTCTATCGACTTGTTGCTACAATCTAGTAGATAGATCTTGGCTTGTGTGTGTTCACGTGATAGAAATTTTTTATTTTCCATGCTACGAACCCCTACAAAACTGATCCGTTGAACAACCAATACATAAATTTTTTCAAACTCGATCAAAATTTATGAAATTTGACATTTTTGTTGAACACTTGCTCTGGTGTATATTGGGTGACGTGCAGATATGTTATAAGCAGGCAAAAAATCATGTGTATCGTGCTCGGTTTATAATAAATAGCTGATTAGTACTCCACAAGCTCAGTCTCGACAATTGCTTCCACGCAACTCGTTAGTCTATACTCATGTCACAATCTATTCATTTACCATGTTGTATGATACATGCATATCAAAATAGGCCGTCACTCAAATTTTCTAGATAATAAGCTCATTGTAGTTATGTTTATATTATTTATGGTACAATCACTATTTAATTATAATAATTTTTTACTTACTTACAGCTTATACAAATGTTGGACATTGTTTTTTTGTTTTGTTTAAGGTTTATAAAATAACTTTATTATTTTATAGTACTTAATAATGTTAGCCACGACCACATTTATTGTGTTGATCATACCAAAATATTTGTACAATTCAAAAGTATATCGATGCAATATAGTAGCCCTAATGGAGATTTCAAACTCAGAACCTTGTTTCTCATGCTGAAAGTTAAGATTGAACATTTTGCTAAACTAGATTTAGTCCAAAAGTAAGAAAAAATAAAATATGATAAAATCACTTGTGTTTACATAATATTTTGAACACTTATATGTACCACGATAGAGGGCATTATAGTGTATGTGTTAAACAAATATCCTAACAGATGTTTATAGAGTAGATAATAAATAGGCCAAAGCTAGGAATCAGGCCCTGATTCCTAGCTTCTCGGCGGCCAAGCCTTTAGCCGTAGGATTGGAAGTAACCTGACCGTGCGATTTTCAACTAGTCCCGCAATACTCTTTCCGTGATTCTAGGATCCATCGCATGTGTGCTTCATATAATATTTTCCCGGTAACCAATGACTGCTCATCGGGATTTATCATGGCTTTCTTATTTCTCAGAGTTCCCGTGAATGCACGTCGTTAGGTTCAAGCCTGCACTAGTAGAAAAAAAGCTATCCGTTCGTGCCTCCTAACAGCATTAGTTCTGGTTCCGTCATAAACCGGGACTAATGCTGTCACGCGTCCCGGTTCGAGCGGGCACGAGGCCGGAAGGCATGCGTCCCGGTTGGTAGGGGAGCATACGTCCCGGTTTGTAACATAAACCGGGACTAAAGGTTGGACGTCAGCCACGTGGCGTGGCACACACCTTTAGTTCCGGTTTGTATTACAAACCGGGACGTATGCTCCCGTCCTCTATAAATACAACGCCCCAGCTCTCTGCATCCACTCTGTTTTTTCTTGGTGGAAGGTGTGAGGGGTGTGCTAGTTTTTTTCCCCTATGCATGCATTCAAGGTGTTTGATGAAATGTTTGAATGAATGTTTGAGGCCTATTGTTTGTAAGTACTAATTCTGTAATTAATTTAGTCTCTAGCTATCAAACTTTGTTTATTGCATGTATATAATCATACTGTAATATGCAGAATGAAGATTCTTGAATGCAGCAGAGGACAAATCTATGACATTGGCTTCATTGACCCATATTGGGTTCATAAAGCTAATCTCAAAACAAGCCCCCAGGATACGGAGGATAATATCGTACACGCGTTAAGGTTTCAAGAAACCAGAAGGGAAATACTATTTCCTTACAACTTCGAGTGAGTGTTATTGTCTTGTATACACTTTCTATTTCGCTTACTCGATGTTAAATATATAATTGATTAGTTATGCATTCGCAGCTTTCACTATATTATGTTAATCATTCAACTTGACAAAGGGCGTGTACTAGTCATGGACTCGAAACATAACCCCTTGAACAGTGGAAGGACATGCAGATGCTTCTCCAACGGTAATTCTAATCATTACGATACTATATCGGCAACGTTCGTGCATTTTATGATATCAAGTAATTAATAACTTCTTTTATTCGTTTTCTTCGCCGGGCAGCACTTGTAAACGGTTCTACAACAAGGCTAGGGGTGTTTGGAAAGAGGAGCTTACATTTCAAGCACTAGATGTAAGCACCACTAGCTATATTCGCGTATCTCTTTGATTCTAGTTTTGATACCGTTATTTTCATGCTTGATTATTATTTTGATTGAACTATGTTCTCGTAAAGTGCCTGACGCAGGGACCAGGTAACAATCTATGTAGATACTATGTTTGCGAGTTCATCCGGTAGACGTGCTGTGAGAAGGACGGAAATTTAGAGCAACACTAGTAGAAAAAGAGCCATTCGTTTGTCCCAGTTTGGAGCATTACTCCCGGTTATGGTTGTACCCGGGACTAGTGTGAGCATTAGTCCCGGTTCCAACGGCTAAAACGCCAGCAATCTTTAGTCCCGGGTTAAACGGGACCTTTAGTCCCGGTTCGTATCACCAAACGGGACTAAAAGGGTGCCTCCGGTGCCAACCCCTTTAGTCCCGGTTCGTATCACCAATCGGAACTAAAGGTGTAACCTTTAGTCCCGGTTCGTATTACTAACCCGGACTAAAGAAAGTGGGCAAAAAAAATTCTCAAGTTCTGCCGTGGTAGTAAAACGGGCACAAATCCTTCTAGAGATCGTCTTTTCTAGATTCAAAATCATGCCAAAAAATTATAAAAATAAAATCCTTCAAACTATAGTTATATTAAGTGATTTAGTTGTTACGAAAATTAATAAATATAAATTTCGACATAATTTACAAAAAAATGTTTTAAAAAATTCAAATGGCCATAATTTTTGCATACAATGTAAAAAAAGTACAACCTATAAAAACGTGCAGAAAAAAATTAGCTCTTTGATTTCAACATCCTTAGGCCATTTTGGATTCTTAAAATTCGAAAGAAAAAAAATTATTTCAGAAATTAAATTATTTTAGTATTTTTATGTCATATTTGAATTCCTCACATTTTTCTAATAATAATGGATATATTATTGTCAAATTTCGATTTACAGATTTAAAGATATTATTTATGTCATATTAAATGAATAAATGACAAAAAATGAATAAAATATTAATTTAATTAGTTTTTACTTTCATTAGAATAAAATATTATTATTACTTATTTATTGTTGTTACTAAAAATAGTTGTTCTTAATTTCAAAAAATAAAAATGTGCCATATATTGATATGAGTTAAGGATTGATATACTAGTCTTGACAATAAGGTATAAGGCTCCTTCGCGCTGGGTGGGAGAGATGGAATGGAGAAGTTAAGCGTGCAGGGGTTGGAGTAGTGCTAGGATGGGTGATCGGACGAGAAGTTTGACCATAAGTACGATTTGAACTAAAATTAAATATAATTAGTGTTAAAAATGAGAGATGTGGGAGATTAACGAGTCAAACAATTCAAAAGTTTAAGAAAAAATTAAAAAAAATCAAAAAAAATTAGTAAAAAAACTTTAGTCCAGGTTCGTAATTCAAACCGGGATTAAAGGTCCCGCGCACTCGACGCTCCCCGTGAGCGCCTTTAGTCCCGATTTGTAGCCGAACCGGGACTAAAGGCCTACCCCATTAGTCCCGTTTTCGTAGTTCCGGTTGAGAAACCGAGACTAAAGGACTTTAAAAACCGGGACAGATAGCACGTCTTCCACTAATGCAACTCCACGTACGTAAACAATTTCTATAGTTTTTAATTACAATCAAATTGTGTTTAGTTTCATTCATATAGGCTAAATCCTTTTTTAAATCAGATCGAACGTCTACGGGACGGTCTTCTGTCGTGTGCGGTGACTCTATGGTTGGGGCAGTGAACGCCGATGCGGCGTCTCCGAACAGCGATTGATGGCTGCGAAAATAGCTATCTTTATTCGTGTTTAAATCTTATATTAAGTCAAGCAATTGATAAAATATATCTCTAGCCTTACTATTAATGACTAGTTATTGTAAATATATGCAAATTCTTTTTTAAAATTGTAATGTACAAGTCATCACTCTTTTATGGCAAAATCTGGAGCAATCAAGAAAGAATCACACATTGCCAACACCACCAAGTAAACCAGGGTCGAATACCATCGTCCAGAAGTGTTAACGAGCATCGGTACACGCGGGGCTTGCCCGTACCGTCCGCCTATACCATGTGGTGACGGCTTCTTCGAATTAAACCAATCAACTTTTATAAAGGGCCCTATATATTTCAAGACTCCCAGCCACCACAGAGAGACCCGTCATTCGCAGATTGTATCTAAAACACAATGAGGAATATCCACCACTTCACTCTCACCGTAGTTCATCATCTCCATCCATAGCCATAAGTTAGCCATAACCATAACTTGTATTCAAGATCTCCTTATGGTTGGCTGACTTTGTAAGAATATTTGGTATTGATCTAAGTAATTTTACAATATCTAGAATATTTATCTTAGCTTCAATCAACATGCGGACCACAATGTGAGTGGTGTGAAAGCATCCAATCAACCTAGTTTCATTGTCCCAACCCTGACCGGACCTGTTGCAGTCTAACCAAACACAATGACTTCGCGCTCCATCCATCCCTGGGCCGTGTCGGTGTTGCACACAATGTATGCAGCTAGTATGTCCTAGCATTATGTACATAGGAGGTGAGACTGAGACGATATTGGCCGACTAGATGAGCAGCTACGAACCTAGCCGAACTGTGGAAGACAACCGAAGGTGGGGCCCCGGCCAGCAACATCAGGCCGCAGCTCCGATCCGACATAATAATATGCTGAGGAATCTGTCTGTTCATTCCATGGCCATGTGTCATATCCCGTGGCCACCGACGACTGCCGGGACGTGAGATGGATACAAGCTGCTTGTGGAGAGCTGCCACACCCGAAGAAGAGAATGATCTAGACCAGAGGAAGAAGAAGACACACGAGACGGTTCAATTCCCTTTTCCTTTCCTTTCCTTCTCTTCTCTTGTAGTCACCGATCCCAGCCAGAAGCCCACTCAGCTGGCCCACGGCCCAAGGAAGCCAAGCCGACCCCGGTGCAGGTGTAACACCATGGCCCGGTGCAGAAGTCTCTCTACGGCACGTACGGATTTACGATGGAAATGCCAACGCTCGCTAGAAACTAAACCAAACAAGACCCGTCCTGATTCTGTTATCACGCACGCGGATCGATACTTTCCTATTCTATTGGCAAGTCATTACGTAATAGCTTGATCACGTAAGTACAGTCCATGAAATAATATATAATATTCTGGACAGGGCCCAGTAACACTAGATAATACTACCTCCATCCCAAGACTTAAGGCCTATATTTAAAAAAAAAAATTAAAGTATGTCAAGTTTGACCAAGTTTTTACCAAAAATATTAATATGCAAAATAAATAATCAATATTATTAGATAGATAATGAAATATATTTTCTTATGATGTCTACAAAATATCATTTTTATTGATAGTTTTTTCTAAAAGTTTGGTCAAAGTTCAGTTGGTTTGACTTTTCAAAAAAAATATAGGCCTTAAGCCTTAAAATAGAGGGAGTAGCCCATACACATGTGCACTTGTACCTTCAGTTTGGCATCTGAATTCAGCTACCACTTGTCGATGGCACCATCTATTTAGCCCAACATATATCTCAATCTACCTAGGATTTGTCCCTCTAGATGCTGGCCCATGAAAACACCATATAATTGTCCTGAGTAAATAACCTCGTACGCTTGATCTGCCGCCATGACATTTATATTAAACTCTGCTTGAAGCCTGCATTGTGAACTAAAGAAAAGTTCAAATATATATATGTCAATCAATAATTAAATCACACACTTTAAATTAATTTGGCTGATCAAAAGAAAGTTAGCCAAATTATACCATCAACAAAACTCACTTGCAACTTCAGATTTTTAGTTGCAACCTACTTGTAATTGAAGAAAACTCATTTTAAACCCACTTGCAAATAAAAATCTTAATTGCAACCCACTGCCAACTCTCATGGTAACACGAATCACGACGCAAATCCAATGTTGTGAGAATGACTGAAAATACTAGTAGTTGTTTCTCTGGCGCCCGTGAAATAGCAAAACCGTATAGTTATTCAATCAGAGATGAAAACTGCGAACCAAGCACCTAACTTCCTTGGATTCTAAAAACAAGGCATATACTTTTAGTGAAAAGTCGAGCGTACTGTAAGTTGGACCAATCTGAATTATATATATATTGACATCTACAAAGATATTTTTTTCTTGAAATTTTTGTGTGCATACCTTTGAGTCTTAGACATCAGTGTTATGATCACGGACGGTCAGTTAGAATCTCTTTAAGCCGAGTCCAACACGTAGGGAGGAGTTGCACTCAGTAATAGACCCCCACTCCACAGATTCCGACCAAAACTAGCTAATTCAAGAGCCACCTATTCCCTTTTTGGATTTTGTAACGCGGATGAGCAAGCAAATCTGTAGCGTCTATAGATGTTCATACTTTTTGCTTACCTAGGCACCGGTTCGATCCCGTCGTACGCCCGGGGCCACGTGGTAGACACTGCATATAGGTAGGATCCCACTAGGAAGATTTTGGTAGCCTGTGCCAACTCAGAATCTTTATCTCCATTCATACATGTTGCCCTCATACAAGCCCAACTCAGATTTTCTTGCCTGTTTGATAGCTCGGGTTTGCTGAAACGAGTTGGATCGAGACATTGTTTGGTAGCTTGTGTGAGGTAAGACACGTTACTGTCCAAAAATTTACATTGAGGTCCTTGGACAAAAAACACAAAAAGCAATCGCCTCCTCGTGAGATCCCGTGTAGCTTTATGACGAGCTAGGGGCTAGCGCCGGCTCCGAGCTCGCGTGCAGTCGTGCTAGGGCCGCCGGTCGTACTGTTACCGGACGAGGACGACAGAGGAGTTACGGCCACCGGTCATGCTGGTGCAGGTCGTGGATGGCAGGGGAGGTGCGGCCGCCAGGTCGAGGACGGGGACGACGGAGGATCTGCGACCTCCAGGTTGAGGACGAGGACGATGGAGGAGCTGCGGCCGTCAGGTCGGGGACGGCAGGGGAGGTGCGGCCGCCGGTCGTGCTGGTTGGGGACGACATGGAAGGTGCGGCCGCCATTCATGCTGGTCGGGGACGGCAGGGGAGGTGCGGCCGCCAGTCTTGCTGGTCGGGAACGGGGACGGGGAAGGCAGTGAGGTGCGACCACCAGATCGGGAACGGCAGGGGCGGTGCGGCCGCCGGTCGGGGACGGGGAAGGAGAAGGGACTCTTGCCAGAGGAGACTCGCCGCCGCTGGGACACATCTGCGGCTCGGTCACGAGAGGCTTCGTACCGGGCGAGACAGTTGCGTGCGGGGGAAAATGAGCATGCGGTCCTTTGACCCCTATCGTCCTGGAGGGACGCACGGGATGGACTCGGCACTACCGAGTTGTGAAGCTCGATCTGAGCTTCTCAACTGGACAGGGCCGAGGGGTTATTTTCGTATCAACTGGGCATAGACGAGAGGAGCCGACCCGCCTAACAAACAACAAAATAAGCAAAAAGGTGGGATGAGATGAGATTTTCTACCAAATACAACTTACGACTGTACGTTGGAGGTGAGATTGAGAGACGACACTGGCCGGCTTCCGCAGCGCGGAGCTCGGGCCGGGACGAGCTGCAGCTAGCGGAGGAAGACAGTGGAAGGTCTGGCTCCGGCCACCACCAGCAAGCCGTAGCGGTAGCTCCGATCCGACATAATAATAGTCAAGAATCTGTCTGTTCATTCCACACGACTAGCTCCTCGACATAGCAGCACAGCACGCACGGCCACCACACCATGAGGAGACCGAGAGCTCCATCACCCGCGCGCATGGCCACATCAAATTGACATATCCATGGATCCTAAGCTGGTTAGGCCGTGCGTGGCTCATCCTATAGGCAAGATCTGAGTGTACGTACGAAAGACAAAGCCTATCAGTAGCAACTCTGCAAGCACCAAGCGATCGCAATGAGGAAAGCCATGCAGCTCGCTAATAGACGGCTTTTAGCAGATTACAAACTGAATCAGACTCTACTGAAGTTGTTGATGCATGTCCTGGTGGAGATACATGGTGGACCGAGGCATCAGCAATGTATGCGCACTACCTGGATTTTACTACGAATAAACTAGCACACGAGTTTGCTAGAGTTTATTTTTCTAATGGGTTTTTTTTGTAAGAACGATGAGCCCCTTAGTTTTCTTTTACAAACCCTCCTAGACGATGTAACTATTGTTTGAATTCGAAGCAGCAAGTTTTAGACGCACTATTTTTCTTCCAGGTATCTTAGGAGACTGGAAGGTTTTTAATAAAACATCTTGCTAGCTTAATATAATGTGTCTTTACCTCAAAAAAAAAAAAACTCTGCAAGCACCAAGCGTGCCCAACTACCAGCGAATACAGTATACTATAGTATTATGCCGTATGGACACCTGTGGATAGGAATTTTTTTGTTTTTACCGCACTACTTTTTGGTTATTTTTCTTTTGTCTCTCTAAATTTTCATATTTTGCTTTTGCCCCATACTTCTCTAACGAGGGGCAAAAACAAAACCAAAACAACAGGAAATGGGTACAAGCAAAACGAAATTTCACCATCTCCATTTTTTTGCCCCACATAGGGAAAAAATGATGTATTAGCGGTGGTAACAGTCGAGGCAAAAGCAAAATATCAAAATTTATAATGACAAAAGCAAAATGGACAAAAACCAACGTGGCAAAAACAAAATTTTCCCATCCATCTGATCATTCGCCATCGCAGCTTGCACGCGCACAGGCAGGCTCGACCGCCATATGTAGCTTTGCCCACGCGTGCGGCGCGATTATGGCATCACACCTGGACCGACAACCAAGGGGGATCACATGCGTGTGGCGTGTCGTGACATCATGCGATCCTCCAGGTGCTTTAGTACACTGCAAAATGTACTGAAGCGCCCGGGCATCACAAAAAGCGCATGAGATCAACAGTACATGTGATCGCAAAATGTACCGAAGCGCCCGGGGATCACATGGCCATTTTTACTGTTGATGATGCATATGGTGATCACATGGATAAGATTGGTGGCTATTTTTCCTTGCATGATGTGGTGCGGATTGTGCCTGCATCTCGCGAGCGCGAGCAGCCAGGCAGGATCGGCCTGCATAAAAAAAAAGTTGAATAGAGCGGTAGCAGAAGCGGAGAGAGAGCTTCAGTTGGCGCTTTCAAGTTTTACATGACTTGGTGCCACCATCCACCAACGTATCAGATCAACTTAGATTTCAAATTTTAAAAAATAAAACTACTTACAAAGCAGAGCAGAACAGAGCTCGCCAGTCATCCATTCATAGTATCAATCCCTTCATCACTTAAAAATGCAACAATTTTCAAATTTGAACAAATTCAAATTTAAATAATTTTTAATTGAACAATTTCAAATTTATATAATCTTCGAGGTTGATTTTTTAAAAATATGAACTTTTTTCAATATCTGCTTTTTTTAGGAATCTGAATGTTTTTTAAACAAAAAAAGTAAAAAGAAAACCAAAAAAGAAAAGAAAAAAGTTCGCACCATTACTTGGGCCAGCCCACCTGCTTTCTTAGCTCTGTATTTGTACTCTGCCTCGATTGATCGATCACACTGACTTCACATTTATTCACAATGTGCGTGTCGTGACATCGTCCGTCCGTCGGTGCCATGCATGCATGCTTAATACCATCGGCCCAAATTTATCAACTTCAAAGACCTAAGTATACTTAGGGCGTGTTCGGTAATCGTCTAACTTCTAGCTTCTTCGAACTTCTGTCCAGAGTAGCACCGAACATGTCGCGGAGCAGTGGGGTAACTTCACTAATAACTAAGAGCCAAGTCAGTATTTTTGCTTATGTGATAATGATTTAATGAAAAAAGATATGGATTAAGTAACTAGCTATGTTACTGTAACATCATACATATCAACACAAAATATGTCTACAACCTAATTAATGTGGCATTGTATGTTATCACATCCAAGTTATTTCTCACTATGAAGATAGTAAATTAGGATAGTAACGTGTGCTCTAAGTTACTCGCCACTATGATCATATGATCAGGCTTACGGCAATCCGCCGCCACCGCGAAGTGAAAAAACGGGTTGACCCCGTCGTTTTTTCCTCCCCTCCACTGTATCACCATCCTCTCCAGCGACACGCCGCCGCTCCCTATTCTACTCCGGCTCCACCTCCCTCCTCTCCCCCGGCCACCACCTACATTCTCTCCTCGGGAGCCACGCCGACCTCCTCAACCAGCTCGAGTTTCCGGCCATGCCTCGGTCAGATCGACGCGTGCCGCTGCTCGAGTGGACACAAGGGAGTTGTGACCGACTGCAATTAGCTTGATCTCCCAGGGATTTGTCCGCATGTACTCCAAGACGCCACCTCCATCCACTTTCCCGTCCGCATGCAGCTCCGGCCTGAGCTCGGCTTAATCAACGTGCACTCCCTGAGCTCGCGGGTGGAGGGTGGCAGCTCTCACTCCTCCGGACTGCTCCCTCCTCTCTTGGCGGTGGAGGTTGCAGCGGTCAGGGCAGTCAGACCGACCTGGGGGGATTTTGGATGTGGGGATTTCGTGCTCCGCTTTGGGAAGACGATGACTAGTAATGGAAAAAAAATATAAACCGATGGAGCTGTACTTCGTGGGCTGAATTCCGTCAGCAGAAACTGGCTTTTGGCCCAAACAAACGGTGGTGGAACGGTGCCGAACGTTCGTCGCTCCAGTAGCGACGTTGCTGGAGTCCGGATGGAGAAGCAGGATCGACGGATTTCACCAAGCCGGAAGGTTTTTGAACACGCCCTTAGCTTCACAAGTTGTTAACTCAAGTAATCAACCAAATATAGTCGATAATTAAGCGTCGTATGCTCGAAAGCAAACTAGTGGTGACATGCGTGCATCAGCGCATTTATAAATCAAATTCCCACAAATTGGCATACTTTATTCACCGAGAAAGACAAATCCGGTCTTGTCAAGGTTAAATATTGGAGTGCACCAACAATACTTTTGTAGTTTGTATTGTCTTCAGTCCCAAGAGAGGAGAACCATCATTTAAAAACAGTTTGTCAGTAGTAGATAGTAGTGTGGGACAAGTAGTGCACCGTGTCATTCCCACTTTTGCCAACAATTCAGAAGCATATTTTCCTTGAGTCATAATAATACCATCAAAGCATTTTTTAACTTCAATACCCAAGAAGTAATGAAGGTCACCTAGATCCTTTATAGCAAATGAGTACGTAGGTTGTGAAGTATGCTGAAGTAGCTGAATTAGATGAGCTGGCCACAATAATATCATCAACATATATCAACATAAACATCGTGATACCTGACTTGTTGTAGAGAAACAACGACGTATCAGCCTTGTATGGTGTAAAACCAAGATCAAGAAGCTTTGAACTTAAACGAGAATACCATGCACGAGGTGTTTGCTTGAGACCATAAAGAGATTTATCAAGTTTGCAAATGTGATGCGGAAAGCGAGGATCTTCAAACCCAGGTGGTTGTTTCATATACACATCTTCCTCCAGAACGCCATGTAAAAACGCGTTCTTGACGTCCAACTGTCTCAAACTCCAGCCCTTTGACACAGCTAGAGCAAGAACAAGTCTAATAGTGGCAGATTTAACTACCGGACTGAAAGTGTCTTCGTAGTCAAGACCATACCGTTGTTTGAATCCTTTTGCAACAAGATGTGCCTTATATCTATCAATTGTGCCATCAACACGCTTTTTTATTCGATAAACCCACTTGCAGTCAATAAGATTTTTATTGGGATTATTGGGAACAAGGTGCCAAGTTTTGTTCTCCATAAGTGCATCATATTCCTCTTCCGTAGCATTTTTCCATTTTTCATCGGTGAGAGCTTCATTGAGATTACTTGGTTCCCCTGCAGAAGTAAACATGCCATACCGTACAGTGCCGTCAGTGTAAACTTTAGGGTTTTTAATACCTTTTTTAGCCGGGTTCGCGGTTCAGGAGGCGGAGCATTTTGTGGTTGCACAGGTTGACGTACAGGACGTTGAGGCGCAGAGAATCCAGGCGACAGAGCTGCAAAAGAAACTGACGTTGAGGAGCTAGAAAAATCACTGTCCATGTGTATGTGAGCATTGTCCTCATGCGTGGACATGTGAGCACCGTCCCCATGCATGTCGTTGTCCTCAGCATTCAATGCTGGGCTGGTTGAGGACCTCTACAGGCGGTCACCGACCGACGGTGACAAGACGCCAGGGCGGGAAGACGCGCTAGTGGACCGTATAGGAGAGTCTGCTGGCGCCTGATCCTCCTGGGAGCCCGTACAACCAGCATTTTCTGAATTTCCTTCTAAGTGTGTCTCCGTCTCTGATATTTCATGCAAATTTTCAGTAGTAGAGTTGCTAGACGAACTGTTTTCATTATTATCTTCAACAATCTGTGGAGGGTTAGCGACAGGAACAATAGGCATATGATCATTAACATTAGCATGCACCTCCTCATGACTAGGGGATGGAGAAGACAAATGATCGGGTAACAGTAAAATTTCAGACCGAAGACGAGAGCCAGCATTTGGATGTAAAGAGTGAAATGGAAAAACATTTTCATCAAATACAACATCGCGAGATATGTAAACGCGCCAAGTAGAAATCTCTAGGCATTTTACTCCTTTATGAAGAGGACCGTAGCCTATAAAGACACACCGTTTGGAGCGAAAAGGCAACTTGCGTTGATTATACGGTCGGAGATTGGGCCAACATGCGCAGCCAAAAATGCGAAGAGAGTCATAATTTAGCTTTACATTAAGGAGTGCTTCTACAGGAGTCTGAAAATTGAGAGTTTCTGTGGGAAGAATGTTGATGAGAAAAGTGGCAGTTAGAAACGCTTCATCCCAAAACTTGAGAGGCATGGAGGCGTGTACAAGTAAGGCAAGACCAACCTCAACAATGTGACGATGTTTGCGCTCTGCCGGACCATTTTGTTGGTGAGCATGGGGACATGATACATGATGTGATATGCCTACTTTTTGGAAGAACCCATGGAGTTTTTCATATTCACCACCCCAATCAGATTGCATGGTTATGATTTTGCGACCAAATTTGCGTTCAACAAGTTGTTGGAAATTGAGAAACACTTGATACACATCAGACCGCTTTTTAAGCAAATAAATCCAAGTAAACTTGCTATAATCATCAATAAATCTTACATAGTACTGGTGTTTGCCAACGGAAACTGGGGCAGGGCCCCATACATCAGAGAATACTTGATTCAAAGGAATAGTAGACACACTAGTAGAGGTGGGATATGACACTTGATGACTTTTTGCTTGTTGGCATGGATCACACACATATGGATTTATTTCAGGCGAATGTGGCAGATTATTTTTCCTAAGAACTTGTTGAACAATAAAAGATGATGGATGTCCTAGACGACGATGCCAAGTGGATGAAGACGGCTTGATGGTGATGAATGCGTGCTTGGAAGACCCGGCGGAAATGGGCACAAGAGGATATAAGCCGCCATGACAGGGACCTCTAAACAGAATTTGCTTGGTGACCTGATCCTTAATCAAAAAGAAAAATGGGTGAAATTCAACAAAGGCATTATTGTCTAAGGCAATTTTGTGAGTGGATAAGAGATTTTTGGAAGCACTAGGAACATGTAATATATTGCGGAGTTGTAACGAACTATGAGGAATATGCAATGTTGAATGACCAATATGCTCAATTGTCATACCTGTACCACCAGCATTGTGGACTTGATCACGGCCCCTATAGTCGTCCCTCATGTGTAGTTTGTTGAGTTCACCAGCGACATGTTGTGTAGCCCCACTATCCATGTACCAGTTGGTATCAACCCCGTAAGCACCCCTCTCAACGTGTGAGTCATCATCATCATCTTCACGATCAGAATAGCGCCACCAACACTCATTCGCAGGGTGCCCATATTTTTTACAAATCTGACATGTGACATCAACAAAAGGGGTGGGAGTACGACCACGACCGTGACCACCTTTGGGCGCCCCGCGCCCATCATCTCTGCGATAGCGACCACCGTCACGGTCACGTCCATCGCGACGGTACTGCCCATCACAGTCACGATTTTTCTGCATGTCCCAATCACGCCGATAACCATCATCACGCCGATACCCATCATCGCGGTAGCGGCCACCACCATGTCGATCATAGCGGCGGTACTGGTCATCGCGACGGCCGTTATCACGGCGAGGAGAGTCGCGGTAGTAATCATCATGGCGAGGGTCTGTGCGGCCACCATCACAATGGCGGGAAGCTGCATTGGCTGATGACGAGAAGGAGCTTGTACCCTGGCCTGAGTCAGTGAGCATAGTCTCACGGTAATCAAACGCTGCAGCTGAGAACACATGTCGTTGAGATTTGTCGAGGGAACAGCGTTAATGGATGCCACAAAAAGGGTATAGGAACCATCCAAACCATTGAGAATATAACCTTTCAGTTCATCATCATCAACCTTTTTTCCTGCTATGGCTAATTCAGAAACAAACCCTTTCATCTTGGTAATAAACTGGACAGCCGTCATATCAAGTTTCTTTGTACTAGAAAGAGCACCATGTAGCATATTTACCTTGGCGCGTGACTGCGAGGAGAAGAGGTCCTCCACCGTAGTCCAGACTTCAGAGGCATGTTCAAGACCCATGATGTCTGACACTACCGGTGGCGACTTGGTCGTAGCCTAATACGATCACGATCACGAAAGCCGGGACGCTATAGGCAGGGTTGGAAACGACCATCTTTTGCTTCTTCTCATCCTCAACTTCAATTGTTTTGGCAGGGGCAACATCAGTACCATCAAGTAAGCCCATGACATGGGCACCACGGAGGGCAGGGAGCACTTGAAGTTTCCAGAACAGATGATTGTCACGGGTCAACTTCTCTGTGGGTGGCGATCCAAGAGCAGCACCCAGTGTGGCCATGGTGGAAAAAGAATACGCCATCAGGGCAGGAGATCGAAGGAGATCGCGATCGGCAAATCTTGGACGGATTGAGGGGTGTCGAGGCAACGGCAGATCAGAACGACCGCGGCGGTATTGTGTGTTTGGAGTTTTGGCTTGGGATCTTGGGTTTCTGGGCGGCAGCAGATCAATACGATTGCGGCGGCTTGTTCGTTGGTTTTTGGGATCTTGGGTGTTCTTGGCGGCGGCAGATCAGGGCGATCGCGGCGGCAGGTTTGCTGGTTTTGACGACGGCGACCAGAGGGATCGCGGCCAGGGGTGGTGCGGCGGCGGGGAGAACCGGCGGCCGGAAGTTTTTGGGTCGTGGCGCACGGCAAGATCGCCGGCGAAAAATTTAGGACGTCGTGGAGGAAGTTCGCTCTGATACCATGTCGAGCGACGGGGAATCGATGCCCTGTTTAGGGCTCGAGTTTTGTGTTATATTGTGTATGGAACAACCCCATACGGGTGTGTACAAGAGGGGTCTAATACGGGTAGAGTACTACTCTATACCGTATTATATAGGTATTACATGTGTTGAATACGAAATAATGACAATTTTTTTGAAATTATGTAAGTTTGTCAAAATGCACTCTTAAATCTTGGCTGGTGCAAAAATTAAGTGTTCATTCCGAGGAGAGAGAGAGAGAGTAATTAACCGTTCAACCTATATACAACACAAATTTTGTATGCATATAATATAAGACTAGCTTCCATCTAATGTCATTAACTATTGTCGTTTTCATGCAATTCGTTCCCGAACTCTCATTTCTAGATTTAATATGTCTCCAACCTCACAATACAATGTAGTCTATATAGACTTTTTTCAAATTCGGTATAGTCTTAATTAAAGAGTTTGTCACTCATCGCTTCCACATGATTTAGATCACGGTCATACTCTAGTTCATCTATATGGCATAACTTTTATTTATACTAATTTATTTTACTTGTTTCTAATTTATTCTATCATTGAATATTAAAATATTTTTTAATTGTATTTAACAATGCTAACCACGATTGGACTAGTGTGTTTATAATATCACATGTACAATTCAAATGCATGTCATTACATATATAGTAGTCATGGCAGAGAATTCTAATATAGAACAACGCTTTTTTCTTCTAAAGCATAATATTCGAACATTCTTTGAACTGAATTTAGTCAAAATCTAAGAAAACCACAAAAATGTGGTGAATCTACATTCATTTCCATAAACATTTGTACAGTTAATAAGTGGACCATCATAGAGTGTATTATATGTCCAACAAATACCGCAATAGATGTTTGTAGAGACACGACAAGGGAAATGATAGTCAGTGACAAACTACTTTTGTCACCGAACATCAATCTTTGTTAAGGAAAGTATACGCTGGTGATGAAAATAGGACATCGGTAGAACCATCATAGAAGCTCCGTTAGGAGGGTCGTCATAGAGTCGGCATGCATGCTAGCTCCGTTAATCAGCCATCTCCGGTACCTTTTTTTTTTTGCAACGGCGCTGCTATACGTACGACAATCGTACGATTTCTGTACGATCTTTGGCAGCTAGCTTTGTCTCATGCGGGCACCGAGCAGTTTGGGTTTGGGCGCTGTGACTTTGGATCTGACTCTCCTGTTTGGTAGGCTCTACCTTTTAAATTACATATTTTTTACTGTATTTATTTTTTTCCTTATCCCCTCTGCTAATTCTTTAACGAAGAGTTTTTAGCCATTGCTACACCTTTTTTTTTTAACAAGGAGGTCTCCAAAGGGACGAGAAGCATTTATTAAATCCAAGCGGTGGATATATAACTGATGACAAAAGACCCTATAAAGTATAGAAAAAAATATAGATGCCTGATAAAAGCAGAAAATACCTCACTGGAAGATGAAAGATAACAATCAAATCTTTCTCTTTCTCCACCGCTGAGCCGAAAATCGAACTCACCGCCATCAAACTCGGAAGAGGGAACAAAATCACTTGCCTCCGAGCAAACGAGAAACGCGGCCGCCGACTTCGATAGGGGCCTCTCCGAGGAGGTTTGACAAATGCCGACCCTTTGCCGGCTTCTGGATAGGCCATGTTCTGGCCTTGGATGTCAGACGGCTATCACCCACCGCCGAGGTGGTGCTCAAGAAGATTGCTTCCCAACTCCATTGCTTTTTTGTTGCTTCCGGGGCGGAGCTCGCCATTACACCCAGGAGAGCAGATATCATCGGCCCTCTTGCCGGCGAGATGACACTCGAGGGGAATCGCAAGCTGGCGACCTCATCCACCACCTGCCTCGCCCAAGAATAAACGACAAGGTCTTCGCCGTCTCCCTCGCCGCCACGGCCGACCGATAGGAGGGAGAACCACACCGCGTCACCAGGAGCAAGACAGAAAACACGAAGGCGCTTATTCCAAGGGAAGCCCGCAACCGAGACACTCCTTGTCTTCCTCTTCCATGGAGGCATGATGCAGAAGCTTGGCACCTCCCCGTCGGCGCCGCGCCCAAGCACCACAGGGACGACTTCCCAGCCTCCTACCCACCGGCACCTAGATCTGCTCTCACACCCTCGTCCCTCGCCGCCATGGCCGGCCAACATAGGAGGGAGAAGCAGAGGAGGCACCACAAGAGGGAGGACGCCCAGGTCCTTATTTATGGAGTTGCCATGGCCGCCCTCCACCAACACACTAAACCTACCAAACCTAGAGCTAACTCCGGCGCCTCTCTGTTCCCTACTCTGGCGCCTCTGCGTTCCCAACTCAAGGGGGAGAGGGGATAAGGAAGGGGCGAGCTGATAAGGGTTCAGAACTATCCGGTCTGGGTGAGCATTTCACCAAGAGGAGCTCTCTGAGAGCATGATCAGTAAGGCATCGAGCTTGATATAGGTTTGACACACCAGCCTATGTGATGTTTGAGCTCGCGACAGCCGCAAGGTCGCTCTTCGATTGGTCTCACCGGACGGCCGGAGGCGCAAATTATGGCCCGTTTAGGTCGACCGGATGGGTCGGTCCGGTGGAAATGCCCTAATCGATCGCGCCTGATCCAAACAGACAGAAACAAACCGTTTAGATCGACCGGATGGATCGGTCCGGTGAAGATGCCCTAACCTAACCGTACATGTACATGTATAATAGTCTAACTGTCGTGGTATTACACGACAGATGCTACTGGGGGTAGCTTATGTAGAGGGAGCAAGACGACGTAGGAGAATCCGGGAGCGAGATTGGCACACGATGTACCCAGGTTCACGTCCCCTCGATGGAGGATCGCTACGTCCTGCTGTCAATCCAGTATATGATCACATATTGGTTTACATGGGAGCCGCCGTAGGCGGAGGGAGAGACTATATCTAATGAGATGTGGGAGAGCATGTCCCATGGGGGTGCCCCTGGTGGCTTTATATATGCAGCCAGCTAGGGTTTACAAGTTCTAGTGAGCTTTGTATACAAATCGCCGTCTTGGGCCTCCAGTCGGCGCCAGTCGTCTGGGTCCAGTTGTAGGGGTTCGTAGCATGGAAAACAAAATTTTCTACCACATACAAACAAGCCAAGATCTATCTACTAGATTGTAGCAACGAGTCGATAGAATAACTCACCCTCGAAGATTCCAAAGTGTTTAACGAGAGTGGATTCTTGTGGGTGATGTAGTTGTACTCTTGCCAATCTCAAGATCGTGTAGACGATCCTTCCATTGTGTTCCCAAGAGCTCAGAAGAGGTCACACGTTGCACTTCGATGAGGACCTTCCTATCCCTTGTTCCAGAAAATGGAGGTTGTAGCACTCTCCTCGCGATTCCAAAGACGACGGCGTGGTACCAGAAGTAGAGGGGAGATCTCGCAGGGCTTCGCCTTAAGCCGGAGCGAGTATGGTGGAATATGAGAGAGGCCTTGGCGATCTAGGGTTTAGAGGCACCAAGGAGAGAGGGCTAGGCCGGAAGCTAGGGCAAGGGGAGAGCCCCAAGTCGGCGGCTAGGGGTTTCCCTAGGGCGGCGGTGGCTGCAAGAGGGGCCGGCGGCTAGGGCTAGGGTTTTAGTGGGGCAAGGCGTGTGTCTAGAGGGGCAACCCTGCCCCTCCTTTTATAGGTGGGAGGGCGCGGCCAAGGGGAAGGGATTCCTCCCCCAACTCGGCCTCCAAGGCCGGCGGTGGAGGGAGAGGAACTCCTCCCCAAGTAGGTTTACTACTCTCCCTCCACCAAGCAAACTTGCCGATTGACTTTTCAAATTGGCGTTTGACTTTTCAAACTAGGATTTGATTTATCCCTTTATTTTGCTCAGCGATGACACCTAGTACATGATGCAACCATTCCAACTTGTTATGACAGATTCATGTACCCTTCCCCTCCGGAGTGCTGGACCTTCCGGAACCTTCTAGAACATTCCTGATGAAAACACCGGAATCATTCTCCAACCCCGAAACAGGACTTTCCTTATATGAATCTTATTATCCGGACCATTCCGGATCTACTCGTGATATCCCGGATCCCATCCAAGACTCCGAAAAACATTCGGTCTCTTACTCATCATTCCATAACTACTCAACAACATCGAATCCTTAAGTGTGTCTCCCTACGGTTCGTGAATTATGCGGACATGATCGAGACACTTCTCCGAACAATAACCAATAGAGGAATCTGGAAATTCATATGGCTCCCACATATTTCTACGATTACTTTGTGATCGAATGAACCACTTACATACGATACCAATTTGCCTGTCTCACGATAGTTTACTTATTCGAGGTTTTGATCGTCGGTATCTCTGTGTACCTATTTCAACCTTGTTACTGATAAGTACTCTTTTCTTGTTCCCGTGATATGTGATTCCTTGTGAGCCAGTCACATGCTTGCAAGCCAATTGGATGACATTCCACCGAGAGGGCCCAGAGTATATCTATCCGTCATATGGATGGACAAATCCCACTCTTGATCCATGTGTCTCAACCCATACTTTCCGAACACTCAATGCCACCTTTATAACCACCCAGTTACGGTGTGGTGTTTGATGTCATCAAAGAATCCTTCCGGTGATGATGATATGCATGATCTCATGGTCGAAGGAATTAGGTTACTATGTATCAGAAAGCATATAGCAATTGAACTATTAAAATGACTTGATCTTTATGCTACGCTTATCTATAGGAGTATGTCCATCGTATCATTCCCCTAACGATATGATCTTGTTGTTAATAACATCTCAATATTCATGATAGGGAAACCACAATCATTTATTAACCAACAAGCTAGTATTATAAAGAGGCTTTACTAGGGACTCTAATTTAGTTTACAAAGTATTAATGTTTCCTTGTTAATACTGTTATAGCATGAATGTAAACATTTATCATAAACACAAAGATATAATAATAACTACATTTATTATTGCCTCTAGGGCATATCTCCAACACCAGCATGCGCCAGTCGTCGTACTTGGCGACTCGACCCGCTCTGGGCTTGGCTTCAGTCGGCTCGATACCATCTGGAAACTCCGCTTCGTGGGTATACCCCGATTGGTATTCCCCCATCAGTAGTCCCTGAGCGCGTTGCAGGGCGCGGAGAGTCTTGACGATGTGTCGTGGCGAATCGACGACGATCTCCTGAACAGAGAAAAGAACCATGAAGCGGGAGGCGGTCGGTGTGAGCCAGTCGGTGATGGCCAGTTGGCCCAAAAAGACGTAGGATGTTGGTGAAGCCGCCAGTTGCGGCGAGTCCCCTAACGTGGAGCGTGTTGAGTCCCCGAGCGTGGCGAGTGGCGAGGCTGAGTGACCGGCTAGTGCCGAGTCCCCGAGCGCGCCGAGTGGAGAGGTTGGGAGACCGGCGAGTGGCGCTGTATGTAGCGTGCCGAGTCCCCGAGCGCGTGGAGTACACGAGGGCGAGTTCGCGGTGGCGAGTCCCCGAGCGTGGAGAGTACGCGAGTGGAGAGTCCGCGACAGTGATTCAATGAGGGAGAGCCACAGTCGTGGAACCACGCGTTCACACAACATGCCTAGGAGTAGTCCCCGAAGCTCGAGTTGGCTTGTAGAGGCAACTTGAGGCTCTTTAGAGGTGCATATTCTGAAAATAGTAGTGGTTGCTGCCGAGCATGGCGAGTGGCGAGGTCGAGTGACCGGCGAGCGCCGAGCCACCGAGCGCGGCGAGTCGCGAGGTCGAGAGACCGGCGAGCGCCGAGTCCCCGAGCGAGGCGAGTGGCAAGGTCGAGCGACCGGCGAGCGTTGCTGTCTGTAGCGTGCCGAGTTCCCGAGCGCGGCGAGTGGCGAGGTCAGGCGGGCGCCGAGTCCCCGAGCGCGGCGAGTGGCGAGGTTGGGCGACCGGCGAGCGATGAGTCCCTGAGTACGGCGAGTGGCGAGGTCGAGCGACCGGCGAGTGGCGCTGTCTGTAGCGCGCCGAGTCCCCGAGCGCGGCGAGTGGCGAGAAAGACACCATTCTGCTGAGAAGGTGGGAAATGTACTACTGCAATAAGGTGTATTTATGAAATATATTGAACATTTATAAGACGTGCAAATTGTAGATTTTGAAGAAAATACACTTTTGTTATGTGGATCGATGGGCAGTATGCAAGGTTTATGCGTGTGTTTTCATGAGTAGGAAGACCTCCAGCATCAAACGCTTGCCGGATAACAGGGACGCGATGCCAGACTGTTAAACCCGGAGACAAGGTCGGCCTTTTGGTACTTGTTGAAGTGTATAAATGGATTGCACTAGTCCTTTCCATAAGTTCGGACTTTTGGTTGCGTTGGTTAGTGCATGAAGCTTGACATGGTATCAGAGCCTAAGGTCTCGAGTTCGAGTCCTGGCTTTCGCAGTTTATCCTAAAATTTTTGTTGACCCCTCTGTGTCCACGTATAGGCCTCTTGAGTCATACGTGATTTTCGCGCGCCGTCGCTTTCTTCCGGTTGCACGTGCTGACTTCTCCCCGTCACACGTGAGAGGGGGTGTTGAAGTGTATAAGTGGATTGCACTAGTCTTTTCCATAAGTTCGGACTTTTGGTTGCGTTGGTTAGTGCATGAAGCTTGATAGTACCCAGCCTCACTACTTCGACGGACGCGAATAAACAACAGACAAAACTGAAACCAATCCCAAATATGATTTTGGTCCCTGAAAGGGTCATATGCAACTGCATGGTCGGCTTTAGAGGATGAATGAAGATGCATATTTGTTTTGGATTCATAGAATGTACGAGTGTAAAGAAACTTAGCTGTTAGCATGGCAATTTCGTGACGGCGAGTGCCTAAGTGTGGCGACTCCATGAGGGACGAATCCGCGATGGCGATTCCGCGGCAGGAGAGCGCCGAGCATGGAAAGTCCACGAGAGCGAGTTCATGGTGGACGACTGTATGGTCGTGAACTAGACTATTGTAGATAGGTGACAATCTCGGCCGGGACCTGATCATAATTAATGCAACCATGCACTCGTGGATTAATCCTCACGCGGCATGCATATGAGATTAGATATGAATGAAATACTAAATAAATGACAGAGCAATTGATGAAATAAATGAAATAGGAAAGTCAGGCATATAGAGCCGATCTTTGTGTTTTCTCGCGCGAAGTTTCCCAAGTCGGCATTTGTTGGCATCTGTGCCATACCGGGTGGCGGCCAGATTAGATCCGTCGGCTCCCAATAGTTACCGGACAACGCGCGAGGGCATCGTAGGTTTTTTGCCAGGTAGAGTCGACGCTGTTGTTTGAGTCGGCATAGCACGAGTAGAACGACGAGTTGACCAATCGCACGTCCGGACATCGGCATCCGTCGTTCCGTGGAATGTACATCACATCGGATTTATTTGTACTTTTTTGAGCCTGACTACGGTGGGCTTACGCCGGCCTGAACTTTCTATAAAATCCAACTGGTTTGTTTACAAAGCTATTACAGGAAGAGGAACCAAGAAAACAGAGAAGATACATCGAGACCTCTCAAGGCGGATCGTACCTATTACGCCACGAATTTATTTTAGAGGAGGAGGAGGAGTTACATCTGAAAGCCCACAGCTAATATCTTCAAGACAGTTGCGAATAGTGACCTGAAGATTGTCATCTCTGATACTGAAAATCAGGGCGTTCCTACGTTTCCAAATGTTCCAAGCAATGGCGGTGTAGATGGTTCTTTCCTCGAAGGTGCAGGAGCTCGGTGAAAGAATTGAGTCAAGTCTTTCCGGGGGGGGGGGGGGGGCTAGGAAGAATTCCCAAACTTCACGCGCCCGGTGACATCCTCCAAGCAGGTGATCCATGTCTTCAGCCATGGGACACGAAGGAAAAGTTGCAGCGCTCGTCAACTGGTGGCGGAAGCGGCGTTCATTGGTGGGGAGACGGCGACGCCAGGCCAGCCAGAGGAAGATTTTGCTCTTGAGGGGAGAAACACACTTCCAAATTACGGTTGCCTGCACATCCTTTTGCAGGTGCATGAAAGAATTGACATAGAAATCTTTGTTCGAAAGGCTACGGTTAGTGGTGACGCAAACACATTTATTAGCGACGTCTCCCCTAAGAGTGAAGCTAGCGAGAGCATCATTGAGGGAGGTAAATTCGGAGGAAGCGATTGAAGAGAGTCGAGTGGTTAATTGGCTTGACAGGCCGAGTTGAAAGGTGTCTACTACCCTGGCATTCGGTCTGAGAGAGTGAGAGAAGAGGGCCGGGAACTGGCTCATAAGAGGGGTGGCGTTAAGCCAGCTGTCCGTCCAGAAGGAGGTGGAAACGCCATTTCCAACTTGGACAATGGTGAGAGAGCGAAAATCGGAAAGGCCGGCCGAAATGTCGTTCCAGACCGGGGAGTCTAGAGTATGTCTATCCCCAAGGTCTTTGCCAGGAGTCCAACCGTACTGGCGTCGGAACCAGCTCACCCAAGGAGCAGAACAGTCAGAGTGAAGTTTGGAGAGAAACTTAGAGAGAAGAGCTGCATTTTGAAGAGGGAGGGAGAGGACCCCAAGCCCTCCATTTTCTTTAGGAGCGCACACATCGGCCCAGGCAACCTTGCACTGCCCGCCTGAGCAAGTTTCCTTACCGGTCCAAAGGAAGGCACGACGGCGCTTATCAATGGCCTCGATAACCCCGATGGGCAGCAGACCCGCACTCATAGCATGCGCAAGTAAGGCAGTAAGAACAGAATTGACCAGAAGAAGCCGTCCACCAATGGGAAGGGAGCGGCCACGCCATCCAGAAAGGCGCATGTCGCTCTTGGCGATGATGGGAGCAAAGTCGGAGAAGCGGAGCTTATGGGTGAACAAGGGGAGACCAAGATAGGTTTGAGGAAAGGAGGATACGGTACATCCGAAGGAAGCTGCCATGGAGCACTACTAGGAAAATGGTCGTCTGTGGCGCACCTAAAAGGCCCATCCGTGGCGCACCTGTAGTGCGCCACGGGCCTCTTGGCTATCTCTCGGTGGTGGCCCGCCTAGTGCGCCCGCAGTTGTGTAGAGATAGGCGTGGCGCACCCAGTGCGCCACGTAAGATTGGCGTGCGCTACCCTTGATCTTCGTGGCGCACTACCTAGTGCGCCACTAAACATCCATGGTGCGCTTTAGGTGTAGTGCGCCACAGAAGGTAGAACATGTGCGCCACAGATGTATTTTTTGTTTTTTTTTTAATTTCCAAGCCAGATTATATACAATATTACAGCAGATATACACACGTATACAAGATATACAATTATATATATAAATACTGATATGAAAAACAAGATTGAAACAAATACATATAGATAAGTCTCATACATGAATACATAGTCCAAGTTACATTGTTTTGATCATGTTACAAAGTAGTAGTTGGTGACATGCGAATACATGTGTCGATCGAACAAGTTAGAGCTCGAAGCTCGCTTAGACATCTAAACTAGCTAGCTAGACACAAACGCGGGATAAATAACCAAAGAAGATAAGCATGATCACCGCTTGACGAAGGTGTAGGTCTTCATCCGGTTCCTTGTCCTAACTCCCGCTAGATAGCGCGTGTATCTATCTTCCGCCTCCGCCATAGTATTGTACCCTTTGTAGCTATTGTCAAACGGTGCACTGTCTCCGGCAGTCTTCCCAATCATCGAGACTCAGGAACCCGTCCCTTGTACACGACGTACCACGTCATCTACAAGTTGACAATAATAACTACCCGTGATTGAAAAACATGTATAATTAAAGTCGCATATGAAGATACACTTATAGAAAGTACTCTTAAATCAAAAGAGCAAACTCAAAAAGCATGCCTCGTATATAACTAGCTAGGTCGTTGGACACGAATATGCTTATGACGGGACCGTTAGCCAAGTAGGATGCACAATTCGGACTTGTGCATATCACAAGGCTAACAATCCCGTCATAGCACATTCACATATATATTGTGCCACGACATTTCAATCATCGGCATATTCTCGAAAAGACAAAATAACTCGAAAAGCATGCCTCATATATAACTAGCTAGGTCGTTGGACACAGAATTGCTTATGACGGGACTGTTAGCCAAGTAGGATGCACAATTCACGGAATTGTGCATATCACAAGGCTAAAAATCCCGTCATAGCACATTCACATATATTGTGCCACGACATTTCAATCATCGGCATATTCTCGAAAAAGACAAAATAACTCAAAAGCATGCCTCATATATAACTAGCTAGGTCGTTGGACACATGAATTGCTTATGACGGACTGTTAGCCAAGTAGGATGCACAATTCACGGACTTGTGCATATCACAAGGCTAACAATCCCGTCATAGCACATTCACATATATATTGTGCCACGACATTTCAATCATCGGCATATTCTCGAAAAGACAAAATAACTCAAAAGCATGCCTCATATATAACTAGCTAGGTCGTTGGACACAGATTGCTTATGACGGACCGTTAGCCAAGTAGGATGCACAATTCACGGACTTGTGCATATCACAAGGCTAACAATCCCGTCATAGCACATTCACATATATATTGTGCCACGACATTTCAATCATCGGCATATTCTCGAAAAAGACAAAATAACTCACACTTGTCGTCCGAGAACCAAAGAGTAAGCAAAAACCAAAGAGTAAGCAAAAACCAAGCATTGATTGATATATAATAATAATAAGCAAAATAAGTAAGCGGTGATTCATAAACATAATAAGATAAGTACACTTGTCGTCCACACACACACAAAGGTCATCTATAGTTTGCAACTACAACTAGACCAACATCAAGCCTTCTGGCTCGGCGTAGGGAAAGGGAGGACGCCCTGCCTCGTCATGAACTTCCTATAGTCACCCTGCATCTCTAGGCGATCTTCTATGTCACGGTTATTCGGGATATTTCCTCCATAGAAGATCCCCCCCGAAGTCATGACATCACGAAAGATGATTGCCCCAAACTGCTGCTGGATGCGATACATCTCTTGTCTAATATCCGAATCATTGATCTTGGCCTTTGCTTCGCCCACTGCTTGAGATGATCCGCAGCGTAGAATTCTGCTGGTCAAGTAGGAACGCCTCATGTGATGGAGTGCGTAGTAGGCTTCCTTCATCGTTTTCCACCGCTTCACGCAGGGAACTCGTTACGTGGTTGAAGACGTGCCGAACTTGACCTTCTTACGCACGAAGCTGGTGCCTTCCGTCGAGGCAAAGCCATGAGAGCATCATCCGTAACTTCCTTGATCTTGTCGTAGTTTTCTTCTTTTCTAGACTCCCGAGTCGAAATACGTGGCGTGGGAATGCTTCGCGATAAGGAGATGAGCGTGCGGTGTTCATCTCTGCAAAAAATTCAAATGGAATGTGTTGAAAAAGAATGATGATGATCTAATAAAGCCAATCGACGGTGGCGATCAATAACGACTTACTCGGGAAAGTAAGGCACGAGAATGTATTCCTTTGTCTTGTTCGCCACGAGGATTCTTTTTAGGTACGAGGCCACGATACTTCGTGGGGAACCCAAGCAGCACACGCATGTAGTAGGGGTCCACTATAGCGATGCCGGTCTGTTCTCTCTAATGATCTGCATGGCCAGGTGAGAGAAAAGAGACGACCATGGTATAGTGCAGCGGGTATAGGTGGAACATATTGAAGATGTCCTCGAACCGCAGGAAGAACAGATCCGCAAGGCGGTCGACGAAGCCCAAGCTCGGTGGCACCTTAACCACGAATACCGGGTAGGGATCTTTCTCCGATAGAAGGCGTCTCTCTATCGTCAAGACGCCGTCATGCACACTCGCAGCTCGAATCGGCGAAGCTTCCGCAAATTCTTAGGTAGCATGGGCTCACCCGCCACATGAATCCTCCACATAATACCTCGGGTCTTGGTGGCCCCAAACCTGATCGGATTCGCGCTTGTTGACGCCACCGGGCTCGAGCTGCTAGATTTTCTTTTCTGCCTTTTTTCCTTTTGGAGAGGGCAGGCACCGCAATCTGAGCACCGACCGCCCTATGTAGTGTGTCATGGCTTAGAATAAAGGGCCGGTTGGTTGTATTAGCTGGCTCTGTAAAGGCGCAAGCTGGAGGCGTCTCCTGAGAACCAAACAGACGCTTGGTGATAGTGGCTTTCTCTGTGGGGCCACCAGCTAGGTCTTCGTTGCAAACCGAGTGTCAAGAAGTGATCATTCCAGTCTTCAAGTCTCGGCCGGATCTGCGCCATGTGCATATCATCAACATGATCATCCGACCCACCGCGGAGGTGACGGCGAGGGCAGGTTTTGCCACCGCTTGTCGCCGCACGACAAAGTGCGGTTGTTCCGTGGCGTGATGGCCCCGTCCCCAAACGGATCATGCTCTTTGGCCATAGCAAGAACAAGCGAAGCAACTTCGAGGACATACGGATCTTCTTCATCCGCCTCGGGGTTGAATGGGAGGTTCCGTGTCGCCGCAGCCCTTAGCACCGACTAATTTTAACCTGCGCACGCTATCCGCATCGGCTTTGAGTGGAACGTGCGCTACAAGGGTTGAACGATGGTACCTTGGCAACATCCTCACCGTTGTTCACGTAGCATAAGAGAGTGCAAGGAACATCCGTCTGCGGGAAAACATGTACGGCGTCCGAGCGAGATGCCACAAGAGTAATATATAGATGGCATGAAAGGCGGTAATTAAAGCAATTTGTTTACCGTGATGGCGCCGAGATCGGCTAATGTCGACGCACCGCATACGGCGACGGGCATGCAAGAGACGGGGTTGCTTGATGGCGCGGTCGTCACGGTGTATTCTCCCTACCGACGGGTGCTTGAGCTCCGGCCGCCGCGACGATGGCGGGGGGGCACCAACATGTACTCCGGCGCCGGGTGATGGCAGGGGAGTCACCAACACTTGCGGCGCCAGCGGTGAAGCGGGCGGAGTCACGAACACGTAGTTCGCTCGATTCGCTACGCGTTGTTCGAGTGGTCACGACCATGCTTGAATCGGCACGGCCCTACTCGACCACCCGCACTCTTCGCTATTGACTCCACCAAGGTAGGCGGTGAAGGACGTAAGGGTGATTGCCAGTTGTCTTGGACGATCTCATGGATTCGCGCCACTTGTGCCTTAAGTTCTTGAACCTCTGCTTTTCCTCCTCGCTCCTTCCCGACGGCGCCACATGCGTCCTCGGCGGTGGACCAAAATGATCCACCCAATTACCCCCGAGGCCGGCAGACGGCCACCGACTTTTCTTCAGAATCGCTCTATTTTCTTGGCCCGTTCATCGCCTCATAAAAGGGTTATCCCACCGGTGGCCGTCGACACGGGATGAGGAACCCCGATCCATGACTAGCAACAATTTCCTCCTCCTGCGTAAGAAGTAAAGTGAATCATTTAGATCATCGATTAGATTGCAATCGTGTTGATCACCGTAATTAGATTATACTTACCACAATTTCCTCGAATTCCTTCACCGCAGATCCGCGTGAGTTGTTTGGTTTTTGGGTCCACATGGTAACGGGCCTCGATGAAGTTTCAACCTGCCGGGTTCGAATTTAGCAAAGGGTTTTCTATCCCTTGGATCTATACTCTTCGTCCTCCTTATTCCATTTGGCCTTCATGGTTCAGATCCACAGATCCGAGATGGTGATGACCTATATTCATCGCATGCGCCGCTTTTCCCGATTACTATTGGCGTGGCTCTTTCGGATTCACACCTCTCCTTGAACTCCGGAATCGATCTTCGTGATCTCAGGGTCAATCTTCCGGATCTCCTCGAGACTTTTGCCTTCTTTATAGATCTTCTTCTTTATCCGGTTCTCCAAATGGCTGTATGCTCATCTTTGTGAGGGCGGATTTGTTTACTTCGTTCCCATGATAATTTGTGTTCGATACTTAGCGGGAACTTGTATCTTGCGTGCTTCTCGAAGAGGAGGTGCAAGTGGCCATTATCTTTATGCGGAGATTCGGTGTTGATCGAGATGGTTGTCCGGTGATCGCCGCCACTTGCCCACCGTACACTTTGACGACAAGGCGGGCTCCAAAGGAACCCCGATGGGCTCACTTCGTAATTTCCTCCCCGACCGTGTCGACCGTGTTCGGCGCCGTCCTTCGCTTCTTCTTCTTAGGAGGGTTGCTACCACTCGTGCCCTCGCCGCCATCGGTGGTTTCATCGTCCGTTCCTTCGCTTCTTCCTCCGCTGCTTCCATCTCATCATCCTCGCCTCCGAAGGATGGTATTCTTCATCGTCTTCTATACCGGGCCTCCCTCCGAATGTCAATTGTTTATTCGAGGTCGAGTTCTCCTTCAGCCGATGCGCTTAGAACATCCAGCCTCGTCGTTGTCACACATCTTTGCACTAATAAAAACAAATAATTGGTTAAATGCACGGAAAAATCCGCATGACCTTTGCTAATTTTCTTAAACTAGAGTGCCCGATTACGCGAAACGGAAGTTAATCAACATTCCGGCAAAATCGGGAATCATTTCATACAAGAACCGCATTCAAAAAGAACAAGTTCCATTCCTGGTTTTCCATAAGGACCAAACCACGTATAAAACACATCGCTACCAAACTTCACGTAATAAAATGGCACTATGTTCGAATGTTTTCGTGAATATATTATTACGAACACTAAAAGGCACACTTGTTGGGCAATGACCAGATTATGAATAAAAGGAAACATAAAAGCAAAAGGTCCTTAAATTTGGCATTCCATCCTCGGATCCATCTATCTATTCCTTGGCCACTCAATAATGCAAAATGTAAAGCGATATTTCTCGAACTTGCTAATAGATTTTTAAGTCCAAAGAAAGAAGTTACCATCCAACCAAAAGGTACTCAAACAACATTAGTGCCTAAACTGTATGGCATTCATATATAAAATTTTCAGTTTCATAAACCAAGGAAATTAAGTTCAGAATATAACAAAGTGAGTGCCTTCAAATCGTGTAAGTAACCAATGTTCTATGAATTGTTAAATTTATTTCATCGTAAAAGAGAAGTGGCAAGGTAAAATATGACAAACCTTATCTTCAATTCTCAATTTTTCAAGATAACCTAAAATATGACAAACCATATGTACCCACACATTAATATTTCTATCAAATAAAATCAAGGAAAATGACTCCTAAAGTAATCCGCCTAAGTCTTGGTCTAATTGCTCGCTGCATCTTCAAGAAAATTCTAGAGTTTTATCTCAAATTTGGGAGAGACCCATCGAACCCTAACCATGGCCTGCAGAGAGAGGGAGAGAGAGAGAGGGAGAGAGGAGAGAGGGAGAGGCGACGCCACCTCGACGGGCACGACGACGGGCGAACGACGGAGTGCGACGACGGCCTCCACCTCCCCGAGACGCGGCTGCCCCTCCTCGACACGGGCCTCCTCGAGACGCTGGCCTCCTCGAGACACGGGAGCCCTCCTCCTCCTCGACGCATGGCGGCGGATCGAGAGCGGCAGATCGTGCTCGATTGGGCTGAGAGATGGAGAGATGGGGATGAGAAGTGAGCGGGGACGGGAAGAAGAAGAGGAGGCACGCGCTGTTATAACTAAACGGCCTTTAGTCCCGGTTCGTGGCTCCAACCGGGACGTATTCCCCTGTTTTCAAATTTTTTCAGTTATTTTCTCTCTGTTCCCGTCTTATTTTTTATTTTGGGGTTTAAATTTGTAATGTTTTTTAAATGATAATTACTTTGGAATTTAGAAAAACTTTAAACATAAAAGTGTTTGGATTTGAATAACTAATTCGAAACCATTTTCTGTTTTGAAAAATAATTAATGTAACCATTTAAACTACGAACCATTTAAAATTAATAATGAAATAACTTATATTTTTTAAATATTAATTTGGAATTTAGAAAAACTTTAAACATAAGAAGTGTATGGATTTGAATAAATAATCCAAAACCAATTTATATTTTTAAAAAATAATTAATATAACCATTTAAAATTAATTAACTTATATTTTTGCATATTAATTTGGAATTTAGAAAAACTTTAAACATAAAAAGTGTTTGGATTTTAATAAATAATTCGAAACCATTTTCTGTTTTAAAAAACAATTAATGTAACCATTTAAAATATGAACCATTTACAATTAAAAATGAATTAACTTATATTTTTTTAATATCAATTTGGAATTTAGAAAAACTTTAAACATAAGAAGTGTATGGATTTGAATAAATAATCCAAAACCATTTTCTATTTCTAAAAAATAATTAATGTAACCTTTTAAAATGAATTAACTTATATTTTTGAATATTAATTTGGAATTTAGACATAAGAAGTGTATTGATTTTTGAATATTTTTGAGATGAACCGGTTGGGCTAGTTTACAATATTACAATCTTTTTTTGACCACGCGTTTACAATATTTTAAACAAAATACTTTGTTCATGAATATTACAATCTTTTTTGACCACGCGTTTACAATATTTTTTGAGCTAGCGTTTTACAATCTTTTTTCCCTTCTTTGTCGCGGTTGAATAATTTAGCCCCGGCACTTTAATGTTTCTTCTTTCGAACGGCTACCTTTTTGGGTAGGGTTGTCCTTTTCTTCTTGTGATGTATGTTGTCGCATCGTAGTCGCCGTCATCTTCAATCTTTGATCGCCAGATGGTCAAGTCTTGCTCGTTGGCGACTCCATCCATTCGATGATGTTTCTTTTCCTCTCCTCACGACAACACGGCTAGGCTTTGTCGGGTCGGTAATGAAAAACATTGGTCCACTTTGGTAGCCAGTACCACGGTTCATTTTTCGCCACGCTTTTGCCGCGGCCTTGGATTTGGCTGCCGGGTATAACCATGGTTGTGGAATACCGGTCTTCTCTTCGACGCTCTTTGCCCATCCGACACGGAACATCGGCACCTTTTCTCCACAGAGTCGAGCTCCCGATCTCCTCGATTCTTCCGTAGAATCTTTCCTTCACGTTGTCATCGGTGTAGAATTCGACGCGTTACGCCGAGTTCGATAATCACACTTGTTGTCCTTTTCTCCGTAGAATGTGTAGCCGTTGATATCATACCGATAGGTCACCAGGTTTTGCATCGGTCCTGCGACAAGGTGAATATGATCTTTTCCGTTTCGGAAGAATGCGAGCTGGGATTATCAAGGAGCGCCCGCCTAAACCAACGCTGAAATCGACTTGTGCTCTTTGATTATTTCTCCTCGTCCTCTGTATGCCCGGCCATCGTACTTCTTCTCGATTAACCTTTTGTGCTTGCACTCAAGGATCGACCAGTTCTAAATGTCAGAAGCGACGAGGTTTGCTCGATCAGTCTGGCGTCGAAAATCGGTATGCATGCGATGGCGACCCTCTCGGTGACCAGATCCGTCGAGCTTGCCAAGGTGTATGTTGACGGAAGACCGACAGGTTCTCGATGTCTAGATAATTCGTGCGAAAGAGATGCACTCTTCGCCGTAAAGCCCTTGGCTATGCTTCCATCTCGACGGACCTGTGCGAACGTATCCTTTGATGTGTCCGCTCATCCTTTCAACGCCATCATGCGGAGAAACATCGGCCCGAGTTATGCGATGTCATCCACGACATGGACCAGCAGATGCACCATAATGTCGAAGAATGCGGTGGGAAGTAGACCTCAAGCTCACATAGTATCACCACGATCTCCTCCTCGTAACCTTCCGAGCTGATTCAAGCCAATCGACTTCCTAGAGATGACGTCGAAAAACTTGCATAGGCCAAATAACGCTTTCCGGACGTGTTTCGCCCATTATCCCTCTTAGTGCGACCGTAAGTACTGCGTCATTAGCACGGCATCGTGAGACTTCATGCCATCGAACCTCTCGCCTCGCCTAGGTATCGCTTATCTTGCCCGTAGTCCGAAGGAAATTTGACTCCTAGAAGGCACTTGAAAAACTGTTTGATCTCATCCCGGCTTAGAGTGAAGCAAGAAGGAGGGCAGTAATATTCGTTCTTCTTGAACTTTTACCCTTCCGACGACCTTGTGTCGCTCCGACTCATGATCATCGTCATCTTCCGATCATCGAGTAGTGGCCTCCGTGAAGCTCCTTCCGGATACCCAAGCATATCAGTCGTGCCTTGCTTTCGGACCATGTTTCGTCCTATCCGCATGTTGATTATGGTGGCGACGGACTCTACACGCTTTTCGTGATATGCATGATGTCGAGGCTATGAGGCGCGGAGAAACTTCCAAGATGGCAACTCCCGAAAATGACCTTGTTTTCCATACCTTCATCGGCTTGTCTTGTTGCTGCCTCTTCGCTTCTTTCCGTGCTTAGGACAATCTTTCCAGCTTTTCAAAGAACTCTTCCACTTCTTCGCTGCTCCCTACGCCCGGGATTCCTCGGTCTCGATTTGCCATCGAACAGGTCTCCACGCTTTTCTCCATGGATCATTCTTGCCGAGCCACCTCCGTGCGCCATGAACACGGTTTTCGATGACCTGGATCTTTCTCTAGTTGGAGATAGCTTGTGTTATCCATGCACCTAACGCATGCGCAGAATCCTTGGATAACTGCCCGAGATATACCCGCAACTGGATAGTCTTGCACCGTAGTGACCAACGGCTCTCATAGTGAAATAATCTTGTGCGACGGCCGTAAGTATTGGCTCCAGATTCCCATAACGTGGCTAGCTCCTCTTTCAACAGCCCGAGATACGATTGATGTCGGTACCAGGTTGTTTCGCCCTTGAATTAGCATACTCATTTCTATGTACTTCTTCTTCATGCACAACCATGGAGGAGGTTGTACATCCATACAAACACAGGCCAAGTGCGTGCGCTGCTCTGCTACCGAACGGATTGAGTCCATCGGTGCTCGCACCAAGCCCGATGTTCCTCGAATCTCCACCGATCGGGAATTCGAGGTCCAATGCTTTCCAATCGCTAGCATCCGGAAGGGTGCGTCATCACTCATCCTTTTCGGGTCATCATCATCTCCTGGCTTCTTCCTTTCCGCATGCCATCGCATGAGCTTCGCCTTAGGGTCCATGCAAATAGCGCAGACGAGGGTGATAGGAAAGTACCATACCACTTTTCGAGGTGCTTTCTTCCTTTCTTGTATCGACTCACGCACACCGGACATGTGGTTTTCTCCGCCCTCGCCCGATAAATGATGCAATCGTTGATGCATACGTGATATCTAACGTCGCGGTAGATCGAGAGGACGACGATTTTCTTGGCATCCTCGATACTAGTTGGACATGTGTTCCTCCGGAGACGATCGTGCTGTAATGCCATCATATCGTCAAGCTTGCGCCGCTCAATTTGTGCTTTGCCTTCATCTCCATAGCCTTGAGCGTTACATTCAACCGGTATCATCGGGCCTGCATCCTTCATACAATGGAGTAACCGCGTCTTTCTCAAGTTGCGCAAGCTTGGCTTTCTCTAGCGGCAGCAAGCGTTACTAATGCTTGAGAAGCAGCTCTTGCACATAAGGGTCCCGCACCACCGACGTTGTTCCATCGTCGCTCCTCCGCATCTAGATCATCATCATCCCGTCGCTTCCGCACCTTCACCATCTCCAGGAGACTCTTCATCATCTCGCCCGTTCTCGCCGTGATGATGATCATCGTCATTTTGGCCACCTTCTTCACCGTCTCCATCATCTACGCCATCGCTTATCCAACGAGTGTATCCATCCATGAAACCATGGCGGAGCAGGTGCGCAGATTCCCGGAATCTGGGTCGATCACCCAGTTGAGTTTGCATCTTCTACACGGACATCTTATATCCGTCTTGTTATTTCGTATCATGTCGGCCGTCGTACATTTCAAAAATCTAGCCACAATGCCTTCGCTCATTATGCGGACCATTTTGCTCGCACGATGTACACGGTACAATTTTGAAGTCTATTAGAACCACATAATGAATGCATGCATGCAATGGTCGATAGAAAATTTCGCATGACCTATCCTAAAATTAGGACCTTTATGAATGCCAAAGTCTTGCCAAAATGGAAATGAATCAACATTTTGGCAAAACAAATGGCAACTTGTTCACATACAAACACAAGAGAGAGAGAGAGAGACCGATCCATACACACATGAACATATCATTATCCTGTCCATACACACATGCATGAGCATCATCGATACTCTCCATATACACACACATATGACCATCGATCCTCTCCACACATACACACATCATGAGCATCGATCATCTACATACATATGAGCACATGCATCATCCATATACACATGAACACATCCTTACATGGACAACTTACGAGATGAGAGACCGATCGCGAGAAAGATGGAAAGGAGAGGTGCGCGCGTCGACCGGAGAAGGAGATGAGATACCGGAGACCTCCTCTATTACTTATGTAACATCCAAAGCAAGTTTTACATGCTAAAAATGGTGAATGGGTCGAGAAATTGAGGTGGGAAGGAGAAGATCCCGACTAGATCTAAGGAGGAAGAAGAAGGGGAAAGTGAAGTGTGGGGTGGTGATGTGTGGTCACACATGTGCACATAAAGTGCTGTCCTAAAAAAATCGACACATCCGTGGCGCACACGGCCGTAGTGCTCCACAGGGAGTAGAAACAACTGTGGCGCACTAGGCCATGTGCGCCACAGATGTTCAGCCTCGATGGCGCACTAGGCCGAAAAGGCCATGTATGTGTGGCCGTTTCAGCAGAGGGGAGCGTGCGCTTAGGCGTAGCGCACCCCCCCATGTGCGCCACAGATGAGACTAACAACCGTGGCGCACATGACCGTAGTGCGCTACAGATGTTTGGCGTGCGGCCAACAGGCCCCTGGCCCACACACATCTGTGGCGCACTATAGTCATGTGCGCCACGGTTGTTCTAGTTACTAGTAGGGCACTGCCCACTGGTGAGCCACGCCTATTTTAGCCGTGGGGCACTTCAACCATGTGAGCCACGGATGTGTTGATTACCTATAGCCGTTTTCCTAGTAGTGGAGGAAGCAGTCTCAATGTCCATTTTAATTGGGACAAAGGTGCTTTTGTGGAAGTTTATGTCCAACCCAGTGGCATCTGAGAATTTATCAAGAAGATTTTTTAGGTTAGCGACGTGCTCAGGGATTACACGGATAATAATGAGAGTATCGTCCACGTATTGAAGAATAGGGCAAGGAAGGTCATCGACAAGAGGGTGGAGGAGGAGGCCGTCACGGGAGGCTTGCAGAAGGAGCTGCTGAAGAACGTCGACGACAATGTTGAAAAGAAAGGGGGACAACGGGTCACCTTGCCTTAAGCCCCGACGGCATTGTATCCAGCGGCCAGGAATGCTGTTGAGCAAGACAGCAGTATGGCTGGTGGTGTTAAGCACCTTGATCCACTCGCGCCAAAGAGACAGAAACCCTTTTGCTTGAAGAATGCGGTCTAGAGCTTCCCAACTGATGGAGTCAAAATCTTTTCGAAAATCAAGTTTAAAGACGGCTGCCGGGGCAGACCTTTTGTGACAGGATTGGACAATATCCGCCGCATAGACGAAATTTTCTGCTATGGAGCGGCCAGAAATGAAACCTGTCTGGTCCGGATGGACAAGGAACGGAATAAGGTCCCGAAGGCAAAGAGTGAGGCATTTAGAGTGGATTTTAAGAATGCTATTTTGGAGTGAGATTGGCCGGAAGTTGTCCGCCTTGTTAGCACCTGCTTTTTTTGGTAGGAGGACAATGTAGGATTTATTAATAGGACAGAGATCGGAGTCAAGCGAGTGGAATTGATTAAGAGAATCAAGTAGATTTTTCTTGACCAAATCCCAGAATTTGTGAAAGAAAGCGGGTCCGAACCCATCTGGACCTGGGCTAGAGTTAGCGTTCATAGAGAGAGCAGCAAGGCGGAGCTCATCAAGGGAGAAAGGCCTAATAAGCGACGCAGCCTGAAAGGAGTCCAGGGAAGTAGAGGAGACCAGCGAGCCAAGGTCCAAAATATCAGAGGAGTTTCTAGGCACTCCAAGCAGGTTTTTAAAAAAGGAGTGAAGGACCTGAGCCTTAGCGTCATGGGAAAAAATAGGCAGCCCATCATCATCATCTATAACTTTGATTTGGTTTTTCTGGAGCCGTCCCGAAGCGCAAAGATGAAAATAACGAGAGTTTTCATCGCCAAGGACACAATGTTTTATTTTCGCTCTTTGGCGCCAGTAAGTAGCACGAGTGGCATTTTTTTTGCTGAGCGAGATTTTAGCCAAGACACGAAGTCGAGCTTCAAGAGGAGAGATTGTCCTGGTCTCTTCAAGGCGATCCACCAGGTTGATGACAGTACGACAGTTAGAGAGGTACACAGAAGGAAGCTTACGGGATTTAGACCAGGCGCGAGCAGCTGATCTGATGCGTTTCAGTCTAAGGCAAAGTTGGCCAGCTTAGAGAGAGGCGCATGTGGGCTGAACCGACGCTATTCCAGTTGGTGGAGACAATGGCAGGAAAATTGGAGTGAGAAAGCCACACATTCTCCATCCGAAAGATGGGGCTGCGGGGGGCCTTGGAAGAGGCCTCGAGGAGGAGAGGTACATGGTCGGAAGTAGGCCTATCGGAAGAGGTAAGAGTGGAATCCGGGAGAGCCATACTCCAGGCAGTGTTGACGAGAACTCTATCTAGTCGGGCGAGAATCGGAGGATGTTGCTGATTAGACCAAGTGAATTGTCTATCCAGGAGAGGGATTTCCAAGAGGCTAGCAGAGTTAATGAAAACATTGAAGAGGGTAGCTTCCGAGGCATTAAAATTGTCGTTGGATTTGTCTTTAAGGAGTCTGATGAGATTGAAGTCTCCCAAAATGGCCACAGGAGAGGTAAAACCAACGTAGATCTGTTCAATAGAGGAAAGGAACAGAGGTTTTAGAGCATGCGTACAAGGCCCGTAAACATTCACCACGGAGAAGAAGAGGTTATCTGAGCGAAAGGCGAAGGTAGTGGTGATGGAGAAATCGTCTATAGCATGCTGCACAAGGTCAACGAGAGAGGAGTCCCAAGCTGTAAGGATCCCTCCCGCAGTCTCGTCCAAAGGTTTAAACACAAAGGAACGAAGAGGAGGAGGAAGGAAGGAGGAAGCCAGAAAGGAGGAGATGTCGGAAAGTTTGGTTTCTTGAAGGCAAAGAATGGAAGGGAGGAAGGAATCAATGGCGGCACGCACATCATCTCTCTTGCGTTTCTGGCCAAGGCCTCTGACATTCCAGCAAGCAATACGAAGTTTAATTAACATGAGAAACTAGAGAACAACGGAAGAGACCACACAGAAAAACTAAAGCCAACCGCCTCAAAATTAAATAGCTTAGAGATCCGGTTACAACAGAAGAAGTTACAAGCGAACAGGGATGACTGAAAAAATAAAACTCTTACAGCAAGCAAGGCAGGAACATGATCCAGAACGAAAGTAGTCTGGATTTTTTGGGCCGCATGGATAGCATAGCCGAAGGAGAGACCAAACAGGGCCCAGTGATCCGGATGGAGGACGGCGGATGAGATCCTAGAAACCGAACAAAGGCATGCAGACCTGATCATGAGGATCAGACAGTCTCCTGGAGAGTGAGAGCTCACTAGCAGCGATGTCACACGCCAGGGCAAGCTGAAGCACATCCGCATCAGTCAGCGGCCCTGCGTCTTCAAGAGCAGCAGCAAGGAGGTCGCTGGAAGGAAGCTCACCCGGACGATTAGGCTCGGGCTGATTTGAGCCCTCCATCCTAATTTTCTTGCGGAGGACAGCCCTGTCAAGAATGGAGATGTACTTCCCAGAGTTTTCCATGACAAAGCGCGAGCTGCGACGCGGCTCTCCGGTCGCCATGGGATCAGCAGGCCAGACTGTTGCATGAATGGAAGCATCATCCCGCAGAACAACACATAGGCGCTGAGGAGAAGTCAAAGGAGAGGCCACAATTGAGCAGGCCTCCGCCGCATCCCAGGAAGAGACAACAGCAGGTTCCGTAGTACTTGTAGGCACATATGATTAGCAGATAGGATACAATATAATAATAAATATAGCAATCAGAATAGGCTTGAATAAAGAGGGTGTTTTTATTACTAATCTGATCACGCATTGGCCGCAAGGCTACGTGCCTCTTTTTCTTTGATCCAAATTAGCAGGAGTGGTCGGAACAGCTGCAGGAGCATATCCGATTGAGTTTCTCCAATACTCGGTGGTGCAATCGGTCGGCCGCTTCAGTCGCCGGCCGTCCTGACATGCGATGTAGGCTTTATTATAGTCGCTAGACATGGATCAATTGACACTGATCAAATCGTACATCGCGTATACAATATGCATGCGAGAATTAGATCTGAATAAAATAATTAACTTGTAAAGCAATCGCTTGTAACTTAGCTTTTATGGAGAACCGGCAGGCCGCACATGGTAGCACGGCCGAGCTTCATCAGTGAGACGCGTTGAACAGCGATCGGCTGGAACTAGATGCGATCCGATCGATGTTAATGGTAAAGGATCCCGTTCGGATTATCGTCTCCAAATACCGCTTGCTCCACGGTGGGCGCCAACTGTCATGATATTGCACGGCAGATGCTACTGGGGTAGCTTATGTAGAGGGAGCAAGACGACGTAGGAGAATCCGGGAGCAAGATTGACACACGATGTATCCAGGTTCACGTTCCCTCGATGGAAGATCGCTACGTCCTGCTGTCAATCCAGTATATGATCATAGATTGATTTACTTGGGAGCCGCCGTAGGCGGAGAGAGAGACTAGATCTAATAAATGTGGGAGAGCATGTCCCGTGGGGGTGCCCCTGGTGGCTTTGTATATGCAACCAGCTAGGATTTACAAGTTCTAGTGGGCTTTGTATACAAATCGCCGTCTTGGGCCTCTAGTCGGCGCCAGTCGTCTGGATCCAGCATGCGCCGTCAGATTGGCGTCGAGTCGCCTTCGGCTTGACTCGATACCATCTGAAAACTCTGCTTTGTGGATATATCCCGATTAGTATTTCCAGTCACTAACACTGCCTCAATGGCTCAATGATAAGAGACGGGACAAGCTTCAATGTCAGATGTGAGTTGGCGGCAATAGTGAGTTGGCGGCAGTAGATGCGCTTGGGTTTGGGTTTGGGCTGGATCCACGCGGCAGCTCCAGAAATGGTTAGCGCGTTAGGTAGGAGGTGTCGGACATTTATCGTATGTGAAGCATCGTACGGGAAGCAATTTCGCTTTTGCAAAGCATACCGTTTACGGAAGGCCAGTGAAAAGCACTATGCACACAACTATATATATGTTGAGTCTTTTAATATGTAGAGACGGGAGCATGACATACAAACAGAAAAAAAAAGTTCCCCTTCTCATCGTCCCGTGGGCGACGGGAGGGTACCCTAGCCGCCGCCTCTAGGCCCCCTCCTCCTTCCCCCTCCCTCCCCTCGCCGTCGCCGGTCGAAGGACGGGCGCTGGCGGCGGCGGGGCCCCATCTACCCCTCGTGCGGGGCTCGCGGCACGGGACTATAGTTTTGGCATGGGTGGCGTGCTGGCCTAGGGGCGCGTCAGTGTGGCTCTCCGGTAGCGGCATGGCGACCTGTGGTGGCGGGGCGATACCCTGTCGCCTGTCGAGTTCCTGGAGGCGGCATGCGGCGATGGTGTAGCGGTGCGGCGGGGCTCGGGCAGGAGCTGGCGGCCAGGGTGGCGTGGCCCAGATCTGGGCCCATTCGGGCCCAATCTGGTCATGTGCTACCTTGCTCGCCTCCTAGGAGGGCCTACGTCGGCATGGGGCGAGCCAGCGCGGCGGCACGGACATGTGCGGCCAGGCGGGCGCGGCCATGGCGGCCCAGATCGGGCTCCTTTGGGCCCAGATCTGGGTTAGGCGGGTCGACCGGCTTTGCTTTGGTTGTGTTGCAGATCTTGGCGAGTTAGGGTGGATGGGATCCTCGGCGTTCTTGGCCGTCCTGCTGCAGCGCATTGGCGGACTTTACGGGCCCGTCGGGGCCTGGTCGGACTGCCATGGGACTGGTTTGCCTCCGCGGAGGCTTTACGGGCCTGCTAGGCCTGGCCGGACCAATGGAGGACTGGTTTGTCTGCGGCTGTGTTCGTTCAACTACCGCCTCCGGCGATGGAGAAAGTTCCCTCACGCGCGGTCGCGGTACTACGGGTCCCGTTTCATTTCTACACGTGTCGCGATGTTGCAGACCTCGCGACGGCTTGCTCGGTGAGACGATGATGACGAAGTCAGAACCGGAGTGGCGCATGCTCGTGGGCGGCAAGTTTTGGTGGTGGCGAGGCCTCGCCCTCGCGGGTCACCTATGCTTCGGCTCGTCCAGGGGTTATGGATAGGGCACTCGGGAGAAATCCTTGTCGGCTCGACCGACACCGACGCGGTGCCGCCCGTGGGTAGAATCTTCCTTCCTGGAGGGCGTCATGGCTTCCCTTCATCCATTCCCCTCTGTGTGTCGGAGGAAACCCTGGGGCTAGTCTCCGGTCCGGGCAGCAGTGGTCGCTTTCCCTCTTGAGGGTACTGTTTGGTGCTTGACGAGTCGGGGCTAGGAGCGTGGTAGGCATTCTTCGGAGGACGCAGCGGTTGCGGTCTTCCTCAGTTGATCGATCCGTCTCTGTTTTCATTCCTTTTCATTTTTTCCTTGTTTTAGTCCGGGCATGTGTGTGTTGCTACCCAAGCATCGTGTATCGTGTTGTGTCTCTGTCTTTGTGCGTTGTGTTGTTTGGTTCAACAGCGGTATCACATGTGTGCTTTATTTATAAAGCTGGGCCAAGCCTGTTTTGAGGAGGAGACAGGAGCATAACTGCTAACTCAGAGCTTACCGATCCTGTATGACGATCGCTATGCTCAGAATATTTTTTTACTCGCGCTCGATATATCTTTGTTAAGCATATTTGAGCATTTGTCAACCATTCCGGAGACTCGGCTAGGGTTGCAAGCAGGGCAAGATGCGGGACTAGTCTCTAATACAATTTATCTGGATTATTAGGTGTTAAATGAGTATGGAGGCCTCTAGTAAAATTTATATTAATCCATTATGTTCCGTGGGATACGCGGGATTCCGCTTCTGCAACCCTAGACTCGGCATATACAAGCTTTTATTCTGGCAGTGAATGGTCCTTGCATTCTAGCCAACTATACCACACAACTGTGAAAACGCACTCAGGCTGGCGGCCCCGTCTATCTTGGGACGGCCCTTGTCCATCTTCTCAACCGGTTGCGTTGGCCCACTGTCAAGGTCACCGTCTTGGGTGCTCTAATCCTATCAAAATGCGATTAAATATGATGTAATACCCCAAAATATGACCGTGATGCCTCTTAAAGTATGTCTTCCATTGCCATGTGGGGTTGACGGTAATGAAGCTGGCCATAATTGTACTAAAACAGCTACAAGCTCTGATAGATGAAGGTGTGTGTGTGGAGTAATTACACCCCACATTTCTTAGTAGATATCCTTGCCAAGGATTGTAATCCCACTACTTGAGTAATAAATCTCCTTGATTGGCAGGTGAAGGATGAAAAACTGCTGACGAAGCCACTCAGCTATAGGTAAAATAGTCGTGGCGCATGGTTACCAAGTGCCTAATGGCTAAGTCGCGTACCCATGGCGCACATGCCACGGGTGTGCCACAGCTACGTGTGGACCAGGCCACAGGTGGTTGCCATGGATGGGCAAAACATGTTCTCCACAAACATGCTTTTTCCTAGTAGTGAGCATCGTACTACTGGGATCCCGCTCGTCCCCCTCCCGGACGGTCTAAATTTCTCTAGCTAGTGATTAGGGAGATCGCAAATCTTGTCTCTTGCGACTACATTCGCCCCTGTCCGTGTGAAACTCATGTCGTCGTCTAACATATATCTGGTATGAGCCCACATATATTCATGCACAGGCCTAGACAACAGATTAGCACAACATCAGTACCAGGCCGAAACATGGTTGTAGGGGCATGTAGGCTGCATCCGATTCCTGGCCTGGTTCGGCAGTGCTACAGGCAACACTATCCATCTAAGGCAGGCATCAGGCCTAGTTTTGCAGCCGTTTTGGTAGCCTGCATGGGCTTTCTGGGTGTGGTTTGGCATTTTTGCTCTTTGTGTTTGGTTGTCTGCGTCAGTGATTTTCTGGTCCATTCCATGCAAAGAAACACTTGTTTGGTTGCACACAGGCTGGCCCTTATGGTCACCCTATTCAAAATCTGGTGTGCTTACCAACACTATAAACACATCCGATCATATGCACCACCCTAGAAGAAGATCAACTTGACGATCACCATAAGAAGAACAGTGATGATGAAGTCCTTGAGGCTATCATGTTGGATATGCTGTTGTTCTTCATAGCCATCAATGTGCAACTGTTGTTCTTCTTCCCCGGCAGCAACTTGCACCTGCTGCTATTCTTCTTCCCCGGCAGCAACTTGCACCTGATGCTACTCTTCATGGGCTGCATTGTCCAGCTGATGTTTTTCTTGGTTGATGTAGTTGCCATGAACAAGGTTGTTATTCTGCTCAGCTATGTATCTACGGTATGCCTCAAATGCCTCCTCGGTGGTGTTAAACCCTTCATAGCTGTTGTCGGAGTAACCTGAAACTTGATCCTGGCAGTGTCTCCATTTAGAGTAAACCCATGGTTAATTTCCTGCCTCTGAACAACGCATAGAAGTTTCTCTACAAGGCAGAAGAGTGACATGTTAATGTCTAACAACACAATATCATCATATGCATGTACCATCAATAACTAGCATCACAATTTCAAACATGTAAAACAATATTCAAACATATAACAAGTTAGCTTAACCTAACAGTAGTAGTCGGGGTCAAGTGCATCCAGCGGCACAAAAGCAATGGCGTGACAAAGTTAAATTAGCGGTTCCTTCCCAATTTAGAGATTTCTAGTGGCATAATCGCAATTTTAGCAAGAGACAAACATACAAAATGCAAATAAATTTGTCCTTAACTTTTTTTTTTGGTTTCATGACCAAGACAACAATCCCCATGGTCGCTTTCCCATCTCCATTGAAGATGATCAAGGAGAGAAGGAAGCCGTGTTCTTCGTGAGATAAAAAGAACGACGACACGTACTGCTTGGCGTGGCGTAGACCTGGACAAGTCGTGTATACACATAGCTGAGAGCATTTGAAGGAGCCAAGCAAACTGCCTAACCGGTTACACTATAAGGCCAACTCCAACGGCCCCCGTAAATTGGACAGGTCTTTTGACCGATTCGGTCCGTTTGCAGGACGGGGTGGACAGCCCTGAGACGGCGTCCGGCCTAGAATGGCCGATGCACCTAATGGTGGCACCTTCCAATTTATCCGGTCCTTTCTTCACAGGGACCAACTGAACCAAATTCAAAAAGAGTTCTAGTAGAGTATTAACTGAAGCAAATTTGAAGGACCGACGGGATACGAAATTAGGACACATTGTTCATACATGCACGCAAACATAGATAGAGGATGAATCTATGCATCTCGCTCATAGATCATCTTTCTCTTCTTCCTGAGCCAACTTTGTTGAATTTGGTCCATCTCGGAAAGATTCGCAGTCATGATGCGGTTTTCTTCCGCAAGTCGTTGGAGCTCTACCTTCTCCTTTCTTTCACGGGCGTTGATCTCTTCTATCTCTAGACGCTTCGATTGGATGTCGTAGTAATTCTTCGCCGCATCTTCTCTCTCCTTGCATTTCCTCTCTTCCCTCTTGTTGATGGACACCTCCTTGTTGGCGATCAACTCTTTCAACGTCTCCTGGATAGCAACTGACGAAGCTTCACGCTTGAGCTCTAGCTTGGAGATGTTCCTCCCTCTCGGCCTCTTGGTTGCCGGCCCTTCCTCGTCGATGATGATTTCGGCGCCTCCTCCCTTTGCACTTCCCACGTAGAGATCTTTCCACTTCTCGCAATCTTTGAGCTTTGTCCAACAATGGCCCAACGTGAAAGCTTTCTTCTCTGGGCAAGTCTTGAAGTGCTCCAATGCTTTCCACACCTAAACCAACAATTTTAAGTTCATGTTTGAATGCAAAACTCGTATGAATAAGAACATGTAGATATGATATGTATAGGAACAATACCATGTATCCAACTCCAATGCCGCTCACGGGTCTTGACTTAACATGGTCATAGGGGGCACAAAACTTCGTGCATTTTTCGTAGATGAATGCCCACCTCTTCGTCAGTGAGTTCTCTTTGCGATCGCTCGCAAACGGATGGTCACCGAAATGTTTTTTCTCATGAAAGTATCTACATACTCGGTTCCAAAATTCCCCTCCCTTTTGTTCTACACAAGTTATTGGATCCTGGATGATTTCCATCCATGCCTCGCAAATCATCTCGTCCTCGAGGGTTCAGTACGATCTAATCCTTCGGCTACCGCCTTGTGTTTGAGTTTGCCGGACTAGTTCGTCCACAGACAAAGGCTCGTGATCGATAGAGATACCATCTTCTTGGGTACCAAGGACAGGATCCTGTTAGGGCCTATGATTGGATCATGTACATCGGGAGATCCAGAACAAGGGACAAGTTACCTGTGTCGGAGTTGGGGTCCGAGCTGGGGACGGTCTTTCATCAAACAGCTTGCGGGGAGCGGGCATGCTGCCGGCGGTGACGCTCCTCCTGGTCTTGCTACTGCATGAAGAGCCTCCGCCGACAGGTGTCGTGTTCAGGTCAAGGGCAAGCGCTGGCGATGAGTTGCCGATGATCTTCGCCCCCCTCCCCCCCCCATGGCCACCACTTCGACAGCAGCTGGTTTGTTCGTGGACGCGGACCTGGTCGTCGTGCCCGTGAAGGCAGCTAGCTCTTGCTTCTTTATCAGGAGCAAGGTGGCAACCTGTGCAGCGATGGCCTCGGCGGTGAACTTGGCCTGGATGGCCGCGACGTGCTCAAGGGCGGCGGCCATATCGCAGGCTGCTTGGGCATCGGCAAGGCACTGTCGGGCCTTCTCTCTATGGTCGGCCCTCTTCCTCTGCTCGTCCGTCAATTCCTTCTTCACCTTGACGCCGACAACAGATTTGCCAGCTGATTTTGACGGACCAGCGGCGGCCTCCAGCGGCAGATTAACAGCCGGTGGTGGCAGATCAATGGCTGGAGAAGAGGCGGCATGAGCAGAGGCAGCCGGAGCAACTCTTGGAGGCACGAACTGGCCAGGACCAGGGAGGGCAGGTGCCGGGGAGGGCGGCGGTTGTACGTCCATGGCAATGTGCACTGGGGATTGCTGGTGCGAGTGGTGGAGACTGTTGCTACGGTCTCTGGCTGGCGGGGCTGGGCAGGACTAGACCCGGACGACGCTGGCGTCCAAGCCCTCGCAAACCAGCTGCAGGTTTTGGCCCGGTATGCGCCGAAGCGCAGTCCAAACTGTTTGGGAAGGCCATTGGCACTACAGGAATGGGAAGCTACGCCGACGGCCAGTCGCTACGCCGACGGCCAAACATCGGGGCCGTCGGCGTAGCCATCGTCTAGGCCAGCTCCGCCAAGCAGCCGTTGTTGGAGATATGCTCACGAGGCGATAATAAAGTGGTTATTATCATATCTTCACACTTATGATAAATGTTTACATACCATGCTATAATTGTATTAAACGGAAACATTAATACTTGTGTGATTTGTAAACTAAAATAAGAGTCCCTAGTAAAGCCTCTTGTTAAACTAGCTTGTTGGTTAAATATATGATCATGGTTTCCTGATCATGAACATAGAGATGTTATTAACAACAGGATCATATCATTAGGAGAATGATGTGATGGACATACTCCTATAGATAAGCGTAGCATAAAGATCAAGTCATTTTAATAGTTCAATTGCTATATGCTTTCTGATACATAGTAACCTAATTCCTTCGACCATGAGATCATGCATATCACCTTTACCGGATGGATGCTTTGATGACATCAAACACCACACCGTAACTGGGTGGCTATAAAGGTGGCATTGAGTGTTCGGAAAGTATTGGTTGAAACACATGGATCAAGAGTGGGATTTGTCCATCCATATGACGGATAGATATACTCTGGGCCCTCTCGGTGAAATGTCATCCAATTAGCTTGCAAGCATGTGACTGGCTCACAAGGGATCACATATCACGGGAACGAGAAAAGAGTACTTATCGGTAACGAGGTTGAACGAGGTATGCAGAGATACCGACGATCATAACCTCGGATAAGTAAACTATCGTGAGACAAAGGGAAATTGGTATCGTATGTAAGTGGTTTATTCGATCGCAAAGTAATCGTAGAAATATGTGGGAGCCATATGAATTTCCAGATTCCTCTATTGGTTATTGTTCGGAGAAGTGTCTCGATCATGTCCGCATAATTCACGAACCGTAGGGAGACACACTTAAGGATTCGACGTTGTTTGAGTAGTTATGGTATTATGAGAAAGAGACCGAATGTTGTTCGGAGTCTCGGATGGGATCCGGGATATCACGAGGTGATCCGGAATGGTCCGGAGAATAAGATTCATATAAGGAAAGTCCCGTTCAAGTTCGGGAATGATTACGTGTTTTCATCGGGAATGTTCTAGAAGGTTCCGGATTGTCCCAAGACTCGGGGAAGGGTACATGAATGTGTCATTACATATTGGAATGATTGCATCATGTACTAAGTGTTCTCGCTGTTCCAAATAAAGGATTAAATTGAATCCTAAACTGAAAGTCAAATGGCGGTTTGAAAGTCAAACGGCTAAACAGAAACCGAGGAAACAAGCAAGACGAGGTGAAACCGACTTGGGGAGGAGTCCTCCTCTCCAAGCCGGGCCACCAAAGGCCAACTTGGGAGGGACTCCTCCCTTGGCCGCCTCCCACCTATAAAAGGAGGGCAGGCCTCCTCCTCTAGACACACAAGTTCCTATCCTCTAATCTAAACCCTAGCCACAGCCTCCCGGTTTAGAGCCGTTTGATTTAGAGCTTCTAATTGCCCTAGACTTGGTTTAGAGCCTTCTAATTGGTGTGTCTAAACCCTAGACCACTAATAGCTCTCTCATACTCCACCATACTCGCTCGGCTTAAGGCGAAGCCTGCGAGATCTCCCTCTACTTACGGTACCGCCGTTGTCTTGCCGAATCGAGGAGAGTGCTACAACCTCCGCTTTCTTTGGAACAAGGAGAAGAAGGTCTTCGTCGAGTACCGAACGTGTGACCGATCATGAAGCGCTACGGAGCAACGGGAAGGATTGTCTACGATCTTGAGATCGAAGTGTACGACTACATCACCCACGAGAATCGCCTCGTTAACCGCTTTGGAATCTTCGAGGGTAAGTTATTCCATCGACTCGTTGCTACAATCTAGTAGATAGATCTTGGCTTGTTTGTTTGTATGCGATAGAAAATTTTTGTTTTCCATGCTACGAACCCCTACAAAGGGTATCGAGCCGTGTCTATATGTAGATCTGCAGAGTAGAACACAATGGTCATTGTGGGCGTTGATGCTTTTATTATTGATTGCTTCTTGTGTACTTTGCATCTTGCGGTATGTTGGGATGAAGCGGCCCGGGCTAACCTTACATGACATCGTTCATGAGACTTGCTCCACGCTTGACATGCAACTTGTATTGCATAAGTGGCTATGGGTGCTGTTTCTCCTAGCATAGTTAAGATCCAATTTACAATGGGTGATTAACAATACTAGTATCAATGTTGTGTTCTTGTTCGTAAGTTAGAACGACACTTATTAACAGCCCCAAACCACGTAAAACATGCAAAGAAAGTAGAGGCGTCTAACTTTGTTTTGCGGGGTGTCAAATGATGTGATATGGCCATGATTGTGATTATATATGATGTATGCAATGTTCCTTATTGTAAGTCGGCAACCGGCAGGAGCCATATGGTTGTCTTTAATTTCTGTTAAGACCCGCGTGTCTATTCAAAGTAGTTGTAATAGTTGAAGCCGATGGACGACAACCATGGAGAAGCATCATTGACCTTGATGCAATGTCGGTGATGATGGAGATCATATTCGTGCTAGAAGATGGAGATCGGAAGCACAAAGAAGAAAGGCCATATCATATCACATATTATGAATTGCATGTGATGTTAATCCTTTATGCATCTTGTATTGCTTAGTAGACGACGGTAGCTTTATAAGATGATCCCTCATGCACATGAATTTCAAGTCATAAAGTGTTCACCCTTAGTTAGCACCGTTGCTAAAGCTTGTTGTTTCGAAGCACCACGTGATGATCGGGTGTGTTAGATTCTACAAGTGTATACAATGTGAGCAAGCCAGATTTGCTCATGCGGAAACTAAGGTTTGATCTTGACGAGCCTAGCATGTACAGACATGGCCTCAGGAACACGGATTACCGAAAGGTAGAGCATGAGTCATATAGTAGATATGATGAACATGTTGATTGTTCGCCATTGAAGCTATATCAACTCTCGTGATGATCGATTTTGATGTGGTGGATTTGGTTCGTGTGATCACTAAAACAATGTGAGGGATATTGTTTTGAGTGGGAGTTCACCTAGATTAATTTAATTATTAATTAGAACTCAATTTATCATAAACTAAATCAAAGTGAATTTGCATAGTTGTTGTAGTCATTGGCATCCGTTTACCACCTTGCGCTTAGTTATAATTGAGATGATAGAACTATAGAATTCTGGTTAGTTACTTTACGAACTGGTATCGTATTGTTTTGAAGTGTTAATCTAAAGTTTAAAAGTCCTATTGCAAACTTTCAAGAAGTTCCTTACTCCATGAAGTTTAATAATTAGTATTAAATCAAGAGTAACAATTCCAAGTGTTAGTATATAAGTATCATGTTTGTCTCCATGATTCTTGATATTCAAAGGATTCTCTTAATATCAAGGTTATCTAGGATCTGAAAGAGTTGTTTCAGAAACCATGATGTGTGGAACATATTGTGATATCTGAAACAAAGTTTTGGTTACAACATGATAGAGTATAATATGGCAAAGTTCATGTTCTCATATTTTGATGAGAATTTGCAAAGGGTTGGAGACACTAGTTGTCCTAATCCACCAAAAGGTTTTGGATAGCAACATTATACTCACGATTCATCTTTATTAGCTAAAAGTAGCTTGATCATGGATAATTCCATGATAAAGGTGAATATTTGATGTACGTAAAATATTTACTACACCAAGAGATTACTAAAGAAAGGAATTTGGAAGAACACCAAACATTTGATGATGGTGATCTACTTCAAAGTGCAAGTCCAAAGACATTGGTATTTAATTATACACGCTTTGGACTATGTGTCATATGTATGACTCCACTATTGATGTTGGTAGATTCTTTCAAACAGAAAAGGAAATGTTGAAAGAGAATCTCATAAGTATATGGCAGAAAATAAAAGACTAAAATTGTTCATTTTAAGTATATAGATGATATACATGTTATGGCTATATTCTTTGCTTATTAAACATTGTGGTTTCTAAGTATTTGATACTGAATTTGTTGGTATGAATCGTCATACGAAACAACACAATTCATGAACTACAATGGCCTAAGTAACTGGCAAAAGAATATGTGATGATGTTTATCGAGAACAAATAAAGGGTTATTGTGTTGCTCGTTAAACATCAAAGCTTGCCTTCAGGATTTGTTTTATCAGGTATTATGAGAACAAAAGGGTTGTTCAAATAATTTCCGTAATCCATAAAAGATGGATGATTCACAAATCTCGTAGGAGAAATCACATCCATAAAACTAGTGCTAAAAATGTCGAAAGACAAATTGATTAAAAGATCACTTAGGAAGTGACATCGCTGTTTAAATTATATTGGAAAGAAAACATGAAGAAAATCCATATGGATGGAATTTTGGAGTCTATTTGATTTTGATCAAATGACGCTTAAGAAACTTTCCTAGAGATAATTAAATCTTCGTTCATAGGCCAAAAGGGAACGAATGACTAGCTTATTGGAACTTGTACATATTGTTGTACGAAATCCATTATGTGTAGTCAAGAACAATGGATTTCAACTTCATATGCTTTCTCTGAAAATTTGAGTGAATATATGAATATTTACTTAATAAGGATGAAGTGTGAAATATTTGAAATGTTCAAAGATTTTCAAGATGAAGTGAAAAATCATTGTAACAAGAATATAAATAGTTTATGATAGGATCATAAAGGAAGATATTTGAGTTACAAGTTTAGCATAATACCTAAGATTTAAGGAATCGTTCCGTGGATTTGCATTTCCCGAAACACCATAAGAGTATGGAGCGTTCGAGATATGTAATTAAACCTTGTTTGACATGGTAAGATCAAAGGTATAATTCATAAAACTGCCATTATATTTTAAAGATTAAAAGCTTTAGAGACTACCGTTTTTCCACTGAAAAGAGCTTCATCATAATCCGTTGAAATGACACCATATAAAGTTATGGTTTGGGATAAAACCCAAGTAGTCCTTTCTTAAAACATTGGTATGCTATGCATAAGAAAGATGTGTGCAACCAAAGTCGGATGAACCTGTCTTTGTATAATTGTTAAGTATTCTCCATAAACACCGGAGACAAAAGTGTTTGTTGCTTGGAACGTCAAGTTTCTTTGAGAAGGAATTTTTCGTGAAAAGTTAAGTGGGAGGACAATAGAACTTTGATAAGGTTAAAAGAACCTTAGCTATATGTGCAAAGATGCGCAGCGCCGAAAAGTGTTCCGGAGTTAGCAAACAATGCTCATGGCTCACGTACCTCAAAGGTTGTGGTCACGGAGATCCAAGCTCCTATTGAAACAAGTAGGTCGGATGAACAATCAAATACCAAGATTTAAGAGTTAAATCATTATTTGACAATAATGATCCGACTACGTGCAAAGAAGCGATGATGAGCCCTGACTCCGTCAAATGGCTTGAAGCCATAAAATCCGTGATAGTTCCATACACGAGAAATCAAGTTTTGAACTTGAAGGACCCTCGAGAAAGGTGTAAGACCTTACAGTTGTGTCTGGATCTATAAAGAAATAGACATGGATGTTTTACATCTATGAAATAGTCGACATGTTGGGAAAGAGTTCACAAAATGTTGAAAGGTTGACTATGACAAGATTTGATCTTTCATAGTGATATTTAGTCTAGACGGATTAATGTAGCAACCACTACATATAATTTGTTATATGGTAGTTGAATAAACAAAACAAGTTCTTCTAATAGAATCGTTACCTAGGACATGTGCATAACACGGTCCATAGGGTTTTGTTAATTCAAAAGGATGCTAAAAGCATATTCAAACTTCAATGGTTGAAGTGAGCATCGCGGAGTTGGAATCTTCACTATGATGAAACTGTTAAAGGAGTTTAAAAGTTCATTAGAGACGATGAAGATGCTTGAATTTGCAAGAAATTAAGTGGGAGCGCTAAGACATGTTTCTAATACATGATGTGGAAGACATATTGTTGATTGGAAATAATGTATCTTTTATTAACACATATTAAGAATTTCATCCCGATGAAAGACTTAGGCAAAACCCAAATATTTGGCATCAATAGACGCTAATATGGTTGTGCCAGAAGTACATAGGCGAGATACTGAATGAGTTTAATATAGAGACTACAAGAAAGGTTCTTGTCGCACAGAAAGGATTGAAAGAGTTCAAATGTTGATGATATATTCAAGTGTATTGACATTTGGTAAAGTGAAACAAATAATCAAGTATAGATTGATACTTGATGTATGAAATCACAAAGAGTATTTATATCAATCATACTGTGATATGTACAAATCCAGATATGTCCTATGCTCTAAATGTTGTGAGCATATACCAGAATGATTCGTAAGATGATCATTGGACAATAGTAAGGATATTCTTATGATCTTTTGGAAGAACTAAGAGTATAATATTTGTAGAAGTGACAAATAGATGGTTAGTTCATTGTAAAAGTACTACATTGATACTATCTTTGTCACAAAGTACAAATTAAGTTTATCTCAATCTAAACTAAGGGTGGCACAATATAATGGAAAGTGAGTTCCATAATGGATTTGGATGAGTTCCAAAGTTAAGACATTGTGAGATACTACAACAAAAGGCTAAGTATATGACTGCTATTATAGCAGCAAAAGAGGGCATTTGTGTCAAGTAGTTTGTTATCAAACTAGGTGTAGTTCACAAGGATAATACTATGAAGATATATTGTGCGACAATATTATCAACATGTTTTAACCCCAAAGAACTAAAGGTCACACCGAAAGACCAAATTTATACAAAGTCATCTCATTAGAGAATGAGTGATGCGTAGAGACGCAAAGACATGCAATTACACACGGACCTGGAAGTGTCAGATCCGGAGATCAGTTGACCACTAGCAATCGTGTACATACAACACCGGAAAGCCATAGGTGTTGAATACACAAAGGTTTGAAACTAGATTATTGACTCTAGTGCAAGTGGGAGACTGTTGGAGATATGCTCAAGAGGCAATAATAAAGTGGTTATTATCATATCTTCACACTTATGATAAATGTTTACATACCATGCTATAATTGTATTAAACGGAAACATTAATACTTGTGTGATTTGTAAACTAAAATAAGAGTCCCTAGTAAGCCTCTTGTTAAACTAGCTTGTTGGTTAAATATATGATCATGGTTTCCTGATCATGAACATAGAGATGTTATTAACAACAGGATCATATCATTAGGAGAATGATGTGATGGACATACTCCTATAGATAAGCATAGCATAAAGATCAAGTCATTTTAATAGTTCAATTGCTATATGCTTTCTGATACATAGTAACCTAATTCCTTCGACCATGAGATCATGCATATCAACTTTACCGGATGGATGCTTTGATGACATCAAACACCACACCGTAACTGGGTGGCTATAAAGGTGGCATTGAGTGTTCGGAAAGTATTGGTTGAAACACATGGATCAAGAGTGGGATTTGTCCATCCATATGACGGATAGATATACTCTGGGCCCTCTCGGTGAAATGTCATCCAATTAGCTTGCAAGCATATGACTGGCTCACAAGGGATCACATATCACGAGAACGAGAAAAGAGTACTTATCGATGCGAGGTTGAACTAGGTATGCGAGATACCGCGATCATAACCTCGGATAAGTAAACTATCGTGAGACAAAGGGAAATTGCTATCGTATGTAAGTGGTTCATTCGATCGCAAAGTAATCGAGAAATATGTGGGAGCCATATGAATTTCCAGATTCCTCTATTGGTTATTGTTCGAGAAGTGTCTCGATCATGTCCGCATAATTCACGAACCGTAGGGAGACACACTTAAGGATTCGACGTTGTTTCAGATAGTTATGGTATTATGAGAAAGAGACCGAATGTTGTTAGGAGTCTCGGATGGGATCCGGATATCACGAGGTGATCCGGAATGGTCCGGAGAATAAGATTCATATAAGGAAAGTCCGTTTGGAGTTCGGGAATGATTCCTGTTTTCATCGGGAATGTTCTAGAAGGTTCCGGATTGTCCAAGACTCGGGGAGGGTACATGAATGTGTCATTACATATTGGAATGATTGCATCATGTACTAAGTGTTCTCGCTGTTCCAAATAAAGGATTAAATTGAATCCTAAAACTGAAAAGTCAAATGGCCGGTTTGAAAGTCAAACGGCTAAAACAGGAAACGGAGGGAAACAAGCAAGAGGAGTTTGAAACCGAATTGGGGAGGAGTCCCTCCTCTCCAAGCCGGCCACCAAGGCCAATTTGGGAGGGACTCCTCCCTTGGCCGCCCTCCCACCTATAAAAGGAGGCGGCTCCTCTTCTAGACACACAAGTTCCTATCCTCTAATCTAAACCCTAGCCACACCTCCGGTTTAGAGCCGTTTTGGTTTAGAGCTTCTAATTGCCCTAGCCTTCGTTTAGAGCCTTCTAATTGGTGTGTCTAAACCCTAGACCACTAATAGCTCTCTCATACTCCACCATACTCGCTTAAGGCGAAGCCTGCGAGATCTCCCTCTACTTACGGTACCACGGTTGTCTTCTTAGGAATCGCGAGGAGAGTGCTACAACCTCTCACCGCTGGAACAAGGAGAGGAAGGTCTTCGTCGAGTACCAACGTGTGACCGATCATGAAGCGCTAGGAGCAACGCCGGAAGGATTGTCTACACGATCTTGAGATCGAAGTGTACGACTACATCACCCACGAGAATCTGCTCGTTAACCGCTTTGGAATCTTCGAGGTGTTATTCCATCGACTCGTTGCTACAATCTAGTAGATAGATCTTGGCTTGTTTGTTTGTATGGGATAGAAAATTTTGTTTTCCATGCTACGAACCCCTACCGTCGGCGTAGAATTGCCTCTAAGATATCCTCTACGCCAACGCTTGCCCTACAGAGCTATTTTTTATTTTATCTCATTAAACTTTGAAAAATCATAACTAAATCATTATAATTCGAAAAATACAAATAATATATAAAAATTTGCAGAAAAATAAGACCTATCTATCTACACTCAAATATTACACATTTATAAATAAAAATTAACTAAAACATAAGACATTATATATAGTTTAAAATGGGCATAAAAAATTAAAAAATGATCGAAACAATGCGAAACCTTCGCGTGGTGTTATATTATGTGACATAGTTAGAAGTAAAAATATCAAACTTGGTATATTGATTATGTCTCAAAGAAACCTTCACAAAATGACCTATCTCATTCGAGGTTTCTTGGCTTTGGGGTCAAATGACCAATGTTATGGCTAGAATCAAGGCATAGTTTGTGATAATGTGCCCATATTGTGCATACACATGCATCATGGGATGGCGAACAATGTTGCAGGAGAGAGTTTTCCTTTTCGTCGCACCAAAAAGCCATTTCCCATTTTCTGAGCACAAAAAACGGACGATTTTGTAAAGCAACCACCAAATGGCTAATTCAAAATGGTACCACCATATTTTACAAAAATACTATACCACCTTATATAGACAATGTCCTAATAGGGGAATCCGAAACCTTTCCGTCCACCTCTGGTGAAAATGATAAATTCCTGCATGCCGAATCGGTAGAAAGTGGGTCAGATATGAACTACAGGTACATGATCCGATGCTCATGTTTTTTTACAAAAATCATTTTTAGGTTCACAATATGCTATTTTATCAAAGATCCAATGCAAGTTTAGCGAGACTCGGCCCCGAGCTAAGAATCTTCATGCCCGCCGTTCGACAAAGTTTGACGATAGTTTATAACGGGCATAAAAAATTCAAAAACGATCGAAACAATGCGAAACCTTCGCGTGGTGTCATATTATGTGACATAGTTATAAGTAAAAATATTAAACTTGATATATTGATTATGTCTCAAAAAACCTTCACAAAATGACCTATCTCATTCGAGGTTTCTTGGCTTTCGGGTCAAATGACCATTGTTATGGCTAGAATCAAGGCATAGTTTGTGATAATGTGTCCATATTGTGCATACACATGCATCATGGGATGGCGAACAATGTTGCAGGAGGAAGTTTTCCTTTTCGTCGCACCAAAAAGCCATTTCCCATTTTCTGAGCACAAAAAACGGACGATTTTGTGAAGCAACCACCAAATGGCTAATTCAAAATGGTACCACCACATTTTACAAAAATACTATACCACCTTATATAGACAATGCCCCAACAGGAGAATCCGAAACCTTTCCGTCCACCTCTGGTGAAAAAGACAAATTCCTGCCGAATCGGTAGAAAGTGGGTCAGATATGAACTACAGGTACATGATCCGATGCTCATGTTTTTTTACAAAAATCATTTTTAGGTTCACAATATGCTATTTTATCAAAGACCCAATGCAAGTTTAGCGGCTCGCCGAGCTAAGAATCTTCATGCCCGTCGTTCGACAAAGTTTGACGATAGTTTAAAACGGGCATAAAAAATTCAAAAACGATCGAAACAATGCGAAACCTTCGCGTGGTGTCATATTATGTGACATAGTTATAAGTAAAAATATTAAACTTGATATATTGATTATGTCTCAAAAAAAACTTCACAAAATGACCTATCTCATTCGAGGTTTCTTGGCTTTCGGGTCAAATGACCAATGTTATGGCTAGAATCAAGGCATAGTTTGTGATAATGTGTCCATATTGTGCATACACATTCATCATGGGATTGCGAACAATGTGCAGGAGGAAGTTTTCCTTTTCGTCGCACCAAAAAGCCATTTCCCATTTTCTGAGCACAAAAAACGGACGATTTTGTGAAACAACCACCAAATGGCTAATTCAAAATGGTACCACCACATTTTACAAAAATACTATACCACCTTATATAGACAATGCCCCAACAGGGGAATCCGAAACCTTTCCGTCCACCTATGATAAAAAAGACAAATTCCTGCCGAATCGGTAGGAAGTGGGTCAGATATGAACTACAGGTACATGATCCGATGCTCATGTTTTTTTTTTAAAAATCATTTTTAGGTTCACAATATGCTATTTTATCAAAGATCCAATGCAAGTTTAGCGAGGCTCGGCCCCGAGCTAAGAATCTTCATGCTCGCCGTTCGACAAAGTTTGACGATAGTTTAAAACGGGCATAAAAAATTCAAAATTCTACCAACATATTTTACTAAAATAATATACCACATTATATGGATAATGTCCCAACAGGGGGTTCCGAAACCTTTCCATCCACCTTTGGTGAAAAAGACAAATTCCTGCCGAATCGGCAGGAAGTAGGTCAGATATGAACTACATGTACATGATACGATGCTCATGTTTTCTTACAAAAATCATTTTTAGGTTCACAATATGCTATTTTATCAAAGATTCAATGCAATTTTTCCTTTTCATCGCACCAAAAAGCCATTTTTCATTATCCGAGCGCAAAAAGGGAATTTTCGAAAGCAACCACCAAATAGATAATTCAAAAACGTAGGGTTTGTGATTAGTTGATATGGATATCATATTTGGATTCCTCTCATTTTTCTGATCAATTTGGACATATTATTTGTTAAATTCCGATTTATAGATTTAAAGATATTAATTATTCCATATTAAATAGAAAAATACAAAAAAGTAAAATTATTATATTTTTATTTGAATTCAATAATATTTTTACTTATTCGTTAATGTTTATTTAAATAATTGTTTGTAATTTCAAAAAATACAAACATGTGACATGTTGATATAAGGGTTAATAGGATTGATATCATAGTATTGACAACAATGTATGAATTACTTTGCGGAAACAGATTCTAAAGGAACGAGGAAGTTAAGCGTGCTGGAGCTGGAGTAGTATTAGGATGGGTGACCTTCTGGGAAGTTCAACCAAGACTGCAATTTAATTAAATATTAAGTGTAATTAGTGTTAAAAATGTTCAAAGTGAGAGATTAACGAGTCAACCAATTCAAAGATTCAAAATTTAAGAAAAAAAATAAAATAATTTTTTAAAAAAAATTTTTTTTGCAACCTGTCGACAAGCTATCGGCGATGGAAATAAGTGTCATTATATATAAGCCATCGGAGTAATACCGATGACGCAGACGGCGAGGAGGACCAACCAGCGGAGGATGACACCGAGGAGCTGGACTTGCTCGATGACGCCGATGGTGAGGAGACCGGGCGCTCCTTGCGTCCTTCCACATGGTGCGGGATGAGCAGACCGCCGATGTTATCGGTGCTGCCGTCGAAGGTCACATCATCGCGGCCTCCATCCACTTGACCGCTCAGGAGGAGAGGGGCCACCGCTTCATCGCTGCCGAGTGGGAGGCTGAAGCGAAGGAGCGTGTCGAGCGGGAAGGGAGCAGGCGGCCGTGCGGCAGACACATGAGCTTGCTGAGCTGGTAGGGCCGGCCCTGACTCGGCCAACCTATAGTGTAGGGGTAGGGTAGCATCGCCGACATCCTTGCCACCCCGAACTCCGGCAATTACTAGGTGAACAACCGGCACCATGTATCTAAACCTCTTTTAATTGCAATGGAGAAAAATAATTTGCCCCTCGATAACATGTCGACCACGGGCAGACGAAGGAAGGACGATTTCTCCGTTCGCGAGAACATGAGTGCAAATATCGCCTTAATTCTGACCGCGAATGCGCCCGTCCGGTCTAGCGGGTGGTTTGCTACCCCCGTTGGGTGCAGTTGTTGGGCCTCGCCGCAGAGACAACTAAACGGACAGAGAAAGGGCATTTGTGCCGCGCAGTTGGGACTCAAATTTTATAATTTGAATTATTCTAATTTATACATATTTAAAAACTAATTATTTTCAGAACCAATTTCCAATTTTCATTGCATAAGACAATTTGTTTCTTTGGGACTTAATCCGATGCTCTCAGCCAAAAAAAAAATTAAGATTACTTATCCGCATAAAATACTAGGAGCATTCCCTCCGTTTTTTTATTCAAAAACTAATTAGTATTTCGCATCAGGATAACTAGCATACTACTAGGAGCCACACACCACCTTGCCATTAAATAGGACAATGCTCTGCGTCCCCCGGACGATAGGATTTTTCCATCGTCCTCCTTTCCTGCGCGACACGTGTCCACAAAATTGCCCCAAATCCCACTTTTGCTGCAAAACATCCCGCGTTTGCTGCATATGTCCCCGCTTTTGCTTCCGAAGCAAAAAAAATGGTTCGTTTTAAAAATAGAACGTCTCGCCGGAGACCTCGTCGGAGACCTCGCCGGAGACCATGCAGCAAAAAAAATGTGCTAATGCAGCAAAACCGACTTCGCCGGAGACGTCGTCGGAAAAAACTTTCCAGTGACTCTCGCCCGAGACCTTGTAGCAAAAAGTTGACATTGTTGTAGCAAAATCACAAGACGGTTGTAGCAACAAAGTTCTTCTAATGTAGCAAAAAACTAACTTCCTCGAAGACCTCGTCGGAAACTTTTTTGTAGCAAGACCTCCGTGCCTTTGTAGCAGCGCCGCCCGTCCATTATAGCAGCCATGGCTCCTCCAGCAAGTCGACTACCATCGATGTAGCAGCATCGCCACACCTTGACGATGCACCCCTGGCGTTGAAGGCCCGAGGAAGCTCCATGGCTCGAAAATCATAGGAGAAAAAGCTTCATGGCGGCCGCCCCATGGAGACCCCGACGTTGGGGAGCACAGCAGCTCAAGCTGCAGGGGCAGGCGACGCAGCGGCACGACCCGTGGAAGAGGTGGTCGGCTGGCTTGCCGGATCCTAGGGTGGGGGCCGGCGACGGGAAGCTGAGCGATGGCTGCGGCGGCGCGCGGGAGATCGGAATAGGCGGAGGTCGTGGGAGCACCAATGATTGTTTGGCTGGGAAGAGCCTCCACAAACGGGGATAAGATGTACGTGGGCCCACCCACGATGTGGTGTGCGCGAGGCCACGTAACCCGGACGATGGATATCGCACGATCCCCCGGGGGATGGTAATCATTTTCCCATTAAATATGCTCCTACTCACTGTATTGGACACAGTCCACCGATCTGACCTGTAGCAGCGGCAGACGCTGGTTCTTTGCCTCGCAATTAACACCAAGAAATATGCGGCCCCTTCTTTCCGCCAAAGGCGATGGCTGGAAGTTCCTCCCGCCAGTCGTCATGTCTGCAGGTGTCCTCCCGCTAGCTTAAAGTCCCCTTCCGCCAATGACAAGGGCGGGATGTCCTTTTCGCCGCCATGCGCAGTGGCGAGAGAAGCCACGTGTCAGCTTTTTCTGTTTCCGTCAGGGCAGTTTTGACAATTAGTTTTAGAAAGGGGTATTTTTAAAGATGCAGAATTACAGAGAGAATATTTGTAAAAAAATCAACATTCAAAGGCTCACCTACCCAAATATTCCCATTTCTGCTTGCAGGTGCAACTGTTTATTCGAATGAAACTTCTACACGGCCGATACATGTGCTATTGTATCAACGGCTGGAAGCAAATATTGTCGTGTGTGTATAGCAGTTCTCTTATGCGAAACAGCCGCTGGCTTAACCATGTGATGTGAGGGTGGGCCCCCTGCTGACGTCCTACCGATCCAGCTGTCCTTATTGTTTCCCCTGCTGCCTTTATGGCGGACGTGATCTCGACGACCTCGCGTCCGCGCCTTTAGGCTGGTCCTACTGGTAGTATGTATATGATACTAGTATATGATACTATGTCTTTAGTGCATTTTATCATATAGTAGTATCATAATAGTGATATATTTATTGATTTGTAGCATCTTTATGTAAAATGTGTGTACAAGATTTACTTGCCATTATGATTTCTAGATTTACGTGCTATGATACGGTATCTACCTATGATACACTAATCACATCTCTCTTCATTAATTATGGCGCCATATCAGATTTTCTGCAGTTTACGCATGATACATCTTTACGATACTAAGATTGTGACCAATGACGGCGAGACCGTCTCGGTCTCTGACAATGCATTTGAAGCTGCTCCGTAGACGGGCATTAATTGATGGCTGGCTGTACCTCCTCGGCGCAGGAGGCCCACGACTATACCCCATGAAAAAGCAACAATATAAGTTCTCATTTTTTTTTCAAAATTTAACTGATATATATATTAATATAATACAGATAAAACCTAAAAGTAATAATGTACTTGGACCATCTAGAAACGACTACAGACACTAACATGACTAAATGCGCGTTGTCATCCTCTCCTTCCATTGCCCGAGCCAAATAAAGCTTGTCATAGTAAGAGCTTATCATAGTAGATTGACGCACTAGTAGAAAAACTCTGATAGCAGTTATTTTGCTAGTGTTTCGTATAATATTATACATGCCGGCACTTTCTGCCAAAATACTAATGGCGTTTGAATAATCGCGAATGCCGCAACTAAACCCTAGTGGTGGCGTTCATAAATATACAAACGCGACTAGAAATGGGTCCCACAGGTGCAGTCGGGCCAAAATTTGTGGTGGCATTCAAATAAAATGGACGCCACTAATACATAATGTACTACTGGGATTGATATGTTTGTATGTCACGACTAAAGTTACCCCGCCAATACCCCACCCGTGTCTTACACACACTCGTTCCCCTCTCTCCACTCACACACCCCCTTCCCCGCCGGGCGCATCCGTCGCCGCCGCCGCCCTGCATCCAGCGCTCTCCCCTCTCCTAACCCCACACGCGACCGCGCGCGTCCGCCACCATGCGCCCCGCATTCGTCGCCCCTCTCCCTGCGTTCACTCTCTCCCCCACCCCACCCACACCGACTGATCCACCGACCGTCGGGTTCACTCGAGACGCCTCCACCGTAGCAAATGCCTCGTCCCCGCGCTGCCGGCCACCGTAACCGCCCCGTACCCGAGCCGCCATCCGCCGCACCGTCACAATCCACATCCTCGCTGAGCCACCTGCCGCGCCTTGATTTTTTTAATTGCATTTTAGAAATTCTAGATAGATATGTTAGGTAGCGTTGTTATAGGTATAAACTTGGGCTCAAATTCTAGGTAGATATGTTAGATAGTATAGATAGTGCTTAGAAACTTAGGCTCAAATTCTAGATAGAGATTTCTAGATAGTGTTTTTAGATGGAGATTTTAGAAACTTAGGCTTAAATTCTAGATACATATGCAAGTATCTTATATTTTACATAGAAAATGTTAGATAATATATTTAGATAGAGATGTTATAGGAATTGCTAGATAAAATTAATATTAAATATTACATGTTCATATGGTTGACACTTGTATTAATTGTCACATATTCATATAGTTAACACTTGTATTAAATATTGTTAATTAGCTAGTATCATGTCGAAGCCGAAGTATCATATATAGGGGCACCCCTACCTCCCAAGTCCAGAGGTGGGACTAAACATGGGAAAGGAGGGGAGGTGGCCGACCGGCAGTGGGGATTGTCCCCACTCGCGCGTGACAAGCCTACCTAGGGTGCACGGCGGTGTGGGAGCCTCCCCCCTTGACCGCATGGCCCTAGGGGCCCTTGGCCCCTCCCTCTTGGGACCTCTTCCCTTCTATGGAAGGCCCATGTGGGAATTTTTCATTTTCATTTTATATTTAATATTAATTTATAATTAAATATTAAATACATATTATTTACATCCTCTCATTCAAAACTCCTTTTGAACGACTTCCAAACATTTTGGTTTTTCTCCGCAACATTCCGGTTCCCTCTTCCTATTTCTCTATCGGTATTAGATCAAACCTGCAGCATCGATTACCCTTAAACGTGACACCCTTACGATTCGGGAATGTTCAAGTATGGAGGGGACTTCTCCCTGATCAATTGATCACCAGCGGTATCTAGAAACACATGTAGATCCCTTCACATTCCACAAATATGGTTATTCACTTGAACCTTCTAAACTTCGAGTCTTATTCGCATAATGATACCTGGTTTGCCAAGACCTGATCTCACGTACCTATATACAGTTCGATCTTGTTACCGACAAATATATTTACTTGTTCCCATGAGATCACATCCCCGTGACCTAGTCACTTGTTTGCAATATCATTGACGTGGTTTTACTGAGTGGGCCAAGAGTATCCATCCGTCACTCGGATAGGAAAATACCGATCTCGATCATATGCCTCAACTATTCCTATGGAATACCTAATGCACACCTTTATGGCCACCTTAGTTACGGACATGGCGGTTGATGTAATCAAAACAGCCGCAGGATGATTAAACATGATCTCATGGTCGAAGGATTAAGTTACTACACTTCGCTATATATCGCAATGTTGAACAGTATGACTGGATCACATTGCAATTCTATGGTCGGGCGTCCATCAGTTCATAAGTGACCTTGTTGTCCGTTGACTTTTTTTTGTCAAGTCCATGATCGGGAAACCTCGATCATCATCTACCCAACGAACTAGTACTAGAGGATACTAGGGACCTAGTTGTTTATATACCACACATTTATTAATGTTTCCGCTTAATATAGTTATAGCATGATACAAAACTTATTATGAACATTTAGAGACATAACTGTAGGGGTTCGTAGCATGGAAAACAAAAAATTTCTACCGCATACAAACAAACAAGCCAAGATCTATCTACTAGATTATAGCAACGAGTCGATAGAATAACTCACCCTCAAAGATTCCAAAGTGTTTAACGAGAGCGGATTCTCGTGGGTGATGTAGTCGTACTCTTGCCGATCTCAAGATCATGTAGACGATCCTTCCGGCGCTGCGTTCCGGCAGCGCTCCCGTAGTCGGTCACACGTTCGGTACTCGATGAAGACCTTCCTCTCCCTTGTTCCAGCAGGCAGCGGAGGTTGTAGTACTCTCCTCGCGATTCCGGCAGCACAATGGCGTGGTACCGGAAATAGAGGTGAGATCTCGCAGGGCTTCGCCTTAAGCCGGAGCGAGTATGGTGGACTATGAGAGAGGCCTTGGCGACTAGGGTTTAGAGGAACCAAGGAGAGAGGGCTAGGCCGGCGGCTAGGGCAAGGGGAGAGCCCCAAGTCAACAACTAGGGTTTGCCCTAGGGCGGCGGCGGCGACTGCAAGAGGGGCCGGCGGCTAGGGCTAGGGTTTTAGTGGGGCAAGGTGTAGGTCTAGAGGGGCAGCCCTGCCCCTCCTTTTATAGCTGGGAGGGCGCGGCCAAGGAAGAGGGAGTCCTCCCCCAACTCGGCCTCCAAGGCCGGCGGGTGGAGCGAGAGGAACTCCTCCCCAAGTAGGTTTCCTACTCTCCCTCCACCAAGCAAACTTGTCGTTTGACTTTTTCAAATTGGCGTTTGAATTTTTCAAACTAGGATTTGATTTATCCCTTTATTTTGCTCAGCGATGACACCTAGTACATGATGCATGTAGGGGTTCGTAGCATGGAAAACAAAAAAAATTCTACCGCATGCACACAAACAAGCCAAGATCTATCTACTAGATTGTAGCAACGAGTCGATAGAGGAACTCACCCTCGAAGATTCAAAAGCGGTTAACGAGAGCAGATTCTCGTGGGTGATGTAGTCATACACTTGCCGATCTCAAGATCGCGTAGACGATCCTTCCGGCGCTGCGTTAAGCGGCCTGATCGGTCACATCGCTTGACTCGATGAAGACCTTCCTCTCCTTGTTCCAAAGAAAATGAGTTTATAGCACTCTTCTCGCGATTCCTAAGAAGACGACGGCGTGGTACCGAAGTAGAGGGAGATCTCGCAGGCTTCGCCTTAAGCGAGTATGTTGTATTAGGGTTTCGGAAAACTAGGGTTTAGAGATCCGGAGGAGGAGGAAGTGTCGTGTGGCTAAGGCGGCATGATGACAGGCAAGGCTCGTGGAGAGGGCTTGGAACTTGTGTTGTTTGGGGCCTCCCCTCTATTTATGAGAGGAGGGAAGCCTTGGGAGGGGTGGGTTTGAATCCAAACCCAAACCCAAGTTGGATTGAGAGAAGGACTTGTTTCTTCTCCCACTAGGAACCATTGTTCCAGTTTGACTTTTCAAACTTCCCGTTTGACTTTCAATTTAGAGTTTTATTTCTCTCTTGCATATGCCAACACCAAGTGGCCTTGGACATGATCCAATCATTCCACTTACCCATGACACATTCATGGACCATTCTCCTTTCGTACCGGTGAACCTTCTAGACCCTTCTAGAACCTCTCCGATGAAATCATCGGAAACTTTCCCGAACTCCGAAATAGGACTTTCCTTATATGAATCTTATTCTCCGGACCATTCCGTATCTCCTCGTGATATCCCGGATCCCATCCGAGACTCCGAACAACATTCGGTCTCTTACTAATCATTCCATAACTACTTAACAACATCGAATCCTTAAGTGTATCTCCCTACGGTTCGTGAATTATGCGGACATGACCGAGACACTTCTCCGATCAATAACCAATAGAGGAATCTGGAAATTCATATGGCTCCCACATACTTCTATGATTACTTTGCGATCGAATGAACCACTTACATATGATACCAATTTCCCTTTGTCTCACGATAGTTTACTTATCCGAGGTTTTGATCGTCGGTACCTCTGCATACCTAGTTCAACCTCGTTACCGATAAGTACTCTTTTCTCGTTCCCGTGATATGTGATCCCTTGTGAGCCAGTCACATGCTTGCAAGCTAATTGGATAACATTCCACCGAGAGGGCCCAGAGTATATCTATCCGTCATATGGATGGACAAATCCCACTCTTGATCCATGTGCCTCAACCCATACTTTTCGAACACTCAATGCCACCTTTATAGCCACCCAGTTACGGTGTGGTGTTTGATGTCATCAAAGCATCCTTCCGGTGATGGTGATTAACATGATCTCATGGTCGAAGGAATTAGGTTACTATGTATCAGAAAGCTTATAGCAAATGAACTATATTAAATGACTTGATCTTCATGCTACACTTAACTATAGGAGTATGTCCATCACATCATTCTCCTAATGATATGACCCTGTTGCTAATAACATCTTTATGTTCATGATCAGGAAACCATGATCATATATTAACCAACAAGCTAGTTTAACAAGAGGCTTTACTAGGGACTCTTTTATGTTTACAAATCACACAAGTATTAATGTTTTCGGTTAATACAATTATAGCATGGTATGTAAACATTTATCATAAGTATGAAGATATGATAATAACCACTTTATTATTGCCTCTTGGGCATATCTCCAACAGTCTCCCACTTGCACTAGAGTCAATAATCTAGTTTCAAACCTTTGTGTAGTCAGCACCTATGGCTTTCTGGTGTCGTATGTACACGATTGCTAGTGGTCAACTGATCTCCGGATCTGACACTTCCAGGTCCGTGTGTAATTGTATGTCTTTGCGTCTCTACGCACCACTCATTCTCTAATGAGATGGCTTCGTACAAATTTGGTCCTTGGTGTGACCTTTAGTTCTTTGGGGTTAAAACATGTTTATAATATTGTCGTACAATATATCTTCATAGTACTATCCCACTGTGAACTACACCTAGTTTGATAACAAACTACTTGACACAAATGCCCTCTTTTGCTGCTATAATAGCAGTCATATACTTAGCCTTTTGTTGTAGTATCTGTCACAATGTCTTAACTTTGGAATTCATCCAAATTCATTATGGAACTTACTTTCCATCATATTGTGCCCCCGTTAGTTTAGATTGAGATAAACTTAATTTGTACTTTGTGACAAAACTAGTATCAATGTAATTCATTTACAATGAACTAACCATCTATTTGTCATTTCTATAAAATAATATATTCTTAGTTCTTTTACAAGATCATAAGAATATTTTTACTATCGTCCAATGATTATCTTATGAATCATTCTGGTATATGATCATAACATTTAGAGCATAGGACATATCTGGATTTGTACATATCACAGTATGATTGATATAAATACTCTTTGTGATTTCATACATCAAGTATCAATCTATACTTGAATCTTTGTTTCACTTACCAAGTGTCAATACACTTGAATATATCATCAATATTGAACTCATTCAATCCTTTCTGTGCGACAAGAACCTTTCTTATAGTTTTTATATTGAATTTATTCAATACATCATCTATGTACTTTCGGCACAACCATATTAGCGTCTATTGATGCCAAATATTTGGGTTTTGCCTAAGTCTTTCATCAGGATGAAATTCTTAATATGTGTTTAATAAAAGATACATCATTTTTAATCAACAATATGTCTTCCACATAATGTATTAGAAACATGTCTTAGCGCTCCCACTTAATTTCTTGCAAATGCAAGCATCTTCATTGTCTCTAATGAAATTAAACTCTTTTAACAGTTTCATCATAGTGAAGATTCCAACTCCGCGATGCTCACTTCAACCATTGAAGTTTGCATATGCTTTTAGCATCCTTTGAATTAACAAAACCCTATGGACCATGTTATGCACATGTCCTAGGTAACAATTCTATTAGAAGAACTTTTTTTGTTTATTCAACTACCACATAACAAAATTATGTAGTGGTTGCTATATTAATCCGTCTAGACTAAATATCGCTATTAAAGATCAAATCTTGTCATAGTCAACCTTTGAACATTGTTGTTAACTCTTTCCCAACATGTCGACCATTTCATAGATGCGAAACATCCATGTCTATTTCTTTATAGATCCAAACACAACTGTAAGGTCTTACACCTTTCTCGAGGGTCCTTCAAGTTCAAAACTTGATTTCTCGTGTATGGAACTATCATGGATTTTATGGCTTCAAGCCATTTGACGGAGTCAGGGCTCATCATTGCTTCTTTGCATGTAGTCGAATCATTATTGTCAAATAATGATTTAACTCTCAAATCTTGGTATTTGATTGTTTACCCGACCTACTTGTTTCAATAGTAACTTAGACCTCTGTGACCGCAACCTTTGAGGCACGTGAGCCATGAGCATTGTTGCCTCCTAACACTTTTCGCCCTCAAGAACTTTGCACATACAGCTAAGGTTCTTTTAACCTTATCAAAGTTCTATTGTCCTCCCACTTATCTTTTCACGAAAAATTCCTTCTCAAAGAAACTTGACGTTCTAAGCGACAAACACTTTTGTCTCCGGTGTTATGGAGGAATACTTAACAGTTATACAAAGATAGGTTCATCCGACTTTGGTTGCAAACATCTTTCTTATGCATAGCATACCAATGTTTAAGAAAGGACTACTTGGGTTTTATCCCAAACCATAACTTTATATGGTGTCATTTCAACGGATTATGATGAAGCTCTTTTCAGTGGAAAAACGGTAGTCTCTGAAGCTTTTAATCTTTAAAATATAATGGCATTTTTATGAATTACACCTTCGATCTTACCATGTCAAACAAGGTTTAATTACATATCTCGAATGCTCCATACTCTTATGGTGTTTCGGGACATGCAAATCCACGGAACGATTCCTTATATCTTAGGTATTATGCTAAACTTGTAACTCAAATATCTTCCTTTATGATCTTATCATAAACTATTTATATTCTTGTTACAATGATTTTTCACTTCATCTTGAAAGTCTTTGAACTTTTCAAATGTTTCATACTTCATCCTTATTAAGTAAATATTCATATATTCACTCAAATTTTTGGAGAAAGCATATGAAGTTGAAATCCATCACTCTTGACTACACATAATGGACTTCGTACAACAATATGTACAAGTTCCAATAAGCTAGTCATTTGTTCCCTTTTGGCCTATGAACGAAGTTTTAATTATCTCTAGGAAAGTTTCACAAGCGTCATTTGATCAAAAATCAAAAGACTCCAAAATTCCATACACATGGAGTTTCTTCATGTTTTCTTTCCAATATAATTTAAACGGCGATGTCACTTCCTAAGTGATCTTTCAATCAATTTGTCTTTCGACATTTTTAGCACTAGTTTTATGGATGTGATTTCTCCAACGAGATTTGTGAATCATCCATATTTATGGATTACGGCAATTATTTGAACAACCCTTTTGTTCTAATAATACCTGATAAAACAAATCTTGAAGGCAAGCTCTGATGTTTAACGAGAAACACAATAACCCTTTATTTGTTCTCGATGAACATCATCACATATTCTTTTGCTAGTTACTTAGGCCATTATAGTTCATTAATTCTGTTTTTTCGTATGACGATTCATACCAACAAATTCAATATCAAATACTTAAGAACCACTTTGTTTAATAAGCAAAGAATATAGCCATAACACGTATATCCTTTATATACCTAAACTGAACAATTCTAGTCTTTTGTTTTCTGCCATATATTTATGAGATTCTCTTTCAGTATTTATTTTTCTGTTTGAAAGAATCTATCAACATCAATAGTGGATCCATACACATGACACATAGTCCAAAGCATGTATAGTTAAATACCAATGTCTTTGGACTTGCACTTTGAAGTAGATCACCATTATCAAATGTTTGGTGTTCTTTCAAATTCCTTTCTTTAGTAATCTCTTGCTGTAGTAAACATTTTACATACATCAAATATTCACCATTATCATGGAATTATCCTTGATCAAGCTAATTTTAGCTTATAATGGTGAATTGCGAGTATAATGTTGCTCTCCAAAACCTTTTGGAGGATTAGGACAACTAGTGTCTCCAACCTTTTGCAAATTCTCATCAAATATGAGAACATGACTTTTGCCATATTATACTCTATCATGTTGTAACCAAAACTTCGTTTCAGATATCACAATATCTTTCACACATCATGGTTTCTGAAACAACTCTTTCAGATCCTAGATAACCTTGGTATTAAGACAATCCTTTGAATATCAAGAATCATGGAGACAAACATGATACTCATACACTAACTCTTGGAATTGTCACTCTTATTTTAATACCAATTATTAAACTTCATGGAGTAACCGGAACTTACTAAAAGTTTGCAATAGGACTTTTAAACTTTAGATTAACACTTCAAAACAATACGATACCAGTTCGTAAAGTAACTAACCAGAATTCTATAGTTCTATCATCTCAATTAAAACTAAGCGCAAGGTGGTAAACAGATGCCAATGACTACAAAAACTATGCGAATTCACTTTGATTTAATTTATGATAAATAGTGTTCAACTTTTAATCATATTGCCATTGAACTCCCACTCAAAACAATATCCCTCACATTGTTTTAGTGATCACACGAACCAAATCCACCACATCAAAACCGATCATCATGAGAGTTGATGTAGCTTCAATGGCGAACAATCAACATGTTCATCATATCTACTATATGACTCATGCTTTACCTTTCGGTGATCCGTGTTCCGAGACCATGTCTGTACATGCTTGGCTCGTCAAGATCAAACATTAGCTTCCGCATGAGCAAATCTGGCTTGCTCACGTTGTATACACTCGCAGAATCTAACACACCGGATCATCACGTGGTGCTTCGAAACAACGAGCTTTAGCAACGGTGCTTACTAAGGATGAACACTTTAAAACTTGAAATTGTGTACTTGATGGATCATGTTATAACGCTACCCTCGTGAACTAAGCAATACAAGATGCATAAAAGGATTAACATCACATGCAATTCATAATATGTGATATGATATGGCCTTTCTTCTTTGTGCTTCTGATCTCCATCTTCAAGAACGAACATGATATCCATCATCACCGGCATTGCATCAAGGTCAATGATGCCGCTCCATGGTTGTCGTCCACCAGCTTCAACTATTACAACTACTTTGAATAGACACGCGGGTCTAAACAGAATTTAAAGACAACCATATGGCTCCTGCCGGTTGCCAACTTACAATAAGGAACATTGCATACATCAAATATAATCACAATCATGGCCATATCACATCACAGCACACCCCTGCAAAACAAAGTTAGACGCCTCTAATTTTCTTTGCATATTTTACGTGGTTTGGGGCTTTCAATAAGTGTCGTTCTAACTTACGAACAAGAACCACAACATTGATACTAGTATTGTCAATCACCCGTTGTAAATTGAATCTTAACTATGTTGGGAGAAACAGGCACCCGCAAAGCCACTTATGCAATACAAGTTGCATGTCAAGCATGGAGCAAGTCTCATGAACGATGTCATGTAAGGTTAGCCCGAGACGCTTCATCCCACCATCCCGCAAGATGCAAAGTACACAAGAAGCAATCGACAACAAAAGCATCAACGCCCACAATGACCATTGTGTTCTACTCGTGCAACAGATCTACATATAGACACGGCTCTGATACCACTGTAGGGGTTCGTAGCATGGAAAACAAAAAAAAATCTACCGCATGCACACAAACAAGCCAAGATCTATCTACTAGATTGTAGCAACGAGTCGATAGAGGAACTCACCCTCAAAGATTCCAAAGCGGTTAACAAGAGAAGATTCTCGTGGGTGATGTAGTCATACACTTGCCGATCTCAAGATCGCGTAGACGATCCTTCCCAAGGTCTTGCTAAGCAAGACTTCCGCAATCGGTCACACGCTCAAGATTGATGAAGACCTTCCTCTCTTGTTCCAAGAAAATGGAGGTTATAGCACTCTCCTCGAGATTCCGATAGCACGACGGCGTGGTACCAGAAGTAGAGGGGAGATCTCGCAGGGCTTCGCCTTAAGCCAAAGCGAGTATGTTGGATTAGGGTTTCCCGGAAAACTAGGTTTTAGAGATCCGGGAGGAGGAGGAGGTGTCGGCGATGACAAGCATGGCGGCGGCGACGGCTCGTGGAGAGGGCTTGGAACTTGTGTTGTTTGGGGCAGCCCTCCCCCTCTATTTATGAGAGGGAGGGGCAGCCTTGGGAGGGGTGGGTTTGAATCCAAACCCAAACCCAAGTTGGATTGAGAGAAGTACTTGTTTCTTCTCCCACTAGGAAACCATTGTTCCAGTTTGACTTTTCAAACTTCCCGTTTGACTTTCAATTTAGAGTTTTATTTCTCTCTTGCATATGCCAACACCAAGTGACCTTGGACATGATCCATTCATTCCACTTACCCATGACACATTCATGGACCATTCTCCTTTCGGACCGGTGAACCTTCTAGACCCTTCTAGAACCTCTCCGATGAAATCGTCGGAAACTTTCCCGAACTCCAAAATAGGACTTTCCTTATATGAATCTTATTCTCCGGACCATTCCGGATCTCCTCGTGATATCCCGGATCCCATCCGAGACTCCGAACAACATTCGGTCTCTTACTAATCATTCCATAACTACTCAAAAACATCGAATCCTTAAGTGTGTCTCCCTACGGTTCGTGAATTATGCGGACATGACCGAGACATTTCTCCGATCAATAACCAATAGAGGAATCTGGAAATTCATATGGATCCCACATATTTCTATGATTACTTTGCGATCGAATGAACCACTTACATATGATACCAATTTCCCTTTGTCTCGCGATAGTTTACTTATCCGAGGTTTTGATCGTCGGTATCTCTGCATACCTAGTTCAACCTCGTTACCGATAAGTACTCTTTTCTCGTTCCCGTGATATGTGATCCCTTGTGATCCAGTCACATGCTTGCAAGCTAATTGGATGACATTCCACCGAGGGGGCCCAGAGTATATCTATCCGTCATATTGATGGACAAATCCCACTCTTGGTCCATGTGCCTCAACCCATACTTTCCGAACACTCAATGCCACCTTTATAGCCACCCAGTTACGGTGTGGTGTTTGATGTCATCAAAGCATCCTTCCGGTGATGGTGAACATGATCTCATGGTCGAAGGAATTAGGTTACTATGTATCAGAAAGCTTATAGCAAATGAACTATATTAAATGACTTGATCTTCATGCTACGCTTAACTATAGGAGTATGTCCATCACATCATTCTCCTAATGATATGGCCCTTTTGTTAATAACATCTCTATGTTCATGATCATGAAACCATGATCATATATTAACCAACAAGCTAGTTTAATAAGAGGCTTTACTAGGGACTCTTTTATGTTTACAAATCACACAAGTATTAATGTTTCCGGTTAATACAATTATAGCATGGTATGTAAACATTTATCATAAGTATGAAGATATGATAATAACCACTTTATTATTGCCTCTTGGGCATATCTCCAACAATGCAACCATTCCAACTTGTTATGACACATTCATGTACCCTTGCCCTCCGGAGTGCCGGACCTTCCGGAACCCTCTAGAACATTCCCGATGAAAACACTGGAATCATTCTCCAACCCCGAAACGGGACTTTCCTTATATGAATCTTATTCTCCGGACCATTCCGGATCTCCTCGTGATATCCCGGATCCCATCTGAGACTCCGAACAACATTCGGTCTCTTACTCATAATTCCATAACTACTCAACAACATCGAATCCTTAAGTTTGTCTCCCTACGTTTCGTGAATTATGCGGACATGATCGAGACACTTCTCTGAACAATAACCAATAGAGGAATCTAGAAATTCATATGGTTCCCACGTATGTCTACGATTACTTTGCGATCGAATGAACCACTTACATACGATACCAATTTCCCTTTGTCTCATGATAGTTTACTTATCCGAGGTTTTGATCGTCGGTATCTCTGCATACCTAGTTCAACCTCGTTACTGATAAGTACTCTTTTCTCGTTCCCGTGATATGTGATCCCTTGTGAGCCAGTCACATGCTTTCAAGCCAATTGGATGACATTCCACCGAGAGGGCCCAGAGTATATCTATCCGTCATATGGATGGACAAATCCCACTCTTGATCCATGTGTCTCAAACCATACTTTCCGAACACTCAATGCCACCTTTATAGCCACCCAGTTACGGTGTGGTGTTTGATGTCATCAAAGCATCCTTCCGGTGATGGTGATAAGCATGATCTCATGTTCGAAGGAATTAGGTTACTATGTATCAGAAAGCATATAGCAATTGAACTATTAAAATGACTTGATCTTTATGCTACGCTTATCTATAGGAGTATGTCCATCATACCATTCTCCTAACGATATGATCTTGTTGTTAATAACATCTTAATGTTCATGATAGGGAAACCACAATCATTTATTAACCAACAAGCTAGTATTATGAAGAGGCTTTACAAATCACACAAGTATTAATGTTTCCTTGTTAATATTGTTATAGCATGAATGCAAACATTTATCATAAACACAAATATATAATAATAACTACATTTATTATTGCCTCTAGGGCATATCTCCAAGAGTCTTGCACTTGCACTAGAGTCAAATAATCTAGATTACATGGTAATATACCGAACACCCATGGCAGTTTGGTGTTGGTCATGTTTTGCCCTCGGGAGAGGTTTAGTCAACGGATCCACCACATTCAGATCTGTGTGTACTTTGCAAATCTTTGTGTCACCATCTTGGACATGTTCTCGAATAGCGTGAAAACGTAGCTTGATGTGCTTCAGCTTCTTGTGTGACCTTGGTTCTTGCGCATTGGCTATGGCGCCCACGTTATCACAGTAGATAGACATTGGGTCCAGCGCACTTGGAACCACACCGAGCTCTGTAATGAACTCCTTCATCCATATCGCTTCTTGTGAAGCCTCCTAAGCAGCTATGTATTCCGATTCAGTTGAAGATCTCGCCACAACGCTTTGCTTTGCACTCCTCCAGCTAACTGCTGCACCATTCAAAGTAAATACGTATCCAGATTGAGATTTAGAATCATCCGGATCGTTGTTCCAACTAGCATCGGTGTAACCATTAACAACGAGTTGTTCTTCACCTCCATAAGTAAGAACCATATCCTTAGTTCTTCTCAAGTACTTAAGGATGTTTTTGACTGCTGTCCAATGATCCACTCCTGGATCACTTTGATATCTGCTAGTTAAACTAACAGCATATGCAATGTCGGGTCTAGTACATAGAATGGCATACATTAGAGATCCTATGGCTGAGGCATAGGGAGTCTTACTCATCCTTTCTCTATCTTCTGTCGTTGCTGTACTTTGAGTTTTACTCAAGGTCATATTGGGCAACATGGGCAAGAACCCTTTCTTGCTATCCTCCATTCCAAACCTCTTTAGAACTTTGTCCAAATATGTACTTTGTGACAATGATATTAGGCGTCTCGATCTATCTCTATAAATCTTTATGCCTAATATGTAAGCTGCTTCGCCAAGATCTTTCATTGAAAAACTATTCTTCAAATATTCCTTGACACTATTGAGAAGGTCTACATCATTCCCAATCAACAATATGTCATCTACATATAGTATTAAGAATGCTACAGAGCTCCCACTCACTTTCTTGTAAATACAAGCTTCTCCATAAGTTTGTATAAAACCAAAACTTTTGATTACCTTATCAAAACGTTGATTCCAACTTCGGGATGCTTGCTTCGATCCATATATGGACCGTTGAAGTTTGCATACCTTGTTAGCATCTTTAGGATCGACAAAATCTTTGGGTTGCATCATATACAACTCTTCATCAATGTCTCCATTGAGGAACGCTGTTTTGACATCCATCTGCCATATCTCATAATCATAATATGCAGCGATTGCTAAAAAAAATCCTCACAGACTTTCGCTTCGCTAGTGGTGAGAAAGTCTCGTCGTAGTCAACTCCTTGAATTTGTCGAAACCCTTTTGCGACAAGTCGAGCTTTATAGACAATAACATTACCATCAGCATCTGTTTTCTTCTTGAAAATCCATTTGTTCTCGATAGCCTTCCGACCATCCGGTAAGTCCACCAAAGTTCATACTTGGTTTTCGTACATGGATCCAATCTCGGATTTCATGGCTTCTTGCCATTTATTGGAATCTAGGCTCATCATCGCTTCCTCATATGTCGCAGGGTCATCGGTGTTGTCCACCAACATGACACTCATTAGGGGATCATACCAATCAGGAGTGGTACGAGTTCTCGTTGACCTGCGAGGTTCTGTAGCAACTACAACCGAAGTTTCATGATCATCATCATTAGCTTCCTCTCTTATTGGTGCAGGCACCACAGGAACTTCTTCCGCTGCTGCGCTACTCGCAATTTCGAGAGAAGGTTCGATAACCTCGTCGAGTTCTACTTTCCTTCCAGTCACTTCTTTCGAGAGAAATTCCTTCTCTAGAAAGGATCCATTCTTGGCAACGAAGATTTTGCCTTCGGATCTATGATAGAAGGTATACCCAATAGTTTCCTTTGGGTATCCTATGAAGACGCATTTTTCCGCTTTGGGTTCAAGCTTGTCCGGCTGTAACTTCTTTACATAGGCTTCGCAACCCCAAACTTTATGGAACGACAATTTAGGTTTCTTCCCAAACCATAATTCATATGGTGTCGTTTCAACGGATTTAGATGGTGCCCTATTTAAAGTGAATGCGGCTGTTTCTAATGCATAATCCCAAAATAATAGCGGTAAATCTGTAAGTGACATCATAGAATGAACCATATCTAAGAGAGTTTGATTACGACATTCGGACACACCATTACGCGGTGGTGTTCCTGGTGGTGTCAATTGTGAAAGTATTCCGCATTTCTTCAAATGCTCGCCAAACTCGTAACTTAGATATTCACCTCCATGATTAGAACGTAGAAATTTAATCTTCTTGTTACGTTGATTCTCCACCTCACTTTGAAATTCCTTAAACTTCTCGAAAGTTTCAGACTTATGTTTCATGAAATAGATATACCCATATCTACTTAAGTCATCCGTGAAGGTAAGAACATAATGATAACCACCGCGCGATGCTACACTCATTGGACCACACACATCGGTATGTATGATTTCCAATAAGTCTGTAGCTCGCTCCATCATACCATAAAATGGAGTCTTAGTCATTTTACCCATCAGACATGCTTCGTATCTTTCGAGTGATTCGAAATCAAGTGATTCAAGAAGTCCATCGGAATGGAGTTTCTTCATACGCTTCACTCCAATGTGACCAAGACGATAGTGCCACATATAGGTCAAGTTATCGCTCAATTTCAAATGTTTAGCTTCAATGTTACTAATATGTGTATTTACACTATCGAGATTCAATAAGAATAGACCATCTATCAAAGGTGCATGTGCATAAAACATATTACTCATATAAATCGAACAACCATTATTCTCGGACTTAAACAAGTAACCGTCTCGCAATAAACAAGATCCCGATATAATGTTCATGCTTAACGCAGGCACCAAATAATAATTATTTAAGTATAAAACTAAACCCGATGGTAAATGAAGAGGTAGCGTGCCGACCGCGATCACATCAACCTTTGATCCATTTCCTATGCGCATCGTCACCTCGTTCTTCGCTAGCTTCCGTTTATTCTGTAGCACCTGTTTCGAGTTACAAATATGAGCAACCGAACCAGTATCAAATACCCAGGCACTACTACGAGTACTAGTGAGATACACATCAATAACATGTATATCGGATATACATTTCTTCTTGATTTTGCCATTCTTCAAATCCGCCAAGTACTTTTGGCAATTCCGCTTCTAGTGACCTTCTCCCTTGCAGTAAAAGCACTCAGTATCAGGCTTAGGTCTAGCCTTGGTCTTCTTCGTCGGTGCGGTAACTTTCTTACCACCCTTATTGAAGTGTCCCTTTTGCTTAGACTTGCCTTTCTTGAATTTGGTGGTCTTATTGACCATCAACACTTGGTGCTCTTTCTTGATCTCCACTTCTGCAGATTTTAACATGAAGAAGAGTTCTGGCAACTGCTTGTTCATGCTTTGCATATTGTAGTTCATCACAAAGTTCTTGTAACTTGGTGGTAGTGATTCGAGGACACGATAAATCCCCAAAGCATTAGGAATCACTATACCCAAGCTTTGAAGTTTGTTTGCGTGTCCAGACATCTTAAGCACATGCTCACTGACGGAGATGCCCTCTTCCATCTTGCAGTTAAAGAACTTTTCAGAAGCCTCATAGCTCTCAATTGCCGCATGAGTCTCAAATATCAGTTTGAGTTCACGGACAATATCATGTGGGTCTGAATTCTCAAACCTTTTCTGAAGCTCCGATTCTAAACCATACAAGATAGCACACTGAACTGTGGAGTACTGATTCTTCCGAGCGAGGTAAACATTCTTTACTTCATCGGTAGCAGTGGTCACCCAATGTGCATCCAAAGACATAGGTCAAATTACCAGCATTGAGGACAATCCTCAAATTGCGGAACCAATCCGCGAAGTTGCTTCCATTGTTTTTCAACTTTTCTTTCTCTAGGAACGCATTAAAATTGATGGTAGGGGCCGCCATTGATCTACAACATATTTTCAATAGTTTAGACTAAGTTTGTGAAAAATTGAGTTCTAATTAATAGTTAAATTAATCTAGGTGAACTCCCACTCAAAAATATCCCTCACATTGTTTTAGTGATCACACGAACCAAATCCACCACATCAAAACCGATCATCACGAGAGTTGATGTAGCTTCAATGGCGAACAATCGATATGTTCATCATATCTACTATATGATTCATTCTTTACCTTTCGCTGATCCGTGTTCCGAGACCATTTATGTGCATGCTAGGCTCGTCAAGATCAAACCTTAGCTTCCGCATGAGCAAATCTGGCTTGCTCACGTTGTATACACTTGCAGAATCTAACACACCCGATCATCACGTGGTGCTTCGAAGCAACAAGCTTTAGCAACGGTGCTTACTAAGGATGAACACTTTAGAACTTGAAATTTATGTTCATGAGGGATCATCTTATAATGCTACCGTCGTTAACTAAGCAATACAAGATGCATAAAGGATTAACATCACATGCAATTCATAATATGTGATATGATATAGCCTTTCTTCTTTGTGCTTCCGATATCCATCTTCAAGCACGAACATGATCTCCATCATCACCGGCATTGCATCAAGGTCAATGACGCTGCTCCATGATTGTCGTCCACCAGCTTCAACTATTACAACTACTTTGAATAGACACGCTGGTCTTAACAGAAATTAAAGACAACCATATGGCTCCTGTCGGTTGCCAACTTACAATAAGGAGCATTGCATACATCAAATATAATCACAATCATGGCCATATCACATCACAGCACACCCCTGCAAAACAAAGTTAGACGCCTCTAATTTCTTTGCATATTTTACGTGGTTTGGGGCTTTCATTAAGTGTCAACCTAACTTACGAACAAGAACCACAACTTTGATGTTTGAACTATCAAGTGCCCGTTGTAAATTGGATCTATACTATAATGGGAGAGACAGACACCCGCAAAGCCACTTATGCAATACAAGTTGCATGTTGAGCGTGGAGAAAGTCTCATGAACGATGTCATGTAAGGTTAGCCCGGGCCGCTTCATCCCATCATACCGCAAGATGCAAAGTACACAAGAAGCAATTGATAATAAAAGCACCACCGCCCACAATGACCATTGTGTTCTACTCGTGCAACGGATCTACATATAGACACGGCTCTGATACCACTTTAGGGGTTCGTAGCATGGAAAACAAAAAATTTCTACCGCATACAAACATACAAGACAAGATCTATCTATTAGATTGTAGCAACGAGTCGATAGAATAACTCACCCTCGAAGATTCCAAAGTGTTTAACGAGAGCGGATTCTCGTGGGTGATGTAGTCGTACTCTTGCCGATCTCAAGATCGTGTAGACGATCCTTCCGGCGCTGCGTTCCGGCAGAGCTCCCGCAGTCGGTCACACGTTCGGTACTCGATGAAGACCTTCCTCTCCCTTGTTCCACCAGGTAGCGGAGGTTGTAGTACTCTCCTCGCGATTCCGGCAGCACAACGGCGTGGTACCGGAAGTAGAGGTGAGATCTCGCAGGGCTTCGCCTTAAGCCGGAGCGAGTATGGTGGACTATGAGAGAGTCCTTGACTATCTAGGGTTTAGAGGTACCAAGGAGAGAGGGCTAGGTCGGTGGCTAGGGATTTCCCTAGGGCGGCGGCGGCTGCAAGAGGGGCCGGCGGCTAGGGCTAGGGTTTTAGTGGGGCAAGGTGTAAGTCTAGAGGGGCAGCCCTGCCCCTCCTTTTATTGGTGGGAGGGCGCGGCCAAGGGAGAGGGAGTCCTCCCCCAACTCGGCCTCCAAGGCCGGCGGGTGAGGGAGAGGAACTCCTCCCCAAGTAGGTTTCCTACTCTCCCTCCACCAAGCAAACTTGCCGTTTAACTTTTTCAAATTGGCGTTTGACTTTTTCAAACTAGGATTTGATTTATCCCTTTATTTTGCTCAGCGATGACACCTAGTACATGATGCAACCATTCCAACTTGTTATGACACATTCATGTACCCTTCCCCTCCGGAGTGTCGGACCTTCCAGAACCTTCTAGAACATTCCCGATGAAAACACCGGAATCATTCTCCAACCCCGAAACATGACTTTCCTTATATGAATCTTATTCTCCGGACCATTCCGGATCTCCTCGTGATATCCCGGATCCCATCCGAGACTCCGAACAACATTCGATCTCTTACTCATCATTCCATAACTACTCAACAACATTGAATCCTTAAGTGTGTCTCCCTACAGTTCGTGAATTATGCGGACATGATCGAGACACTTCTTAGAACAATAACCAATAGAGGAATCTGGAAATTCATATGGTTCCCACATATTTCTACGATTACTTTGCGATCTAATGAACCACTTACATACGATACCAATTTCCCTTTGTCTCACGATAGTTTACTTATCCGAGGTTTTGATCGTTTATCTCCATACCTAGTTCAACCTCGTTCGATAAGTACTCTTTTTCGCTCCGTGATATGTGATCCCTCGTGAGCTACCACATGCTTGCAAGCCAATTGGATGACATTCCACCGAGAGGGCCCAAAGTATATCTATCCGTCATATGGATGGACAAATCCCACTCTTGATCCATGTGTCTCAACCCATACTTTCCTAACACTCAATGCCACCTTTATAGCCACCCAGTTACGGTGTGGTGTTTGATGTCATCAAAGCATCCTTCCGGTGATGGTGATAAGCATGATCTCATGGTCGAAGGAATTGTAGGGGTTCGTAGCATGGAAAACAAAAAATTTCTACCGCATGCAAACAAACAAGCCAAGATCTATCTACTAGATTGTAGCAACGAGTCGATATATGAACTCACCCTCAAAGATTCCAAAGCGGTTAACGAGAGCAGATTCTCGTGGGTGATGTAGTCGTACACTTGCCGATCTCAAGATCGCGTAGACGATCCTTCCGGCCAAGGTTCAAGCCGCCTCAGCAATCGGTCACACGCTCGATACTCGACGAAGACCTTCCTCTCCTTGTTCCAAGAAATGGAGGTTGTAGCACTCTGTCATGATTCCTAGAAAGACAACGGCGTGGTACTGTAGAGGGAGATCGCAGGCTTCTCCTTAAGCCGAGCGAGTATGGTGGAGTATGAGAGAGAGCTATTAGTGGTCTAGGGTTTAGACACACCAATTAGAAGGCTATAATCCGAAGGCTAGGGCAATTAAGCTCTAAACCAAAGCGGCTCTAAACCGAGTCTAGGGCTAGGATTTAGATTAGAGGATAGGAACTTGTGTGTCAGAGGAGGAGGCCTGCGCCTCCTTATAGGTGGAGGAGGGCCGGCCAAGGGAGGGAGAGAGTCCTCCCAACTCGGACTAGGTGGTGCGCCGGCTTGAGAGGAGGGACTCCTCCCCAAGTCGGTTTCAACCTCCTTGCTTGTTTCCTCGGTTCTTTTAGCCGCTTGACTTGCAACCGCCATTTGACTTTTCAGTTTTAGGATTCAATTTAATCCTTTATTTGGAACAGAAGAACACTTAGTACATGATGCAATCATTCCAATATGTAATGACACATTCATGTACCCTTCCCCGAGTGCGGACATTCCGGAACCTTCTAGAACATTCCCATGAAAACACCTAATCATTCCCGAACTCCGAAATGGGACTTTCCTTATATGAATCTTATTCTCCGACCATTCCGGATCACCTCGTGATATCCCGGATCCCATCCGAGACTCAACAACATTCGGTCTCTTTCTCATAATACCATAACTACTCAAACAACGTCAATCCTTAAGTGTCTCCACGGTTCGTGAATTATGCGGACATGATCGAGACACTTCTCCTAACAATAACCATTAGAGGAATCAGAATTCATATGGCTCCCACATATTTCTCACGACTTTGTGATCGAATGAACCACTTACATACGATACCAATTTCCCTTTGTCTCACGATAGTTTACTTATCCGAGGTTTTGATCGCGGTATCTCTCGCATACCTACTTCAACCTCATATCGATAAGTACTCTTTCTCGTTCCGTGATATATGATCCCTTGTGAGCCAGTCACATGCTTGCAAGCTAATTGAATGACATTTCACCGAGAGGGCCCAGAGTATATCTATCCGTCATATGGATGGACAAATCCCACTCTTGATCCATGTGTTTCAACCAATACTTTCCGAACACTCAATGCCACCTTTATAGCCACCCTGTTACGGTGTGGTGTTTGATGACATCAAAGCATCCATCTGGTAAAGGTGATATGCATGATCTCATGGTCGAAGGAATTAGGTTACTATGTATCAAAAAGCATATAGCAATTGAACTATTGAAATGACTTGATCTTTATGCTACGCTTATCTATAGGAGTATGTCCACCACATCATTCTCCTAATGATATGATCCTGTTGTTAATAACATCTCTATGTTCATGATCAGGAAACCATGATCATATATTAACCAACAAGCTAGTTTAACAAGAGGCTTTACTAGGGACTCTTATTTTAGTTTACAAATCACACAAGTATTAATGTTTCCGGTCAATACAATTATAGCATGGTATGTAAACATTTATCATAAGTGTGAAGATATGATAATAACCACTTTATTATTGCCTCTTGGGCATATCTCCAACAGTCTCCCACTTGCACTAGAGTCAATAATCTAGTTTCAAACCTTTGTGTATATAACACCTATGGATTTCCTGTTGTATGTACACGATTGCTAGTGGTCAATCGATCTCGGATCGACACTTCCAGTCCGTGTGTAATTGCATGTCTTTATGCCTCACGCATCACTCATTCTCTAATGAGATGGATTTGTATAAATTTGGTCTTTCGGTGTGACCTTTAGTTCTTTGGGGTTAAAACATGTTGATAATATTTTCGCACAATATATCTTCATAGTATTATCCCTCTGTGAACTACACCTATTTTGATAACAAACTACTTGACACAAATGCCCTCTTTGTCGCTATAATAGCGATCATATACTTAGCCTTTTGTTGTAGTATCTGTCACAATGTCTTAACTTTGGAACTCATCCAAATCCATTATGGAACTCACTTTCCATTATATTGTGCCACCCTTAGTTTAGATTGAGATAAACTTAATTTGTACTTTGTGACAAAGCTAGTATCAATGTAGTACTTTTACAATGAACTAACCATCTATTTGTCACTTCTACAAATAATATACTCTTAGTTCTTCCAAAAGATCATAAGAATATCCTTACTATTGTCCAATGATCATCTTACGAATCATTCTGATATATGCTCACAACATTTAGAGCATAGGACATATCTGGATTTGTACATATCACAGTATGATTGATATAAATACTCTTTGTGATTTCATACATCAAGTATCAATCTATACTTGATTATTTGTTTCACTTTACCAAATGTCAATACACTCGAATATATCATCAATATTGAACTCTTTCAATCCTTTCTGTGCGACAAGAACCTTTTCTTGTAGTTTCTATATTGAACTCATTCAATATCTCGTCTATGTACTTCTGGCACAACCATATTAGCGTCTATTGATGCCAAATATTTGGGTTTTGCCTAAGTCTTTCATCGGGATGAAATTCTTAATATGTGTTAATAAAAGATACATTATTTCCAATCAACAATATGTCTTCCACATAATGTATTAGAAACATGTCTTAGCGCTCCCACTTAATTTCTTGCAAATGCAAGCATCTTCATTGTCTCTAATGAATTTTTAACTCCTTTAACAGTTTCATCATAGTGAAGATTCCAACTCTGCGATGCTCACTTTAACCATTGAAGTTTGCATATGCTTTTAGCATCCTTTGAATTAACAAAACCCTATGGACCGTGTTATGCACATGTCCTAGGTAACGATTCTATTAGAAGAACTTGTTTTGTTTATTCAACTACCATATAACAAATTATATGTAGTGGTTGCTACATTAATCCGTCTAGACTAAATATCACTATGAAAGATCAAATCTTGTCATAGTCAAGCTTTGAACATTTTGTGAACTCTTTCCCAACATGTCGACTATTTCATAGATGTAAAACATCCATGTCTATTTCTTTATAGATCCAGACACAACTGTAAGGTTTTACACCTTTCTCGAGGGTCCTTCAAGTTGAAAACTTGATTTCTCGTGTATGGAACTATGACGAATTTTATGGCTTCAAGCCATTTGACAGAGTCAGGGCTCATCATCGCTTCTTTGCATGTAGTCGATTCATTATTCTCAAATAATGATTCAACCCTCAAATCTTGGTATTTGATTGTTCATCCGACCTACTTGTTTCAATAGGAACTTGGATCTCCGTGACCACAACCTTTGAGGTACGTGAGCCATGAGCTTTGTTGCTGCCTCCGGAACACTTTTCGGTCTTGCGCAACTCACATTGCACATAGCCTAAGGTTCTTTTAACCTTATCAAAGTTCTATTGTCCTCCCACTTAACTTTTCACGAAAAATTCCTTCTCAAAGAAACTTGACGTTCTAAGTGACAAACACTTTTGTCTCTGGTGTTTATGGAGGAATACTTAACAGTTATACAAAGACAGGTTCATCCGACTTTGGTTGCAAAACATCTTTCTTATGCATAACATACCAATGTTTTAAGAAAGGAATACTTGGGTTTAATTCCAAACCATAACTTTATATGGTGTTATTTCAACGGATTATGATGGAGCTCTTTTTCAGTGGAAAAACGGTAGTCTCCAAAGCTTTTAATATTTAAAATATAATGGCAGTTTTATGAATTATACCTTTGATCTTACCATGTCAAACAAGGTTTAATTACATATCTCGAACGTTCCATACTCTTATGGTGTTTTGGAAATGCATATCCACGGAACGATTCCTTAAATCTTAGGTATTATGCTAAACTTGTAACTTAAATATTTTCCTTTATGATCTTATCATAAACTATTCATATTCTTGTTACAATGATTTTGCACTTCATCTTGAAAGTCTTTGAACTTTTCAAGTGTTTCATACTTTATCCTTATTAAGTAAATATTCATATATTCACTCAAATTTTCGGAGAAAGCATATGAAGTTGAAATCCATCGCTTTTGACTACACATAATGGATTTCGTACAACAATATGTACAAGTTCCAATAAGCTAGTCATTCGTTCCCTTTTGGCCTATGAACAAAGTTTTAATTATCTCTAGAAAAGTTTCACAAGCGTCATTTGATCAAAAATCAGAAGACTCCAAAATTCCATCCACATGGAGTTTCTTCATGTTCTCTTTCCATTATAATTTAAACGGCGATGTCACTTCCTAAGTGATCTTTCAATCAATTTGTCTTTCGACATTTTTAGCACTAGTTTTATGGATGTGATTTCTCCAACGAGATTTGTGAATCATCCATCTTTTATGTATTACGGTAATTTATTTGAACAACCCTTTTGTTCTCATAATACCTGATAAAACAAATCTTGAAGGCAAGCTTTGATGTTTTAACGAGCAACACAATAACCCTTTATTTGTTCTCAATAAACATCATCACATATTCTTTTGCTAGTTACTTAGGCCATTGTAGTTCATGAATTGTGTTGTTTCGTATGACGATTCATACCAACAAATTCAGTATCAAATACTTGAGAACCACATTGTTTAATAAGCAAAGAATATAGCCATAACATGTATATCATCTACATACTTAAGCTGAACAATTCTAGTCTTTTCCTTTCTGCCATATACTTATGAGATTTTCTTTCAATATTTCCTTTTCTGTTTGAAAGAATCTATCAACATCAATAGTGGAGTCATACATATGACATATAGTCCAAAGCGTGTATAGTTAAATACCAATGTCTTTGGACTTGCACTTTGAAGTAGATCACCATCATCAAATGTTTGGTGTTCTTTCAAATTTCTTTCTTTAGTAATCTCTTGGTGTAGTAAACATTTTACCTACATCAAATATTCACCCTTATCATGGAATCGTCCATGATCAAGCTACTTTTAGCTTATAACGATGAATTATGAGTATAATGTTGCTATCCAAAACCTTTTGGAGGATTAGGACAACAAGTGTCTCCAACCTTTTGCAAATTCTCATCAAAATATGAGAACATGAACTTTGCCATATTATACTCTATCATGTTGTAACCAAAACTTCGTTTCAGATATCACAATATCTTCCACACATCATGGTTTTTGAAACAACTCTTTCAGATCCTAGATAACCTTGATATTAAGAGAATCCTTTGAATATCAAGAATCATGGAGACAAACATGATACTTATATACTAACACTTGAAATTGTTACTCTTGATTTAATACTAATTATTAAACTTCATGGAGTAACCGGAACTTACTGAAAGTTTGCAATAGGACTTTAAACTTTAGATTAACACTTCGATCTCTTACTCATGATATCCCGGATCCCATCCGAGACTCCGAACAACATTCGATCTCTTACTCATCATTCCATAACTACTCAACAACATCGAATCCTTAAGTGTGTCTCCCTACAGTTCGTGAATTATGCGGACATGATCGAGACACTTCTTAGAACAATAACCAATAGAGGAATCTAGAAATTCATATGGTTCCCACATATTTCTACGATTACTTTGCGATCTAATGAACCACTTACATACGATACCAATTTCCCTTTGTCTCACGATAGTTTACTTATCCGAGGTTTTGATCGTCGGTATCTCTGCATACCTAGTTCAACCTCGTTACTGATAAGTACTCTTTTCTCGTTCCCGTGATATGTGATCCCTCGTGAGCCAGTCACATGCTTGCAAGCCAATTGGATGACATTCCACCGAGAGGGCCCAAAGTATATCTATCCGTCATATGGATGGACAAATCCCACTCTTGATCCATGTGTCTCAACCCATACTTTCCTAACACTCAATGCCACCTTTATAGCCACCCAGTTACGGTGTGGTGTTTGATGTCATCAAAGCATCCTTCCGGTGATGGTGATAAGCATGATCTCATGGTCTAAGGAATTGTAGGGGTTCGTAGCATGGAAAACAAAATTTTTCTACCGCATGCAAACAAACAAGCCAAGATCTATCTACTAGATTGTAGCAACGAGTCGATAGAGGAACTCACCCTCGAAGATTCCAAAGCGGTTAACGGGAGCAGATTCTCGTGGGTGATGTAGTCGTACACTTGCCGATCTCAAGATCGCGTAGACGATCCTTCCGGCGCTGCGTTCCGGCAGCGCTCCCGCAGTCGGTCACACGTTCGATACTCGACGAAGACCTTCCTCTCCCTTGTTCCAGCAGGCAGCGGAGGTTGTAGCACTCTCGTCGCGATTCCGGTAGCACAACGGCGTGGTACCGAGTAGAGGAGATCCAGGCAGCCTTAAGCCGGAGCGAGTATGGTGGAGTATGAGAGAGAGCTATTAGTGGTCTAGGGTTTATACACACCAATTAGAAGGCTATAATCCGAAGGCTAGGGCAATTAGAAGCTCTAAACCAAAGCGGCTCTAAACCGGAGTCTAGGGCTAGGATTTAGATTAGAGGATAGGAACTTGTGTGTCTAGAGGAGGAGGCCCTGCCCCTCCTCTTATAGGTGGAGGAGGGCCGGCGGCCAAGGGGAGGGAGAGGAGTCCCTCCCCAACTCGGACTAGGTGGTGCGACGGCTTGGAGAGGAGGGACTCCTCCCCCAAGTCGGTTTCAACCTCCTCTTGCTTGTTTCCCTCAGTTTCCTGTTTTAGCCGTTTGACTTGCAAACTGGCCATTTGACTTTTCAGTTTTAGGATTCAATTTAATCCTTTATTTGGAACAGCAAGAACACTTAGTACATGATGCAATCATTCCAATATGTAATGACACATTCATGTACCCCTTCCCCCCGGAGTGCCGGACATTCCGGAACCTTCTAGAACATTCCCGATGAAAACACCGGAATCATTCCCGAACTCCGAAACGGGACTTTCCTTATATGAATCTTATTCTCCGGACCATTCCGGATCACCTCGTGATATCCCGGATCCCATCCGAGACTCCGAACAACATTCGGTCTCTTTCTCATAATACCATAACTACTCAAACAACGTCGAATCCTTAAGTGTGTCTCCCTACGGTTCGTGAATTATGCGGACATGATCGAGACACTTCTCCGAACAATAACCATTAGAGGAATCTGTAAATTCATATGGCTCCCACATATTTCTACGATTACTTTGTGATCGAATGAACCACTTACATACGATACCAATTTCCCTTTGTCTCACGATAGTTTACTTATCCGAGGTTTTGATCGTCGGTATCTCTGCATACCTACTTCAACCTCGTTACTGATAAGTACTCTTTTCTCGTTCCCGTGATATATGATCCCTTGTGAGCCAGTCACATGCTTGCAAGCTAATTGAATGACATTTCACCGAGAGGGCCCAGAGTATATCTATCCGTCATATGGATGGACAAATCCCACTCTTGATCCATGTGTTTCAACCAATACTTTCCGAACACTCAATGCCACCTTTATAGCCACCCTGTTACGGTGTGGTGTTTGATGACATCAAAGCATCCATCCGGTAAAGGTGATATGCATGATCTCATGGTCGAAGGAATTAGGTTACTATGTATCAAAAAGCATATAGCAATTGAACTATTGAAATGACTTGATCTTTATGCTATGCTTATCTATAGGAGTATGTCCACCACATCATTCTCCTAATGATATGATCCTGTTGTTAATAACATCTCTATGTTCATGATCAGGAAACCATGATCATATATTAACCAACAAGCTAGTTTAACAAGAGGCTTTACTAGGGACTCTTATTTTAGTTTACAAATCACACAAGTATTAATGTTTCCGGTTAATACAATTATAGCATGGTATGTAAACATTTATCATAAGTGTGAAGATATGATAATAACCACTTTATTATTGCCTCTTGGGCATATCTCCAACAGGAATTAGGTTACTATGTATCAGAAAGCATATAGCAATTGAACTATTAAAATGACTTGATCTTTATGCTACGCTTATCTATAGGAGTATGTCCATCATACCATTCTCCTAACGATATGATCTTGTTGTTAATAACATCTCAATGTTCATGATAGGGAAACCACAATCATTTATTAACCAACAAGCTAGTATTATGAAGAGGCTTTACTAGGGACTCTAATTTAGTTTACAAATCACACAAGTATTAATGTTTCCTTGTTAATAATGTTATAGCATGAATGCAAACATTTATCATAAACACAAAGATATAATAATAACTACATTTATTATTGCCTCTAGGGCATATCTCCAACAATAACAACAAAACACTTTATTTATTGGCCTCTAGGGAATATCTCCTTCACTTTGGCACGGGCTCCTCCACTATGAGCCGGGTCTTCGGCATGGGCTCTTCCACCACACGCTAGGAGGTCGACCCCTCTGAAAGTGCATGTGTGCCCCATGTTTGGTTTTGCTAATTAATGACGATCGTTATGGGCTTATGTTTGCATTGAGTTTTACTTGTAGGAAATTTCCATAGGCACTCCTTGAGCCATATGGTGGTCTCAAAGGTTGAAAGAAGGAAAAAATAAAGAAGATCAAGTGATGACCAAGATATTCAAGGAGTGATCCAAAGATTGGTCATGAGAGAGTTGACCATATGGCAAGTGTTTCGTGAAGAATAAGATGGAGTGATATCTCTTGTGTACCTTCAAGACACCAACACAATAAATAAAGAAGAAATGATGTGCAAGTTCAAGATGATCCATCTCACAGAGATCTTATGCTTGAAGCTTGCCATACTTATGGTGATCATGGATATGTGAAGATATGCCTAAAAGAGAGGCTCTCCTATAGTAGAGTATGGGGGAGCAATTTGAAAGTCTTCACCAAGATAGCACAATCAAGAAAGGTGTTCCATATTGAGATGGATAAGATCGTCATCATTAAGCTCAGTGGAACATGCGCAAGGCAAAGGTATGTTCTTGATAGGGTTTCTTTCTTATTGATCGTTTGGGAGACCGGTTTATAGGATATATTGTTGTACTATCAAGAGGGGCTCCGAGCGCGTAACTTGATCATATATTTTGGAGACAGTTCAACCTTTGAAAACTTGGCATAATATTTCTTGGCTCTTATTTGGTTCTTATCCATGAGAGGATTTAAATCTTGTGTCAATCTCCATGACAATCTCAAGTTCATTGAAAACGGATATCATATGCATTCTCTATTGTGTTTTTGATATTGGAGGCTTTACTAGTTTGTCTTTTATAGATAGGCTAACCTTTCATAATTTGGTTCTATCCTCCCATGCTGGACTATTATGGTTCCCTACATGATCTTGTAGAGCTTGTTACTATCTTTGAAACAAGCTCAGGATCATCAAGATTGGAGTCTGGATGCAAAAGTTATGGTTGTTTCGTTTGTCTTTTATAGATAGGCTAACCTTTCATCATTTGGTTCTATCCTCCCATGCTGGACTATTATGGTTTCCTACATGATCTTGTAGAGTTTGTTACTATCTTCGAAACGAGCTCAAGATCATCAAGATTGGAGTCTGGATGCAAAGTTATGGTTGTTTCAGTTTTGCAGTTTCTGCCAGTTTTCAGGCCCAAAAATCCACCCTTGTACTAAGGCTCGTGCACCGAAGTCCTTAACCATATTTTGGCCTCAGTAAATCAAAATATCTAGGCTAGGGGAGGATAATATGTCCTAGGGCGTCCCAAACGACCATATTTGGTTGGAGGGGCTATAAAAGGTCCCCTTATTCCCTCCTTGGGATGGTGGCTTGATTAATAATCTCTCTCCTCCATTGTTGACCTTCAAATCTTGCCCTTCCTATCTATTCCTCCTATGATTTTCACATCTTCTTGAGGGATTTGGAAGAGTAGATCTAGATCTACAGTCCTACCAAATCAAATCCCCTTTGTGTGACGGAATCCTTGAGATTTAGATCTTGAAGAATTTCGTGTTCTATTCTTGTGTTCTTCCTATCTTATTCCCCCAATAGCTTTTGTAGCTTTGGTGGAATTTGAGAGTGAGGGACCTGCCATTGCATTTGGTGCATCGGTTTGAGTTCTTGTTGAGGATTCGGTTGGGGTGAAAGGTGAGAAGCTTTTTAATCTTGAGTTCTTGGAACCCTAGAAGGTTTGGTTGTTTTGCAGCTTGTGGTGATCTTGGGATCCTCCAATACAGTTGTGAATGTGTACCCTAAGCTTGTTGTAAAGGCACTGGTTTCCGTCTCGAAGGACACTGATAGTGAAGAAGTGAATCAAGCCTTTCGTGGTGAGGTTCACATGATAATACGGTGAGACCTCTCGTGGCGCTAGTGGTCTTAGTACCGCCCACCCCTCCAAAGATACATACTCCCTTGAAGGAAGGAACTCGGTAATACATCGGCATCTCCACGTGTCTCGGTTATCTCTATACCCGAAATATTTACTTATGCATTTTACTTTGTGATAGCCTTCGTGCTTGAAGTCATTTATCTTGCTATCCCATAGTTGTGTGTCTTGCCTAGCATAAGTTGTTGGTGCACATGGGTGAACCATAGTTTATATAGGTTTTATGCTAGACAAAGTAAACGCTAGTTTTATTTTGCATTTGTTAAGTCCATTTGTAAAAGTTTTAAACCTCCTATTCACCCCTCCTCTAGGCGGCATTTGTGTACTTTCACCCTCTAGGACCTATAGTGTGGGCCCCTCCACCCAACGCCACCAGCCCCTGTACTACGGGTTCAGCCCAGACGACTTTACCACTAAGCCGATGTCGTCTTTGCACTCGTTGGACTTTGACTCCAGCAGCTTCGACAGTTTCACCGACTCAGATTAGAGCCTTAGGATGTTTATTATGCAGTTGATCGTACTACTTATCTTACTGTATTTTGCTAGACTTCAGGATGAATAGTATGTTTAATTAATGTGCTACTTATATTGTGCTATATCTTGCTAGACTTTAGAATGTTTAATGTTTATGCAACATGACGCTATGTTAATATGGTCATATATGCATCATATGGATTTGACGTGTGTCATGTGTGGTTACGTATATGGACAGAGACTTTCACATGGTGCTTCCTTAGAACTTTGAAACTAGAACCGTATGTTCTTTGAACTATATGTATATTCAATCTACCTTGTTCAGACTATATGTGCTATAATAGTTTGAAATAATAGTTGTTTTCTAATGATCTGACTCAGAACATCCGTGCAACCCAAGACCCGGCTTCCTGGAGCAGGTCTTCAGAAGACAATAATACTATGGAACATTTGAAGTAATCGTTGAGACACACAAAAAGCCCGGACCCCACTTCACGGATCAAGTCACCAACCAGCCGACCGTCACCTATTTCAATGGACCTACCTGGACATAGTTTCTAAATCTCTACCAGATAAACGTCGGGGACATCATCATCTTTACTCTCAACTATGTGCATCACATCATTTACTTTGGTTGCATTGAACCCAACTAGTCACAGGACGAGGATGAGTACTATGACAATAAATATGCTAAGGAGTAGCTAGCTAACTACTTACTATGCATGCATGTTACCTCTCTAGCTAGTTAAATGCAGTAATAATTACTTCTGGATGATGTTACTTTATTTTCTCTGCTACTGTATACGAAGATAAACAGAATAGATGGAAAAGGCGAGATGACCTTCAGGCTCATCACCGCTCGTGTTAAATAGGTTGTTAGCCGATAGGATTACAACAGAATACATCTTGACGTACAAGGCAACACTGGTAGAAAACGCCCTATAGGTCCCGGTTGGTAAGGGGCATTAGTCCCGGTTGCCCAACCGGGATGGGGCAATCGGGACTAAAGCTCTAACCTTTAGTCCCGGTTGCCCCGCCAACCGGGACAAATGGGGGCACACGTGGCGGCATCAGAGCGCGAGGGGGGTGGAGCATTACTCCCGGTTCGTAACACGAACCGGGACTAATAACCTGCTGCCGCGGCAGAGATTTGGCCCATTTCTCTGCCGCGGCAGAGAATTCATTTTGGCACATTTTGTTGCCGCGGTAGCATTTTCGCCACTTTTTGTGCCACGGCAGAGAATTCATTTAGGGTTGTTTTATTGTTTATTTAGTGATTTGCACTTATCAATGAAGGAACCTTATATTACATCATGATGACAACATTATATTCAATACACGGATCGAGTTCATGCACTACATACAAAAGTTGCTATTCGATGCTACCGGCCAATTTCTTGAAATTTGCTATTTTTACAATTCCTATTGTCTATACACAGCCGAGTAGTATTCCCCTTGTGTGTTTAGGACTTCTGCATCCAAGAATCCCGCCAATTCCTCCTGAATTGCTCGTACGCGATCCTTTGGCAGAAGACCGTCCCGTAGACGTTCGATCTGATTTAAAAAAGGAGTCAGCCTATATGAATGAAACTAAACACAATTTGATTGTAATTAAAAACTATAGAAATTGTTTACGTACGTGGAGTTGCTCTAAATTTCTGCCCTTCTCATCGCACGTCTGCCAGATGAACTCGCATACATAGTATCCACATAGATTGTTACCTGGTCCCTGCGTCAGGCACTTTACGAGAACAGAGTTCAATCAAAATAATAATCAAGCATGATAATAACTGTATTAAAACTAGAATCAAAGTGATGCACGGATATAGCTAGTGGTGCTTACATTTAGTGGTTGAAATGTAAGCTCCTCTTTCCAAACACCCCTAGCCTTCTTGGTGAACCGTTTCCAAGCGCTGCCCGGCGTAGAAAACGAATAAAATAAGTTATTAAGTACTTGATATCATAAAATTCACGAACATTGCCGATATAGTGTCGTAATGATTAGAATTACCGCTGGAGAAGTATCTGCATGTCCTTCCACGTCTCAAGGGGTTTATGTTTTGAGTCCATGACTAGTACACGCCCTTTGTCAAGTTGAATGATTAACAGAATATAGTGGAAGCTGCAAATGCATAACTAATCAATTATATACTTAACATCGAGTAAGCGAAATAGAAAGTGTATACAAGGCAATAACACTCACTCGAAGTTGTAAGGAAATAGTATTTCCCTTTTGGTTTCTTGAAACCTTAACGCGTGTACTATATTATCCTCCGTATCCTGGGGGCTTATTTTGAGATTAGCTTCATGAACCCAATATGGGTCAATGAAGCCAATGTCATAGATTTGTCCTCTGCTGCATTCGAGAATCTTCATTCTGCATATTACAGTATGATTATATACATGCGATAAACAAAATAATATAGCTGGAGACTAAATTAATTACAGAATTAGTACTTACAGACAATAGGCACTGATGATCGATTTGTCCAAAGCATCTTGCTTGAATGATTGAAATAGTTCATCAAATTCAATGGATATCATGTCATCCTTATCTTTCCCATGATGCTTTTTTGTAACCCCCAGCACTATCCAGTTAGCCCCGGCCCTTGTGGCATGCATGTACCAGTTATGCAATCTTCGCATTTTTGTTGGAAGATTGTTTACCTCCTCAGGTTTGAAGAGAGGTTTTCCGTACTGGTATTTGTATGCTACTTCACTCACGGGGAAGAACTCTAACTGGGATAAGTAGTGGGCAATACTCATACCTTGAGCAGCTGCAGCTTCTCCGTATTGTGCAACTACCTCTGGATCATACTGCTCTTCGGCCCCATATTTGCTCGACCCCACATTGGTTTGAGAAATCACCTTGAGAGGGGCGCAAGTCTGTTTTGCTTGTTCTCCGAGCTGGGCAACAGATTTCCCGCTTGCATCAGTAATGCTCTTCGAGGCTTTTTGTGCCTCATGTGAATTGAGCATAGAACGCTCATAGTCTGATGACAGCTTTGGCTCGGGTTGATGAAGATCCTTTAGCATTTTCAACACTTTGGCTTTTCCTTCTTTGGTGCTGGGGAACTCTGGCTCTTTCGGCCGCCTCAGCTTAAAACGTCGTTTCCGCATCAACGATCGCCCTGATCTCCTCGTCAAGACACCATAAGCTCTCTTGGGAGGAACCGTTGGTACTTTTGGAAGAGGCTCTTGTTTATGTTTCGGCGATCGCTTACGACGCATAGTAGCGGTACGCTTACGCTTTTTATCCTGAGGCGCCGGCGATGACTCCCACGGCGATGGCTGCACCGGAGATTGGTGAGGCGACGGAGCCGGGTGAGGCGACGAAGACGGCTGCCGCGGCGGCGACGACCTCGCTAGAGACGGGTGAGGCGGCGGCGAAGATGGCCTTGGCGTGTGATTTCGAAGCACGATACATTCCTTCGGCCATAGAATGGTGACGTTTTTTGCGTCACCCAGCACAGTCACATCCCCTTCACCAGCAGGGTAGTGAAGATCCAAAACCTCAAAGGTGGGCATGATTTCATCCACGCCAACAACAACGTAGCCCTCTGGAACCGGACGACAGTGGTAAGTTGGTGTGGGTCCAATTGGTAAGGCATAGCCGACCGACACCTTCATTGATATGTTCACAACTTTGACATGTAGCTCGCAGTGTGTCATCTCTGTGATATCATCCACTGGGTAGCCAACAGGAGCCATCGTCGGTGCATCATCGTCATCGCCATTGTCATCACCCGGGACCTCGGTGGAAGCCACACTTTTTCGATTATTCGATAGGCGGTAGCATCGAATGCGGTGTCTTTGAGATGGGCAGTAGTACTTGCTCTTTAAGTGCGTTAATTTCATCTTGTTGTTGCTTTAATCGTTCTTCAATTAAACGCATTTGCTCTTTTGACTTCGCTTCAACCGCCTGTCCTTACTCCTCCGATGGCTTCTATCAGATATTTCTTCCTCTCTTGAAACCCAGTCCTCCATGATTGGGAGCCTATTGTGCCTCGTGTTCGTCCATCATGTTCCTTATTTCCAAGGCGAGTGTGAGCTCATCATTCTCTCTATCGGAATGAAGTCCCCATCTTTAACATCCTTTGCTTTTCGATCCTCTCGATTGGCAAGGGTCTTCTTTATGTCGTATGTTATATATACACCTCCTTCCAAGTCCAACGTGCCCCATGCCCGTAAAACCAATTCCTTGCACGTTCTACCCAATAAATGCATCTGCAGGGTGATCTTTTTATCACGCAGTTCCTGCTCAAGTTTCTCCCACTTAGGAATGTCAGCCCTGTAGCCACCTTGCCCCATAGTATGGTGATACTTCTTGTTAAGAGCATTCAGCTTATTCGTTTCAGACATTTTCTTAGCTTTTTCTGATTTCTTGTATTCCACAAACTCAGCCCAGAATGGTTTTATCTTCTCAAACTGAATATTCTTGAAATCGGGAGTCTTCTTTTTCACGACATAGTCAAGGTGCAATCTTTTCTTCCAGTTGGTGAAACACTGGGCCATCTTCTTCAAAGCCCACTCCCTGACCTTAGCCTCCATGGATCTCCCATGTTGTAAGGCGTCCTCAACTGGATCCTCCGCATTTGGATCCAGCTCTATCTTCGGTAGTTTGAAATTAACCATGAGCCTCTTCCACAGTAAATCTTTGGCGTGGTTAGGGACAAATAAACATGTTCCCTCTTCATCCACATTAGCAGGCCTATTCCAATTTCTAATGGTGATCGGGATTAAGTCCCTAACGATTACTCCGTATTGTGCCACAAATTTGGTTGTGACAACTTCGGGAGCCGTCGGTTTGCCGTCTTCAGCGACATCTTCGATCCTGAACCTCTCATGGTCTTGCAACTTTTTGGTTGGGCCTCGTCTGCTCTTTTCAGTAGATTCCTTCGATCCGGAGGGCTAAAAGAAGAAAGATCGTCGTTACTATTTCTATATAGATAGCAGATGATTAATTAATGAATTGATTTATATTACATGCACCTCGCCAGAGCGGTCGTCTTCTCGATTACACAAGGCATCGCCTTCTCCCTCGCGGAAGGCAACACCTTCAACCTCAAACAAGTTGTCTACTCTGGTAAAAAGAGGATCACCCTCACCGGAGTTGTTCAGAAACGTTGATACGTCTAAATTATCTTCCCCACAGATCACACCTTGGATCAACTCTTCCTTTTCTTCGTCTCTGACGTGTGGGTCCATATTTTCTGGATAGGTGGAAAAATGAATAAGTCAAAGCGGCTAAAGGAGAAAGTTAAATACGGTGTTGAGAGATATAAACCCTAATTCAGAGAAACCCTAATATATACATACACAATAATAAAAATGAAGAGAAAGGGAAACCGTGTAGTAGATAGGCACATCGTCGAACCCACATGCACCTAAGTTGCTTGACAATGTGAATCGGGTCTGGGGCTACCCACAGTGACTGACCAGTGGGGCCGAAGACCAATAATACCAAAGTAATTAATAATACCTAACTAATAATAAACCTAATAATCGAAACACCGAAAAGAAAGGGAAACAATCAACACATGGCATCGATGCAATGCTCAATCAAGTATGATGATATGACAAGTTAATTTGCATTGAATGTAACCCTAAGACATGCTCGACGATTTAATCGGGGTTCCAAGGGGTGAAAACCCTAACTCGGAGAAACTCCGGAACATATGAGAGGGGTGCATTTGTTCTTCTAATTATACTTGTCATTTAAGTTGTTGAACAATGCATGATTATAGTTTAGATAGATAGGTTTCATTTTTCTGAACAATTTGATATATTATTTGTATTTTTCTGACTTATAAACAATAAGTTATTGATTTTACAATATTAAATCATTTTCTGGAATTAAAAAAAAGGCAAATAGTTTTTACACCGGGGCGCACCCTAGCCAGTGAGACTGACAGAAGAGCCCCAGTGCCAACTCAGCCTCCACGCGTACAGATCATTTTCCTACCATAGAGAAGTCTACCCACTGAGGCTGACTGATGGGCCCCAGGCCACATCAGCTGTGATGCAGCCCGTCCTCCGACCGCTACTACATCTACTCCCACGAGCTACCCAAATGGACCCATGACTCGTGCCCGAGCCAAGCTCCTTCAAACTAAGGTGAACTCGCTCCTCTCCTTGTGTGACTTCGACACCCCCTTGGATGGCTTGCTACTTCACACGCAAACTCTGTGCATCATCAGGTACGAAGAAGCCACCAGTCGCTGCCAGACGCAAGCGGTACTACCGGTTGGGACGACCGGTACTACCGCTCCAAGCGGACCTACCGCCTCCTCCTACCGCTCGCCACAGGAAGCACTACCCCATGCCCCAGACGCAAGCGGTACTACCAGTCCTGTAACCGGTACTACCGGTGGCCGGTACTACCGCCCCTCTCGCCGCCATCGACGCCTCGGCCAGCTCCAGGCCCTCAAGCGGTACTACCGCTCACCAGCGGTACTACACCGGTACTACCGATTCTGGGACCGGTCCTGCTGACTGATCACCTAAGTTCGGCCTGTGCCTTGTAACCCAACCTATCATTTATCTCTCCGTTAAAACTACCCCTGTTTTGTGGCTGGACTATATAGCCCCCACCTCTATTGTAAACGTTTGACTTGGATAATAATAGATATTAAGGAAACCTTTGAGGACTTATATCTATTGGTCTCATGCTCCTACTAAGGAGCACCGGATTATCCACCCACCTCTTGGATCTTGCTTAAGTGCGTTCAAGTTGTACAAGGCCTTGGGTTCTCGGTGTCTCGCCCCAAGTCGTCAAGATCTCACCAGCACCTCATCCCCGTTGTTGGCGTGGAGAGCGAGCTTAGCACACCGATCCTAGGGATTATGTTGGACCGGTTGCCACCGGCGTGAGGAGTAGGCGTGTATCGTGTTTTGGTGTGTGTGTGTTCGTGGTTTTCATCGCCTTCATCGATTTCATCCCCCGACCACCTCGTTCCCCTCGTTTCTCGTGGAATTCGTGAAAGATCGGGCCAACCCCAGGGTTACCCCCCCAACATATTGGTATCAAGAGCACGGTTGATCACGAATTTCCCCCCAATTTTTCTTTTATCCGCCTTAAAATCGAAAATCCTACCAAAAAGAGCCCCAATTTGCCTTCGGATCGATCTCTGGATTTGGTGAGTTTTTCGTGGTTTTGGTCCATAGATCTGTTGCTTTGGGAGTCGATCTATAGCCCCTGTTGTTTCTAGCCCAGCCTTTCGGTCAGTTTTCCCACGAATTTGAGGTTCTTGGAAAGATCATCGCATTCCAGTTCTGTGCCAAGCGGTACTACCGCAAGTAACCGGTACTACCGGTAGTACTAGCGGTACTACCGCTCACCGGTACTACCGGTTGTCACAAGCGGTACTACCGCTGGACCCTGGCTGTTTCTCCTCGCTGTCGTTGCTGTCGTTTTGTCACGACCTTTTCCACCTCGCTTGTTCGTGTTTCGCGTGTTTGTCGCCATTTGTTCACAACAGCTTCCGCATCAAAGTCATTCCGCGCTCAACAACACCGCGACACTCGAACATTTCCACCCACCATCGGTTGCAAGTCGTCAACGATACCATAGGTATAACTTGCACCACCTTGACAGCCCCATATCTTCCTTTGTGTGTACCTATCCTATGAGAGCAACTCATTTTGTGTTTGTCTAAGCATTGTGCACTTGCCTTCGGAAAAGTGAGAGTGTGAGGCTAAATACAAAAGCTAACATAGTAGCATAGCAAGGGAGAAAAAGATTCAAAAAAAAAGATGAGTAATAAGAAAACGATAGAATAGTAAGATACATAGTCTCCCAATACAAAGAGTATACCAAGCTTGTAAGCCATCAAGAGAAAAGAAAGAGCGCACCGAGGCAAGTGCACAAATCTATTGCTTACACTCTTTTGGCAAACGAGTTGTGGTCTCTCCTTGTGTTGGCACGACAGCCGAGCATAGTCTTCGTTAGGACCTTTTGTGCTCATTTTCATAGTCGTGCTAACCCCCTTTTTCTCCACGTGTGTGTTTTCTGTGTTTTTGGTAGATCGTATCCTTTTTGCTTTTGATCTTTGGTTCTTTACCACGTAGGACAATAACCTTTTGCTTGGATCGTTTCGTTTGGTTTTCCACAACCCTTACCTTCCACCAAAAGCCTTTGAGAGTTTCTTGCCATTTCACTTTTGCGCTTTCGCTCATTTGTGTGGCAATTGGTTTGATATAATCTCCAAGGTGAGGTAACAGGCTAACTCTCCACACCCTTTCTCTCCATATACAACCATTGTTGGCTTTGCATCATGGACAGGCATGGAGAGCCATCCCAACCACCACCACCTCCGGAGGATGATAACCAATTCATGACAAGATGGGACCATTGGAAGATCCGAGGAGAATTCAACTATCGTTGTGAAGCTCTCGAGCGGCGCCAAGATGAACAATTTAGCGAGGCCCGTGTGGAATTCAAGAACATTGACAACCGCTTCGAAGAAGTCCGTGGCCAAATGCATGCCATGCAACACAACCTCGGGCATCAAAATGAAGCTCTTGGTCGTGCACTCGCCTCAACGGATGAGAAGCTCCAACACATCATCGATGGACTCGCAAGGACACGCCGCGAATCAAGCTCATCTCGGCACTCATCAAGTGAAACAAGTGCACCTCGTCACGCTTCAAGGCACCGGATGGACCCGTTCTTCAATCCATAAGCTCTTCGCAGTGGTACCATCTCCGGCCACGCCGCGACATCAAGCTATGATGGTGACCTCTCCGCAAGACCTCCAAGACGTGAAGCAAACCGACCACAACCAAGGGCTGGTGATTCAACAAGAGCATCCTCGCAGACCACCACGGCCATCGACGTCGACACGCTCCTTCAACAACAAGTGCACCTTCGAAGAGGACGAACAAGATCATCGTCGACGTGAAGCACTCGAAGATCCTCCAAGCGTCATCATAGACATGAGCGCCTCGTCGCCAACATAATGGTCATGACGAGCCTACCCTACACCAAGAAGAAGAGCAAAGACATGGCGCATACTCGACGTCCTCCTCGCCACATGGCGCAAGCTAATGCTCCTCGCCATCAACCACGACAAGAGCAAGAGCAAGCTCCCCAAGCTCGTCGTGAGGACCACCAACCTCCTCCTCGTCCGCATCCGCGACAAGAAAACGAGCACGCTCCCCAAGCTCATCGTCAACAACAAGTTCCTCCACCAAACGCGGCACCTCAATAACCACGCGAGCATCGCAACAATCACCAAGCAAGACATGAGAGCTCGGATGATAATGATGACCGTCCAAATAATGGCAACCGACGCAACCGGAACCGCAATGGAGAAGAAACTTTCGGCAAGCTCAAATTCACCATGCCCAAGTTCACCGGTTCCAATGAGCCCGAGGAATATCTCTCTTGGGAACTCAAGGTCGACAAGATCTTCCGCATGCACAATTATAGCAATGAGAAGATGATGGCCATGGCATCTCTCGAGTTTGATGAGTATGCCAACCTTTGGTGGGAACAAGTCCAACTCGCTCGCGAAGCAAAAGAAGAGCCTCCAATCGCCACTTGGCAAGATATGAAGGCTCATATGAGATCCCGCTTTGTTCCTTCACACTACACGCGTGACCTTTTCAACAAGCTTCAAACGCTTAGTCAAGGGACAAAGATCGTGGAAGAGTACTTCAAGCAAATGGAGCTCAACATGATCCGTGCCAACATTGAAGAGCGAGATGAGCAAACAATGGCACGCTTCCTCAATGGCTTGAACCATCCCATCAAACGCATCACCGAGTTCCAAAAGTACAACAACATGGTTGAGCTTGTGCACATCGCATCCAAGGCCGAGCGCCAAGTGCAAGAGGACATCAAGTACAACAAGCCAAAGACGTACTTCACCTACAAGCAAGCGCCAACCACTACTCCAACAACACCAAGTGGAAGCTCCCCAAGTACAACCAAGCTTCCCTTCAAGCCAACTATTCCCCAAGGAAAACAGCCCCCAAGTGGCAAACAAACACGGGATGATCAACCATTCAATGGTGAATGCTACAAGTGTGGAGGCAAAGGGCACAAGTCCAATGCATGTGGAAACAAAAAAGTTTTGTTCATCCATGACAACGGCGATGAAGAATACTTGAGTGAAGAGTTTGATGCAAGGGTCAAGGAAGCCATGGCAAGGCAACACTTGGAAGAGGACCAAGAACTTCTTGTGTGTGAGCATGACGCAAGTCCATCGCTTGTGGTCACAAGGGTCTTGACTACCCAAGCCAATGAAAATGAAGACCAACGCTCGAACATCTTCCAAACTCGTTGGCATCAATGGGAAGTCCATCAAAGTTGTCATCGATGGAGGAAGTTGCCACAACCTCAGCACGGAATTGTGTGAAACTCAACCTCACCCTTCACCCACATAGACACCCCTACCATATCCAATGGCTAAGTGACCAAGGATCCGTCAAGATCAAGCACACCGTCTCGGTGACGCGTTCTCCATTGGACACTACAAGGACACGGTGGAATGTGACGTGGTTCCAATGACGGTTTGTCACATGTTGCTCGGAAGGCAGTGGCCAAATGCCACGTGTACCTTGCATAATGGTCACTCAAACACCTACACTTTCAAATGGCTTGATAAAACTTGTGTGTTGCAACCAATGACTCCTAGCCAAATAATTGCGGACAATGCAAAGGCTTTAGCGAGGGCGCACACGCAAAAACACCTTGTGAGAAGAGTGGTGAGCGAGAACCACACCATAGTGAGTGAGAGCTACAAGCCAAACTCGAGCGGAAAAACTAAGAGTGTTCTTCTTGCCACCAAAAGTGAGATGAGAGAAGTGAGGAACAACCCATCCATCTTGCACTACGTCCTCGTATGCAAGGGACTAGCGCAAGGAACTAATGACTTGACAAATATTCCTCCTTCTTTGATGGCTGTTTTGCAGGAATTCCAAGATGTATTTCCCGAAGAGCTTCCTCATGGCCTTCCTCCTCTTCGTGGAATCGAGCACCGTATCGACCTCATACCCGGCGCACCACTACCAAACCGCGCTGCGTATCGCACAAACCCGGAAGAGACAAAGGAGATCGAGCGTCAAATCAACCAACTCGTCTCCAATATTTGCACAATGTTCAATAAACAAAGGGATTGACGATTTCTATTTGCACAAGGGTTTTCTTTTCAAACAAAACAAGCTTTGCATTCCGAAATCCTCTCTCCAACTTTTGCTTCTTCAAGAGTCCCATGGTGGAGGCCTTATGGGTCACTTTGGCCGTGACAAGACATATGACATGCTCTCCACTCACTACTTTTGGCCAAAGATGAAAGCGCGACTTGACGTGGAGCGCCACGTTCAACGATGCACTACATGTATCCAAGCTAAGTCTAAGTCCAACCACTTTGGTCTTTATATGCCATTGCCTATTCCTCATGCACCTTGGTCGGACATTAGCATGGACTTTGTATTAGGCTTGCCTAGATCTAAACATGGTCACGATTCCATATTTGTAGTCGTGGATCGCTTTTCAAAAATGGCACATTTCATTCCGTGCAATAAGACCGATGATGCTTCACATGTCGCAAATTTGTTTTTCAGGGAAATAATTCGGCTACACGGCGTACATTTAACAATCGCCTCCGACCGTGACGTAAAATTCATGAGCTACTGGAAGACCCTCATGGCCAAGCTCGGCATCAAGCTCCTATTCTCGTCCGCCTCGCATCCTCAAACCGATGGACAAACCGAGGTAGTCAATCGAAGTCTTGGCACACTTCTCCGGGTGTTGTTAAAGAAGAACCTTAAAGACTGGGAGGAATGCATTCCACACGCCGAGTTCGCCTACAACCGCGCCAAGCACTCCACCACCATGAGGAGCCCGTTCATGATCGTCTATGGATTCGAGCCTCTCACCGCGCTCGATATCCTTCCACTTCCACTTCATGAACGTGCCAATATGGACGTTGTCAAGCGTGCCCAAGCAATGATGAAACTCCATGAAGACACACGAGCTACTATCGAGCAACAAGTCCTTCGCCTTCGCCAAGCATCAAGGCTAAACAAGACCAAGAAAGAGATGATCTTTGATGAGGGCGACCTTGTATGGATACACTTGAGTAAAGACCGCTTCCCAAGGAACGCGACTCCAAGCTAAAGCCAGGCGACGGACCATTCAAGGTGCTAAAAGGATAAACAACAACGCCTATGTGATCGATATACCAACATCGAAGTATCTTGTGAGCTCGACATTCAATGTCAAGGACCTCTCACCCTACCATGGCGAAGAGGAAGTTGTGCCGGTTGCAGAGTCGAGGACGACTCTTTCCCAAGGGGGGGGAGCTGATGCAGCCCGTCCTACGACCGGTACTACATCTACTCCCACGAGCTACCCAAGTGGACCCATGACTCGTGCAGCCAAGCTCCTTCAAACTAAGGTGAACTCGCTCCTCTCCTTGTGTGACTTGACACCCCTTGGATGGCTTGCTCCTTCACACGCAAACTCAGTGCATCATCAGTCGAAGAAGCCACCGATCATTGCAGACGCAAGCGGTACTACCGGTTGGGACGACCCGTACTACCTCCAAGTGGACCTACCGCCTCCTCCACGCCGCCACAGAAGCACTACCCCATGCCCAGACGCAAGCGGTACTACGGTCAGAATCGGTACTACGGTGGGACATTACCGCCCCCTCCTACCGCCCATCGACGCCTCCGGAAGCTCCAGGCCCTCAGCGGTACTACCGCTCGAGCGGTACTAGTCACCACCGGTACTACGGTTACCGGACCGGTACTACCGGGTCCTGCGACTGATCACCTAAGTTCGCCCCTGTGCCTTGTAACCCAACCTATCATTTATCTCTCCGTTAAAACTACCCCCTTTTGTGGCTGGACTATATATAGCCCCACCTCTATTGTAAACGTTTAGACTTGGATAATAATAGATATTAAGGAAACCCTTTGAGGACTTATATCTATTGGTCTCATGCTCCTACCAAGGAGCACCGGATTATCCACCTCTTGGATCTTGCTTAAGTGCGTTCAAGTTGTACAAGGCCTTGGGTTCTCGGTGTCTCGCCCCAAGTCGTCAAGATCTCACAGCACCTCATCCCCGTTGTTGGCGTGGAGCGAGCCACCAACACCGATCCTAGGGATTATGTTGGACCGGTTGCCACCGGCGTGAGGAGTAGGCGTGTATCGTGTTTTGGTGTGTGTGTGTTCGTGGTTTTCATCGCCTTCATCGATTTCATCCCCCGACCACCTCGTTCCCCTCGTTTCTCGTGGAATTCGTGAAAGATCGGGCCAACCCCAGGGTTACCCCCCCCCAACAAGCTGCCACGCGAGCACGAGTGACGTCAGCACGACGTCACGCTGGCGGTGAGCTCCCAGGCAGCGGCAGCGGCGGCGATAGCGGGCACCCCTGGACGCGCGGATGGGCGCGTTAGAGAGAGCGCGATGCAGGAAGAAAGGGAGTGGCGCTCCTTGTTGGTCACCGGGCGTCGCCTCCGCCGAGCTCAGCGGCGGCGTCGGGAACACGGGAGAGTAGTACAGAGAGGAGGGAGAGAAAGAAGAACCGTGAGGATCAAGCTCACCAGAACACGACGGAGGTGGTGGCGAGGCCGAGCTCGGAGACGCTGAATCGACGGAGGCGACGCCAGACGGAGCTTCCAATCCAGCGATTGAGGTCAAGCGCGAGGAAAAATGCAGCAGGCGCGTGGACGGAGGCGGTGGTGGCGACGAACGCGGGTGGCGGCGAAGCTCGGGCAAGCCGTCAAAAGTGCGTCGGTGAGAAGCAGAGAAGTGAGATGGGAAGAAGAAAGGACGCGTCTATAACGAAGGGCCTTTAGTCCCGTTGGTGGCTCCAACCGACTAAAGACATACGTCCTTGGAGCCACCAACCGACGATACTCCAATATTTTCAGCAGACCAAGGGTTGGCCTTGAAGTCTTTAGTCGGTTGGTGGCTCCAACCGACATATTCCCGATTTCAAATTTTTCGTATTTTCTCTCTGTTCCGCCTTATTTTTTATTTTGGGGTTTAAATTTGTATTTTTTAAATGATAATTAATTTGGAATTTAGAAAAACTTTAAACATAAAAGTGTTTGGATTTGAATAAATAATTCAAAACCATTTTCTGTTTAAAAATAATTAATGTAACCATTGAAAATATGAACCATTTACAATTAAAATGAATTAACTTATATTTTTTAATATCAATTTGGAATTTAGAAAACTTTAAACATAAGAAGTGTATGGATTTGAATAAATAATCCAAAACCATTTTCTATTTCTAAAAATAATTAATGTAACCTTTTAAAATGAATTAACTTATATTTTTGAATATTAATTTGGAATTTAGAAAACTTTAAACATAAAAGTGTTTGGATTTGAATAAATAATTCAAAACCATTTTCTGATTTAAAAACAATTAATGTAACCATTTAAAATATGAACCATTTACAATTAAAAATGAATTAACTTATATTTTTTAATATCAATTTGGAATTTAGAAAAACTTTAAACATAAGAAGTGTATGGATTTGAATAAATAATCCAAAACCATTTTCTATTTCTAAAAAATAATTAATGTAACCTTTTAAAATGAATTAACTTATATTTTTGAATATTAATTTGGAATTTAGAAAAACTTTAAACATAAGAAGTGTATGGATTTGAATAAATAATCCAAAACCATTTTCTATTTTTAAAAAATAATTAATGTAACCTTTTAAAATGAAGATAGGGGACGAGCATCGTTAGAACTTGCATCGGATCTCTGTAGAAACCACATATTGCGAGTCTAAAAATGATTTTTTCAAAAAATCACGGGCGATAGATCATGTACCAATAGTACAAACCGGACCCACTTCCTGCCGATTCGGCAGACATTTGTTATTTTTACCCGGGATGGACGAAAATGTTTGAGATGTACCGGTTGGGAGATAGTCCACGTAAGGTGGTCTAGTATTTTAGTAAAATGTGACGGTAGCATTCTGAAACGGCATTTTGGTGGTTACTTCACAAAACGACCCGTTTTTTGCGCTCGGAAAATGGAAAAGGGTTTTTCCGTGCGACAAAAAGGAAAACTTCCTCCTGCAACATTGTTCTCCATACCAATGTCCACACACATGCATAATATGGGCACAACATCACAAACTATGTCGTGATTCAGCACATAACATCGGTCATTTGGACCGAAAGCCATGAAACCTCGAACATGATAGGTCATTTTGTAAAGGTTTTTTCGAAACATGATCAATATACCAAGTCTGGTATTTTTCCTTTCAACTATGTAACAAAATATGACACCACGCGAAGGATTTTCATTGTTCGGATTTTTTTTGAATTTATTATGCCCGTTTTGAATTATCTGAATTTCTAACTATGGTCGAACCGGTGTGCATGAAGATAGGGGACGAGCATCGTAAGAACTTGCATTGGATCTCTGAAGAAACCACATATTGCGAGTCTAAAAATGATTTTTTGAAAAAATCACGGGCGATAGATCATGTACCAATAGTACAAACCGGACCCACTTCCTACCGATTCGGCAGACATTTGTCATTTTTACCCGGGATGGACGAAAAGGTTTGAGATGTACCGGTTGGGAGATAGTCCATGTAAGGTGGTCTAGTATTTTAGTAAAATGGGACGGTAGCATTCTGAAACGGCATTTTGGTGGTTACTTCACAAAACGACCCGTTTTTTGCGCTCGGAAAATGGAAAAGGGCTTTTCCGCATAAAAAGGAAAACGTCCTCTGCAACATTGTTCTCCATACCAATGTCCACACACATGCATAATATGGGCACAACATCACAAACTATGCCGTGATTCAGACATAACATCGGTCATTTGGACCGAAGCCATGAAACCTCGAACATGATAGGTCATTTTGTGAAGGTTTTTCGAATGTGATCAATATACCAAGTCCGTATTTTTCCTTTCAACTATGTAACAAAATATGACACCACGCCAAGGATTTTCATTGTTCGGATTTTTTTGAATTTATTATGCCCGTTTTGAATTATCGAATTTCTAACTATGGTCGAGCAGTGTGCATGAAGATAGGGGACGAGCATCGATAGAACTTGCATTGGATCTCTCAAGAAACCACATATTGCGAGTCTAAAAATGATTTTTCAAAAATCACGGCGATAGATCATGTACGTAGTACAAACCGGACCCACTTCCCTCGATTCGGCAGACATTTGTCATTTTACCGGGATGGACGAAAAGGTTTGAGATGTACCGTTGGGAGATAATCCATGTAAGATGGTCTAGTATTTTAGGAAAATGGGACGGTAGCATTCTGAAACGGCATTTTGGTGGTTACTTCACAAAACGACCCGTTTTTTGCGCTCGGAAAATGGAAAAGGGCTTTTCCGTGCGACAAAGTTGTTCTCCATACCAATGTCCACACACATGCATAATATGAGCACAACATCACAAACTATGCCGTGATTCAGCACATAACATCGGTCATTTGGACCGAAAGCCATGAAACCTCGAACATGATAGGTCATTTTGTGAAGGTTTTTTCGAAAGATGATCAATATACCAAGTCTGGTATTTTTACTTTCAACTATGTAACAAAATATGACACCACGCGAAGGATTTTCATTGTTCGGATTTTTTTTTGAATTTATTATGCCCGTTTTGAATTATCTGTATTTCTAGCTCTGGTCGCTACGGTGTGCATGAAGCTAGGGACGACGGCGTCGTTAGAACTTGCATTGGATCTCTGAAGAAACCACATATTGCGAGTCTAAAATGATTTTTTCAAAAATCACGGGCGATAGATCATGTACCGTAGTACAAACCGGACCCACTTCTGCGATTCTACAGACATTTGTCATTTTACCGGGATGGACGAAAAGGTTTGAGATGTACCGGTTGGGAGATAGTCCACGAAGGTGGTCTAGTATTTTAGTAAAATGGGACGGTAGCATTCTCAAACGGCATTTTGGTGGTTACTTCACAAAGCGACCCGTTTTTTCGCTCGGAAAATGGAAAAGGGCTTTTCCGCATGCATAAAAAGGAAAACTTCCTCCTGCAACATTGTTCTCCATACCAATGTCCACACATGCATAATATGGGCACAACATCACAAACTATGTCGTGATTCAAAGACATAACATCGGTCATTTGGACCGAAAGCCATGAAACCTCGAACATGATAGGTCATTTTGTGAAGGTTTTTTCGAAACATGATCAATATACCAAGTCTGGTATTTTTCCTTTCAACTATGTAACAAAATATGACACCACGCGAAGGATTTTCATTGTTCGGATTTTTTTTGAATTTATTATGCCCGTTTTGAATTATCTGAATTTCTAACTATGGTCGAACCGGTGTGCATGAAGATATGGGACGAGCATCGTTAGAACTTGCATTGGATCTCTGAAGAAACCACATATTGCGAGTCTAAAAATGATTTTTTAAAAAAATCACGGGCGATAGATCATGTACCAATAGTACAAACCGGACCCACTTCCTGCCGATTCGGCAGACATTTGTCATTTTTACCCGGGATGGACGAAAAGGTTTGAGATGTACCGGTTGGGCGATAGTCCATGTAAGGTGGTCTAGTATTTTAGTAAAATGGGACGGTAGCATTCTGAAACGGCATTTTGGTGGTTACTTCACAATTCGCTTTTTTGCGCTCGGAAAATGGAAAAGGGCTTTTCCGTGCGACAAAAAGGAAAACTTCCTCCTGCAACATTGTTCTCCATACCAATGTCCACACACATGCATAATATGGGCACAACATCACAAACTATGCCGTGATTCAGCACATAACATCGGTCATTTGGACCGAAAGCCATGAAACCTCGAACATGATAGGTCATTTTGTGAAGGTTTTTTCGAAATGTGATCAATATACCAAGTCTGGTATTTTTCCTTTCAACTATGTAACAAAATATGACACCACGCGAAGGATTTTCATTGTTCGGATTTTTTTTTGAATTTATTATGCCCGTTTTGAATTATCTGAATTTCTAACTATGGTCGAGCCGGTGTGCATGAAGATAGGGGACGAGCATCGATAGAACTTGCATTGGATCTCTGAAGAAACCACATATTGCGAGTCTAAAAATGATTTTTTCAAAAAATCACGGGCGATAGATCATGTACCTGTAGTACAAACCGGACCCACTTCCTACCGATTCGGCAGACATTTGTCATTTTTACCCGGGATGGACGAAAAGGTTTGAGATGTACCGGTTGGGAGATAGTCCATGTAAGGTGGTCTAGTATTTTATTAAAATGGGACGGTAGCATTCTGAAACGGCATTTTGGTGGTTACTTCACAAAACGACCCGTTTTTTGCGCTCGGAAAATGGAAAAGGGCTTTTCCGTGCGACAAAAAGGAAAACTTCCTCCGGCAACATTGTTCTCCATACCAATGTCCACACACATGCATAATATGGGCACAACATCACAAACTATGCCGTGATTCAGCACATAACATCGGTCATTTGGACCGAAAGCCATGAAACCTCGAACATGATAGGTCATTTTGTGAAGGTTTTTTCGAAAGATGATCAATATACCAAGTCTGGTATTTTTACTTTCAACTATGTAACAAAATATGACACCACGCGAAGGATTTTCATTGTTCGGATTTTTTTTTGAATTTATTATGCCCGTTTTGAATTATCTGAATTTCTAACTATGGTCGAACGGTGTGCATGAAGATAGGGGAAAGCGTCGTTAGAACTTGCATTGGATCTCTCAAGAAACCACATATTGCGAGTCTAAAATGATTTTTCAAAAATCACGCGATAGATCATGTACTGTAGTACAAACCGGACCCACTTCTCGCCGATTCTACAGACATTTGTCCTTTTACCGGGATGGACGAAAAGGTTTGAGATGTAACGGTTGGGCGATAGTCCATGTAAGGTGGTCTAGTATTTTAGGAAAATGGGACGGTAGCATTCTGAAACGGCATTTTGGTGGTTACTTCACAAAACGACCCGTTTTTTGCGCTCGGAAAATGGAAAAGGGATTTTCCGTGCGACAAAAAGGAAAACTTCCTCCTGCAACATTGTTCTCCATACCAATGTCCACACACATGCATAATATGGGCACAACATCACAAACTATGCCGTGATTCAGCTCATAACATCGGTCATTTGGACCGAAAAAGCCATGAAACCTCAAACATGATAGGTCATTTTGTGAAGGTTTTTTCGAAACATGATCATTGTTCGGCACACATTTAGTCCCGGATGTAGTCACAAACCGGGACTAAAAATATTTTCCGCCATTTCCCACCTCTTCCCGCCAAGTTTTCCCGCCATTTCCTTTCTACTAGAGCTTTTAGTCCCGGATGTAGTCACTAACCGGGACTAATGATATTTCCCGCCATTTCCCAAAGCTTCACGCCAAGTTTTCCCGCCCTTTCCCTCTATATTTAGGGTGATCGTGTCATGGCTATCCACACATCCACACCTTCCTCTCTTAGAACAATGGACAACGCCTACTGGGCCATTCTGACCCTCGAGGAGACCGAGGCGTAGGCGCCCAACTACCCTTGTCCGCTGGCACGGCCGCCCGCCACTGGATCTTTGGCCGGAGGGTTCTGTCCCTCCTGTCCCTCAAGGTTCCGCACGCCAGACGGCCATCACAAACCACTTCTACCACAAGCTCACGCCGGAGCAGCGGATGGATCCCTAGTGGGATCCCGACAACTACGACACCTGGAATGCCTTATTCGCTAATAGGCGGGAAAGGGAGCTCGCCAGGTACGAGGGTGATGGCCCGCCACCGGTGAACCACAACGAAGCCGGTCGTCGTCTGTGGTGGGCGAACCGTACTATCATCAAAGTGATGCGCTACATCGCCGGGGGAGACCATCCTCGCCTACGGTGCCCACGAGTCCACCCGCCACAGGCCCCACATTGTCCCGGCGGTAGCGACATCGTCTTCCAGGAGACCCCTCTCCCACCCGCCGTGAATCCGAGGCTGGAATGGCCCCTGGTATATGCCATGGATGGGCTTAGGATCCCCGGAGTGGCAGGTGACGATGATGATGATGATGACGACGACGATGAAGACCCTGAAGTTGCGTACTATAGGACCAGGCATGATTATGACTAAAGGGGGCGGCTTTAGTCCTGAGTGTTAGCTAGTCCCGGTTTGTCCCGGTTTTTAATATTAATAAATGTCTTGAGTGTTACCTAATAAATAGAGGGAAATGCCTATATAAAGAGAGGGTTCATATTTAGTCCCGGTTGGAGAAACCAACCGCGATCAAGGATTGCGCAGAGTGGGCCAGCAACACTAATAATAGGGGTGAGTGTCGACATTATGTCATGCGGCTTGTACCTTGTCCGGATGGTGTCACCAACGGGACTAAAGATGAACCTTAGTCCCGGTTGAGACACCAACCAGGACTAAAGATGAGTCAGCACTAATAATAGGGGTGAGTGTCGACATTATGTCGTGAGTGTCGACATTATGCCGAGCTGCTAGTACTATAAATATGCATCCTTGTGAGTCCAGTCCTCTAGCCAGTTTGAGGCATCTCCAAGATGGTTTTAGAGAGGACACCACTACGGCGATTTCAGGAGATGCCGACGGAGCCTAGTCCTCGGCATCTCAGAAACTGTCATAGAGGCACTCCTAATATGTGAAATTAGTTAGCTACGAGGCGTATTGATCTAGTTAGTGAAGTTACAAGCTGCAAGATGGTTTTCGAGAGCAGGGACACCATCACGGCCTGTGGAGATGCCGGGAGCCCAGCTCCTCCGGCATCTCCGAGAAATGGTCATAGAGGCACTCCTAATATGTTAAATTAGTTAGCTCCGAGGCGATTGATCTAGTTAGTGAAGTTACAAGCTGCAAGATGGTTTTCGAGAGCAGGACACCATCGCGCCAGTTTTGTGGAGATGCCGACGAGCCCAGTCCTCGGCATCTCCGAGAAACTGGTCATAGAGGCACTCTAATATGTGAAATTAGTTAGCTCCGGCGTATTGATCTAGTTAGTGAAGTTACAAGCTGCAAGATGGTTTTCGAGAGCGAGGACACCACTACGAGTTCGTGGAGATGCCGGAGCCAGTCCTCTGGCATCTCCAAGAAACTGGTCATAGAGGCACTCCCGGTCCAGCCACAAAACGAGACTAACACTCAAGACATTTATTAATATTAAAAACTGAGACTACAAAACCGGGACTAAAGGCCACAAACCGCGAAAGATATCCTTCGGTCAAGCCACAAACCGCGAAATACATGAACTAGAGTTACATAATATGAGCATGAACTTCTTGGCATATGTCATTCCTTATGACCGTTTTAGACGTAACCATGGAGCATCTTCTTTACTTAACAGAATGCTTGGGTCAGTTTTCACTGTGAAGGGCGGAATTTCATCAAACTTATTATAATCTTCTGACATGTCTGTAGCATCCCAGTTGTCTAACCCCTGTAATGCTACATGTCATAATAATAAAATGGGCCACTTCCAACATATAATTGCTGCATCATCATCACATCATGCTCATGTCATCATGTTCCCTTGCATTAGAGCATCATATAAAACCTTTTCTTGTTTGGTTCTTATCTCATGTGCATGATTAATTGTAGTTGCCTCTTGATATTGTATTTGGATCTTAATAAATTGTTAAATGACCAAGTTGAGTTGGGGGCATCTCTCTTGTTGAATCCACCACCTTATCATTCACCACCTTTTAATTCCACCATCCAATAATATGGGCTTGGCATTTTATTGAGTTATCTCTAGCCCATGTTGTTGGTTGGATCCACCCATAACCTTTGCTTGGCCTTGCCCACCTATTGGGAATGTATATGGATAATGCCATGATTATGATATTGTTTTCACAAGGATAACTTGGCATTAATTATCTTGCATGGGCCATGCAAGTACCACTTTCTCTAGATTTTGGCTTTTGTTTGAATCTTAGTTGGATCTTCTTCCTTGGTTTAAATCATGTGTTGGCTTGCAGTTTGTTTCTCCTTATCTTCTCTCTCTCTTCATCCTTTAGCTAAACCCTACCCCAAGTCCCATGCACACACTTGTGCTAATGTGGCATGCACCCTCTAAAACCCCTCTTCCTTTGTTCTTGCTTGACCTTTGTTTGGATCATGCATGGATAAAAGGACACCCAACACCATATGGCCATCTCTCTCCCTCTCCTCTTTCTAGTTTGATCTTGCTTAGGGCTTGTTGAAGCTTGTCGACCAAGTTTAGTACCACATCTCCTTCCCCCTCTTAACAAAAACACCATCATCTAACCATGCCATCTCCTCTACTCCAACTCTAAAACCTACCCCCAAGCCATCTCCCCTTTCTACCCTAAATAAACCCTAATCTACATCTACTCTAAGCAAAAACCCTAAACTAACCTTCACCCTAAACAAACCTTTCTCCCTCTCCTCTCTAGCTTCCATACCTGATCTTCTACACCCCACCCTAGCTCGCCACTCCCCCTCTCTCTACCTGCCTCACACGACTCAGACCCTCCTATCTACCTAGCCTAGCCTAGCCGAGCCGGCCTCCCTTTCCTCTTATATTCCCTCTCTGCCAGACCTGCCCGCCCCTACCCCACCCGCCTCCCTAGCCGCCTACCCCACCCCCACCCCAGGTGCCCTGCCTTGCCCTGGCCTCGCCATGCCCAGCACGTGATCAGTAAAGGTGGCCGATGCCACCTTTTCTCCCATCAAACCCTCCCCCACGCAACCACCTGCCCCCTCTCCCTTCTTATCCTCCCCTAGCCTCTCAGTGCGTCCCCAGATCCGTCCCAGGGCCCCTGCCCCGCTCCCCGCCTCTGCCTTCCTCCTCCACCGCCCCTGCGTTCTCTCGCCGGCCACGCCCGTCTACCACCTGCCCCAGTTGATCTAGCCGGAGAAGGTTGCTGCAAGGTTGTCGAGGAAGCCGCGGAAGCTCGCCTGCGACGCCCTGGAGCCGGACGCGAGGAGGAGAAGGCCAGGAACCGCCGTAGCCGACGCCGCCCTTCGCAAAACCCTAGCGCCAGTCCGCGAGCTGCGTCGTTGATCGCCTACGTCCCGTGCCTCGCCACCGTCACCGGCACGCCCGCGGTAAGCCTCTGATCCTCCCAGACATCGGCCCGTTCATGTTCGCTTCCTGGTTGCGCGGGTCACGGCGTCGAGCACCCTCTGTGCACGGTGGAAGCGACGCGTCGATCGCTTCGGCTACAATAAACCTTACCGCTTAGCCCCTCCTAGCATCTCCTGTGCCCGGCCAGTGGTAGCCGCCCTGGCGGCGTCCATGATGGCAGCGTTCGAGCCTGCCCTCGCCACGCCACACACAAGAGTCATCGATGAGAAGAGGAACAATGCGGCGTGGTTGTTTTGCGATACCCCCCTCCCGCTTTGTCCTCAGATCCGCGCCCTCAAGGCCCACCACCACGGCGTTGTCCGTTTGCAAAAGGACTCGTGGTTACCAAGCAACCCAGTCCTCCCTCCCGCCCGGTGTGTGTTTCGTAATAACCCCTACCAAACTTTTGGCTCAACCTCGGTCCAGCCCGTTGTGTCGTGTTCTGCAAGCTTTGCAAAAAGGCTCTTAGCGTTTGCTAAAATAAACCCGCGGTCCAGATCTTTCCCAGCCTCTGGCGTGTGGGCCAGAGAACCCCCTGCCCCCACCTGTCATTGACCAGAGCTGGATTAGGTTGTGTATGAAACGTCCAGATGCTGTTTACAAATTCAAATTGGTTTAAATAATTTAAAAATGCAAATTCAATTCAGATTTTAAACAACTTTTCCATTGTTTTACCAAATAATGCAAATGATATGTGTTTGGATATCAGCAAGATGAGGGGAATTCAAATATACCATCCAATTTGACTTTTGCACAATTAAAATTCCCAGTTTAATTAATTACAACTAATGCCACTGGATTTTCAATAATTAATAACTTTTGTTTTAAAATTCCAAAAAAAGCAAATGAGTAGTCTAAATTGATCATTTCGAGACCTTTCTGTTTATGCTATCCATGACTTCAAATGCAGCATGCATCATATAAAATATAATGAACAGCAACTGTTATGGCAACAAAATGTGACTAAAACTCAATTCAAATGTTATTTTCTTGTTCTCCTCACCTCACCCATGTCATGCTACTTATTGCCATGCAACTTGTGCATCATTCATCATGGCATGATTGTTTGCTGACGATTTAATTCCAATGCTTGTGCTCTATATTCATGTTGGCCTTGTTTGTTTGGTTTTCTCGGATAGACACCGGCGGTGGTCTCAGATCAAGAGAACCAGAGCACTACCAGATTTGTCCCTTGCTTCAACAGAGATACCAGCAAGCACTACCACATGCTTGCATACATACAAGACCTATTGCCTCTATCTTATTCTTGCATCATCGAGTCGAATGCATTAAAATGAATCCCAAGTATGCATAGCCTTTACTTTTAAACCCCAAGCTTGTTCCTCCATCCCATGAGCCATTACTATAGGAGTTGTTTGAGCCATGCGAGTCGTAGAACAGCATGTGTAGGGTATGTTAGTGTCTTTTGTATAACGAGGGACCTAAAGAACTTAACCTGAGTATTTTTGTGATAACTAAAGAAAGTGGCACGGTGGGCAACATCGCTATTTGGTTTTCCTGCTCACTTGTGTCCGTAAGACCCCGAGTACTTGATTCCTGTTACTTGATTCATCGCGCTATCCACATCCGGGAGGTATATGGGACCCCCCTGGGCCAGAGCTTGATTCCGTCTTATTTCTTGGGGCCACAACTAGTTTGCGGATTTATTACTATCCTGTACTTATGCCATGTTACTTTCAGATTTAAATTGTGCGAGGAGCACACTTTGTCTTTTTAGGTATGCGGAGTGATTACGCTGTATCGACAAGCCCAGCCACACTTTCGGGTTCCCGATAAACTGACCATTGGCAACCTTGAGTCGCCTCGAGCTCGCTTACTCCGTTCGCGGATCTACTCAAAGGGTGGCCCCTGAAATATTTCAATCTTGTGATTGTTCAGTCGTGAAAGCCTCGTTGGGTTTTGATTTGGTTTTTCCGAGGTTGATCGAGCGTGTGTTGCTATTGGTGCACCCCGGCCGGGTAAAACTTTCTGAAAGCCGTGTCCGCGGATATGGACGACTTGGAGCATAGTTTCTTGATCATAGACAAGCATAACTAAAGTACCGCCTTAATTTGACTAAGTAACTTGACTAGTAAATAGCGCAACACTCATGGAATGGTTAATAAAACTGCCTACGGATGGGGGTTGTTCGTCTTCCTTGTTGGTAGCGAGGAGGAGGATGGATCGGATGAGATTACCATCATAATCAGTTGTACTTAAATTCACGGACATCCGTCTGTCATTGGTTAGGCGGATGGTTAGCGTTTATCGTAGAATTGCTAGGGTTTATCTTTTCTGCAATTGCGTCACCCAGGTTGTGTCCCCTTTAGAGGCATTAAGACTTCTTGAGTACCCTTAGGGTCTCACACGATAAATTCTTGATTCAGATGAACAGTACCTTCTCGTGACGGATCTTTGGGTGGAAGAAGCCAAGATGTGGGCAACGATCGTATGGTGTAGAGATTCGGGAACGGGATCCGTGAGACCTGTAGTTGGGATGTGCTTATTTCTATGGCATCTTATGCCGATTTGCTTCTTATCCGTACTCGGATTCTGCTTGCTTCCGCATGATACTCTGATGTGTGTTGTATGAGGAGTTATCCTAAAATATAGATCTATCTAGGTCATTTGAATCTTGCCGTATGGCATTGCTATATTTTCTTTCTTTTTAGATGGGATGGCTGTGATGTACTCTTGTATGGTGGCTTGCGTACATACCCACTTGTGTACGTAGTTGATCCCTTCGCTGCCCGACCACGCCGCCTGAGTGTCCCGTTGAGAGGGTAGCGGTTGGGACGTCTGAAAGGACTACCAGTGAGTGGCTTTTGGGGCCCCACCGTACTATTTCAACCGCTACCTCTCATCCAGGCTTGTATCTAGGAGCGTAGTTCACCGAGGTAGTTACAATTGGTATCAGAGCCATCCCGACCTTCGTGGTTTCAATAAAGTCGTTGTCAGTCTAGCAAATATTTTGGTAGTTATGTATATTAGGGAAAAACAAAACGCGAGAGTAGGATTGCTTCATTTTTCTTCTTACCCTCCCACCCACCCTTTTCTGGTAAGGAAGTGCAACGTTTTCAATTCTCGTCTCAAAGTTCAAACTAGGATTCACGTGTTCGGGGTTTCCGTAGTACCATAGGTTGTGTGTGTGTGTAGGTGTAATCCCTTGTCTATCTGTTGCATCCAAGTTGTTATCTTATCTGCCTTTGGTTATCAACTGTTGGTACATTCCATACCGACAGGCTTTTGTAAACCGACGCAATCTATCTTCCTCTTTGTATCCGACGCTATCTTGTTTGGGGTGTTCGTTTCCGTAGTTACCAATCTTTAGGTTTCGTCGTAAGAAGAAGGGTTAGGATATGTGTTCCACTTGTTCATGTGCGGAGTAATGATTTGAGTGCGGGATGGAGTCGCGACCATACCACTACTTGTATCATTCGCTTTTGTATATTGGATCGGTAGAGTCACTAATCTTGATTCGTTAAGTAATTTTGCGCATCTATTGGTATTTTAATGCCGAAATTTGTGGAAAATTTTTCTTTGATATGTTTGTGTACCACACTCCTTTTCAGTCGTGTGCGATATGCTTAATATCTTTTAGGTGCTTTGAACTTTGTTGATATTTTAATATCATCTAAGTAAATTGTATCCTTTAATCTTGGTTAATTCCATCTTGGTACTATTTTGGATTATTATCATCTTCCATGATAGTACTGACTTGAGTTTTATATCAATGACAGGATGGCTCCCCCACGCCGGACTGAAGAGGATATCCCTCCGGAACTGGGCTCAGCGCTATCAAGCATAGCTAATGCTTTGGCGGCAATGCAAGAGAACCAGCAGCGCTTTGAGGAGAGCGTCAGAAGGAACGAGTTTGCTCCACTTCCTCCACCTCCCAAGCGTGGTGACATCAAGAGCTTCCTCAAGTTCAACCCCCGTCAGTTTGATGTTTCTGACCGACCTCTTGATGCGGATGATTGGCTGCGTGAGATCTCAAGGTTGCTCGAGACTGCTGATGTTCCAGAACAGGAGTGGGTCAAGTGTGCTACCCACCTTCTCAAGGGAGATGCAACTCTATGGTGGGAAAACTACTTAAAGGCAAGCTGCACTGGTTTCCAGCCTACTTGGGAGAGGTTCACTGCAGCTTTCAAGGAGCAGTTTCTCTCAGAGATTGTGATGGAAAGGATGAAGGAGGCTTTCCTCAACCTGAAGCAGGGAAATGATAACGTCAACACCTACATCAGGAACTTCATGAACTTGTCTCGCTATGGTGGTGATGAGGTATCTGATGACAAGAACAAGCAGAAAAGGTTCAGGCAAGGGCTCAATGCGTCGATCAAGTATGCAATCACACATGCAAGACCGGCAACCTTCCTGGAGCTACAACACATGGCACTACAAGAGGAAGCAAGCAGGCAAATGTTTGAAGAGTCCAAGAAACACAACAGGGATGCATCCAGCTCGGCAGCAATGGCAGCTCCTTCTAAGCGGCATGTCTGGGTTCCTAACACCCCACCGTCGCTCCCGGCTCCACCAAGACCTGCAACTTACGCGCCAAGGCCATCAAACTTCACCACTGCGGATCCCAGGGGCTACAACAACCCTTACCCTGGAGCGCCTGGCGGAGTCCCTGGCTACTCTGCTCCACGTCCTCACGGTGCTTGTTACATGTGGAGATCATGGACATCCATTGAATCGCCCAATGAAGAACAAAGCTCTCCCTCAACCCCGCCAAGATCTGCATCAAGCTCTCCTTCGGTTCGTGCACCACCTCGGGCTCTCAACATCAACACTAAGCCGGTCTGCGTCGCGTGCCAACTGCGTCAACGCCTCTCAAGCCGAGCTCGCACTGGAGTTGTCATGGGTATGCTTTCGATTAACTCGGTTCTGCGAGTTCTCTTTGATTCTGGTGCATCGCATTCTTTTGTGTCGCACACGTTTGCAGACGAGAATGGGTTAGCGTTAGTTCCTCTCCAAAAGAAGTTAATGGTTCTTTCTCGTGGAGCAACAATGGCAGCTGCTCAAATCATGGCAATAAAGTTGAGATTGGTGGTTCTTCCTTCTTGGCTTCTTTAATCGTTTCGGGCAACTCGACATTGATGTCATTTTGGGCATGGATTGGTTGACAAGAAATGCAAATGTGATTGATTGTCTTTGAGCCTCGGTGTCTCTCAAGATTCGAAGGCCATGTAGTCTTTTCTCCAAGTATGACTCCTGCATGCAGATCTATTCCTTGGCTGCTCGAATAATGATGCTATGGAAGCTATTCGTGGTGTACCGAAGGTCGTGAGTTCCCGGATGTCTTTCCTGAAGAGTTGCCAGGTATGCCTCCGGATCGCGAGGTTGAGTTCATGATTGAGCATGAACCTGGGACGGCTCCTATCTCCAAGTGGCCATATAAAATGGGTCCTTCTGAGTTGGCTGAACTCAAACAACAACTTGATGAACAAGAGAAATTGGGTTTCATTCAACACAGCACTTCTTCTTGGGGTAGCCCAACAATCTTTGTGAAGAAGCGTGACAGAACCGATAGGCTATGTGTTGATTATCGGGCTCTAAATGCTAAAGCCATCAAGAACAAATATCCTCTCCCTCGGATAAATGATCTATTTGATCAGCTGGCAGGAGCTGTGGTGTTCTCTAAGCTGGACTTGAGAAGTGGTTATCACCAAATCAAAATTCGCAAAGAGGATGTGCCCAAGACAGCTTTCACCACTCGCTATGGCCTGTATGAGTACGGTCATGTCTTTCGGCCTCCAACGCACTGCTACCTTCTCGAGGCCGATGAACTCCGTTTCATGGAGTACCGGACAAGTTTGTGGTGGTATATCTGGATGACATTCTGGTCTATTCCAAGTCCAAGGAGGAGCATGAAGAGCACTGCGGTGTGTCTGAACAAGCTTCGTGAGAACCGCTTGTATGCAAAGTTCTCAAAGTGTGAGTTCTGGCTGCCTGAAGTAACATATCTGGGTCATGTCATCTCTGCCAAGGGCATTGCAGTCAACCCGGAAACCGTGAAGACAATAGTTGAATGGCTTCCTCCTGCTAATGTCAAGGAAGTGCGGAGTTTTCTTGGCTTGGCTAGCTATTGTCGTCGCTTTGTGCAGAACTTCTCGAAGATAGCAAAGCCTCTTACCGATCTTCTCAAGAAAGGCAAGAAGTACCTGTGGACTCCTGCTTGCCAAGAAAGTTTTGAGACACTCAAAGATAAGCTCACTTCCACGCCAGTCTTGGTTCCTCCGGATACATCTAAGCCTTTCCAGATCTTCTGCGATGCCTCTTTGCAAGGATTGGGTGCGGTCCTTATGCAAGAGAGACAGGTGGTTGCTTATGCCTCTCGTCAATTGAAGACGCATGAGGTCAACTATCCCACACATGACCTTGAGCTAGCAGCAGTGGTCTTTGCTTTGAAGCTATGGAGGCACTACTTGCTGGGTAACCGTTGTGAGATCTTCTCGGACCACAAGAGTTTGAAGTATATCTTCACTCAACGGATCTCAACCTTGGCGGAGGAGATGGATTGAAGCAATCAATGACTTTGATGTGACCATCAACTACACCCCAGGCAAAGCAAACGTCATGGCAGATGCGCTTAGCCGTAAAGCTTATGTCAACAACCTCATGGTAGAAGAGCAGCAGCCTCTCTTGTGCGAGGAATTCCTTCAGCTGAACCTGGAAATTGTGGAACAAGGGCATCTCCTGAACCTTCTGGCTACTCCTCTCTTGGAAGAACAGATTCGTTCTCGTCAGCTTGGTGATCCGCACACTAGAAAGCTCATCTCTAAGCTTGGCACTCCGAAGTATGAGTCCTTTCATGTCGATGATCAAGGCACGCTCTTCTTTGAACACCGGATGTTTGTTCCAAACTACCCGGGTCTGAGAGACCAAGTTCTAAAGGAGGCACATGATTCGGTTCTTTCTATCCATCCTGGCAGCACAAAGATGTACATGGACTTGAAAACACAATACTGGTGGCCTGGGTTGAAACGGTATTGCGCCAAGTATGTCTCAGAATGTGATGTCTGCCGTAGGGTGAAGGCTGTCCATCAGAAACCATTCGGTCTTCTACAGCCATTGAAACCTCCGGAATGGAAATGGGAGAAAGTAGAGATGGACTTCATCACGGGCTTTCCTAGGTCGCAGAAGGGCAACAATGCAATCTTTGTTGTCATCGACAGGCTTTCTAAAGTGGCTCATTTCTTCCCAGTCAAAGAAACAATTTCTGGAATTCAGTTGGCTGAGCTCTATATCAACAGGATTGTCTCTTTGTATGGGGTTCCACTTGAAATCAGTTCAGACCGTGGGAGCATCTTCACCTCAAAGTTCTGGGAGAGTTTCCAAAAAGCTTTGGGAACAAAGTTGAACTTCAAAGATGCTTACCACCCTCGATCGCAGGACAAGTGGAGAGAATCAATCAGATTCTGGAGGATATGCTTAGAGCTTGCGTCATCTCTTTTGGCATGAAATGGGAGGTGTCTTCCATATGCTGAATTCTCCTACAACAACGACTTCGGAAGAGTCTCAAGATGGCACCATTCGAGGCTCTCTATGGTCGCAAGTGCGTAACACCGATTGGTTGGTCAAAAGTGCGGAGAAAGAATCTGGTTTGGCCCGACATTGTAACCAAGCGGAGGAGAAGGTGCATATCATTCGAGAACACGAAGATTGCTCAGTCGGCGGAAGAGCAACTATGACAGAAGCACAGATATGGTATATGCCCCTGTGATCTAGTCTACCTTCGTGTCACTCCCATGAGAGGAACACACCGCCTGTATCAAAGGAAAGTTGGCTCCTAGATACATCGGTCCTTTCAAGATACGTGGTAGAAGAGGAGAAGTTGCTTATGCACTAGAGCTTAGGAAAAACTCAAAGTCCATGATGTTTTCCACATCTCTCAGCTCAAGAAGTGCTTCAAAGACCCCGGACCGTGGACCATGAGCTAATCGACCTCCAAGAAGATCTCTCTTATCGTGAACACCCACCAAAATCCTTGAGACCATGAGCGAAGGACCGCAACAAGTCCATCAAGTTTTGCAAGGTGCGGTGGTCACACCATTACATTGATGAAGCAACATGGGAGCGTGAAGATGAACTCCGTGCCAACCATCCTTCTCTCTTTGTGTCTTCTTCTTATTCCTAGAATCTCGGGGCGAGATTCCTGTCTAGTGGGGGAGAGTTGTAGCATCCCAGTTGTCTAACCCCTGTAATGCTACATGTCATAATAATAAAATGGGCCACTTCCAACATATAATTGCTGCATCATCATCACATCATGCTCATGTCATCATGTTCCCTTGCATTAGAGCATCATATAAAACCTTTTCTTGTTTGGTTCTTATCTCATGTGCATGATTAATTGTAGTTGCCTCTTGATATTGTATTTGGATCTTAATAAATTGTTAAATGCCCAAGTTGAGTTGGGGGCATCTCTCTTGTTGAATCCACCACCTTATCATTCACCACCTTTTAATTCCACCATCCAATAATATGGGCTTGGCATTTTATTGAGTTATCTCTAGCCCATGTTGTTGGTTGGATCCACCCATAACCTTTGCTTGGCCTTGCCCACCTATTGGGAATGTATATGGATAATGCCATGATTATGATATTGTTTTCACAAGGATAACTTGGCATTAATTATCTTGCATGGGCCATGCAAGTACCACTTTCTCTAGATTTTGGCTTTTGTTTGAATCTTAGTTGGATCTTCTTCCTTGGTTTAAATCATGTGTTGGCTTGCAGTTTGTTTCTCCTTATCTTCTCTCTCTCTTCATCCTTTATCTAAACCCTACCCCAAGTCCCATGCACACACTTGTGCTAATGTGGCATGCACCCTCTAAAACCCCTCTTCCTTTGTTCTTGCTTGACCTTTGTTTGGATCATGCATGGATAAAAGGACACCCAACACCATATGGCCATCTCTCCTCCCTCTCTTTCTAGTTTGATCTTGCTTAGGGCTTGTTGAAGCTTGTCGACCAAGTTTAGTACCACATCTCCTTCCCCCTCTTAACAAAAACACCATCATCTAACCATGCCATCTCCTCTACTCCAACTCTAAAACCTACCCCAAGCCATCCCTCCTTTCTACCCTAAATAAACCCTAATCTACATCTACTCTAAGCAAAAACCCTAAACTACCCTTTACCCTAAACAAACAAACCCTCTCCTCTCTCTCTCTCTCCCTTCCATACGATCTTCTACACCCCACCCCTCCCACCTCCTCTCTCTACTCCCCTTTCCGGGCCTCAGACCCTCCTATCTACCCTAGCCCTAGCCGAGCCGGCCTCCCTTTCCTCTTATCTTCCCTCTCCGGGACACCTGCCGCCCCTACCCCACCTCCTCAGCCTCCCTACCCCACCACCCCGGTGCCTCCTGCTTGCCTCGCCTCGCCATGCCAAAGACGTGGTCGTAAAGGTGGCCGATGCCACCTTTTCTCCCATCAAACCCTCCCCACGCAACCCTGCCCCCTCTCCCTTCTTATCCTCCCTAGCCTCTCGATGTCCCCAGATCCGTCCAGGGGCCTGCCCGCCTCTGCCTTCCTCCTCCACCGCCCCTCGTTCTCTCGGCCACGCCGTCTACCACCACCCCGATTGATCTAGCCGAGAAGGTTGCTGCAAGGTTGTCGAGGAAGCCGTGGAGCTTCGCTTCGCGACGCCTGAGCCGGACGCGAGGGAGAAGGCCGAACCGCCCGAGCCGCCCGCCCTTGCCAAAACCCTAGCGCGCCGCGAGCTGCGTCGTTGATCGCCTCGTCCGTGCCTCGCCATCACCGGCACGCCGCGGTAAGCCTCGATCCTCCGGACATCGCCCGTTCATGTTCGCTTCACTTGCGCTGGTCACGGCGTCAAGCACCCTCGTACCGCGGTGGAAGCGGCGTCGTCGATCGCTACGCTGCCTTGAAACCTTACCTAGCCGCTTAGCCCTCCTAGCATCTCCCGTGCCCGGCCGGTGGTAGCCGCCCTGGGCGCGTCATGATCGCGTTCGAGCCCTGTCACCGCCACGCCTGCATCAAGATGCTTCAGCGAGAAGAGGAACGATCTGGCGTGGTTGTTTTATGCATACCCCTCGTTTGTCCTCTGCATCCCGCGCCCCTCAAGGCCCACCAGTCAGCGGCGTTGTCCGTTTTGCAAAAAGGGACTCGTGGTTACCTGGAAGCAACCCGCAGTCCTCCCCTGGCCCGCGTGTGTGTTTTGCAATAACCCCCCTACCAAACTTTTGGGCTCAACCCGCGGTCCAGCCAGGCCCGTTGTCAGTGTCTGTGCAAGCTTTGCAAAAAGGCTCTTGGCGTTTGCTAAAATAAACCCGCGGTCCAGATCTTTCCCAGCCTCTGGCCCCACCTGTCATTTACCAGAGCTGGATTAGGTTGTGTATGAAACGTCCAGATGCTGTTTACAAATTCAAATTGGTTTAAATAATTTAAAAATGCAAATTCAATTCAGATTTTAAACAACTTTTCCATTGTTTTACCAAATAATGCAAATGATATGTGTTTGGATATCAGCAAGATGAGGGGAATTCAAATATACCATCCAATTTGACTTTTGCACAATTAAAATTCCCAGTTTAATTAATTACAACTAATGCCACTGGATTTTCAATAATTAATAACTTTTGTTTTAAAATTCCAAAAAAAGCAAATGAGTAGTCTAAATTGATCAGCTCGACGAGACCTTTCTGTTTATGCTATCCATGACTTCAAATGCAGCATGCATCATATAAAATATAATGAACAGCAACTGTTATGGCAACAAAATGTGACTAAAACTCAATTCAAATGTTATTTTCTTGTTCTCCTCACCTCACCCATGTCATGCTACTTATTGCCATGCAACTTGTGCATCATTCATCATGGCATGATTGTTTGCTTGACGCATTTAATTCCAATGCTTGTGCTCTATATTCATGTTGGCCTTGTTTGTTTGGTTTTTCTTGCATAGACACCGAAAGGTGGTCCAGATCAAGAGAACCGGAGCACTACCAGATCATCCTTGCTTCAACAGAGATACCAGGCAAGCACTACCACATGCTTGCATACATACAGTACCTATTGCCTCTATCTTATTCTTGCATCATCGAGTCGCGAATGCATTAAAATGAATCCCAAGTATGCATAGCCTTTACTTTTAAACCCCACCAAGCTTATTCCTCCATCCCATGAGCCATTACTATAAGAGTTGTTTGAGCCATGCGAGTCGTAGAACAGCATGTGTAGGGTATGTGAGTGTCTGTTGTATAACGAGGTACCTAAACAACTTAACCTGAGTAGTTCTGGGATAACTAAAGAAAGTGGCACCGGTGGGCAACATCTGCTATTTGGTTTTTCCTGCTCACTTGTGTCCCGTAAGACCCCGAGTACTTGATTCCTGTTCCTTGATTTATCGCGCTATCCACATCCGGGAGGTATATGGGACCCCCCTGGGCCAGAGCTTGATTCCGTCTTATTTCTTGGGGCCACAACTAGTTTGCGGATTTATTACTATCCTGTACTTATGCCATGTTACTTTCTGTATTTAAATTGTGCGAGGAGCACCAGTCTTTATTTAGGTATGCGGAGTGATTACGCGTATCGACAAGCCCAGCCACACTTTCGGTTCCCGATCTTCTGACCATTGGCGCAACCTTGAGTCATCTCGAGCTCGCTTACTCGTTCGGGATCTACTCAAAGGGTGGCCCCTGAAATATTCTGAATCTTGTGATTGTTAAGTCGTGAAAGCCTCGTTGGGTTTTGATTTGGTTTTCGAGGTTGATCGGCGTGTGTTGCTATTGGTGCACCCCGGGTAAAACTTTCTGGCCGTGTCGCGGATATGGACGACTTGGAGCAGTTTCTTGATCATAGACAAGCATAACTAAAGTACCGCCTTAATTTGACTAAGTAACTTGATTAGTAAATAGCAACGCTCATGGAATGGTTAATAAAATTGCCAACGGATGGGGTTGTTAAATCGCTTCCTTGTTGGTAGCGAGGGAGGAGGAAGGATCGGATGAGATTACCATCATAATCGTTGTACTTAAATTCACGGACATCCGTCATCATTGGTTAAGCGGATGGTTAGCGTTTATCGTAGAATTGCTAGGGTTTATCTTTTGCTGCAATTCGTCACCCAGGTTGTGTCCCCTTTAGAGGCATTAAGACTTCTTTGAGTACCCTTAGGGTCTCACGATAAATTCTTGATTCAGATGAGCAGTACCTTCTCGGGATGAATCTTTGGGTGGAAGAAGCCAAGATGTGGGCAACGATCGTATGGTGTAGAGATTCCGGAACGGGATCCGTGAGACCTGTAGTTGGGATGTGCTTATTTCTATGGCATCTTATGCCGATTTGCTTCTTATCCGTACTCGGATTACATTTGCCGCTTCCGCATGATACTACGATGTGTGTTGTATGAGGTTATCCTAAAATATAGATCTATCTAGGTCATTTGAATCTTCTTGGTATGGCGTTGCTATATTTTCTTTCTTTCTAGATGGGATGGCTGTGATGTACTCTTGTATGGTGGCTTGCGTACATACCCACTTGTGTACGTAGTTGATCCCTTCGCCTGCCGACTACGCCGCCCGTACATGTCCCGTTGAGAGGGTAGCGGTTGGGACGTCTGAAAGGACTACCAGTGAGTGGCTTTTGGGGCCCCACCGTACTATTTCAACCGCTACCGCTCATCCAGGCTTGTATCTAGGAGCGTAGTTCACCGAGGTAGTTACAATGTCTGTCTTGTCCTCGATTCCCACGATGTTTCTTTTCCCTGAAAGAACTATGTGACGCTTTGGCTCATCATATGATGTATTCGTTTGCATATTTTTTTGTTTTTTCGGTCTGGAGGACATGTCCTTCATATAGAAAACCTGAGACACATCATTGGCTAGGACGAATGGTTCATCTCTATAACCAAGATTGTTGAGATCCACTGTTGTCATTCCGTACAACTGGTCTATGTTTACCCCTTCCCCATTCAGGTTGACCCATTTGCAGCGAAACAAAGGGACCTTAAAAGAGACTCCATAGTCTAGTTCCCATATCTCCTCTATGTAACCATAATATGTGTCCTTTTGTCCATTCTCGTCTATTGCATCAAATCGGACACCACTATTTTGGTTGGTGCTCTTTTTATCTTGGGCGATCGTGTAGAATGTATTCCCATTTATTTCGTACCCTTGGAAATTCAATACAGTAGAAGATGGTGACGCGGCCAACAAGTATAGCTGATCTCCAACAGTGGTGTCATTCAATAGATGTGTCCACATCCAACCACCGAAAGACTTCATGTGTTCATCTGTAATCCATGATTCAGGCTTCCCCGGGTTTTTGGAGCGTACAACATTCTTGTGTTCCTCGATATACGGAGATGCCAAGGTGGAATTATGTAGAACTGTGTAGTGTGCTTTAGTGAAAGAATCCCCGTCCCTACATATCATTGCTTTCTTTCCCAGCGTGCCTTTTCCACTTAGTCTTCCCTCATGCATGAGTCGAAACACCAACCGCTTAAGGTCGGGAATAAAGTCAACACAAAACTCAATGACCTCCTCTGCTCCATATCCCTTGGAGATGCTTCCTTCAGTCTAGCACGGTTATGAACATATTTCTTTAAGACTCCCATGAACCTCTCAAAGGGAACATATTGTGCGAAATACGGACCGAGAATGGCAATCTCTTCCACTAGATGAACCAGAGATGCGTCATAATATTGAAGAAGGATGGTGGGAACACCAATTCAAAACTAACAAGACATTGTACCACATCCTTACGTAACCTTGGCAGAATATCTGGATTGATTACCTTCGAGATATTGCATTGAGGAATGCACAGCTTCACAATGGGTACTCGAACATTTTCGGTGAAGCCCCTCAATGCAATCGGAAGCAACTGCGTCATAATCACGTGACAGTCATGAGACTTCAGGTTTTAGAACTTTTTCTCTGCCATATTTATTATCCCCTTTATATTAGATGAGAAGCCCGACAGCACCTTGATACTGTAAAGGACTTCAAAAAAGATTTCCTTCTCTGCTTTGGTAAGAGCATAGCTGGCACGACTTAAGTGACGCCCTTTATCCGTCTTGTTATGTGTATGCATGTTCTTTGGGTCTTTCATAATTTGTTGGTCCTCCCGTGCTTTAGGTGTATCTTTTGTCTTCCCATACACGCCTAGAAATCCTAGCAGGTTCACGCAGAGATTCTTCGTCACGTGCATCACGTCGATTGAAGAGCGGACACGCGGGACTTTCCAATATGGCAGCTCCCAAAATATAGATTTCTTCTTCCACATGGGTGCGTGTCCTGTAGCGACGTTGTTCGGAACTGATTGACCGCCGGGACCCTTTCCAAAGATTACTTCTATGTCCTTGACCATACCAAATACATCATCACCAAAGAGCGGGAGTTCAGCTTCTTCGGTGATCTGCCTCACCTTTGAAATGCTTGCCTTTCTTTCTTACGGGATGATTGGTCGGAAGAAATCGTCGATTCACCAGGTACACAACCTTCTTGCATTTATGCAAATATGTACCTTCGGTCTTATCTAAACAGTGGGTGCATGCCTTATATCCCTTGTTTGTCTGTCCTGAAAGGTTACTAAGAGCAGGCCAATTATTGATGGTTACGAATAACAACCCTCGTAGATTAAATGGCTCCTGTTTGTTCTCATCCCACGCACGTACACCTGGTTTGCCCCACAACTGTAAGAGTTTGTGGCATCCCGCAAAACCACACTACTAGAAAATCGCGTTGTTTTTGTGCATTGCATCATCATGACCGCATGCTCATGTCATCATGCCACATTGCATTTGAGCATCGTCATCATCTTGCATCTGTTCGCATAAAACTATATTCGGGAAAACCCAAATTGTTTTCTAAAACGCCTCGTCTTTAATTCAAAACCAAAACCGGGTCTCGGGAATATTTTGTTTTGAATAACCACGGGTTGCAACGGTCCATTTATAGTAAATAAAATGTTAAATTATTTTAGTGGGGGGCGGTCGAACGGGCCGATTCGACCCGAACGACCACCCCCAGTCCAAACAGACGGCCCACCCCAAAATCCCTAGTCTACCCGGTCCTATTCTACCCACCCCTCCTCCACCTCACCCCACCCAATCATCTCTCGCCACCTCACCCTCATCCCAATCCCCACCCAATCAGACCCTGCCACCTCACCTACCCCTCTCCCCTCCCCACTCTCTCTCCACCGCTCTCACCCAGCCGGCCACACCCACCTCAAGACGCCACCGCCCTGGCCCGTTCCTCCTCGTGGCCACCACCGTCACCCCCCACCCACCGCCCCGGACCCACCACTCCTCTCTCCTCCCCCACGCGCCTCCTCTCCCTCCCGCGTTCTCCCGTCTGCCGGCCCGCACCTCCCTCTCCTCTGCGGCTTGGCGCCGACGGTCTCCACCCGCCGCCCCGTCGCCCCACTCCTCTTCTCCCACCGCGAGCTCCTCCCTCCGGCGCCGCCGCCCGTCCTCCCCGCCTCCGGCCACCGCTCCTTCCTCCCCTTCTCCGGCCGCCGCCGGCGACCACCCCGCTCACCCCGGTTTCTCCTCCAGCGCCCGCCACCGCTCGCCTCCCCTCCCGCGGCTCCTCTCCCGACCCCGCTCTCCCCTTCCCCGCAGACGACCCCGCCCCTTCTCCCCCAGCTCCGGCCGAGCGCCGGCCCGCCTCCTGTCTCCGCCCGTCGAAGAACCAGCGGCGCGCCGCCTCTGGACGCCCCTGCCGCATGCACGCGTCCCGCTCGACTCCCCGTGCTGCGTCGCGACGACCTCACCTTGCTGGCGTCCTCGCCATCGAGCTCTGCCACTGTCTTCTTCTCTTCTTCTCTTCTTCTCCGTGTCGCCAGGGGCCCCTACCCACGTGAGCGTTGACGCCCGTCGGTCTGCGACCGCTGCTCGTGTTCATCCTCCTCCAGGACCCCTCTCCCTGCCCAGGCTCGCCCCGCTGCCGGTGTCCTGCCTCGCCGAAGTCCGGCCTGCACGCCGCCCATCTCGGCCTCGTCTTCTCTTCGACGCAGCTAATCCTTGGCCTCCGGTCCTCCTCCCCGCCGCAGGACGTGGATCCATTCTCCTGCTCCCCCTCGCCTCGTCCTCGACGCGAGGCCAGCCCTTCTCCAGTCCGCGTGCGACCTCCTCCTCTGCCGGCCTCCTCGTTGCCGTCTGCCTGCTCCTCGCCCTCGACCCCACGATCCCCTGCGGCACCGGCAGCTTCCGTCAAGGACGACACCCCTTGGAGCCTCGACCGTGGGCTGGAGTTCGCGCCCACCTCTCTGGCCTCTGGCGCTGTCGTCTTCCTGCAGGTCTCTATGCGCGCCTACGACCTCTGCGCGTGATCGGTTGACCAGACCAAGGCCAAGCTCTTCCGTTTGACAAGCGCGACAAGTCGGACAAGGCCATCGGTGTTGAACAAGTCTTCACCACACTGAACCTAGTGAAAATACAAGTCCATCCTCGACACCGATAATTGAAGTTAACCGCCAGGGTCTTCATCTCGGAACGCCATAATCACCTTCACGGACAACCGAAGCCGAAAAACCCCGACAAGATCTTCCGGTGCCATAACCGAAGACCGATCCCGGAGTTCGAAGACCGACCCTGCCGAAGACTGAACCCTAGCGCGCCAAGTTCTTCGACCCCGAGGACCGATCCATAGATGCGTGAAGTACTGCCTCGAGGACGCCAAGTACTTCGCCCCGGACGCCGAGACCCCGGACCCCGGAGACCCCATGATCTTCGCCGCAGAACAACAAGGACGTTGGAATGGAATCGACAAGATCTACCGCCGGACGACAAGTTCTGCTTCATGGGCACGGAGCGTCAAGATCGCCTCATGGAATCCGAAGCGCGGACCCGACAAGATCTTCGCGACGTTAAGAATGACACCGACCCAAGTCCTGCTACCCGTATGCGACAAGATCTACCCGTTGCTCGAGAATGTTCTACCGAGACGAGCCCGTCGAACCCGGAACCCTGAGGCCGAACCCCGAACCCCCGGATCCCCAAGATCTGCCGAACCCTAATGTGTGACCCCTTTCTCGAGCCCTATTTTATAAATGAAATATCAAATTGTTGCACATTAAATTGTTCATGCATACATATTTGTGTGGTTTGGGGGCCTTATGCCGATTCACTATATAATTAAATATGGGGCCCATATGCGGGCAAATCTAGCCTCATATTGGCCTCATTTAAATCTGTGCATCGAACCGGTGTTCACTTTTGCCATGTTAATACAACATTTAAATTGCGGGGAAGTTAAACAACATGAACCACCTAACTAATTGTCGGGATCCCGATTCCGCTTAATATGACCTAATTGCATCGCACCTTTGCCATGTCATACATCATACATGCATCATGCCCGATCTTTTGCCGTAGTATTAAATATCGTATCCGGTGTTTCTTCTAGTGTTTTGCTTCTTCGCGGATAAGGCCGATGAGTTGATGCGAGTGTCGACCCGATCTTCAGTTGAACCTTCGACAATGTTTTCAGGCGAGCATCTCCCCCTTTCTACCTATCTTACTTTTATAGTATTTACTCCCTCCTGTTGATCTATTGCTATCTGTGTTGCGATGCTATAGTTTTCGTACCGTGATATCCCTTGCAGCCTTATATTGCCTTGGACAGATCCTATTACCTGTTGTTTAGTAGAAAGTTGGACTCGCGCGTCGTAGTCGCTTGCTCAAGTGCTGTTGCGTGTCGTCCAGTGCCACAGTTGTTGGTGTTTTGCCGCATGTTGATGTTGGAGATGATCTTGGCTTTACTTATCGCTCACTTTAATTCCTGTTTAACAACTAAAATTGAAGTAAGTAAGCAGAGGCATCGGTGGGTGATAGATAATATTTGGTTTCCGATCACCACTTGTGTCCTGGGACCCGAGTACTTGATACTTGTTCCTTGTTTTATCGCGCTATCCACATCCGGGAGGATTATGGGACCCCCCTGAGCCAGAGCATGATTCATTCTTATTTCTTGGGGCCACAAACTAGTTTGAGGTTTTATTTACTATCCTGTACTTATGCCATGCTACTGTTTATTTACGATTGTGCGAGGAGCACACTGTATCTATTTAGGTAAGCGGAATGTTTTCAGCGGTATTGACAAGCCAGTCACACTTTCGGGTTCCCGATCGTCTGACCATTGTCGCAAACCTTGAGTCCGTCTCGAGTCACCGCTTCGCTATGGTCTACTCAATGGGGTGGCCCTCTGAAATAATTACGAATCATGTGATTGCTTTGTCGTGAAGGCCTCGTTGGGTTTTGATTTGGTTTTTCCGAGGTTGATCGAGTGTGTTGCTATTTGTGCACCCGGCGGGTTAAAACTTTCTGAAAGCCGTGTCATGGTTATGGACGACTTGGAGCACAGTATCTCGATCATAGACAACTATAACTAAAGTAGTGCTATAAATTTGACTTTATAATGACTAGTAATCAGCTCCACTATAACGGAATGGCTAAATTAAACTGCCAACAAATGCTTGGTTGGGTTGCCTCTGGCGACCATTGTATCTGACTAGTAAGTATTGCAACTACAACGGAATGGCTAAATAAAAGTACCAACAACTGCTGGGTTTTGGGTTATCTCATGCTAATTGTATCTGATTAGTAAGTGTTGCAACTATAACGGAATGGTTAACTAAAATGGCCCACTGCTTATTTTATCAGGATGATTATCTACATCTGACTAGTAATAGCTACAACGATAACTGAATAAATAAAACTGCCAACAGTGTGAGTTCCTCGGTTGACTTCCTCGTTTGGTCTCGAGGGGGAAATACCAGGATGGGTTTGTTTGATGGTAGCATCAGATTGGTTCCGAATAGGTCTTCCTCACCCCTCTCTGATAGCCGCCAGTTGTATCGAGTCTCTATAGGTTGTTTAGTGCATCTTTGCCGCCGCTGATCCACCATACCTATGTAGGCGAGGACCGAATTCTAGCCTCGCTGTCTTGGCCTCAAGATCGACGCTCCTCTTTTCCTTTGCCCTTTGTCGGCACCCTTTTTGTTTAAGCAGTTCGAGATCGGCGTCGTTAGTGGTTACCCTTCCGGCTTGGCACAGGGGTTATGGACGCCATTGGTTATTCTTCAGGGCTCTTAGCCCCATTTGCATCTTGTCCGTAGCTGGACGCTATATCGTTCTCAAGGTGATTTGGATCTTTGTACCGTATATCTGTATTCTTGACTCATGGAGTCGCTGTTATATATATATATATATATATATATATATATATCTGTTCTGTGGGTCCCATCGAGGACTGTTGTGTAATGTTATTACTTCGTTTTCCACCCGCACGAAAGTGCCTGGTGGGCACCTTTGAATCGTTTCTATGCGGGTTTGGCGGGTTTCGCTAAAACTTGCATAGGTACGATTCTGAGGGTGTTACAGAGTGGTATCAGAGCTCAGCAGTTGCGATACCCCACAAGTCCAGCCTGTAGGATAACCTAGCTAACGGCCGAAGTAGAGTGTCAAAACTATTTTTTCGAAATCGGTTGGATAGTTCTGATTAGGTCTGATTTTACTCCTTACCCCTCTGCTGTTCTCCTCTTACCTCTACGTGTTTTGAATCCGCTCTCGTCTCTTTCTTCGAGTCCAGGAATTCTCGTGGTTGGGTTTCCGTCGTACCTTCAGGGTTTCGCTTCCTCCTTTGGTAACGGTGATGCTACGTCCGGTGTTCATGCTGCCGAGGAATCCTTCGTCTGTGGTACCATTCTTTGTTCCTTGTTTGTGCCTTCCGGTGTTTTCCGACGCGACGACATCATCTACGCCATATCCGATGCAGAGTCTGCATCACTCCTTTGTTTCCGAACCTCGCTTGTCGAGATCTTCAATCTGATTCCGAGAATGGTTGCACGCTTTCCACTGATTGTGCAGAGTAATAGTTTGGGTGCGTGATGGATTGGCCCCCATGCCGACTACCCCTTCTATTCGCTTTTGTACATTGAAGTGGATGAGAATGCATCGGTTCCCTCTTTCTATCGAAGATAGAGGTGGCTTAATTTGTTGATACCTCTACCTTCGACCTTTTGTTTCCCGGAGAGTTCTCTCGACGATCAGGATCAACGACCTCTTGTTAGTGGTGTCGCGAGGATCTACACGAAGCGAGAAGACGCAGATCGCCGACCTTCCTTCCGGTACCATGAGGCGGATCTCGAGGGCGAGATCCATTGTTAGTGGTGTCGAATTGTGGCATCCCGCAAAACCACTACTAGAAAATCGCGTTGTTTTTGTGCATTGCATCATCATGACCGCATGCTCATGTCATCATGCCACATTGCATTTGAACATCGTCATCATCTTGCATCTGTTCGCATAAAACTATTTTCGGGAAAACCCAAATTGTTTTCTAAAACTCCCCGTCTTTAATTCAAAACCAAAACCGGGTCTCCGGAATATTTTGTTTTGAATAACCACGGGTTGCAACGGTCCATTTATAGTAAATAAAATGTTAAATTATTTTAGTGGGGGGCAGTCGAACGGGCCGATTCGACCCGAACGACCACCCCCAGTCCAAACAGACGGCCCACCCCAAAATCCCTAGTCTACCCGGTCCTATTCTACCCACCCCTCCTCCACCTCACCCCACCCAATCATCTCTCGCCACCTCACCCTCATCCCAATCCCCACCCAATCAGACCCTGCCACCTCACCTACCCCTCTCCCCTCCCCACTCTCTCTCCACCGCTCTCACCCAGCCGGCCACACCCACCTCGCACGCCATCGCCCCTGGCCCATTCCTCCCCTCCCGTGGCCCCCACCTCCCACCTACCGCGCCCCCGGACCCACCACTCCTCTCTCCTCCCCCACGCGCCTCCTCTCCCCTGTTCTCCCCGTCCTTGGCGCCACCCTCCCTCTCTGCAGCTCGGCTCCCCGACGGTCTCCACCCGCCGCTTCTCCTCCTCTTCTCCCACTGAGCTCCTCCCTCCGCGCCGCCGCCGTCCTCCCGCCTCGGCCACCGCTCCTTCCTCCTTCTCCGGGCCATGGCGACCACCCGCACCGGTTTCTCCTCCAGCGCCGCCACCGCCTCGCCTCCCACGGCTCCTCTCCGACCCTCTCCCTTCCCGGAGGCGACCCGCCTTCTCCCCAGCTCCGGCCGAAGGCCCGCCTCTGTCTCCGCCGTCGAAGAACCAGCGGCGCCTGACGCCCTGCCGCATGCACGCGTCCCGCTCGACTCCCCGTGCTGCGTCGCGATGACCTCACCTTGCTGGCGTCCTCGCCATCGAGCTCTGCCACCGTCTTCTTCTCTTCTTCTCCGTGTTGCCAGGGGGCCCTACCCACGTGAGCGCTGACGCCCGTCGGTCTGCAGCCACTGCTCGTGTTCATCCTCCTCCAGGACCCCTCTCCCTGCCCAGGCTCGCCGGTGTCTGCCGGCTGCCCCGAGTCCGCTGCCGCCCATCTCGGCCTCGTCTTCTCTTCGGCGCAGCTACTCCTTGGCCTCCAGTCCTCCTCCCCGCCGCAGGACGTGGAGCCATTCTCCTGCTCCCCCTCGCCTCGTCCTCGACGCGAGGCCAGCCCTTCTCTAGTCCGCGTGCAACCTCCTCCTCTGCCGGCCTCCTTGTTGCCGTCTGCCTGCTCCTCGCCCTCGACCCCACGATCCCCTGCGGCACCGGCAGCTTCCGTCAAGGACGACACCCCTTGGAGCCTCGACCGTGGGCTGGAGTTCGCGCTCCCTGCCTCTCTGGCGCTGTCGTCTTCCTGCAGGTCTCTATGCGCGCCTACGACCTCTGCGCGTGATCGGTTGACCAGACCAAGGCCAAGCTCTTCCGTTTGACAAGCGCGACAAGTCGGACAAGGCCATCGGTGTTGAACAAGTCTTCACCACACTGAACCTAGTGAAAATACAAGTCCATCCTCGACAACGATAATTGAAGTTAACCGCCAGGGTCTTCATCTCGGAACGCCATAATCACCTTCACGGACAACCAAAGCCGGGAACCCCGACAAGATCTTCCGGTGCCATAACCGAAGACCGATCCCGGAGTTCGAAGACCGACCCTGCCGAAGACTGAACCCTAGCGCGCCAAGTTCTTCGACCCCGAGGACCGATCCATAGATGCGTGAAGTACTGCCTCGAGGACGCCAAGTACTTCGCCCCGGACGCCGAGACCCCGGACCCCGGAGACCCCATGATCTTCGCCGCAGAACAACAAGGCCGTTGGAATGGAATCGACAAGATCTACCGCCGGACGACAAGTTCTACTTCATGGGCACGGAGCGTCAAGATCGCCTCATGGAATCCGAAGCGCGGACCCGACAAGATCTTCGCGACGTTAAGAATGACACCGACCCAAGTCCTGCTACCCGGATGCGACAAGATCTACCCGTTGCTCGAGAATGTTCTGCCGAGACGAGCCCGTCGAACCCGGAACCCTGAGGCCGAACCCCGAACCCCCGGATCCCCAAGATCTGCCGAACCCTAATGTGTGACCCCTTTCTCGAGCCCTATTTTATAAATGAAATATCAAATTGTTGCACATTAAATTGTTCATGCATACATATTTGTGTGGTTTGGGGGCCTTATGCCGATTCACTATATAATTAAATATGGGGCCCATATGCGGGCAAATCTAGCCTCATATTGGCCTCATTTAAATCTGTGCATCGAACCGGTGTTCACTTTTGACATGTTAATACAACATTTAAATTGCGGGGAAGTTAAACAACATGAACCACCTAACTAATTGTCGGGATCCCGGTTCCGCTTAATATGACCTAATTGCATCGCACCTTTGCCATGTCATACATCATACATGCATCATGCCCGATCTTTTGCCGTAGTATTAAATATCGCATCCGGTGTTTCTTCTAGTGTTTTGCTTCTTCGCGGATAAGGCCGATGAGTTGATGCGAGTGTCGACCCGATCTTCAGTTGAACCTTCGACAATGTTTTCAGGCGAGCATCTCCCCCTTTCTACCTATCTTACTTTTATAGTATTTACTCCCTCCTGTTGATCTATTGCTATCTGTGTTGCGATGCTCTAGTTTTCGTACCGTGATATCCCTTGCAGCCTTATATTGCCTTGGACACATCCTATTACCTGTTGTTTAGTAGAAAGTTGGACTCGCGCGTCGTAGTCGCTTGCTCAAGTGCTCGTATGGTCGTCCAGTGCCACAGTTGTTGGTGTTTTGCCGCATGTTGATGTTGGAGATGATCTTGGCTTTACTTATCGCTCACTTTAATTCCTGTTTAACAACTAAAATTGAAGTAAGTAAGCAGAGGCATCGGTGGGTGATAGATAATATTTGGTTTCCGACCGCCCACTTGTGTCCCGTAGGACCCCGAGTACTTGATACCTGTTCCTTGTTTTATCGCGCTATCCACATCCGGGAGGATTATGGGACCCCCCTGAGCCAGAGCATGATTCATTCTTATTTCTTGGGGCCACAAACTAGTTTGAGGTTTTATTTACTATCCTGTACTTATGCCATGCTACTGTTTATTTACGATTGTGCGAGGAGCACACTGTACTGTTTAGGTAAGCGGAATGTTTTCGCGGTATCGACAAGCCCAGTCACACTTTCGGGTTCCCAGTCGTTTACAGCCATTGTCGCAAACCTTGAGTCCGTCTCGGAGTCAGCTGGCTTCGTTGCGGGTCTACTCAATGGGGTGGCCCCCTGAAATAATTCTGAATCCTGTGATTGCTTTGTCGTGAAGGCCTCGTTGGGTTTTGATTTGGTTTTTCCGAGGTTGATCGAGTGTGTGTTGCTATTTGTGCACCCCGGCCGGGTTAAAACTTTCTGAAAGCCGTGTCCGCGGTTATGGACGACTTGGAGCACAGTATCTCGATCATAGACAACTATAACTAAAGTAGTGCTATAAATTTGACTTTATAATGACTAGTAATCAGCTCCACTATAACGGAATGGCTTAATTAAACTGCCAACAAATGCTTGGTTGGGTTGCCTCTGGTGACCATTGTATCTGACTAGTAAGTATTGCAACTACAACGGAATGGCTAAATAAAAGTACCAACAACTGCTGGGTTTTGGGTTATCTCATGCTAATTGTATCTGATTAGTAAGTGTTGCAACTATAACGGAATGGTTAACTAAAATGGCCCACTGCTTATTTTATCAGGATGATTATCTACATCTGACTAGTAATAGCTACAACGATAACTGAATAAATAAAACTGCCAACGGTGTGAGTTCCTCGGTTGACTTTCTCATTTGGTCTCGAGGGGGAAATACCAGGATGGGTTTGTTTGATGGTAGCATCAGATTGGTTCCGAATAGGTCTTCCTCACCCCTCTCTGATAGCCGCCAGTTGTATCGAGTCTCTATAGGTTGTTTAGTGCATGCTGCCGCTGCCGCTTTAGTCCACCATACCTATGTAGGCGAGGACCGCCGAATTCTAGCCTCGCCGTGTACTGGCCTCAGTACTGACGCTCCTCTTTTTCCTTTGCCCTTTGTCGGCACCCCTTTTGTTTAAGCAGGTTCTGAGATCGACGTCGTTAGCAGGGTTACCCTTCCGGCTTGGCCTGGTCAGGGTTATGGACGCCATTGGTTATTCTTCAGGGCTCTTAGCCCCATTTGCATCTTGTCCGTAGCTGGACGCTATATCGTTCTCAAGGTGATTTGGATCTTTGTACTGTATATCTGTATTCTTGACTCATGGAGTCGCTGTTATATATATATTTGTTCTGTTGGTCGCATCGAGGACTGTTGTGTAATGTTATTACTTCGTTTTCCACCCGCACGAAAGTGCCTGGTGGGCACCTTTGAATCGTTTCTATGCGGGTTTGGCGGGTTTCGCTAAAACTTGCATAGGTCCGATTCTGAGGGTGTTACAGAGTTCTTCAACTAATGGCCTAAGAAACACATCTATGTCGTTGCCCGGTTGCTTCGGGCCTTGGATGAGCACTGGCATCATAATGAACTTACGCTTCATGCACAACCAAGGAGGCAGGTTGTAGATACATAGAGTCACGGGCCGTGTGCGGATCGCAGCTCTGCTCCCCAAAAGGATTCATGCCATCCGTACTTAGACCAAACCATAAGTTCCTTGCGTCACCTGCAAAGTCTGGGAAGTCTCTCTCGATTTTTCTCCACTGTGACCCATCAACAGGGTGTCTCAACTTCGCGTCTTTCTTACGGTCTTCTTTCTGCCATCGCAACAACCTGGCATGCTCTTTGTTTCTGAACATGCATTTCAACCTTGGTATTATAGGAGCATACCACATAACCTTAGCAGGAACCCTCTTCCGGAGGGGCTCTCCCTCAACATCACCAGGGTCATCTTATGATCTTATACCGCAATGCACTGCATACCGGACATTTATCTAAATTCTCATACTCCTTACCATGTAGAGGATGCGATCATTAATGCATGCATGTATCTTTTGCACATCTAATCCCGAGAGGAGAGTCTTCTTTGGTTCGTAGGTACTCTCGTGAAGTTCGTTATGTTTTGAAAACTTCGGCTTCATTATTTTCAGCATCTTTTCAAATGAGGAGTCAGTTAGACCACACTCTGCCTTCCATCGCAACAATTCCAGTGTGGTACCGAGATTTGTGCTGCCATCTTCACAATTTGGGTACAACAATTTCTTGTGATCTTCTAACATGCCCTCTAACTTCAACTTCTCATTTTCTGCATTTCGCTTTGCATCAGAAATGACCCTACCAAGTTCATCAGCCGGCTCATCTGATGCCCGTTCTTCACCTCTTTCCTCTCCATTGTCTTTCATTGCAGTATCATTGTATTCAGGAAACATATGATGATAGTTGTTATCATCATCTTCTTCTTCACCATCTTCCATCATAACCCCTCTTTCCCCGTGCTTGGTCCAGCAATTATAGTTGGGCATCAACCCTTTAATAATCAGGTGGCCGCGAATGATTTTCGAGGAAGAGTACTCCTTGTTGTTCCGACATTGAACACATGGACAACGTATAAATCCATTCTCTTTGTTTGTCGTAGCCACATCGATAAATTTATCCACGCCTTTGATATACCCGGCTACGCGCCGGTCACCGTAACATCCATTCCCGACCGTTCATCTGCATCATATAAGTAAGTTTATCAAAAAACAGGACATCATAAATAGTGAAATAACCAATTCACACCGACACATGAATTGTATCAATGACCTAGAAAAGATAAGATTGCTAACCTCGATCGAGGGAAATAACGAGGAGAAAGCTCAAGTGCGTCTCGGACACCTTCTATATTTTTGTTCTATGAGAAATTCAACGGGATTATTCACTCAAACATTTCAACAAACACCTTCAATGCATGCATGAGAAAAAACTAGCACACCCCCTCACACCTTCCACCATTCGAAAAAACAGAGTGGAGGCAGAGGGGGCTGGGGCGTTGCATTTATAGAGGGCAGGGGGTCTTTAGTCCCGGTTGGAGCTAGCAACCGGGACTAAAGGTGTGTGCCACGCCTGCGGCACGCACCTTTAGTCCCGGTTGCTAGCTCCAACTGGGACGTATTGCCCTTACCAACCGGGACGCATGCCCCCTGGCCCCGTGCCCGCTCCAACCGGGACGCGTGCCAGCATTAGTCCCGGTTGGTGGCGCAACCGGGACAAATGCTCTGAGGGGTCGCGAACAGATAGCCCTTTTTCCACTAATGCAAGTACATAACCGATTCTGGTTAGTATCTACAGCTATGACTTATCTAGTCTAACCGCCATACGTGATACGTCTAATCTCCTGTACGTACTGAATCCTAACTTGTTAACACCCTTCCTCAATCTGGACGTGGTAACACCATGTTGAGATTGTCTCTGAACTTGACGAACAGTGGAGCACCAAGGGGCTTTGTTAGCACGTCTGCTAACTGATCATGTGTAGAGATAAACTTGATGTCAAGAGCCTTGTGTGCAACCCGCTCACGCACGAAGTGGTAATCAACTTCGATATTTTTAGTGCGGGCATGGAAGACGGGGTTAACTCACAAGTACGTGGCACCGAGATTGTCACACCAAAGCGTAGGTGCTCGACGAAGATAAACCCCCAATTCCTGCAATAGTCCTTGTATCCACATGATCTCAGCTGTTGCATTGGCAACTGATTTATATTCAACTTCAGTGCTCGATCGTGAGACAGTAGGTTGTTTTCTTGAGCTCCATGCAACAAGGTTACCTCCAAGAAAAACAGCATGACCACCTGTTGATCGTCGATCATCTGGGCATCCTGCCCAATCCGCATCAGCAAAACCACTCAGCAGTGTCGAGGAGGATCTCTGAAGAAGGAGTCCGAAAGAAATTGTATGCTTGAGGTACCGAATCACACGTTTCACCGCTGACCAGTGTATATCTGTTGGAGCTTGCAAGAATTGACAGATTTTGTTGACACTGAAGGAGATATCCGGTCTAGTGAGGGTCAAGTACTGAAGAGCGCCAACAACGCTTCTATACCGTGTGATATATTCTGCTGAAAGAGGGGTACCAACATGCCGAGACAGTTTTTCACTAGCTGCCATTGGAGTACTTACTGTCTTGGCGTTTACCATATTTGTTCTTGCTAGAAGGTCAGCGATGTATTTCTGCTGAGAAAGATGTATACCATCTGCCTGATGCTTTACCTCTATTCCCAAAAAGAATCCAAGTCTGCCAAGGTCCTTAACAGGGAAAGCTTGACGAAGTTATGCAAGGAGACGATCAGCGGCCTGAGCTGTGGAGCTGACAACAATTATGTCGTCTACATAGACAAGCATATATATAGTGACAGTGTCTCGTTTGTAGATAAACAGTGATACGTCAGCTTTGGAGGGAGCAAAACCAAGCTCCTGTAACTTGCCGCTTAGACGAGCAAACCAAGCTCTCGGCGCTTGCTTCAGACCGTATAAGTATTTCTCCAATTTGCACAAATAATGTGGTCGAAGTTGATCAACGTACCCAGGTGGCTGGACCATATAAACCTCTTCCTCGAGGTGTCCATGAAGAAAGGCGTTGTCGACGTCGAGTTGCCTCATATGCCACCCCTGCATCGCGGCAAGGGACAAGATGACACGGATAGTCGTGGCTTGACCACCGGGCTGTAGGTGTTGTCGTAGTCGATGCCGTGACGCTGCTTGAAGCCCTTGGCGACGAGACGCGCCTTGAACCGATCAACGGATCCGCCGGGCTTGCGCTTGATCTTGAAGACCCATCGACTGTCGATGATGTTGAGGCCTCGATGAGGAGGAACAAGCCTCCAAGTTTGGTTACGCTGAAGTGCCGAATATTCAGCGTCCATGGACGCCTTCCACTTGGGCAGCTGAAGAGCTTGTTAAAAAGACTTTACCACTGATCTAGTCTAGATCTAACAGTAGCACTATACATTACCTTTATAGATCGAGAACAGAGAGAGAGATAGAGAGAGAACCGAGATGGACTCTACCTGCTCCCTGGCTCGACAAACACGAGCCAGAGGGAATCCCCGAGCTGGTGCCGGAGCTAGAACCTCCGTCGTTGGCCATGGGTGAAGGGGGTGAGTGTGGGGAGCGTGTGGCTAGGGTGGCGTCGGTGGAGCTTCCCGTCGGCGCAGCGCTAGCCTAGATCGGATTGGCTTGTAGGTGGGGCGGCTAGGGCACGGCTAACCTCGTAGGTCGTGCTGCCGGCTCCCCACCACTTTATATAGCGCTGGCGACAGGGGCCCACCGTCCTAGATAAGAACGGGCGCCCCCGATCAGGGCGCAGTTAGGGGGCCTGCTGGGCCGTTGGTCCCAGTCACGTTGAGATCTATCCAACATTCTCCCCCTAGATCTCGACTTTACTTTTAACCTTGTTCTTTACTTATTTCATCACAGAATGACACATAGAGCATGTTTCATCGTCCCAGCTCAATTGCTGATAGAATCAGACAGCTACTATATACCTTCATGTTCTGAAACAAATTCTGTTACTTTTGGGCCTCTATGGTCCAGGAATCATAGGCTTTCCGTTAAACCCATGCCGGCTATGTGTTCCTTGAACACATTGGGTGGTAAGCCTTTCGTTAGCGGATCCGCAAGCATATCCTTTGTCCTTATATGCTCGAGACTTATAGTTTGATCCTGGACTTTGTCCTTCACAACATAATACTTTATATCTATAGACTTTGAAGCATTACTCGACTTGTTGTTGTGAGCATAGAATACTGCGGGCTCGTTGTCATAGTACATCTTTAGTGGCCTGCTGATGCAGTCAACCACTTTCAAGTCGGGTAAGAATTTCTTTAACCATAACGCCTGTCCCATGGCCTCATAACATGCTATAAATTCTGCATACATCGTAGATGATGCAACTATCGACTGTTTGGCGCTTCTCCACGAAATAGCACCTCCTGCGAGAGTAAAGACATACCCTGTCGTGGACTTTCGGTCGTCTTTATCTCCCGCAAAATCTGCATCTGAATACCCTTTTATCTCTAGGGAATCAGATCTTCTGTATGTTAGCATGAGGCCTTTTGTGCCTTGCACATAGCGCAAAGCTTTCTTTACCATCTTCCAGTGCTCTATGCCTGGATTCTCTTGATATCTACCGAGTACCCCGGTGATAAATGCTAAGTCAGGGCGAGTGCACACTTGTGCATACTGTAAGCTTCCAACAGCCGAAGCATATGGTACTGACTTTATTTGATCGATCTCATATTGATTCTTTGGACATTGGGATTTCCCAAAACTGTCGCCCTTGACTATGGGAGCAGGTGTTGAATTACTCGCATGCATATTGTATTTCTTTAAAATCTTTTCACAATACGCTTTCTGCGACAGTCCTAACACTCCATTCTTTATGTCTCTGTGAATTTCTATGCCCAAAACATAAGATGCTTCACCAAGGTCTTTCATGTCAAAGTTTGATGACAAGAATTTCTTTGTTTCTAGTAGTAGACTAACATCACTGCTAGCAAGCAGAATGTCATCCACATATAGAATTAGGAAAATATATTTCCCACTTTTGAACTTTGCATAAATGTAATTGTCCTCAACATTTTCTTTGAATCCAAATCTTTTAATGGTATCATTAAACTTTAAATACCACTGCCTAGAGGCTTGCTTTAACCCATAAATGGATTTCTTTAGGCGGCATCCCATATGTTCCTTCCCCTCCATGAAAAAAACCTTGGGTTGTTTCATGTAAACATTCTCTTCTAAATCTCCATTTAGAAATGCCGTCTTGACATCCATTTGATGTAACTCTAAATCAAAATGTGCAACTAGTGCCATGATGATTCTGAAGGAGTCCTTACATGAGACCGGAGAAAAAGTCTCATTGTAATCTACACCTTCTCTTTGCGTAAAGCCTTTTGCCACGAGTCTAGCTTTGTACTTTTCTACATTCCCATTGGAGTCATACTTTGTTTTGTAGACCCACTTGCATCCTACTGTTTTGTCTCCTTTGGGAATTTCCTCTAAGTCCCAAACATTGTTGGAACTCATCGATTTCATTTCATCTTCCATTGCCTCCACCCACTTGGCTGAGTGAGGGCTACTCATGACTTCTTCATATGTGGTAGGATCGCCCTCCATATGAACTACATTGTAAACTTGTAGATTTCTTTGGAAATGGCTGGTCTTCGTTCTCTTTTAGACCGTCTGAGTTCATCAGACTCTTGCTCATTTCTTGCCTCGGGTTCAGGCACATTTACACTAGGTGGCTGTTCTGGCTCCCTTTCGTGCTCAACAAGGTTCGGTGGCTCTGATGGAGGTTCAACTTTCGCCCATTGTTGTCACGTGTGGAGTCACAGTGCCGCACCACAACCTCAGAGTTGTAGATGGTGGCACAATGTAGCGAGAAAAATGGCTCTGAATCATCGGATTAGGTGCATGCACCCTCTCCTCAAGATCAATTTTCCTAGCTACCGTGCTCCCCTCATCAATTCGTCCTCCAAGAAGACTGCATGTCTCGTTTCTACAAACTTTGTGTATCTGACAAGAGAAGCGATAGCCTTTGGACTTATCTAGATAGCCAATAAAATGGCAAGATACTATTTTGGGGTCTAACTTTGCAATGTTTGGATTGAAAACTTTTGCCTCAGCTGGGCTCCCCCAGACCCTCAAGTGGTGCAGAGAGGGGACTCTGCCTGTCCACAATTCATATGGTGTTTTGGGAACCGACTTACTTGGTACTCTGTTGAGAATATGAATGGCGGTTTTAAGCGCCTCCATCCACAATCCCAATGGGAGGGTGGAATAGCTCATCATGCTGCGCACCATATCCATAAGGGTACGGTTGCGCCTTTCGCCTATCCGTTTCTTGAGGTTCGCCCGGCATTGAATCTGGCGACTATTCCATTTTCTTGCGGAACCGTGCAAAGGGTCCCGTACTTGACCATATGGAGTTTGCCGACCGTAGTACTCCCCCCACGATCGGACCGAACTATTTTGATTCTTTTATCGTGCTGATTTTCTACTTCAGCTTTGAAAATTTTAAATTTATCCAACGCTTCAGATCTTTCTTTGATTGGATAAATATAACCATACCGGGAGTGATCATCCGTGAACGTTATGAATGAATCATATCCATCCACACTTTTCACAGGAAACGGTCCACAAATATCCGTGTGGATTATTTCTAGTGTAGCTATGCTTCGGTTTGCACCCTTTTTAATCTGTTTGACATACTTTCCTTTAATGCAATCTATGCATTGTTCTATGTCGGAGAACTCTAACGGAGGAAGAATGTCATTTTTAACGAGGTTTTCTATTATTCCCCTCGAAATATGGCCTAGTCTACAGTGCCATAGTTTCGATGAGTCAAGAGTTCGCTTTCTTTTCTTTTGTTCTTTGTTCGACAAGGAAACTTTTTCATTCACATCACACACAGAAAAAACTGTCTCATGCAGGGATAACAAATATAACTTATCAAATAATGTAGCAACACCCACACATTTGTCTTTCAACTAGATGGCACACTTGCCATTACCAAAATAACATTCGTAAGAATCTTTGTCCAAACAGGAAACACTTATTAAATTCCTATGTAATGAAGGAACGAAAAGCACATCTTTGAGCATAAGCAAAGAGCCATCACCAGCTCGAGGGACGTCACCAATGGCCTCCACTTCGCTTCTATTCCATTCGCCACTTCAATGTGTCTTTCTCTTCTTGGCGTGGTCCTTGTCGAATGGAACCCTCAGAAGAGTTGGCAACATGAACGGTTGCTCGAATAAATCCACCAAGTGGATCTAGTAAACTTTTCATACAAAGATTCATTAACAAAAGAAACAATATCTTTACCATTTTTGGCCATGATGTACTTTAGCCAAATCGGTCTTTCTTGTAGTGGCCCGGCTTTTTGCGATGATGGCACTGATCCTTCTCCCTGTGGGTGGACCGTGATGTCTTGGTCTTGCATTGGACCCTTGCCATGGGGCTTGGAGGGTGAGCCACCATGGTTGCACTGTGAAGCCTCTCTTCTGTTGTCCTTCACGAAGTTCGAGAACCGCCGTGAAGGGCTTTCAGCCTTTCCTCTTCCTGGAGCACATCCCAATGGTCTTTTCTATGTCCCACTTTTCAGAGACATATTATAGTTTATCACAAAGTTTTCAAAGGTGGAAGTGAGGCCATCACAAGGTGCACCAAGAGTGCTGGCTTTAACTCGAGGTCCTCATCCATTGGCTTGAGCTTTGCGCCATGTTTGACATCCTCAAGATGTGCTCTCTTATCCGTGGGGTCCTCCCAGTATACTTTTCAAGAATCGGCTTTTACAATTGGGTCATACATCTTTGAAGAGCCAAGAACTGGCTCTTTATCTTGGCGAGATACTCGCCCACGGTAGCACACTCTCCAATTGAGCCCACGATAGCGTTCTCAATTGTGTTCTTTACGAATGCCAGACACTTCTTGTTGGCGTTCACCCATTTCTGGTTATCGATAGAGTAAGCCAGCTCCAATGGAGCATGGTCCCTCTTCCTTTTCTCAAAGTCAACACTTTCTTCAGCATCTCTCCTGACTGGGTCAGCGGGCTTGACTGGTTGCTTGGTTTCAACCACCCAATCCACTTCGGCGCATACGAACGCCAAGTCAACTTTCTTCCTCCATTCGGAGTAGTTGTCCCCCCGAAGGAGCGGGATGTCCTTCAAACATGCCATGAGGTTGAGACCTCCTGAAAATCACAAAAGATGTGAGATCACCAAGTAAAACAACTGTATGCGTTAATTCAACGTTGGTATAAATTAAGCATGCAATCGTTTCGTGCTATTTAAAATTACATCACCGTTGGGCAGAAATAAATTTAAATGCACCTTTTATACTTAATAGGAAAAAATTATGGTCATGATTATTAATAACGTTGGTCAATTAATAGCATGAGTCATAATCACTTTAATCACATCTTTATATCAAGATTTAATCAACTTTATTGCATTTGGTGCAATTTTAAACCATATATTTGTAATGTAAAGGAACTATTTGCAGCGGAAACTTTCATTAAAAAACTCATACTTTGCAGAAAAATTCTGCCTTTGTAACATTCTCTAGTCACAATATACTTAAGAGTATGAGAGACTAGAGAAAACTATGAAAAATTTGCTTAAAACTAAGCAAAAAACCATTAAAAACAACTCTGTAAAAAAACAGAAAAACTGCTAAAAAGCGAAAACGCCCCTCGGGTACGTCTTTGGGCGGCCTGCAGTGGCCACCGGCCGGGCCTGCAGCGCCAAGCTGCCCGCCAACGGCTTGCCCGCCAGCTTAGCTTGCCGCCCGCGTGCTGCCCCTGGCGACCTGCAGCGGCCCAGCAAGCGGCCCAGCAGCGCATCCCGCGTGGCCCGCGTGGCCCGCGCCGCGTCTGGCTGATCGATCTGAGCCATTGATGGCCAGAACCCTAGATCTGGTGGGCGCGTGCGGGGTATAAAACCCCACGGCCGACCCCCACAAACCCTAGCCCACTTTCTCCTCACCCGCCCCCGCGTCTAGCCCGTGTGAGTCCAGCTGGCGCGCCGAAATCCCAGGCACCGCGTCCTCGTGGCGGCGCGCTCACCCAGCGGCCAGCGTCGGCTCTATGGCGGCGCGTCTCTCCGTCGCCTGCGGTAGCCCCGTCGGGTCTCTGCGCGGCGGCGCTGCGTCGGTCGCGTCTGCGGCAGCGGTGTGGCGGCGCGTGGGGAAGCGGACGAGGCGGCTTCGGCCCCTCCCTCCCCACGTCCCCACTCTGTGGCGCAGCGGCGTGGCCCGCCGGAGGCCGAGGTGAGGCGGCCGCCTTCGCGCGCCCCTCCCTCTCCACTCTGCTCCGGCGGCGCAGGCCCCACACGAGGGCGAGGTGAGGCGGCGGCGACGTCGCGCCCCTCCCTCTGTCCCTCTGTGTGGCGGCGCGGGTGCGCGGGTTGGCCGAGGCGAGGCGGCAGCGTTGTCGCGCCCCTCCCTCTGCCTCCCTTCATCGAACCATGGCCCCCCTGTCCTCCTTGCCGGCGGTGCGTCCACCCGAGGGTGGGCGCACCACCGTCAAGAGGGGCGGCGGCGGAGCCTTTTGCTCCCTTTGTTTTTTTTTTGGGTCCATAATGGAAAACTGCGGCGGCGCCCCCCACTTTGCTCCTTGCCGATGTGTGCATCCACCCGAGGGTGGGTGCACCGTCGTCAAGTGGCCTAGGTGTGGGGCGGAGACTTTTCCCGGCGATGGCCGATTTTTGATTGTATTTTCTTTTGGGGGCTTTAGATCTTGGGTTTTGCTTTGCCCCGAAGGGTGTGTTCTTCTTCTAGATGTCTCCATGATGGATACCCATCTAGATCGAGAGGAACGGCGCGGCCACATGGCAGGCGCACTTTGGATCTAATCCTTTCTTTTGAACCCTTTTACTTTCTACAATAAGCACTGTAAAATCTAGCAACTAAAACATGGCTCTGATACCAATGTTAAAAAGACTTTACCACTGATCTAGTCTAGATCTAACAGTAGCACTATACATTACCTTTATAGATCGAGAACAGAGAGAGAGAACCGAGATGGACTCTACCTGCTCCCTGGCTCGACAAACACGAGCCAGAGGGAATCCCCGAGCTGGTGCCGGAGCTAGAACCTCCGTCGTTGGCCATGGGTGAAGGGGTTGAGTGTGGGGAGCGTGTGGCTAGGGTGGCGTCGGTGGAGCTTCCCGTCGGCGCAGCGCTAGCCTAGATCGGATTGGCTTGTAGGTGGGGCGGCTAGGACACGGCTAACCTCGTAGGTCGTGCTGCCGGCTCCCCACCACTTTATATAGCGCTGGCGACAGGGGCCCACCGTCCTAGATAAGAACGGGCGCCCCCGATCAGGGCGCAGTTAGGGGGCGTGCTGGGCCGTTGGGCCCAGTCACGTTGAGATCTATCCAACAAACTGTGGTGACGGAGGAGGGTTCGTCGTCAGTAGCACGCACGGCTGTGTATGTCACCGTGCCATCCGTGCGCTGCTTAGGGACAGTTTTCCCAGCACGCAATCGGGTGTGCATAGTGTGCTCCCGATCCCGTGCAGGAGGGACCCGCACGATCCTGGAAGAGGACGGAGGTCCAGGCGACGAGCTTGGTGCAGCGGACGGCGACTCGACGCCGGTGGCGTCTGTCCGAGCGCGTCATCATCAGAGGCTGCATCTGCCTCAGGTTGTGGCCAATGATTAGCCGTAGGAGACGCATCTGGCCCAGCATGAGTCCCAGCGTGACGAGCTGCCGGAACGTGATCGACGCGATTGTACTGATCCGAAGTACCTGCACAAGGAGTAACCGAAGGTTGCACCTCTCCTTGATCGTTAGTATAATAAACAACACTGCCAGGATCTGGGAGAGACTCATGCGTGTAGGATGGGGTATTTTGTGGTGTTTCTGACCGAGAGAAAGGAAAATTGTGTTCATCAAAGACAACGTCACGTGAAATATAAACGCGACCGGTAGCCACGTCTAAACACTTATAAGCTTTATGGTGATCACTATAGCCAATAAATACACACTCTTTAGATCAGAAAGATAATTTGCGTGCATTATATGGACGGAGTAGAGGCCAACAGGCACAACCAAAGGATTTGAGCATGGAATAATTTGGTTTGGCCTTGGCACCAAGAAGGCGCTCAAGGGGAGTGGCATTATCAATGACACGTGTGGGAAGACGATTTATGAGATAGGTGGCTGTAGAAAAAGCATCGTCCCAAAACTTGACAGACATGGAGGCTTGCGCTAAGAGAGCTAGCCCGGTTTCGACTATGTGTGCCTATGTTTTCTCTCGGTGGATCCGTTTTGTTGGTGTGTGTGTGGACAAGATATGGTGTGAAAAATTCCCGTTGAATCAAAATATTTATGAAGACGTCGATACTCTCCTCCCCACTCAGATTGAACTCCCTTAATTTTGTGATTGAGTAAAAGTTCAACATGTTTTTGAAATTTGAGGAAAATATCCTCAACTTCAGATTTTGCGTGGAGGAGATAAATCCAAGTGAATTTGGAAAAATCGTCAATGAAACTCACATAATACTTAAAACCACCAACAGAAGATATAGCAGGACCCCAAACATCGGTATATATAAGCTCAAGGGGAGCGGTAGAAACATGAGTAGAAATTGAATAAGGCAATTGATGACTCTTGCCAAGTTGACACGCATTGCAAACAGTTGCATGCTTAGAATTATTACAAAACGAAAGTTTGTGAAGCCTTAAAATATATTGGACTACTTGAGACGATGGATGGCCTAGGCGTCGATGCCATTGCTCTTTGCTGATCCGCGAAGAAAACATGGCACACTTGAGGGCGCTTATTTCAGATGACTCGATTGGGTAGAGACCTCCTCTACACCTGCCGCGCAACAGCGTTCTCTTCGACACCAGATCCTTAATAAGAAAATAATAAGGATGAAATTCAATAAATACCTGTAGCATCCCAGTTGTCTAACCCCTGTAATGCTACATGTTATAATAATAAAAAGGGCCACTTCCAACATATAATTGTTGCATCATATTCATATCATGCTCATGTCATCATATCACCTTGCATTTGAGCATCATATAAAACCCTTTCTTGTTTGGTTCTTATCTCATGTGCATGATTAATTGTATTTGCCTCTTGATATTGTATTTGGCTCTTGATATATTGTTAAATGCCCAAGTTGAGTTGAGGGCATCTCTCTTATTGACTCCACCACCTTTTCTTTCACCACCTTATATTCCACCATCCAACTAATCGGAGCTTGGCATTTTGTTGAATTATCTCTAGCTCATGAATTGGTTGTTTGGATTACACCCATAATCTTTGCTTGGCCCTGCCCACCTTTTGGGAATGCACATGAATAATGCCATATTAATATTATTGTTTTCACAGGGATAAGTGTGGCATTAATTATCTTGCATGGGCCATGCAAGTGCCACCTTTTCTAGTTTTGGTTTTTGCTTGAATTCCAAGTGGATCATCTTTCCTTTGCTTAAATCTTGTGTTGGCTTGTAGTTTTTCTCCTCCATATCATCTAAGCCTCTATCCCCATGCTCCATGCACACACATGTGCTAAGGTGGCATGCACAAACCCCATCTTTTCCTATCTCTCCTTTCTTGTTGATCTTGCTTGGTCTTTTGGAGCATGCATGATTCAAAGGAACCATCCCCCTCTCCCTCTTGTCATCTATCTTAGTCTTTTCTATATCTACCCCATGCCACATAACCTTCCTATCTAAAAACTCTAAACCCCACCCTTTCTAATCACAACCAAGGTGCCCCCTCTTGCTCTCCTCCTAGTCAAGCCCCCTTTTTCCCAAACCTCCTGGTGACAAGGTTCAAGTTTTGAAATCAGTAGATAGTTTGAATTTGTATTAGATTGAAAACAAGCAAATCAAACAAAAATAAAAGAGAAAGGAATAAAAAAAGGAAAGAGAAGCAGCCGCAGCAGCCCAGAGCAGGCAGCAGCCCGTCATACCCAACTTCCCCCGGCCCAACTCGCCTTCCCGGCCCAGTACCCCTCCAGCCGTCGCGCGCCCTGTTCTTCTTCTCCCTCCGTCTGTCGCCGTCTCGCCACCTTCTCTCTCTCTGCGTGCGACGGAAAGCAAACGGCGGGAGCAGGTGGCCGTCTTTCCGCCGTCAGCCGCGTCACCCTCCCCTCCTCTTCTTATCCCCAGCACGCCACCAAACCAACCTGGCACAGATCCCCTTCTCCCTTCCTCCCCTCCCCCAAGGAAACAGCCTCACCACCGCCCCATGGCGTCGCCATCCATCGCACCTCGCCGCTGAGCTCCACGAACGTCAGGACCACGCGGGGACGGGGGAAAGCTACGACAGCTTGCTGGAGTTCTCCGTCGTTGTTCAAGCGCCAGGACACGAGGAGCCTGGACGCCAAGGTTCGGCCGTGGTCACCGCTGTCGCCGCGCTCTTCGTCCCCGTCAACCGCGAGCTCCCCGCCAACGGTCCCGCTATGAGCCACGCCTTCCCCTTCTCCCCCTGGCACGCCCTCGCTCTCCCTTGCACGTGCTAGCTACTCTCCTGCCGGGCCCGTGCACTACGCCACCGCCCGCCCGCGCCCGTGTTCTGAACGTCGACAGCACCGGCCTACAGCGCGCTTGCCTGTTCCGCCGTAGATCCCGATCAGCCCAGCCCTCCTTGGCCAAAATTTCCTAAATCAAAGTTCGAGATCTATCATCCCTCTACGTTTTTCGTTTTTGCATCATCTCCGTTTTCGCAGTGGAACTCTCGCCATCTTCCTCGCAAGATCGATCGATCTAACTTGTTCTCTGGTTGCAGTAATTTCAGTTTTCGCGACCGCGCTTTTACTTCTGTTCATCCCCTTGCCCCATCCGCTGCAGTCCTCCATTGGCTAAACTTCCAACACGGAACTTGAAGCCTGTAGTTTCCTCTTTAGTTTTGGTTTTTACGCTTTGGCGAAACTCGCAGCCGTTCGCTCGCTATCTTCCCCCGATCATCGGGTCAGCTAGCCAGTTTTGCGAGCGAGCTTGATTCGTCGAGCTTAAGCACGCGTTTTGCACACACCCTGCACCTTTGCCGTCCTCACCCGCAGACCCCCCCAGCCGGTTTTCTTTTAAAAAGGCACCTCGCGTTTATAAAAACCAACCCGCGGCCCCAACCACCTACCCCTGCCCAGTCAGCATTCTGGCCCCACCTGTCAATGATGGTGGCTAGCAATGCCTAAGTAGAAAAAAATCTTTGGCTGCATCTGTTTTGAATTCAATTCAAATATGAAAATACAAATCTGTTCAAAACTAAATAAATTCATAACTAATTAAATATTTCGAATTTGAATTCAAACCTTAAATGAAAAATGTTTAGTTTTTGAATTATAATTCAAATCTTTATTCAAATATTTTCAAAAATTAATTTAATTAATCAACCTTTGACTTTGACCAATTTGACTAATTTTTACTAAAAAATAAAATTAAATTCATAATTCCAAATAATACAAATAATACATGTTTTTGAATCAGAAAAATGTGAGGATTTCAAATATGATATCCAAAATATTATTTGAGCAATTTAAAATTCAAGTTGCATTAAATTACCACAAATGCCACTGGAATTTAAATAATTAATAACTTTTGTTTTATAATTCCAAATTTAGCAAATGATATGTCTAAAATGATCAGCTCGGCGAGACCTTTCTGTTTGTGCTATCCTTGACTTCAATTGCAGCATGCATCATATAAAAATATAGTGAACAGCAACTATTATGGCAACAAATGTGATCCAAAACCCCGTTAAAATGTTATTTCTTTTCCTCCACACCTCACCCATGCCATGCTACTTAATGCCATGCAACTTGTGCATCATTCATCATGGCATGATTGTTTGCTTGACGCATCTTATTCATATGCTTGTGCTCTATATTCATGTTGGACTTGTTTGTTTGGTTTTTCTCGGATAGACCTTTGAGCGGGGTTGTATCAAGAGAACCAGGAGCACTACCCAGATCCGTCCCTTGCTACAACTGAGATACCAGGCAAGCACTTCCACATGCTTGCATACATACAGTACCTATTGCCTCTATCTTATTCTTGCATCATCGAGTCGCGATTGCATTAAATTGAATCCCAAGTATGCATAGCCTTTACTTTTAAACCCCACCAAGCTTGTTCCCCCATCCCATGAGCCATTACTATAGGAGTTGTTTGAGCCATGCGAGTCGTAGAACAGCATGTGTAGGGTATGTGAGTGTCTGTTGGATAATGAGGTACCTAAACAACTTAACCTGAGTAGTTCTGGGGTAACTAAAGAAAGTGGCACCGGTGAGCAACATCTGCTATTTGGTTTTTCCTGCTCACTTGTGTCCCGTAAGACCCCGAGTACTTGATTCATGTTCCTTGTTTTATCGCGCTATCCACATCCGGGAGGTATATGGGACCCCAGGCGAGCTTGATTCCGTCTTATTTCTTGGGGCCACAAACTAGTTTGAGGTTTTATTTACTATCCTACCTATGCCATGCTACTTTACGTATTTAAATTGTGCGAGGAGCACACCTTTGTCTTTAGGTAAGCGGATTGATTACGCAGTATCGACAAGCCCAGCCACACTTTCGGGTTCCAGTCGCTTACCATTGTCGCAAACCTTGAGTCCGTCTCGGGCTTGCTTACTCCGTTCGGGATCTACTCAATGGGTGGCCCCTGAAATATTCTGAATCTTGTGATTGTTCGATCGTGAAAGCCTCGTTGGGTTTTGATTTGGTTTTCGAGGTTGATCGGCGTGTGTTGCTATTGGTGCACCGGCCGGGTAAAACTTTCAAAGCCGTGTCGCGGATATGGACGACTTGGAGCAGTTTCTTGATCATAGACAAGCATAACTAAAGTACCGCCTTAATCGACTAAGTAACTTGACTAGTAAATAGTGCAACACTCATGGAATGGTTAATAAAATTGCCAGCGGATGGGGGTTGTTCAGCTTCCTTGTTGGTAGCGAGGAGGAGGATGGATCGGATGAGATTACCATTATAATGTTGTTCTTAAAATTCACGGACATCCGTCTATCATTGGTTAGGCGGATGGTTAGCGTTATCTGAGAACTGCTAGGGTTTATCTTTCTGCAAGCTGCGTCACCCAGGTTGTGTCCCCTTTAGAGGCATTAAGACTTCTTTGAGTACCCTTAGGGTCTCACACGATAAATTCTTGATTCAGATGAGCAGGTACCTCCACGGAGACGGATCTTGGGTGGAAGAAGCGAAGATGTGGGCAACGATCGTCGGTGTAGAGATTAGAGCGGGATCCGTGAGACCTGTAGTTGGGATGTGCTTATTTCTATGGCATCTTATGCCGATTTGCTTCTTATCCGTACTCGGATTTTGTTTGCCGCTTCCGCATGATACTCTGATGTGTGTTGTATGAGGAGGTATCCTAAAATATAGATCTATCTAGGTCATTTGAATCTTGCCGTATGGCGTTGCTATATTTCCTTTCTTTCTAGATGGTATGGCTCTGATGTACTCTTGTATGGTGGCTTGCGTACATACCCACTTGTGTATGTAGTTGATCCCTTCACTGCCGACTCGCCCGTCTGAGTCCCGTTGAGAGGGTAGTGGTTGGGACGTCTGAAAGGACTACCGGTGAGTGGCTTTTGGGGCCCCAAGTACTATTTCAACCACTACCACTCATCCGAGCTTGTATCTAGGGGCGTAGTTCACCGAGGTAGTTACAATTGGTATCGAGCCATCCCGACCTTCGAGGTTTCAAGCAGTCGTTGTCGATCTAGCAAATATTTTAGTAGTTATGTATATTAGGGAAAAACAAAAGCGAGAGTAGGACTGCTTCCACTTTTCTTCTTACCCTCCCACCCACCCTTTTACGGTAAGGAAGTGCAAGCGTTTTCAATCCTTTTCTCAAAGTTCAAACTAGGATTCACGTGTTACGGGTTTCCGTAGTACCATAGGTTGTGTGTGTGTGTGTGTAATCCCTTGTCTGTTGCATCCAAGTTGTTATCTTATCGCCTTTGGTTATCAACTGTTGGTACATTCCATACCGGCGGGCTTTTGAAAAAGCGCAATCTATCTTCCTCTTTGTATCCACGCTATCTTGTTTGGGGTGTTTCGTTAGTTACAATCTTTAGGTTTAAATCGTGAGAAGAAGGGGTTAGGATATGTGTTCCACTTGTTCATGTACGGAGTAATGATTTGAGTGCGGGATGGAGTCGCGACCATACCACTACTTTTATCATTCGCTTTTGTATATTGAATCGGTAGAGTCACTAATCTTGATTCGTTAAGTAATTTTGCGCATCTATTGGTATTGTAATGCCGGAATTTGTGGAAAATTTTTCTTTGATATATTGTGTACCACTCCTTTTCAGTCGTGTGCGATATGCTTAATATCTTTTAGGTGCTATGAACTTTGTTGATATTTTAATATCATCTCAGTAAATTGTATCCTTTAATCTTGGTTAATTCCATCTTGGTACTATTTTGGATTATTATCATTCTCCATTATAGTCTTGACTTGAGTTTTATATCAATGACAGGATGGCTCCCCCACTGCGTCTTGAGGAGGACATACCTTGAATGGGCTCATTTGTCAAACATTGCAAATGCTTTGGCAGCCATGCAAGAGAACCAGCGCTTTGAGGAGAGCGTCGGAAGGCAGTTTGCTCCACTTCCTCCACCTCCCAAGCGTGGAGACATCAAGAGCTTCCTCAAGTTCAACCCTCGTCGGTTTGATGTGTCGACCGACCTCTTGACGCGGATGATTGGCTGCGAGATCTCAAGGTTGCTCGACTGCGATGTTCCAGCGAGTGGGTCAAGTGTGCTACTCACCTTCTCAAGGGAGATGCGGCTCTTTGGTGGGAAAACTACTTGAAGGCAAGCTGCACTGGGTTCCAGCCAACTTGGGAGAGGTTCACTGCAGCTTTCAAGGAGCAGTTTCTCTCAGAGATTGTGATGGAAAGGATGAAGGAGGCTTTCCTCAACCTGAAACAGGGAAATGATAACGTCAACACCTATATCAGGAACTTCATGAATCTGTCCCGTTATGGTGGTGATGAGGTATCTGATGACAAGAAGAAGCAGAAAAGGTTCAGGCGAGGGCTCAATGCGTCGATCAAGTATGCAATCACACATGCAAGACCGGAAACCTTCCTGGAACTACAGCACACGGCACTGCAAGAGGAGGCAAGCAGGCAAATGTTTGAGGAGTCCAAGAAACACAACAGGGATGCATCAAGCTCTGCAGTTATGGCAGCTCCTTCTAAGCGGCGTGTTTGGGTTCCTAACACCCCACCGTCGCTCCCGGCTCCACCAAGACCTGCAAGCTTCGCGCCAAGGCCACCAAACTTCACCACTGCGGCTCCCAGGGGCTACAACCACTACCACAGGCGCTGGCGGAGTCCTGGCTACTCGCTCCACGTCCACGGTGCTTGTTTCACATGTGGAGATCATGGTCATCCCAACTGAACTGCCCAATGAAGAACAAAGCTCTCCCTCCGCCAAGATCTGCAACAAGCTCTCCTTGGTTCGTGCACCACCGCCTCGGGCTCTCAACATCAACACTAAGCCCGGGTGCGGTTGTTCGCGCCAACTAACGTCAACGCCTCTCAAGCTGAGCTCGCACCTGGAGTTGTAATGGGTATGCTTTCAGTTAACTCATTCCCTGCACGAGTTCTCTTTGATTCTGGTGCATCGCATTCTTTTGTTTCTATAAATTTTGCAAGTGAGAATGGGTTAGCGTCAGATCCTCTTCCCAAGCGGTTAATGGTTCTTTCTCCTGGAGCAACAATGGCAGCTTCAAAAATCAGTCATGGCAATAAAGTTGAGATTGGTGGTTCTTCATTCTTGGCTTCTTTGATTGTTCTGGGCGATTCTGATATTGATGTCATCTTGGGCATGGATTGGTTGACAGCAAATGCAGCTGTGATTGATTGTGCTGAACGCTCAGTGTCTCTGAAGATTCCTGAAGGCCATATAGTCTTTTCTCCAAGTCTGACTCCTTTGTCGGCTCTATTCCTTGGCTGCTCGAATGATGATGCTATGGAAGCTATTCAGGAGGTACCGGTGGTCTGTGAGTTCCCGGATGTCTTTCCTGAAGAGTTGCCAGGTATGCCTCCGGATCGCGAGGTTGAATTCGTGATTGAGCTTGAACCTGGAACGGCTCCTATCTCCAAGAGGCCATATAAAATGGGTCCTTCTGAGTTGGCTGAACTCAAACGAAAACTTGGTGAACAAGAAAAATTGGTTTTCATTCAACACGGACTTCTTCTTGGGGTAGTCCAACAATCTTTGTGAAGAAGCGTGATGAACCGATAGGCTATGTGTTGACTACCGGGCTCTAAATGCTAAAACCATCAAGAACAAATATCCTCTCCCACGGATAAATGATCTTTTGATCGGTGGCGGAGCTGTGGTGTTCTCTAAGCTGGACTTGAGAAGTGGTTATCACCAAATCAAAATTCGCAAAGAAGATGTGCCCAAAACAGCTTTCACCACCGCTATGGCCTATGAGTACGGTCATGTCTTTCGCCTCACCAACGCACTGCTACCTTCTCGAGGCTGATGAACTCCGTTTTCATGGAGTACTGAACAAGTTTGTCGTGGTATATCTGGATGACATTCTGGTTTATTCCAAGTCAAGGAGGAGCATGAAGAACACTGCGGTGTGTCTGAACAAGCTTCGTGAGAACCGCTTGTATGCAAAGTTCTCTAAGTGTGAGTTTTGGGCTGCAAGTAACATACTTGGGTCATGTTATCTCTGCCAAGGGCATTGCAGTCAACCCGGAAACCGTGAAGACAATAGTTGAATGGCTTCCTCCTGCTAATGTCAAGGAAGTGCGGAGTTTTCTCGGCTTGGCTAGCTATTGCCGTCGTTTTGTTCAGAACTTCTCGAAGATAGCAAAGCCTCTTACCGACCTCCTCAAGAAAGGCAAGAAGTACCTGTGGACTCCTGCTTGCCAAGAAAGTTTTGAGACACTCAAAGAGAAGCTCACTTCCACACCAGTCTTGGTTCCTCCGGATACATCTAAGCCTTTCCAGATATTCTGTGACGCCTCTTTGCAAGGATTGGGTGCGGTCCTTATGCAAGAGAGACAGGTGGTTGCTTATGCTTCTCGTCAGTTGAAGACGCATGATATCAACTATCCCACACATGACCTCGAGCTAGCAGCAGTTGTCTTTGCGTTGAAGCTATGGAGGCACTACTTGCTTGGTAACCGTTGTGAGATCTTCTCGGACCACAAGAGTTTGAAGTATATCTTCACTCAACCGGATCTCAACCTTGGCGGAGGAGATGGATTGAAGCAATCAATGACTTTGATGTGACCATCAACTACACTCCGAGCAAAGCGTCATGGCGGATGCGCTTAGCCGTAAAGCTTATGTCAACAACCTCATGGTAGAAGAGCAGCGACCTCTCTTGTGCGAGGAATTTCGTCGACTCAACACGGAAATTGTGGAACAAGGGCATCTCCGAACCTTCGGCTACTCCTCTCTTGGAAGAACAGATTCGCTCTCGTCGACTTGGTGATCGCACCAAAAAGCTCATCGCTAAGCTTGACCTTCAATCTGAGTCCTTCCATGTTGATGATCAAGGCACGCTCTTCTTTGAACACGGATGTTTGTTCCAAACTACCGGTCAGAGACCAAGTTCTCAAGGAGGCACATGATTCGGTTCTTTCCATCCATCCTGGCAGCACAAAGATGTACATGGACTTGAAAACACAATCTTGGTGGCACTGGGTTGAAACGGTATTGCGCCAAGTATGTCTCGAATGTGATGTACATCCGCGAGTCAAGGCTGTCCATCAGAAACCATTTGGTCTTCTACAGCCATTGAAACCTCCGGAATGGAAATGGGAGAAAGTGGAGATGGACTTCATCACTGGCTTTCCAAGGTCGCAGAAGGGCAACAATGCAATTTTTGTTGTCATCGACAGGCTTTCTAAAGTCGCTCATTTCTTCCCAGTCAAAGAAACAATTTCTGGAATTCAGTTGGCTGAGCTCTATATCAACAGAATTGTCTCTCTGTATGGGGTTCCACTTGAAATCAGTTTAGACCGTGGGAGCATCTTCACCTCAAAGTTCTGGGAGAGTTTCCAAAAAGCTTTGGGAACAAAGCTGAACTTCAGCACTGCTTACCACCCTCAGTCTCAAGGACAAGTGGAGAGGATCAATCAGATTCTGGAGGATATGCTTAGAGCTTGCGTCATCTCTTTTGGCATGAAGTGGGAGGAATGCCTTCCATATGCTGAATTCTCCTACAACAACAGCTTCGGAAGAGTCTCAAGATGGCACCATTCGAGGCTCTCTATGGTGCAAGTGCAGAACTCCAATTGGTTGGTCGGTGCGGAGAAAGAATCTGGTTTGGCCACGACATTGTAACCTGCGAGAGGAGAAGGTGCATATCATTCTGGAGAACACGAAGATTGCTCAAAGTCGTCGGAAGAGCAACTATGACAGAAGCTTACAGATATGGTATATGCCTGGTGATCTCGTCTACCTTCGTGTCACTCCCATGAGAGGAACACCGCTTGTATCAAAGGAAAGTTCGCTCCTAGATACATCGGTCCTTTCAAGATACGTGGTAGAAGAGGAGAAGTTGCTTATGCACTGGAGCTTCCGGAAAAACTCAAAGTCCATGATGTTTTCCACATCTCTCAGCTCAAGAAGTGCTTCAAAGACCCCGGCAAGACCATGGATCATGAGCTAATCGACCTCCAAGAAGATCTGTCTTATCAAGAACACCCCACCAAAATCCTTGAGACCCATGAGCGAAGGGCGCAACAAGTCCATCATGTTTTGCAAGGTGCGATGGTCACACCATTACATTGATGAAGCCACATGGGAGCGTGAAGATGAACTCCGTGCCAACCATCCTTCTCTTTTTGTATCTTCTTCTTCTTCCTAGAATCTCGGGGCGAGATTCCTGTTTAGTGGGGGAGAGTTGTAGCATCCCAGTTGTCTAACCCCTGTAATGCTACATGTTATAATAATAAAAAGGGCCACTTCCAACATATAATTGTTGCATCATATTCATATCATGCTCATGTCATCATATCACCTTGCATTTGAGCATCATATAAAACCCTTTCTTGTTTGGTTCTTATCTCATGTGCATGATTAATTGTATTTGCCTCTTGATATTGTATTTGGCTCTTGATATATTGTTAAATGCCCAAGTTGAGTTGAGGGCATCTCTCTTATTGACTCCACCACCTTTTCTTTCACCACCTTATCTTCCACCATCCAACTAATCGGAGCTTGGCATTTTGTTGAATTATCTCTAGCTCATGAATTGGTTGTTTGGATTACACCCATAATCTTTGCTTGGCCCTGCCCACCTTTTGGGAATGCACATGAATAATGCCATATTAATATTATTGTTTTCACAGGGATAAGTGTGGCATTAATTATCTTGCATGGGCCATGCAAGTGCCACCTTTTCTAGTTTTGGTTTTTGCTTGAATTCCAAGTGGATCATCTTTCCTTTGCTTAAATCTTGTGTTGGCTTGTAGTTTTTCTCCTCCATATCATCTAAGCCTCTATCCCCATGCTCCATGCACACATGTGCTAAGGTGGCATGCACAAACCCCATCTTTTCCTATCTCTCCTTTCTTGTTGATCTTGCTTGGTCTTTTGGAGCATGCATGATTCAAAGGAACCATCCCCCTCTCCCTCTTGTCATCTATCTTAGTCTTTTCTATATCTACCCCATGCCACATAACCTTCCTATCTAAAACTCTAAACCCCACCCTTTCTAATCACAACCAAGGTGCCCCTCTTGCTCTCCTCCTAGTCAAGCCCCTTTTTCCCAAACCTCCACGTGACAAGGTTCAAGTTTTGAAATCAGTAGATAGTTTGAATTTGTATTAGATTGAAAACAAGCAAATCAAACAAAAATAAAAAGAAAGGAATAAAAAGGAAAGAAGCGACCCTCAGCAGCGGCAAAGCGTCATACCCAACTTCCCGCCCAACTCGCCTTCCGGCCCAGACCCTCCAAATGCCGTCATCTGTTCTTCTTCTCCCCTCCGTCTGTCGTCGCCACCTTCTCTCTCTGCGTCGACGGAAAGCAAGCACGGAGCGGTGGCGTCTTCGGCCTCGTCACCCTCCCCTCCTCTTCTTATCCCCAGCACGCCACCAAACCAACCTGGCACAGATCCCCTTCTCCCTTCCTCCCCTCCCCCAAGGTAAACAGCCTCACCACCGCCCCATGGCGTCGCCATCCAACGCACCTCGCCGCTGAGCTCCACGAACGTCAGGACCACGCGGGAACGGGGGAGAGCTACGACAGCTTGCTGGAGTTCTCCGTCGCCGTTCAAGCGCCAGACACGAGCACTGGGCCAAGGTTCGGCCGTGGTCACCGCTGTCGCCGCGCTCTTCGTCCCCGTCAACCGCGAGCTCCCCGCCAACGGTTCCGCTATGAGCCACGCCTTCCCCTTCTCCCCAGCGCCCTCGCTATCCTTGCGTCTAGCTACTCTCCTGCCGGAGGCGGCGCGTCTTGTGCCACACCGCCGCCCGCGCGTGTTCTGAACGTCGGCAAGACCGCGCTAGCGCTTACTGTTCGCCAGAGATCCCGATCAGCCCAGCCCTCCTTGGCCAAAATTTCCTAAACCAAAGTTCGAGATCTATCATCCCTCGTTTTCGTTTTGCATCATCTCGCTTTCGCGGTGGAACTCGCCATCTTCCTCGCAAGATCGATCGATCTAACTTGTTCTCTGGTTGCGTAATTTCAGTTTCGCGACCGCGCTACTTCTGTTCATCCCTTGCCCCATCCGGTCCTCCATTGGCTAAACTTCCAACACGGAACTTGAAGCCTGTAGTTTCCTCTTTAGTTTTGGTTTTTACGCTTTGGCGAAACTCGCAGCCGTTCGCTCGCTATCTTCCCCCGATCATCGGGTCAGCTAGCCAGTTTTGCGAGCGAGCTTCAGTTTCGTCAGAGCTTAGCGCAGCCACGTTTTTGCACCTGGGCCCCTGCACCTTTGCCGTCCTCACCCGCAGACCCCCCCAGCCGGTTTTCTTTTAAAAAGGCACCTCGCGTTTATAAAAACCAACCCGCGGCCCCAACCACCTACCCCTGCCCAGTCAGCATTCTGGCCCCACCTGTCAATGATGGTGGCTAGCAATGCCTAAGTAGAAAAAAATCTTTGGCTGCATCTGTTTTGAATTCAATTCAAATATGAAAATACAAATCTGTTCAAAACTAAATAAATTCATAACTAATTAAATATTTCGAATTTGAATTCAAACCTTAAATGAAAAATGTTTAGTTTTTGAATTATAATTCAAATCTTTATTCAAATATTTTCAAAAATTAATTTAATTAATCAACCTTTGACTTTGACCAATTTGACTAATTTTGACTAAAAATAAAATTAAATTCATAATTCCAAATAATGCAAATAATACATGTTTTTGAATCAGAAAAATGTGAGGATTTCAAATATGATATCCAAAATATTATTTGAGCAATTTAAAATTCAAGTTGCATTAAATTACCACAAATGCCACTGGAATTTAAATAATTAATAACTTTTGTTTTATAATTCCAAATTTAGCAAATGATATGTCTAAAATGATCAGCTCGGCGAGACCTTTCTGTTTGTGCTATCCTTGACTTCAATTGCAGCATGCATCATATAAAAATATAGTGAACAACAACTATTATGGCAACAAATGTGATCCCAAACCCCGTTAAAATGTTATTTCTTTTCCTCCACACCTCACCCATGCCATTCTACTTAATGCCATGCAACTTGTGCATCATTCATCATGGCATGATTGTTTGCTTGACGCATCTTATTCATATGCTTGTGCTCTATATTCATGTTGGACTTGTTTGTTTGGTTTTTCTCGGATAGACACTGAACAGGGGTTGTATCAAGAGAACCAGGAGCACTACCCAGATCCGTCCCTTGCTACAACTGAGATACCAGGCAAGCACTTCCACATGCTTGCATACATACAGTACCTATTGCCTCTATCTTATTCTTGCATCATCGAGTCGCGATTGCATTAAATTGAATCCCAAGTATGCATAGCCTTTACTTTTAAACCCCACCAAGCTTGTTCCCCCATCCCATGAGCCATTACTATAGGAGTTGTTTGAGCCATGCGAGTCGTAGAACAGCATGTGTAGGGTATGTGAGTGTCTGTTGGATAATGAGGTACCTAAACAACTTAACCTGAGTAGTTCTGGGATAACTAAAGAAAGTGGCACCGGTGAGCAACATCTGCTATTTGGTTTTTCCTGCTCACTTGTGTCCCGTAAGACCCCGAGTACTTGATTCCTGTTCCTTGTTTTATCGCGCTATCCACATCCGGGAGGTATATGGGACCCCCCTGGGCCAGAGCTTGATTCCGTCTTATTTCTTGGGGCCACAAACTAGTTTGAGGTTTTATTTACTATCCTGTACCTATGCCATGCTACTTTCTGTATTTAAATTGTGCGAGGAGCACACTGTACTGTTTAGGTAAGCGGATTGATTACGCGGTATCGACAAGCCCAGCCACACTTTCGGGTTCCCGACACATGTGACCATTGTCGCAAACCTTGAGTCCGTCTCGGCTTGCTTACTCCGTTATGGATCTACTCAATGTGGTGGCCCCTGAAATATTTCGAATGTTGTGATTGTTCATCGAAAGCCTCGTTGGGTTTTGATTTGGTTTTTCCGAGGTTGATCGGCGTGTGTTGCTATTGGTGCACCCGGCCGGTAAAACTTTCAAAGCCGTGTCGCGGATATGGACGACTTGGAGCACAGTTTCTTGATCATAGACAAGCATAACTAAAGTACCGCTTAATCGACTAAGTAACTTGACTAGTAAATAGTGCAACACTCATGGAATGGTTAATAAAATTGCCAACGGATGGGGGTTGTTCGTCCGCTTCCTTGTTGGTAAGGTGGAGGAGGATGGATCGGATGAGATTACCATTATAATCGTTGTTCTTAAAATTCACGGACATCCGTCTATCATTGGTTAGGCGGATGGTTAGCGTTATCTCAGAGAACTGCTAGGGTTTATCTTTCACTGCAATCGCGTCACCCTGTGTTGTGTCCCTTTAGAGGCATTAAGACTTGCCGAGTACCCTTAGGGTCTCACACGATAAATTCTTGATTCAGATGAGCAGGTACCTCCACGGATCTTTGGGTGGAAGAAGCCAAGATGTGGGCAACGATCGTTCGGTGTAGAGATTCCGGAACGGGATCCGTGAGACCTGTAGTTGGGATGTGCTTATTTCTATGGCATCTTATGCCGATTTGCTTCTTATCCGTACTCGGATTTTGTTTGCCGCCCGCATGATACTCGATGTGTGTTGTATGAGGAGGTATCCTAAAATATAGATCTATCTAGGTCATTTGAATCTTGCCGTATGCGTTGCTATATTTCCTTTCTTTCTAGATGGTATGGCTCGATGTACTCTTGTATGGTGGCTTGCGTACATACCCACTTGTGTATGTAGTTGATCCTTCGCTTCGACCACGCCCGTCAGTCCCGTTGAGAGGGTAGTGGTTGGGACGTCTGAAAGGACTACCGGTGAGTGGCTTTTGGGGCCCCACCGCACTATTTCAACCACTACCATCCAGGCTTGTATCTAGGAGCGTAGTTCACCGAGGTAGTTACAATTGGTATCAGAGCCATCCCGACCTTCAGGGTTTCAGCCAAACGGTCGTTGTCAGTCTAGCAAATATTTTAGTAGTTATGTATATTAGGGAAAAACAAAAACGCGAGATTAGGACTGCTTCCACTTTTCTTCTTACCCTCCCACCCACCCTTTTCTGGTAAGGAAGTGCAACGTTTTCAATCCTTTTCTCAAAGTTCAAACTAGGATTCACGTGTTCTGGGTTTCCGTAGTACCATAGGTTGTGTGTGTGTGTGTGTAATCCCTTGTCTATCTGTTGCATCCAAGTTGTTATCTTATCCGCTTTGGTTATCAACGTTGGTACATTCCATACCGGCTGTGCTTTTGAAAACGACGCAATCTATCTTCCTCTTTGTATCCGACGCTATCTTGTTTGGGGTGTTCGATTCCGTAGTTACAATCTTTAGGTTTCACGTGAGAAGAAGGGGTTAGGATATGTGTTCCACTTGTTCATGTGCGGAGTAATGATTTGAGTGCGGGATGGAGTCGCGACCATACCACTACTTTTATCATTCGCTTTTGTATATTGAATCGGTAGAGTCACTAATCTTGATTCGTTAAGTAATTTTGCGCATCTATTGGTATTGTAATGCCGAAATTTGTGGAAAATTTTTCTTTGATATATTGTGTACCACACTCCTTTTCAGTCGTGTGCGATATGCTTAATATCTTTTAGGTGCTATGAACTTTGTTGATATTTTAATATCATCTCAGTAAATTGTATCCTTTAATCTTGGTTAATTCCATCTTGGTACTATTTTGGATTATTATCATTCTCCATTATAGTACTGACTTGAGTTTTATATCAATGACAGATGGCTCCCCACGCCAGGTCGAGGAGGACATACCTTCGAATCGGGCTCACCATCAAACATTGCAAATGCTTTGGCAGCCATGCAAGAGAACCAGCCGCTTTGAGGAGAGCCGAAGGAACGAGTTTGCTCCACTTCCTCCACCTCCCAAGCGTGGAGACATCAAGAGCTTCCTCAAGTTCAACCTCGTCGGTTTGATGTGTCCGACCGACCTCTTGACGCGGATGATTGGCACGCGAGATCTCAAGGTTGCTCGACATCACGATGTTCCGAAGGAGTGGGTCAAGTGTGCTACTCACCTTCTCAAGGGAGATGCGGCTCTTTGGTGGGAAAACTACTTGAAGGCAAGTCGACCGGGTTCCAGCCAACTTGGGAGAGGTTCACCGAGCTTTCAAGGAGCAGCTCTCTCGAGATTGTGATGGAAAGGATGAAGGAGGCTTTCCTCAACTCGAGCAGAAATGATAACGTCAACACCTATATCAGGAACTTCATGAATCTGTCCCGTTATGGTGGTGATGCGGTATCTGATGACAAGAAGAAGCAGAAAAGGTTCAGGCGAGGGCTCAATGCGTCGATCAAGTATGCAATCACACATGCAAGACCGGAAACCTTCCTGAACTACTGACACGCAACCTTGCAAGAGGAGGCAAGCAGGCAAATGTTTGAGGAGTCCAAGAAACACAACAGGGATGCATCAAGCTCTGCAGTTATGGCAGCTCCTTCTAAGCGGCGTGTTTGGGTTCCTAACACCCCACCGTCGCTCCCGGCTCCACCAAGACCTGCAAGCTTCGCGCCAAGGCCACCAAACTTCACCATCATGCTCCTGTGGGCTACAACCACCACTACTCGAGCGCTCGGAGTCCCCAGCTACTCTGCTCCACATCCACACGGTGCTTGTTTCACATGTGGAGATCATGGTCATCCCAACTGGAACTGCCCAATGAAGAACAAAGCTCTCCCTCCACCCCCGCCAAGATCTGCAACAAGCTCTCCTTCGGTTCGTGCACCACCGCCTCGGGCTCTCAACATCAACACTAAGCCCGGGTCTGCGGTTGTTCGCGCCAACTGCGTCAACGCCTCTCAAGCTGAGCTCGCACCTGGAGTTGTAATGGGTATGCTTTCAGTTAACTCAGTCCCTGCACGAGTTCTCTTTGATTCTGGTGCATCGCATTCTTTTGTTTCTATAAATTTTGCAAGTGAGAATGGGTTAGCGTCAGATCCTCTTCCCAAGCGGTTAATGGTTCTTTCTCCTGGAGCAACAATGGCAGCTTCAAAAATCAGTCATGGCAATAAAGTTGAGATTGGTGGTTCTTCATTCTTGGCTTCTTTGATTGTTCTGGGCGATTCTGATATTGATGTCATCTTGGGCATGGATTGGTTGACAGCAAATGCAGCTGTGATTGATTGTGCTGAACGCTCAGTGTCTCTGAAGATTCCTGAAGGCCATATAGTCTTTTCTCCAAGTCTGACTCCTGCTGTCCAGCTCTATTCCTTGGCTGCTCTGAATGATGATGCTATGGAAGCTATTCAGAGGGTACCAGTGGTCTGTGAGTTCCCGGATGTCTTTCCTGAAGAGTTGCCAGGTATGCCTCCGGATCGCGAGGTTGAATTCGTGATTGAGCTTGAACACGAACGGCTCCTATCTCCAAGAGGCCATATAAAATGGGTCCTTCCGAGTTGGTGAACTCAAACGACAACTTGATGAACAAGAGAAATTGGGTTTCATTCAACACAAGACTTCTTCTTGGGGTAGTCCAACAATCTTTGTGAAGAAGCGTGGAGAACCGACAGGCTATGTGTTGACTACCGGCTCTAAATGCTAAAACCATCAAGAACAAATATCCTCTCCACGGATAAATGATCTTTTTGATCATTTGCGGAGCTGTGGTGTTCTCTAAGCTGGACTTGAGAAGTGGTTATCACCAAATCAAAATTCGCAAAGAAGATGTGCCCAAAACAGCTTTCACCACCCGCTATGGCCTGTATGAGTACACGGTCATGTCTTTCGCCTCACCAACGCACTGCTACCTTCTCGAGGTGATGAACTCCGCTTTCATGGAGTACCGGACAAGTTTGTCGTGGTATATCTGGATGACATTCTGTTTATTCCAAGTCCAAGGAGGAGCATGAAGAACACCGCGGTGTGTCTGAACAAGCTTCGTGAGAACCGCTTGTATGCAAAGTTCTCTAAGTGTGAGTTTTGGCTGCAAGTAACATACTTGGGTCATGTTATCTCTGCCAAGGGCATTGCAACAACCCGAAACCGTGAAGACAATAGTTGAATGGCTTCCTCCTGCTAATGTCAAGGAAGTGCGGAGTTTTCTCGCTTGGCTAGCTATTGCCGTCGTTTTGTTCGTAACTTCTCGAAGATAGCAAAGCCTCTTACCGACCTCCTCAAGAAAGGCAAGAAGTACTGTGGACTCACCTTGCCAAGAAAGTTTTGAGACACTCAAAGAGAAGCTCACTTCCACACCAGTCTTGGTTCCTCCGGATACATCTAAGCCTTTCCAGATATTCTGGACGCCTCTTTGCAAGGATTGGGTGCGGTCCTTATGCAAGAGAGATGTGGTTGCTTATGCTTCTCGTCGATTGAAGACGCATGAGATCAACTATCCCACACATGACCTCGAGCTAGCAGCTTGTCTTTGCGTTGAAGCTATGGAGGCACTACTTGCTTGGTAACCGCTAGAGATCTTCTCGGACCACAAGAGTTTGAAGTATATCTTCACTCAACCGGATCTCAACCTTGCAGAGGAGATGGATTGAAGCAATCAATGACTTTGATGTGACCATCAACTACACTCCGAGCAAAGCAAACGTCATGGCGTATGCGCTTAGCCGTAAAGCTTATGTCAACAACCTCATGGTAGAAGAGCAAAGCCTCTCTTGTGCGAGGAATTCCGTCACTCAACCTAGAAATTGTGGAACAAGGGCATCTCTGAACCTTCGGCTACTCCTCTCTTGGAAGAACAGATTCGCTCGTCACCTTGGTGATCCGCACCAAAAAGCTCATCGCTAAGCTTGACCTTCCGGCACGAGTCCTTCCATGTTGATGATCAAGGCACGCTCTTCTTTGAACACCGGATGTTTGTTCCAAACTACCCGGTCCGAGAGACCAAGTTCTCAAGGAGGCACATGATTCGGTTCTTTCCATCCATCCCGGCAGACAAAGATGTACATGGACTTGAAAACACAATACTGGTGGCACAGGTTGAAACGGTATTGCCAAGTATGTCTCGAATGTGATGTCTGTCGCAGAGTCAAGGCTCCCATCGAAACCATTTGGTCTTCTAGCCATTGAAACCTCCGGAATGGAAATGGGAGAAAGTGGAGATGGACTTCATCACCGGCTTTCCAAGGTCGCAGAAGGGCAACAATGCAATTTTGTTGTCATCGATGTGCTTTCTAAAGTCGCTCATTTCTTCCCAAAAGAAACAATTTCGGAATTCATTGGCTGAGCTCTATATCAATGTAATTGTCTCTCGTATGGGGTTCCACTTGAAATCAGTTTAGACCGTGGGAGCATCTTCACCTCAAAGTTCGGGAGAGTTTCCAAAAGCTTTGGGAACAAAGTGAACTTCAGACTGCTACCACCCTCGGTCTCAAGGACAAGTGGAGAGGATCAATCGATTCGAGGATATGCTTAGAGCTTGCGTCATCTCTTTTGGCATGAAGTGGGAGGAATGCCTTCCATATGCTGAATTCTCCTACAACAACAGCTTCCGTAAGAGTCTCAAGATGGCACCATTCGAGGCTCTCTATGGTCGCAAGCGAACTCCAATTGGTTGGTCAGTGCGGAGAAAGAATCTGGTTTGGCCCGACATTGTAACCCAAGCAGGAGAAGGTGCATATCATTCGAGAACTCAAGATTGCTCAAAGTCGTCGGAAGAGCAACTATGACAGAAGCACACAGATATGGTATATGCCCCTGGTGATCTCGTCTACCGTGTCACTCCCATGAGAGGAACACACCGCCTTGTATCAAAGGAAAGTTGGCTCCTAGATACATCGGTCCTTTCAAGATACGTGGTAGAAGAGGAGAAGTTGCTTATGCACTGGAGCTTCCGGAAAAACTCAAAGTCCATGATGTTTTCCACATCTCTCAGCTCAAGAAGTGCTTCAAAGACCCCGGCAAGACCGTGGATCATGAGCTAATCGACCTCCAAGAAGATCTGTCTTATCAAGAACACCCCACCAAAATCCTTGAGACCGCAGAACGAAGGACGCACAACAAGTCCATCATGTTTTGCAAGGTGCAGTGGTCACACCATTCTGTTGATGAAGCCACATGGGAGCGTGAAGATGAACTCCGTGCCAACCATCCTTCTCTTTTTGTATCTTCTTCTTCTTCCTAGAATCTCTAAGTAGATTCCTGTTTAGTGGGGGAGAGTTGTAGCATCCCAGTTGTCTAACCCCTGTAATGCTACATGTTATAATAATAAAAAGGGCCACTTCCAACATATAATTGTTGCATCATATTCATATCATGCTCATGTCATCATATCACCTTGCATTTGAGCATCATATAAAACCCTTTCTTGTTTGGTTCTTATCTCATGTGCATGATTAATTGTATTTGCCTCTTGATATTGTATTTGGCTCTTGATATATTGTTAAATGCCCAAGTTAAGTTGAGGGCATCTCTCTTATTGACTCCACCACCTTTTCTTTCACCACCTTATATTCCACCATCCAACTAATCGGAGCTTGGCATTTTGTTGAATTATCTCTAGCTCATGAATTGGTTGTTTGGATTACACCCATAATCTTTGCTTGGCCTTGCCCACCTTTTGGGAATGCACATGAATAATGCCATATTAATATTATTGTTTTCACAGGGATAAGTGTGGCATTAATTATCTTGAATGGGCCATGCAAGTGCCACCTTTTCTAGTTTTGGTTTTTGCTTGAATTCCAAGTGGATCATCTTTCCTTTGCTTAAATCTTGTGTTGGCTTGTAGTTTTTCTCCTCCATATCATCTAAGCCTCTATCCCCATGCTCCATGCACACACATGTGCTAAGGTGGCATGCACAAACCCCATCTTTTCCTATCTCTCCTTTCTTGTTGATCTTGCTTGGTCTTTTGGAGCATGCATGATTCAAAGGAACCATCCCCCTCTCCCTCTTGTCATCTATCTTAGTCTTTTCTATATCTACCCCATGCCACATAACCTTCCTATCTAAAAACTCTAAACCCCACCCTTTCTAATCACAACCAAGGTGCCCCCTCTTGCTCTCCTCCTAGTCAAGCCCCCTTTTTTCCCAAACCTCCTGGTGACAAGGTTCAAGTTTTGAAATCAGTAGATAGTTTGAATTTGTATTAGATTGAAAACAAGCAAATCAAACAAAAATAAAAGAGAAAGGAATAAAAAAAGGAAAGAGAAGAAATTGCAGCCAAGAGCAGCAGCCGTCATACCCAACTTCCCAACTTCGCCTTCCCGCCAAGACCCTCCAAATTGCCTACTGTTCTTCTTCTCCCTCCGTCTGTCGCCGTCTCGCCACCTTCTCTCTCTCTGCGACGGAAAGCAACGACGGAGGCGGTGGCCGTCTTTCACCAAGGCGTCACCCTCCCTCCTCTTCTTATCCCCAAGACGCCGCCACCAAACCAACTCCGCAGATCCTTCTCCTTCCTCCCTCCCCAAGGAAACAGCCTCACCACCGCCCCATGGCGTCGCCATCCATCGCCACTGAGCTCCACGAACGCCGGGACCACGCTGGGACTTCGGGAACAGTTGCTGGAGTTCTCCGTCGCTGTTCAAGCGCCAGGACACGAGGAGCCTGGACGCCAAGGTTCGGCCGTGGTCACCGCTGTCGCCGCGCTCTTCGTCCCCGTCAACCGCGAGCTCCCCGCCAACTTGGGAGAGGTTCACTGCAGCTTTCAAGGAGCAGTTTCTCTCAGAGATTGTGATGGAAAGGATGAAGGAGGCTTTCCTCAACCTGAAACAGGGAAATGATAACGTCAACACCTATATCAGGAACTTCATGAATCTGTCCCGTTATGGTGGTGATGAGGTATCTGATGACAAGAAGAAGCAGAAAAGGTTCAGGCGAGGGCTCAATGCGTCGATCAAGTATGCAATCACACATGCAAGACCGGAAACCTTCCTGGAACTACAAAGACACCAGACTGCAAGAGGAGGCAAGCAGGCAAATGTTTGAGGAGTCCAAGAAACACAACAGGGATGCATCAAGCTCTGCAGTTATGGCAGCTCCTTCTAAGCGGCGTGTTTGGGTTCCTAACACCCCACCGTCGCTCCCGGCTCCACCAAGACCTGCAAGCTTCGCGCCAAGGCCACCAAACTTCACCACTGCGGCTCCCAGGGGCTACAACCACCACTACTCGAGCTGGCGGAGTCCTCTACTCGCTCCACATCCACACGGTGCTTGTTTCACATGTGGAGATCATGGTCATCCCAACTGAACTGCCCAATGAAGAACAAAGCTCTCCTCCACCCCGCCAAGATCGCAACAAGCTCTCCTTCGGTTCGTGCACCACCTCGGGCTCTCAACATCAACACTAAGCCCGGTTCTGCGGTTGTTCGCGCCAATCGCGTCAACGCCTCAAGCCGAGCTCGCACTTTGGAGTTGTAATGGGTATGCTTTCGTTAACTCAGTCCCTCGACGAGTTCTCTTTGATTACGTGCATCGCATTCTTTTGTTTCTATAAATTTTGCAAGTGAGAATGGGTTAGCGTCGATCCTCTTCCCAAGCGGTTAATGGTTCTTTCTCGGAGCAACAATGGCAGCTTCAAAATCGATCATGGCAATAAAGTTGAGATTGGTGGTTCTTCATTCTTGGCTTCTTTGATTGTTCGGGCGATTCTCGATATTGATGTCATCTTGGGCATGGATTGGTTGATGCAAATGCAGCTGTGATTGATTGTCTTGAACGCCGGTGTCTCTCAAGATTCCTCAAGGCCATATAGTCTTTTCTCCAAGTCGACTCCTGCTGTCCGGCTCTATTCCTTGGCTGCTCAATGATGATGCTATGGAAGCTATTCAGGGTACCAGTGGTCTGTGAGTTCCGGATGTCTTTCAAGAGTTGCTGTATGCCTCCGGATCGCGAGGTTGAATTCGTGATTGAGCTTGAACTCGAACGGCTCCTATCTCCAAGAGGCCATATAAAATGGGTCCTTCCGAGTTGGTGAACTCAAACGACAACTTGATGAACAAGAGAAATTGGGTTTCATTCAACAAGACTTCTTCTTGGGGTAGTCCAACAATCTTTGTGAAGAAGCGTGATGTAACCGACGTGCTATGTGTTGACTACCGGGCTCTAAATGCTAAAACCATCAAGAACAAATATCCTCTCCCACGGATAAATGATCTTTTTGATCAGCTGGCGGGAGCTGTGGTGTTCTCTAAGCTGGACTTGAGAAGTGGTTATCACCAAATCAAAATTCGCAAAGAAGATGTGCCCAAAACAGCTTTCACCACCCGCTATGGCCTGTATGAGTACACGGTCATGTCTTTCGGCCTCACCAACGCACTGCTACCTTCTCGAGGCTGATGAACTCCGCTTTCATGGAGTACCGGACAAGTTTGTCGTGGTATATCTGGATGACATTGGTTTATTCCAAGTCCAAGGAGGAGCATGAAGAACACTGCGGTGTGTCTGAACAAGCTTCGTGAGAACCGCTTGTATGCAAAGTTCTAAGTGTGAGTTTTGGCCTCAAGTAACATACTTGGGTCATGTTATCTCGCCAAGGGCATTGCAGTCAACCCGAAACCGTGAAGACAATAGTTGAATGGCTTCCTCCGCTAATGTCAAGGAAGTGCGGAGTTTTCTCGCTTGGCTAGCTATTGCCGTCGTTTTGTTCGAACTTCTCAAGATAGCAAAGCCTTACCGACCTCCTCAAGAAAGGCAAGAAGTACTGTGGACTCACCTTGCCAAGAAAGTTTTGAGACACTCAAAGAGAAGCTCACTTCCACACCAGTCTTGGTTCCTCCGGATACATCTAAGCCTTTCCAGATATTCTGACGCCTCTTTGCAAGGATTGGGTGCGGTCCTTATGCAAGAGAGAGGTGGTTGCTTATGCTTCTCGTCGTTGAAGACGCATGAGATCAACTATCCCACACATGACCTCGAGCTAGCAGCGATTGTCTTTGCGTTGAAGCTATGGAGGCACTACTTGCTTGGTAACCGCTGTGAGATCTTCTCGGACCACAAGAGTTTGAAGTATATCTTCACTCAACCGGATCTCAACCTTGCAGAGGAGATGGATTGAATCAATGACTTTGATGTGACCATCAACTACACTCGAGCAAAGCAAACGCGTCATGCGCGCTTAGCCGTAAAGCTTATGTCAACAACCTCATGGTAGAAGAGCAAAGCCTCTCTTGTGCGAGGAATTTCGTCACCAACCTCGAAATTGTGGAACAAGGGCATCTCCGAACCTTCCGCTACTCCTCTTGGAAGAACAGATTCGCTCGTCGACTTGGTGATCCGCACACCAAAAGCTCATCGCTAAGCTTGACCTTCCGGCACGAGTCCTTCCATGTTGATGATCAAGGCACGCTCTTCTTTGAACACCGGATGTTTGTTCCAAACTACCCGGTCCGAGACCAAGTTCTCAAGGAGGCACATGATTCGGTTCTTTCCATCCATCCCGGCAGCAAAGATGTACATGGACTTGAAAACACAACTTGGTGGCACAGGTTGAAACGGTATTGCGCCAAGTATGTCTCGAATGTGATGTCTGTCACGAGTCAAGGCATCCATCGAAACCATTTGGTCTTCTACAGCCATTGAAACCTCCGAATGGAAATGGGAGAAAGTGGAGATGGACTTCATCACCGGCTTTCCAAGGTCGCAGAAGGGCAACAATGCAATTTTGTTGTCATCGACAGGCTTTCTAAAGTCGCTCATTTCTTCCTACCAAAGAAACAATTTCGGAATTCAGTTATCGAGCTCTATATCAATGTAATTGTCTCTCTGTATGGGGTTCCACTTGAAATCAGTTTAGACCGTGGGAGCATCTTCACCTCAAAGTTCTGGGAGAGTTTCCAAAAGCTTTGGGAACAAAGCTGAACTTCAAAGACTGCTACCACCCTCGCCTCAAGGACAAGTGGAGAGGATCAATCAGATTCGGAGGATATGCTTAGAGCTTGCCATCTCTTTTGGCATGAAGTGGGAGGAATGCCTTCCATATGCTGAATTCTCCTACAACAACAGCTTCCGGAAGAGTCTCAAGATGGCACCATTCGAGGCTCTCTATGGTCGCAAGTGCGTAACTCCAATTGGTTGGTCAGTGCGGGAGAAAGAATCTGGTTTGGCCCCGACATTGTAACCCAAGCGAGGAGAAGGTGCATATCATTCGGAGAACTCAAGATTGCTCAAAGTCGTCAGAAGAGCAACTATGACAGGAAGCACACAGATATGGTATATGCCCCTGGTGATCTCGTCTACCTTCGTGTCACTCCCATGAGAGGAACACACCGCTTCGGTATCAAAGGAAAGTTGGCTCCTAGATACATCGGTCCTTTCAAGATACGTGGTAGAAGAGGAGAAGTTGCTTATGCACTGGAGCTTCCGAAACACCTCAAAGTCCATGATGTTTTCCACATCTCTCAGCTCAAGAAGTGCTTCAAAGACCCCGGCAAGACCGTGGATCATGAGCTAATCGACCTCCAAGAAGATCTGTCTTATCAAGAACACCCCACCAAAATCCTTGAGACCGCAGAACGAAGGACGCACAACAAGTCCATCATGTTTTGCAAGGTGCAGTGGTCACACCATTCTGTTGATGAAGCCACATGGGAGCGTGAAGATGAACTCCGTGCCAACCATCTTCTCTTTTTGTATCTTCTTCTTCTTCCTAGAATCTCAAGCGAGATTCCTGTTTAGTGGGGGAGAGTTGTAGCATCCCAGTTGTCTAACCCCTGTAATGCTACATGTTATAATAATAAAAAGGGCCACTTCCAACATATAATTGTTGCATCATATTCATATCATGCTCATGTCATCATATCACCTTGCATTTGAGCATCATATAAAACCCTTTCTTGTTTGGTTCTTATCTCATGTGCATGATTAATTGTATTTGCCTCTTGATATTGTATTTGGCTCTTGATATATTGTTAAATGCCCAAGTTGAGTTGAGGGCATCTCTCTTATTGACTCCACCACCTTTTCTTTCACCACCTTATATTCCACCATCCAACTAATCGGAGCTTGGCATTTTGTTGAATTATCTCTAGCTCATGAATTGGTTGTTTGGATTACACCCATAATCTTTGCTTGGCCCTGCCCACCTTTTGGGAATGCACATGAATAATGCCATATTAATATTATTGTTTTCACAGGGATAAGTGTGGCATTAATTATCTTGCATGGGCCATGCAAGTGCCACCTTTTCTAGTTTTGGTTTTTGCTTGAATTCCAAGTGGATCATCTTTCCTTTGCTTAAATCTTGTGTTGGCTTGTAGTTTTTCTCCTCCATATCATCTAAGCCTCTATCCCCATGCTCCATGCACACACATGTGCTAAGGTGGCATGCACAAACCCCATCTTTTCCTATCTCTCCTTTCTTGTTGATCTTGCTTGGTCTTTTGGAGCATGCATGATTCAAAGGAACCATCCCCCTCTCCCTCTTGTCATCTATCTTAGTCTTTTCTATATCTACCCCATGCCACATAACCTTCCTATCTAAAAACTCTAAACCCCACCCTTTCTAATCACAACCAAGGTGCCCCCTCTTGCTCTCCTCCTAGTCAAGCCCCCTTTTTTCCCAAACCTCCTGGTGACAAGGTTCAAGTTTTGAAATCAGTAGATAGTTTGAATTTGTATTAGATTGAAAACAAGCAAATCAAACAAAAATAAAAGAGAAAGGAATAAAAAAAAGGAAAGAGAAGCAGTGCAGACCAGAGCAAAGCACGTCATTCATACCCAACTTCCCGCCCAACTTCGCCTTCCCGCCCAAGACCCCTCCAAATGTCAGCACCTGTTCTTCTTCTCCCTCCGTCTGTCGTCGTCTCGCCACCTTCTCTCTCTCTCTGCGTGCGATGGAAAGCAAACGACGGGAGCAGGTGGTCGTCTTTCCGCCGTCAGCCGCGTCACCCTCCCCTCCTCTTCTTATCCCCAGCACGCCACCAAACCAACCTGGCATAGATCCCTTCCTTCCTCCCTCCCCCAAGGAAACAGCCTCACCACCGCCCCATGGCGTCGCCATCCATCGCACCTCGCCGCTGAGCTCCACGAATGTCAGGACCACGCGGGGACGGGGGAAAGCTACGACAGCTTGCTGGAGTTCTCCGTCGCTGTTCAAGCGCCAGGACACGAGGAGCCTGGACGCCAAGGTTCGTCCGTGGTCACCTCTGCCGCCTTCGTCCCTCACAACCGCGAGCTCCCGCCAACGGTCCCGCTTATGAGCCACGCCTTCCTTCTCCCCTCGCACGCTCTCCCTTGCACGTGCTAGCTACTCACGCCGAGGTCAGGCGCGCCATACGCCTGACGCCCGCACCCCGTGTTCGAACGCCGACAAGACCTGCCTGCAGCTGCTTGCCATTCCAGAGATCCCGATCAGCCCAGCCTCCTTGGCCAAAATTTCCTAAACCAAAGTTCGAGATCTATCATCCCCACGCTTTCGCTTTTGCATCATCTCCGCTCGCGGTGGAACTCGCCATCTTCCTCGCAAGATCGATCGATCTAACTTGTTCTCTGGTTGCGATTTCAGTTTTCGACCGCGCTTTTACTGCTCATCCCTTGCCCCATCCGCTGCAGTCCTCCATTGGCTAAACTTCCAACACGGAACTTGAAGCGTAGTTTCCTCTTTAGTTTTGGTTTTACGCTTTGGCGAAACTTCATGGCTCGCTATCTTCCCCCGATCATCGGGTCACTAGCCGCTTATGAGCGAGCTTGATTCGTCGAGCTTAAGCGCAGCCACGTTTTGCACCTGGGCCCTGCACCTTTGCCGTCCTCACCCGCAGACCCCCCCAGCCGGTTTTCTTTTAAAAAGGCACCTCGCGTTTATAAAAACCAACCCGCGGCCCCAACCACCTACCCCTGCCCAGTCAGCATTCTGGCCCCACCTGTCAATGATGGTGGCTAGCAATGCCTGAGTAGAAAAAGTCTTTGGCTGCATCTGTTTTGAATTCAATTCAAATATGAAAATACAACTGCTCAAAACTAAATAAATTCATAACTAATTAAATATTTCGAATTTGAATTCAAACCTTAAATGAAAAATGTTTAGTTTTTGAATTATAATTCAAATCTTTATTCAAATATTTTCAAAAATTAATTTAATTAATCAACCTTTGACTTTGACCAATTTGACTAATTTTTACTAAAAAATAAAATTAAATTCATAATTCCAAATAATACAAATAATACATGTTTTTGAATCAGAAAATGTGAGGATTTCAAATATGATATCCAAAATATTATTTGAGCAATTTAAAATTCAAGTTGCATTAAATTACCACAAATGCCATGGAATTTAAATAATTAATAACTTTTGTTTTATAATTCCAAATTTAGCAAATGATATGTCTAAAATGATCAGCTCGGCGAGACCTTTCTGTTTGTGCTATCCTTGACTTCAATTGCAGCATGCATCATATAAAAATATAGTGAACAGCAACTATTATGGCAACAAATGTGATCCAAAACCCCGTTAAAATGTTATTTCTTTTCCTCCACACCTCACCCATGCCATGCTACTTAATGCCATGCAACTTGTGCATCATTCATCATGGCATGATTGTTTGCTTGACGCATCTTATTCATATGCTTGTGCTCTATATTCATGTTGGACTTGTTTGTTTGGTTTTTCTCGGATAGACATCGAATAGGGTCAGTATCAAGAGAACCAGAGCACTACCAGATCCGTCCCTTGCTACAATCGAGATACTGTGCAAGCACTTCCACATGCTTGCATACATACAAGACCTATTGCCTCTATCTTATTCTTGCATCATCGAGTCGATTGCATTAAATTGAATCCCAAGTATGCATAGCCTTTACTTTTAAACCCCATCAAGCTTGTTCCCCATCCCATGAGCCATTACTATAGGAGTTGTTTGAGCCATGCGAGTCGAGAACAACATGTGTAGGGTATGTGAGTCTGTTGGATAATGAGGTACCTAAACAACTTAACTCGAGTAGTTCTGGGTAACTAAAGAAAGTGGCACCGTGAGCAACATCTCGCTATTTGGTTTTTCCTGCTCACTTGTGTCCCGTAAGACCCCGAGTACTTGATTCATGTTCCTTGTTTTATCGCGCTATCCACATCCGGAGGTATATGGGACCCCCGGCCGTAGCTTGATTCCGTCTTATTTCTTGGGGCCACAAACTAGTTTGAGGTTTTATTTACTATCCTGCACCTATGCCATGCTACTTTCAGATTTAAATTGTGCGAGGAGCACACTGCATCGCTTAGGTAAGCGGATTGACGCTGTATCGACAAGCCCAGCCACACTTTCGGGTTCCCAACGCTTACCATTGTCGCAAACCTTGAGTCCGTCTTGGCTTGCTTGCTTACTGCTATGGATCTACTCAATGGGGTGGCCTCAAATATTTCGAATCTTGTGATTGTTCACCGTGAAAGCCTCGTTGGGTTTTGATTTGGTTTTTCCGAGGTTGATCGAGCGTGTGTTGCTATTGGTGCACCCCGGCCGGTAAAACTTTTCAAAGCCGTGTCATGGATATGGACGACTTGGAGCACAGTTTCTTGATCATAGACAAGCATAACTAAAGTACCGCCTTAATCTGACTAAGTAACTTGACTAGTAAATAGTGCAACACTCATGGAATGGTTAATAAAATTGCCAACGGATGGGGGGTTGTTCGTCCGCTTCCTTGTTGGTAAGCAGGGAGGAGGATGGATCGGATGAGATTACCATTATAACTGTTGTTCTTAAAATTCACGGACATCCGTCTATCATTGGTTAGGTGGATGGTTAGCGTTTATCTGTAGAACTGCTAGGGTTTATCTTTCGCTGCAACTGCGTCACCTCAGGTTGTGTCCCCTTTAGAGGCATTAAGACTTGCTGAGTACCCTTAGGGTCTCACACGATAAATTCTTGATTCAGATGAACAGGTACCTCCACAGGACGGATACTGGGTGAAAGAAGCCGAAGATGTGGGCAACGATCGTTCGGTGTAGAGATTCCGGGAACGGGGATCCGTGAGACCTGTAGTTGGGATGTGCTTATTTCTATGGCATCTTATGCCGATTTGCTTCTTATCCGTACTCGGATTTTGTTTGCCGCTTCCGCATGATACTCTGATGTGTGTTGTATGAGGAGGTATCCTAAAATATAGATCTATCTAGGTCATTTGAATCTTGCCGTATGGCGTTGCTATATTTCCTTTCTTTCTAGATGGTATGGCTCTGATGTACTCTTGTATGGTGGCTTGCGTACATACCCACTTGTGTACGTAGTTGATTCCTTCGCCTGCCGATTACGCCGCCCGCACAGGTCCCGTTGAGAGGGTAGTGGTTGGGACGTCTGAAAGGACTACCAGTGAGTGGCTTTTGGGGCCCCACCGTACTATTTCAACCACTACCACTCATCCAGGCTTGTATCTAGGAGCGTAGTTCACCGAGGTAGTTACAATACCCCATTATCTGTAGCAAGCTTATGAATGGAAACTAGATCTTTTGAGATTTGTGGAACGTGGAGGACATTTTTAAGGACAAGATCTTTGGCAGTGGTATTAATTGTACTATGACCAAGGTGAGTAATAGGCAAACCTGCTTTGTTGCCGACTTGCACATGATCGTTACCGTGATCAGGGCTGGTCCTGAGATTTCAGAGGCCCGGGGTGAAACTAAAATTTAGGGACCATTGCTAAATTTTTTTGATACACACGTATGAAATGATGAAGAATAAATACTTCAAGTATACTCATTTGCAATATTCATATAAAAATAACAATATTTACAGATTACCTTAAAAAAAATCCGTGTATTCCTACAAGCGAAGTCAGTGACACTAGAATCAATATCAATCTTGTTCAATAACTTTTTCTGGATGTCGGATCATAAATATCCCTACTAATTGGTTCCTCATCAACACTAGCAGATTTTGTAGGAGATGAATCAAACCCGGCGTCGTGATCACTTACATTATTATTACCCGTGTTGATGCCATCGTTCTCCTCTGTACCACCGATATCATCCTCTAGATCAACATTAATCTGTTCCCCAATAAGAATTAGTGCTAACTCAACTGGATTTCTCGAATTGCTTGTGTTACTCTTTGAAAGTTTACGAAGGGATCCTCTATGTGAGTCAATCAACTTCTATTTTTTCTTCCTCTTTTGCCTTTTTTAGCACCGGAATCAGGTGCCATAACCAATTAACCACACTAAAAATATAAAGAAGAACTACTAATTAGAACAAAAATTAGGTCAATGTTAGACTGTAGAAGACTGACATCAGAAATTCAGATTTCGGACCTGCAAACGCTGAACAGCCAAGGCGAGACGAGAGGTAGGCCACATGCAGAGGACGAGGGTGCGAGGCGATAGGCGACGATCGGCCGACGGGCGACGGCGTGCTGCTTGCTGCGTGCAGGCCTTCCTATGACCGGGAGCGCAACATGGAGTCAATGTCGAGGTAGGAACCGGTATGCGGCATGCCTACGTACTATAAGATCAAAGAGATCGATAGCTAATCTAATCAGATTACGTACGTGCTGGCGTGATGGACTCAAAATCTAAAACGTATATGTGTGTCTAGCAAAATAAAGGGTCCAATCTAGCCTAATAAGAAACTCTAAACTATTTATTTTTTTAATTTTTCTAAGATGATCTATTATATCTTATATATGCAGTACATATCTGGAATGGGCCCCCCAAAATTTTGGGCCCGGGGCGGCCACCCCCCAAGGGCCGGCCCTGGTAGCGTAGTTGGGGTTGACGATGCTGACGCTCTCCCCAGCAGTGTTGGTGGAGGCGATCGTCTCCTCCGGCGCCTCGATCGAGCCATCGATGTAGCCCAGCAGAGAGTGGCCACGCAGGTGCGTGAGCATCTGGGCTTGCCACAGCATGAAGTTGGTGTGGTTCAGGCGGACGGTGACCGAGGAGAGGATCGAGGGCGCCATGGACGAGGACGTTGAAGAAGACATGGGTCGTGGTAGCTCTGATACCATAAAGAGAAACAAAATAGATGGGAAAGGCGAGATGACCTTCAGGCTCATCACCGCTCGTGTTAAATAGGCCGTTAGCCGATAGGATTACAACAGAATACATCTTAATGTACAAGGCAAGTACATAACCGATTCTGGTTAGTATCTACAGCTATGACTTATCTAGTCTAACAGCCATACGTGATACGTCTAATCTCCTGTACATACTGAATCCTAACTTGTTAACAGTATATGAATATCTAGTTCTTGATATATACTTCCTGTGAAATTCAATAATGTAAAATAAATTTTTTGAATTTTTTTGAATTCATACTACCGGCATTTTATATATACTGAACGCACGGAAGTATATTTCAATGATGGCTTTTGCGGAGCATGCCAGTGGTGAGACTTTACTGGTGGCGTTTGCATGGAACACTAGTAGAAAACAGGCCATCCGTCCACGCCCCCTCAGAGCACTAGTCCCGGTTGCGCCACCAACCGGGACTAATGCTGGCACGCGTCCCGGTTGGAGCGGGCACGGGGCCAGGGGGCATGGGTCCCGTTGGTAGAGGCATCGTCCCGTTGGAGCCACCAACCGGGACTAAAGGTTTGGCCACAGCCACGTGGCACATACGACTTTAGTCCCGGTTGCTGGCTCCAACCGACTAAAGACCGCCTCTATAACGCCCAGCCCCTCCTCTGCCTCCACTCTGTTTTTTCGAATGGTGTAAGCTGTGAGGGTGTGTGCTAGTTTTTCTCATGCATGCATGGAAGGTGTTTGTTGAAATGTTTGAGTGAAAAATCCCTTTGAATTTCTCATAGAACAAAAATATAGAAGGTGTCCGAGACGCGCTTGAGCTTATTTCCCTCGATCGAGGTTAGCAATCTTATCTTTTCTAGGTCATTGATACAATTCATGTGTCGGTGTGAATTGGTTATTTCACTATTTATGATGTCCTGTTTTTTGATAAACTTACTTATATGATGCCGATGAACGGTAGGGAATGGATGTACGGTGACCGGCGGGTAGCCGGGTATATCAAAGGCGTGGATAAATTTATCGATGTGGCTACGGCAAACAAAGAGAATGGATTTATACGTTGTCCATGTGTTCAATGTCGGAACAACAAGGAGTACTCTTCCTCGAAAATCATTCATGCCACCGATTATGAAAGGTTTCATGCCCAACTATAATTGCTGGACCAAGCACGGGAAAGAGGGGTTATGATGGAAGATGGTGAAGAAGAAGATGATGATAACAACTATCATCATATGTTTCTGAATCTGATGATACGCAATGGAAGACAATGGAGAGGAAAAAGGTGAAGAACGGGCATCGATGAGCGGTGATGAACTTGGTAGGGTCATTTCGATGCAAAGCGAGACTGTGAAATGAAAATGAGAAGTTGAAGTTAGAGGGCATGTTAGAAGATCACAAGAAATTGTTGTACCCAAATTGTGAAGATGGCAGCACAAAGCTGCATTTACATCGGAATTGTTGCGATGGAAGGCAGAGTGTGGTCTAACTGACTCCTCATTTGAAAAGATGCTGAAAATAATGAAGCCGAAGTTTCCAAAACATAACGAACTTCCCGATAGTACCTACGAAGCAAAGAAGACTCTCTGTCCTCTGGGATTAGATGTGCAAAAGATACATGCATGCATTAATGACTGCATCCTCTACCGCGGTAAGGAGTATGAGAATTTAGATAAATGCCCGGTATGCAACGCGTTGCGGTATAAGATTAGACGAGATGACCCTGGTGATGTTGAGGGAGAGCCCCTCCGGAAGAGGGTTCCTGCTAAGGTTATGTGGTATGCTCCTATAATACCAAGGTTGAAACGCATGTTCAGAAACAAAGAGCATGCCAGGTTGTTGCGATGGCACAAAGAAGACCGTAAGAAAGACGGGAGTTGAGACACCCTGGCGATGGGTCACAGGAGAAAAATCGAGAGAGACTTCCTGGACTTTGCGGTGACGCAAGGAACTTATGGTTTGGTCTAAGTACGGATGGCATGAATCCTTTTGGGGAGCAGAGCTGCAAAGCACCTGGCCCGTGACTCTATGTATCTACAACCTGCCTCCTTGGTTGTGCATGAAGCGTAAGTTCATTATGATGCCATGCTCATCCAAGGCCCAAGCAACCGGCAACGACATTGATGTGTACCTTAGGCCATTAGTTGAAGAACTCTTACAGTTGTGGGGCAAACCAGGTGTACGTCGTGGGATGAGAACAAACAGAGCCATTTAATCTCGAGGGTTGTTATTCAGAACCATCAATGATTGGCGCTCTTAGTAACCTTTCGTGATGACAAACAAAGGATATAAGGCATGCACCCACTGTTTAGATAAGACCGAAGGTACATATTTGCATAAATGCAAGAAGGTTGTGTACCTAGCGAATCGGCGATTTCTTCCGACCAATCATCCGTAAGAAAGAAAGGCAAGCATTTCAAAGGTGAGGCAGATCACCGGAAGAAGCCTGAACTCCCACCGGTGATGATGTATTTGGTATGGTCAAGGACATAGAAGTAATCTTTGAAAGGGTCCCGGTCAATCAGTTCGAACGACGTCGCTCAGGACACGCACCCATGTGGAAGAAGAAATCTATATTTTGGGAGCTGCCATATTGGAAAGTCCTGCGTGTCCGCTCTTCAATCGACGTGATGCACGTGACGAAGAATCTCTGCGTGAACCTGCTAGGATTCCTAGGCGTGTATGGGAAGACAAAAGATACACCTGAAGCACGAGAGGACCAACAAATTATGAAAGACCCAAAGAACATGCATACAGATAACAAGACGGATAAAGGGCGTCACTTAAGTCGTGCCAGCTATGCTCTTACCAAAGCAGAGAAGGAAATCTTTTTGAAGTCCTTTACGGTATCAAGGTGCCGTCGGCTTCTCATCTAATATAAAGGGATAATAAATATGGCAGAAAAGTTCCAAAACCTGAAGTCTCATGATCACGTGATTATGACGCAGCTTTCCGATTGCATTGAGGGGCTTCTACGTAAAATGTTCGAGTACCCATTGTGAAGCTATGTGCATTCCTCAATGCAATATCTCAGAAGGTAATCAATCCAGATATTCTGCCAAGGTTACAGAAGGATGTGGTACAATGTCTTGTTAGTTTTGAGTTGGTGTTCCCACCATCCTTCTTCAATTTTATGACGCATCTTCTGGTTCACCTAGTGGAAGAGATTGCCATTCTCGGTCCGGTATTTCTGCACAATATGTTCCCCTTTGAGAGGTTCATGGGAGTCTTAAAGAAATATGTTCATAACCGTGCTAGACTAGAAGGAAGCATCTCCAAGGGATATGGAACAGAGGAGGTCATTGAGTTTTGTGTTGACTTTATTCCTGACCTTAAGCCGATTGGTGTTTCTGACTCGCGGCATGAGGGAATACTAAGTGGAAAAGGCACGCTGGGAAAGAAAGCAATGATATGTAGGGACGGGGATTCTTTCACTAAAGCATACTACACAGTTCTACATAATTCCACCTTGGCAGCTCCAGATATGGAGGAACACAAGAATATTGTACGCTCAAAACCGGGAAGCCTGAATCATGGATTACGATGAACACATGAAGTCTGCCGGTGGTTGGATGCGGACACATCTCTTGAATGACACCACCGTTGGAGATCAGCTATACTTGTTGGCCGTCACCATCTTCTATTGTATTGAATTTCCAAGGGTACGAAATAAATGGGAATACATTCTACACGATCGCCCAAGATAAAAGAGCACCAACCAAAATAGTGGTGTCTGCTTTGATGCAATAGACGAGAATGGACAAAAGGACACATATTATGGTTACATAGAGGAGATATGGGAACTAGACTATGGAGTCTCTTTTAAGGTCCCTTTGTTTCGCTGCAAATGGGTCAACCTGAATGGGGAAGAGGTAAAGATAGACCAGTTGTATGGAATGACAATAGTGGATCTCAACAATCTTGGTTATAGAGATGAACCATTCGTCCTAGCCAATGATGTGTCTCAGGTTTTCTATGTGAGGACATGTCCTCCGCATCGAAAAAAAGAAAAATATGCAAACGAATACATCATATGATGATCCAAAGCGTCACATAGTTCTTTTCGGGAAAAGAAACATCGTGGGAATCGAGGGCAAGATGGACATGTCAAGATTATAATAAGTTTGATGAAATTCCGCCCTTCACGTGGAAAACCACCCAAGCATTCCGTTAAGTAAAGAAGATGCTCCATGGTTACGTCTGAAGCGGTCATAAGGAATGAATATGCCAAGAAGTTCATGCTCATATTATGTAACTCTAGTTCATGTCTTTCGCGGTTTGTGGCTTGACCGAAGGATATCTTTCTCGGTTTGTGGCCTTTAGTCCCGGTTTTGTAGTCTCAGTGTTTTATATTAATGAATGTCTTGAGTGTTAGTCCCATTTTGTGGCTGGACCGAGTGCCTCTATGACCAGTTTCTCGGAGATGCCGAGGATCTGGCTCAAGCATCTCCCAAACTGGCAGATGGTGTCCCTGCCTCGAAAACCATCTTGCAGCTTGTAACTTCACTAACTAGATCAATACGCCTCGAGCTAACTAATTTCACATATTAGAGTGCCTCTATGACCAGTTTCGGAGATGCCGAGGACAGGCTCCGTCGGCATCTCCTGAACTGGCCGCAGTGGTGTCCTGCTCTCGAAAACCATCTTGCAGCTTGTAACTTCACTAACTAGATCAATACGCCTCGGAGCTAACTAATTTCACATATTAGGAGTGCCTCTATGACCAGATTTCTCGGAGATGCCGAGGACTGGGCTCGTCGGCATCTCCTCGAACTGCCGCAGTGGTGTCCTGCTCTCGAAAACCATCTTGCAGCTTGTAACTTCACTAACTAGATCAATACGCCTCGGAGCTAACTAATTTCACATATTAGGGAGTGCCTCTATGACCCTTTCGGAGATGCGGAGGAGGCTCCGGCTTGCATCTCCTAAATCGCCGTAGTGGTGTCCCTGCTCTCGAAAACCATCTTGGAGATGCCTCAAACTGGCTGGAGGACTGGACTCACAAGGATTCTTATTTATAGTACAAGCAGCTCGGCATAATGTCGACACTCACGACATAATGTCGACACTCACCCCTATTATTAGTGCTGACTCATGTTTTGTCCCGGATGGTGTCACCAACCGGGACTAAAGTCATCTTTAGTCCCGGTTGGTGACACCATCCGGGACAAGGTACAAGCCGCACGACATAATGTCGACACTCACCCCTATTATTAGTGTTGTGCGGCCCCACTGCGCAATCCCTTTAGTCGGTTTGTGACTACATCCGGACTAAATGTGTCTTGAACAATGATCATGTGTGTGTGGACATTGGTATGTAGAACAATGTTGCAGGAGGAAGTTTTCCTTTTTGTACGGAAAATCCCTTTTCCATTTTCCGAGCGCGCAAAAGCGTCGTTTTGTGAAGTAACCACCAAAATGCCGTTTGAATGCTACCGTCCTATTTTCCTAAAATACTAGACCACCTTACATGGACTATATCCCAACCGTACAAATCGGGACTAAATATGAACCCTCTCTTTATATAGGCATTTCCCTCTATTTATTAGGTAACACTTAAGACATTTATTAATATTAAAACCGGGACAAATCGGGACTAGCTAACACTCGGGCCTAAAGCGCCCCTTTAGTCATAATCATGCCTAGTCCTATAGCACGCAGCTTGAGGTCTTCATCATCGTCGTCATCATCATCGCCGTCACCGCCACTCAGGGATCCTCGGCCCATCCATGGCATATACCGAGGCCATTCCAGCCTTGGATTCATGGCGATGCCGCTATCACGGACGATGTGGGGCTGTGGCGGGTGGACTCGTGGGCACCGTGGCGAGGATGGTCTCCCGGCGATGTAGCGCATCACGCCGATGATAATCGGTTCTCCCACCACAGACGGCCGACTTCGTTGTTGTTCACGGTGGCGGGCCATCACCCTCGTACTGGCGAGCTCCCTTTCCGCCTATTAGCGAAGAAGGCATTCCAGTGTCATAGTTGTCGGGATCCCACTGGGATCCATCCATTTTCGGCGTGAGCTCGTGGTAGAAGTGGTTCGTGATGGCCGCCTGGCGTGCGGAACCTTGAGGGACGGGAGGGACAGGAACCCCTCCATTCGGCATCCGGCCAAGCGGCGGTACCCGTGGACAAGGGTAGTTGGAGGCGCCTGATCGGTCTCCTCGAGTCGAGAATGGCCCGATGGCGTTGTCCATTGTTCTAAGAGAGGAAGGTGTGGATGTGTGGATAGCCATGACACGATCACCCTAAATATAGAGGGAAAGGGCGGGAAAACTTGGCGTGAAGTTTTGGGAAATGGCGGGAAATATCTTTAGTCCCGGTTAGTGACTACATCCGGGACTAAAAGCTCTAGTAAAAAGGAAAGGGCGGGAAAACTTGGCGGGAAGAGGTGGGAAATGGCGGAAAATATTTTTAGTCCCGGTTTGTGACTACATCTGGGACTAAATGTCTGCCGAACAATGATCATGTTTCGAAAAAACCTTCACAAAATGACATATCATGTTCGAGGTTTCATGGCTTTTTCGGTCCAAATGACCGATGTTATGTGCTGAATCACGACATAGTTTGTGATGTTGTGCCCATATTATGCATATGTGTGGACATTGGTATGAAGAACAATGTTGCAGGAGGAGGTTTTCCTTTTTTATGCATGCGGAAAACCCTTTTCCATTTTCCGGCGCAAAAAGCGTCGTTTTGTGAAGTAACCACCAAAATGCCGTTTGAGAATGCTACCGTCCTATTTTCCTAAAATACTAGACCACCTTACATGGACTATATCCCAACGGTACATCTCAAACCTTTTCGTCCATCCACGGTAAAAGGACAAATGTCTGTAGAATCGGCGGGAAGTGGGTCGGTTTGTACTACAGTACATGATCTATCGCCCGTGATTTTTGAAAAAATCGTTTTAGACTCGCAATATGTGGTTTCTTGAGATCCAATGCAAGTTCTAACGATGCCCGTCCCTATCTTCATGCACCGGTTCGACCATAGTTAGAAATTCAAATAATTCAAAGCGGGCATAATAAATTCAAAAAATCCGAACAATGAAAATCCTTGGCGTGGTGTCATATTATGTTACATAGTTGAAAGGAAAAATACCGGACTTGGTATATTGATCATGTTTGAAAAACCTTCACAAAATGACCTATCATGTTCGAGGTTTCATGGCTTTGGTCCAAATGACCGATGTTATGTCTTGAATCACGGCATAGTTTGTGATGTTGTGCCCATATTATGCATGTGTGTGGACATTGGTATGGAGAACAATGTTGCGGAGGAAGTTTTCCTTTTGTCGCATGAAAAACCCTTTTCCATTTTCCGAGCGCAAAAAGCGGTCGCTTTGTGAAGTAACCACCAAAATGCCGTTTCGAATGCTACCGTCCTATTTTCCTAAAATACTAGACCACCTTACATGGACTATATCCCAACCGTACATCTCAAACCTTTTCGTCCATCACGGTAAAAAGGACAAATGTTTTGAATTATTTATTTAAATCCAAACACCTTTTATGTTTAAAATTTTCTAAATTCCAAATTAATATTCAAAATATAAGTTAATTCATTTTAAAAGGTTATATTAATTATTTTTAAAAATAGAATATGTTTTTGAATTATTTATTCAAATCCATACACTTCTTATGTTTAAAGTTTTTCTAAATTCCAAATTGATATCAAAAAATATAAGTTAATTCATTTTTAATTGTAAATGGTTCATATTTTAAATGGTTACATTAATTGTTTTTAAAACAGAAAATGGTTTTGAATTGTTTATTCAAATCCAAACACTTTTTATGTTTAAAGTTTTCTAAATTCCAAATTAATATTCAAAAATATAAGTTAATTAATTTTAAATGGTTACATTAATTATTTTTAAAAATAGAAATTGGTTTTGGATTATTTATTCAAATCCATACACTTCTTATGTTTAAAGTTTTTCTAAATTCCAAATTAATATTTAAAAATATAAGTTATTTCATTATTAATTTTAAATGGTTCGTTGTTTAAATGGTTACATTAATTATTTTCAAAAGCAGAAAATGGTTTGAATTAGTTATTCAAATCCAAACACTTTTTATGTTTAAAGTTTTCTAAATTCCAAAGTAATTATCATTTAAAAACATTACAAATTTAAACCCCAAAATAAAAAATAAAGGCGGGAGCAGAGAAAATAATGAAAAAATTTGAAAGCAGAATACGTCGGTTGGAGCCACCAACCGACGAAAAACTTCTGTGGCCTTCAATGCCCTTTAGTCCCGGTTGGTGGCTCCAACCGGGACGTATGCCCCTTTAGTCCCGGTTGGAGCCACCAACCGGGACGTATACTCCCCCCCCTTTATAACTTCTCTTCTTCTCCATCTCACTCTTCTCTGCTTCTCTGTTTCATCGACGCCTTGGTGACGCGCCCTTCCCGACAACCGCCTCGCCTCCGGCCCGCCACCGCCAAGCTCGGCCGCCACCACCGCTCCGGCCACCGCCGCGTCTCCTTCCCACGCACCGTGCCCGCGCCCTTCCCCGACAACGCGCCCGCGCCTTCCCCACCGGCGTCATCGCCTCGAAAGGTATCGCCTCTCACCATCATCCTCCCCCCTCTGCTGCTGCTGGTGCGCGTGCCGTCTTCTAGTGGGCTTGGTGGTGGGCGGCTCTGCTAGGTTCTTGTCGCGGCGGGGAAGAGAGAGGAGATGGGCCTCGTGGAAAGCTTTTGCCCTGTTTGAAAAAAAAAGGTTGTGCATCATCGCATCTAGGGTTTGGGGCGGGTCCGTCCCGCCCATTTAAGTTGTCGGGTTTCATTTCTTACCATACCGTGACCGGCGGGTTCGGGGCCCGTGAGTACCCACCAGCGGATGAGACGGCAGCGACGACACATGCGGGAAGAAAACAATGGGATAGTAGGATGGGTTTGGTGAAAATGGACGCGTCGTGCGTGTCTTGTCTTCGGACTCCATATTCCAGCGCATGTGATGTGTGTTGTCTGCGTGCATGGCCAGCGTGGACGTGGTACCGGTTTGTTCTCGTGATTGTACCGGTTTGTTCTCGTGATTGTACGGTTTGTGTTGCTTGCTATATTAATATAGCGGCTAAGCCTATTTCGAGAGGAGGCGGTAGCGAGCCTGGCCTGGGCGCGTAGACGAGGTAGAGCAGGCGGATCCGGGCCAGTGGCAACTGGGCCATGGCCCGGCGCAAAATCCCGTACCATACCATATAACGATAAAAGAAATTTGGCCCGTAGTGTACCCGGGTGGCCCATCTTACTGTTTGCTCGAGTCCCACAGTGAGAAGCCTCATCGCTCAACTCCTTCGCGTCCAGCTCGCCTCTGCTCGCTAGTCGCTATAGGAAGCGTCGCCACCGGTCAAGCCGCATTGTTCGGAAAATGTTCAACAACTTAAATGACAAGTTTAATTAGAACACCTAGTAACCCTAACGGTGATTCGGAGTTCCTTGAGTTAGGGTTTGCGCCCTCGGAACCCCAATTAACTTGTCGAGAATGCTTTAGGGTTACATTCCAATGCACATTAACTTGTCGTATCATCACCATTGCTTGAGCATTGCATCGATGCCATGTGTTGATTGTTTCCCTTTCTTCCGGTGATTTGGTTCTTCTCGGTAGAATACGATATCGAGATTGAGATCGAAGACCGAGATCAAGACCATAGATAGATCGAAGACCTTTTGTAGCCTTATACTCATGTTCCCCTCTCATAGCCTTAGGGTTTAGGGTTTCTCTTCATTTTATTATTGTGTATGTATATATTAGGGTTTCACCTTGATCCGGAAAATATTCATAGCCGCTTTGACTTATTCGTAACTTTCTCCTTTAGCCGCTTTGACTTATTCGTTTTCCACCTATGCGTAAAATATGGACCCACGTCGAGACGAAGAAAAGGAAGAGTTGATCCGGTGTGATCCGTGGGAAGATAATTTAGGCGTATCAACGTTTACGAACAACTCGGTGAGGGTGATCCTCTTTTTACCGGAATAGACAACTTGTTTGAGGTTGAAGGTGTTGCCTTCCGCGAGGGAGAAGGCGATGCCTTGTGTAATTGAGAAGACGACCGCTCCGGCGAGGTGCATGTAATATAAATCAATTCATTAATGAATCATCTGCTATCTATATAGAAATAGTAACGACGATCTTTCTTCTTTTAGCCCTCGGATCGAAGGAATCTCTTGAAAAGAGCGACGAGGCCCAACCAAAAGTTGGAAGACCATGAGAGGTTCGAATCGAAGATGTCAAGAAGGCAATCGACTCCGAAGTTATCGCAACCAAATTTGTGGCACAATGCGGAGTAATCGTTAGGGACTTAATCCCGATCACGATTAGAAATTGGAATAGGCCTGCTAATGCGGATGAAGAGGAACATCTTTATTTGTCCCTAACCATGCCAAAGATTTCTTGTGGAAGAGGCTCATGGTTAATTTCAAACTACGAAGATAGAGCTGGATCCAAATCGGAGGATCCGATTGAGGACGCCTTACAACATGGGAGAGCCATGGAGGCTAAGGTCGAGGAGTGGGCTTTGAAGAAGATGGCCCGATGTTTCACCAACTGGAAGAAAAGATTGCACCTTGACTATGTCGTGAAAGAGAAGACTCATTTCAAGAAGACTCGGTTTGGGAAGATAAAACCATTACAGGCTGAGTTTGTGGAATACAAGACATCGAAAAAGCTAAGGAAATGTCGAAAAGAATAAGTGAATGTTGCTAACAAGAAGTATCACCATACTATGGGGCAAGGTGGCTCTGGTGGCATTCCTAAGTGGGAGAAACTTGAGCGAGGCTGCGTGATAAAAATATCACCCCGCAGACGATTGGGTAGAACGTGCAAGGAATTGGTTTTACGGGCATGGGGGCACGTTGGACTCGGAAGGAGGTGTATATATACCATACGACATAAAGAAGACCCCTTGCCAATCGAGAGGATGAGAAAAGCGGTAAAGGCTTAAAGATGGGGACTTCATTCCCGATAGAGAATGATGAGCTCACACTGCCCTTGGAAATAAGGAACATGATGGCGAACACGAGGCACAATAGGCTCCCAATCATGGAGGACTGGGTTTCCGAAGAGAGGAAGAAATATCGATAGAAGCCGTCGGAGGAGTAAGGGCAGGCGGCGGTTGAAGAAAGTCGAGAAAGAGCGAATGCGTTTAATTGAAGAACGATTAAAGCAACAACAAGATGAAATTAACTCACTTAAAGAGCAAAAGTACTACGGCGCCCCATCTCAAGAGACACCGCATTCGATGCTACCGCCTATCGAATAATCGAAAAGCGATGTGGCTTCCACCGAGGTCGGGTGATGACAATGGCGATGCGATGATGCACCGACGATGGCTCTGTTGGCTACCCAGTGGATGATATCACGAGATGACACATGCGAGCTACATGTCAAAGTTGTGAACATATCAATGAAGGTGGCGGTCGGCTATGCCTTACCAATTGGACCCACACCAACTTACCGCCGTCCGGTTCGAGAGGGCTACTGTTGTCGGCGTGGATGAAATCATGCCCACCTTTGAGGTTTTGGATCTTCACTACCTGCTGGTGAAGGGGATGTGATCGTCTTTGGGTGGCAAAAACGTCACCATTCTATGGCGAAGGATTGTATCGTGCTTAATCACACGCCAAGGCCATCTTCGCCGCCTCACCCGTCTCCAGAGGTCGCCGCCGCGGCCGTCTTCGTCGCCTCACCCGGCTCCGTCGCCTCACCGTCTCGGTGCAGCCATCGCCCGGGAGCCATCGCGGCGCCTCGGGATAAAAAGCGTAAGCGTCTGCGCTCTTGTCGTGGCGATCGCGAAAGCGTAAACAAGAGCCTCTTCCAAAAGTACCAACGGTTCCTCCCAAGAGAGCTTATGTATCTTGAAGAGGAGCTGCGGCGATCGTTGATGCTTGAAGCAGCGTTTTCGCTAAGTGGCGGCCGAAAGAGCCAGAGTTCCCCAGCACCAAAGAAGAAAAAGCCAAAGTGTTGAAAATGCTAAAGACTCTTCATCAACCCGAGCCAAAGCTGTCATCAGACTATGAGCGTTCTATTCTCAAGTCACATGCGGCACAAAAAGCCTCGAAGAGCAGTACTGCTGATGCAAGCGGGAAATCTGTTGCCCAGCTCGGAGAACAAGCAAAACAGTCTTGCGCCCCTCTCAAGGTGATTTCTCAAACCAATGTGGGGTCGAGCAAATATGGGGCCGAAGAGCAGTATGATCCAGAGGTAGTTACTGTCTGGAGAAGCTGCTCAAGGTATGAGTATTGCCGATACTTATCCCGATTAGAGTTCTTCCCGTGAGTGAAGTAGCATACAAATACCGATCTGGCAAACCTCTCGTCAAACTGAGGAGGTAAATAATCTTTCAACAAAAATGCGAAGATTGCATAAGCGGTACATGCACGCCACAAGTGCCGGGGCTAAGCGGATAGTCTTGAGGGTTACAAAAAGCATCATGGGAAAGAAAGTGATGACATGATATCCATTGAATTTGTTGAGCTATTTCAATTATTCAATCAAGACGCCTTGGACAAATCGCTCATCGGTGCCTATTGTCCGTAAGTACTAATTCTGTAATTAACTTAGTCTCCACTATCTCACTTTGTTTATTGCATGTATATAATCATACTTTGTAATGCGAATGAAGATTCTCGAATGCAGCGAGGACAAATCTATGATATTGGCTTCATTGACCCATATTGGGTTCATGAAGCTAATCTCAAAATAAGCCCCAGGATACGGAGGATAATATAGTACGCGTTAAGGTTTCAAGAAACCAAAAGGAAATACTTTTTCCTTACAACTTCGAGTGAGTGTTATTGTCTTGTATACACTTTCTATTTCGCTTACTCGATGTTAAGTATATAATTGATTAGTTATGCATTAGCTTCCACTATATTCATTAATCATTCAACTTGACAAAGGCGTGTACTAGTCATGGACTCAAACATAAACCCCTTGAGGCGTGGAAGGACATGCAGATACTTCTCCAGCGGTAATTCTAATCATTACGACACTATATCGGCAACGTTCGTGAATTTTATGATATCAAGTACTTAATAACTTCTTTTATTCGTTTTTCTTACGGGCAGCGCTTGGAAACGGTTCACCAAGAAGGCTAGGGTGTTTGGAAAGAGGAGCTTACATTTCAACCACTAGATGTAAGCACCACTAGCTATATCCGCGCATCTCTTTGATTCTAGTTTTGATACGATTATTATCATGCTTGATTATTATTTTGATTGAACTATGTTACGGTGAAGTGCCCGACAGGGACCGTGTAACAATCTATGTGGATACTATGTATGCGAGTTCATCCGCAGACGTGCGATGAGAAGGGCAGAAATTTAGAGCAACTCCACGTATGTAAACAATTTATATAGTTTTATTTTCAAACAAATTGTGTTTAGTTTCATTCATATAGACTGACCTTTTTAAATCAGATCGAGCGTCTACGGACGGTCTTACGCCAAAGGATCGCGACGAGCAATTCAGGAGGAATTGGCGGGATTCTTGGATGCGAAGTCCTAGACCCGGGGAATACTATTCTGCGTGTATAGACAATAGGGATTGTAAAAATAGCAACTCGATCCGTGTATAGACAATGGGAACTTTTGTATGTAGTGCATGAACTCGATCCGTGTATTGTCATGATGATCTTGTGTAATATAAGGTTCCTTCATTGATAAGTGCAAAACACTAAATAAACAATAAAACAACCTAAATGAATTCTCTGCCGCGGCACAAAAGTGGCGAAAATGCTGCCGGCAACAAAATGTGCAAAATGAATTCTGCATGGCGGAAGAAATGGCCAAATCTACGCGGCGAAGGTTATTAGTCCCGTTCAGATACGAACCGACTAAAGCCTCCTCGCACGGTGCAGCTGCCACGTGTATGATCTTTTGTCCCGGTTGGTGGGGCAACCGGGACTAAAGGTTCGGGCTTTAGTCCCGATTGCCCCGTCCCGGTTGGGCAACCGGGACTAATGCCGCTTACCAACCGGGACACATGGGGTTGTTTCCACCAGTGGAACGCTACTGGTATCATTTTTATTGGTAGCATAGTGTCACATGAGATTAGTGGCGTGTGGGTTGAGCACCACTAATCCCTTTTTCAAAAGCTACCTGTAAGCTTTTTCCTACTAGTGACGAAAAATCGTCATGTTAAGACCCTCCAGGACCAACGCATTAGAGTAGCAACCATCTCAATGATGACACCATAAATTAGAAGAGACAAACCTAAAATCACACAAATGAACACAAAAACTGATCGGATCCTAGAAGATCCACACGATAAATGCAGGGCCGGTCCTGATTTTTAGAGGGCCCGGGGCGAAACTAAAATCTAGGGCCATATAAGCATAAAAAAATATATGTATTTGTAAAGAAAACATTAAAGGGAGGACGAGGATCATCCATGTCTATTGCAACTGCATAGTTATATATTATTGATCACTCAGAATGCTGAGGAAATCCAAGCATCAGTCAACAGGAAATAAAGAAAAAACTGGATGTCACTCAAAATGACTGTCTCGGGATAGTATCTCCACAAGCCACACAAATCTATGACAATTAACGATGGCATTGTGTTTTGGGGAGGGAAATAAAGAAAGTACAATATGTCAAATGTTATAAATAAACACTTAAATTACATATCGTAGTAATTTTGCTACCAAATATGTAGTTGTCATAAAAAGTCATTCTAGAATTTCTTAATGCAATCTATATAAATTTTACTTATTATGACATGGACTATGTGTAGAATCACTTTGTCAGGTTGATCGTGCGCGCATGATAGTTCTATTCTTGACTATTTTAGCTTTTGGCCTCTCCGGTTGCCGCTTGAGAGCCGTGATAGGTCGCATTATTAGATGGAGAAAACTCTACTTTTTTAAGCGATGGAGAGGACTCTACCTTTTTTTGAGACAACTAGAAGACTCCAGCTGGTCATCATATCCTAGCAGCGAGCATGAAAATGACTCGATCGCGTTTAGTATTGCATTTCTTAAAAACAGGTGTCTACTTTGGTCTAGACGTACATTTTTTAAGATCAACCGGTCCCATGGATCTTAATCCATTCATGGCTGAGTAAAGGACAGACGCCCACGGTAACAAAAGGAGAAAAAAACCCAAGCTAATGAAAGGGAAAAAGCGCAACATAACAAAAGGAACGATAATCCTAGACCTATGGATGGTTTTGCTCACGGAAACTTCTACGAACTGACATGTAGTGAATTGATTGGCTGAGTTTTGACCCCCTTCTTGAAAAACAGGCCAAGTTGTCCGTAAGAAATTTCCGTACCAATTTTTTGTAAGTGTAGCATTACTCCAAAAGGAAATAGGTCCAGATTCCAGTCCAGTAGAAGCAGCGTAACGCTTCGGGATCGTCTTCATGAAGCATAGGTGAAAACTGAAAAGAACTCCGATTTGCAACAGCTCTAATGGCGCCCTAGATGTAGACGGCTTGGCTAGTTGGGACTTGAGCCCCCCTGCCTTCGAGGGCCCGGGGTGGCCGCCCCTCCTGAACCCCCTCAGGGCTGCCCCTGTATAAACGACTTCATTCGTCCTTTGCCGGTGCTAGACACACCATCAAACGGCCATATTTAAATTCCAAACCTCACAGGCATATAAATGCATCCATCCTCTACATGCATGATTTATTTCATAGATTTTAAAATTGGGAAAATATATCCAGTTCTTTGCCCTCTAAAAAATACTTCCTCCGTCTAAAAATAGATGTCTTAAGTTTTTTAAATTTTGAATGAATCTATATTCTAATAGTGTCTAGATTCATTTAAATTTTGACAAATTTGAGACATCTGTTTTGGGAGCGGAGGGAGTAGTGTACTTTGGGATTCAGATGTACGCGAAAGGCTCTGTGAGCTCTACTTATGTCTGTAGACCAGTGGGGTCTACGTGTAAGGCGTGGGTGAGCCAGCCAGTGTGAACGCTTGTGACCCGTGTTCAGCTGCTCCTGACCCTCGAATCCTGCTACCCAATTCATTACGATGATCCTGATCTGATCTTCCCAGCTAGGGGCGGGACATGCGCAACAGCTCTCATTTGCAGCATAGGTAGGATGGGAGAGTGGACGACGACGAGGCTGTTGTTACCAGCGGCTGCGCTGGTGGTGGCGGCAATGCCGGCCCCCGCGGCGGAGAGCCGCACCGTGACGCCGGGATGCGTGGGCAGCTGCGGCGACGTCGACATCCCCTACCCCTTCGGCATCGGCAGCGGCTGCTTCCGCAAGGGCTTCGAGATATCCTGCGTCAACGACACCGTGCCGGTCATGGCGGGCACCAGCCAGGCCATGCGGGTGCTGAACCTGTCCCTGTCGCCGTGCCCGGAGGCGCGCGTGACGCTGCCGGTGGCATGGCAGTGCTACAACTCCACCGGCGGCATCACCGGCTACTTCCGGGGCGAGGTGAACATGAACCCGGACGGCGTCTACCGCATCTCCACCACCCTCAACCAGCTGGTCATCCTCGGCTGCAACACCTTCGCCCAGACCAAGAGCGGCGTGCGCAGCCGCTACTCCTACCAGTACTACTACTACACCCCGGGTGCGTGGCCTACGCCAACGACACCGGCCGGCGACCCACAAGGCCACAAGACGGCCAGTGCTCCCTCCGGCGTCGGCTGCTGCCGCGTCGACATCCCGCCGGGGATCACCGATCGACAACCTAATCGTCTTCGAGTCCACCGGTTCCTGGTCGCACGCCGATCGACCAGGAGTTCTGCCCATGCGACTACGGCTTCATCGTCGACGACGTACAGGGGATACTACACCGTACCTTCCGGGCGGACGACCTGATTCACATGGACGTCAACCGGACCAGCATGCCGCTCTCGATCGCTCGACTGGGCCATCCGCGACAACGGCTCCCTCACATGCGCCGCCGCAGCAACGCATGCAGCCGGGCTACGCCTGCCTCAGTGGCCACACTCAGTGCTTAAACTCCACCAACGGGCCAGTTGCTACACCTGCAGCTGCACAAAAGGATGCACAAGTAAGTACAGAGCAGCAATTCTAGCGTGCACGGTATCTACCGTGCATGCCCCACCTTCTCTCTCCTACCATTTTCTATACAGTTGTGTCAGCTCATTCTCTCACCTCTATTACTTTATGGATTAGCTGTAAATCTTGAAACTTTTATAGCTCTTAAACTAAAAGTCTCATTTAAAAACGGTTTAAATATTTGATTCCCGCGATAGAGAGTTTTATAACAAGACCAATATTGAATATATTTTGATAATATTTGAAAATTGAATTACAAAACATAATAAAATTTTGAAAACCTTAATAAAACCTGGTAAAAATTATTTTTCAAACAATTTGTTTTAAACTTGATTTATCAAATTCTGAAAATAATTGACAATATTGTGTATCTACAATTTTATTGCGGTTTTCCAGAAAATTTAATTTTGCATGTATACATAGAGTTTCACTATGTTCCATAGAGTTTCATCATGTTTCATAATTCGAATTTTAAAAATTGTATGAATATTTTTAAAATTGGTCTTGTTTCAAAGTCCTTGGCATTTGAAACATAAATATGCAATTGGAATATAAATCACACACTTGATTTAAAAGTTAAAGCATAAAATAAGATTTTAAAATCTTTGTGTATGAAAAAAGGACGGATGATTGAGAGGAGAGAGGACACATGTACTGTGAAAGGTGTGAAAAGGTGTCAGGAGATGTACTGTGGGAGACACCACTCAACCAAATGCAAATAAATACAACCGAAGTAAGATGGCTCATTTTCTAATCGCAAACTGAATGGAGGGCTCAGACAAGCATGCTATGTCGCGTGCACGCTAGAAAAGCATTTTTGCAAGTAAGTACTACTAGTACAACCTCCCACATCTAATTCAAAGCACAAGCAGATCGACCTTGGACGCTAAAAGCATCTCCACTCGTTAGGCGAACCTAGACCGAAATTCGGACCTTTTTTGGTCGGATGGAACTTGATTTTGGTCTGGATACGTCCAGTTTCTCAGTCACGTACCCAGGCCGAGTACCCAGATGAACATAAAATGACGACATATTTGAATCTTTATCGTTCCCGCCGGCGAGTGCTCGGCCACAACGTGTTCGACAGAAACACCCACAAATTCGGCGGCAAATTATTACATAACAGGGGAAATAACTCTCAGTCGTCGATGGGGATGGGCTCCTGCGGCGTGGCCGACGCGGCGTTGTCGTCCGTCTCGCCGGCGAAGGCCGCCGGGTTGGAGGAAGTGGAAGCAGAGCTCGGCGTGGGGGCGTTCGGCGCAGGTGCGTTCGGCGTAGAGGAAGAGGAAGTAGTGATCACGCCCTGGAGGATGGCCTAACGTTGCGCCATGTACCAGGCCTTGATCGGCGAGCTCATCTTCGACGTGTCCTCGCCGCCCATCAGAAACTTGAGGTCCGTGTTGCGCTTCTTGGCGGCGTAGTTGGCCTTCTTCTCGGCGAGGTTGGCTTTCTTCTCGGCGAGGCTAGCCTTGATGAGGGCCACCTTTTCCCCTTGTGTCTCGATCAGCTGCTTCCAGCAATCCTCGCTCTTCTCGGCCCTCTTCTCGGCCTGAGCCCTTCGGTCGGCGATGCATTTCTCGATTGAAGCCTGGAGACGCTCGGCGGGAGGTCCGGCGGCTTTGAGCATCTTCGCCTTCTTCTGGCCAATCTCTGGCCTTCCTTCGCCGGCAGCAGCGGCGGGCGCCTCGGGGTTGTAGACGCCGTCATTGCTCTTGGAGAGGCTCAGGCGAGTGTCCCGCCACTTCTTGCAATTCTCGATTTGCTCGAAGACATGATGGAACTTGAAATCCATCTTCATGTCCTCTCAAAACAGAGCAGGTGCACGACGAAGCTGCACAATGAAAGTGTGTCAAGTGTGTCAAAATGGAAGAGAGTGCACGACAAAGCTAATGTTCGCGAGTACCTTGTTGTCCATGTTTTCCCCGCTGGCTTATGTGCGGTCGACCTCTTTCACGCAGCTGTGCCACTTGTTGCAGGCAGTCTGGATGATCACTCAATGGTTGTTAATAGCCTTCTCCTCTCGCTCCATGTGGATTTTGCGATACTTTGGGTCGCAAAGGCTACGCTCATTGAACACTGCCTTCACGCGCCACCAATAGTTGTCTGAATTCTGGTCAGCACCGGTGATCGGATCCATGCTCACCGTTTTCGAAGCTTCGGCGAGGCAGGTGTCCTCGGCCACGGTCCACTTGATCCAAGCGTCCGCCGAAGTTCTTGGCTTCTTCTTCCCCTTCTTGCCTTTCGCCAGCAGCAAGGCTTCACCCTCGGCGTCCTCTAGCTGTGTCTGCTCGGCCTGCGTCTCCTCGGTGTCGGTGTCGGCGAGATCCTAGGACTCGATGTCGTGCTCGGAGTTAGCCCGGGTCTGCTCTTCCGTGAAGAAGGATGTGTGGTTGGAGGCCGAGCCTGTTGCGATCATGTCCTCCATGTATGCCTCGGCCGACATGCCGGTCGGCAGGGCGGCCGACATTCCGCCGAACAGGTTGCGCACGTCGGCCTCGCCGAAGGGCGTCGAGCTTCCGCCAAAAGGCAGTAGTCTGCGGCGTAGAGCGGGGCCTGTGTATGCCGGAGAGGTGGACTAGGGGAGGTTGATGTCCACGCTAAAGGCCAAAGGAGGGCGCGGCGCCGGGCAGGGGAAGATCACGTTGGGATTGAACCCGCCGTCGAACTCGGGCGACGAGTAGCTCTGTCGAGCAATCGCCTGGCTCTCCTGGAAGCCGGCCGGAGAGATCGGCGAGAATCCGGCGGGAGAGCCGACGCGAGCCTGGCTTCCTAGTGTGGTGGGTAAGGCGCCTCCATCATCACCGACCTCGTCGCCTCCGCCTGCTTCGCCTTCACGATAGCCTGCTCTTCCGCCGTCGCCGCCTTCTCCTCCGCCGCCACTTGCTATTGCCGGAGCTTCGCCCTCTCCGTTTTGCCCTTCCGGTCGTCCAACGCGATCTTCCTGGCGTGCTCCTTCTTCTCCCACTCGGCAGAGGACATGCCCTCCGGCTTCGTCGGCGGCGCTCTCGGCTTCCTCGCCTTCTTCTCCGCCGGACCCTCGCCGAGGATCGTGTAGGGTTTCGTCGCATGGAAAACAAAAAATTTCTATCGCATACAAACAAACAAGCCAAGATCTATCTACTAGATTGTAGCAACAAGTCGATGGAATAACTCACCCTCGAAGATTCCAAAGTGTTTAATGAGAGCGGATTCTCGTGGGTGATGTAGTCGTACTCTTCCCGATCTCAAGATCGCGTAGACGATCCTTCCGCGCAAGGCTCGGCGCTCCCGCAATCGGTCACACGTTCGTACTGACGAAGACCTTCCTCTCCCTTGTTCCAAAGAAGGCGGAGGTTGTAGCACTCTCGCGATTCCCGGCAACGGCGTGGTACCGGAAGTAGAGGGGAGATCTCGCAGGGCTTCGCCTTAAGCTGGAGCGAGTATGGTGGACTATGAGAGAGCCCTCGACGATCTAGGGTTTAGACACGCCGAGGAGGAGGCTTGGCCGGCGGATAGGGTTGCTAGGCGGCGACGGCGGTTTGCCCTAGGGCGGCGGCGGCACCAGGAGGTGGCGGCGCCGGCGGCTAGGGTTTAGAGGTGGAGGTGTTGGGTGCTAGGAGGGGAGCCCTGCCCCTCCTCTTATAGGAGGGAGGCGCCTGCCAAGGGGAGGGGAATCCCTCCCCAACTCGGATCCCAAGTGGGCTGGCGGTGGAGGAGGGACTCCTCCCCAACTCGGTTTCCACCTCCCTCTCCACTTCCCAAAAATAGCCGTTTGACATTTTCAAACTAGGATTTGATTAAACCCTTTATTTTGTTCAGCGATGACACCTAGTACATGATGCAATCATACCAACTTGATATAACACATTCGTGTACCCTTCCCCTTCGGAGTGCCGGACATTCCGGAACCTTCTAGAACATTTCCGATGAAAACACCGGAACCATTCCCCAACTCCGAAACAGGACTTTCCTTATATGAATCTTATTCTCCGGACCATTCCGGATCTCCTCGTGATATCCCGAATCCCATCCGAGACTCCGAACAACATTCGGTCTCTTTCTCATCATTCCACAACTACTCAAACAACGTCGAATCCTTAAGTGTGTCTCCCTACGGTTCGTGAATTATGCGGACATGATCGAGACACTTCTCCGAACAATAACCAATAGAGGAATCTGGAAATTCATATGGCTCCCACATATTTCTACGATTACTTTGCGATTGAATGAACCACTTACATACGATACCAATTTCCCTTTGTATCACGATAGTTTACTTATCCGAGGTTATGATCGTCGGTATCTCTGCATACCTAGTTCAACCTCGTTACCAATAAGTACTCTTTTCTCGTTCCCGTGATATGTGATCCCTTGTGAGCCAGTCACATGCTTTCAAGCTAATTGGATGACATTTCACCGAGAGGGCCCAGAGTATATCTATCCGTCATATGGATGGACAAATCCCACTCTTGATCCATGTGTCTCAACCAATACTTTCCGAACACTCAATGCCACCTTTATAGCCACCCATTTACGGTGTGGTGTTTGATGTCATCAAAGCATCCATCCGGTAAAGGTGATATGCATGATCTCATGGTCGAAGGAATTAGGTTACTATGTATCAGAAAGCATATAGCAATTGAACTATTAAAATGACTTGATCTTTATGCTACGCTTATATATAGGAGTATGTCCACCATATCATTCTCCTAACGATATGATCTTGTTGTTAATAACATCTCAATGTTCATGATAGGGAAACCACAATCATTTATTAACCAACAAGCTAGTATTATAAAGAGGCTTTACTAGGGACTCTATTTTAGTTTACAAATCACACAAGTATTAATGTTTCCTTGTTAATACTATTATAGCATGAATGTAAACATTTATCATAAACACAAAGATATAATAATAACTACATTTATTATTGCCTCTAGGGCATATCTCCAACAGTCTCCCACTTGCACTAGAGTCATCTAATCTAGATTACATGGTAATATACCGAACACCCATGGCAGTTTGGTGCTGGTCATGTTTTGCCCTCGGGAGAGGTTTAGTCAACGGATCCGCCACATTCAGATCTGTGTGTAGTTTGCAAATCTTTATGTCCCCATCTTGGACATGTTCTCGATTAGCGTGAAAACGTAGCTTGATGTGCTTCAGCTTCTTGTGTGACCTTGGTTCTTGCGCATTGGCTATGGCACCCATGTTATCACAGTAGATAGACATTGGGTCCAGCGCACTAGAAACCACACCCAGCTCTGTAATGAACTCTTTCATCCATATCGCTTCTTGTGAAGCCTCCGAAGTAGCCATGTATTCCGATTCAGTTGAAGATCTCGCCACAACGCTTTGCTTTGCACTCCTCCAGCTAACTGCTGCACCATTCAAAGTAAATACGTATCCAGATTGTGATTTAGAATCATCCGGATCGGTGTTCCAACTAGCATCGGTGTAATCATTAACAACGAGCTGTTCATCACCTCCATAAGAAAGAACCATATCCTTAGTTCTTCTCAAGTACTTAAGGATGTTTTCGACCGTTGTCCAATGATCCACTCCTAGATCACTTTGATATCTGCTAGTTAAACTAACAGCATATGCAATGTCAGGTCTAGTACATAGCATGGCATACATTAGAGATCCTATGGCTGAGGCATAGGGAGTCTTACTCATCCTTTCTCTATCTTCTGCCGATGTCGGACTTTGAGTTTTACTCAAGGTCGTATTGGGCAACATGGGCAAGAACCCTTTCTTGCTATCTTCCATTCCAAACCTCTTTAGAACTTTTTCCAAATATGTACTTTGTGACAATGATATTAGGCGTCTTGATCTATCTCTATAAATCTTTATGCCTAATATGTAAGCTGCTTCGCCAAGATCCTTCATTGAAAAACTATTATTCAAATATTTCTTGACACTATTAAGAAGGTCTACATCATTCCCAATCAATAATATGTCATCTACATATAGTATTAAGAATGCTACAGAGCTCCCACTCACTTTCTTGTAAATACAAGCTTCTCCATAAGTTTGTATAAAACAAAAACTTTTGATCACCTTATCAAAACGTTGATTCCAACTTCGGGATGCTTGCTTCAATCCATAGATGGACCGTTGAAGTTTGCATACCTTGTTAGCATCTTTAGGATCGACAAAACCTTTGGGTTGCATCATATACAACTCTTCATCAATGTCTCTATTGAGGAATGATGTTTTGACATCCATCTGCCATATCTCATAATCATAATATGCAGCGATTGCTAACATAATCCTCACAGACTTTAGCTTCGCTACAGGTGAGAAAGTCTCATCGTAGTCAACTCCTTGAATTTGTCGAAACCCCTTTGCGACAAGTGGAGCTTTATAGACAATAACATTACCATCAGCATCTGTTTTCTTCTTGAAAATCCATTTGTTCTCGACAGCCTTCCGGCCATCCGGTAAGTCCACCAAAGTCCATACTTGGTTTTCGTACATGGATCCAATCTCGGATTTCATGGCTTCTTGCCATTTATTGGAATCTGGGCTCATCATCGCTTCCTCATATGTCGCAGGGTCATCGGTGTTGTCCACCAACATGACACTCATAACGGGATCATACCAATCTGGAGTGGTACGAGTTCTCGTTGACCTGGAGGCTCTATAGCAACTACAACCGAAGTTTCATGATCATCATCATTAGCTTCCTCTATTATTGGTGCAGGCACCATAGGAACTTCTTCCGGTGTTGCTCTACTCGCAATTTCGAGAGAAGGTTCGACAACCTCGTCGAGTTCTACTTTCCTTCCAGTCACTTCTTTCGAGAGAAATTCCTTCTCTAGAAAGGATCCATTCTTGGCAACGAAGATTTTGCCCTCGGATCTATGATAGAAGGTATACCCAATAGTTTCCTTCGGGTATCCTATGAAGACGTATTTTTCCGCTTTAGCTTGTCCGATTGTAACTTCTTTACATAGGCTTCGCAACTCCAAACTTTAAGAAACGACAATCTAGGTTTCTTCCCAAACCATAATTCATACGGTGTCGTTTCAACGGATTTAGATGGTGCCATATTTAAAGTGAATGCGGCTGTTTCTAATGCATAACCCCAAAATGATAGCGGTAAATCTGTAAGTGACATCATAGAACGAACCATATCTAAGAGAGTTCGACACGTTATGGACACACCATTACGCTGTGGTGTTCCCGGAGGTGTCAATTGTGAAAGTATTTCACATTTCTTCAAATGCTCACCAAACTCGTAACTTAGATATTCACCTCCACGATCAGAACATAGAAATTTAATCTTCTTGTTACGTTGATTCTCTACCTCACTTTGAAATTCCTTAAACTTCTCGAAAGTTTCGAACTTATGTTTCATGAAATAGATATACCCATATCTACTCACGTCATCCGTGAGGGTAAGAACATAACGATAACCACCGCGCGATGCTACACTCATTGGACCACACACATCGGTATGTATGATTTCCAATAAGTCCGTAGCTCGCTCCATCATACCAGAAAATGGAGTCTTAGTCATTTTACCCATCAGACATGCTTCACATCTATCAAGTGATTCGAAATCAAGTGATTCAAGAAGTCCATCGGAATGGAGTTTCTTCATACGCTTCACTCCAATGTGACCATGACGACAGTGCCACATATAGGTCGAGTTATCGCTCGATTTCAAACGTTTAGCCTCAATGTTATTAATATGTGTATTTCCACTATCGAGATTCAATAAGAATAGACCATCTATCAAAGGTGCATGTGCATAAAACATATTACTCATATAAATCGAACAACCATTATTCTCTGATTTAAACAAGTAACCGTCTCGCAATAAACAAGATCCCGATATAATGTTCATGCTTAACGTAGGAACCAAATAACAATTATTTAAGTATAAAACTAATCCCTATGGTAGATGAAGGGGTAGCGTGCCGACCGCGATCACATCAACCTTTGATCCGTTTCCCACGCGCATCGTCACCTCGTTCTTCGCTAGCTTCCGTTTATTCTGCAGCACCTGTATCGAGTTATAAATATAAGCAACCGAACCAGTATCAAATACCCAGGCACTATTACGAGTACTAGTGAGATACACATCAATAATATGTATATCGGATATACTTGATGTTGCCGTTCTTCAAATCCGCCAAGTACTTTGGGCAATTCCGCTTCTAGTGACCTTCTCCCTTGCAGTAAAAGCACTCAGTATCAGGCTTAGGTCCAGCCCTGGTCTTCTTCGTCGGCGCGGTAACTTTCTTACCACCCTTATTGAAGTGTCCCTTTTGCTTAGAATTTCCTTTCTTGAATTTGGTGGTCTTATTGACCATCAACACTTGGTGCTCTTTCTTGATCTCCACTTCTGCAGATTTCAACATAGCAAACAGTTCTGGCAACTGCTTGTTCATGTTTTGCATTTTGTAGTTTATCACAAAGTTCTTGTAACTTGGTGGTAGTGATTGGAGGACACGATAAATCCCCAAAGCATTAGGAATCACTATACCCAAGCTTTGAAGTTTGTTTGCATGCCCAAACATCTTAAGCACATGCTCACTGACGGAGCTGCCCTCTTCCATCTTGCAGTTAAAGAACTTTTCAGAAGCCTCATAGCTCTCAATTGCCGCGTGAGTCTCAAAGATCAATTTGAGATCACGGACAATATCATGTGGGTCTGAATTCTCAAACCTTTTCTGAAGCTCCGATTCTAAACCATACAAGATAGCACACTGAACTGTGGAGTACTGAGTCTTCTGAGCGAGGTAAACATTCTTTACTTCGTCGGCAGCATCAGCTGCAGGCGGGTCACCCAGCGGTGCATCCAGCACATAGGTCAAATTACCAGCTGTGAGGACAATCCTCAAATTGCGGAACCAATCCGCGAAGTTGCTTCCATTGTTTTTCAACTTTTCTTTCTCTAGGAACGCATTAAAATTGATGGTAGGGGCCGCCATTGATCTACAACATATTTGCAATAGTTTAGACTAAGTTTATGACAAATTGAGTTCTAATTAATAGTTAAATTAATCTAGGTGAACTCCCACTCAAAACAATATCCCTCACATTGTTTTAGTGATCACACGAACCAAATCCACCACATCAACACCGATCATCACGAGAGTTGATATAGTTTCAATGGCGAACAATCGACATGTTCATCATATCTACTATATGATTCATGCTTTACCTTTCGGTGATCCGTGTTCCGAGACCATGTATGTACATGCTAGGCTCGTCAAGATCAAACCTTAGCTTCCGTATGAGCAAATCTGGCTTGCTCACGTTGTATACACTTGCGGAATCTAACACACCCGATCATCACGTGGTGCTTCGAAACAACAAGCTTTAGCAACGGTGCTAACTAAGGGTGAACACTTTATGATTTGAAATTCATGTGCATGGGGGATCATCTTATAATGCTACCGTCGTTAACTAAGCAATACAAGATGCATAAAGGATTAACATCACATGCAATTCATAATATGTGATATGATATGGCCTTTCTTCTTTGTGCTTCCGATCTCCATCTTCAAGCACGAACATGATCTCCATCATCACCGGCATTGCATCAAGGTCAATGACGCTTCTCCATGGTTGTCGTCCACCGGCTTCAACTATTACAACTACTTTGAATAGACACGCGGGTCTTAACATAAATTAAAGACAACCATATGGCTCCTTCCGGTTGCCAACTTACAATAAGGATCATTGCATACATCAAATATAATTACAATCATGGCCATATCACATCACTGCACACCCCTTCAAAACAAAGTTAGACGCCTCTACTTTCTTTGCATGTTTTACGTGGTTTGGGGTTTTCAATAAGTGTCATTCTAACTTACGAACATGAACCACAACATTGATACTAGTATTGTTAATCACCCGTTGTAAATTGGATCTTAACTATGCTAGGAGAAACAGGCACCCGCAAAGCCACTTATGCAATACAAGTTGCATGTCAAGCGTGGAGCAAGTCTCATGAACGATGTCATGTAAGGTTAGCCCGGGCCGCTTCATCCCAACATGCCGCAAGATGCAAAGTACACAAAAAGCAATCGACAATAAAAGCATCAACGCCCACAATTACCATTGTGTTCTACTCGTGCAACAGATCTACATATAGACACGGCTCTGATACCACTGTAGGGTTTCGTAGCATGGAAAACACAAATTTTCTATCGCATACAAACAAACAAGCCAAGATCTATCTACTAGATTGTAGCAACGAGTCGATGGAATAACTCACCCTCGAAGATTCCAAAGTGTTTAACGAGAGCGGATTCTCGTGGGTGATGTAGTCGATTTCTTCCCGATCTCAAGATCGCGTGAGACGATCCTTCCGGCCAAGCGTTCGGCCCCGCCGGGTCACACACGTTACTCGACGAAGACCTTCCTCTCCTTGTTCCAAAGAAAATGGAGGTTGTAGCACTCTCCTCGCGATTCCGGCAGCACAACGGCGTGGTACCAGAAGTAGAGGGGAGATCTCGCAGGGCTTCACCTTAAGCCGAAGCGAGTATGGTGGACTATGAGAGAGCCCTCGACAATCTAGGGTTTATACACGCCGAGGAGGAGGCTTGGCCGGCGGCTAGGGTTGCTAGGCGGCGGCGGTTTGCCCTAGGGCGGCGGCGACAGCAGGAGGTGGTGGCGCCGGCGGCTAGGGTTTAGAGGTGGATGTGTTGGGTGCTAGGAGGGGAGCCCTGCCCCTCCTCTTATAGGAGGGAGGCGTCGGCCAAGGGGAGGGGAATCCCTCCCCAACTCGGATCCCAAGTGGGCCGGCGATGGAGGAGGGACTCCTCCCCAACTCGGTTTCCACCTCCCTCTCCACTTCCCAAAAATAGCCGTTTGACTTTCAAATTGGCGTTTGACTTTTTCAAACTAGGATTTGATTAAACCCTTTATTTTGTTCAGAGATGACACCTAGTACATGATGCAGTCATACCAACTTGATATAACACATTCATGTACCCTTCCCCTTCGGAGTGCCGGACATTTCGGAACCTTCTAGAACATTCCCGATGAAAACACCGGAACCATTCCCCAACTCCGAAACAGGACTTTCCTTATATGAATCTTATTCTCCGGACCATTCCGGATCTCCTCGTGATATCCCGAATCCCATCCGAGACTCCGAAAAACATTCGGTCTCTTTCTCATCATTCCATAACTACTCAAACAACGTCGAATCCTTAAGTGTGTCTCCCTACGGTTTGTGAATTATGCGGACATGATCGAGACACTTCTCCGAACAATAACCAATAGAGGAATCTGGAAATTCATATGGCTCCCACATATTTCTACGATTACTTTGCGATCGAATGAACCACTTACATACGATACCAATTTCCCTTTGTCTCACGATAGTTTACTTATCCGAGGTTATGATCGTCGGTATCTCTGCATACCTAGTTCAACCTCGTTACCGATAAGTACTCTTTTCTCGTTCCCGTGATATGTGATCCCTTGTGAGCCAGTCACATGCTTGAAAGCTAATTGGATGACATTTCACCGAGAGGGCCCAGAGTATATCTATCCGTCATATGGATGGACAAATCCCACTCTTGATCCATGTGTCTCAACCAAGACTTTCCGAACACTCAATGCCACCTTTATAGCCACCTATTTACGGTGTGGTGTTTGATGTCATCAAAGCATCCATCCAGTAAAGGTGATATGCATGATCTCATGGTCGAAGGAATTAGGTTACTATGTATCAGAAAGCATATAGCAATTGAACTATTAAAATGACTTGATCTTTATGCTACGCTTATCTATAGGAGTATGTCCACCATATCATTCTCCTAACGATATGATCTTGTTGTTAATAACATCTCAATGTTCATGATAGGGAAACCACAATCATTTATTAACCAACAAGCTAGTATTATAAAGAGGCTTTACTAGGGACTCTATTTTAGTTTACAAATCACACAAGTATTAATGTTTCTTTGTTAATACTATTATAGCATGAATGTAAACATTTATCATAAACACAAAGATATAATAATAACTACATTTATTATTGCCTCTAGGGCATATCTCCAACAGATCGATCTGGGTTGGACGAAGCTCTTGGGCGGCATGTTGGGCGGGGAGCTCGGCGGAGTGGCAGGAGGGTAATGGGGAAGAAAGGCGGGAGGGGGGAAGAAAAGGGCGGGAGCTCAGTCTTCTCTCTCCGACAGGGCTGGCCCACGCCCGTTTTCGCTGCGTCCGGCGTTCCCTTGGCGTACCCGGGATCCTGGGTACGGCCTGGGTAGGCCGGACCAAAATACGTCTAAATCCAAACTAAAACAGATTCCTGGATACGCGACTGAGTCGATTTTCAGCGTCCGGATCAACGTCCTGGGTAGGCGAGTGGAGCTGCTCTAACATGGGCCAAAGCCATGTGACTCTTGAGAGAAAGCTAGCTGCACATCAAGCAGTGTGACCAGCTGTTTAAAACAAAAGCAGCGTGACCAACAATACTTTTTAGAAGAAAAAGGAAAATTGTAAAAAAAATCTCAAAATAAAAGACAAGGACAAAAAGTATGAATAATGATAAAAATATAAATAAATGGAAATGGAAATATTTTAGAGAAATATTGATTAGCGGAAAAAAATCTATGAAGAACTAGAAAATAAAAAATTTAGATTTCCTAGAAATATATCGACTATTAGGGCTAACCTTTCGAACTCCTTATTATTCTGTGGTTTTCAGTTAGTTCATGTACCGATTTTTCTAATCATGTGCCATTTGCGGTTTTCTTTTCTAAAATATTATTATAACAAGTACAGTATATTGTAATACATTTCATGGGTAGCGCTATTTAACCCACAGGGTGTAGAATAACTATTTCACCCTCTATCTTTGCAATCATACATAATTTTTACGTCAGTTAAATTTTGTCTTACCTCGAAAGCCAAGAAGAACGTAAGAAAATTTATACATGTTGTAAAAAATTTGTTTACATGCCATATAAAAATACAACATAAAATGCATATTTGTAAAGTATTTTACACTATAATGACTCAAAAACTATATTTTTATATCAACCTTTTGCATTGTGTATGAATATGAACATAATTATTTGTATATACAACATAAATTTCTGAAAGTGATAACATAAAAATATGTTGGATATAAAATAACTATTCTGTACCCTCTGTGCTGAATAGGGTTTCTGTACGTTTCATTTTGTATATATTCTGTTTCTACGGTTGGGTACCGAGTACTATTCATATAAATTGTAATTTTTGTGAAGAAAACCTGCTGATTTTATTTTTTTTCAACTTGCGTGGCGCAGACATAGATGAATGTGCACGTACAGAAGAGTATCCTTGCTTCGGTGTATGCAAGGACACCCAAGGATCTTACCAATGCATGTGTCGTTCAGGTTATCGGAGCAATGACCCATTTACTGAAGCGTGTACTCCTAAATTCCCATTGGCGGGATGGATTTCCATAGGTAACATCACAGAAGTTAATTCATTTCAATGCATCCGCTTTGTTAATTACAGTATGTGTTTCGCTAGAAGGATCTAATTTCTCCAATCCTAATCAAGATTGCACAGTACAAAGTAAAATGCTCATTATATATGTTGTCGCAACAGAAACAACACTAGATAATGGTGTGTCGATTGCGGAAACTTCAAAAGGGAGCAGAGCTACATGCAGCCCTTTATTTTTAAGAATTAGAAAGACATGTACTAAAGTATCAAAAAATCTGAACAAAATCCTAGATGTAACCAATGATACATACTATAAATGTGAAAAACCTCATTATAAACAACTTTGCGTTTTAAGCTACACACAAATGATAAAAGTGGATCTGAGTGTAGTGAATAGTGCATATTTCAAACCTATTAACTCTGTTATAATTTTACATTTTGTGTAGCCTACTATATACAAAAATTCACACTAAGATTTTGCACACTTGTAGGATACATCACTGACTACATCTAACCTATTTTTTCAAAAATTTCAGAAACTTGTAAATATAGTTTTTGAATTTTTGACATTAAAGGGCTACAAATGTAGGCGGAGCTACACATAGCCCTTTATTTTTAAAAATCGAAAATTCTTATTTACAAGTTTTGTTTTTTGGAAATAGTTTAAATTCAGTCAGTGATGTATCCAACAAAAATGAAAAATCTAAATATTTATTTATTATTCTAGGCAATAAAAAAAATAAAAAAATAATATATATATATATATATAGTTTTGAAATGTGCACTATTAACTATACCGAGATCCGTTATTATATAATTTTGTATAACCTTAAATACAAAGTATTTCATATTGAGACTTTGCATGTTTGTAGTATACATCATTGGCTACATCTAGGATTTTTTTGAAATTTCAAAATATGCTTTTTGATTTTTTTTTAATAATGAGCTATGTGTAGCTCGGCCTCCATTTGCGATTGCCAATGATTGAGGTAGAACAATAGTGGGACGTGCACACTCAAAAAAGTGAGACGTGTCAACTTTTTTCAATTGATTCAGTCACCTCGTGTCTTGCGACTTAATCCTATTTTACGAGCAGCAACGAGTGAAATATCTTGAGTGAAGACTCAGGTGATTTTAGACTTCCTTCTCGCTTCTCGCCTCAAAATACTCCAATACATCACCATCAAACCTCTATTTCTTTCAACCAATAGAGGAATGGGAACATACCCATGGAAGAAACGAGTTTATATAGCTAGCCCAGGCCATGTTGACAAAAGTTCCACTGAAAGAGATAGAAGGTTGAGTGTTTTTGCTAGAATGAAAAGATGATCCATGGCGGAGAGAGTGTATATATGATCCATTGTAGAATATGTGTTAACTTTTACAACAACTACTACTACATTTAGGATGTTGTGGAATGCGGATCCCTCGCATCCACATGCACATGGATAAATTATATCGTAAAAATATGTAGTCTATTTTTTGTATTTTCTTATAGTACAATGTATTTTAACTATTTTCGAATTATTATTTGTTCCATTCATTAACATAGAGCTACCTAGGTGAGTCCGTAGGTTATTTGTAGGAACAAGGGGAAGTATTGTTGTAGTCCTCATCCAAATATTGAAAGTTTGATGCGTCGATAAACAGATGACTGATCCCAAATAGGAGAAACTACCTTATCATGTCTGATCTAATATTTTGCTTACAGATTAATAACTGGAAAACTTGTAGTAATATTTTGTTTCTTCGTCAATATATGTAGGTGTAATATGTGCTATTCTTCTCGTGGCATTACTATCATTCCCTATCATTATCCGCAAATGATAGGCGAAAGACAAAAGAGCTTTACATAAAGAATGGTGGTCTTACATTAGAGAAGGCTGATCTTATAAAGCTTTTCAAAAAGGAGGAGCTCAAGCCAATTTCAAAGGATAGTAATTTAATTGGAAAAGGTGGTTTTGGTGAAGTTTACAAGGGCTCGCGTGACGGTGCATTTGTTGCGGTAAAGAAACCAATTGGTAATAATGTGCTAGAGAATAAACAGTTTGCGAATGAAGTCATCATCCAGTCTAGAGTGATCCACAAGAACATCGTTAAGCTAATTGGTTGCTGCCTTGAGTTGGATACCCCCATGCTAGTGTACGAGTTCCTGTCCAAAGGAAGCATGGATAATAACATTCTTCATGGGGTCGACAAGGAGCCTCTCAACTTGAACGTGCGTCTTAAGTATTGCTGCAGAATCAGCACAGGGTCTAGCTTATATGCATTCCCAAGCCCATACTGTCATCCTGCACGGCGATGTTAAACCGGCAAATATACTGTTGGATGATAACTTCGCGCCCAAGATCTCGGACTTTGGCATATCGAGGCTGATTGCAAGAGACAAGCAGCACGCCGTATCAGTCATTGGTGACATGACTTATATGGATATCCAGTGTACCTACAAACAGGCAGGCTGACCGAAAAAAGTGATGTTTACAGTTTTGGAGTTGTGATCCTAGAGCTCATTAGCAGGAAGAAGGCCACTCATTCGGACAAAATAACAGCTTGGTGAAAAGTTTTATTGATGATCACAAAAACGAAAAGAAAAATCAACTGAGCTATTTGACACGGAAATTGCAGTAGAAGGAGATCTGGACCTTCTTGACAGTCTGGCAAGGATTGCTGTGGAATGTCTTAACCTTGACGTGGATCAAAGACCGACAATGACCGAAGTTTCGGAGCGTCTTCAGACACTGAATCGTCCCCGCAGGGTTGTAAGGCAATTATATATGAGCAAAGTGGATTTGAGTCTCGACAGCTTGTGTGCCACGATGTGCCAACCTTTACTTATCTGCCAGTACCCTTAGTTCGAACAAAATATGTATGAGAACTTTTGTACCAGTGACTAATTGTCTTTCTTGCTTGGCCTAGTACGTGTGCCCAAACTTTATTGTAATTTTGCTGCTGTCAGAAGCAACGGGTTGGTTTTAAGCATAATTTGTATGAGTATTCCATGTGTTTGACATTATATGGTGCATGAAACAATTAATTAATACTAGTGGTTTTGGTGAAGCATATTGGTATGCCACGCTGTGCCAACCTTTACTATATTTGCTGCTATGAGAAGTAGGGGAGGTCACCCTTAGTTCCATCAAAATACGTGTACTAGAACATCTGTAGTGATTAAGCGTCCTTCTTATGTTTCCGAGTGCGGCAAGCTTATTGTAACTTTACCCTTATGGGGAGCAGGGGAGGTCACCCTTTGTTTTGAGGCATATTTGTATGAGTATTCCATCTGTTTGATGTTACCTAATGCATGAATCTGGGATGTCTCGAGTCTTCGGCAGGGATCTCTGACCATTTATATAGAGGCATCTTCTCACGTGGCAACTTCTCGATATTCGATAGTACTACTCCCTCCATTTCAAAATATAAGATGTTTTAGCTTTGTAAATTAAATGTATCTAGACTTGTTTTAGTATATATGTTCACTTAGATTTAGAGTGAATCTACACACTAAAAGAAGTCTAGTTACGTTTTCTTTACAAACCTAAAACATCTTATATTTTAAAACAGAGGGAGTATGTTACAATACAATTGGTGTAGTGTTTGGATGCGTATCCGGTAGAGGGAAAGACCTATATATATATATATACATATATATATATGTATATGCATCAGAAGTCTTTTTTTGTTTATCAAGAATTTTTTCCTAGGAATCACAAGCTTTATGAAGGCTTGAAGATTTGGGAACACAATGTGTGTTGGTTGGCTGTAAGAGCCATGGAAACCAACCTAACTAGTAGGACATCCACTTGCCAATAAGAGCTGCAAGAGTCGGCCCAGGCCTTTGTCCAAATTAACAGTGAAGGATCAAAAGGCTTAATCTCTAATCATATTGTCATCTGGTTGGCACTTTGCAGACATGATCAGCAGCAGCGGCTGCTCCTCGGGTGGCCAGTATATCTCCGGAGACAGCACTGGCCACCAAGGTGAAGGCCAACTTAGAGGGTGCCACCAAGACAAAGCTGGACTCATATAAGTGTGTACCTGAATGAAGATCAAGCTTGCTGAATACATCTACCAGATAAAAATAACAACTGCCAGCGCTGTGTTTTACCAAGTTACGGACCGAAACAAGAAGATACAAAAAAGATGCACCGGATCGAGATGAGTTCGCCACAGAAGTTAGACCTTAAACGGTTCAACATCTGACACTGCAAAAGTAACTGACGGTACATGCAGACGGAACTATCTATATCTACCAAGGTCAACCAACAAGAAACATACTAACTAACCTACAGGTAAACGACGCCTCTGGTATTTATGCTAGTTCTGTACATCAAGTACCAAACCTCTTGGGTTTCGGTGATACCACAGACAGTGACGTTTGATTTAAGGCGACTTCCTTGAGGTTGTCTCCTCGACTTGACTGACTCGACTACATACGGTGCTATGTCGACAAGCTGCTGTTTCTGGAGGTGCTCCCTCCCTTGCCGGTGCCAGGTGTTCTTCAGTCTTCAGACTAGATTGGCCGCTGCCGTGGGTGGTACCTGCAACAGTCATCGACAACATGTGATTAGCGAGCATAATCGGACCTATGATTGGCTGGTTATGTACTCATGGTCTAGAGGTTCCTCACTTATGCAGAACAGGCTTTTATAATGCAGCTAAAAGAAGAACTTATACGGTACATGCACGACATGAAGCACTAGCACAAGAAGTCGAGTACCTTGTGTTGTAGCCTCACTACGGTAGAAACCAGCAGCTTGTCACCGACGATCTGTCTCAGTCGTTTCACCAAGTCAGTCCTGCTCATTTTTCTCTTCTGTTTCAGCATCAAGAGGCACACACCACAGTTAGCATTAAGATTGGCATACTGAATGGAACCGAGTATCTCAAACAGAAAAGCGGAGAATAGAAATAACAACCTTGAACTCCTCGTAGTATCCGTGGAGTATGTCCATGTCAGAACGAGGCACTTTCGTGGAGATGGCAGCGAAAAGCATCGAGAAGGGCATCCAGGGTGAGCTAGGGGAGCGAGGACTTGGAGCACGCCCAAACTTGGGTGCTTGCTGTTCATCAGCTGAAGATGCCAAGCTTTGGAAACTATCGTCCTGATGATCACAACAAACAAAAAACAATGTGACAAACTGGAAGCTTCTCAAGGAAATTGTTCAGATCGGAATTAAAGTGCTAAGCTCATCAATGGATCACCAGTTATTCAACTATCAGCCGGTATTCTAAATTTTCACACTGAGACGGCAGAAGAGAAGGCAGTCCATTTCATTATTTCCTAAACAGAGCATGGTCAAAACAAAAGACAGAACGAAGCAGGTCTTTCCTTACATATGGAGTAAATAAACACCCCATGTGGAGTCCAAGCTTGGAAGCAAATTATGGCAATCCTCAGCAAACACGTAAACAATACACTAAGAGTACAGGATCTAGCTACAAGAAGCAAGTTCCTTAATGTAGGCATGGCACTACTTCATGTAATAAATCACACCTAGGTGGCTAGGTAATATATATTCGAATTCCAGTGCAGAAAATAGCTAATGGTGCACTTCATTCAAGACATACGGCATACCAAAGCTGGGATGCGAATGCAACCAGTTAAACCAAAATAAGCATACCTTGATTGTACTGTCTGGTGAACCAGAATTTCCTATCTCAGAAATGTTGGATGCAGTATCTTCTCTAACCAAGTGTTCTGCAGTAATATCAAATAAATTCTCTCGTGTAAGCAACCAAAAGGTAAAAATTGAAAGAGAGATAAAAGCAAGAACCATAAGAGTAGCTATAGTAGTACCATTGGTCATGGAAGGTGCTTTGATAATAACAGCATATTCAGCATAGATGTGTCGATGCACATTACCATCCCATATGATATAGTGCTTTGGCTTTTGGAGATCATCCACGCCACTATCAAATATTCCATCAGTTGGCTGGAATTGCTTTGATCCAGGAAGTACAACCTCAACATTCCCCATTATAACACGACACAGCATCATCCTCATGATTCCATTTTCGTCAACATCTGAGTAGCTCGCACTGTGGATAAAATTTCAAGTAAGACCACAAGAAACTACTGAATATTCAAAGCAGGAGCAATCCAGCAGCAAAGCTAAGCATGTATACAAATAATTATTCTATCCGTTGAAGTAAAAGAGGCAGATGTATGGCCTAATGTTGAGATTAGCATAGGAGCAAATAAATGTGTCAAAACAGAATAAATATTTACCAGGTATTGGCACAGTTCGCTGGAGCAAGATGTATCCCAGCACCATACATTGGGCCCAGCAGAGATTTGGTAGTTTTCAGAACACCACGCATCATCATATCCTCCATAGCATCCTTGGAACAAGGCAACCATGCATAACGCACATTTGCGTTCCCACGCCGTATTTTGGTGACTTCAAGTTCCTTCTGGAAAAGATTGAAGCGAGCCTGCCCTTGCTGATCTACCAGTGGGGTTCTATAGATGCCAATAATATCTTTTTCACTAAAAGGTTGGCCTAATCCTTCAAGTAATAATCTCCGCACAGCTGAATCAATGCGTGGACCACTGTGCTGCTTACTTGTAGCAGCGTGTATGGCTCCACTAGCAGCTTCATTATGCACCTTCTTCACATGAGGAAGTACTTCAGCAACATAATCTGAACTCGAGCTTTCAGCTGCAGCTGTTAATATCCCAGCACACTCATGAGCTTCAGGTTTACTAGTGGGATCACTTCTCCCATGCTGAGCAGGTTTAGATGTTATCAGTCCAGCACATAGATCTGGAAAGAAGCGGCCACCATGATCATCAATCCATGCTATTGGCTTGTTTGTTGCCGCCGCAGAATCTAGGCAAATCATGTGCATGAAGTCCAACAGGACTTGCTGGTTCTGGTATACAACATTAGTAATTGGCCTCTTCGACTGGAAGTCCCTCTGTACCAGATTCACAACATGCTCTGGAAAATCCCTCCATATACCCTGTTGGTAATAGAGCACGCGCACGGGCAACCCACTTGTCTTGAAGTTCTGATACCGCTCCAGAATATGATCAGCACAGGAGGTCATTTTAGACTTCTTGCATACAACCTCATTGTCAAGCATAACAAGGTTTTGCCTTGGAACATGCTGAGAGACCTCAATAGCATCATCAGTACCAGCACTCTTCAGGGAAAAATCATGCTTCCTCTTGCGATCAGTAGCTTTCAGAACATGTTCATCCAGTGCCATTATATTCTTCCTTTCCATATTTTACACAACGCTCAACTAAACCAAGTATAGACTCTCTTTACAGATCAAAACCACTAAGTAAAAAAGAAGAGTATAACTTAACCTAGCTAATGAAACCTAGACTGTGTATGCACAAAAGTAACTCCAAAAGTAGCCATGTTATTCACAAGGGTACATGAAATGGACCTGGGACATAAGCAAAAAGAAAAAGAATAAAGATATAGTACATAGAGGGAGCATGGGTGGTAGAAGAATATAGAGTACTGCGTGACAGATCATTTATGTAGTTCTATCACGACATGGCATGCACAACTAAACCATGAAACTGAGATATGAACGAAAAATGAGAGAGAAATCTAACCCCAATACTATTACCAGTGCAGCAATGTTCTATATGCCAACAATAGTTCATGAAAAATTATAAAAACTATTGAAATGACTATAATTATGTTCTATTTCCCTGAAAATATGCATCATAGTTCAGTATTCGCTGCATTAACCTGTCCTGAAATATTCAAATTGAACTATTTTGTTCATAGAAGTGACTTATTGGACATGGATTATTAAAACATGTTCTAGACGCTCACAGGTGCTAAAGTGTAGCATAGAAAAGAAGGTGCTCTTGTTAGTAATATTTTCACACGGAAGAGAAACAAAAAGGTTATTTTCCATGGGCATATGACCTCTTATGTAAAAGACTAAAAAGGTAGGTATTGGCATATTTTGCTATCTGGAGTATGAAAACTTAGGTAGTCCACGGAGATTTATTTATCTTCAACAATACTATGTGTAATATTGCAATTATTAAAAACTATGCCTTTATGATACTTTATTCCCACCTATGGCAGATTTGTGCTTCACATCATTGCTCCAACCACTATGCTACTGGTGTGGCAACATAAGGGCTCAGCAGAAAACAATGATGCAGAGAGAAGCCAACACTGTTGCTCCTGCTGCTGCAGCAAATATTAGCATCGTGTCCGGGTTGTAAATCGCCATCTCGATTCCTCCCCATGAACATTACCAAATACAGTAAGACCAAGGCCATGGTATAATCCCATGGCATTGAAGTGGATGACGGCATCCCAGTAGTCCTGAGAATGGATGGACAATGACAGCTTGTGCAGAGAGCTTGTTATGCCTACTACGTAAGCAGTGTTAGTCAGTAACACTCAGCACAGCAAACTTCTAGTATTTGCTTGCTATACAATCCTAATATTTGCTGAATTTCAAATCATTTCTGTATTGTGCTATTATGGGATAGCATCCATCATACAGGGATGTTCCCAGACTATGTAAGTATCTAACACTAGTTACGGGCATATATTAACTTAATGTGCACATGCTTTACGAATAAAAGCTAGTAGCACAGACATGGTCAAGCGCGAAATGGTGAACATTGAGCACAGAGATGACAGTCTAGTACAGCAACACTCCGAAGCCGACCAAAAAAATGTTTAGCGAGTACGCAGCTCAGTCTAGCGTCTAGCCAGCAGAAACGTGCTATCCAGGCAACAATAATCAATTACTTTCACAATGATTATTGGCGCTAACAGAAAGTTACAGGATACTCAATATCTGATCCTTGTGCACTGCTGTTATGCCATGCTAGTACTCCCGCTGAACGACAATTCTGAACTTTTGATCAGCTTCTAGCCATTTCTACGCCGTCACATAACGACATCATACAGGGTGGGTGTCTTCAGCTCACAGCTCACAGAGCACCAAGCAAAGTTGTTTCTACCAGCAATTAATTTACGTGTTTATGCAGATATTGGCGACGCACACATGGATATGCCTGCCGCCCTAGTACTCCCGCTGAACGACAATTCTGAACTTTCGACCAGCTTCTAGCCATTTCTACGCCGTCGCGTAACGACATCGTACAGGGTGTCTTCAACTCACAGAGCACGCAAGCTGATGCCTATAAAGAAACTCTTAGTAGCACAGGAATGAATGAGTACCCAATACGTACTACTTAGCACTGACCACATCAGTGAGCAGTTAAACTCTACAGAGTCCGGAATCAGCAGCAAGAGCGCCCTCCTGCTCCCGCGGTCCTAGTTAATTTACACAAGAGATTAACTGTCCGCGGCAGCAGCAGCAGCAGCAGTAGAGGCTGCAGCACATGGCCGGCGCCGGCGGTGCTGCTCCCTGAAGTGTGGAGCTACACAGGGCACGGCATGACAGCAACAGATCAATCCGAATCACGGAACGAGGTAACCACATGAGAGAGTTCAGAGAGCGGGACTTGTTGGGGAGAGTGCGTTACCTTTGGCGGCTCATCGCCGGCTGTCCTGGGGTAGAAGCAGATGTTGAGAAATGGATTGGGACGCTCAGGCTCAGTCAGCTCCTGGGATTCAGATCAGACATAGGGGGTTTGGGTTGGGTTGGGTGGTACAGGGAGGAAAGCAGGCAGGGGGGCTTAGAGCCCTTTTAAGGCGCCGCCGCCACCACCGCTTGCGACGGCCGCGGCATGTCGTTCCTTTACTGTGGGTTGGTCGCCGGGTGGGGGGGAATCCGGTGGCTCTGGGTTTTCCGGTGGGCGAGGAGGGAGGGAGACTGCGGGCTCTGGAGCCTGCCTGGAGGGGGGCGCCGTTACCTTACCTGGTGCGATGCCCGGGTACGTGTAGCGGTGTGCCGACCTGTAGATCGTGGCGGATCGGAGCGTCCGATGGGTTTTTCTTGTTCTGTGGGCGGGATCGAACGGTGGAGAGAGGGGTGAGGCGGGTGCGCGAGGGAATTATGAGGTGTAGGACCCGGACGGTTTGTGGTTTCTTGCGAAGGAGGGCGTGGAGCTAGCGCCGCTCACGCCTGACGTGTCGCTTGCTCGTCCTCATCAGTATCACAACGGGTCTTTCTTTACGTCGCCTTCCGTTTCTCACGGCGTCCGCATGTGCATATATATAGCTACACCATCATCTTTTGTCTTGAATGAACCAGGGGATAAGCTACACCATTGAATACACTCCGTTCTAAATAAAAATTTACATTCAGTGGAACAAAACGTAATTATTGGAAAATAAAAATTATTTTCCAGGTTCAACCCAGTCCCTGTGTCCTCTCCCTTGTTCTCTTCTCGCTTTTTAGTTCCCATCATGCCGCCACCGTAAGCCCCTCTTTCTCCACCGGTAGCAGCTAATCCTCGTGCCTATCCTTCTTGCCCGCCCACCGGTAACCGGTCTCCCGCCTCCATCTCATCTCGGCTTCGAGCTCTACCAAGTAACAAGCCATGGCTGCAGCCGAGTGTGTAGTGAATTGTATACACAGTGTGATCTACCATTTTATTGAAAATTGGGCTGGTCCAATTATCAGTAAGGTTTTTGCTAGGTGTGCTCCAAAAAAACTCAACTTTGGCATTTAAAAAATGAAAAGTTATTGCTTTGCGCCCAAAAAACATGAAAACTCTCTTTGACAACATGTTTGCCTTTCCAAAATGCACACATGTGCGTAATATGGACGCATGTGGATAATTTTAGGCACACCTATAATGAACCGTACAATGAAATCATAGAAAACATAGCTTTTGTTGACTGTTACATTCGGGCAAACTTTGACCGGATTATTGCTTATAACAAGTTAGCAAAAGCAGAAACATCTTCGAATCATCCGTTAGAAAACACTTGGCAAAGCCAACATGCTGTTACGACACCACCACCTGCGGTAGGGGTGACCACGTGTGCAGACAATTTGTCAAGTATTTATGTTTGCCAAGTATATATTTGGAGTTTATCGTGTATTGAATCTTTGCCAAATGTATTTTTTTATAAGTTTGGCGTGTATCAATATTTTGTCTGAGTGTCCCACATCATGAAAATTGGCAAATCTTTTTTTTGCCGAGTTCCGGCTAAAAAGCACTCAGCAAACAACCTCATAGCCAGCCAAATTTATTAGTTTTCCGGTAGTGTGAGTGCAACGCCAACAAAAACGAATCCGAAATAGTGCAGGTCAGAGCCAAGCATCCGGCGCCAAAGCAAGGTCGATGCCAGGCTAGCTGGTGCCAAAGGTAGGTTTGGCGCCCAAGACATTGAGCCATTTTCTACCAAATTCGTTAGCGCTGACATGCATAAGTTTACTCCATTCTCGCCGTAGACCTGCAGACACCATAGCCTGTGCAGGTTTGGTCTTCTGCAATTTTTTCACCTTGGTCTTGGAAGAATGTCACGATGCAAAAAAAAAAGAGAAAGTAGAGATGTCGATCGAAAATCCTTAATCTAACTTTAATTTTTGCGGGTATCTTTGTTGTTTACTTATGTTACATTATTCGGTCCGATATACTTCGGTTAATTGAACAATAATGGATCTAAAAAAATGAACAATAATGTCATATATTCCCTATAAATTAAGTTGTTTTGATGCCGTCCTAAAAAAAAAGGATGTACGAAAAACAAATGTTATCCTGCTTTTCTGTCGAGGGACTTATGGACCTGACCGAAGTGTACTGTACCGCCAATTGTAAATGGACTGGCCCATTATCTTTCAGCCGATTACGATGATGAATACGAATTCCCCATTCGTCGTTCCTCCTAGTCTTACGGAGACTAGGGAGAGCTCCAAGTCTAGGGACTAGATGTCATGGCACACAACTGATGCTCTATCTAGCAGTTGCTGGCCGTTGAACCATGATGGAGATGCCAGCGACAAACCAAGTCGCGACCTAAGAACAATACAAGAAGATTGGATGTGGGATATGAAATAGCCCACTTAATTTTATGCTTATCCGTGGGATGCCCTTCTAACTTTTTAGGAGGGCTTGGAAAGCGGGTCTCGTGGCCAGCCCACTCCCACCTACAGACTGACTCACGCGTGCAGCCTGAAGCGCCGCTCGCTGCTGCTGCGCACCTGCCTTCGCTGCTCCCCAATCCCCGCCCCTCGCTCTCGCCGCCTCCAGCCACCGCCCACCAGGCGCGCCGCCGTCCGCCGTCGTGCTCCTCTCCAACTCGTCCGGCCCCAATCCTTCCCCGCCCAACTAGACGGGCAGCGCCTGCCGTGCCGACGTGCACGTACGGTCTGCAAGCCACCACCGGCCGGAGCGCCGGCCCCGCGCCTCTCCTTGAAGCTCCCATCGGCTGGAGCGCCTCTTCTGCAGCCCACGCCGGCTTCCTCGATTCTCCTCGTTGGCACTTCGGCGGGGCAGCGAGCAGGGTATCTGCATTTATCTGCCTTTTTGTTTTGCCAGAAATGAGGATGCCCAGATTAACAATTTCTCATCTGTAGTGTACTACTTATTCTATATCAATCATGTATCTGCATTTATCTGCTTTTGTTTTTCCAAAAATGATATCCACGTGTTTAGAGTATGGGGGTTATATCTGAAGAAGCTCCCTGAACTGCATATTATCTTCTTTTGGGTTTCTGATGTATGTTGAGCTGAAAACCAAATTTTGCAAAGCAAAGGCGTTGATCTCGATTTTTTTTTTAAATTTTCTTGTTCAAGCTCTCTTGTGTTGTATGTACAACCAATGCCACATTACCTACCTCTACGACAACATTAGTTCAGGTATTCTTAAGTTGCTGATCTGTGCCATATGAAATGCAATGAATCGATGATTCGAAGCTTATATGGAAAAATAGGTGTACGAACTATGCAGTTAGAGTTATACAAAAATCCCTCCACTTCATCTGGTGGTGTTTTTAGAAGTTTCCCATCTTCTTTTCACAAGTTTTTATATTTTGCTTGCTTTTACATCATATTTTCTTCACTGAAGATGTTGTACTTACAACAATCAAGCTGGTTTTTACTCAAGTGGCAGCCTAGAAGTAGGTTTTCTCTGTCCTGAATTTGCTGATCTCTTTCAACTAACGGTTATCTTTTTAAAGACTGAATCAAGTCATACATCGAAGGGCATATGCAGTCCTGCAAGGTGATCACTCAGATGTCACCACTTGGCCTTTTAAGTTGATTTTTCAGTGACACCAGGCACCAGAAGTATATGAAACTCTACGAAGTTTAGATCCTAAAAGAACTACCAGTCAGAATATTCTAAAAGTAGAAAAATAGGGAAGTAAAAGAAAAAAGAGGTTCAAGTATGTTTGTACAATGGGGTGTTGAAATTTCCATATCCTCACTGAACCCTGTTTGTACTACATACTGCCACAGTGTGTTCATCCGCTTTTTTTTCCCCTCAGATGTTGTATGACCTTACTTGCTGCGTGTCAGTTATGGGGTGCTGATTTCTTCTTGGGGATTAGCGTAACCTGCTGAAATATTTGGTCTAGTATTATTATTGGATGAAAATTCTGCATGTTGGTATTCTCAGTTTGTCACTACCCCAAACTGGCAATTCTGAAGGCTAACTTCATTTGAGACAGTCCTGAGTCATCTTTCAGGAATGTAGCAATGTTCGCGGCGAGGATGGTGCACTGACATGAATTAATTATTACAGTCCTGACGCCTCGATAAATACCTGTAAGGAACAGGGTACGCCATCAGGGACACAGGTCTCGCTCCTAATGATCAAGAGATGCTCGGGGAAGACCCCTGTGTTCCTTGTACCTGCAGTGCTGGAGAAAATTTATGACATGTATTTCCAACTGAGCAGTGTGACTGGAGTTGTACGACAACCTATAAGCTCTTGATGGGCCTATGCAGTTTACCTGCTAATACATGTAAAGCAAGTTATGCCTTTTCATTACTGTTTATCTTATCAAATTATGAATTGGTTTCCTGTTACAGTCTATGAATCATCTCAGATTTGGAATTGTCACACATTTTAATTCAATATGCTCTACTCATCATAGGTTCAGTTCACTGGATGGTGATCCGAAAATACGGAACACACGAGGACACTATTAACTCCATTCAGTATAACCGTGTTATTTGGGCAAAGGTTAGTGGATTATCAAAATACTCTCTATCTTTTGTGTTCTATTGAAATCAGTTTTTGTTGCTATAGATGGTTGAATGTATACATTTCTTTATCTTTACACTCAATCGTGTATGCCCAAGTGGCCACTGTTTACATGCTTGTTTATGGCTACAACAGGACTATTCTGTAATGTAATTTGCTAATGTGCTGTAAAAAAGCAACTTGCTACGCATAAAGTGCCGATTGAACACCATGTGGTAGAACTTAAATTTGATGTCAGTATAACTCGAATAATCAGTTCTCGGAACGTGTAATTTTCTCTTTAGCTGGCTATAAAATGATTTTGCCTGAAACATTCATAAATCTGCATTTTAGCTAGAATATCAATTCAAAGATTTTTTTTGAGGAAGCAACAGGGGTGATCGCCCACCTGAACTCATTTTTTGAGGCACCAGGGCAAGCTTGTGTATACTAGCAGCCTGTGCTGGGGGCGACATACCGCTCCAAAATCTTTACATTGGGGTGTGGGGGGAAAAGAGAAATGCCCTATTCAAAGGAATTGTTGACCTGAACATGAAAGTGATCTTTGACTGATGCAGATAATGTTGATATGCATGGCTTAATGGATGTTTCAGATATTTGGAGGACAGAAGTGGGGGAAAAATGCCATTCAGTGTATACCATTGTCACAGGCCGCCGCAGGAATTGATATAAGCTGGTACATATTCAACTTCAATAAAATGTCCTTGAATACATAATTATTCATGCTCTCACTTGTTAAGTACTATATTTTGGCCTTCTGTATGTGCAGTCACATTCCTCTTCTCTTTCTAAGCTGGATGCATGCATTTCTGTATTCTTTGGGTTCTCATATTAGCTTATATTTTATAAAATTTAAGCTGAGCTTATACAGTTTGACTTAATCATTGGTAATCAAGAATTATTTTTCTCAATGATTAAAAAATGCCATGTTTGTTGACGAACAACTGTTAGATTTGTTAACTTAATCATATGCCAAAGAAACAAAAGAGGATCCACATGACAGATCACATATTTCAAGTTTTTCTTTTCATTTCTCGGAGTTGTGCACCATCAGAAATTTTAGTACATCCTTTTGAGGTAGGTGTTGAATTCTATATTATTCAATGAGCGTTGAAGGTGCCAAAACATAATATGATTTTCACATCTCTTGCTGCAATGCCGATTATTGTTCACCATAATAGATCATATATGTGGCACAGTTAATTACCTTACCTTTTCTTACCACCATCTCATCTGGCATTTGGGAGAAATAAATTTTATCTTGTAGAAACAATCAGGTTTATCCTTGCCAAAAGAAAAGAAGAGAAACAATCAGATCTATCATATGCTTCCAGATCACGCCAGCGACTGTGAAAATGATGCTGGCGGTGGAGGCTGGTGAACTTCCACACTTCCTTCCAGCATCTGAACGATGCTCTTCATTGCAGGCCGTGTCACAGGCATATTCTGAGTGCACCAGATAGCGATCCTCAGCATGCGTTCCAGCTCGATTTGGTTGACATCTTCACCGGCCGCCACTTCCATTACGTCACCGGATACCACATACTCATAGGCCCACTCAGAAATGTTACAGTCCTCGCCGGCCAGCTTCAGCTGCATGTTCTTCTTACAGCTAATCATCTCAAGAAGCATGATGCCATAGCTGTACACATCCACCTTCACAGTGACTGCCATGTTCTTGCTCCACTCTGGTGCGAGATAGCCCCGTGTGCCTCGGATGCCAGTGAAAGTCTGTGTCTGGTTCCCTATTAGCAGCTTCGCGAGGCCAAAGTCTGCGATCTTTGCCATCCCTGAGCTGTCAATGAGTATGTTCTCGGGCTTGATATCACAGTGGATTATAGGCCCCTCTATCTCTTCATGCAGGTACTGTAATCCCCTTGCAACATCCAGCGCAATTGCAAGCCTGTTGCCCCAACTAGGGGGTGCATCCGACTTGAAAAGGATATCTGCAAGGGAGCCATTTGGCATATACTCGTAAACAAGTAGGCGGTGCATGCCTTCGTTGCAGAAACCAAGCAAGCACACAAGGTTCCGGTGGTGTGTTCGAGCAATTGCACGCACTTCCCGGTGGAACTCTCGCTCCCCATTTTGTGCCATCCTCTCAAGCCTCTTCACTGCAACGTCCTTGTTGTTGCTGGTCAAGACACCTTTGAACACGGTACCATATGCACCCCTTCCTAGCTCTTGAGCAAAGTTATTTGTGGACAACTCTAAATCATGGAAAGAGTAGGATTGAATAATGCCAATACTCTCATCAAGTTCAAAGTCTTGCTGTTGCGGAGGCCTCGTGTACCTCAAGGCCTGCCTATCCTTGCAGAGTAATGCGGACGCAGAGAAGACAACAACTGAGAGGATGACCAATGCAGAACCTGATATCAACATGGCAAGTGAACTAGCACGTGAAGCCTTTCTGCTAACACCTTTGGTATCTCCTGTGTAAACCTTCACAAATAGTGTGGTGTTGCTACCAGGAACCATCTTGCCATATCTCATAGGAAGCATCTGCTTTGAACAGTACGAGTCAAACATTGCAATCTCACAGGCACAGTCAGACTGGCAAAGTGCTTTGCAAGCTTCGATGCTTGTTGTTGGCGGTGGAACATTGTAAGAATTATCTGACCAACTAGTGTTCTTCACCTCAACCATCGTGGATATCATTGTGATGTCATCATTCTTATCTGCGCAACCACCAATCTGCTCTACCCTCCAGCAACCTTGATTAGCACTTGAAAATTCAAAACCAGGGAGACAAGAGCAGCTAGTTTCCCCATTAGCTGTGACTTGGCAGTAGCTATTCGGACCACAAACACCTTTCACAAGGCAGCGATCGCTGCTGGGCTGCAGCCATTTGACCTCTGTTCTGGGCGCTGTCCCATTACTAAAGAACAAAAGGGAGTAAAGTCGCAAAATACCGTCAGCGCCCAATGTCAGACGGAATAAGCTCTCGGAAGCATTAGAAGAAGAAGACTGGTTAGCCTGGAACAACACATCCGTAAATGAGGAATCCTTGTCGAACAACCATAAGGTGCCATTGGGATCCAATGAGAGCGTGAGAAGATACCCGCTGCCGTATGTGCCAGTATTCCAGTATGAGCTATCCGGGTCTATCGCGCCCACAGGATACATCACAAGGTTGCCATCTTCCTGATTGATAAGGCGATACTTTCCTGTGGCATGGTTAGTGTCAGATACACTTGAGAAGATCTGGCTACCAGGAGGCAGGTTCTGCTCTGGTAATAAGGTGTCCGAGGGAGAACTAAAGGTGGACCATATGACCTGTTTCTTCGTGTCAAACAAGACGAAGTTACCGGTGTCCAACATGGCGGCAGAGGCGTCCGGAGTAGAGGTGGCAGATATGGACTTCCCTTGGCTACCCGCGTTTGCTGGAATCCATTGAAGTGAACCGCCATAGGTTAACACAACTGAACCACCAGAAACGGGGGGATCATCTCTGTTGGCAGTCCACACGACGGATCTAGATGTGCCTATCACAAGCCACACCCCAATGGAGAACCCTTCACGGTCAGGGTAGAAGCCAAAGGCAAAGCGTCCAGAGGGGGAGACCCAACTTTGGGTGCCAGCTGCGTCGATTCTGGAACCTGGAGGAATGTCTGTCTCGATGGCTATGGCAGGTTTAGCTTGGTTGATGAATAGAATCGCCAGCAGAGAGAGGATATATGGGGACGGCATGGTTCTTGGGCGCAAGAGAATTTTTCCAATGTTCTCTGGGCTCTGCAAAATGAATTGCTTAGGAGATGAAGATTCAGGTTTAGAGATCATGACAGAGACTGGCACAATTTAGTCAATAGATGATCAAAGCTACTTTTTGAAAGAGTCCACTCTTTGAAAAGGACATAGAGCAAAGACACGGTCCTAGTACTGGCACGTCTTGCAACAGGAGCTTCTCTGTAGCAGCCAATTGATACGATCAAATCTATCATTCTTGTCTTTTTTTCTTATGACTTTGACAACGCAACCAGATTTTTTGAGAGGTAGGTCCAGCTGTACCAACCTTCTAGACAAACTGATCTATATACTCTTTACGTGTACTTAGTCATAGTCAGGAGCCCAGGATATACTATATTAGCTAAAGTGAGCAGTAATTGGAAGGTGTCATAGTCAGGAGCCCAGGATATACTATATTAGCTAAAGTGTGCAGTAATCGGAAGGTCAGCAGCAGCCATAGCTTCGCTCAAAACTTTCCTTTCTTTTTTCTTGGAGAGTATGAATGATTCTATGTAAATTAATCTGAATTATTCCAGGTGACCCATTTTTTGTGAATCCCGAGTATACCAGTATTCTATCACAAATTCACAATATATATAGATGAAACTGAAGGTGGTGCACGTTTCCCTTTTGCCTTCAAATGCATCACATCCAAAAATTTACTAGCTAAGAGAATCTAGTGCGCATCTATTATTGTTTGCCTAAAATGCACTGTTTGTATTATTTACACGGTTCCTGTGTAAATTAATCTGAATTATTCGATATCAAATTACTGCTCCGGCTGGGTAAGCAAATATGAGGCAGAGACAGCATGTTCCATCCAGAAGCTAGTGAAAGCAACCGCTCACTCTCTAGGCAACTTTTTTGGTAGGAGTACATAATAAGTGGGTGGAGGAATTAAACCTCCCCACCGAATGTAACTTCCAAGAACTTTGCTTGACCCGTACTTGTTATCAAAGGTTACAAGATTGATAGGCTCACTTGTCAACCTCGAGAAAACGAGCCTCAGTTTATCACGTAGTATCAGTCAGGGAGGGGAGGGGAGGCCGCCTTGTCGTGCGCTGCATACATCTCGTTTATTATGGTCCATCTGTAGAAAGGGTCAAGGCTGCCATGCAGATTCTGATTGCCGCCCATTCCAACCATCCCATGTTGGCATGGGCTGGTACTTTGAGATGAACATGATGCTGCGATCCAGGTACCAGTTCTTCCTTCAAAGAGATAATTATTGTTGGTTCGAGCATGTAGCATGCTGAGAGTTCTCTTGACATGCCTTGCCTTCAGATGAACATTTATGTTCTGTATGTCGATCATCGCTGTTTACTTGAAAACACGTTTATGCAATATTTTTTAATTAAGTGCACGAACATCATTGCTTGTTCTTTTGTCTTTGGATTTTGCTGAAGATTTATATTTCGTACCAGTTATCTTGTTCATTTGTTTGTTGTTTTAAAGGAGCCATCTGGTTCATATATCAGAATCATGTAATAGAGGGTGGTCATCTGATCCCTGAATTACCATACCTCACTTTCAGAACCTGAACCAAAATTTCCAAGAAAAAAAAAAAAACCTGAACAAAAACTAAGGGCAGTAGAAGTGATCTGACCTCACTGAGAATATAGCAGTCCAACAGAAGAGCTATTAGCATGAGAACGACTTCATGCCTTCCTGTTCCACCTACCTGCGCATGGCCTGAATGAAGACGGTGGTCATCGTTTCTTTCAATGCAAACATGTGGCTGAAGGATTATGGCAAAACCCGGGAGAGGAAACTCTGAAAATTAACGTTGATGGCAGTGTCGCTGCTGATGGACGAACTACAGGGTGCACAGTAGATGTAACTGAACTTGCATGCTTGTTTGCATGCTTTAGAATCAAGGAGCAGACTCGCAAACCGTCAGAGAAATAGATGGCCATTTGAGTTAATTAATTATCCTTCCTAATTCTCACCTATCGTACTCAGGTCACCAGAAACATGGAGCTGAGCATTAGGCAATTAATCCAAGGACATCAGTAGCATGTTAGTATACACTCAACCATTATCCCCATTTCGAAGAAAAAAAATACACTCAACCATTTTTTTTAAACATAGGACCATCATCTAGAGCTTTATCATAAACATTTTCTAAGCAAAACTCCTTAGTACCATGCATTTCGAAGTTAGGCACAAATATAGGATTATCATAGATAACAGGAGCATAACTATTATCACAAGTTTTATCCATAGCAGATATTTCAAAAGAATCCAAAGAAACATAACATTCATCCTCCTTTGGTAAACATGGGGGACAATCAAATAATATAAGAGGTAAAGAGTTACTCTCATTAGAAGGTAGACATGGGTACATTCTTCCTCCTCTTGACCATCACTCTCTTCCTCTTTTTCATCTAATGAGCTTTCAGTTTTAACAATTTCTTCTTCCATAGGCTTCTGCAAGGCATTAGTCTCTTCCATTTGTGGAAAGAACCTATTAAAATATTCAAGAATATAGTCATTTTCTTTCTTGTAATTATTAAAAAAAAATTAAGTATCTCATAAACCTCATATTCATAAGGTGCATCATCAGTATTTTCAAGCAAACTGTTCAAATGCACCCTTGAAAGCAATAAATTCTTCAATTTGGTCCACATCATAAAAGTCATAATTTCTTTTAACATAAGAAGATATGGTAACATTATCATTATACTCACATTGAAAAGGTAGGTGTTTATACCTCCTACATCAACAAGATTTATCAAAGCAATAAGTAACATTATAAGTAGAGCACACCTCTCTAGCAATAGTATTCAATTTATCAATTTGTTCCCATAAGTGTTTCCCTTTTTGTGACAAACGATGTTCCTTATAATAATACTTTTCTTCTTCTATGAACCCACCTTGCCAATAAGAACTAGTTTCAAAGAAACCATCCATTGATAGAAAGCATGACAAGGCAAGGCAATAAATAGACTTTGAGACCTGCACAACATAAACTCAAGATTTTGCCCCAACAAACAGTGAGGTTGTCAAGCTCATCGGTTTGCTATAACAAAAGATTAACTGTATGGTGTGGAAGGTGATGATGGTTTGCAGCAAGTAAATAGGTAACAATGGAAGATGTATCAATGGTAAAGATTGGACCGGGGTCCATAGTTCACTAGAGGTGCTCTCCTTAGATAAAAAAACATGGCATGAAGGGTAAAAAAATTATAGCAGGGAAATTGACAGGAACTGAGCAAGGCATAATAATGCAATACTAGACACAAAGATCCTATGAGATTCGATTGGGCAATATAACAATATACATAGACCGCCATCCAACTGTATCTATGACTACAAGTCCACCTTCAGGTTATCATCTGAATCCCCTCCAGTGTTAAGTTGCAAGGAACAGACAACTGCTTTAAGCAAAGTGTGTAAGGTAAACAATCTACTTGTTCCATGAACAAGAGACCTTTGTTTTCTCCCTAATGGCAACATCACATCTACCACCGAAGAGATTTCTGTCACTTCCCTTGGTAAGTAGAGGCATGCACCCACTATCGAGCATAAATACCCCCTCTTAGAGTAACTAGCAACTTCTCGGACAAGATAGCTACTAACAACAGAGATCATGCAAGATCACAAACAACACAGACATGATAGAATCAAATAGACAAAACCATTAATCAAAGTGACATAGTAATCTCAATATCCATCGGATCCCCGCAAACACAACATGCATGATTACAAATAGATTAGATCTTGATCATGAACGGAGCTCACATGATCTATACATGAAAGCACAAAGGAGGATATACAACCATCTAGCTACTACATGGACCCGTAGTCCAAGGTGGAACTACTCACGCTTCATACCGGAGAAGAAGGCCTCTAGGATGATCTCCCCTCCGGCAGGTTGCCGGGAAGAACTTCAGATCCCCCCTATCTAGGGACGATGGTGGCGGCGGCTATAGACGGTTTTCGTGGAATATTGATCGGGTGTTTAGGGTTTTGGCCTCGGGGGGACTTTATAGGCGAAGAGGCGAGGCGGGGGCACCAGGGTGGCTGCACCCCTAGGCGCCGCCCAGCCCTAGGCCTCGCCGCCAGGGGGTATTCTGGCTTCGTGTTACCCACATTAAAATATTAACTTTGGATTTTGTCCCGTCCAATTCTAAGAATATTGATTTTCTGCCTTTCTGGAACCAAAAACAGAAGAAAATGAGCAATGACACTGTGGCAACTTGTTAATAGGTTAGTTCCAGAAAACATATAAAAACACCTCAAAGTGTAGACAAAGCAAAGTAGATACTAAACAAGCATGGAACATCAAAAATTATAGATACGTTTCCGACGTATCAAATGTGCATCCGGAGAATAACAAGGAGATGCTGCCGAAATGCTGACTAGGAACGAAGCAGAACATGGATAATGTACCCAACTACGCATCGGCTGACTGTCTCGTAAATGCCGCAAATGTTACGGTTTAAAATATGCCGACCTCTAATGCATATTTGTCCGCATAACGCTTGCGGACAGGAAATGACACCTAGGTGACGCGACTTGACGTGGAAATGAAATCTACTATCATGAAAAAAAGTGAGGGGAGATGGAGTTCTAGCTTACCCTCAGCGGCAGAGGAAGTAGTCTACCGACGGGGGCTCCGAGATGATGATAGCGACCTTCAGGACGGCAACCTCCGGGACGGGGCCTAGTGTACACAACGAATAAAATTTAGCCAAAATACCACTAGTCAAAACCAAAGTGCCAAAATACCATTATTTTCTCATCTACAAAGAAAGACACAAATGCCATTATTGTCTCATCTACAATGAGAGACTAACATTTTCAAAGAAATGCACAAATGCCCAACACTAACACTATTTTCATTATTGTCTCATCTACAATATACAATAAGTACATCTAAAAATTAACATAATACTAACAATACACCTAAATAACTACAACTAAGTATATCTAAATTAACATAATACTAACAATATACGATAAGTACATCAAAGAAATGAAAAAAAATGTGAGGGAGGAGGGGTAGCGTCACCTATGCAGGGAGGAGGGGTGGGAAGCAAGTAGGGGCAGGGAGGGCGAATGCTCGGTGGAGGGCGGCCGAATCTAGGGGCAGGTACGGAAGGGTCGAAGCTAGTGGAAGGGAGTTAGGGGAAGGGAGGGAGGGGTCTCTACAGGGAGGAGGGTAGAGCAATGAGGCGGGGTGCAGCAATGGGAGAGGGAGGGCTCATGATGGTGGCTCTGGGAGGAGGGTCAAGGGGGGGCGGTGGCTCGGGGAGAGGGAGGGCCGGTAGTGGGGGATGGAGGGGACAGTGGTGGTGGCTCGGGGAAAGGGAGGTCTGGTTGGTGGGGGAGGGAGGGGAAGGTGGCAGCGGTGGCTCGGGGAAGGGAGGGGCCGATGGTGGGGCAGGGTGAGGGCGTGAGCTCGGGGGAGGAGGCCGACGGAGAGCTAGGGGCAGGGAGAGGGCGCATGCTCGACGGCGGCGACCGGAGCTCGATCTGGATGTGTGGGAGTAACTGCCCGCGATGGACGGGATCAGGTCGGACCTTATCGCTAGGGAGCTATGCCGACGGCTTGGTCGCCGGCGTACCTCATTGGAAAAATCGGCACAGCTGGGCCGACGGCAATGCCGTCGTTGTAGCTCATTAATTTTTTTTCTAGAATGGTTTGGTTATATACTTTTATTATATTACAATGTCAAACTATTATATAATTTTTTGTGTGGTTATATTACGCGCTGGTGCTTGTTTCCTACGCAAACCCTAGACGTGGCCCCCTAGATCTACCCTCCTAGACTTCTTGTGATCGTTTCCCATGCAAACCCTCGACGTGGCCTAACTAGGTTTTCCATATAGGAGCAATCCACCACACTTGTGCATGTATGCTAGGCCACACGCGTGTTCTCATGCTATCCCGGTGCTCGGACAGTCCTTTTCCGGCGAAACCCTAATCCGAGGGCCCCGCAGGTCTACCCCCATAGCATTCTCCGTACGAGGGTTGACCAATGTACTTTTCTGGTGGGTTAGGTTTATTTAGGTCATAACTACATGGAAAACCAAAACTAGGCCCAAGTTTTGACCCATTTGCCTCCGTTTGACCCGCAGCGGGAGTTTCCTCCTGCAGGTCCAGCACACCTCTCTATTGTTATCGTATGCGCAGTAGACGGTCACACCTGGGAGCTAGTTTTTCCATATAGGAGCAATCCACCACACTTGTGCATATATGCTAGGGCCACACGCATGTTCTCGTGCCATCCCGGAGCTTGGATGGTCCTTTTCTGGCGAAACCCTAATCCGAGGGCCCTGCGGGTCTACCCCCATAGCTTAGATAGATAGATCTTACTTTTTTGAGAAAATGTGTAATATTTGAGTCTACATAGATAGATCTTATTTTATATATTATATGTATTTTTTTTAAATTATAATGATTTAGTTATGATTTTTTAAGTTCAGTAGCAAAAAATAAAAAGAACTATGCCGACGGCCTAGCCGTCAGCGTAAGGTTACACGCTTGGCCGACGGTAAATCCGTCGTCATAGAGCCAACGTTGTCGCTAAGCCGTCACGGCCGGCCGGCTAGGCCCAGTCCAGGCCCAACTACGCCAACGTGTATTCTATTCTTTGTAGAAGACATAATTTTTAACGGGAAATCTACGTTTAGAACGGTCTGAAGTTGGCCAAACTCGGCGGACTCCCGCTGGCCATCGGATCGTGGACGTGTGGTGCTGATTCGAGCATCGCCTTAGCCATCGTTCTGTCCATCGACGTCTCCCCAAACGAAGCCTTATCTTCGATGCCCGCTCCTCGGCGGCTGGCAGCGACGGCCTTCCTTCTTCACCCCATCTCGAGGCTGGGCTCCACGTCCAGGGATAGATCAGAGCGTTGCTACTCGAGCGAGTTCCCCGGTGACGTCGTATGACCGCGGTCGGCGAGAGGAGCTCGCCACGGCGCATGAATGGCGGAGGGGAGGCGTGGAGGACAACCTAGAGGTCCGCCTGCCCCGGCTTCTACTGCCGATAGACCGGCCGACGCTGCTTCCGCCGGCATCTTCCGGTGACCAGCTCCCCGAGCTCCTCAAGGGTCAACAACTCCTCGACGCCACCACACCCCTAGTCATATCAAGGCCACCTCTCCCGCGGTGAGGTCCCTCTTCCCCTCCATCTTATCTTTGCTAAATTTGTCTTTTTATCTTGTTGAATTGGAACGTGTAGGCATTTGAGAATGCAATCCATGTATGGATTAAAAAAATGTTTCATTAAAAAACTCGTGTCAATGCAATAGATGTACAAGAAATCAATATGTTGTTCAGAAATTTATTGGTAAAAACGAGTTTCCTGATGAGTGATAGATATCATAAGAGATGTTGCTGAATGTATTTGTCACCTGATTGATAGTTGATACTAGCTTCCTTTAACACTATTCAGCAAGGAACAGAGAACCGAGTTCTTGCACGAATTGCCATGAACACATAATGCCGAGTGTGCTGGGCTAATATGGATCTAGTATTAACTTCAGTACCAGCATTCCCTTCATTTATACATTGACATATGCATGCCATTGTTGAAACATCTATTATTGAAACATTGAATACACGAGCAGTTCGTCGAGCCATCGTCTTGTTCCGCTCCTACCCGGTACGGCCGTCGTGTGTTCTAGTCTCCGCCCGAGTCCGCTCCTACCTGGTGCGGCCGTCGTCTTCTTGTTCTTCATATAGATTCAAGGTGAATGGAGAATACACATATTCAGTGAGACCGGGTCGCTAAAGCATTGGCTAAACCATTGTTTAACATGTTAATATGCGGGCCAAAAGCTTCATCATTGTGGAGAACGAACTTGTGGTGGAATGAACGTTTAGGAGGCTAGTGATATCCTAGCCCACCAGAGTTCAAACTTGTTTGACACTTAGCTGTCTCATAAAAAAGAAATATTTTTAGTCAGATAACTGCCATAACTATTGCATAAACTGGTGGATAACTGCTGTATAAACTGGTGGATAACTTGTATACATATGCCTGGATAACTGATGCATAAACTGTTGGATAACTTGATTTTCATACTCCATGTGTGATTTCTTATATTTGATTATGATTTTTATTTTCTTTCTACCGTCAAGTTTTTAGTGTACTTATATAGTAACACACAACACTGTTGGATATATGTCTAGTGATAATTTGTGGTGTAACTTTTACATATTAGCATGGATAACTATAGTGTTAGATGAGTGGATAACTTATACTCATATTTCTGGATAACTGCGATCTTAGTTGCTGATAACTTGTACTCGTATGCCTGGATAACTGTTGTATAAACTGTTGAATATATATCTAGTGATAATTTGTGTTGTAACTTCTACATATTAGCATGAATAACTATAGTGTTAGCTGGGTAGATAACCTATGCTCATATTCCTGGATAATTGCGGTTTTAGCTGCTGATAACTTGTACTCATATGCCTAGATAACTGTTGTATAAACTGTTGGATATATGTCTAGTGATAATTTATGGTGTAACTTCTACATATTAGCATGGATAACTATAGTGTTTGTTGGGTAGATAACTTATACTCACATTCCTGGATAACTGCGGTGTTAGCTGCTGATAACTTGTACTCATATGTCTGGATAACTGTTATATAAACTGGTGGATAATTTTATTTTTATACTCACATATGATTTTCTATCTATGATTGTGCTTTTCTAATTTCCTACTATAGTCAAGTTTTTAATGCAGTTGGCTAGTCACACACAACACAGTTGGATATATGTCTAGTGATAATTTGTGGGATAACTACTACATATAAGCATGGATAACTTTAGTGTTAGCTGGTGGATAACTTATACTCATATTCCTGGATAACTGCTATGTTAGCTGTTGGATAATTTATACTCATATGTCTGGATAATTGTTGTATAAACAGGTGGATAACTTGATGATTATACCTCCCACGTGTGATTTCCTATCTCTGATTGTGTAATATCTTCATTCATAACTTGCACAATAGCATCTGTGTGCGAAACATCAGCATGTTCCTCCTCATTTTCTGGGTCTGGTTCGGCATTAAGGTCGATATCCATGGTGTCTCCACTGTAAAACCGAAGTATGCAACATGTCAAGAATTTTGGTAGCGATAATAGGATGTCAATTTAGTAATAATATGACGACGCCAAGCGGGCTAATACTCCGAGGTCAGAGCTGACATGTGAAGCAACGGAGCGGCACGAGGCGATCATGGCGGTGGAGGCAGCAGGCTAGCAAGAAGGAGCTTGCGACACGCTGTGTCAAGCATGAGATTGTCAACATAGCGCCTGATTCTGAGTAATCGCCGACCCTATCACCAACGCAACTAGCGGGTTTGCGTTTTGGTTAGGGTTGCAACTTCTTTTCGGATGATCCAATGTATATATGATCGACTGTACGTGACAATCCGAAGTTTGATCTGACCGTGTTCATGTTTAATTTTACCGCGAAGCCAGCGCTGTCTAAATTTTCAAAAGTTCAGTTTCATAATTCAGCACCTGTTCGTACCGATGCATCTTAAAACCGAAAAGGTGTTTAGATTCACTCTTAGATACTACAACCCGGATAATTTACGTGTTACGGATGGATAACATTTGGATTCAAAAAAATTCGTCAAAATATATCAACATGTGATCTAGTTTCGAAGATCTTACCGCGACTAGACTAACAGTGAAAACGGATTTTAAATCGGACTAACGATGTGACCTACAATACATTTTCAATTTTCGGATATAAATTTAGCTAGTTATGATCGGTTTTGTCCTTTAATGCCTATTCCAGATGCATATGAGACACGGCTCTCGCTTTTGATCGAACCCGGACGCAACGGCTGTCCGCCGGATTCTATTTTTTTTAGAACGGTTGTAAGGTAGCGGTCTCCATTTTTAATACAAGATAGTACAAAGACAACCACCACAAGCAGAAAAACAAAAACTTGAAAGAGCTCTTCCTAGGCTAAGCAGCAAAGCCGCCTGTCGACTAACACATGTAGAACAACCACTCTAAAAGGAGTCTCCTTATCGACGCACCAACTAAAGGAGATAGGCTGGCGGCTCGCTAGCCATGGTGTGCATAGCACCCTCAAAGCTCGACCTTGGACAACCGCGAGAACCAGAGAAGCGCAACATAGGATCTCCAAGCCGTGACTCCAAACACGAGCTCCCAACGGAGGTACGACATTGAGGACGCCGCCATCACGCTGATCGGACTCCGGACCTAGACTTTCACCTAGAAACATCTATACCAAACCAAAATGAGAATGAGGGAGATGTGGACACATCTCGGCATGGAGAACGACACCCGAGAGCGCCGTCGTCGCCGACACCGACTGGAGTCCGGCAAGACTTCCATCAGTATCTTTAGACACCTCCCTTGTATCCCACCAGAATGGGACAACTGTCCACGCTGCTCACACCACCGCAAAACAGAGAGTATATAATTAAAACTTTAGATAATGGAAGATAAACTATCCCAATTTCTGCGCCAGTAACGTAAAATATGTAATGGAACATAAGGAATTCAATACATGTTTATGATATATCAACCATATGACTGGTTCGAGATATAAATGTTGAACAAAATCCAAAGACGGAATGTCCATACACTTAATTAAAAATAAAAACATTACATAAAAGTGTGCTCATGTAAACAGCACGTATAAAACACAAATGAGGGCTGCCAGTAGTCTAGTCACACTTAAGGCTAAAGAACACAAGAGTGTGACCCATTATTTTCGCTCTAGATAAATGTAAATGATTGCTACCAATCTGGGGATGTAACAAGAACTCCAATCAGGTGACTTCTCCCAGTCGTCTTGGTCTTGCCTTTTGCTACCACAATGTATGTTTCACTACAAGCAGGGTTAGCACGTTACATGCTGGAGCCTTCTTTGTACTAGGAAGAATTGGTACCTGAATTGTTTCTCAAAGTACAGTATTACTCAAGATTCAATACCCGTCAAACCATATGTCCCGTTCCCGGAAAACCAACATGGGATGGTTGGGATGGTCCGCAATCAGAATCTCCATGGCGGCCTTAAGCTGGTCTCCGGATGAACTGTCATAAGTGACACTTATATAGCGCAGATCCGGAAGGCCTCCCAGGATCTCCAGATCTTCCTGGCAGGCAATTGATAAATTGATGTGCAATTTCTGGAGGTTGACAAGTGATCCCATCCATCTTGGTACCTTTGAGATTGAGCACCCGTGAACCGAAAGTTCCTCAATGCTACATTCGGCAGGGAGGTTCAATTCCTCCATCAAGTTATTTGGTCCTCTGCCCAGACAAATGTGTAGAGAGCGAAGGTTTGCTTTCACTAGCTTGCGGATCGAACATGCCAGCTCTCTCTCTGCCTCATAACTGACAACACGCAAATCCAACTTCCTTAGGTTTGTTAGATCACCAAGTCGCCGAATAAAGTTAGTTGACCGGTGTTCCACATAAATAGGTACCAGCACTTCCAGTGCCTCGGTTCCTTCAATTTCATCCGGAATAGTACAACGGTCAGCAACGAAATGGACTAACCGTCCATCTTGAGAAATGGTTGCTGGAACCAAAGCATTTTGTCGTGCGATACAATTTATGTTAAGTGTCTCCAAGTACCGTAGTTTTGCTATTTCTTCTGGAACCTTTGTAATTCTTATTTGATTCAGTCTCAAGAACTTCAGGTGGAGCAAATTGCCTATACCTGCAAGATGATGGTCTTCTAATGACCAACAGTCTTCAAAGCACAAAACACGCAAGTGTTTAAACTCCAGCAGAGATGGGAATTTCACAGGACTGCCAAAAATATTAAGTGACCGGGTAGAAGATAAAAATATACCCACTGGTATTTCGCCATTATTTTGTAGAGACAGTCTACGAACCTTGTTTTGCGAGTTAGGATTTATACCGGGTATACCAATTATGGTAACAAAATTCTCTTCAATAGACTTGGATACAATGAAATCAAGAATTGTGTCATGAACTCGGCAACCTGTCACCTCATCAAAGTATTGCCACTCAAAATCAGGTTGGATCAAACTCCTATTTATTAACTCATTAAAACACATCTCCCCGGTTTCATACAGGGTGTATCCATGTTTTTCCTGAATAAATCCCTCGGCAATCCATCTCCTTATCAACATTTGCTTCTTAATAATATAGTCTTCTGAAAATATACTGAGGTATAATAGACAAGTTTTGAGATGATGGGAAAGATCAAAGTAGCTGAGTGATATAATCTTCATCATGCCTTCAATGGTAGAATTTCTCTCAAGCACACGGCCAATTGAACTTTCGACTTGATGCCACTGGTCCTTTGTTTTTGCCTTGTTAGCCAACAAACCAGATATAGCAATAATAGCCAATGGTGAACCAGCACACTTTTCCAATATTTGGCCAGAAACTTCTTCAAGGTGTGACGGACATTCTTCAGAGTTGAATATTCTTCTCTGAAATAATTGCCTGGAGTGCACCATACTAAGAGGTTCCATCTCGTATATATGACCATTGAATGATGAACGGCATGATTGAGCAACATTATTCATACGAGTAGTGGTGATTATTCTACAATCATATTCATTCAAGGGAAATGCAAACTTAATAATATACCATATTTCCACATTCCATATATCATCAACTACAATAAAATACCTGCAAACACAAATGAAAAAATATATGGTGATTGACCACAACATATATATAATCTGCAAAACCGGTTGAACCATGAAAATTGTGCTACATACTTAACTACTCATCCATCCCAAAGTAAGTGACAATCTAGTAAAACCATCTCAATCTTGACCAAGTTTATACAAACACGTCCAACATATACAACACAAAATAGATATACTATGAATATATATTTCATGATAATGTAATGCCACGGTAGTGGGTCATAATACTTGCTAAATATCTTAAGGTAGATGAAAAGTTTGTCTATTTTAGCCTTACAAGATTCATCTCACATGTTAATTTAAATATTCCATTGTATGTCACTGACCAAATATGTAATATAACTAAAAAGTACACAAAGATTGCAGATAGTACCTTTTGTGCGCTAGGAAAGTTGAGATCTGAGTGATGAGTTGTGGTATGTCTTCAATGCTTGAACAACATCCACTAGATACCTGGTTGAGGATGGTTTCCAATACTTTCACCATGTCTGGATTTCGTGACACAGAGACAAAGGCATGACAATCATATTGCTCTTTGAGCTCTTTATATACTTGAGAAGCAAGAGTAGTCTTGCCTAATCCTCCAAATCCAACAATAGAGATCATCTTGGGTTGTCGTTGCTGTGATTCACATATGGTCTCTTGAGCGAACAATTGGATAAGCTCATTCTTCGGTCCATCAATACCAACAAGATTTGATACATCCTCAAATATAGCAAGAGCTCTTGGGTCAATGCTTACATTATTGACCTTGGAGATGGACTCACCAGTTGTGTACCTCCTACGCCGCTCTGATGCCTCAATAACTTGCTTCTTCAAATCATCTATCGCCTTGGAAATTTGGCGGCGATCCTTGGTCTTATCCAACAAATTCTTGATCTTCTTCATAAATCCATCTGGCTTGGCAGATTTGTCGTCAGCATTCAACATGAAGTCGTCGAGGCTGTCCTCTATATCATAGGACAGCTCCCGCACCTCCTTCGTCCAGATCTTGTCTTGTATATCAAGATCCTCCTCTTCCATTGACTTCTTGAGGAGAAAAGCTTCCATGGCGGTGAGCTCGCGAGTGAGGAACCCTATCTCCTTGCGCACCTGACGGAAACACTTGTACTCATTGCCGAGCAGAGTGGCCAACTTTCCCAGCACCGGCTTCAGTGCTCCCGCCGCCGCGCTCACTAGAGCAGCTTCCATGGCGTCCCCTTTGCGGTAGGTCGGAGTTTGCTCTTGTAATTTTTTTTGGATGGATGTGGAAGTATCGCTGGGTGAATGATTGGTCTCCACTATGGCCTTATTGCTACCGACTATATATACATGGTTTCCTTCCATTTTATCAAAATATAAACCAGTACTGACTCTACTATCCCATGTGCATACCACATGCTTAGCCATAGAGACGCGTGTTGTCCACCATTTTAATTGGGATTCCGCGCCAGAGCTGTCTCTTGATAATTTATCAACTCCAAGAAACAGGTCATGGAGATTCACAACCATTGTGATCCAGAATCACAAACCATTAAGCAAGTCAACCTAAAACGGTAAGATCTGAAATTGGTGTATGATAGAGCTGACAAGTTGCTGCAGCTTGCTAGCACTTTGAAACCCGCAAAAAGGCATCTAGGCCATTTCACTGTAGTATATTTGCCAGAAGATAACCGTGGATGAACATTTTTTTTATAAAGAGCATTTTATAATTAAAGAGTATTAAGCATTATACTTGTCTCCCCATAGATAGGCCACGGAGGATGGCAAGCTCACGAGGGGCGCGCCAACGGGGCTTCAGCGACGTGGTGGCCTTACAGGCATGTGTTCTTGGATGGCGGCAGTGGCTTCCTACGAACGGATCTTGGATGGCACGACAACGGGGGAGATCCCACCCGATGGGTGGCGGCCCAACACGGCGACAACACGTCTCATCGGCCCAGGAGGTGGCGTGGATATTGGACAGTAGCGACCCTTGGACGAATGCTAGTGGCGCTCGCCGATGTGGTGGGGCTTCAGCCTTGGCCAAGATCTGACCCCTCGGGACAGATTAGGGTTGGCTAGGACCTGTTCGCTAGGTTTCAAGGGCTCCCACATTGGGAGCGCACCTCCTCGCCATGGTGTGGTTGGGCACTAGATCCAGGCGATTTGGCAGCCGCCTGGTGGCCCCTTTGGGGCTCTACGGGATCGACTCGCGAGTTCGTCCTGCTCGATGTACTGCATTGTTCGAGGGATGATCTACACCGTCCTCTCCTACCGGTTCTAGCGTACCTTTCGTCGTTGTGATCTTCCCTGGCGTGGATGTGAGATCTCGGACGCCAGGGCGTCGTCCTAGAAGGTGGACTGCATGAGCGTCTCTACGGCGAGCGATGTGGCAGTGGTGGTGGCCTGACTCTTTTGGCCATGAGGGTGGTGAGGCGCGGGAAACGGGAGACCCTGGTGCTAACGGCGCTTTAGCAATGATAATTCCCAGATCTTGTGGTGAAGACCGGGTCTGGGGTCTATGGGCGTCCCGGCATACCATGTGTTGTTCAAAGGTTTTCTCGGGCAAAATATCTACGCTGTTGGCGCCACTGACTATGTTCCCTTGGAGGTCGCAACCCTCTTGAGGGAATCGTTGTGGTTACCGTTTCCACACTTGGCTCTAGATAAAAATCCTTGACCATTTGGTCTCGATGATGACGGTACTTAGTGTCGTTACCCTCTTAGGGGCATCGTTGTAGAGCCTCGGGGTGCCCGGTCTCTCTCAGGATTCAGTGACAAGCTCGATGTTTCTTGTTTATTTTTTGATGGGGATATGCCTACTGGGGTATCCTCAGCGGGACGTTTCCGACTGGCCCAAAGGCTGGCGAGTGGGCCTGCAGAACGGCGAGTGGATCAAAGCCCATCAGGGTACCAGGCGACTGGAGGTCGAAGGCCCAAAGTAGTAGATAGGCCCAGTGGTCTGCAGGTTAAACGATTGACAAAGTTGTAACGAATCGGTTGAGATATGTAAACCCTAGGGAGGAAAGTCTATATAAACCTCCCTAAGGGGTGAGTAGAGATCGTTCCTCATACACCCAAGCAACTCGCCTAGCCGAAGTTCGCCCATTGTAAACACCTCCATAATACAATCTAGCAGAGTAGGTCTTTACCGGGGCCGAACTGGGTAAAACCCCGAGTCTCCGCCTCATCTCGCACCGCAGATGGCTGGCCGCCTGCCCTTCGTTCTACTACTGCTGCCGATTGCAGCATCTGCCGTGGTCATTCCCACGGTGGCGCCCACCGGGGCCTGGCCGGTCGGCCGGTGTTCTGCGGCGAGATCCAATCTGCCCATCAACGACGGCCGCCACCGCCGCATGATAGCGATTGGCGAGATGCTCCAGATCTTGCCAGCTACGCCCCCGGCGCGACCCGTCACGCCTGGCGTGATCCCGCCACGGCACGATCGCCTCTTCGTCGGCCTCACCAACATCATCACCGGAGGACTCGGCTCGCATCCGCGAAGTCGCCACCACGCGATCGGCTCTCCGAGAGCCAGATCCGCACGATCCACCGCCTCGCCTCGAGTGCGACTCGCCCACGAACGCGTGGCGAAAATTCAGCGTCGCGGAAGACGTGACCCTCACCGACGACGCCGACTGGCGACCCGGCGTCACTCGCCGGATCCATCACCATGCCTCGTCTGCGGGCTCCATCGCCAGGTCTCCAACGGGAGATTTCGAGGACCCTCCATCCTCGGGATCTTCGACTCGACCGGTCGGAGAACTCCGCCGACCTCCACGACGGTGCGATCGCCACGCCGCGACCTACATGGCTACCGCACCGATCCGGAGGACCCTTTCTCCACCGATCCTCCTAACGCCACGGCGACGGAGGTCGAGGAACTCACCAAACTGGCGGAGGCGACGCAAGAGCAGGCCGAGCGAAAAATTTCGCCTCGGCGGTGGCAGCAGAACTCACGCTACCACCAGCAGCGGATCAGGTCACGCTGAACCCCACCGTTCAGGCGCACTGAACCGGCGACGAAACGACCCGGCTCGCGATAGCCGAAGCGCGATCTGCGAGAACGCGCCACCGGAGGAAGCAACCGCCTCCGCCAGATCAACGGCGATGGGTGCCCCACCACCACCCAACCGCACCCTCCTGTGACCAGCCGCGGATAGTCGTCTCCTCACGGAGCCGACGCGAATGGCCTTCCACCGTTCTCCACCCGATGGACAACCTCGTGGCTGGCGAGCCGCGTCGACAGCATCACGGCGACCGGCGGCGCCTTACAGATCCGGATGTCGGGCCCTACTCGCGAAGGCCGTGGAACAGCGAGCGGCGCCGACTCGCGGGCGAGTGTACTCGCGCTCCTCGAGCGGGCGGCCTCAGCCGCCCAGCGGTGGCAAACACCCTCAATTGCCCGCCGCGAGCCACGCAGCTCCAACGACGACCCGCGAATGCGGCACTCTCCACCAACGATCCCAGGCCGGCGACCAACCTCGTCGCCGCCAATGGAGAGCCAATCGACGCTCGCACTCACATCATCAACAACCAAAACTGGCGCGCACGCCAGCCCGACGACTTGCGGCACACCCTAACTACTCGCCGCGATGGCGAGCCTATGGGGTCGCTCAGTCGACTAGGGCCCAAGTGCTTCGGACCAATGATCCGAGGCGAAAAGTACCCACCAACTTCAAGGCGCAAGGAGATCGAAAATACGACTCTCGTGCGACCCGGTCCGGCTTGACACATACCTCATGGCAATGGGGATCGCGGGTCACACCGACCTACTGCCCCGTTACCTCCACCGATGATGGAGGGACGTGCAGCAATGGATCAACACGCTCCCGGGACGATGTCGACTCCTGGGAGGAAATGCGAGACGCCTTCGTCAGGCACTTCGAGTGCTCCTACACCGCGCCACCACCATCGAGGACCGAACGCGCGTCCGGGGACCGCGAGTCGACCCGCAGCTGGGTCCAACGGTGGCAAGAGCTCTGTACAACGCGTCGGCATCCACCCGGACACCGCCATCCATTGCTTCAAGACCTCGTGCCGCCACGAGCCTCTAGTCGCCAAGCTCAAGCGACACCGCACACTCGACAACATCCCCGACCTCCTCGAGATCGCCAAACGATACGCCGAGGAAGATCCCAATCAAGGCGTCGACGAGTCCGGCGGACAACGACGACGGGCGGCGACGGCGCCGAGCAGACCTACGCTCTGATGCTTTTCGCCTCACGTGCAAGCGCCGCAACGATGGCGAGTCGACTTGCCGCAATGCCGAGCACGCACAACGCGACCCCAAGAGCTACCGCCGCGACGGAGGGCAACGACGCGACGGCGGGAATTACAAGAACAAGCCAAGGTTTGATCCCGCGGCCCTCCTTAACCAACCATGTGCGTTTCACAGCAGGGAAGGAAAGCCCGCCACGCACACCACCGCCGATTGCCACACCCTCAGGGAGATCGAGAAGGCACGGCACGCGCGGGAGGACACCGACAACGACCCGCAAAATGGCGGAAAATTCGGCAAAGTGGCCGGCTCGCTCCACACCTTCACCGGCTTCAACACGAAGCGCGAGAAGAAGGTCATCGCCCGCGCTGTCGCCGTCAACGCGGTGGCCTGTGACAGACGTCCCCGTTCTGAACTGGTCGGAGCAGCCTATCACCGGAGCCGGCAAGACCACTCGCCACGCGCCAGTACCGGGACGAGTCGCCACGGTGGTCAAGCCCAAGGTCGGCGACTCGGCTCCCAAGACTCGATGGGCGGCAGCTCCATCAACATCCTCTACCTCGACACCTTGCGATTGCGGCTCCCGCGATCGATGATCGAACAACCACACCACGTTCCACGGCATCGTCCCGGTCGGAAGGCGTACCCGATCGGCAAGGTCACGCTACCCGTCACCTTCGCACTCGGCGAACTTCCGCACCGGCGGATCGTCTTGAGCTGGTGCCCTTCGACAGCCCTTACCATTGCGTCTGGGCGCCAGCGTTCGCCAAATTCATGGCGGCACCCACTACGCTGCATAACGCGATGAAGCTCCCGCCGCGGCGGCGTCATCACCATCAACGGCGACCGACATGGCCGCCGAATGCGAGGCCAAAGGAGCCGAACTCGCCGACGCCGTGATCGCGGCGGAAGCTAGTCACGCCGATGAGCTCGCCAAATACGCGGCGGGTCAACAACGACCCCACAATACTTAAGAAGCCCAACTCGAGGGCACAAACACCTCAACCTTTGAGGCCACGACGCACACCAAGCCGTCAGGCGGTCCCGGCGACCCCGCCAGACGGTGACGATCGGGACAGGCATGAGCCCCGCATAGGAAGGCGCTCATCGAGTTCCTCCGTGAGAACAGGGACATCTTCGCATGGAAACCCTCCGACATGCCTGGTGTCCCTAGGGAGCTCAGAGCACAAATTAAACGCCGACCCCAAAGTGCGACCAGCAAGCGATCTGGCCATTCAACGAAGAACGCCGTCGGGCAATCGCCGAGAAGTGCAGCGTCTACTCGCTGCCGGCTTCATTCGCCAATCAAATACTCAAGTGGGCAAACCCAGTCCTGGTCGAAAAGAAAACGGACTGGAGAATGTGTATCGACTACACAACAGCCTTTGCCCAAAGGAGCGATTCGTCCTCCGCGATCGATCAGATCATCGACTCCACCGCGGGCTCGAGTCGTTGTGTTTCCTCGGCGCCTACTCGGGTATAACCAGATCAAAATGGCTGTCGAGGGCGAGGAGAAGACGGCGTTCATCACGCCATTCGAGCCTTCGCTACACCGCCATGACCTTCGGCCTCAAGAACGCCGGAGCAACGTACCAACGGTGCATGCAAGAATGCCTCGCGAGCCAAATTGGCGCAACATCCACGTCTACATCGACGGCGTGGTCGTAAAATCCGCCGCCAAGGCGACCTACTGCCGACCTCGCGAGACCTTCGCCAACCTGCGGAGGTACAAGATAAAGCTCAACCCAGCAAGTGCACCTTCGGTGTACCCGCCGGCAATTACTAAGTGCGTCGTCTCCAAACGAGGGATCGAGGCAAACCCAACGAAGATCGACACGATCGCCTCGGCAAACCCGAGTGCTGCGGCGCCCGAAGCTGGCGGGCGGGTAGCGGCTCTCGATCGCTTCATCCCCGCTGGGCGAAAAGGCGATGCCCCTATACCGCTGATGCGCAAGAATCCCACCTTCGATGGGACAAGGAGGCGACGACGCGCTCGCAACCTCAAAAGGTGCTACTCCGCACCACTACCGCCGCACCCGTCGACAAGGAGCCCATGCTGGTTTACGTCGCGGCGTCCCGGCGTCGTCGGTATTGTAATGGTCGTCGAACGACCGGAGGAAGGAAAGAGCGCCCGATCCAGTGCCGGTATACTACATCAGCGAGGTCCTAACCGAGTCGCGCCAGCCGATACCAAAAAGCTGGTATACGCGGTCTTGAGCTCAGCGCGCCGCACTACTTCCAGGAGCACCCATCACGGTCGTCTCCTCCGCTCCACTACAAGACATCATCCGCAATCGCGAGGCGACCGGAGTCGCCAAGTGGGCCGTCGAGATCGGCGTCCACAACATTAAGTACGACACGCAGGCGATTAAGTCACGCATCGGCCGATTTCCTCGCCGGGAGGAGGCCCAAGAGCGAGAAGCCGCCGTACCTCCATTCTTGGAGCACAGATTGACGGGTCCAAGAACGCGACGGGCAGAGCGGGGATAGTCTTGACCTCACCAAAGGCGACAAGCTCCGCTACATACTCCGCCTCAATTCACGCCTGCACCAACAACATGGCTGAATACGAGGCCCTACTCCACGGCATGCGAGCCGCAAAGGAGATGGCGTCAATCGCCTTGATGCTACGGAGACTCCGACCTCGTTGCGGGTCAAGTCGCCGCACCGCGACGCCGTCTCCCTACCATGGCGGCATACCGCCAAGAGGTGGACAAGGTGGGCGGCCACTTCACGGCTACTCAACGAGTGGATCGACAGAGGAAAACGAGGAGGCCGACGCCTCTCGCATCGGGTCAAGACGATCCGCACCACCCGCCGGCGTGTTCCTCGACACCATCTTCACGCCGTCGAGATCTCCTCCGAAGGAGATCGACATTGGAGTCCCGCTCCAACCAGAGGCAACCTTGGTCGCACTCGTCACCGAACCAGACGACTGTACCAAGCCCTACATCGCCTACCTGGATACGGGCAACCTGCCCTTGGCAGACAAGCGCTCGAATGATTGTTCGCCGATGCAAGTCCTACACCATCATCGACGGCGAGCTACACAAGCGCAGCGTCACCGGCGTGTTCCAACGCTGCGTCCAACCAGCTGAAGGACGCAAAATCTTACACGACATCCACTCAGGCGACTGCGGCCACCACGCCGCCATCCTCGGTCGCCAAAGCCATGCGACACGGCTTCTACTGGCCCACCGCACACGCCGACGCTGTCGATATCGTCCAGCGATGCGCCGGGTGCCAGAAGTACGCCAACCAGACGCACGTTCCAAGTTCGGCGCTCAAAACAATCCCCATCACCTGGCCATTCGCCGTGTGGGGCATGGACATGGTCGGCCCCTTCAAAAAGGCCCCCTCTGGCTACACCCACCTGCTGGTCGCCGTCGACAAATTCACAAAGTGGATAGAAGCCAAGCCAGTCCGGAAATGCGACGGGAAGACTGCCACTAAGTTCCTACGCGAGATCATATACCGCTACGGTTTCCCCAACAGCATCATCACGGACAACGGCACAAACTTCGCCAAGGGAGCAATGGCCGAGTTCTGCGAGGAGCACCACATCCGGCTCGACCTCGCGTCGATCGCACCCGGAATCAACGGCCAGCGGAACGAGCCAACCAGCATCCTCCACGGCTGAAGCCGCGACTCAAGTACCACTCGAGCGCACGCAGGTGCTGGGTCAAGAGCTTCCTCCGTCATCCGGGAATCCGCACTCGGTCAACAGTCGACGGATTCACCCCTTCTTCATGGTCTACGGCGAAGCCGTCATGCCAACCGACCTCGAACACGACTCGCCGCGGATCGTCCACTATACGGAGGCCGCCAAACGAACTGGCCGCCAAGATGGGCTCGACCAACTGACGGCCTGCGACCTCGCCCGATCGCACCGCTATCTATCGCAAGGGCTCGTCGCTACCACACAGCCGACGGGTGAAAACCCGCGCCTTCCAGAAGGCGACTTGGTGCTACGCCTCATCCAGACAAGAAGGGCATGCACAAGCTCTCCCTCCATGGGAAGGCCGTTTCGCTATCGGGCGCCAGATTGCAACGACGCCTACTACCTCGTCGGCGTCGCGGGGGACGGTGAACTCGACGTCAGCGGCGTGGAATGTAAATCTCCGGAAGTTCTATCCCTAGAACCCCACATGTGTCCTCTCCAGTCGCTATGAATAAAAGAAACGGTTACCACAAAAAAGCGTCTACTCTCCATTCCTTGTGCCACTCGCACTCGTAATTAACAGCGTCATGCTAAAATACAGAAGTCAACCCTTGGTACGGCAAGCACGGCTAAGTAGCGATGTAAGAGCACCGAGTCATTTCAGGTCTTGCATCGCCCACTTAAAACGCCAACCGAGCCCCATCGAGTCGCCTAGCTCGACTGGTTTTACGAACCAAGACATCTGTCCTCGCTTCCCACAGACCGGTCCTCCGCATCCTTGGCAGCGACTAACGGCTAAGTACCACGCCGGGGACGGATACCATTCGTCTCGATCGGACAGGGAAAACGCCAAGTAAGAGAGCATGCCCAGGACTCGCCACGCGACTGACCCACCGGGCCAGGCAGGAGCGACGCGCTAACACAAACGCGCTCAGTCCTCAACCACCCTCGAGTCGCGCCTTGAACTACCAAGTACCACGCTCGGGGACTCAGCCACCCTGCACCGTCACAGACGGAAAACGGTAAAGCAGAGCACTCGAGGAGTCGCTTGACCGGCTCTCCGAGCTCGGGCGAGTCGACTCAACCAACAACACACATGATAAACAACAAAACATCATATTTAAGGTGAAACCCGCAAAAAGGGCGGACGCGCTCGGGGACTCACCCAAAATCAATCCAAAACACGCAAACAAATAGCAAAATGAACACAACGTTCCATTCAATCGCATATCGCATTGTCTCACATTACAAAATATGCCTACTCGGCAGAATCGTTACTAACACTATTCCGCAGCCGGCGATGATGCACCAGCGTCCCGCTCCGGATGAATACGATTACGGGTTCGATGGATAAGTCGTCACCTGGCCCGCCATCGCCGCTGCGGAAGGGCTGCTCGACCTTGAAGTCGCGATGCGGCGCTCGGCGTCGTTCGCGACGACCGCTTCGTATGCGGAAGAAGGTCGCCCATCGCCCAAACACGCCCGAGTACGGCGCACGCCTCCTGCAGCTTAAGAACTTCAGACAGATCCACCGCGCGATGAAGGATAACCACTCGTCACGTCCGAGGTCGAAATTCGGGAAGTGGGCGAGTCCAGACTGAGCCGTCGACGCTCCACGTCGAAAAGCCGACCGCCATGAACTCCACGGCAATGGCGCCTTCTCCAAGTACTCCCACACCTCAATGAGGTCATTGGGAATAACCTCCGTGGCGACATCTCTTGAAGGTAGGCGCGGATGCAAGTCGCCGACAGCGTCGCCGAAGTCGACGAGCATGCTCACGCACTCCTCGCATCAAGAGAACTCGCTTCTTCATGGCTACCAATCATACGGCCTGCTAGATGGAAACAGTTGTGAGCACCACGAAACCACAAAAATACAACCACAAGATCGAAGACGACTCACCGATCAACGGGCGGGCGAGTCGAGAATGAAGCTTTGAAGCGATGTCTTATCGTCCCGAAGCCCAACGATGAGGGCTTCCGACACCTTCCGGTCTTCCTCCGCGCAGAACGGCGGCCTTAGCTCGCCTGCTCGCCGAGCTCGCTTCTTCTTCGCCTCCGCAGTTCGCGCCGAGGTCGGCAATCCTTTGCTCAAGCGATTAACGCAGAACTTCGCCGCCCGCCAAAGGGACAAGCTCTGGCGAGCCACCTCGCTGCGCAGCAATCGCCTGACTCCTTGTTTACTTCTTGAGAGCCCAACTCCTTCTCAGACGCCGTCAGCCAGCAATCGCTCTGCCGACTCCGATTGTAAACCCGCAAAGTTTCAAAGTCAGTTCACACGAAAACAACTCAGTGCCCACCCGCTACAATTTAGCGAGTGCGCACTCGGGGACTGGAGGCTCGAAAATTACTCAGTGCCCACCCGCTACAATTTAGCGGGTGCGCACTCGGGGACTGGTGGCTCGAAAATCACTAAGTGCCCACCCGCTACAATTTAGCGAGTGCGCACTCGGGACCGGACTCAACGCATGAAACAAGTAACTATAAAGAATCAGGCCACGCAAAACACCGACCTGATCCTCGGGACCGGAGGTACTGGATGGCCGCGCCAAGCATGCCGATTGCGCGCGTCCACGGACGCAAGCAGCGCCGGTGTGTGCCCGCGACGTTGGTCAATCTCAGCGTCGGCGGCCTCTGGAGCGGGGTTCGGAGTCACAGCCTCACTCGCCGTGGCCGCCTTGGTCATGAAGCGGGGGAAGGTAGCACCCGCCCCAAAGGAGCTCGCTTCTTCCGGTCTAGGCAACGAAGTGCCTCCCTTCGTGGATGCGGTCGCTTCAACGGCGGGCCCGGCCTTGCTGCCGTGTCGTCGAGACAAACGATGTCATCGCCTTGGCCTTCTTGCTGCCTTCCGTGGAAGCGGCGACCTCATCCACCTTCCTCTTACGGAAGGGTCCTCCCGCTATTGGCGGAGGGCACCTGGCCACCGTCGGGTGGCTCATCTTCTTCACTCCGGTCCCACGACGAGACAATTCAGGAAAAAACATTCAAAATACTAAGAGAGAAAGGCGAAGCCGAGTACACTCACTTGGCGACGGGAATGAAACGCAGCCTGCGCGAAGGCCGTTTTTCCAGCTCGGGGCCAAGCCGGCGATCGAGCCCAGTCCAGGTGCCGGGGCCCAGACACGGACGGTTTCTTTGATGTTGAGGTAGCGGTTGGCGCCTCGGCGCCATGGAGGTTTCCTTGCTAGGAGCTGCGCGACAAGCCTCCTTGCGGCGAGACCGCCACGCCGGGACCCCTTTGCGAGGCGGTCGCCTCACCGGAGCCTTCCTAGCCCGGAGATCGGGCGAAGGGCGGGGCATCGAGGCCAGCGGTGCCTCCATGGATGGTGCGTCTAGCATGGTTGTTGCCGGCCGCCCGTCACCGCCGAGCTATGGGCATCGGAGCTGCTCATTGAGCGGGCGGTGAGGCCATCTTCGGCGGCCGCCCTCCTTAGGGGCCCTCGCCTCTTTCTCCTTCTTCTTCTTCGCGGGAGTGGCCTGACGGAGCGAGGTGGTCTCCGGAAGTTCCTCGTCATCGTCATGACGCTCGAGGCTCCTGCTCGCCTCGAGTTCGCGCTGACGTTGCCCGCGGGTCTTTCGGACCAGTGGGGCGATCTCCTCTTCGGATTCGTCCTCATCATCCTCATTGCCCTTGGCAGGAGGCGACTCGCTTGTGTCCTGGGCGGATGGCCCGGAGCTTTCGTCATCGGCGGGTGGAAGCCACCCTTCCACCACTTGGAATAGCTGCGTTAACATGGAACAAAGGTAGAATTACCGCATCGCATATGCTGATCGCGAATAAGATCAGGTTATTACCGTTGAGCCGGACGCGTGGTGTATGGAGGGAGCCCGCCCGCGCATCCGTATGCCGCTGGGTGATCCTCTTGACGCCAGAGGTAGTCCTCCAGCTTCCACTGGCGAGGCAGGCCTTCGTCGAGTCTTCGGCTTCTGTCTTGGTACATGTAGTGCTCATAGGCGGCGGGACGAGTCGCCGCCCAAGCCAACAGCCAGGCTGTGTTCACCGTCTGGAGCCCTTCTTCTTGCACGCGAATGGTCTGAGCATCTCGTCGACGACCATCCGCTGATCGTCGGGAAGCTTGGCGACCTGAAGATTGCGCGGCTCGGAGCGGTCGGCCGAGTACTGTGGGATCGCCGCCTCGTCCTCCGGGGTCGCCTCGGTCACGTAAAACCAAGACTTTTTCCAGTCGCTCGCTTTGGCCGGCAGCATCAAGTCAAAGAAGGAGGCTTTGGATTTCAGTTGGAAGGTTAAGCCGCCACGGCTAGCATTGTCGCCATCTCGCTCGCTGATCCGTCCATGGAATGATCTTGCCACAAGGGAAAATAGGGCAATTATAGCACTCGCAGAACGCCACAAAGATGGCGAGCTGCTCGATACTATGGGGACCCATCCGAGGGCTGGATCTCGTAGTAGGCGCAGGCCGGAAGAAGAGAAGTGGGAAACCCTAAACCCCGCCGAGGTGACTAGTGAAGCAGATGAACTCTCGCTGCTGGTTCGGTCGTTTCTCCGGCTGCGGGGATTCGCCAGCAGCCGGCCCGCAGGATTCCGGCCTCCTCGAAGGAGGCCAGTTGCGCCCTGGTGCACTTGGATCTACCCCAAGGTTCGGTGGAGAGGGCCATGGCTGAGGATTTGCTTGGAGGTCGGAGGATTGCGGGTCGCGAGATCAACGGGCGAAAGATGTGCGTACTCGGAAGAAATGGTGGGCGGTTGGCTTTCCGATGGCCAACCATTCCCCTTATATAGCGAGAGCTGCCCGCCAAATTAGGGGGCCGTTACCGCGCGATGATTACGCCGAAAGTTACCGTTAAGTTACCTTAACGGCTAGTTTGACCACGCCCGACGGTCCGCCTCCTGCCACTCAGCTCGCTGAGTTATTCACGAGGCCACCCGTTGGTTCGGTACACTCAAACGCGACTCGGTTCGCCGGATTTTTTCCTTTGTACAGAGCCCGCCGACGATTCGATCGATGCCAACTTGAAGCCGATATCCACTCGCCAGCCACCACCCGCCTAATCAACGACGGCCTCGGGACTACGATGGGGATATGCCTCTGGGGTATCTCGCTGGACGTTCCGACCGCCCAAAGGCAGTGGGCCTGCGAACGGCGAGTGGATCAAAGCCCATCGGTACCAAAGCATCGGAGGTCAAGGCCCAGCGGTAGATAGGCCCGGTCGAAAGTTAAACGATTGACAAAGTTGTAACGAATCGGTTGAGATATGTAAACCCTAGGGAGGAAAGCCTATATAAACCTCCTAAGGGGTGAGTAGAGATCGTTCCTCATACACCCAAGCAACTCGCCGCCTAGCCGCCGAGTTCGCCCATTGTAAACACCTCCATAATACAATCTAGCAGGAGTAGGTCTTTACCCTCCGGGGGGCCGAACCTGGGTAAAACCCTGAGTCTCCGCCCTCATCTCGCACCGCAGATGGCTGGCCGCCCTTGCCCTTCGTTCTACTACTCGCTGCCGATTGCAGCATCTGCCGTGGTCATTCCCACGACATTTTTGATATTCTTTGTAAGAGGATACCTGCGTGCTATGTTTCGGTCTAAAACACAATCTCATTTGTGGAACCAATCCTTTTTATGTGTGAGAGCATGTTCAATGGTAGGCGGTTAAGCAGATTCTTATTGGGGGGGGGGAGTACTACCATCATATAAAAAAATTTAAGTGGGGGAGGGAGGGAGGGAGGGAGGGAGAGAAAGTACTACCATCGTATAAAAAAATTATTTAAGTGCGGATTCTTCAACGCTAGATGCTAATCAGGACGCTAAACCATCCGACCGCTAGTGCCTGTTGCCCCCTCGTTCTCAGCTCGTACCGGAAAAAAGCGAAAGCCCTTGACTCAAATTGTTTCGTCGACGCTAGGCCGAACACTGGGATTGTTCCGCTTCACATGGGCATGAGTACAATGTACTACCTCTTTTAATAATATACACTGGTGGAAAAAAGGCCTACAGTCCCGGGCCGCAACTGGCTTTAGTCCTGGTTTTGGGCCCGGGACTGCGAAAACGGGACTAGAGCCCCCCTCCCCTCTAGTCCTGGCTCGCTACGACCCGCGACTGATAACAGCCACGTGGCTGTTTCAGCGCCGCGGGGGGCGGAAACCCTCTAGTCCCGAGCCGTAACATCACCCAGGACTAAAAGGTTTCCTGCCGCGACAGAGAATTGTGTGTTTCTCTGCCGCGGCAGAGATTGTGTATTTACTTTTTTTGCCATTTCGTTCCTTTTTTGTTTTGTGTTTCACTATAATTCAAACATATATTTCAGTATACTTATTATACGCTACTACATACACACTACACATCGATGCATTTATATAATTAATCGATCCCTTGCAAGTATGCATATAATCAATCATATCAAAAGGAAGAAATGTTTTGAAATTACATGGTCATTGATGAATATATATATCATATCAGGTATATGAAGATTACTAAGGCAAATCGAGTTACATGTCATCCGCATAATGCTCTCCATGTACATCAAGGACTTCCTTCGTCATAAATCCCGCCAGCTCCTCTTGAATTGCTCTTATGCGCTGATCTGGCTCTAGTTTCTCCCGCAAATCATAAATATAATGTGAGTCAACTTTCCGCTCACTGGTCAACTTGCAGATGTACTCACAGACGTAGTATCCACATAAATGAGTCCCCGGTGGCTGCTGTAAACTTTTCACCATTTTATAAGTTAACTCCTCTTTGAATGGACCTGGTATTTTCTGTCTGAACCGTGTCCAACACCTGCTCGGCAAAGAAAATGAACAAAGGAGTTATTATTTACTTGATATCAGGAAATGAATGAAAGAGGACGATATAATGCGATAATGATTGAAATTACTTATGGAGCATTGCTTTCATGTCGCTCCACTGTTCTTGGTCCCAACTTAATGAGTCGTGGACTTCAACTAGGGAGTTGTCAACTTGAATGTTTAGCAAGATCCAGTGGAATCTGCGGACGTTTACATAAGCATACATGCATAGCTCATCCAGTAAGCAAAAATAAAATATGTACAAGATATAAACACTCACTTGAAGTTGTAAGAAAATAGTATTTCCTTAACAAAATTATTCTCGGTTAAGAACCTGCACAGGTCTTCCTCCACGTCCTTGGACGATTCTTTAACATATATTCATTAACGATATATGGGTCAATGAACCCAACGTCGTATCTTCTAGCTCTTTTGCATTCAAGCATCTTCATTCTGCAGAATATAATATTATCATACAAAAGGATATATAGTTAGGATAATATATTAAATGCAATGAACGAGCTGAGCTACAAACTTAATTATAGAAATAAATCACTTACAGACAGTAGCAACCAATGATAGATTTGTCGAGGGCGCGCTGGTTGTATAATTGAAACAGTTCGGTCATTTAAACTTGTATCAAGTATGGTTTGAAGTGATGCTCCTTTCTAACGTTCACCGGAAACCAATCTTTCTGATGCTTTTTTTTCTGCTTGCGGCATGTACCATTCGTGCATATTTCGCATATGTGTGGATAGACGTGCGAGCTCCTCATTACTGACTAGAGGATCCCCTTGGACATACCGCCGTACTATCTGACCCACTGGCGTATCTTCATATCCTAAATATTTACCAAGAGACATATTTGCTTCGGTAGCAAGTGCTTTGGCCTACGATACAGTGATTCCCATAAGTGCAGCATTATTAAGGGCTCTGGGGTCCATTATTTGCATGTCCATATCCATTTCAGCTCTGAAGGCCTTGTCGAGGTCTGAAATGACTTTGAGCAGGGCGGCCGATTTATTCTTCTGTGCTTCGAGCTGGACAACTTGCTTCCCGCTTTTTGCACTTGTGATTTTTTTCTTCTTTGCTTGCTTAATAATCTCCCGGTCATAGTCTGATTCCAGATTCATCGATATCTGGGATGGTTGCTCAAGAAAGGACTTAGCCTACTTTTTGGTTTTTTCATTATATACCGGCTTTGGCTCAGGATTTTTGGGTGCAAAATGCGCCTTAACTTGGGCAGCCACATCTGCATTAGTTTCCTCATCGGTCTTGTCATAAGGTCTCTTTGGAAGAGCCGACGGGATGTCGAATATCTTCGCCGTTTGACCTTTATTCGATGTGGGGCACGGGGGACCGTCGAACTTCCGTTTCTTCGACGAGGTAGTAGTATTGCATGGAGGCGGAGGCGGAGATCGAGTATTACGCGGAGGCGGAGATCGAGTTGATGTACTCCTGCTGCGGCGATCGTTAGCGGGGCGAGGTGGACTTGGATTCCTCGGAGTCGGTGGCCTTGGCGCCGAGCCTGGAAACTTGATGTACCTCTTATTCCATAGAATGATGTTGCGCTTGACATCTCCTAGTTTCGTAAGGCCTTCAGGCGTAGCGATTTCAATCTCTAGATCCGCAAAATCCTCCACTATGTCATCCACCGTGACACGAGCATAGCCTGGTGGAATCGGAAGTGAATGGTGGAGTGCTCCGGGTAGACAAGGTAAAGCAGTGCCGATCGCCACCTTGAAGGACAGGTTGTTCATCGGCTGATGTAGCTCACATTGTGCCATCTCTCTGACGTCATCCACAGGGTAGTGAGGAGCCGGTGCATCATCCAGCAGTGCTTGATCATCAGCCCGGACCTCCGTGGAAGCCAAGCTGCTTCTCCGCTGGCTAAGATCCAATGCAGGATCATCAGCCCGCGGGTGAGTTGATGCATGAGGTTCTTCAGATCAGCTAGGTCCTTCTCTACCCTGGATATCCGGTCTGCCTTCCGGTCCTTCTTTCTCTGACGGTTTCTGTAACTGGCATCGTACTGAGGAAACCCTTTCTTCCACGAGACACCGACGCCTTTGCCTCGTGTTCGTCCTCCCTTTTCAGGATTCCCTAGGGCACGTGTCAGCTCGTCGTTCTCTCTCTTGGGACGGAAAAATCCCAATTGAGCATCGTTTATTGCTTGAATAAGGTCTTGGGAGGGTTTTAGAATTTTATCATGAAATAATGTCTTCCCTGTTTCTGGGTCCAAGGATCCCCCGTGCCCGTACCACCAGTGCTTTGACCTCTCGGGCCATCCATCATGCAGGTGATGCCTCTAGCCCTCATGTTCTTCTCCATAGTTTCCCACTTAGGGACGACACTCTTGTAGCCACCTGTCCCCATTTTATGATGGTATTTCTTGTTGGCAGCATTTAACGTGTTATTTGCCAACTTTGCCTTTGCTTTATCAGATTGCTTGTACTGTACAAAATCGGGCCACTATTCTCTCAACTTCTCGTTTACTCCTTTAAAGTCTGGGGTTTTCTTTTTCACGACATATTTCGCGTATAAACTTTTCTTGTGGTTCCGGTATAGTTCACCCATCTTGCTCAGAGCCCACTCCTTCACTTTCGCTCTATTTTCAAGCCCACCCGGCCTTGGGGTAATACCATCTACCTCAAATTCTTCATACTCTGGAGGTAATATGAAATGCGCTATGAGCTTCTGCCAAAGGTCATCTTTGGCATCATCGGTGACATAGCTAGATTCTTCACCGGATTTCTTTGACTGATTCCATTTTTGGATGGTGATCGGCAGGTTGTCCCTAACAAGCACCCCACATTGATTTATAAACATCCTCCGGTGCTTCTCTGAAGCAATCGGTTCACCATCATCATCTATTTCTTCGATGGTGAACCTCTGATTACCATCCAACTTTTTGTTCGACCCTCGTTTTGTTCGAGCTGTCGATTGCTTCGATCTGGTGGGCTAAAAGAAGAAGAGAGAGTGATTAATATATATCTAGATCAGTTAATGAATAGAGGTAACACGAGACTTTATATATATGTACCTCGCCGGATCCTGTCGAGGGGCCATAATTATTGTTGTTATTTGTTTGCCCTTCGTCCATCCGGTCTTCCCCTTGGTACATTAGGTTTTCCTCTAGTCCATCACCGGATGGATTCAGATATGAGGATATCTCTTCCTCGAGCAAAATATCTTCGTCGGTATTAATATTAAGAGGAATTTCACGTCTTATCATGCCCTGAGGAAAACCTTCACCAATGCGACCAGGATCTTCGGATGGATCCATGACTTAATTATCTATAACAAAAAGAGAGTTAAATAGGTTAGAAAAAACAATAATCCTAATAACTAAAATATTATAATCCTAATTATAATAATCCTAATATTATTTGTGCTAAAACAATAATCATAATAACTAAAACAAAAAAATAACCCTAATAAAACAATATAATCCTAATAATTAAAATAAAAAATAACTAAAACAATAATCCTAATCCTAATTCTAATATTTTAATTAAAACAATAATCCTAATATAAAACAAAAAACCCTAATATAAAAAAACTATAGAAAAAACTATAACAAAAAACCCTAATAAACCTAATTATAATAATCCTAATAACTAAAACAATAACTAATCCTAAAAACTATAGAAAAAATATAACAAGAAACTTAAAAAAACTATAAAAAGTACTAACATTTCCTAATAATATAATAATAATATAAATACTAACAATAACATTTATACAAAACCTAAATATTACTACTACTACTAATAATAATAATAAATATTACTACAAAAACCTAAATATACTACTAATTAATACTAGACTAATTATACAAAAACCTAAATATATAATTAATACTAGTCTATATAATTAAATAACCACCTCCGACGAGGTGGGAGGCCGGAGGAACAACGGCGCGGCGAGGCGGTGCGGCAGGGCAGGGCGGCATGACACGGCGGGGCGGCGACACGACGGCGGCACGGCAGCGACACGTCTGTGGCGGTGACACGGCAAGGCGCGAGGCTCGGCGATGCGGCGTCACGGAGGCTCTATGGTGCGGAGGGCGTGGGAGATTAGGCGGCGACGCTGAATCGCCACGGCAACACCTCCCTGCGTCGATGGCGCCTTCGTCTTTCGCCGTCGTCAAATCTTGCTAAGTCTTTGGTGGCGCGCCCGAGCGGCCAGCGTGGTATATAAAGGGTCACCCCTTTAGTCCCGGGCTAAGACACGGGACGGGACTAAAGAGTCTTTATAAATTATTTCATTTGTAAATTTTGTTTTTTAATTCAAATCAAATATAAAACTTTGGAAAATCATATCTTTTATTGTAATAATCCAAATAAAACAAATAATATGTCTATTATTATTATTAGAAAAATATAAAGAATCTTAATATAATATCCATTTATCTGTTTGCATCATTTATAAATTATTTCATTTGTAAATTTCTTTTTTAATTCAAATCAAATATAAAACTTTGGAAAATCATATCTTTTATTGTAAAAATCCAAATAAAACAAATAATATGTCTATTATTATCAGAAAAATATAAAGAATCTTAATATAATATACATTTATCTGTTTGCATCATTTCTAAATTATTTCATTTGTAAATTTCTTTTTTTAATTCAAATCAAATATAAAACTTTGGAAAATCATATCTTTTATTGTAAAATTCCAAATAAAACAAATAATATGTCTATTATTATCAGAAAAATATAAATAATCTTAATATAATATCCATTTAGTCTTGGTTGTAGTCACAAACCGGGACTAAAGATATTTCCCGCCATTTCCCACCGCTTCCCGCCAAGTTTTCCCGCTCTTTCTTTCCACGAGAGCTTTTAGTCCCGGATGTAGTCACTAACCGGGACTAAAGATATTTCCCGCCATTTCCCAAAGCTTCACGCCAAGTTTTCCCGCCCTTTCCCTCTATATCTAGGGCGATCGCGCCATGGCTATCCACACATCCACACCTTCCTCTCTTAGAACAATGGACAACACCTACTGGGCCATTCTGACCCTCGAGGAGACCGAGGCGCTGTGCGCCTCCAACTACCCTTGTCCGCCGGGCTACCGGCCGCCCGCCGGCTGGATGATGAGCGTTGGAGGGGTTCCTGTCCCTCCTGTCCCTCAAGGTTTCACAAACCACTTCTACCACGAGCTCACGCCGGAGCAGCGGATGGATCCCTAGTGGGATCCCGACAACTATGACACCTGGAATGCCTTCTTCGCTAATAGGCGGGAAAGGGAGCTCGCCAGGTACGAGGGTGATGGCCTGCCCCCGGTGAACCACAACGAAGCCGGCCGTCGTCTATGGTGGGCGAACCGTATTATCATCGGAGTGATGCGCTACATCGCCGGGGGAGACCATCCTCGCATGCGGTGCCTATGAGTCCACCCGCCACATAGCCACAAAAAGGCCCCACACTGGCCCGGCGGTAGCGGCATCGTCTTCTAGGAGACCCCTCCCCCGCCCGCCGTGAATCCGAGGCTGGAATGGCCCCTGGTATATGCCATGGCTGGGCTGAGGATCCTCGGAGTGGCAGGTGACGATGACGATGATGATGACAATGACGAAGAAGACCCTGAAGCTGCGTACTGTAGGACTATGCATGATTATGACTAAAGGGGGCGACTTTAGTCCTGAGTGTTAGCTAGTCCCGGTTTGTCTCGGTTTTTAATATTAATAAATGTCTTGAGTGTTACCTAAATATGAAGATGTTGTATTTAGAGGAAAAGGCCTATAAATAGAGCAGGCTGGATCGAGCAGCCTATAAATAAAGGGAAATGCCTATAAAGAGAGGGTTCATCTTTAGTCCTGGTTGGAGAAACCAACCTGTTGAAGGATTATGCGAACTAGGCAGCAACACTAATAATAGGGGTGAGTGTCGACATTATGTCGTGCGGCTTGTACCTTGTCCCAGATGGTGTCACCAACCTGGACTAAAGATGAACCTTTAGTCCCGGTTGGAGACACCAACCGGGACAAAACATGAGTCAGCACTAATAATAGGGGTGGGTGTCGACATTATGTCGTGAGTGTCGACATTATGCCGAGATGCTTGTACTATAAATAGGCATCCTTGTGAGTCCAGTCCTCCAGCCAGTTTGAGGCATCTCCAAGATGGTTTTCGAGAGCAGGGACACCACTACGGCCAGTTTGGGGAGATGCTGAGCCTAGTCCTCCGGCATCTCCAAGAAACTGGTCATAGAGGCACTCCCTAATATGTGAAATTAGTTAGCTCCCAGGCGTATTGATCTAGTTAGAGAAGTTACAAGCTGCAAGATGGTTTTCGAGAGCAGGGACACCACTACGGCTAGTTTCAGGGAGATGTCGCCGGAGTCCAGTCCTCCGGCATCTCCAAGAAACTGGTCATAGAGGCACTCCCTAATATGTGACCTCACACGTTTGGAGATCAGATCTTAATGGTAAGTATGAATCGGGTCTAAAGGCCCTCCTTTAGTCCTGGTCCAGCCACAAAACGATACTAACACACTCAAGATTGTTTGCAGACAACACTATAAAAATGGACAGATGGAGCATCTTCACTCATAAAATGTTACAATTATTACATATCATTTCTTCGCGTGTGTTCCTTTCTGATCCCGTCGTATCCATGGAGCATCTTCATTCATTAACATGATGCTTGGGTCATCCTTCACCGCGAAGGGCGAAATTTCATGAAACTTATCACAATCTTCTGACATGTCTATCTTGTCCTCCACTCCCACGATGTTTCTTTTTCCTAAAATAACTTTGTGGCGCTTTGGCTCATCCTCTGATGTATTCTTTTTCTTATTTTTTCTTTTTCTAGGTTTGGTAGACATGTCCTTCACATAGAAAACCTGAGTCACATCATTGGATATACGAATGGTTCGTCTAAGTACCCAAAATTGTTGAGATCCAACGATGTCATTCCGTATTTCTTGTCTACCTCAACCCTTCCTCCTATCAGCTTGACCCATTTGCACCGAAACAAGGGGACCTTAAAAGTAGGTCCATAGTCAAGTTCCCATATATCCTCTATGTAACCATAATATGTGGTCTTTGACCCATTATTGTCTATTGCATTAAAGCGGACACCACTGTTTTGGTTGGTGCTCTTTTTATCTTGGGCTATCGTGTAAAATGTATACCCATTTATCTCGTACCCTTGAAAAGTCTATATAGTCGAAGATGGTGACCTAGACAACAAGTATAGCTGATCTTCAAGAGTGTTGTTTTTGATGAGATGTTGCAACCAACCGCCGAAACTCTTCATGTGTTCATCTTTAATCCAAGAGTCATGCTTTCCAGGGTTGTTGGAGCGTAAGATTTTCTTGTGTTCCTCGATATATGGGGCTGCCACATCTGTACTTAGACCAAACCTTAAACTCCTTGCGTTATCTGCAAAGTCCGGGTACTTTCTATCAATTTTTCTCCATTGCGACCCATCAGCGGGGTGTCTCAACATCCCGCCTGACTTACGTTCCTCTTTATGCCATCGCAACAACTTGGCGTGCTCTTTGTTTCTAAATAAGCGTTTCAATCGTGGTATTATAAGAGCATACCACATCACCTTCGCAGGAACCCTCTTCCGGGGGGGCTTGCCCTCAACGTCACCAGGGTCATCTCGTCTAATCTTATACCGAAGTGAAGTGCATATCGGGCATGCATCCAAATTCTCATACTCCTCGCCGCGGTAGAGGATGCAGTCATTAGGACATGCATGTATCTTCTAAACCTCTAAACCTAGAGGGCAGGCAACCTTCTTTGCTTCGTACGTACTGGCGGGCAATACGTTATCTTTTGGAAGCATATTCTTTATCATTTTTAGCAACTTTTTAAATGAGAAGTCAGGTATAGCACACTCAGCCTTCCATCGCAACAATTCCAGTGTGCTATCCAGCTTTTTCAGACCATTTTTGCAATTTGGGTACAACAACTTTTTGTGATCCTCTAACATGTGATTGAACTTCTCCCTATCCTTTTCAGTTTCACAATCTCTTCGTGCATCGGCAATGGTCTAACCAAGATCATCAGCGGGTTCATCATGTGTCTCTTCTTCATCCTCCCCTTCAGCATCCCCCATGGAAGTATCTCCGTACTCAGGGAAACCATGATAGTTGTCATCCTCCTCCTCTTCTTCATTCTCTTTCATTATAACCCCTCTCTCTCCGTGCTTGGTCCAACAATTATAACTGGGCATGAAGCCGGACTTCAACAGGTGGCTGTGAAGGGTTTTTGAGTCAGAGTAATCCTTCTAATCCCTACATCCATTACATGGACAGAATACAAAACCATTGCGCTTGTTTGCATCAGCAACACGGATGAATTCATGCACGCCATTAATGAACTCGCCAGAGCGTCGGTTAGTACCGTACATCCATTCCCGGACCATCTGCATTATACTAAAAGTATATCAAAAACCATTACACAATATGATAAAATTATTACAAGTTATATTGAGATCTTCTAGAGCATTAATTTTGAATTTTGAAAAATTTACATGCACCAATTTGTGAATTGGAGAAAACAACCAACATGATAAATGTGGAGTTTTTTATTATTGTTCTATCAGTGAAAACCTCATTCCATTCTAAGCTCTGAAACTCTAAAATTACACATTTCAATTTTCAGTAACTATGTGCCTAATCAAAATTTGTTACACATATATATCAAAATCCTTCTAGCTACTTTTATAGCATGCATGCATTGATCCATATCTCTATACTTCTAGAGCATTATAGAGCTAAAGTAGCAATAAGAGATGAAAGAATGAAGTTCTAAGCTTTTAAAGCTTTGGATTTAGGTGTTGCAAAGTAAATCTTGACAAATCTTGAGAAAAAATGGCATAAACTCCCTTGCTTCTTTGAAAAAAATGGCCACCATATGCTTTAGGACAGGAGGACAAGAAGCAGAATATATAGTGGTGGACAACTAGTCTCGGACCGTGATACGACCCGGGACTAATAGTCCACGAAAGGACCAGCTGACCTGCTCCAGGTTATTAGTTCCGGGCCGTATTACGAACTGGGACTAATGACCTGGTCTGGCCCGGGACTAGTGACTATGGCCGTTTTTAGCCGTTAGAGGCCTCACGGCCTGGGACTAGTGCTCCCACTAGCCGCGGGGGCTGTGCTAGGCCGGGACTGCTGGCCTTGTTCACGTCAAACCGAAGGTGGTTTTTCCAGTAGTGATATTCCCGCTGTTTGGAAACATAAGATGTTTTATGTTTGTAAAGTAAATGTATACATACATCTTTTAATATATAGATTTATTTGAACCTACTTGTTAAAAGATGTCTAGATATATTAGCTTCACTAATCTAAAACATTTTATATTTTTAAATGGAGAGAGTAGAATGTTTTGACAAACTAAATCAGATTAAGTAACATTCCTTTTTACGTAGGTGAAAGTTCTTGGAAATTGCAACAAGTTGTCGGCTCGTATGCGCTACACCAAATTTAGATTTTAGCATCTTGGAAACGTACCTAACACACGGTTAGCGTCATGGGGTTTAGCGGCCCTTTTTCTTTGAAGGAGCCGAAGATACTCCAGAATCTGCAACGACATATTTTCATAACGGCCTTATGGAAACATGCACAGAAAAAAATTACAGAAAAGAAAAATCCTTCTATACTGATTTATTCCTTGTAGAAGCAGACCGAACAATCTCTTATGATAAAGTGTAAAGTTAAATGGTCTTTCCTATAACAAACTCATAGAATGAAAGGTTTTTATCAATAACTTTATAGTCAGAGGTAGCATTGCCATCAAAATCAATGATGATGTTGGCAACTACTTTCAGACTACAAAGGGACTAAGACAAGGTGACCCACTATCGCCAATGCTATTCAATATAGTGGGCGATATGTTATCTATCTTGATTGAGCATGCTAAGTCTGAGGGTTAAATTGAGGGTGTGATTCTCCACCTTGTGAATGGGGGATTATCTATACTTCAAGATGCGGATGATACAATTTTTTTTATGGAACATGATCTCGAAAAGGCCAAGAACCTGAAACTCGTACTTTTAGCTTGTGAGCAACTTTCTGGATTAAAAATTAACTTCCATAAAAATGAACTGTTTTGTTTTGGCGAGGCCTAGGAGATGGCTGACCATTATGATGAGTTTTTTGGCTGTGGTCACAGAGTTTTCCCGATCAGATATTTGGGCATCCCGGTACATTACCGAAGGCTGACAAATGCTGAGTGGGAAATTGTTGAGAAAATATTACAGATACGTTTGAGTAGTTGGAAGGGTAAACTTCTCTATATAGGGGAAAGATTGGTGCTAATCAACTCAGTACTTAGTAATATGGTGTTATATATGTTACCCTTTTTTCAACTACCAAAAAGTGTCTTAAAAAGGTTCTTTTGGCAGGAGGATAATGAGAAAAAGAAATATAGGCTGGCTAAATGGAGTGTGTTGTGTCGACCCAAAGAACAAGGTGAGCTTGGTATTCATGATCTGGAGATTAAGAATACATCCCTACTTAGTAAATGGCTCTTCAAGTTATTAAACGGGGAAGGGATTTGGTAGACTATTATTAAAAGAAAATATGTTGTTTCAAAAGCATTGTCCCAAATAGTTTGGAAACCTGGCGACTCTCACTTTTGGGATGGTCTGATGGCGTCTAAGAATCATTCTCTATGTTTCGGTATATTTTCTATTAATAATAGGGCCCAGATAAGATTCTGGGAGGATAAATGGCTAGGTAATGCTACCTTCCGAGAAGAATATCCCGCGTTATATTCCATTATCCGTTATAAGGAGGAAACGGTTGCCGCAGTGTTGGAATCATTTCCACCAAATATAACATTCAGAAGGGACCTAATTGGTGCTAGACTCGACTCTTGGATCATGTTGCTATATCGACAGGCACATATACAATTGTCAGACAACCCTGATAAATTCTGATGGAATCTAACTAAGAATGGTCTCTTTACTATTAGCTTTTTGTACAATGCTTTAGCTCAGCCGGCTATCCTAGTAGTAGATAATAGGATGATCTGGAAGATAAAGATACCTCTTAAAAACAAAATATTTGTTTTATACCTTCGCTGAGGGATTATTCTTACAAAAGATAACCTTATTAAGCGAAACTGGCATAGAAATCCTGGGTGCGTGTTTTTTCACCAAGATGAGACAATCAAACACCTTTTTTATAATGCAGTTTTTATCGGTCTATATGGTCAATCACCCAACCAGCTTCGGGCTTGTATCCATCACGTAGTGTTGCCAACGTTTTTGGGATTTGGTTACATGGTATTGATAACAAGTACAAGATTCTTTTTTGGGTCGGAGCGATCGCCATTATACGGTCGCTATGGCTATGTAGAAATGATAAGGTTTTTAATGATATAAATTATTCTCTCCTGCAGGTTATCTATGTACGCATACCCTTCGAGCTTGGTCGACATTGCATCGTACGGAGCATCGCGACCTTTTTATAGAGGCATGCACGCGGCTGGAGGATACGACACGAGACTTATTTACCAGACATGGATGGCAGCATAATCTTCGGATAGACTTGTCCTATGCACCCTAGATGTTATTGCAATTTCTCATTTTGATATATAACTTTGGCTGTACCTTTTATTTCTAGTTGGACCTTTTAGACTGGTATCGGCTGTGTGTATCCTAGATATGTAGAGGTCGGGTGTAATACTTACTTCAAGTAATAAAAGTGCTCTTTATCGAAAAAAAACATACCGAACACCATGAAGACAACACCCAAAGTTTAGCTTCTCTAAAAATGACGCCTTCAAGAAGAAAACAATGCACAAGCACCGTCCCGTGCACTATCATCGCCCGCTCCTAGATCATAGGTTTTTACCCTAAAAAAGGCATTGCTCATAAAACAATGCCTTCAACCACGCCATAGCCAGACATAACCAATTAAGTCCATACCTTGAATTTTTACCCTGCAAGATGAGACTTTAAACTTCACCTGTGCTATTGTCCCCACTTACAAGCCGCTGCTCCAAGTTACGGACCACCAAGCCAATTCCTCAATACTAAGACTCAAACTACCATTACTAGTGCTCATATCCTGGATGTCATGACATCTTGCATATGAGACTTCATCATAAATCATCAAAGATGTGTTTCCTCATGGTAATAGATAGCAGAGCTTCGCGAAGCTCCCTCTGACACCAAACGGTCAAAAAAATATGGGTGCCCACGACCGAATTTTATCGATCATGCTATCTCCAAGCATAGGACTCTCATAGAAGTTCGCCAGCGGAGCCTTTCGGAACTCGGCACTCCAAGCCAGATCCACGAGGGCATGCATCAAGCAGATCCCGGACTTCACGCGGAAGGAACCCTAGGACCACCTGCCTTTATTGGGCAGATCGGCAGGCCCCCACGCCGCTGCCTGCCGGCCGACCTGCTTCGGCGAAAGAGGATCCAAGCCAACAAATAACCACGTGCACACGCCATCCCGCTGGTAGCCATACCGAGCAGAAGATGTACGACACGACGCCACAACAAGGCCGCCAGCGTGCACCACGCCTCCTTCCCACACACCTCCGGGAGACCGATTGACGAGGTTTAATCTCATCAATGCCCATTGTTATGGACTTGGGTTTTGGAGAAGATGGGGATGCTGGAGATCGTGGCACGGTTAACAGACAAGCAACTAGGGGACACGAGATTTACCCAGGTTCAGGCCCCGGAGGAAAACCCTACTCTGCTTGTTTGCTCTTGATTACGGTGAACCGAAGATTACAGGTGCGTGATTCGATCTGGCGTGGAGGTGCGTTCGAAGTATGAGTCGAGAGATCTAGGGCGTGCCCTCCGGCCTTTATATAGACTTAGGCAGGTCCGGGCATAGTCCTAGTCGGTTACAAGTTCTAGGGTTTTACCCTTTAAATTTCCTATCTAGGCTAGTCTTGCTCTCCAAGGATCCGAGGCGTCATGGGCCTTGGCCACCGAAAATCTTCATGGGCCAGCGTATGTCTCTGTGGGCCTTCCTTGGCTGGACCAGGTATCTTTGAAGTCATGTACCCGTAGGGTATAACCATGTCGATAGTCCCGGTGATCGGTCGAATCGTAGATTCGGTGAGGACTCTTCAATCCTTCAGTGCAACTAGGTGTTAACAATATATGTGTAGGGATTGTTGATACATGTGCACGACTCACTGACGGATCGGGTCGATTAACATCTTAGGGCGAAACAACATGATCTTCGTGGTTGAGTCCCTTAACTTAAACCGGAACATATCTTTGGCGTAATTCGACTCGACTCGGGCGGAGGACTTACGGAGTAGAATTCCGGTGTTTTTAATTGATGTACCCAGCGTCGTCGGGATTTTTCATCACTTTGTTGGCATGGATTCATACTAGCGAGCGCCTTGATCGTACGTTGCCAGGCCATCAGATGATATCTGCAGGTCTTATCTTTGCGTCGCAGACGCAGCATCCGAACATTTGTCACCACGGAGGTGCTTCGGGTGGCCAAGGTGATTGTCGCTCACTCAACGTTTTGTTGGGGCAGAGTTGCCAAAAAGTTTTTGCGTGCTGATCCGAAAGATCGCAGTCAAAGATTTCATAGGGTGCGCGACCAGCGCTCCCTATGGGAGTAGCCCCCGAGTGTCTGTTCGAGTCGTAGACTCGAGCAGAGACTTTAGTCCAAGCATTGTTTAGTTGTTAAGTCCGTAGGACTCAAATTTTTTTGGATGATTAAATCCATCCTCCCTATGGGAGTAGCCCCCGAGTCCATAGTGGAGCCGCAGACTCGACGTAGGACTCGAAGAAATACTTTGTCGTTATTCATCTTTCGGGTGCGTGGTCAGCGCTCCTGATAGGAGTAGCCCCCGAGTATTTAGTCGAATCGAAGATTCGAGTGAGTACTCTTAGCTCTTAGCTGTGGAGCCGAAGAATCGTAATTGGTGCTAGTATAGCTTTTGATGACATCAGTGCTGACGATCGATGACCTCAAACGTCTGCTACGCCAGAGATGACTTGACTGGACGAACATGTGTCCCACTTGCTGACTTTGAATTGACCGGTCGCAGGCGTGAGATAATCTGGCGTCTCCTCGATTTTCGTAGCGTAGTGGGCGGCGTGGTAATGACGATTCGTTGTGGTGTTGACACGTGTATGCGGCCGATCTGCCGTTGGCGTTAGGTCTTCTATATGAGCGGCTGCCATGCGTCGTCTTATTATTATAATCATTGAGGGGAACCGTGGTTTGTTTTCACCGCACCAGTTCTTGTGTTTCACTGCCTCCTTGCGCTCGAGCGATTCTTGCTTCGCGCTGGGATTTCCTTCCACATTTCCGTCATCCTTTGTATGTTTTCACTGCCGGCGCCGCCGTAGAGTGATGGGGAAACCGAAGAAGTCTTCATCTGCGGTTGGGACCAGCGCCGCCGTAGGAAAGAAAGGCGCCGCCGCTTCTCGCGTCATCGATGGTGGCTGGCGGCGATCAGAGACGCGGGAGAGCGATCTCCGCAAGCTGCGCGAGCGGGGCTTGATCCCGGAGGACAGGGAGGCCGTTAAACTTCCTGGCAATGAGGTAATCCCCCGTCCCCCATCTGGGTACCGGGTTATGTTTGTCGCCTTCGTTTTGCGTGGGTTTTCGTATCCAGTCCATGACTTCCTTCGTGGACTGCTCTTCTTCTATGGGGTTCAGCTGCATCATCTGTCTTCCAATTCTCTTCTCCACATTGCTTGTTTTATCACTTTTTGCGAGTGCTGGCTTGGCATTGAGCCGCACTTTGGCCTCTTCCGGAACCTCTATTCCGTGAAGAGGCAATCTGGTTCGGATGGTGTGTATCCCATTGGGGGTTTCATCATATCTCTTAGTCCCAATCTGCTCTTCTTTTCCTTTTCCATGTCCGAATCATCCGATCTTGGCGAGGCGATGGTTTTATATCCAGCGACTCCGTAGTGCCGGGCAAGATTTTGGTCTTATTCCTTTGACCCCTCCCAAATGATTGAGAAGAAAAGGTCTTGGAAAAACCAAATCTTAGGCGGTGAGGTGGCCTGTCTGTCGGGTGGAGGATCTCAAGCGATTCCTGAGAAGGAGGTGAACGGTGTGGACATCATCCGGACGTTTCTTGAGCGTCGGGTGCAGCCTCTCCAAGCGAGGGCGCACCCGATGTTTCTTTATTCTGGGCGCCGTGATCCGACGAGGGTTTCGAGTGAGAAAATCTCTGAGGTGGATCTGGACAAGGCTCTTCACGCGCTGCTGAAGTTCAAGGCCGAAGAAGAAATCCCGGGGAAGTCGCTGACTCCTCCCTTTTCTTCGACGTTGGTCGTACCAAAGGTGTAGATTTGCGCACGTAGTGCTCCCCCCTTTTTTTCGGCTCTGTATTTGTTTCCTTTGTTTGCTAACAAAGTTCCTTCTTATTTTGTAGAGCTTCAAGGTGCCGGGGATGGTACCACCATTGCCCGAAAGGTATCCGAATGCCCCGGATAATGAAGCGGTTGATTCCGTGTCCGAGCTACCGTCAGCGCTATCTCCAGCGGAGGATGCCGACGAGTCGAGTGAGGACCATTCGCGCAAGCGATCACGGAGCTCCAGCGAGTCTTCGGATGCCTAGACTCCTCTGACTCCCAGAAACCCTCTGGGCCTTGAGCGTCATGATGATGTTCATGGAGGTTCTTCCTCTCCCCTTCCTGCCATTCCTGTGCGGGCTGTCGCGCCACACTCGCCAGCAAAGCGGAAGAAGGAAGAAAAGAAGAAGGATAAGAAGGAAGAGAAGAAAGAGGAGAAGAGGGCCCGAAGGGCTTCTCCTATCTTCAACCTGAGCGCATTGGGCTCGTAAGTTTTCTTGTTATACTGTTGTCCTTGTTCCTTCGTGAATTTTGCACTTGTGCTGATTGGCTTGTATGCAGGCAATCCTCCCATGATTCCTCCAGTGATGGGGAACGGGAGATGATGGGGGAGTCGAAAATTGTGTCTCCTCCACCTCAAACGGTGGCGACTTCGGGCGACGCGCCTCCGGATCCTCCGTTGCAGGAGGTGCAGGTGGTTGCGCCTCAGAATTCCGCGGGCGGTCCTTCGGGGTCATCATCAGAGCATGTAAGTTTTTCCTGTCTCATGGGGGGAGCCCCCGAGTGTCTTCGTGTGCGAATCTTGTTTTTACTCCTTTGCGTTGGGCGTAGCCCCCAAGCCCTTTTCTTACTGACTTTGCTTTTTCTGCGGCCTTTTGTGCAAGAGGCCAAGCGGCTTGTGCAAGAGCGCCTGGTGCTGGAGGCGAACCTTCGGCAGCTTCAAGGTATCTATCTGACTTTTCTCCTATGTATCCTGGTTTAGTTCTTTGACATTTGTTTGTTTGGAATGCAGAGGAGCATAACAAGTCTCTCCGTGAGGTTGACGCTCTCAAGAAGAGCCTTGGTCAATCGGAGCAGAAGGCCGGAGCCGCCGTTGGTGCGAAAGAACGCCTTGAGCTGGAGCTGTCTAAGGCAGCCGAAGCGAAAGGGCGTCTGCAGCAGGAAGCCGCATATTGTGAGGAGCAGCTGGCCACGGTTGCGGCTGTTCGCGAAAAAGAGGTGGCGGCGAAGCTCATGGCTGCTGCCAAGGCTGTTTCGGGTGAGTACTAGTTTTGTACTTTTTCCTTTTCCTTCGGGTCTTCTTTTATGTCGCTTTTCTTCATGTCTTTCTTATTTTTGTCTCAGATGCCGCAGGCATCGAGTTCGACCGCGGTGCTCTGGAGCACGGTAGTGCTCTAGATGATGCCACTGCGGCGGTCGAATACCGCTGCAGCACCGTCGTCAACTCCCTTGCCAAGGCGAAAGAGGTCCTTGGGCGCTTCTACAAGGAGCTTATCCCGAAGGGCGCAGCCCTTGACGATGTGGATGCTCTAGCGGAGGCTCTATCGGCGGCGCTGCGCGCTCTAAGCGCAAGCGAAGGCATCGGCGTCGTCGGGCTGGCGATGGCCATGGCGGCTGGAGCGGAGCTGGATCTGCCCCAGATCACTTCTCGGATGCCGACGGCTGCGGATGGATCTGAGGTAGCCTTTGCTGCCTATTCTGCTCGCTGCAGGCGATATGAGTCCAAGCTCATTGATTTATTGTGCAGTATGCGCCGCGCAGAGGTGGGGCCAAAGCTAAGCGATCGGCTCGGCGACTCGCTCCTGCATCTTAGGCGTAGTAAATGTAGGCTAGTTTGTAGTTTGTTTTGTTGTAAATATCTTGAAGAACACCATCCTTGTGCCACGTAGTGGCTTTATATATTCAATGAACTTCTCTGAGTTGTGGTCCATCCTTGGCTGAATGTTTGTGTTTCTTCCTTTCTTTTGCCGCTCTAGGTTCCTTCGGGTGCTGACCCTGTTGATGCCCCATCCGCAACGCCGTTGCGCCCATCCTTGGATGGTTCCTCGCAGCTTACTTTCCTTCGGGATCGTGTGCGCAGTCTGGAGAGGGAGTTGCTCGGGCTACGCGGTCATGCCGACGTTTGGAAGTCCAAGGCGGATCGTGGCGCAGCCAGAGAGGAGTACTTGATGGCGGAGTTGGTCCGTCTGTCCGAGCAGCTGCAATGTAAGTTGTTCTTTGGTCGAGCTGTAGCTCTGGTCTTCGGGTGAGCCTGCTGGCCTTACTCTTATTTTGTCCGATTGCTGCAGGTGCAAATCTTGCTCGAGGAAGAAAAAGAGCGTGTCATTGTTCGGTCAATTGCTTGACTCAACAGACATGGAGGCGGCGGCTTACGGATGGATCGTGATCGCGCCATAGCTCTGGCGGCAGTGCGAGATCGTGTTCATCAAGTTTGTGGTGCTCGCCAAGTACGTACATCGCTTTCCTCGGTGTTGCGTCATGTTCCCTTTGGATGCGCCAATAAACCTTGCGGGTCTATCGAAATTTGGAACGTAAGCAATGTAAAGGAGTTGGTGCGGCAGCTTGCCATGATGGTGAAGGCTGCGTTGTCTCTTGTGAGGCTGCACCGCTGATGTGGATTTGGCTGTGGCTTTGGGCCACCTCTTCATACGATGGTAGCGAGTGGGACATGCGTCCGCATTACGGCTGTGAGGCGGTATGCGAGCAGTTATGGATTTGTTTGAGCAGCGTGCCCAGGTTATTCTTCAACATAGGTAGTACCTGTAAAAAGAGAGAGATGTAAAATTTGTATATTTCGGCTAGGCGTGTTGTGCCCTTTGTTGTAAAGGTTTGTTTGTATGTGAGCATGCAGTGCTTCAATTGGATACGTGTCATTTTCGTTTGCCTGACGTTGTCAGCTACTCAGGTGTACACGTTTGGCCCTCAGTCGATGAAATCGTGAGGTGGGGGGAGCCCCCGAGTGCGTTTGTAGCATATAGTATGGTTGCAGAAAATAGTGAAACGAAGTTTTGGGGCGAGACACTTAGCTTTATTTATATCGTAATGGAGGAGATACATTGTTCGGCTGAGTAGCCTTGGCTGAAAGCCTTATTGAAAGTAAAAGAAGGGGGTAGGTTGCTACGGATAGAACCGTCGCAGGTGTGAGATATTCCATGGGTTGGAGTATGCGACTCCAGACTCCACGTGCTTGAGGCGATAGGCGCCACCTGGGATGACTTCAGTGATGACGTAAGGTCCTTCCTGTGGCAACTCGAATTTATTCGGTCCCTTTTGCTTGAGTCGCAAGACGAGGTCTCCTTCGACGAAGGACCTTGGGCGTAGCCGGCGGCTGTGGTAGTTGCGGAGACTCTGCTGGTACACCGCTGATCGGGCTGCTGCTATATCCCGTGCTTCGTCGAGTGTATCGACAGCGTCTTCGAGTGCAGCCATGGATTCAGCCTCACTTTAGGCGACGACCCGTGGGGCCTGGTGGCGTACTTCGGCTGGTAGCATGGCTTCGGCTCCGTGTACCATGAAGAACGGTGTGTAGCCGGTGGAGCTGTTTGGCGTAGTTCGTAAGCTCCACAGGACGGAGGGTAGCTCCTTCGTCCAATTTCCAGCTTTGTGTTCGAGTGAGCTCATCAGGCGCTTCTTGATGCCGGCTCCGATTAGGCCGTTGGCCTTTTCCACTTGTCCGTTCGTTTGCGGGTGTGCCACTGAGGCATATGTGATGTTGATCCCAAGGCCTTCGCGAAGTCACGAATTCTTCGGAGATGAAGTTCGATCCGTTGTCGGTGATGATGCTGTGTGGTACGCCGAACCTGTAGACAATGGACTCGAAGAACTTGACGGCAATTTTGCCTTTCTGGTTGGTGACCGGCATGGCCTCGATCCACTTGGTGAATTTGTCGACCGCAACCAGGAGGAAGACGTGTCCTCCTTTCGAGGATTTTGGCAGTTTGCCGATCATGTCGAGGCCCCATTGAGCGAAAGTCCAAGCTATAGGTATGGGCCTGAGATCGGACCCAGGTGCGTGCGGTTTGTCGGCGAACCGTTGACATCCATTGCATCTTCGGACGATGTCCTTTGCGTCGCTCATGGCCGTCGGCCAGTAGAACCCTGCTCGTAGAGCTTTAGCGACAAGGAGGCGTGCTGCGTGGTGCCGCAGATGCCTTCGTGGATGTCTTGGAGTATGGCCTTGCCGTCGTCGATGGTGACGCACCGTTGAAGTATACCGTGATGCTTTGCGCTTGTGCTTTCGCCGTTGATGACGGTGAAGGCTTTTGACCGGCGAGATATGCGCCGGGCGTCTGTTGGGCTGTCAGGCAATTCTCCAGTTATCAAGAACGGGAGGTATGGTCGTGTCCAAGCTTCTTCGACTGCCATGACCTGCATCAGGTTGATCATAGAGACCTCTGTATCCAGTTTTTCGGGTCCTTCATGTCCTTCGGGTAGCGTACCCCCGAGTGTTCTGCTTCTTCGGGTGATCCCTTGGGGAATTTCCGCTTGATGGATGGCACGCAGATTTGTTCGAGGAACACACCTGGTGGCACCTTTGCGCAGGTGGAGCCGATGTTGGCGAGTCTATCGGCTTCCTCGTTGCTCTCTCTTCCAACGTGCCGAAGTTCGCAGCCATCGAATTCTCCTTCGAGTGCGTTGTAGAGCGCGCGGTACGCGATCATGTTTTCAGCGTGTGCGTCACACTCATTCATCGTCTGCTGGACGACGAGGTTGGAGTCACCGTAGATAACCAGGCGTGTTGCGCCGTATATCTTTGCCATCCTCATGCCATGGATGAGGGCTTCATATTCGGCTTCGTTGTTGGAGGCTCTGAATTTCATCCGAAGAACATACTTCATCTTGTCACCTTGCGGGGAGGTCAGTATGACCCCTGCCCCTGCTCCGGCTTCGCGCTTGGAGCCGTCGAAATGCATTGTCCAGGACTGCGACATGTCTGGGGTGTCTGGCAGCTGCAGCTCCATCCAGTGCACCAGGAAGTCCGGAAGGACTTGAGATTTGATTGCGTGTCGCTTCTCGTAGACGATGTCCAGGGGTGATAGTTCGATGCCCCACAGGGCCACCCGTCCTGTGGCCTCTGGATTATTCGGGATGCTGTTCAGGGGTGCTTCGTTGACGACCATCACCTGGTGCTCCTCTGCTTTGTTGGTGTCAGTACCTCGCTGAGGTAGTAAATTGGGCGCTGGACCCCGTGGGTCTTGCCTTCTTCGGGTCGTTCGACCACGAGAACGGTGCTGACCACCTGATGTGTGGCTGCTATGTACAGCAGCAAGGGCTCGCGCTCCTTTGGCGTGACCAAAACGGGCGAGGTGGAGAGGAGCCGCTTGAGGCTTTCGAATGCGTCGTTGGTTTCTGGTGTCCACTCGAACTTATGCGCTACGCAGCGGTGGTAGAATGGTAGGGCCTTCTCGCCCATACGGTTGATGAACACCTTAGCGCCGCTACTGCCCGTCTGAGCTGGGCGCCTTGAGGTTTTTCGGCTTCTCCATCGTCATGATGGCTTTGATTTTCTTCGGGTTCGCCTCGATCCCTCGTTGAGAGATGAAGTACCCGAGGAGCTGACCTGATGGGACGCCGAAGGCGCACTTTTCGGGATTGAGCTTGATCCTGTAGCGATCGAGGTTGTCGAACGTCTTGCGGAGATCGTCGATAAGTTTCCTTGCCTCTCTGGTTTTTATTACTATGTCATTGACATAAACTTGGACGTTGCGACCAATCTGGTCCTTGAGGCGAGTTGCATGCATCGTGGCACCGCGTTCTTTCGCCCGAAGGGCATTGTGTTGTAACAGAATACTCCGAACGGTGTGATAAACGCCGTTTTCTCCTGATCTTCGACCTTGAGCCGAATCTGGTTATAGCCTGAGTAGGCGTCGAGGAAGGAGAGTTTCTCGCAACCTGCAGTCGAATCGATGATCTGGTCGATCCGTGGAAGAGGGAAGTGGTCCTTTGGGCAATGCTTATTTAGTGATGTGAAGTCCACACATCCGCAGGATGTCCGTGTCCTTCTTGGGACCATCACCGTGTTTGCAAGCCACTCGCTTTCTTTGATTTCCACGATGAAGTCTGCGGCGATCTATTGATTTCCTTGCCGATAGCTTGGCTCGTGGCTCGGCAGTCTTGGATGGACTGATTGGCGGCTTGGTGTGCGGAAAGACATTGAGTGCGTGCTCGGCGAATTCACAGGAACTCTGGCATGTCCGCGGGACACCGGTGAGATTTCCAGCGCTTACGGAGGAATTCGGCGCCGCCTATCTTGATCTTGAGGTCATTGGCTATCAAGGCCGTCTTGGAGGCATCCGTCGGATGGACCTGCACTTTCTTGGTGTTGACGGTGGAGTCGAAGGACATGTCAGGTGCGTTCTGCCTTGTGACTGGGGGTAGCCCATTGTCCGTCACCTCGCGGAGCCTTACAAGCTCGTCTTGCATGCGAAGACGGAGATTTTATTAAAATCCACGCATTGGTCCGATCGGGTGAAGCTCCATGGTGTGATGACGCCCTTGGTCCTGGCATCTTGAGTAGTAGGTATGCGTAGTGTGGGACGGCCAGGAACCTTGCGAATGCTACACGCCCCAGGATGGCGTGGTATTGTGACGGCCAGTCCACCACTTCGAATTCGAGTCGCTCCTGCCGAAAGTTGTCCGACTTCCCAAAGATGACGTCGAGTCCTATTTTGCCCAGGGGGAATATGCCCTTTCCTGGTACAATGCCGTGGAACGTTGTGTCTGATTGTTCCAGGCTGCATTGCGGGATCCGCATAGCTGCCAGGGTGCTTGCGAACATTAGGTTGATGCCGCTGCCACCGTCCATGAATACGCGACTCATCTCGAAGCCTCCGATCTGCGCCTCCAGCACCAGGGCAGCATGACCTGGGCGAGGGATCTGGCAAGGGTGATCCGCGCGAGTGAACGTGATGCAGGACTCCGATCCGCTGAGGTACTCAGGGATTGCGGGTGGAGTTGCCACGGCCAAGTTGATTTGTCGGGTGATTTTCTTCCGCACCCTGTTTGTGGGGCGTCCCTTCTGGATCATATTTAGTGCTCCCTTTGGTGGGGGGTATACGACCCCGGCGTTGTTTTGCGCTGGTGCGACTGGTTGGTTTGGGCCTCCAATAGGTGGCGGAGGAGGAGCTCCATGTGCTATTTCTCCTTGCGCGGGTGCGTTTCCGAACGCAGGGATTGGGGTTTGTTGCCTCATCTGCGCCATGCTTTCGCTAAGTTTCTGGAACTCGCGGCAGTCCTTGAGCATGTGACTGGCTTTCTTTTTGCCATCTTGCTTGTCGATGTAGAAGTGGATGGTGCATGGACCCGAAAGTTTTTCGAATGCTGAGGGTCCGTTGTCGCGATCGCGGCGTTGCCATGATTGTGATGATCGTCCGCTGTCTCGGAGATTTCCTCCGCGGTAACCTCCGCTGTTGCGGCTGTTGTCGTTGCGGCGGTCGGCGTAGCCAGCGCGACCATGTCGGGTCCGTCGCGGCTTCATAGACACGCGATCTCCTCTTGCTGCGGCGTTCTCGCCTTCGGCCGTAGTCGTCCTCTTCATCGATTTCATTGGATGCAATCTTCGCCGTCTTCCCAAGCTGGCAATTTCCATGAGGTGGTCGAGTGTCTTGGGCTTGACACGCCCAAGTTCTTCCTTGAAATCTTGGCGCTTGGACGTCTCAAGCGTCAATGGCCTCTCCTCGGAGATATGCGCGGAGTTCTTGGTGGTAGACCAGCGTAATATGTACGAGCGAATAGATTCCCCGTTCTCGAGTGCGGCTCGCAACTCTTCGATTGAGGCGGGCCTCTTGGTGCCCTTGAAATTTCGGATGAAGTTGTAAGCTAGCTCCTCCCAACCGGATGGATCTGATGATAGGCTGAGCGGACCAGCGCCTTTGTCACCGCAATGGAGGCATTGCATGGCGGTTTCTTTGTTACCGCCGTGCAGCTTGACGGATGACAGATGATCGCTGAGCCAAGATTTTGGATCTTGCGTGCCGTTGAACTTCGGAGTATCCGAAGGAAGCTTGAAATTGCGTGGCATCTTTGTTCGTCGAACAGATCTGCTGAAGCATCGAGCTCCACAGAGTTCTCCTTCATCTTCGTCCATCTCAGACTCGGACGAGCAGGCGCGTTTAGCTCGCGCTTTGTCGATTTTGCGCTGTGTAAGCGCGTCTCTGGCGTCGTAGTCGCGTTTATGGCGATGCGATCTTCTTCCTTCGAGGAAGGTCGTGCTCCTCTTCCTCTTCGGATGAGGGGGTGGGGCTACGGTCGCGCCTGACCGGAGCTTTCTTCTTCGGCTCCGCGGGAGCGTCTTCGTGGAGCGCGGCTCCAAAGAGTCCGAGTCCAGTGAGTGCGGACTTATGCATGGCTCTTTTCGGGTCCCCCTCCGGAGGTTGGTGGGCCGCGAGATACACTGTGGCTGCCAGGATTGCAGCTTGTGGTGTCTTCGGGATGATGTTGCCGTCGGCATCCATATCCATGAACGATGTGTGGAGAGTTCGGGTCACATCACGGCGTTCCTTGGGATCCATGTTCTCCACCATGACGATGCTTGTTTCCCTGATTTCCGTTCGTGCTAGAGCCGGGTGCCATGGCGGAGAGCGCAGCTCGTCGCGCGCTGGACTTGGAGGCTGCTTGCTTGCGTTTATCGAGCGTCTCCTGCATCTTGACTTGCTTCTTGTGCTCCTCGATGAGGAGGTGGTGGTACGCCATCAGTAGGTCACGTGGTGAATCCACAGGCAGGACTATGTCGCCTGCGACGGCACGACGTGCCTGTACCCATCCTTCTTTGCTAAGTTGGATGACGTGGCCGTTGTTCTCCCCTTCGGGTGGGGGGGATTGGCTTCTTCTGTTCCCGCCGTTTCCGCCGTTTCCGTCCTGCGGGTTGGGGTTCGTGTTGGGCGGCGGGTTGGGCGTTTGTTGATCCTGGATGACCGCGGCGCATAGGTAGCGCTCGTAGATCGGTTCGCTGCTGCCGCAGCTTTCGGGTCCGGGAATAGGTCCTTCATCCGAAGGTGGATCGCAGATCGGAGTTGCAATGCTGCTGCTGTAGAACTCATATGTCGATGGTGACGTGCGTAGCAGGTCGGAGCCCACGAGGCGGCTCGACGATGGCACGGGCACCCGCTCAGGAAGGCGGAGGGTGCCAGTTTGTCCCACCTGGAAGCAGAAGCTCCCGAATAAAATCTCGAGTCCGTCGCCTACGGGCTCGAAATCTTTCATGGTGGACGGCGAGTGGGCGGTGAAGTCGAAGGTCCCGAAGAGGAGGTGATTCTCCGTCGCCGCGGAGTTGTAGATCGATCGGGTTGGGACCGTCACGATCGCACAATCAGCAGCCCCGTTTCCCACAGACGGCGCCAATTGACGAGGTTTAATCTCATCAATGCCCATTGTTATGGACTTGGGTTTTGGAGAAGATGGGGATGCTGGATATCGTGGCACGGTTAACAGATAAGCAACCAGGGGACACGAGATTTACCCAGGTTCAGGCCCCCGGAGGGAAAACCCTACTCCTGCTTGTCTGCTCTTGATTACGGCGGAACCGAAGATTATAGGGTGCGCAGATTCGATCTGGCGTGGAGGTGCGTTCGAAAGTATGAGTCGAGAGATCTAGGACGTGCCTTCCTGGCCTTCATATAGACTTAGGCAGGTCCCGGGCATAGTCCTAGTCGGTTACAAGTTCTAGGGTTTTACCCCTTTAAATTTCCTATCTAGGCTAGTCTTGCTCTCCAAGGATCCGAAGGCGTCATGGGCCTTGGCCACCCGAAAATCTTCATGGGCCAGCGTATGTCTGCTGTGGGCCTTCCTTGGGCTGGACCAGGTATGCTGAAGTCATGTACCCGTAGGGTATAACCATGTCACCGATAGCCACGATGGTGGTGGATCTAGGTGAGAGCCAAGACCTATGACAGCCGCCTTCCCCCGTACATGGACATCCAGGGGAACCCGCTGTCGCCGCGCGACCCGGGGTGCTCCCACAACCATGTTTTCACGGTTTAGGCCGCTCCCATTTCGCTGCCCCATCTGCCGTGAGCACACGAGCCCCTCCTGCACGGATGTCGCGCCCAGGTGATCGCCACCGTCATAGCCCGACCAGGGACGCTGTCCCAGCCACCGCACGCAAATGATCCACCGGCGCCGTACCCATCCACCGCCAGAAAAACGCCGCCACGATCCAATACCCTGACACCTTCGGCGTCGAACCCACCGCCACCGCGGGTCCGCGGCAGCGGCGGCAGGGGAGGCCGCCAGGGTTGTGGGATTTGGTGGCGCTAGGGTTACCCTCCGGTGCCGCCCTCGGCCGTGTATGTGCACTAGCACAATGGAACAACTTTTGACACCTCCTTTTCTCTTTATGGGAATCGACGATCCTTCACATGGCCTCAAGTGCATCTAAGATTTATAATTTCCCCGGGACAAAGTGCTTGCAGGTTCCAACAAGTTGCCGGCTCGTAAACCAAGTTCAGATCTCAGCAGCTCCTACTACAGACAACGGTAACATGGACTCGAAGCAGTGGCATTGGTTTTGTTTTGCATCTAATACACAGTGTCTAATACACAGTTAACACTTTGTGATTATGGATCTCCATTCACACTGGCTGCAAATCTCGATGACCTTTATCTTAGAGTAGGTAAATTATCAAGAGACATCTCTGGTTTGGAATCCCAATTAGCACGGTGGGCAAGACGCATCTCTAGAGATAAGAACGTTAGGTGCACAGGCTAGTAGGGTCGAGAGTAGTGATAAATATTTTGTTAAAATAGCAGGCAATCATGATTAGTAGTAGGTGGTATAACAAGGCCATAGTGTGGAACATCCATTCAGCCTGCAATAATTCCACACCCACCCACACAGAATTAGGGGAGCAAGCTCCGAGCTACCGCAAAGAAGGCGCCATGGAGGGTGCTCTAGTGACCGCAGCAGCCGGTGCATTGAAGCCAGTTCTGGGAAAGCTGGCCACTCTTCTCGGCGATGAGTACAAGCGTTTCCGTCGGGTACGCAAGGAGATAGGGTTCCTCACACGCGAGCTCGCCGCCATGGAAGCTTTTCTCCTGAAGATGTCAATGGAGGAGGATCCCGATATACAAGACAAGCTCTGGATGAATGAGGTGCGGGAGCTGTCCTATGACATCGAGGATAGCCTCGACGACTTCATGGTACACGCTGATGAGAAATCTGCCAAGCCAGGCTTTATGAAGAAGATCAAAAATTTGCTAGATAAGACCAGGGATCGTCGCCAGATTGCCAAGGCGATTGAAGATTTGAGGAAGCAAGTTATTGAGGCATCCGAGAGGCATAAGAGGTACACGACTAGGGAGACGGCCTCCAAGGTCAACAATGTAAATATTGACCCTAGGGCTCTTGCTATATTTGAGGATGTATCAAATCTTGTCGGTATTGATGGACCGAAGAATGATCTTATCCAATTGTTTACTCAAGAGACCATATGTGAATCAAGGCTGCATCAACAACCCAAGATAATCTCTATTTTTGGATTTGGAGGACTAGGAAAGACCACTCTTGCTTGTCAAGTCTATAAAGAGCTCAAGGAGCAATTTGATTGTCATGCCTTTGTGTCTGTATCACGAAATCCAGATATGATGAAAATATTGAGGACTATTCTCAGTGAGCTAGGAGGTGGAGGTTATTCAAGCATTGAAGACATACCACAACTCATCACTCAGATCTACAATTTCCTAATAGATAAAAGGTATTATCTACCATATTTTGTGTATTTTAAATTTGGTCCGTGACATACAATGATATTTTTAGATAACACTGGCGAGATAATTCTAGTAAGCTAGGCTATAACAAAAATTCTGCATCTATCAAATGGGATTTATAAACTATTGTAACCAACTACTATAGCTTGATTGTGAAGTATATATATATATTTATATTTATTTATATATATATATTGATATCTCCATGCTATATATATTTGGTGCCATAGTGTTGGTCAATTTTTGTATAAACCTGTACAAACCTGAGATTATTTTACTTAGAGCAAAAACTAGGTTTACAATACCATTGGACTTGGGGAGCTGTTATGTGTCGAACATAATTTTGTACTTGTACCAGCTATCTAAATTATATTGTGTGGTCAATCACCATATTGTTTAAATTTATTTGTGCAGGTATTTTATTGTTGTTGATGATATATGGAATGTGGAAATATGGGATATTATTAAGTTTGCATTCCCCCCAAATGATTATGATTGCAGAATAATCACCACCACCCGTGTAAATAATGTTGCTCAGTCATGCCGTTCATCATTCAGTGGTCATATATATAACATGGATCCTCTTAGTATAGTGCACTCAAGGCAATTATTTCACAAAAGATTGTTCAACTCTGAAGAATGCCCATCACACCTTCAAGAAGTTTCCACTAAAATTTTGGAAAAGTGTGCTGGTTTACCATTGGCAATCATCGCTATATCTGGTTTGTTAGGTACCAAGGCAAAAACAAAGGATCAGTGGGATCAAGTTGAAAGTTCAATTGGTCGTGGACTAGAAAGAAATTCTAACATTGGAAGAATGATAAAGATAATATCACTCAGCTATCTTGATCTTCCTCATGATCTCAAAACATGTCTATTATACCTCAGTATATTTCCAGAAGACAATGTTGTTCAAAAGGAGATATTGATAAGAAGATGGATTGCTGAGGGATTTATTCAGAAAAAACATGGATACACCCTATATGAGTCAGGAGAGATGTGTTTTAATGAGCTAATGAATAGGAGTTTAATCCAACCTGATTTTGAGAGGAATCTATTTGATGAGGTGTCAGGTTGCCGAGTTCATGACACAGTTCTTGATTTCATTGTATCCAAGTCTATTGAAGAGAACTTTGTTACAATAATTGGATTACCTGGTATAAATCCAAACCCACAGATCAAGGTTCGTAGATTGTCTCTGCAAAATAATGGTGAAATACCAGCAGGTCTAAATTTATCTGCTGTCCGTTCACTTAATATTTTTGGCAGTGATGTGAAAATCCCAGCTCTACGGGAGTTTAAATACTTGCGTGTTTTGTGCTTTGAAGATTGCTGGTCAATAGAAGACCATCATCTTGCAGGTATAGGCAATTTGCGTCACCTGAAGTGCTTGAGCCTAAAAAAAGGAAGAACTATGGAGGTTCCTGGAGATATAGCAAAACTACGATATCTAGAAACACTTGACATGAATGATAGCTCATATCCAGATACTTTTCAGATTCCGGCAATAGTTTCTCTAGGTGGACGATTAGTCCATTTTGTTGCTGGGGATTGTATAATCCCAGATGAAATTGAAGGAATCGAAGCATTGGAAGTGATTAGAACTATTATTGTGCCTCGCGGCCACCAGTCAGATACCCTTTTTCAGCGACTGGGTGACCTAGCAAACCTGAGGACGCTTGATTTGTTTGTTCGTACTTATGAGCCTGAGAGAGTGGCATGTTTGATTCGCAAGTTAGTGAAAGCAAACCTTCGGTTTCTACGCATTTGTCTGTATGGAGGTACTCTCATAAGCAAATTAAACCTCCCTGCCGAATGTAGCCTTCAGGAACTTTTTATTAACGGGCATGCAATCCCAAAGGTCCCAAGATGGATGGGCTCACTTGTTAACCTCCAGAAACTGAGCATCCAATTGTCAGGTGCCTGCGAGGAAGATCTGGAGATGCTGGCAGGCCTTCCCAACCTGCGCTTTATATGTGTGGTTTATTTTGATCCACCCACTGACCAACTTGAGGCTGCCATGGAGAATTTGATTGCGGCCCATCCTAACCATCCCAAGTTGGCGTGGAGGAGTATACCTGCTTCGAGAAGAATATGATGTTTTCATTCAGGTGCCAATTCTTCCCTCAAAGTAACAATAGTTGCTTGTTAATAATGATGTGTCCTGGATCTAGCAGGAAGTATGCTAAAATTGATTTTGCGATCCTTGATTTCAGATATAGTGCAACATGCATTGGGGTGGAAGAAGTCAGCGAACTGGAGTTCTTGTTGCATCACCGGATTGGTATTATTGAGGTGCATTTATTAGAACCAGAAATAGTTGATCGCACTACTCCTGTGTTTAAGTGTTTTCGAGCTTGAAATGCTATTAGACTACTGGTTATCATCATCATTTGTTATGTATGTTTACTTGAAAACACGTCTATTTAATTTTCTTTAGTCAAGTTAAGCACGTTTACTTGGTTTTCAGGATTTGGATTTTGCTAAATATTTATATTTCAAATCAGTCAACTGGTTCATATATCAGGAACATGTAATGAATTCAGGTATCTGTTCCATTATATATGCAGTGCAATTATTCACCTGTCTTGCATGCCGAGGTTCCATTTTTGTTTTCTGCGATGAACACCGAGCTTTATTATTCAGAAATTATAGATTTACAATCCTTTAGAAGGATCTTATAAAGTGGCACATCATGATCCATTTTGCACTCCAACTGAGCCAGCTCAGAAGCAACCATAGTTCGGTTTCTACTCACATTCCAAACCTGAACCAAAATTTCCTAGACCAAAGCTAAGGCCTGAAGAACTGATCTGAACTCTACGATAGCAGACCAAAAGAAGAACTACTACCTCATAAAAACTGTGTGCATTCGACTAATCGGCAGCATTCTACTTCTAAAACCACTGAAAATGTTTAGCCATTCAACCATAAGGAGAGCTCCCTTGAAAGTTGAAACCCACCAAAGTTTCGGCCTCCTCTGCACTTCCGTAAACAGGGGGAATTTTCCTCAACGACTATCAATAGCAGAGCCACGATTGGAGCAAGTCCAGGGACAAAAAGAGAAAAAGAGACACAACTATGCAACGACAGTTAAAAAGAAGCTCCAAAATTTCATAATATATTTTTTCAATTTGATATCCTCTTCAAAATTTGCGTTTTGCAGTATGTCTTCCTATCTATTTGCTCTGGCAGTAGATTGGACGTGTAAGCTTCTGCAGAGGAGGTTGAATCTCAATTTCTACACATGGTACAATATTGCAATTATGGGCTATTAGCTCTCCATTCTTTTCCTATGTTGGGAATGGCTTTGAAAATTTAACATCATTGTCTATAGTGTAGTAGATTTATGTAAGCTCGAAGGATTTTCATTTTTTGGCAATTCATAATGAATGTCCACCGTATCTACTATGCATTTTCCTCGTAACAGGCTTTACGCCCCGTTATATTAATATAATAACCACCCGATACAACGTTCCGAAGAATGCTCAGGCAAAACAGCACAATCCAAGGTCAAACAAAAACAAGAAGAAGGAAAAGAAAATAAATCCGACAGCGGCGATGTGACAAAAACAGAGATAATTCACCAGCGTTGTGTCCTGCAGAGAAGTACCACCACCCGCCTAGAATTCCAAAGCGCCTCGTACCAAGCAGCACATCCAAGAAGGGGAGTGACGACACTGCTGTCCGGACAGGTCCTAGGGTTTCCCCTGTACGCCACGTGAGGAGGGGAAGAGATACACTCGATGCCCTTCAGGAGGGGCGGCGATACCCGCAGGCATCACCGTTTCGGTGTCAAAGTGACAGGGATTTCTCCCGACCTCTCCACAGAAGCACCCTCCCGGATAGTTTGTAATGCTCCACCAAGCTCGCCGCCCACGTGCACGCGCCACCACGGTCTTGAAGTAGCCACCGCCATCACACCCTGAGCCATGGAGCAAGGCTGGTAAGACCGAGAGAGAGAGAGAGAGAGAGAGAGAGAGAGAGAGAGAGAGAGAGAGAGCTTTGGCGAGGGTCGGCATGCCATCAACACGCGGGAGGGAACTACCTCCACTGCCAGGAGGTGGTAGCCGGCCAGATGTAGCAGCAAGACAAACCAGGCCCTTGGCCAGGCTGAGCCCGAGTAGGCTCGTGAAGTCTCGCCGCCGAACTGTAGCAAGAGTGACACCATACACACCACCTGCGACGGTGCACGGAGGCGCGGGCCAGCGCTTGCGGTAGCCCGACAGCTTCCCGCCTCCGCATCATGCGCGGCGGGCGGAAATTCGAACCCGACCCATGCCAGGGAGGTCATGCGGAAGCACGCGAGGGCGCCGCACACGCCTGCTCGGGCCGGCGCCGGCGCACCTCCTCCTCGCTCGGCGGCGGCGTGGGAGCATAGGCACCGAAGCTCCCTCCGTGCCACGGCGAAGCGTCACCTGAGCCGACCAAATTTTGGAACGATTGGCCGACCATTGCTAGTAGGGGTTGGTGGGAGGTGGTGGGCGGCGGCGATTTGATGGAGGTGGCTGGAATCGGCGGCGGCGGGGTTTCTGCACGTGCTTCGGTGGGGCAAAATGGATGCGGTTTCCCGCATCCAGGGTCCTTCGCACCGAATATATGTGAGATGAATGCGGAAAACCGCAAAAATTTGCGGTATCAGAAAAGGCTTTTTTTTGGTCCTGATACCTCATATCCGCCCAAATTTTTACGGTCCGGCGGATATGCGGTATTTGCTAGAGATGATCTAAGTCAGCTCAAGGAAATTTTTACTTACTTATGTATTTCTTTCATATTTATAGAAATTATGTATTTATTCAGATTGGTCTTTTCTATTCAGACACCGGAGAAGTGAAAAAACAAGTCCACTATATTTCTTGCTATTTAATACTATACTTTTGATAATTTTGATGCCTCTCGTTCTACTAAGACACTCTGATTCTACCACCCTCGGTTCAATTATAAGGTGTATATAAGAGTATCTCCACTCGCCGACCCAGGAGGCTGATCCGGACGCCGAATTTCGATCCGAACGCCAAAAATTGGTCCAGTCGCGTATCCAAGGACCTGTTTTCGTCCGGATTTCGGCGTGTTTTGGTCCGGCCTACCCAGGCAAACCCAGGATCATGGGTACGCCCTGGGAATGCCGGACGAAGCGAATTCGGCGAGTGGACCCGTCTAGTCAGCATATATTCGCCCTTATTCGCTCATATTCGCCCAAAGTTCGCCCATATTCGCCCATATTCACCCAAAGTTTGCCTGGGTACGCGAGTGGGAAACTGGGCGTACCCAGGCCCAAATCAAGCTCCGTCCGGCCAAAAAAGGTCCGAATTTTGGCCTGGGTTCGCCCAACGAGTGGAGATGCTCTAAACTGTTAAGGTTTCGCTCGAGGAGCATGTCATGGGTGTTAGAGCATCTTACCTCGGCTACCAAGGACGCCGATCCGGACATCGAAAATAGGTCCGGACGCCGAAATTTCGCCTAGTCGCGTACCTAGGAACCTATTTTTGTTTGGATTTGGGCCAACTTTGGTCCGGACTCCCCAGGCCGTACCCAGGATCCCAGGTACGCCCTGGGAACGCCGGAGGAAGCGAATTCGGCGAGTGGACCCGTCCAGTCAGCATATATTCGCCCATATTCATCCAAAGTTCGCCTATATTCGTCCAAAGTTCGCCCATATTCGCCCAAAGTTCGTTCATATCGCCATATTCGCCCAAAGTTCGTCCATATAGACCATGTTCGCCCAAATTTCGCCCAAAATTTGGCCATATTCGCCCAAGGTTCGTCCGTATCGCCCATATTCGCCCAAATTTTGCCCAAAGTTCGCCCATAGTTCCTTCATATCGCCATATTCGCCCAAAGTTCGTCCATATAGACCATATTCTCCCAAAGTTCGGCCATATTCGCCCAAAGTTCGTCCGTATCGCCCATATAAGCCCAAATTTCGCCCATAGTTTGTTCATATCGCCCATATTCGCTCAAAGTTTGTCCATATCGACCATATTCGCCAGTTCGCCCATATTCACCAAAACCGCTTATATTCACCCAAAGTTCGCGCAAAGTTTGCCGAAATTTGTTAAATTTTAGCCAAACACGGAAACTCACCTGGGAACGCGAGTGGGAAACGGATTCCTGGACCGAAAACGAGTTTCGTCCGGCCAAAATTTAATCTGAATTTCGGCCTCGATTCACCCAACAAGTGGAGATGCTCTTACCCCCACTTCTTCGATAGAGTACGAGTTGGGAAAATTCTAAACATACGCGTTTGTTTTATTCTGCCTGATTCCAAACATAATGACCCCTTAAGTTTTTGATTTTGATAACATGGACAATCGAACCAAAAAAATTCTTTTATGATTTTCTCTTTTCATGTTGATTAGTACATATGGACACATAGATTACCATACAATTAATTTTTAATTTTATTTTTGTACTCCTTCCGTCATATCTTGAATTTTTTAAATTTTAGATGAATCTATATACTAAATAGTGTCTAAATTCAACCAAATTTTGATAAATTTGAGACATAAATTTTAGATGAATCTATATACTGAATTGGAGACGTTGCTTGCACGTGCACGATTTACTAGTATGGCTAAAAGGTTTGAAGGGTGTTTGGACTTTGGAGTCCTTGTCGGACAGGACTGGATGTCGGCCATGGACGCCGACTCTGTCTCGACTCGAATAATCTAGGGTCGTGCTCTGGCTTTATATACATCGAGACCGCGCCGCCGCTGCAGCTTGCCCCGATCCCAAATCCCCGCAATATCGTTCCACGGCGAGGACTCCCGATCTGATCTAATCCGATGACCGGTCAGGAGGGTTGCTCAACCAGGCGCGGCAAGAACGTTTCCGCCGGCAATCCAGTGGCGGCGGAGATGCCGGCGACCGACAAGGAGGGTCGGTGCCCCACCAAGAGGAAGTCCTCCGGGGAACGTGAGGCGTCGGACATGGTCCCGAAGCAGGAGTTCCCCACCGAGCACTGGGCATATACACTTACAACGCCGCCGCCGCCGCAACCGCCAACCACAAGCTCGCCGTCCAGCCTGCAACGGCCGACGACCTCTTCTCGGAGTACGACGCAGAGCTGCGGAAGAGAGTCAAGTCGGTGCTGCTACGTTTCCCCGAGTCCTACGCTCTGGGAGCCAACGAGCTGGAGCAAGCAATCGACAGGATCGTCAAGGAATCCAAGCCAGAGACCGCATCCGTGGCCGCCCCGGGCATGGACAGACTGGAGGACGATGTCATCGCCGTCTTGCTGGTCATGGTGAAGTGCCCCACCGTCGACGAGCTCCTCGGCGGCATTGTCGAAGCCGGCGGGGTGTTTCCGCCGCGGTGGATGGATGAAAGCAGGAAGAAGTACCTGGACGAACAGTGCCGGCCGGAGAAGAAGACCGTTGGGCACAACATAGTGTTGGTGGACAAGGTCCGCGTCGATTTGCTCACGAAGGGATACGTCGATGTCCATGAGGGTTACATGGATGAGGACCCTGATTTTGATCCCTATGTCCACGAAGGGAGGGTGCCGCTGGAATATGACCCCGAGGACTTTGCGCCCTCTGACTATGACGGGGAGGTGATGGTTTTGTCTCAGGAAGACTGAAGAATCATCCTCAACTCAAGAGATAGTTGCCATGTTTCCGGTAGGACGGGAACGAGGGACGGGAACGAGGGACGAGAGTCGGCGGCTGCCAAAACCAGGGGACGGCAGGGATATACATCTTTCGAACGATTTTTCCTAAAGGGGGACGCGATCCAAACAATTTGGGAACGATGACTCGATGCGATCTTTGGACGAGGAACCTGAACACTATGGGATCCTGGATTGCAGGGCCAGTGCATTAAAAAAAGATCCTGAATTGATTCCTTGAATCGGGTGTGCATAACTGCATATACGTGAACAAAGGAAGCATATCACCTGTTAATATACGATGCTTGATTATAGCTATTTGGACACCAGATACGTCTGTTCCCGTGAATCAAGCTTTCGTTTCCCATGTCAGATTGGTAATTTTGAAACTAGTTCCAACCATATGGGATCGGTGAATCGGGGTACTGTACCGATTGTCCGGGGACGCGTACCGGGCATCGACTCCCATCGTACCCCTTCTCGTCCCCGTACCTCAATTCGAGACGGCGATCCCAGGACAGGTACCGTTCCCCGTTTCCGGCTACTATGCTCAAGACACCATGATCCGTTGTGCCGAGCTCCTCATTTCTCTATGTATGCGTCCTCTTTTCCTCCCTTTGTTTATGCTAGCTATGTACCGTATGCCTGTTGAACTTGGAGTCCAAGTTAAACTCGTTCAGATTACAGAAAACGTATCATGCTCAAATCTTAAATTTCCAGCTTTTAGCTCAATATGTGTTGAGGTTAATTCTGTACGTACATTTTTGTTTCGTTCAATATAAATTGGTGTCTACCAATTATCACTAGTCCTGACGAGTGGCGATAGATCCTCTTTTTTATCCTATAAAACTGATTTTCCAATCATGCATGTGTCTTCACTAAGCCACATCACCTATTTAACAAATAACAATGACCATTTGATCATGTGGGAAAATAGTTCAACTCGCTAAGTTTTAACACTTTCTATAGATTGGACACGTTTGTTAAGCTTGCATTTGTCGTGTGGGGACTAGTCGAATCTCTTGGCAGGACCGTACTCCCTCCGTTTTTTAATAGGTCGCGTTCTAGGATTAAGTAAGGTCAAACTTTGTCAAACTTTGACAAAAACATAGGAAAAAACATCAATATTCATGATATCAAATGTATATATATTAAGAAAAATATATTTTATGACAATTCTAATACTATAGGTTTATATTAGATATTTTTATGTTTTGCTAAATATTTGGTCAAAGTTTAAAAATTTGACTTTGACTAAACCTAGAACGCGATCTAATTGTAAACGGAGAGAGTAGTAGTGTTGGCATCTTGTCGGCTGTCATCATGTAGCTCGTCACCGTTTTCAGCTTCATTCCCTATATATGCTCCTATAAGGGGGCATGTTCCTCAATGTTGAAGACATTAGGCGTTTTTCAATAAATGATTATGTACCCCGTGTATAGACACGGACGGTCAGCCACCAGGAAGCTCGCCACTCAGGACTGGTACGTCAGGACTCAGGAGAACCAAGATTAACCACAAGGCGTTTTTCTGGGATGGTTTCTCTTGGGTATCTCTGCCAATCAACTGGATGGTTGGCCATTTTCTCATGTTGGATCATGAAATTGCTGCAAGCTCAGAAAATCAATTAGACTAGCAGCCAATAGGTGAACAACTAGATACTGAACCAACTTTACTTTGAACATGTCAAGCAAGCATGATGGTTCAGTTTCAGAACCACACATATAATACGATCTGCTATTTTCCACATAAAGGAGATCTAGAATTGGCATGGATAGATTGGAGAATGATGTCAACAGTGTTTTGTTGAGGCCTGTTTTACGGTACCTTCTACCGGTCTCATAAGTATCAAAAGTATGATTTACATTAACGGCTGAGATTAAATGGTATAGATTAGGCCCAATAGGCCCAAATTTGAGTTCACCTAAATAATCTGAGAGAAAAAACGTTGAAATCAATTCGTCGCATACAGCGACTCGGCCCCGACCGCACACACCGCCGCCGCGACCGTCACCTCCACGCCGCGACATCCGCGCCGCCGTCTCGTCACCTCCACGCCGCGACCTCCCGCCGATCGCCTCGCGACCTCCACGCCGGTGGCAGACACGCCTCCCTCGCGAGACCTCCGCGATCGCCCTCGCCCGCGACCTGAGCCGGACAGACGCCGCCCTCGCGACCTCCATAGAACCCGCGGCCAGCGCTTCCACCCCGCCGCCGTCGCCATCACATCCACGCCACCCGCCGTCTCCACCTCAGACTGGGAGATCCCATCGACCTGAGCAGCTCCGCCCCAATCTCGGACAGAAGGTTTGTGTTTCCCTCGATCCTTCTGCTTGTGTTTCCCTCGATCCTTCTGCCATGATGTACTCTGGTAGCTAGCTTCTTCATTTCCAGTAGACACGATGAAGAAGATATGGGCTGTGAGGAAGACTGAGAGGCAGCAGGGGCGGGCACAGAAAATTTGCAATGGGTATTCATAGTCACAAAGAAATCCAATCAAAATTTAAAGGGTGAATTTTTTTCTGTGAGTGTGACTATCTCCGGTTGACTGTCACTGCCATTCTGTGCTTCAACTACTACAAGCTGGAGCTCGCGAGAAGGAAAAATGATTTGAGTTTGCGGTCCAGATTTAGCTTCAACACTTGATTGTTCTGGTTTAGAGGTGGAAGCAAATCTTATTTTTCTTTGAAGCTCTCTACCACAATAACTTCAAATCACCACTACTCTTCTTCATCTCTTGGTTAGTGTTTTCAGTTTCACACCACAAAATTCAGTACTGCTACAACTTAGATCATCGTTGGATCGATGGAGTCACTAATCAAACAATAGATAATCTAATTCAAACTTGGAAGAGCAATTCTTGATTTGCTAGTTCTAAATCGAGAAAATAATAAGTGAGGATTTAGATACCTTTAGAGGATTTGATGTTGTTGTCGGCGCAATCTGCAGCCCAACACCAGGCTGCTGCTGGACCAAGCGATGTAGCTGGATTTACTAGGCTGAATACTACTTTAAATTTTTTTGCCAAAAATAATGGGTATTCAGCTATACCCATGAATACATATAGGCCCGCCAGTGAGAGGCAGTTCCATATCCATAGAGTTGCTGCATCTGTGATGATCTTGCTCCTTTTTGTTGTGCTCTGCTGGGACATCATGGCTTAATTGATAGGGATGCAGGGAAGAGGAACGGGGGGTGCGGCAGGAGCTGAACACCAATGGCAGCGAAACATTCAGGCTTCAGAGATACTGTCTAAGGAGGGATCGGTGTTGCCTATTGCAAAGTATCTGAATGGGTATGGAACCAAACTTTGTCGGAATGACCTCAAATTTGGCAGAGACTTGGATATGGAACTGCCTCTCGGTCTTCCTCATTAGTGATTTTTCATGATGCAACCATAGATTCATGTCAATCGGATGCAACCACAGAGTTGCTGCATCTGTGATGATCTTGCTCCTTTATAATCTTGCATCCGAGAAAGTTTTTGCTTGCACGCATTAGTGCTTTTTCTTTCATGATGCAACCATAGATTCATGTCAATCTGATTAGATTCAAGTAGTGCCTCAAAGGATTCAAGCTGTGATATGCAGATGTTTTTCACATGCTTACTGAAGAGTACATTCCGAGAGATCATTGCCAAGTTGGGGCCCATTCTAAGTACATACATACTTTCGCATTAGGTGAGCTATATTTCTTCAGTTTGCACATGCGCCCACAAATGATATTTACTTAGGTATTAGTGGTTGACAAGAAAGAAAGGACAAACTGATAGAGGGGGTACGCTTGGATGCAGAAATGTAAAAGAGAAAGACATACAAAGATATATCATGCAGTTTTCCTTTTCTTTTAACCTATGTTATCTCCATGTTTTCCTGACAGGTTATATGATGTAGACATGATTTACTTGGGGTGGTAACATCAACTTTTTTTTTCGTTGATTGCAGTTCGCATACATGGAGCATGAGGAGCATGATGAGTACCTCCGTGTGGTCAACAAGACCTTCAGAAGTGAGGAGGAAGGATATCAGTTTTATAACGAGTATGCTAAGATCAAAGGGTTCAGTATTAGAAAGGAGGAGGTGAAATATTTGCCAGGCAGCAAAACGCGGTTCAGGCGGCTGTACACATGCTTTAAAGAAGGACACCGTACGTTGGCGAACTTTGAAAGACCTGACCCGAAAAGAACCCCAAAGGCTCTTACTCGTTGCGGATGCAAAGCTCGTTTAGAGATTGAGCTTATTCAGGCTACTGGCGAATGGTTCGTGAAGGATTTTGTGGACAACCATAACCATCAACTCGCTAAGGAAGGTGATGTTGCTTACTTGTATTCGCATCGCCGGATGACAGATGGTCAAAAGGCTGATGTAGTTGGGTATGGGATTGGTGGCCTCCGCACACATCAGATAATGAATGTTATGGAACATGCGGCAGGTGGTCCTGACAAGGTTGGGTTCATACCTCGAGATTTGTATAACTTTGTGGCGGAGTACAAGAAGAAAAAGATAAAAGGTAGAGATGTTGAATACGTGCTGAACTATATGGCGGCACAGAAAGACAAGGATGCAGACTTTTTCTACAAATATGACACCGACAGTGAAGGCCATCTGACAAACATATTATGGGCAGATGCACAGTCGCGGTTGGACTATGATGCTTTTGGTGGAGTCCTCATCTTTGCAGTACGTACCGTGTGAACCGCTATAATCTGCCATTTGTTCCATTCGTTGGAGTGAACCACCATCGCAGCACGACCGTGTTTGCGTGTTCCCTCTTATCGGATGAGACCACTAGCTCGTATATATGGTTGCTTAAGACATTTCTCTTGGCGATGCGCCAGAAGCAGCCAAGGTCGCTGATCACCGATGGGGACTATGCAATGGCTAGAGCAATCTTTGTTGTAATGCCGGAAGCATTTCATCGGTTGTGCAGCTGGCACATTGAGCAAAACATGTTAAGGCACATTCACAAGGAAAAATTGAAAGACTTCAGGCAATTCATTTACCAGAGGATGGAAGTTGATGAGTTTGAGAGGAGATGGGCCGAGTATAGGAATAACTATAGGTTTACCGAAAAGGACACATGGTTAACCAGAATGTACGAGCTGAGAGGCAAATGGTCGTGTGCATAAGGTGGCTATTTCCTGCGAATGAGGAGCAACCAGAGGAGTGAAAGTCTAAATTCTGGGCTTCATAACCATCTAGACAGGATGATGTCACTTGTCGATTTGCTTGAGCACTCTCAGTATTATGTGTCACGTCTCCAGAGGAATGAACGGGAGCTGGATGCCAGAGCTGGGCAGTGCCTTTCACTAAAATATCCGATGACCCACTTTTGAAAAGCGCTGCCCGTATTTATACTCCAGAAATGTTCAAGATGGTGAAGGAGCAGTTCATTAAATCTATGGGATGGGAGATTGGTAATATGAACCAGGAAGATGTCTCTTTGATCAGGTTTATTGTATCCAGTGAATGGGGACAGCATGATGTGACATGTGTCTTTGCCGAGACAGTTCTACAGAGTGTGAACTGCCATTGTCGGAAGATGGAGCGTGAGGAAATCCCATGTGCACACGTGTTCCGTGTTCTCCAACGCTTGGGCATGCGTGACATACCTCGTTGCTGTGTTGCCGTGAGATGGACGATGCAAGCTAAAGATGCGTTTGAACCTGAGAGGAATTCCCATAGCCATGTTTGGACTGAACAGATGGATCGCTACCGTGGACTTTATATAAAGCTTCATTGAGCATAGAGGAAACAAATAGAGTGATTGATTTTTTTAAGACCATTTCGATTGAGGAGGCCGAGAATGACGAGAATGATCAGTCCGGCGAGATTGACAACAATAAGGAACCGGGAACATTTGGTCCTTTGCCTGCATATTTTTCAGGCTCGCAACAAGCTTTCACCGGCAAAGTCCTGGATCCATTACCGATTAAACCAAGAGGTGCTCCATGTAAGAAGAGGCCTAAGGCATTCTATGAGAAATGGAGTTCCAAAGACAAAGGTATTCAAATTATTATTTGTTTGCTCCTGGAAACAATTTTATCTATACTGTTTTGCCAAACGTATTTCTTGTATAGTATGCATATTATTTATTGTCTCTTTTTGTTCATATACCAGGCGGCTTGTGATTTGAGGAAACATCCAGTTTAGTGTACGATAATCCTATCTTTTATATTCTGGTGAGAAGTTTAACATGTCGAAGGCTGGATCGCAGTGTGCGTCCAGCATGAAGAAGTGTCGTCTGAGAAGGAAAAACATGAAGGTAAATAAGTCAGACTTGTTGTACATTAGATTCGATCTGTATTTTACAAATTAGAGTAGCACAGACTTTAGATTAGAAGTTTGCCTTGCGAAAATATCTGACTTTGACCTGGTTCATATGGTAAATAAGTCAGACTTGTTGTACGTTAGATTCGATCTGTACTTTACAAATTATAGTAGCACAGACTTTAGATTAAAAGTTTGCCTTGCGAAAAGATCTGACTTTGACCTGGTTCATATGGTAAATAAGTCAGACTTGTTGTACGTTAGATTCGATCTGTACTTTACAAATTATAGTAGCACAGACTTTAGATTACAAGTTTGCCTTGCGAAAAGATCATGAATTCTGGTATTACTTACAAGTCAGATCTGCCATTGATCAGTATGTGTGTCCACCATTATTTTAGTATGAGATTATAAGATATCTGTTGCTTTGGGGGATGGAGGCACTAATAGAGTTTGCACTAAAGCATCATGGACATGGTGTATGCACATGGGCGGAGCACCCAGAAAGAAACTTCCATGTGTCATCTTGGCCCATTGAAATGATTAAATCAGTACCTCAGCAAAGAGATAGGTGCGTGACTGCACCACATATAAATTACTCACCATCTTACAATTTTAGTATGATGATATTAACCACTCAATTTGATTTTTCAGCAACTCATGTGGACTATACTTAATCATGTGCATCCTGAACTGGAACGGGAGATGGTTCAACGAACTATTTGACAAGGTAATTGTAGCTTTTGTTACAAATTTATATACGATTTATGGCTAATTTTTTTTAAATAATACATTTTTTTTATTCAATTTCACAAATAATACATAAAACGGGCAAATTGCAAATCTGTTGGTCGGTCGGCCGTTCAACAGACGAAACACTGCATTCGTCCGTTCAACGGACGAAACACTGCTTTCATCCGTTCAACAGATGACACGCTGCATTCGTCCGTTCAACGGACGACACACCTTGCAAACCCAGCAGAGTGTGTCGTCCGTTCAACGGACGAAGACAGCGTGTCATCCGTTGAACGGATGAAAGCAGTGTTTCGAGTCTGTCGTCTGTCGAACGGCCGACCGACCAACAGATTTGTAATTTGTCCGTTTTGTGTATTATTTGTGCAATTCAATAAAAAAAATGTATTATTTAAAAAAAAATAGCCGATTTATGGACAATAACATTAACTTTCTAAATGGCAGTTCTCTGTCGACCAATTTCGACCCAAGTTGGCGGTCACACTGATAAAGTCGCCTCACAATAAGGAGAAGAAAGGACCAAAAAAGGATGAAGACGCCAGCTCAGAGATCTAGTCGTTTATTTTAATAAACTATATTTGCTAAAGTTTGATGGATATTGGATTACTGTAATAAGCAGCACAATTTATACTTTACCTACGGATGATGCATAAGGATTTTCCCGTTATACATGTTGTCATGAATATGTTACTTACCGTTCTGCCTGAGTTTGTTACTGGGTGCTTGCTTCACTTCCATGTTTTGTTGTCTACTTGAAATATTGCCGCCTCTTATTTTTTGAGCAATTCCTAGTGCCTTAAGAATCTGTGTGAGCCTGAAACAATGGAAAAACAGACTGGAAACTTTAGGTGCAAAAATCTACTTTTGTCTCCTTGTTATAACTATTGAACCTTCTTTCCTTGTTGCAAGTCACTCTTATAATAAACTTACAATTGTTGTCAAAGTCCATAGTGTGCACCAGGACCACGGCGTGTGGACGGCAGTTCTGTGGTGTTCTTTACAAACAAGTAGTTCGGCTATAGAACATATGTTGTCTTGAGGATTAACGCAGGACACATAGGCAAGAATATGATTGGAAAGTGGAGAAGCATATTTGTCTACACTTCTACGCAGAAATTTTGTGTTTTTTGTGCCAAGTTATCAGGATGCATTGTAAAGGGAGCATGAAAACAAGACAGTAGCGTTTTACTCAGATTTCTTACGAAATTTCTCAGTTACTATATTGTTAAGTCTCATGGAAAGTCAAGATTCAAAAGGTGCCGTAAATATCGTAGCTTGTTAATCTCAGGAACTGTCAGGCTATCCTGGTATAATTCCATGGATTACCAATACTTAATGAAACGTGAGTTATTTATCTTACTAATATGGCCACCAAGCGGCTATAATCTGACCATGAATATTGAATATTCATGAGTTGTTATAATGCTCTGTTTTTCTGTACTTGGAATATGACTAAAGCTGGAGCCACTTGAAAGAGGGATGCATCTTCGTTAAGGGAAGCATGCGACTTTTTGAATGAGGAAGTTATGTTTAATGTAGTTTATGCATCTCGAGCTTACAAGGTGATTTCTATGTTTCGTGTACTACACAATATACTGTTGATGTGAATTTCTTCATGTCAGATTTGTTACTGACTAGAATTGAACATATCCACTACACTATATTTCGTTTTGAACATCCATAAAAATCTACGAAACCATTGCAACCAACTCACGTCTGCAGCTTTGACGTGTTAAAATCCTATGCGTCAGATATAATTATTCATTGAACCAAAAACAAAGACTCAATTTTCTAGACTGCAAATTCAGGATTCATCTGAGAATTTTGTACCACTTACATGTAGCTGGTCGGAGTCCTGCTTGATTCTAGACTGCAAATTCAGCACACCGCGACCACCACACCCTGCATCGCCAATCTTGTTCAGGGACACGGATAGTGAGAACCGCCTGCCCGCTGATGACATGACTGGCACCGTGAGATCTTTAATCGTGGGAGAGGGCGACAGCGTCTGGGCGGCGCATTGGGGTCGTGGATCGGGGCTCGCGTGAGAGGAGGGCGCCAGGGTTAAGGTAGGAGGTAGGCACCGCTGGAACGTCGCAGGAGAGGGGCCGGTCCGGCGGCGCGGCGGCGGAACGCTTGCGGCGCTGTGGCGGCATGCCGGATTTCACCTGGAATCGGCGGCGGCGACGGCGCCTCTCTGCACTTGGTCGAGGAGATTACGTTTAGAAAAGAAAAAAATCCCAACGCCAGCACGTCGCACGTACCTGTCTCTGCTGGGCTCGTGGGCTCGGGCCCGTTTAAGGCCTATTTTTAGTTCGATGGTTAAATGAGGCAGAAGTATGATTAGTATTTGTCATCTATTTGGCACAAGTATGATTTACTGTAGTCCATTGGATGGACGAAAATTAACGGTTGTAATTTTTATTTAAAGGTACCACAAAATATCTCGTTGTTGAGCTCCTCGGTGTCAAAGCCGGCAGGGTTTTTCCACCACGGTGGATGGATGAAAGAAAAAAAATTCTAGACAAACAATATCATCCAGAGAAGAAGACTGTTGGGCACAAATTAATGTTGGTGGACAGCTCCCGCACCTCGTTCATCCAGACTTTGTCTTGTATATCAGGTTCCTCTTCTTCCATTGACTTCTTGAGGAGAAAAGCTTCCATGGCGGCTAGCTCACGGGTGAGGAATCCAATCTCTTCACGGGTGAGGCATCCAAGACCAGGCCTAAGATGTGAACTTAGTGAGGCGTGTGTACCTACGAGCGGACAACTTGTTGCAACTTTCAAGCAATTTCTCCCTTTATCTAAAGATCTACGACGAACCCATGCATCCAAAAGCGATTTCTCCCTCACAAAAAGAAATCTTACACGCACTAGCTAATTAAGAGAGTCCATGTGAAGGATGGATCACATTGGTTTCCCAGAAAAGACAAAGAAGGATGCAATGAAATTATCGGTCGTAATAATCAATTCAGTGTTAATGTGTGCTCACATTCACATATATCATATCATGTCTATTCTCAGCATCGCCGAGGTGAAGCGATCTGTTTTTTGGAGGATAAATCAAACTCCTATAGATTTTTATTTGTGTTTATCTTTTCATGCATGTATGATGTTTCATAAGACAACATGCCCAAGTGAAAACTGATCGAGCCCAATTGCACCGTTCGTTGCAAATTAGACATGTTCATGCCCAATTGCCCATGTGCATGCGCAAATTTCCGTCGTAAATAGACGACTTTGATGGATTGCAGGCTCATAACCTGGGGCTTTTTAAAATTACTTCTTGCTAGCACTTCGTTAGATTAGTTGAGAAGTCTTTGTCAATTTAGTTTAAATTGTCAGATGTATTATAATTGTCTTATAATTTTATTATTATTTCATCTTGCAAATATTATCGGAAATTCTGGTGGGGCGAACCCGTGCCGCGGGATGAACCCATACCAAAGTTGCCATGGTTATTTTCGTGTGGGCCATGGCAGCAATGGTTTTTTTCTTTCTTTTTTCTTCAAGAATAGCATGACCGTCCAGATTTTGAAAGGACGGACGTGGTTGCATCACGCCGCTGCACCGTTGCAGAGAGGTTCGCGCTAGTGGTGTCCGATATGATTCCTAGCTTCTAACGGTTACAATAAGCCATGTGAATGTACCTGGATTTTTTTCAAGTTAGTTTACATGTTATTTTGTTTTTATAACGCCTGAGCCCTTAATTTGTTTCTTGAGAACCTTCCACACCCTGTTACTTAAATCCTAGTCTGCTGATTACAAATACCCTTTGGGTGGGGGCTGTGCTATAAGGGCACGGTTCTCAGATTTGTTTTTGGTAGGCACAAATGACGAGTATGCATGATAACTAAATCATGTATGCCTGTCTTGATGTAGGATTTATTTTTGGTTTTTAAACTTGAAAATGTTTAATCTTTTAAACCATAAGTCGAAATTCATATATTTTTTTACTCGTGATAGATTTTCGAAACTAACGCATTTTCATCCTTAAGTTAAGTGCTCACGGAACGAAATGCTGGCTTCATTCCTAGTAGATAGATTACTCTACGAGAAAGTTATCCAAATACTAAAAAAGTATCGCATGGTCCACGTGAAAAGCTACTAAAACCAACAAGAAAAAAAAAAGATTACGAAAAATTGATCTGTGAGACCATGCCCTAGGTCTAGGAGTGAATTGTATTAGACATCAAATGTATTTTCAATCGCTGTCGCCTGTGCTTGTCGATCGTCGGCTCGTCTTCACCAATCGACGTCCTCTTATCGGCTTCACCATGCGGTGCCCTCGCACACGACGAATCTAACTGCTCTGCGCTGCTGCAATGTACTAGTCCACGGAAACTAGTGAGTCAGAACATCTCTAGCTAGCAAATCCCGCAAAAATAGGTACCGCTAGCTAAAGGTTTGAAATGCTATTATTACGGTATAGCGACGGTACAACCGGAACGGATCCCGCACAAACAGAAACAGATTCCACAAGCTCTTATGGTACATGGTGCGCGCATACACAAGCTCTTATGGATTAAGATGCCTTGAGCGCACTCAGGTGGAGAAAAGTATACTAGCCATGGCGTGCCTTCGTCTCTAACTCTTCATCAATCCAATAAAAAACTTCTGCTTTTGTAATACCTACCTGTTCAAATTTGTGATGATAATGATGGTCACTTTCGGCGTACTGGAGACTAGAATTAGGTAAATCATACTATTAGGTCCAGCAGAGGGATGTCCTTGAAATTGAAAAGTCAGTGAATCGAGACATTTCTGTCAGCGGTGTCCTGCCCGAGCTTCGATTTCACGCCAAAGAACCGGTGGTAAATCTCCCGCTCCCGCGACAGCCCACGGGCCAGTGCCAGACGCACCAGGCTGAATATTTTCAAGTTCCTTGGAAAAATATCCGTGCTCATTTTCAGGCCCATAAATACCTGTGGCCCATAAACGCATACCTGTGTTGTGTTGACAGATTATAAGCACAAAACCCTCAGAATACCGAGTAGATACATTATAAGACGTCTAGGTATATTTATTTCACAAAACTAAAATGTTTTATATTTTTTAAGGAAGGGAGTATAAGCCAATGTGTCAAGCTAGACAGTGGTCCGTGGTCCTCGCCCCATCTCACACTAGAGCATGTCAAAGCTTCTTGTCATGCTAAGTCCGTAAAGGATCAGATCATCGAAGAAACAACATCGCCAATAATTTTGGTCCGTATATTAGAAGAGACTAGTTAAATACCCGTGCGTTGCTACGGTTTCTATTGTTCTTGCGATCTATTTTTACAATACATGCAAGAATTCAACCGAATAAATATGACCACAAGATAATCAAAGAACCCATAACATCTAAAAATTGATCATCTTTGTCTGAAATTTCTGTCTTGTGCTGATGCAGAAGAGGTGATTGGAGGAATTGTGAAAGAAGAACAGACACAACTGAAGTGTGTTGCACTTCTTTCCGTATACTGGAGAGTAAGAAATAAGCAATACCGTAAGATTTTGTTTTACACCAAATAATGGTAATGAATTCAGACTTTGAGAACTTTTGCAAAAAAGAGAAAGTGCAAAAGTTGCAAGTGCATGAAAGTGTGTGGCAAAAGCTGAAAATCAATGTGTATGGCAGTGTTGCTGTCGATGGGCAAACAGGAGGCAGGGGTATTGTGGTCTGAAATGCACAAGGAGAGGCGGTAGGCTCTGCGGTGGGTATATGAACTATGTCCAGGACGTCCTACATGCAAAAGCAGAGGCATGTCCCAAGATGTCTTGTATGCTCAAACCTGGGGTATGACGATCATCTATGTTGAAACTAATCCGTAGCAACTGGTTCAAGCAATATCCGGGAATAGCGAAGACCTAACACTCTATTTAGAGATATCAAGTTTCAAATTAGACTGAAGTTTATTATTTTTTGCATTTTGTTTTTCCCACAGGCTTGTAATAAAGTGGCGGACACAATGGCGACGCGTGAACTTTGGGCATAAACATGCTGTTTTTACATTTCAGATTTGCGAACATAGCTTGCACATTTGTAGTTTGACATGGTGCATTTCATAGGTAGTGACAACAGCAAACCAGAGACAAAACAATCCCTATAACTAAATGTTATTTTTTTATCGAAACAACTAAATGTTATGGAGTCTCTATTGTCTGGTGTTTTACAAGGTATGGTTCCGACATGCGTGTCCAGACCGACTTTGAATGATTGTACTCAAAACAATGTTATTTGATTAATACATACCTTTTTTTTAAAACATCACCCTTATTATCATGTACTGAGAAAAAAATATTAGGATCCAAAGGAATGTCTCATTTCAAAAAATGTGAGATTTTGAAAAATCTTTGGATGTCAAAGAAATGCAGCTATACCCTGTTAATTTTATCAAAACAATGTCAAGTTTTGCCCCGGACTTGAGCCAATAGAGATGAATGCAAGTGCAAGCATTTCAAATGTAATAGTTGGACCAAAATTCAGTTTAGTTGCCTTAGAAGGAGGTACACAACCATGGAAGAAGATGTATATATGAGGTCAAAGCCATCCTTTAATAAAACAATATTTATTAAACAAATAGGCTGAATAATTCTCGAAGTTATATAGCTATATACTTTAATATCCTATACTCTACATTTTTATTTCTTATTTTCACTTGGAACTTCGCAAATGCTTTGAGAGAAATGCTACAGAAAACTACGACATGATAAGATCTGACGAATATTGGCCAAATAAAGAATACATACCTAGTACATCCTGTTGCTCCATGGTACTGCACATATCACGAACCGGTGTCTTGTTTTCCCGCATTAATCTTGCCTCATGCCAGAATATGCTCGAGTACATACTCAATGTTGTACTGCTGCATTGTCTTGTCCACCAAGGCAGGCACGCGTGCACATTTGAGCATTAGATCATACTCCTCCAACATCCACAACAGCACCTTCATGGTGGAGACTTCTGTACTTCACCTGATCATTAGGTGGCAGTATAAATACCAGACTTATTCAAAGGAAACCACCGTTGAGTTAGAGTCTAGATGCGAGAATTCACTCACCTGAATACGCATGTAATTATGTAGTTGAACGAGCAGTATTACCTAAGAACTCCCAGTTGATAGGTTCAACGTTACTTCATGCCCACACTTGTCCTGAAACCTAATTCCAATTAGGAGGAACTGCAGTTAATTAGTTGTATGATGAAACATTAATCATGTGTCCCAAGGAGGAAGTGAAAAGCACACATGTTAAATTAGAAAATACCCCAGAGATCAGAATTAAGTAGGGTATCAAAAGAAGTGAGAAGAGTAACATGTTTGCAAAGATAGGAGATCCCAAAGAAAAGCATCCGGAAATGGTAATGAGTGTATCACTACAAGAACCAAAAGACAGTGTCAATAATAGCTTTGCAAGAACATATGAAGTCACAAGTTAAATAAGAGTTCAGCTTCAAGCTCCATTGTGGAATAAGACATGTAAACATAAAGTACACTTAAATATCCGTGTACATAGAAAGAAAAACCAAGAAATGCACACACACACACACACACACACACACACACACACACACACACACACACACATACATACATACATATATATATATATATATATATATATATATATATATATATATATATATGTCGTCAAGCATTACATTTTAAAAGACTAAAGATCATGAAGAAAGTTGATCAAATGTGGTGAAGCTACATCATCATAAGATGAGCATGGGGAAGGCCCCTCTTCTGGAATTCTACCACATAGACATCTGCCTTGAGAACATCCGCAATATCTTTCTTGGTAAGCATCCTTTTCATCGTCTCCACCTTGGACCTGAACACTCGTGCCACAAGATATGGTTGGTCCTGCGAGGTTTGACCTGGAAATAGCATGTCTTGTATCTCCTGCCAGTTTGGGTTGAAGGTTATCGTGAGGAAGATTTGCGTCTTGTCGTACGTTATCGAGGTGATGTCTCCGTAGGTCCACTTACTTGGAAGTTTAATGTGGGCCATCTACATAATAAAGATACCAACATTCATTCTATACATTTTGGTTCTTAAACCAGTCACCTCAAGCTTAAAGAAAATCATTTGGAAAACTTTAGGACATATTCTTAAGACACTACTACGTTCTTGTGGCATTGCACTACAGATTGGAGAAATATATGATTAATCTGGTTTCTTTCTTGAAGAACTAAGATTAAGATGTTCTCGCATAAGAAGAATTAGGAAAACAACTTGAAGATTAAGAAATGCTATTGTAAGAAGTTAAAAAATAGTTTTTTCCTTAACAAAGCAAGTGATTGCAATTTGGTAATTTCTAAGTTTGTTAATTAGGTATCTGATTTGCTTTACAGAGGATAACAGTAGTGAACCAATTTCTGATACAATTATGACTACAATAAGTTCCTCTATTATGGCTGCCATAAGTTAGGTGTATTTACTATGGAATATATGAGCCAGTACAAAAATGGATACAACAGCAAAAGGCCACAGCTTCTGATGACTGCATACAAATTTCATCCTCATGAGACTCTTATATTGTGTAGCTTTTATCAGAATCATATTAACCCTATAAAAACAAAGAACACTCAGTTTACCTATAACTCTATGGGGCATCACAGATACCCTACTCTGTTAAGTGCCATTAGTGGACATTAATACTAATCCTCAAACAGTTCTTAGCTAGGAGGGTGCTACTTATTTTTAGAAGTTGAGATTCTCGGTTCAAAGGCTACAACCCGCATGCATTAGCCTAAGTGCAGAACTGAAGATGGAACCAACACCATATCTCCAGTCCTACTGATTTAATTAGGGGACTAACAACACATTCATGACAGTTGATCTCCAAGCCACTGGATATAGCCTAGTTATGCAGAGAATGAACGAGAGGACTACAAGAGACATGCCTACTTCAACAGTGAGAGGGCGGTTGTGATGAAGAGTTCAATGGCGGTGTTGGTACCTCTCAAACTCCTTGGTGATGGATTGATGTCCCCCTCTAGTACCACCTACCCCCACCTGCAATCGATCAATAAAAATTGAAACCCAGAGTGCATGCAGCAGTATCCTGGAGAATGTATCGAGGAGTGGGCGGACTAAAGAATGACAATAATGGTAGGTAGAGATCATATATAGGAGCAAGATTACCACTAAAGAATGACAAGAAAAAATCACAAAACTATATATGGGAAAGACGATGCAAGTATTGTAGGTATAGAGCATACTCTAAGCATGTGTGCAGACCTGTAGCTCTATGTCGGTAATAAACTTGGCTAACTTTATTTCCCCGATTAGGATCCAAAAATGTTGTTCAAGTTCAAAGATCTCCTGGAAAAAAGAGGCTTATTGTTTCACTGAAAGCTGATAAATATTAGACTAAAAGTTCATGGATTAATAAAAGAACAATATGCATCTAAACATGGCTGCATCTAAACATAAAACAACTTGACCACTGATGTACAATAGTGTACTTATTGCCAGTATGATGCCTTTTATTCACATTTTAGCAACTTGACCACTGATGTACAATCTAAATCTTGCACGCTTAAGCATTGTCACTTAGCAAACATGAAAAAAAATTAGACCGTGCTTGTCATCCGATATGAGCTATCTAGCAGAACATAAGCAAATAAATATCAGCAGTCCATGAAAGATTCAGTCTCATCAAAATAATCTTTCCGGATAGCCTCAAGCACCAATTAATACAAAAAAAGAGATAAGCAGGTGCGCCTAACACTAAAAAATAGATGCCACGGCTACCTGCCTGATGTTTTCTGGAACAAGATTCATTTATCAAAATTATATGATGTAGTGTATAGTTCTTTTAGTTCCCCGAATAAAGATCAATATGTAGAGAAAACAGAGTTATCAATATGTAGCACACACGATTGTCTTCACTTCAAGGGTATTTTAAAAGTTGTGAAAAGGTGCGTACCCAGTTTAAGACCGATCTCTTCTTGTTCACACTTTCTGCTGACTCTTCTTCAGGAATGAACACATACAAAAAAACTGTACATGAAAAAATATGGGAAATAGCTTCCCGTTAGTAGGAAAGATATGAAGTAAGAAGAACTAATCCTGAAATTTTAAGATGCTTATTTTAATTGCACAAAAACTATACATTGTAAAGACTATTTAATAACTGAGTTCTTATATGTGAAAAAGTTCACCAAGTACTAATCCAAACTGTTCAGTGAAAATCCCAATAACAATCACCTTCTAGTCCTATCCTAAATTCTTAAAACAGCTTCATTGTTCTAGTTTCCATCGTATCCATGTGACAAACTCACGGTGTAAATGCATGATGGTTAAAGTTACAGAATTAATCAACATACTATAAACATGTGCTAACCTGCAGCTCTATGTCAGTAATAAGCTCTCCAAAAATGTTGTCCAGATTTAAAGATCTCTAGATCCTTGCTAACTTTGTTGCTCAATCAGACTTTCTAAACATCTTTGTACCTTTACAATTAGATAAATTAGCTCGTTGAACCTGCACGGCTCGTTGAACCCAGGTTTAAACGCTCATTGAAACCATCAACGCATGTAGGGTACACATGTTTCATCATGTTGTTTTGATAAAATATTTAATAGGCTAAAGCAGTTTTATCCTTGGTTGTAAATGTACTGGTTGGAGAAACATTTTAAACAAATTAAAAACCACACACGCACTTACTGAAGTGTTTTTTATCTTCTACATTTTCAATGTTCAGTTTCACACGCAAAAATGAGTTTACATTGTTTGTTCGAACATAGTTTAGGATGTTGCGTCTAAAAGGATGTATTCATCTGGACCAAGGGATATGCTAATATTTCTATTAAAAGAAACAGGAATTCTAAAGCCCATCTGAAGTAGAATATCCATTTGAAGACTGCCTACCTGAAGCATTTACAAGTTTGCAGTAACTTACTTTGTCGTCTTTTACACACAAGTCACAGATTAATTAGTTTTGTGGTTGTTGGTGCACATAAGTTTCACCTATGTGACTGATTTTCCCTCAAAAAAAAGTTTCACCTATGTCACCGTCTTAGCAGATAATATAAAACCGTCTTCTTCAAGTTTAGAAGATGTCTCTGCTCATTTGTCTTTGTCCCTGCTACAACTATGCAAATATAGGAAACTGAACTTTATTTGAATATCACTTTGTGGGTGTCATCGCTAATTTCAGAAATCTATGTACTGTTGCATTCGCAGGCTTTATACGGAATTGTCGGTGAGTGCGGTGTAGATGACGAGGAGGAGATGCCGTCGGGTACCGCCGAGTCAGTAAGCAGCTACAAGAGCACGAGCAATCACAACAAGGATAGATGACAGGAAAAAGCTACTCCCTCCAATCTAAATTAATTGATTCGGATTTGTCTAAATCTAGATATATCTAGGACTAAAATATGTCTATATACATCTGAATTTAGGCAAATCTAAGTCAATTAATATGGATTGGAGGGAGTAGGTGAAATACTAACAAACAACATGTGCTGAATCGGAAGGAGTCCTCAAGATATTGTGTTGGCTTCCAAACAAGTAGCCACAATTGCAAAATTTATTATAGTAGAGAATGTGCTCCAAAACAAAAAAAAACTCATCCTCTGTCACCCACAAAATTCACAAGCGCCGGCACACCAGCAGGCCGAATTAGAATTAGCCGCTATACTTTCAACTCGTGTGCAGTGCAGTTCGTCAAGCATTTATTTCGCTGGTCAGTGAGGCTAATTTGTTTGGACTTCTTTTCTACCTGTTCAGAACTAATTGGAGAGTTGGATTTGTTGTCTAGTTTTGAGTCAGAGTGGTATGCTATTGTACAAAATTAGATGGCGTTTCAGTCCACCAATATGGAACGATAAAAACAGAGTCGGCATATGTCTAAACCTAGATATATCTAGGACTAAAATATGTCTATATACATCTGAATTTAGGAAAATCTAAGTCAATTAATATAGATTGGAGGGAGTAGGTGAAATACTAACAAACAACATGTGCTGAATCGGAAGGAGTCCTCAAGATATTGTGTTGGCTTCCAAACAAGTAGCCACAATTGCAAAATTTATTATAGTAGAGAATGTGCTCCAAAACAAAAAAAACTCATCCTCTGTCACCCACAAAATTCACAAGCGCCGGCACACCAGCAGGCCGAATTAGAATTAGCCCCTATACTTTCAACTCGTGTGCAGTGCAGTTCGTCAAGCATTCATTTCGCTGGTCAGTGAGGCTAATTTGTTTGGACTTCTTTTCTACCTGTTCAGAACTAATTGGAGAGTTGGATTTGTTGTCTAGTTTTGAGCCAGAGTGGTATGCTATTGTACAAAATTAGATGGCGTTTCAGTCCACCAATATGGAATGATAAAAACAGAGTCGGCATATTTTCTTCAATCAGGATGAACGAAGAGCCTGGTTTTCCCTATGTACCATCTCAGTATCTAGATAGAAATTCACCCATCGATCGTGGTTTTCCTTTCCACAGCAAGGCTCGGGCCTTGTCCTAGTAGGAATTAGAGCAAGTAAGAAAGTGATGTTGCGGGCCTTGTCCTAGTAGGAATTAGAGCAAGTAAGAAAGTGATGTTGAAGTAACAGAGAGCTCATATACCTGAGCTGCCGAGCGAGTTGGAAGTGGTGAGGACGTGCGCCGTTGGTCGTCTCCTCTAGCCGCGCCGTCGGTCGTCTCCTCCAGCCGCCGTAGTGGAGCACGGGCACGGCGAGAAGGTCCAGTCCACGGGCGCGACGCGACACGCGGGACAGTTGAAACAGCGAGGCGGGATCAGGAACCGGACAGAGCGTCGATGGGCGCCTGATGTGCAGCAGTACAAGAATAGGAGAGGTCGGAGCTTTTTTATTGGGAGAGGAGGTAACCAGCACGACCTCCACGATCGGCGAGCTCCACGATTGGCATCGGCGGTTGCCATTGACCAGGCTGACCGGCGGTTTCGAGCTGACTATGCCAGATTGGGAGGAAGCACGGCTGGAGATCGGCCAGAAGACATGGGGAACGGAGATAGGAGGCATCGGCAGCACGACGCACGGGATAGAGAGGCGGGGGACGGGAGCCAGGACGGAGCGGCGGCGGCGTGGCACGGAATTGGCGGCGGCGTGGGGAATCTGGGTGGCTGTTGCGAGAGGAGAAGGTGGTCACGTGGGGTTTTCCTTGGCCGTTTTTTCCTTGCGTTTTGTTTGCTGGTTTTTTTTTGCGTGGAAAGGAGAAGCCGTGCGGGAGGGTGAAAAGCCGACGTACCACCATATTGTCGTGTTTGCCTTTAAGGAATAGTAGAGATAAACCTATAGCTATACATACGAAAACGAAAACTAACCAAACCATAGGAGATCCGCCAAACAAACAACTCCATACGCCCTCCAATCATGCAAGGTGCACCACCGGAGCGGGGATAGGTAAGGAGAAAATTATAATGACATCAGGATATCAACGCCCCCTAATCACTGCAACAAAGACCCATAAACAAGAAATAAATATTGCAACCCTCCCACCGACCATCGTAGGCAAGGCCGACTGGCGAAGGAAGGGGGCCCTACTCGTTGCGGGATCATCGTATTCATCTTATTACCAAACTCAAAACTTGACACAAGAGCATCAACCTTTCTATTTTTTTTTTGGATTTCTAGAACGTCTATATAAAGAGGACATAAAAGGTTTAGCAATCCAAAATTATTCATATCATTAAACATTTCTAAAACTTTATTGATATATTTTCTTGTGCATCATATACACACACGGCACCCACAAAACATACACACACGGCCCACACACACTACACACAAATATCAATGTCACACACATCACAGACATACGACACACACGCATGCATCAGACACAAACCCGTGTGCACAATACACGCATACACCCAGCAACAAACGGGCGCATATATCACAAGCACACATGCAGAACCCGGAAGAACTCCACCCGTGAATCGGACAAAGTGGACCGGAGACCACATTTAGCAATTTGCACAGATATTTAAATGAGGAGAGAGAGAATGGAAAAGAATGCTGAGCCGGCCACAATTTTTACTCGACTTTCTAAATTTTTTAGGGGCGACTTATAAGAAATTTTTGCCCCAATTGCTAAATCCTAGTTTTATGGGTTATTTTGTAACACAAGAAGGGCCATGAAGAACCCATGTCTATTTTATAAAAGCAAAGGGCAAAACACTTTACAACCAGACCCAAAAGAAATAGAAAAGTACAACTGATCCCCTGGCTTTTGCAAGAAGGACCCCATACTAAATGAAAAACCTAATCGAGGCCAAATTCTCTTCCACTCGAGATAAACCTCGGTGTCAAGAGGATCACGCCACTTGGGTTGACTATCTCGCCATGGATTTAACGTGCAAATCACGACCTTCGAGTAGAAGCTAGCTACAGATACCTCCCATATGGAACAAAAGCCGAGAGGAAAGAAGGTCACCTTTTCACCAGCAATGTCACCAGCATAGTCGTAGTGACCCCCCTCTACCGCCGTTCTCCGAATAAATCAATAGACAATGTAGCTTTGACGTCTTCACTGATGAGGATGAACTGCTTCCCAATCGCCGGATGCAATTTCTCGGGTCACTTCTCCATTCGTTCTTCATGACTACAATGGCCTCTAAAGTGGAGAGTGTTGGAGATATGCCCTAGAGGCAATAATAAATGTAGTTATTATTATATCTTTGTGTTTATGATAAATGTTTACATTCATGCTATAATAGTATTAACCAGGAAACATTAATACTTGTGTGATTTGTAAACTAAATTAGAGTCCCTAGTAAAGCCTCTTCAAAATACTAGCTTGTTGATTAATAGATGATCATGGTTTCTTGATCATGAACATTTGAGATGTTGTAAATAACAAGGTCATATCATTAGGAGAATGGTATGATGGACATACTCCTATAGATAAGCGTAGCATAAAGATCAAGTCATTTTAATAGTTCAATTGTTATAAGCTTTCTAATACATAGTAACCTAATTCCTTCGACCATGAGATCATGCTAATCCCCATCACCGGAAGGATGCTTTGATGACATCAAACACCATACTGTAACTGGGTGGCTATAAAGGTGGCATTGAGTGTTCGGAAAGTATGGGTTGAGGCACATGGATCAAGAGTGGGATTTATCCATCCATATGACAGATAGATATACTCTGGGCCCTCTCGGTGGAATGTCATCCAATTGGCTTGCAAGCATGTGACTAGCTTACAAGGGATCACATACCACGGGAACGAGAAAAGAGTACTTATCAGTAACGAGGTTGAACTAGGTATGCAGAGATACCGACGATCAAAACCTCGGATAAGTAAACTATCGTGAGACAAAGGGAAATTGGTATCATATGTAAGTGGTTCATTCGATCGCAAAGTAATCGTTGAAATATGTGGGAGCCATATGAATTTCCATATTCCTCTATTGGTTATTGATCCGATAAGTGTCTCGATCATGTCCGCATAATTCACAAACCGTAGGGAGACACACTTAAGGATTCGATGTTGTTGAGTACTTATGGAATGATGAGTAAGAGACCGAATGTTGTTCGGAGTCTCGGATGGGATCCGGGATATCACGAGGAGATCCATAATGGTCCGAAGAATAAGATTCATATAAGGAAAGTCTTGTTTCGGAGTTGGGGAATGATTCCGGTGTTTTCGCCGGGAATGTTCTAGAAGGGTCCGGAAGGTCTGGCACTCCGGAGGGGAAGGGTACATGAATGTGTCATAACAATGTGGAATGGTTGCATCATGTACTAGGTAACATGGCTAGGAAAAATAAAGGGAAAAATCAAAACCTAGTTTGAAAGTCAAACCCAATTTGAAAAAGTCAAACGGCAAGTTTGCTTGGTGGAGGGAGAGTAGGAAACCTACTTGGGGAGGAAGTCCTCCTCCCACCACCTGCCGGCCAAGGAGGCCGAGTTGGGGAAGGACTCCCTCCTCCCAACCAGCGCCCTCCCACCTATAAAAGGAGGGGCAGGGTTGCCCCTCTCCCACACACCCAACACACCCCAAACCCTAACCCTAGCCGCCGGCCTCCTCCAAGTCGCCGCTGCCCCTAGGGTTTCTCCTAGCCGCTGACTTGGGGCTTCCCCAAGCCCTAGCCGTCGGCCAAGCTCCGCCCCTTGGTGCCCTCTAAACACTAGATCGCCAAGGCCTCTCTCATAGTCCACCATACTCGCTCCGGCTTAAGGCGAAGCCCTGCAAGATCTCCCTCTGCACCACGTCTTCTTGGGAATCGCGAGGAGAGTGCTACAACCTCATTTTCTTTGGAACAAGGAGAGGAAGGTCTTCATCGAGTACCGAACGTGTGAATGACTACGGAAGCGCTAGGGGCCTTTGGGAAGGATCGTCTACGCGATCTTGAGATCGGCAAGAGTACGACTACATCACCCACGAGAATCTGCTCTCGTTAACCGCTTTGGAATCTTCGAGGGCGAGTTCCTCTATCGACTCGTTGCTACAATCTAGTAGATAGATCTTGGCTTGTTTGTTTGCATGCGGTAGAATTTTTTTTTGTTTTTCATGCTACGAACCCCTACAGAGAGAAAAATAGATTCCAATCTCCAGCTTGGGCACACCAACCAGCTCAGATCAAGTATATAGGTCATCTCCAGCGACCAATGCTACAACGACGAGAGACGTAACTATTATCAGTGAGACATGCTGATAAACCACGACCTTCGAGTAGAAGCTAGCAAACCACAACCTTCGAGTAGAAGCTAGCAACAACTGCCTCCCATATGGCACAAAAGCCGAGAGGAAAGAAGGTCACCTTTTCACAAGAAATGTCATCAGCTTAGTCGTAGTGACCCTCTTCTACCGCCGTTGTCTGAATAAATCAACAGACGATGTAGCTTTGACGTCTTCATGGATGATGATGCTTCCCAATCACCAGATGCAATTTCTCGGGTCACTCTCCAATCGTTCTCCATGACTACAATGGCCTCTGAAGAGGAGATCAAAACAAATTCCAATCTCCAGCTTGGGGACACCAACCAGCACAGATCAAGTATGTAGTTCATCTCTGGCGACTAACGCTCCAACGGCGAGAGACTTAACTATTATCAGCGAGACAAGGAGAACAGACTTCCAATATGGCTTATTTAAACGCACAAACACACAAAGACAACCCTAAAACTACAGCAAAATACACCTTCATCCATCATCCACTCTAGTCGGTCACACCGGTGGAGGATAGGAGGAGGTAGGAGGCCGAAACTCATGGCTCCCTGTGGGGAACTCGACAAGCGAGCTATAATAGTGAGGAGTCTAGAAAGAGAAGAGCGTACTTTAGTGTCATTTTTTTATGGATAGGAGGCAATTATAGTATTGCACTTGGAGATGCTCTAACACATGCACAAGAGTGTGCTCCTTCCTATTCATTACTCATAGCAATGCGAGATACTCTGGCCGCAAAGGAGCTGTGTCGCATTTTGCACAACCCATTAACATGTAATTTTAGTATATATATATATATATATATATATATATATATATATATATATTATGAAAAAACACTTTTAAAAATTAATTAAAATAAGTTTATTATAAATAAACATGTTCACCTGTGGGAAATAGATGGTGATGCTATAAGGATAAATTATTATTTTTTGTCTATATAAATGTTCATATGTATCTAAATAACTATTTAAGAGTTAGAAAATGTTTATGTTTATGAAAAATCTGTTCAAACATTTTGCATTGTTTTTTTACGCAAGTAGACCATTGACCGAGATCGTTTCGACACTAGTGCCGGCCAGTCGGACAGAGTTGGATGTTCTGCGGCCTTGCTTGTTTTGGAGAGAAATCCATCAAAGGCTGACATGCTTGCCTGCCTCTGCACTCCTGCATGCTGCATGCACCACCAGAAGGAGAGGGGAGAGAGAGAGATGCTGCATGTACTATTTACAGAGAGAGGGAGGAGTGGTGGAAGTGCTTCTGACGTACACTCTGCTGTTCCTAGCTGGGTGGCGTCCCAAGCAAGTTCTTTTGTCGCTCGATCCATCAAATCACTCTCTGCGACTTTGCTGCCACACATCCACATCAGCTTCATCCATCTCATTCTACCTCCAACTAAGAGCAAGTTTAATAGAAGAGCTCGTTGTTGGCTATATAGACATGACATGTCATCTAAAGTTATCATAAAAGCCTACTAGTACAATAGGCCGGCTATTAGTCTGTCTATTAATAGGCTTTAATTAGAATTTAATTATTCTAAGTATGCATGCTATTGGGTTAAGACTACATGCAGTGCTCTTTTGCCTCAAACCCTGTGCTGTAGCCGGCGACACAGCAAGAGCCGGCTCCCCTCTCTCTCATCTATTCTCTCCCTTCCACATAGGATTTTCATGCATTGAAAACTGTTATAGCCAGCTGACTAAGCATTGTTGTACTTGCTCTAAGCTCGATCTATTGTGAACACCCAAAATTTACGCTTAGCGCCTTAGCCTATATAGTAATCATAGCAAGATGTCAATTAGCTCTCGTTGGATTTTTGTGTGCTTTTGTATCTTCTCTTTCCAGTTTCTTTCAAAAATCATGTGGGATAACATACAACAAGTCGTGTTGACGAAACCTACAAATGTAGAATTTAGAGTTTTTTTTTTCTGAAACGGGGACAAAATCTTTGCTCCAATCTATTAATTGAGCAAGGAGTTGAACAACAAAAAAATTAAAGTGTCAAACTACAACACGCGATCTACTGTCCCGGAATAAGATTACTCATGCGCTTAACACCCGCAAGCACCCAAAGTTTCACCTCCATTTTTAATCTTTTCAAAGATGACCAAGGGCAGCACGTGCTTATTATGAATTTCTCTTGCTTTGTGCTCGTTCCAAATTTCTCAAGATGCAAGAAAGATAAGTGAACCCAAGTCTTTGGGCCTAGTCGTGGTGGAAGGGTTGATCAATTGAGTTGGCCAAGATGAAGGATCAGTAGAATGAGCCTGAGCCAATTCTAGATGATCCCCCAAAGTGTCATGGTGTATATCTATAATGGACAAAAAGGTGGTACAGGCTCCGGAACTCACACGCAAAGGGGACAAATTCCACAATTTGGCCATCCTCATATTTTGGAGGCGCTTGTCCAAAGGCTATTATAGATGGCAAACCAAGCAGAACTAGACTTTGTGAGGTGCCCCAAACTTTCCAAATGGAAGAGCTAATAGGTGACGATGTTGCCCAAAGAATTGCACTCTATATGCGGATTTGGCCACATTACCTATCATCGGTGAGGGCCCATATGATGGTATCAATTTCGTCTTATTAAGTCTGGCTTGACTAATTTAGAGTTTTTTGTATCTTAAAGTTCTCGACCCGATGTTCTTATGCTCCTTACTTTACAGGGATCATGCATTCAAAATTCCTGAAACCATCCCACAAAGTCGTAGCATGATTTATATCGGTGCAAAATTTTAGCATTTACACATTTTACTCATAATGTTTGAGAATTATTTGACCGAGCTGATTTTAAAGCATAGAAAAGTAGGAGGAACTACATATTCCTCTAATAGAAAAGAATAGCCTGAATGCATGAGAACTAAAATTTTGGTGTGATTCGATCGCCCTCATCCACATAGATAATCTAAAACTCCCACAAAAAATAAAATAGATATGCTAATGCAATCTCCATTTTAGATTTTGTGATGTCTTTAATGAGTAACATTTGACCTTTGATGTCTCTACCAACGTGCGAGTAAACGCTTACGAAAGCATTTTCTAACAAATTTAAATAATATAATTGGGTGGGCAAAGAGAGAAATTTGGCCGTATACTTTCTATTAAGTCATCTAGTAGTATTTTGGAATGTTGCCACGGCTGTGTGGAGAACATGACAAATAAGCATATGTTACATGCATGCTCACGGTCAATGCTCAAACTCGACAAAGTTGGTTAAAACTGCTACTGTACAAGCGTCCATTGGATGCGTGCAGCATATATATGACCAGGGTGCAGCGACACAGAATCTTATTAAATATGTCTCTCAAAATAGTAATATGTTTCTCACGAGCTGCAGAATCGGTCTGATCAATTGCACGTGTTCTAGTCCTCAGATCAATTGGCTCGAACAGTTTTATAAGCAATTAAGTGTGGTGGATTGCTCGTTGCATCTCTGTGGCGCACCACTAAATGCAATGTATATCTCAGAAAAAGACTAAAACATATTATATTTCAAAATGGAGGTAGTAATAATTTATTTTCTTTATGAACAAACCTATTGAAAAAGGTACATTTTGAGCTTAGTTTAATTTGCAGGCATTGCACGTTCAATTTTTTTTTGCAGGCATTGAACTGTATTTTGCGTAGTACTATATATATATATATATATATATATATATATATATATATATATATATATATATATTGAAGCCTGGAGGACAAAATAGACCAAAACTTGTGGATGGCCATGAGACTAGACTATCATAATGCACAACAATGCAAGTGCGACCTGAATCTAGTCCAACTTCAGTAATAGATATAATTTGTCCTCTAACTTCCAGGCACTAGTAGAAAAACTCTTATACGTGAGTGGCATTCGAAATTATTTGTCCTCTATAATTTGTCCTCTAACTTCAAATACCATGGCACTGGTATCTGGCAAAAATATGAGTGGCATTCGAAATTATCTGTATGCCATTAATAACCTCATGCTAGTGGGGTGCTGACCTGGCCCAGATGCCACATGTGAGTAAGAACCAGCGTCGGACCCGAGGCAAGTTATTTGTGGCATACACTATTTGCACACATTGTATTATTATTATTTCAAATACGAGTGGCACGCGGTGTATGAGGATGCTAGTAAGAAAATATTACCGGTGGGGTGATGTCCAAAAGGCATGCCACTAGTATTACAGATGTTTATATTTTTATGTACAAAACTAGTTCAACTTACAACACGTTCACTTTTGAGAAAATATATGTCTTGTTTTTTGAAACGAGAAATGTACTAGAGAAGATATATATATATATATATATATATATATATATATATATATATATATTTAGTTACCCCCTCGGATCCATAATAAGTGTCATTAATTTAGTACATAGTTGTACTAAATCGGAAAAACAATTATTATGGATCAAAGGGAGTAACATCTTTCATAAACTTAAATAATATTATACTGCACTTGAAATATTTCACATTCATATAAATATTTTAATCTATTTAAACAATTCCATATTTTTTCTTAAATTATACAAGTTTTCTACAAAGATCTTTGATATAATTGAACTTTATTGGAATGTACTTTTAGATATTTTGATCATGTTTATTGCATGCATGAAACTAGAACCATGTTAAGCTCAAAGCCTCTTAAGTGGACCAAGGACTTGTTGAGTGACCAGGCATAAACTTATAAGCAATATAAAACTCAAAACATGCACTTTTTGTAACTTCTTTGACGAGATGTGTGTCATGTGCTCACTAATATATTTCCCGCCGCATGGATTGTACCTAGTGGCGGACCGAGAAACTTCCGGAATCCTACGCAGACAGGAGAGTGAATATGGGGTGTATAAGCTAGGGGAGTATTGTGCGGCTGCGGAAATCATCCGCTCCCTAAGACAGGAGAGTGAACGTTCGCCCATTAGATGAGTACAAGGAAGAGGTGAGTGGGAAATGACCAGCTTGCCAAGCCCTACCCTCCCCCTCTTTCTCTCCCTCATAAGTGTCACTGCCACCATGTCCCTGTCCCCCTGTCGTTTTCCTCTCTCTCTCTAAATAAGGAGGAGCTACCTAGCTAGAGTGAGATGAGTATGGGGGGGAGAGAGAGAGAGAGAGGGGGGGGATGCAAGGGCAGCGGCAGTCCTTGAAGAGATGTGGATGGAGTGCCGTAATGTCTTCTCTGTGTCGTACTCATTCGATCTGTGGTGCAATAAGCTGCCCACAGTTGGCGGCAACAGTGCCTGGAGCTGTAGCCGCTACCCAGATAAATGCAGGTCGCTCGTTTCGTTGTACTAGTACGTCTGCCTGTCTCTCTCTCTCTCACCCTTACCATGGCCATCATACTATCGCCTGTTTACTCCATGAAAAGACACAATCGCACTTACCTTGCCACGGCATCTCCCCTGCCAAATCATGCTACAATTGTCACCTTGCTAGCCCCTACCTAGCTAGCTAGCTCATGAATGGGAGAGGGAATTTTAGAAAGGGGCCGGTGATGAGGCCACAGTAACTGTGTGAATGTGTGTGTACACTACTGCAAGCAAAGCAGCTGGCTGGCTGGCTGTGTGGCTAGCTAGCTAGTTTAGCAGAGAGACCAGAAAAAACAGGGAGGTAGCACACGAACACACAACACTATGGATATGGAGAAGCAGGCCCATGCCCATGGCGCCGCCCGTGCGCACGAGGGCGACCTCGCCGACGTCGTGGCCCGCGCCAATATTTCAATGCCTTCGTCTTCCCCAACCTGCCATCACCAACCACGACCACCTCCTCCTCCTGCCTCAGCTCACACCATGGTCCCTTACCAGGAGGAGCCACGGCAGCGGCCTGCTATGAGCGGCCCTTCCGGCGTCGGCGACGCTGCTTCTGCGATGCTGGAGTCCGCAGTCGTCGTCGATCCGTACCTGCTGGCAGCGACCGGCTTCGGGCTGCCACAGCACCAGCACCGGCAACAGCTGCCTTTCCAGATCTCCGACCACGCCTGCTACGGCCATGACTTATTAGTGACGGCCGCCTCCGCCGTTGCCGATGTGCACGGGGACGAAAGCATGAGCATCTCGCCACCACCTGCTCCTCCTCCTCATCATCATCATATGATCACGAGGTTATTATTAGTTCTTAATTTCCATTCGACCTGCTTTTTTCTTCTTCTATTTGATTTGACATTCCCCTCTTCACTTGTTCAGCAATTTCTACACCTTATTACCAATCCATAAGTTCATGTACAAACGACCCAACCCAACTACCTGTGTTTTCTACTTTCTGACACCGATTCAGTTCAATTTTGTAGAACCAAGAAACCCAATGATTCATTTCAGCTTCCTTATTGTATATATCATTGTGGAACTCCCTACATATAGTCTCTACCTACTGTATATATCCTTCTCGATACTAGAGGGATGTTCCGTGGGGCTACCTGAGTTAACTTAACATTTTGTTATTTGGTTTCATTCCTAACATTCGATGCATGCTTTATGTATGGATATGGCCATTTTGGGTCACAATATTGGTTTTTCCATAGGAATAGCATTGTTTAATTCCAAGGTTTACTCACATGAATACTTTTATGGTCAAGTAAATCAGGCTTCTTCTTCATGCCTCTTCCTATTGTTTACTGAAAGATTATTTAATTATTCTCCAAAGGCCCTAACTGTATATTCTTACGTTCACTACATTAAGTGATTGCGGCATGCCTTGTGCGCATATCCCATACTGCAGAAAGAATGATGTGAGGAAGGTTGTGTGTATTCCGGCACCACCTGCCACGAACAACCGGGCAGGTGGAGGTGGAGAGGTTATTCCATCTGATCTATGGGCATGGAGAAAGTATGGCCAGAAACCAATCAAGGGCTCTCCTTATCCAAGGTAAGCGCAATCTTTTTAATTCCATATTCTGAAAGAAGTTTATGAACATCAGATGCCATAATTTGGTATTGTTCCCCAAACGAATTTCAGTTGATGCATCTGGTTAATCGAGTTAATTTAGTATTTTTTAGTCAACTTAGAATTTGTGGTAATGATTTGTACAAATGCATTGACAATTTGATATGGTATTTTTTCTTCCCAAAGGGGCAATAGTGGCATTGCTATCCTCACTCACAAAATTTGCTCAACACCACCATCACGATTTTTTTTTGGTTCACTCACTCCTATACTATAGGCACACATGCATGGCGGCATTCTGGTGCTGCCAAAAGACTATTGTAAGGAGCATGATGACTAATTGTGGAGATGGGGTACACAATGTCATTGGCGATGAGGTGGAGAATGAAAGTGGTAGTGACAAGAAATGCTAACACCTCTTTCCTCCATTTCGGTGATATTAGCAAGGCACGTGGAGTGAAAATGCATGTGGAAGCTAGGGGGAGACATGGATGTAGGAAGTAGTGTTTGAGTTTAAATCCTAAGACAATGTGGGTTACAACATGAGTAGGACGGAAAGTTATGATGGTGCATCGCGCAAGATATGTTAGAACCGAGACACGTGAAAAGGAGGGAGGAGTGATGCATGGTGGGCGATAATATGTCCTTGGTTTCTTGTGAATGTGCTAGAAAGACGAAAGCGGTAGATTAGTGTGTGAGTGTGAAGGGAAAAACCAAGATGTTGATGCTAAATTGTGGGTTTAAATATTTACTTCGATGAGGCAAAGTGCTTATGTGGGATCAAGATCCGTAAGACATTAAAAATAGATAGCCAGTAATCAAAGTCGATTATAGTCCATTCATGTCCATGAATTTAGAATTTTGATCTATTAGATAGAGCATAGAACTCAATATGTTTTTTGCTCAAGTCAGATTTGAGGGGGGAGAGCTGAAGTATAATACTTGAAATTTATGAGATCAGACTTTTGGATGCACCCGCCAGAGCATGCAATTCAGTAGCTATTTAGCAAGAAATATTGGATTTTTTTACTTGTTCATTCATAAAACATAGCAAAATTATGGAAAAAACACATTTTCACTTGAAACTAAGTACTTATATATATATATATATATATATATATATATATATATATATATATATATATATTGCACTGCCTCCGTTCCATAATTCCTTTCGTGGCTTTAGTTCAAATTTGACCCCAAACCATGACAAGAATTATGGAATGGAGGGAGTACTTTATATTGATTTTATAACTGAATAACGCATCTGTCCAGTGTAATTCAAGACCTGTATGCTTTGTTTTAAATTATGGGTATGGTTACGAGAACAACTTGCTATATATAGCTTCTGAGTTATTTAATTATTGAATAGATTCTTTAAGTATGTTAAGTAATTAACAAAAATAAGTGAAATACATTTTAGACATATATATAATTAATTTAAATGCATTATATGATCTAGCTACATGACATTAATAAATGTTGCATAACAAATCATTGGTTTCAGAAAACATGAAATGACTTCTATATATTAATAATTGTATAAAGTGTCAAAATTGGGATGCAGGGGTTACTATAGATGCAGCAGCTCCAAAGGATGTATGGCCCGGAAGCAAGTGGAGAGAAGCCGCAGCGACCCCAACATGCTGGTAATCACCTACACGGCCGAGCACAATCACCCATGGCCCATGCACCGCAACGTCCTCGCCGGATACGCTCGCGCCCACACTCAGGCCGCCGCCGCCGCCACCGCCACCGCCAAGAAGCAGCAGCACCACAGGATAAACAATAATGTCGCAGGCTCATCCAGGACCAATAATGTTCAGCTAGAGCAGACTGTGATCATCAGCGGCGACCATCCCGGCAATCACATAATGCCGGGGGTGGCCGGAGATGGTGTGGGTGCTGGTTGTCTGATGTTTGATCCCTCCAATGGCGTCCAGCCTGATGAGGTTTTTGCAGAGTTAGAAGAGTTGGAGCCGGATAATAGTTCCATGATAGTCAGTGCAAACGTCTACCGATCCAGAGGGGTAAGTAGTAATTACGAGTGGCACAACTTCTGATCACGCTTCTAATCAATCGTGCTCAAGCCGGCTGTGATAGTGCTCTAGATCATATAGGAGTATATCTTTCTTTGTCTGCTCTGTACGACATGATAACTAATATTCCATGTGACTATGATGATAGAGTACGAATATCTATATTTTTACAAAACAATTAATCAAGAGAATAAAATCTACATCCATGCACTCTGTCTGTATTTCTATCTGGCGCTAAAAAAAAGCTTTTGTATTATTTATATTATACTTCCTTTGTCCGGATATAAGTGTTGCAGATTTGTCTAGATACATATGTATATATTTCTGAATGGAGGAAATGCTATTTTAACATGCAAATATTTAAGTAGTACATCGTCTAACACAATTTGATGTTTTCGATCCAAGTAGTTTGTTCTTTCTTTTCAGATTAATTTATAAATTTTTATTTGGCACAATTTCGAATGTACTCTGACCTGACATCCTCTTTGAAATATGGCTGGAGCACTTTATGATGTACTATGCTTGTTAGTTTGATAGAAATAAACATATTCCATTTTTTCATATAATTTAGATCCACACATAACTACATATGTTCCCAATTTTCATTATTCAAGGTTTACTAATACATAATGATGTGCTTGTAAAATCCTAGTACTGACATGTATAGATTGATTATTGTTGATCGAAAATTCTAAAAAAGGTATTATATATTCAAAAAAATATAGGAAAGTTAGTTCGAATATAGTTTTCAAACTTCATAGACCATGTTACTTGTTTTTCATTTAAAATGTTAATATCTAGAATAAAATAATTAATGTTTCCCAATATGTTACTATACTAGGTGTTTTTATTCATTAACTCTTATATTTTTTGTAGGGCCCCTAAATAGTAATGTGAAATGATGAAACCGTTCCCTATCTTTGGTCTCCCACAGTGGAGTATTATAGCTGGTGTTATGTAGTCGATGTTCTAAAAAATGTGATATATCAAATACATTAGTGAAGAGATATATTACACCATGGTATGGCATCATAGCACATAGAACAAGAAGACTTTATGGCTATTTGATCTTGGACACAACTTTTCATTGGGACAATACAAATTTTTAAATAGGATTATGATAGTACTATATTTTATGATATTATACATCATAGAGGTAGTACCTTAAACTAGTATATGTCTAATACTAGTGTATGATAATCCTCATTATAGGTATGGTATATTCTCACACTCATATGGTTGAACTATAAATCTTGTCCTATATTCCAATTACAATAAAGAAATATTAATAAAAATTGTGTCTACTATAATAAGTATGAAAACATATATATAAGGTTGCTCACAATGCTCCGTTGTGAAGCTCCATAAGCACACAAAGTTAGTTTTTTGTGTATGTGGCACATAATTAATGATATGAGATGATGAATTCGTCTCTTATCTTAGATACAATGTATTCAAATAATCATATGGATGCATTATTAAATTGTGTACTATCACCCAATCATATCACATATCTTAATAGAAATAGGGTCTACTCTAATAATTAAATACCACACATGTAAGATACAATGCATTGTGATAGTGGTTTATTGAGATATAACGTGACTATCACATATGGCGTTACCAGACGATGCATCAGAAGTGACCAGTTGCCTAATTATAATTAAATATCTAAATCCCATTAGATTTACTCATGTGCTCTTTTAATGGGTACCTGATTTAAAACATTATGATTTCGTAGATTTTGTTGTTTAAAATCTGAACCATGAACTAACAGTACTAGCAGTGAATTGCATTGTAATAGTGTTCGTCAGTGATGGCCAATCCGACAAGGGTATTTTTCAGTAGTGCCGCCTCACACGATGAGTTCTCTTTGGATTGTGATAATTATAAACATGTGGAAATTTTAGAACAAGGTCAAGATGCATGTTATTTACTACAAATATCTATAGGATTTCCAAACATAGATATTTTTGGATGTTTCATCAGACAATAAGAATAACTTTGGAGAATTAAGGGGAGGGATAGAAAGAGAGTTCAGACGAAGGGGCTATTTGGTTTACAGCCATACTTTGCCAAATCGAAGTGTGGCTAGCCACAATTTAGTTGGTATGTGTTAGTTTTGCCACACTTTATTGACTTTATGTCCCACTTGTCATAGAGTTATTGTCCTTGCCAACTTCCAAATTTTGGCTTCAAAAAATTTAGCACACTTCTATGGTTAGCCACACTTCGGCTTGGCAAAATGTGACCGTGAACCAAACAGCCCTGAAGTATGTCAACCACGGTTTTCTGGGTGCGCTCGTGTGTGAGTTTTTTTTTTTAGCCCATTGATACCATATTAAAAACTATTTTCAAGTGGATTGGAGCCAACCAAGTTGTGCTATTCAGAGATAGGGAGGGAGAAAAGTTAAGGAGAAACAATCAAGGAATTAAATTTGTTGTACTGCACAATATCAATAGCCATTGTTCTTTTCTTTGTTGGTTGCTGCGCATCAAGCAAGGGAGAGAGAGGACAGAATCCATTGACACAGTGAAGTTGGCAGCTAGCGGCCGGCATGCAAATCTGTGGTAGACCCCATATATAGACAGGAACGAGTAAAGCGCACGTCAACGGCCCGTGATGTGACACCACCAGCACAGTTTACACATTGCCATTTTTTTTTGACAGTTTACACATTGCCAGTTTACAAACACTATTCATTCGTTTGGCTTATGCGCTTAATCTTCAACACCCTCGTTGATTCAAACGAATTTGAAAGAAATTCTGTACGTAGTTCTCAATCTTGTTGATGTAAAGGGCAAGCACAATTTATGTACTCCATCCGACCCATATTAGTTGACTCCAATTTAGATATATCTATCATAAAAACTTGTCTAGATACATCCAAATTGGAGTCAACTAGTACAAGAAAAATCCCTCCAAAATTCAGGAGAAATCGTAAGAAAGAAGATGAACATTATTGCAATAACGGCGGTTCCACGGCAAGGTTCACCCACAGATTTCCACATACATAATTTTATTAAAGTAAATATAAGGCATCAAGGCAAAGGCATTACCAAGAAGATTACATGAAATAGACAACAAATAGGATAAACAAGACAATATACAAGAAACACCTACAACTAAATTGTTGTTATTACTAGCTCAAGAACACCTTCGCCAAGGAAGACAACACTCACGCAGATTTCTCCATGTGACATAACTGTGCAGGTGCTGGGTCCGACCAGTAAAAGCCAGATCACGGATTTTTCACTTGATGCATATGCATGAAGTGGTGTTCTAGCCATATGCACCATCTTGAAAATAGATCTTCCTAGAGACGTGCCACCAAGTCGAGACTGCGATGGTGCTCCTTGGAGATAGCAGTAGGGTTAAAAGTGGCAACCCGCATAAACTTGCAAAAGGAAAATTAAGTTTAAATTAAACTAATTTTGTTTAAAAAATTTGAACTAGGCTAACAAATTTTGCTTACAAAGCGGGGCGGATCGGGTGCTGCTTTGCAACCCAAGATGGCAGCAACACATGGCATCGTAGGAACTTCTCTTGGTCGTGCACTAACCCAGCCAAGAAAATTATGTTCCCCCGCTCTTTCTAGATTGACAACGTGATGTTATTAGTGACTCCACTAAAGAAATGGAGACAAGGTTGTTGATTAGCCTCAGAGTTTGTTGTCTACCATTCAAGGATGCTCAAGATGATCGATGAAGTAGAGGACATGAAATTTAAAACTCCACTACAAGACTAGTCTTGTGTGAACATAGGGCGTAGGGGCAGGGGGGGATGGGGTGGCATTTTGGACACTAGTCAAGCCGTCAAGATTGTGGTTGCAGTCATTGGGACAGGTGGGTTTCACCAACTAAAGACATCTCTGACCGATCCGAAAAAACGGTTATAGGAGTAAAAATATAAGAGAGTTGCACCTAACTGATCTCTTAAATGGTTAGAGGAGTAAAGATTATAAAAATTAGTCCCCAAAAAAGGCCGTCCAGGATTAAGTATAAGTGACCTCAACCGCTCCAGAGAATAATTTTGCTCCCTCCCGCCCAGCGATTCCTGCCCCCACCCCCTCCTGCCTTTCCTTCCCATCCACCCTTCGAATTGATGTCGATGTCCCTGACTCCGATCAAATCGACGCGCAGCTCGCTTCCTCACCCTCGGTGTCCATCCACGACGGTTCCGATGGCTCGACGCCGCCGCAATCAAGCATCTTAGCCGCACCCGCGTGGAGGAAAAGGTTGTGGACAAAAAACATCGCCCGGGCTACCACCATGGCAGTGAAGGCATCCAGCAAGGCCGGTGAAAAGTGTGTAGCGGCCTTGGATTTGGCTCCTTGTCCTCCGCTAGCTCTAGCGACCGATAGGCTGCAGAGCAAGCCGATGCTAGTGAAATAGGTGTTTGCCAAGGAGGTGGCTACCAAGAAGAGGAAGAAGGCCGCGACAGCGATTCCGAAGGCACCACCAACTCCACCAGCTCGCAAGAACTTTCCAGGACTCAAGGAGAAGATGATAGTGAAGTAGAATGAAGCTGGTGAACATGCTATCATGTTCATGAAACCAAATACCATGGATGTTATGATGGGCGTGTTGTCAATGCCTCGTTGGGAGACCCCAAGAGCAAGGTGTGATGAGCACAGCAGCAAGTTTTCCCTCAGTAAAAAACCAAGGTTATCGAACCAGTAGGAGGAAGGAAACGACTCAAAGGTGTTGATAGCAACTTGGAGACCTGCACAACACAAACTCAAGACTTTGCCCCAACGAACAGTGAGGTTATCAATCTCACCGGTTTGCTGTAACAAAGGATTAATTGTATGGTGTGGAAGGTAATGGTGGTTTGCAACAAGTAAACAGTAACAGTGGAAGATGTATCAATGGTAAAGATTAGACCGGGGTCCATAGTTCACTAGAGGTGTTCTACTTAGATAAACAAACATGGCATGCTGGGTAAACAAATTATAGCAGGGCAATTGACAGGACTGAGCAAGGCATAACAATGCAATACTAGACATTCATGATCCTATGAGTTTCGATTGGGCAATACAACAAGATACATACACCGCCATCCAACTGCATCTATGACTAGAAATCCACTTTCGGGTTATCATCCGAACCCCCTCCAGTATTAAGTTGCAAGCAACAGATAACTGCTTTAAGCAAAGTGTGTAAGGTAAACAATCCACTTGTTCCATGAATAAGAGACAGTTGTTTTATGCCTAGTGGTAACAGCACATCTACAACCTTAGAGATTTCTGTCACTTCCCTTAGATTAAATAGAGGCATGAACCCGCTATCGAGCATAAATACCCCCTCTTGGAGTCACTAGCATCTACTTGGCCAAAAATAGCTACTAGAAATGGAGAGCATGCAAGATCACAAACAACACAGACATGATAGAATCAATAATACAAAACCATTAATCAATCTGACATAGTAATCTCAATATCCATCGGATTCTCGCAAACACAACATGCATGATTACAAATAGATGATATCTTGATCATGAACTGAGCTCACAAGATCTAAACATGATAGCACAAAGGAGGAGATACCACCATCTAGCTACCACATGGACCCGTAGTCCAAGGTGGAACTACTCACGCTTCATACCAAAGGCTGGCATGATGAACAAGAAGGCCTCCGGGATGATCTCCCCTCCAGCAAGGTGTCGGGAAGAGCTTCAGATCCCCCTCGATCTAGGGACGATGGTGGCAGCGGCTATAGACGGTTTTGTGGAATATTGATCGGGTGCTTAGGGTTTAGGCATTGGGGGTATTTATAGGCGAAGAGGCGAGGCATGGGGCGGCCAGGGTGGTCACACCCCCCAGGCGCGGCTAACCCTAGCCCGCGCCGCCAAGGGGTGTGGCCCCATGGTGCCTCCCCTCCGTCTCGTACTCTGGCTCCATGTTCCCCACGGTAAAATATTGACTTTGACTTTTGTCCCGTCCAATTCCGAGAATATTGATTTTCTGCCTTTCTGGAACCAAAAACAGAAGAAAACATGCAACTGACACTGTGGCATTTTGTTAATATGTTAGTACCAGAAAACATATAAAAACAGCCCAAAGTGTAGACAAAGCAAAGCAAAGTAGATACTAAACAAGCATAGAACATCAAAAATTATAGATACATTTCCGACGTATCAGGATGCCATTGCTAGGAAGTATTGGGATCTCACTCTGTCATAATATCATTCATTGTTTTGGAGGTGATGGTAGTGTTGGTGTTGTCCGAGGATGTGGAGATTGTTGGTGTTGGCCGAGGAGGTGGAGATGGTGATGGTGGTGAGCATGGAGTTGATGGTGTTGGTGTTGGCTGAGGAGGTGGAGGTGGAGATGAGTGGTTCAGAGATGATGATGATGATGATGATGATGATGATGCTTGAGTTTTTCGGAGAGGGTCCACAACATATGAGGTGATATGTTTTTTTTATCAAACAAGATCGATATGCTTCTTTTTGGGCGACCTTGATCAATGTGGTGGTGGTTTGATGAACTCTCGGCATGTTTTGATTCGAATTTTTCGATTCGATGAACTATATGTATGTCTATTATTTAAGTTTTGTGTTTCTTGTATTTGAATTTTTCGTATGTTTGAATTGCTCGTATGAATTCTATTCTAAATGTATGAAATGCATATGTGAAATGCTAGCTAGAATAAATTGGCCAAAATTTACTCCTCTAAATATGGGGGTTCGATTTGGAACTGCCAACCTTTAGAGTAGTAAATATACTTCTCTAAAGTTTAGGAATCTGTTTACTCCTCTAAGTTTTTAGGGACAGCTCTAAGCTCCGCCTAAGCGTTGAGTGTCCAGGACATAGCGCCAGACTACCGGGGCAGTCGTGAGTTTTCAAATCTTACTTAATGGGTTAAATAGAGGATGTGCTTGATTTGCAACATATAGAACTTAGGGTATTTTTCTATATGCACTCAACTCCAGAGAATTTACTGTTTCGTTCAGTCTAATTTGTTCAATTTTGGTATACCTGCCCTCGCTGCACCTAGGTTAAATGTTAAAGGTTCCTAATCCTTGCGTGCTGCAACTGCCTAAAATCGGGCAAGCATGCATAAATAGCAAACAAAGGCAACAAAGCTAGCCTTGGAAGATGGATGACAGATGGCAGAGTTGGGATCTCTTCCCTTTCTCATGCATGCCGTGTCCGAATCAAATCAGATCAGAACAGCACTGTGCACACACATATATATGTTGCCTGCTTTTGGCATGCATGCCACCATGTCTCTTGGTCAGAGGAACTGCAAGTGAACTGACTAGGCCATGCATGCATGTCAAGAAGAACACTGCTGCGTTTTCATGCATGGCATGCATGCATGCACACGTACGGAAATACGCAGAGGTGTGTGCAGGCGCGCTTGAGCAAAAAATGACAAACCTGTAAACCAGCAAAGTTGACCATAAAAAGACAAACATGTAGACCAGCAAAGCCTGATGATCGGCTTGGCTTCATCTCTCTGCTCTGCGTTTATTATGTCGTTTCTATTGTGTCTGAAGTTGCATCAAAATTTTAGTTGGGGATGAGTTCGCTCCCCGGCATATATCTATTTTTACTCACATATGAAATGACTACTCTCGCGGATGACATAAATAAAGCATATCTCCAGCTGAACATGGGAAAACGAGTGCTCTTCAAAGGAAAAAAAATACTCCTACCAATATATTTCTAGAAAATTCAGACAAAATGGGAGATGACACTCTCATTTAAAACAATGATCTTTGTTTTATTATGTAATAGTTATACCTTAGTCAACCCAACCAATTATTTCCAATATTTATCATATATATTCTGGAGAACAAAGTTTTATATACTATAACATGAAGAAACTGCACAGTGATCACATTACACCAACGATCTTCCGACGATCTCCCAAACCAGTATCCTAACTCAACCTTTTTTGGGTGGTTTTATAGTAAAATATTGAAAATACTCCCTCCGTTTCAAAATATAAGATGTTTTAGATTTTTTTCTAAAATTCATGTATCTAGACGCATTTTAGTGTGTAGGTTCGGAGAAAAATGAGTAAACCTACACACTAAAAAACATCTAGATACATGTGTTTTAGAAAGGACGAAAACATTATATATATTGAAATGAAGGGGATATTTTTGAAGAAATGCCACAAAAATTGGCGACCTTGTAAAAACAAAATTTTATAAGTTTTTATGGTATTTACAAGAAGTGTATTCACATTTATTTCTAATTTAAACAAATGAACTCTGATGTTCCTATATAAATTATGAATACTATATCTCAACTAATTAATGTAAGACACATTTGATCACCTAAACATGTCTAATGATTATAAGAACATAATTCAATGAGAAGATACTCAAAAAACCTTGATATGTTACGAAATTTATGTTTTCTTGTACCTAATAATAAAATGGAAACTGCTATCAAGGTTTTCAAAAGATCATACACTTGAAATATCTCGTCAAAGATTCTTAATTTAAATGTAAGCAAAAAACCCATAAGCATATATAAAGGGTAACCATGCTAATATAACAAATGAGTCCACAACATCATACACTTCTGTATTTTTATTTTCTTGTGGTTTCCTTATAATGACAATAATTTGAAAAGGAAAAAACAACATATTTTTAGAAAAGTTCGGTGGCAACGGTACTGACATGGATATACCCCACGGGTACATGACATTGGTATACCTGGTCCAGCCCAAGGAAGGCCCACGTCAAGACACGCGGCCCATGAAGACTTCGGGTGGCCCAAGCCTATGACGTTTTCGACTCCTTGGAGGACAAGTCTAGATTAGATAGAATTTCAAAGGGTACTAACCCTAATTGTAACCGACACGACCTAAGCCTGGGACCTGCCTGTCTATATAAAGGCCATAAGGGTACGGCGAGAAGGATCTAAACTCACCTCATACGCACCTCATGCAAGATTGCATTTGCGCACCCCTCTAACTTTCGGTTCCACCGTGTATCAAGAGCAGACAAGCAGGAGTACAGTTTTCCCTTCGGGGGCCTGAATCTGGGTAAATCTCGTGTCTCGTATTGCTTGTCTGTTAACCATTCTACGACTTCCAACATCCCCATCTTCTCTAAAACCCAAGTCCATAACAATGGGCAATGACGAAATCAACCCTCGTCAATTGGCGCCGTCTGTGGGAAACAGGGACACTGATCGTGCGGTCGTGACGGTTCCATCCGGAGAGATCTACAACTCATCGGCAACGGAGAGTCACCTCCTCTTCGGCGCCTTCGACTTCACCGCCCACTCGTTGGCCACCCTGAGGGATTTCGAGTCTGTCGGCGACGGGCTCGAGATGCTGTTCGGGCGCTTCTGCTTCCAGGTGGGGCAGACCGGCACCCTCCGCCTCCCTGAGCGGGTGCCACCACCATCCATCAGGCCCGCTTCATGGGCCCCACCTATCGGCGCGTTAGACGCGAAGACGCTGATAGACGACTCAGATGATAGTAGCAGCCGCAACTCATATCTGTGCGGCCCTCCCTCAGATGAAGGAACCTACGGTTCCGGATTCGAAAGCTGCGGCAGCAACGATCCAATCCGCAGGCGCTACCTATGCGTCTTCGTCATCAACAACGTAACTCTCTACTAAAAAGGTATATGACCTTCTTGTCAAAGCACCTGATGCACCAAAGCCTTTTGAATGGATTTGGAAATCCCCATGTCTTCCCAAGCACAAGTTTTTCTTCTGGCTGCTACTAAATGATAGATTAAATACCAGATAACTTCTTGTTAGAAAAAAATTCAACATTGAGGAGGACACTTGTGTCCTTTGTGAGGAAAACACTATTGAATCAGTTGATCATCTCTTCTTCAGATGTGACTTTAGTCAAAATTTCTGGTGGAAACTTGAAATTGAATGGAACACTAATTATTCATTGATTAGTATGATCCAAGAGGCACATGATATAACTTTGAATCAGTTCTTCAACATCACTATGATGACAGGATGCTGGAGCTTATAGAATCACAGGAATAACATCATCTTCGAGCAACATACTAGGTGCATGGATAACTGTTATGGCATATTCAAATTTTCAGTGGCTGATATTAGACATAGAATCAAACCCAGCTTACTTGAAGGCATGCAGGCTTTTTTAGATACTTTGTAATTTTCTTATTTACTTTCTGTGATTCCCACCATGTACAGTGCCATATTTATAAAATGAAAATGACACAGTGGAGGACTTCCCCACTGTCTTTGTGTCAAAAAAAAATCAACAACGTAATGGACCCGCCGCCGGGTTCGAGCGCGCAACAAACACCCAACCCCCCTCTCAACCCACAAGCTGAGAACTGAGGAAACGGGGGAGATCTGCCTAACAGGCCCAACGAAGGTGACGCCCACGCCTACAACCGGATCAACCTCAACGAGGAAGGCTAGCGCCAAGCACGTGATGCCGTGGCAGGCAATATAATCCTACCTATGAATGCTTCATGGGATCTACTGATCGCCTACCACCTCCTCCTCATCGCTTAGCACAACCCGTAGGTGAAGCTGATGGAGGAGCTCGACAAGCGTAAGAAAGCAGCTGCAGAATCCAGCGTGCGGTGAGCTGCGCTGTTCGACGTTGGTGGCTCCAGTTCGCAAGGTAAAAACGCCAATAAGTACTCATCCCGCACGGAGCATATGGACCCCGCCGCGCGACGGCAACGTCATGCCGCAAACACGTCCTTCATGACAATGGACTCACATGGCAACGTCATGCCGAAAACACCGCAGGCCGCGATCATGGCGGCCACTACATATCTCGCGTCCCATCTGCCTCCGGCGGGCGACCCGAAGAGCCCCATGCACAAATCCGCGCTAGCAGGCCTCGGACTCGTCAGAGCTGCGCTCCACGATGATGCTCCTATGGAGCCAAAGAAAAAAGTTGCGGTCAAGTTCACTCGCAGCCCTACACCCTCATCCGAGGAGGATGAGCATGACCTACCCCGGCGCTGCAAGAGCCCACGACGCTGTAGTAGCAACTACGACGCTCGCAAAAAGCTCACCCAGCGCAAGATCAACAAGGCACGCGCCAAACGCGCGTGCTCAACTGAGTCCGAAGAGGAGGACGACGTAGAGCTGTGCGGAGCCAGATGCTTCAGCAGATCCGTTCGGCGAACAAGGATGACAAAAAAATTTAAGCTCCCTTCGGATAACCCAAAGTTCGACAGCACGCAGGAGCCAAAGGCTTGGCTCGATGATCACCTATCATCGGTTAAACTCCACAGCGGGAATAAGAACACACGGCCTTACAATGCCTTCAGCTGCAGCTGACACGCGTGGCCAGGGTCTAGCTCAGTAGCCTATCTTCTGGCTCCATCCGACAACTTCATCTGCAACTTCGAGGGCACTAGCAATAGGCCAGACTCAATCGAGGAGCTGCAGGCCTACACCCAACATACCAGCGAGTCCATCCCCTCGTACAGACTCCGCTGGTCCCACATCAAGAACTCCGCAGCGCATATCTCCGAGGAAAGATCAATCGACGCCTTCAAGGATGGTGGCAGGCGCCCGGATTTCAAGGAGGAACTTGGGCACGTCAAGCCCAAGACGCTTGACCACCTCATGGACATCGCCAACCGATGGGCAGATGGCAAGGTTTCCGTCAACCGAGCGCATTCGGATGACGAAGACGACTATGGCCACAGGCGCGAATGCCGCATCAAGATAAGATCGCGTGTCTACGACAATCGCGATGGAGTCGACATGGCGGCTAGATACGCTGACCGACGCAATGACGGCAACTGCAACAATGGATACCGCGACGGCGGGCGACCCACGCAAACGTGGCAACATCGCATCCGCGACGACGAGCCTTCGGCATACGACAAGTTGTCTGGTCCCTGCACCATACACTTCTACATCGACAAACAATATGGTAAGAAGAAAGCCAGCCACATGCTCAAGGACTACCGTGAGTTCCAAAAGCTCAGTGAGGGCCTCACCAAAATGCGGTGCTAGACCGTGAATCCTGGGTTTGGGCCCGCACCCGAACCAGGTGACATCGCCCACGGAGCTCCTCCACCACCACCCGTCAGACTGTCGCAGCCGGCAATCGCACCAGCACCAAATAACGGTGCAGGAGGCTACCCGCCACCAAAAGTGGCCCTGATGATCTAGAAGGGGCGCCCACCTAACAGGGTGCAGAAGAAGATCACCCACCAAGTCAGCCTGGTCGTGACCTCTCCACCATCCATACCTGAGTACCTCAGCGTCTCGGAGTCCTGCATCACGTTTGATCGTTCGGATCACCCACGCCAGATCCCTCGCCCAGGTCATGCTACCCTGGTGCTCGAGGCCCAGATCGGGGGATTCGAGATGAGTCGCGTCTTCATGGACGACGGCAGCGGCATCAACCTGACGTTCGCTAGCACACTCGCAGCGATGTAGATCCCACTGTGCAACCTGGAGCAATCAGACACGATGTTCCACGACATAGTCCCAGTGAAGGGTATATACCCCTAGGCAAGATATGGCTCGACGTCATCTTCGGCCAGAACGAAAATTTCAGGCGCGAACGGCTAGAGTTCGAAGTGGTGGACTGGACATCACAGTACCACGCCATCTTCGGGCGCGTGGCATTTGCACGATTCTTGGCAGTACCGCACTATGTGTACCTGCTACTAAAGATGTCATGACCCAGATGCGTCATCATCGTCCAGGGAAAGCTCAACCCGGTCCGACCACTGCAACAGAGATTTCAACAGAATCTCCCAGTCGTTTGGCATGCAGGAGGAACTCATGAGGCTCGGAGAGGTGACAGACAATGGGGCACCCCCAGTCGCCAGACAAAACACACCTGACATGTCGTTCGACTCCACAGTCAACACAAAGAAGGTGCAGGTCCACCCGACGGACGCTTCCAAGACGGCGTTGATCTCCAATGACCTCAGTCCTGCATAGGAAAGTGCGCTCGTCGAATTCCTCTATGAGCGCTGGGAAATTTTCGCTTGGTGTCCTGCGGACATGCTAGGAGTTCCTAGGGAATTCGCCGAGCATGCACTCAATGTGTTTCCGGATGCGAAGCCCATCAAGCAGTTGATCCGACGACTATCCGAACCAAGAGATGAAGCCATTGGAATCAAAGTCAACATACTGCTCGATGCCAACTTCATCAGGGAAAGCAAAGAAAGCGAGTGGCTGTCCAACACTATGTTGGTGCCCAAAAAGGACACGGACATCCTGCGGATGTGCGTGGACTTCACATCGCTCAACAAGTACTGTCCCAAGGACCACTTCCCTCTACCGCGGATCGGTCAAATCATTGATTCGACTGCAGGATGCGATAAACTCTCCTTCCTTGATGCCTACTCAGGCTACAAACAGATTCGGCTGAAGGTCGAAGATCAGGAGAAAACAGCGTTCATCACACCGTTCGGGGTGTTCTGCTATAACACCATGCCCTTCGGACTGAAGAACATAGGCGCCACATACCAGAGATGCATGCAATCATTCTGAAGAACCAGGTCGGTCGAAACATTCAAGTCTATGTCGATGACATAGTAATCAAGACCAGGGAGGCCAAGACGGTCATCGACGATCTCCGCGAGACGTTTGATAACCTTGTTTGCTACAAGATCAAGCTAAACCCAGACAAGTGCGCCTTCGGCGTCTTGTCTGGCTAGTTGCTCAGCTACTTCATCTCCCAACGACGGATCGAGGCGAATCCAAAGAAAATTAGGGCCATACTGGCCATGGAGAAGCTGAAGAACCTCAAAGGCGTCCAGCAACTAGCTGGGTGGATCGTGGCACTGAGCAGATTCATGAGACGCATGGGCAAGAAGGCCCTACCCTTTTACCAGCTGTTGCGCAAGGCGGACAATTTCAAGTGGACACCCGAGGAAGATGGCCCGTTCGAGGACCTCAAGCAGCTGCTCTCCACCTGTCCTGGTCACGCCAAAGGAACGGGAGCCTCTGCTGCTATACATTGCAGGTACAAATCAAGTGGTAAGCACCGTACTCATGGTTGAGCGACCCAAAGATGGCAAGACTCACAGGGTCCAACGACCAATCTATTACCTCAGCGAGGTACTGACCCCGACAAAGCAGAGGTACCCTCACTACCAGAAGCTCGCCTACGGCGTGTTCATGATGGCTCGTGGGCTGAGCCACTACTTCCAGGAGCATCAGATCATGGTTGTCAATGACACCCCGCTATCGAACATCCTGAACAACCCCGAAGCCACAGGGTGCATAGCCTTGTGGGGAATCAAGTTATCGCCGCTGGACATAATCTACGAGCGGTGCACCGCCATCAAGTCTCAGGTCCTCCCTGACTTCCTCTTCCATTGGATGGAGCTCCAGCTGCCGGACACCCTAGACATGTCACAGTTCTGGACGATGCACTTAGACGGCTCTAAGCGCGAGGCTGGAGAAGGAGCCGGTGTCATACTGACGTCCCCTCAAGGCGACAAGATGAAGTACGTCCTTCGGATGAAATTTCGCGCCTCCAATAACGAGGCCGAATACGAGGCCCTCATCCACGGCATGAAGATGGCCAAGATCTGCGGCGCAACACGCCTCGTCATCTATGGTGACTCGAACCTTGTCGTTCAGCAGACAATGAACGAGTGTGACGCTCACGGCGTCAATATGATCGCGTGTCGCGCACTCTACAACTCACTCGAAGGATAATTTGATGGCTGCAAGCTTTGGCACATCGGCAGAGAAAGCAACAAAGAAGCTGGCAGGCTCGCCAACATTGGCTCCACCTGCGCACGGGTACCACCAGGAGTGTTCCTCAAACAAATCCGCGTACCCTCTATCAATAGGAAATTCCCAAAAGGCTCAGCCGAAGAAGCAGAGCACTCGGGGGTTGCGCTACCCGAAGGACAAAAAGGACCCAAAAAGCTCGACACCAAGGCCGAGCTGCTCATCCCGATGCAGGTCATGGCGGTTGAAGAGTCATGGACACAGCCATAACTTTGGTACCTGATAAATAATAAACTGCCCGATGACCCGACAGATGCCCGGCGCATATCTCGCTGGTCAAAAGCTTTCACCATCATCAATGGCAAGTTGTACAAGCGCAGCATTTCGGGTGTGCTATAACGATGCGTCACCATCGGTGACGGCAAAGGCATCCTCCAAGACATCCATGAGGTTATCTGTGGCCATCATGCAGGCAGCCGCGCCCTAGTCGCCAAAGCTCTACGAGCTAGGTTCTACTGGCCAACCACCATGAACGACGCAAAGGACATCGTCCAGAGGTGCAACACCTGCCAGAGATACGCGGACAAGCCACATGCGCCAGGATCTGAGCTGAGGCCCATACCGCTTCCCCTTCGCCCAATGGGGCCTCGACATGATCGGCAAACTGCCAAAGTCCTCGCCAGGAGGCCACGTCTTCCTCCTGGTCGTAGTCGACAAATTCACCAAGTGGATCGAGGCCATGCCCGTCACCAACCAAAGCGGCAAAACTGTCGTCAAAGTTTTCGAGTCCATTGTCTATAGGTTCGGCGTGCCTCATAGCATCATAACGGACAACGTCTCGAACTTTATCTCAAAGTAATTTCAAACTTTCTGCGGGAACCTCGATATCAACATATCCTACTCCACCGTGGCGCACCCGCAGACCAACAGATAGGTCGAAAAGGCTAACGGCCTCATATGCAATGGCATCAAGAAACGCCTGCTATGCCTACTCGAAAGGCTTGCGGGAGCCTAGGCAGACGAGCTACCTTCGGTTCTCTGGAGCCTCCGTACACCGCCAAATAGCTCAACTGGCTACACACCTTTCTTCATGGTGCATGGAGCCGAAGCCGTGCTACCCGCCAAGGTACGCCACAAGGCCCCACGGGTCGTTGCTTACAGCAAAGCCAAATCATCGACAGCGCTCGAAGACGCCGTCGACACACTCGACGAAGCACGCGATATTGCCACGGCTCGCTCAGCGGTCTATTAGCAGAGCATCCGCAACTACCACAGCCATAGCCTGTGCCCAAGGTCTTTCGTCGAAGGAGACCTCGTCCTGCGACTCAAGCAAGAACGACACAAGAAGCTCGAGTCACCCTTGAAAGGACCCTACATCATCACCGAAGTCATCCCAGGTGGCGCCTATCGCCTCATCGAAGTCGCATTCGGAGTCGAATACTCCAATCCCTAGAACATCGCGCAACTGCGACGCTTCTACCCCTAGTTACCCTTTACTTTCAATAAGGCTAATCAGCCAAATAATGTATCTCCTTGATTACTATGAATAAAAGCTAAATTCCTTGGCCCAAATATATTTTTCTCCTTACATTATTTCTCGCTGAATATGCTCGGGGGATACGCCTCACCTCACGACTTCGTCGACTGAGAACGATGCATACAACCTGAGTAGCTGACCACGTTAGGATAACGAAAAGGGCATGCACATAACAAAGAACCACGTGCCAATACATATAAACTTTACAAGGGCATTACAAGCCCACTCGAATAAATACAAATTTTACATCATCTTGTTTTTCTTTACAGGACCTAATTGTTCTTGAGCATTACATTTGCCCGCTGCTCGAACAAATCTACAATTTCTTCAGCGTGCTGCGCCATAGCCGCATAATGAGGGCGCATGTCCCATAAGCTGCCATCCGGTCGAAGGGGTGGTCCAGTCGCCACCTCCGCAAGATTAACGTCACGACGATGCAACCGAACAAGAGAAAGGGCCGCCTTCACCCGAGCAATCCATTGATGGCGCACCAACTCCTTCACATGGCCCACATTTTGAAATTTGCCAAGAAGACCCCAAAAATGGAAGGCGCGGCGTCCAAAGAAAACATGACGGACCAAATGGCCGCAAGTGAAGACCTCGCTTGCCTCAGCACCTGAAGAACCTGGTGTACGCGATATTGCACTGTTGCAAGGACGATGGCCCGATCACGGTCCATCCAGAAGAAACCACCAGCCTCCAGGCCCTGTTGCGTCAGACAGTTCATCCGAAGTGCGACGCGCTCCTTATCTTCCCTCGGAATGAGATTCACATCTACAAAAAGCATAAAATGAGCCAACATACAAATAAGGTGCACCCAAAAGAACATCGGTTCACAACGACTTACACTGAAGTTGCTCACCCATCTGTCGCAACTCCCCAAGCAAGAACTCCTCCCTGACAGTGGCCCGCTCAGCATTGGACTTCCACACATCCGCGTGGCCTCGGATGCTAAGGATATCCTTCTCTAGGTTGCGGACGCGATCGCGCAGAAAGGCCAATTGGGATGCGTCATCCAAAGACGGTCGAGGCTCAGGCGCAGTCAGAGTAACCACCGGATCCTGACCCGAAGGATCCTAGAAGCAAATAAACAAGTATAAACATCATAAGTACTTTCAGCAGCAGCCCAAAGATAGACTTATATACATAATTAAGGCCACCTCATAGAAAAGTGAAACTTGTTCATCCGCAATTTGTTACAAAAGTAGCAAAAGGAGAAGCTACACTAGCTACATTACAAAGGCCTAAGCACCCGCATCCGGAGCAGTCTCATAGCCAGACTGCATGCTCTTGGCCTCATGTTGCTGCTTCGCCGCATAATTAGCCAGGAGGTCAATGAGCTTAGGACCATAGCGCTTACATCGAGAAGCAAAGAGGGCAAAAGCTACCTTAGATCCATCCGCCGCCGTTGGCACCCTAGACGTGACCCGAGGCAGGTCCAACTCGGCTCCAGACGCCATCGCCATGGCCAACCCCATGGAAGCGCCGATGCCCTTCTGCTTGCGTTTGTACTCCGCCGAGGCTTCCTCTGACAGAGCATCCACAAGGGAGTTTACGTCATCGAGGGCAACGCCCTTGGGAGCGAACTCCTTGTAAAAGCGCGCGAGCACTTTCTTGGCCTTCTCCAAGGAGCCAGCAGAAGCGGAGCAGCGATCGCAACAGCAGCATCAGCCAAAGCATCTCCATGCTCTAGCGCACCACGATCAAACGTGATCCCAAAAGCATCTAACAAGACGAAGACAAAAAGACTCGATTGAGAAAATATAAAATGCACTCGAAAATCAGAACACCCAAATGAAAAAGAGAGAAACTCACCAGAGATAACCTTGGCCGCATCCATGAGCTTATCAGCCACTTCCTTCTCCCGGGTGGTTGCAAGGCCGCGAGATGCTACTCGTGATCTTCAGCCTCCTTCTGCAGGCGCTCCTTAGCTTCCGTAGCATCAGTTGCCCTCTTCTCTGCCTAGCTGAGGCTCTTTTCGAGAGCATTCAGCCTTCGGAGCGCGTCATTGTTATCATCTGCAGCACGAAGAAACACCGAATCAATGCAAGAAAGAGACTTGGAGCAGACGAGCAATAAACAAGGTGAAAGCCACGCACCTTGAAGCTGCTTCAGCTCAGCCTCTAGCGCCAGATGCTGCTGGATGAGAAGGTTGGCGTTGTGCACAAATGGCTACAGAAGAAACAGAAACAAAATTCGATGAATAAAGGGCTCGGGGGCTTACCCCCTCAAAGCAAAAAGATCAACAGGTCATACAAAAAGGACTCGAGGGCTCCCCCATGGAGTTAAAAAGACAACACTTACGTTTTCGGGCATGGACTCCGAAGGTCTGCATGTTGCCTTCTGAGTTACGACTGCCCGAGCTTCTCGCCTGGAGGAGTTCGGGCCATCGTCCTCAGAGTCGGCCACCACCTGGGGGATAGAAGCCGTTGGCTTCGACTCCGCCATAACTTCCTGAGTGTCCCTGATACGCAGGAAACATATCTATAATTTTTTATGTTACATGCTTGTTTTGTATCTACTTTGCTTTGTCCACACTTTGAGGTGCTTTTCATATGTTTTCTGGTACTAACATATTAACAAGTTGCCACAGTGCCAGATGCCTGTTTTCTGCTATTTTTGGTTCCAGAAAAGCTAGTAAGGAAATATTCTCGGAATTAGATGGGACAAAAGCCAAAGTCAATATTTCATCGAGGAGAACACGGAGTCCAGAGGAGAGACGGAGGGGCGCCATAGGGTGGCGACACCCCCCCATGCGCGGCCTAGGGTGGGCCCACGCTTGGGCAGGGTGTAGGCCTCCTGACCACCTCCTAGCCTTGCCTCTTCGCCTATAAAAAGCCCCCGATGCCGAAACACTAAGCACCCCATCAATATTCCACGAAACCTTCTGTAGCCGCCTCCACCATCATCCCTAGATCAGGGGGTCTGAAGCTCTTCCCGGCACCCTGCCGGAGGGGAGATCATCCCGGATGCCTTCTTATTCATCATGCCAGCCTCCGGTATGAAGCGTGGGTAGTTCCACCTTGGACTATGGGTCCATGTAGTAGCTAGATGGTTGTATCTCCTCCTTGTGCTTTCATGTCTAGATCTTGTGAGCTCCGTTCATGATCAAGATCTCATCTATTTGTAATCATGCATGTTGTGTTTGCAGGGATCCGATGGATATTGAGATTACTATGTCAGATTGATTAATGCTTTTGTTTTATTGATTCTATCATGTCTGTGTTGTTTGTGATCTTGCATGCTTTCCGTTGTTAGTAGCTATCTTGTACAAGTAGTTGCTAGTGACTCCAAGAGGGGTTATTTATGCTCGATAGTGGGTTCAAGCCTCTACTTAATCAAGGGAAGTGACAGAAATCTCTACGGTTGTAGATGTGATGTTACCACGAGGGAGAAAACAATGGTCTCTTATTCATGGACAAGTGGATTGTTTATCTTACACACTTTGCTTAAAGCAGTTGTCTGTTGCTTGCAACTTAATACTGGAGGGGGTTCGGATGATAACCTGAAGGTGGACTTCTAGTCATATATGCAGTTGGATGGCGGTCTATGTATATTGTTGAATTGCCCAATCGAATCTCATAGGATCTTTTTGTCTAGTATTGCATTGTTATGCCTTGCTCAGTCATGTCAATTGCCCTGATGTAATTTGTTTACCCATCATGCCATGTTTGTTTATCTAAGGAGAACACCTCTAGTGAACTATGGACCGGTCCAATCTTTACCATTGATACATCCTCCACTGTTACTGTTTACTTGCTACAAACCATCATCACCTTCCACACCAGACAATTAATCCTTTGTTATAGCAATCATTGAGATTGACAACCTCACTGTTAGTTGGGGAAAAGTCTTGAGTTTGTGTTGTGCATGTTTCCACGTTGCTCGCAACACCTTTGAGGAGTTTCCTTCCTCCTATTGGTTCGATAACCTCGGTTTCTTACTGAGGGAAAACTTGTTGCTGTGCTACATCATACCTTTCTCTTGGGGTTTCCCGACGAAGCTCTCCATGTTGACGCAGCGTCAACACTATTTCCTGGCGCCGTTGCCGGGGAGGCTAAGGACGTCTTCACAAGGGGAGTCCTCCTCAACCTTTATCTTTACTTTGTTTTTAGTTTGCTGGTTTCTTTTTCTTGATTTTGTTTGCCTCTTTTTTATCAAAAACTCCAAAGAAATTAGTTTAGTTTGGTTTTCTTTCTCTTATCAAAAAATACACAAAAATTAGTTCCTGCTCTAGTTGCTGGTCTGTTATTGCCTTGCCTTGTCATGCTTTCTATCAATGGATGGTTTATTTGAAACTAGTTCTTACTGGCAAGGTGGGTTCACGGAAGAACAAAATAATTATTATAAGGAACACCGTTTGTCACAAAAAGGAAAACATTTATGGGAACAAATTGATAAGTTGAATACTATTGCTAGAGATGTGTGCTCTACTTATAATGTTACTTATTGCTTTGATAAAGCTTGTTATTGTAGGAGGTATAAACACCTCCCTTTTCAATGTGAGTATAATGATAATGTTACCATATCATCTTATGTTAAAGGAAATTATGACTTTTATGATGTGGAACAAATTGAAGATTTTATTGCCTTCAAGGGTGCATTTGAACTTGCCAGTTTGCTTGAAAATACTGATGATGCACCTTATGAATATGAGGTTTGTGAGATACTTAAATTTTGCTTTGATAATTAAAAGGAAGAAAATGGCTATATTGTTGAATATTTTAATAGGTGCTTTCCACAAATGGAAGAGACTAATGCCTTGCAGGAGCCTATGGAAGAAGAAATTGTTGAAACTGGGAGCTCATTAGATGAAAAAGAGAAGGAGAGTGATGAACAAAAGGAGGAAGAATGGATTATCTACCCATGCCTACCTTCTAATGAGAGTAAATCTTTATCTCTTACATTATTTGATTGTCCCCCATGCTTACCAAACGAGAATGAATGTTATGTTCCTGTGGATCCTTCTGAAATATCTACTTTGAGTAAAACCTGTGAAGGTTTTAATCCCACTATTCTTGAGCTTGATAGAAATGATGTGTTTCTAGATCATGAAAAGCATGCTTTATGTGATAGTTATATTGTTGAGTTTATTCATGAGGCTACTGAAAATTATTATGAGAGAGGAAAATATGGTTGTAGAAGTTTTTATGGTATTGAAACACCTCTTTTTGTGCTGTAAGTTTTGATGTTACTCTTGTCTTATCTTCCTATGCATGTCACTTTGTTCTTCATGAATTTATTTGTGTATAAGATTCCTATGCATAGGAAGTGGGTTAGACTTAAATGTGTTTTGAATTTGCTTCTTGATGCTCTCTTTTACTTCAATTCATATTTGTTATGTGAGCATCTTCTTAAATTATCAAGCCTAACTTAAATGCGGTAAGGAAAAGTACTTGTTGGGAGATAACCCAAGAGTTTTCTTGAGTCTTGGAAGTTATTACTTCAGTAATGACCTCTCCTTATCCTTTTTGTTTGCTTTTTGTGCCAAGAATGACCTCTAATGAGAGGGAAGTAAGATTTAGGGAGTTGATGTACCAAAACAGATTTCTGTCCTCCACCATAAAAATTCGTGAGGAGTCTCTGTAAGTCGGGTTGAGATGAAAATTTATTGATAAATCCCCCAGTATGATAGATAACTTTCGTTAGTTCAGCATGTTTTCATTTGAGCAACAAAAGGTCTTTACCCAAAGGTCTATTATCTTTTGAATACACTAATGTTGCTAATGAAGATTGTGTGAAGTTTTGTATGAAGGAAAAATTTCAGGTGTAGAGAGAGAATGGTGTAATGAGATGAAGAATGGGACGCTGCAACCGGTGTCACCCCAAGAAATATCCAAGAGGTGCAAGCTTGGGATGCCCAAGGCATCCTTCTTCATCAATAAAGCTCAGTCTTTAGACACCGCTTATTGTGTTTGATGCCTTTGTTGTATTGTTTTTGGAGCGTCTTAGTTTTTGTTTGCTTTGCTTAGGTTGTTTAGTTTGTTTGAATAAAGTAGTTTGGACCCCCGTTCTCGTTATGTTGTTTCAAATAAGTTGATTGGTGTTGGAAAGGAGTAGAAAGTTCTTGCTTGAAAGTGCAAGAACTTTAGCATGCCATGCTAGGTGCTGTTTTGAACTTATGCTTAGTAATTATTGTTGTAGCATGACTTGTTCCAAACACCATAGCATCTATGATTTTAGTCCTTGACTTCCACTCTTCTTGTGTCACTCTGCATTATTATGGCCATTGGTGCTCTCTTAGTTGGTGTCTCCCAATCTTTTGCTAGCCTCCACTTGTATGAGTGAGCTTTACTCATGCTTCCAAATCCCAAGAAACCAATTTATTCCAAATTTTCCACTATAAATTCCTATGCATGGTGTGTTACACCATTCCAAGTATATTCTTGTTTTCAGCTATGTTCCAATTAAAAAATATTTTGTTATGTGAAAACTTAAATTACACGAACTTGATGGCACACTTTATATTCCTTGCCCTAATACACTTGAACCATTGTCCATGTTGTCATGATAACGCACTTGTACGTTGGTATCATGCTTTGTGCATCACCATAATGAGCAATCATGAGATGCTCATTGTATGTTTGCCTTGTCATTTTGGTTATGGGATAGCTCCTGTACCATGTACAAGGGGTACCCCATTGGCGGTTCTCTATGATACACATGTACTTACTGTGACAAGAACTTACATGTGACAAAAGTTGAGTAGCATGAGGTGCGTCCCTCGTATTCAAGGGGACATGAGATTTCTTGTCATTGTAATACGAGGGCCACTACTCATGCTACTCAACTTCAGTCACCTGTAAGTTCTTGTCATTGTAAGTACATGCATATCATAGAGAACCGCCAACGGGGTACCCCTTGCACATGGTACAGGAGCTATCTCATAACCAAAATGAGAAAGCAAGCAGACAATGAGCATCTCAGCGATCTTTTTATTTACTATATGCATAGCTTTTTATTGAGGATGCTTCATAGATAGCTCACTATGGTGATGCTGCAAGTTTCCACCATGATTAAGCATGGCTTAGGCTAGCGGCCCAGGAGTTTCTCTAACACAAAATACATACTCCATGGACTTACAAGTTCCCTCTTTATTTCACACCGGTGACATCCATAGACAAAAGAGCATGATATCAACTGAGTACAAAGTACAAGTGCAATGTTGAAAACGTTCCCCGTGACAGCACGGTTCTGCTAATTCAAGCGTATAAGTGCAAGCATATACAACATAGATGAAACAATGGTTCAAGTTTATTAGGGGCAAAGAATATAAAGTGTGACATCAAGTTTGTGAGGGCTTTAATCACTAAGTTTTCACATAACAAAATAGTTTTAAATTGGAAGATAGCTGAAAACAAGAATATACTTGGAATGGTGTAACATACCATGCATATGAATTTATAGTGGACACTTTGGAATAACTTGGTTTCTTGGGAGTTGGAAGCATGAGTAGAGATTACTCATACAAGTGGAGGCTAGCAAAAGACTGAGAGCAACAAACTAAGAGAGCAATAATGGCCATAATCATGCAGAGCAACAAAGCATTACTAATCAAAGCATAGAGTGGTACTACAAGTCAAGGACTAAATGATCATAGAGGCTATGGTGACTTGTCATAGTCATAACATGGTGTGATCATGTGCCAAGTCAACCCAAACAAAGCATCAAAGGAGAATACCACAATACTATGCTTTTATATGCTAAAACAACGCATAATTCTTTCAATGCACACTAAGCAATCTCAATTGTTTGTAACAAGACATGCTACAGCAATAATCACTAAGCATAAGGTCAAAAAAACACCTAGCATGTCATGCTAAAGTCTAAGTCACAGTCAATGCAAGCTCGTCTTGCACTTTCAAGCAGGAACTTCCTACTCCTTTCCAACACCAAGCAACTTATTTGCAAAATAACACAGCGAGAACGGGAGTCTAAAATACTTTATTCAAGAAAATTAAACAAACTAAGCAAACCAAACTAAAACTAAGACGCTCCAAAAACAGTACAACAGTGCATGAAACAAAAAAACGAAGTGTCTAGACAGACCTGAGCTTTTTATTGATGAAGAAGGGGATGCCTTGGGCATCCCCAAGATTTGAAGCTTGTACCTCATGGATATTTCTTGGGGTGACACCGGGATGGCATCCCCAAGCTTGAGCTTTTGTCCATTCTTCATCTTATTACATCATTCTTTCTCTACACCTGAAATTTTTCTTTCATACAAAACTTCATACAATCTTCATTAGCAACATTAGTGTATTTAAAAGATAATAAACTCTTAGGTAAAACTTTAGAACAGAATTTTTTTCACTAAAAACACATGCTATTGTAGCAACTCCTTCAAAAAGCTCAATTCCCCTAAAGAGAACTCAAAAGGGAATCAATAAGAAGCAAATGCAAATAATGGCAGAAATCTGTCAAAACAGATCAGAAGGTAGAAACCTATTTTTTTGAAGACCTTCTATTTATCAAATCAAACAAATTTGAACTAACGAAAGTTAGATAAGATACTCGGGGATTTATTCGTAAATTTTCAGCTCAATCTGAGTTACAGAGACTCCTCACTAATTTTTTTGTTGGAGGACAAAAATCTGTTTCGGGACAGCAACTCCCCAAATCTTACTTCCCTCTCATTAGAGGTAATTTTGGCGCAAAAAGCAAAAAAAGGATAAGGAGAGGTCATTACTGAAGTAATAACTTCTGAGACTCAAGGAAACTCTTGGGTTATCTCCGAACAAGTACTTTTCTTTAACGCCATTAAGTTAGGCTTGATAGCTTGAGGAGATGCTCACATAAGAATTATGAATTGAAGTCAAAGAGAGCATCAAGAAGAAAATTCAAAACACATTTAAGTCTAACCCACTTCCTATGCATAGGAATCTTGTATGCAAATAAATTCACAAAGAACAAAGTGACAGGCATAGGAAGATGAAACAAGGGCAACTTCAAAACTTTCAGCACATAGAGAGGTGTTTCATTACCATGAAAAATTCTACAACTATATTTTCCTCCCTCATAATAATTTTCAGTAGCCTCATGAATAAACTCAACAACATAGCTATCTCATAAAGCATGCTTTTCATGATCTACAAACACATAGTTTCCATCAAGCTCAAAAATAGTGGGATTAAAACCTCCACGGATTTTATCCAAAGTAGATATTTCAAAAGGATCCACAGCAATATGACGTTCATCCTCCTTTGGTAAGCATGGGGGACAATCAAATAATGTAATAGGTAAAGAGTTACTCTCATTAGAAGGTATACATGGGTAGATCCATTCTTCCTCCTCTTGACCATCACTCTCCTCCTCTTTTTCATCTATTGAGCTTTCAGTTTCAGCAGTTTCTTTTTCCATAGGCTCCTGCAAGGTATTAGTATCTTCCAAATGTGGAAAGCACCTATTGAAATATTCAAGAATATAGATATTTTATTCCTTGTAATTATCAAAGCAAAATTTAAGTATCTCAAAAACCTCATGCTTATAAGGTGCATCATCAGTATTTTCAAGCAAACTGGCAAGTTCAAATGCACCCTTGAAGGCAATAAATTATTCAATTTGTTCCACACCATCAAAATCATAATTTCCTTTAACATAAGAAGATATGGTAACATTATCATTATACTCACATTGAAAGGATAGGTGTTTATACCTCCTGCAGCAGCAAGCTTTATCAAAGCAATAAGTAACATTATAAATAGAGCACACATCTCTAGCAATAGTATTCAACTTATCAATTTGTTCCCATAAGTGTTTCCCCTTCTATGACAAACGGTGTTCCTTATAATAATACTTTTGTTCTTCCATGAACCCACCTTGCTAATAAGAACTAGTTTCAAAGAAACCATCCATTGATAGAAAGCATGAACAAGCAAGGAAACGACAGACCAGTAACTAGAGCAGGAACTAATTTTTTTGTGTTTTGGAACAAAGAAAGCAAACCAAGCTAGACTAATTTTTTTTGAGTTTTTGAAAAGAGGCAAACAAAACCAAGAAAAAGAAACTAAGCAAACTAAAAACAAAGTAAAGAGAAAGGAAGTGAAGGACTCCCCTTGTGAAGACGTCCTTAGCCTCCCCGGCAACGGCGCCAAAAAAAGGCTTGATGAGTGCAGCACCACTTAGTTGGGAGACGTCAAGAGGAAGGTATGATGCAGTTCAGTAGGCAAGTTTCCCTCAGTAAGAAACCAAGGTTATCGAACCAGGAGGAGGAAGGAAACGCCCCAAAGGTGTTGGAAGCAACGTGGATACTTGCACAACACAAACTCAAGACTTCGTCCCAACGAATCAGTGAGGTTGTCAAGCTCACCGATTTGCTATAAAAAAGGATTAAACGTATGGTGTGGAATGTAATGGTTACAAACACAACATGTGTGATTACAAATAGATTAGATCTTGATCATGAACGGATCTCACAAGATCTATACATGAAAGCACAAGGAGGAGATACAACCATCTAGCTACTATATGGACCCATAGTCCAAGGTGGAACTACTCACGCTTCATATCGGAGAGAAGGCCTCCGGGATGATCTCCCCTCCGACAGGGTGCCGGGAAGAACTTCAGATCCCCCCGATCTAGGGACGACGATGGCGGCGGCTACAGAAGGTTTCGTGGAGTTTTGATCGGGTACCTAGGGTTTCTGCATCGGGGGCTTCTTATAGGCGAAGAGGCGAGGCTGGGAGGCGACCGGAGGGGCCACACCCTGCCCAGGCACGGGTCCACCCTATCCCGCGCTTGGGGGTGTGGGGGCCCTCTGGCACCTCTCCGTATCCCCTTCCGGCTTCGTGATGCACACGATAAAATATTGACTTTGGCTTTTGTCCCGTCCAATTCCGAGAAAATTGATTTTCTGCCTTTCTCGAACCAAAAACAGAAGAAAACAGGCAACTGGCACTATGGCAACTTGGTAATAGGTTAGTTCCAGAAAAGATATAAAAACACCTCAAAGTGTAGAAAAGCAAAGTAGATACTAAACAAGCATGGAGCATAAAAAATTATAGATATGTTTCCGACGTATCAGTCTCCACCTTCTACCTTTAGGCACCAGTAAGAGAGCATAGTTGCCATTCTTAGTTCTATGTGCACTGTCCCAAAACTTATTGATTGATGCATATTGTTGATTTTACTTGTTCTTGTGCTATTTGTATCTAGTCACTCTTATGAACTTTGAAGGTGTCCTATGCATCTATTTGCTACTCTATGAGGGACAAGCTGAATGCCACTATGCCATGTTTTCTGTATGTGAAACAAACAAATGTTTTTCAATGCATGTTATTCATGATCTTTGTTTGTAGCCTTTCATGTTGCATGCATAGTTACTTTGTCTTATTGTTAGAACTCCATATTTCATGCACATGTTTAGACTTCTTTGATCCTAGCTTTCAATGCTTGCAAATGGTTTGATCTTGGTTTTGATGGTGCATGTCACCTCAAAAATTATTATTTTATCACTTACCTACTCGAGGACGAGCAGGAGTTAAGCTTGGAAATGCTTGATACGTCGGAAACGTATCTATAATTTTTGATGTTCCATGCTTGTTTAGTATCTACTTTGCTTTGCTTTGTGCACACTTTAAGGTGCTTTTCATATGTTTTTTGGTACTAACCTATTAAGCAGTTGCCATAGTGTCGGTTGCCTGTTTTCTGCTGCTTTTGGTTCCAGAAAATCTAGTAAGGAAATATTCTCGAAATTGGACGAGACAAAAGCCAAAGTAAATATTTCATCGAGAAGAACACGGAGTCCAGAGGAGAGACGGAGGGGCGCCACAGGGTGGCCATACCCCCAGGCGCGACCTAGGATGGGTCCGCGCCTGGGCACGGGGTGGGCCCCTTGGCCGCCTCCCAGCCTTGCCTCTTCGCCCATAATAATCCCCCGATGCAGAAACCCTAAGCACCCGATCAATATTCCACGAAACCGTCTGTAGTCGCCGCCACCATCGTCCCTATATCAAGGGGATCCGAAGATCTTCCCGGCACCCTACCGGAGGGGAGATCATGCCGGAGGCCTTCTTCTTCATCATGCCATCCTCCGGTATGAAGCGTGAGTAGTTCCACCCATGACTACGGGTCCATGTAGTAGCTAGATGGTTGTATCTCCTTCTTGTACTTTCATGTCTAGATATTGTGAGCTCATTTCATGATCAAGATCTCATCTATTTGTAATAATGCATGTTGTGTTTGCAGGGATCCGATGGATATTGAGATTACTATGTCAGATTGATTAATGGTTTTGTCTTATTGATTCTATCATATTTGTGTTGTTTGTGATCTTGCATGCTCTCCGTTGTTAGTAGTTATCTTGCCCAAGTAGTTGCTAGTGACTCCAAGAGGGGGTATCTATGCTCGATAGTGGGTTCATGCCTCTACTTAATCAAGGGAAGTGACAGAAATATCTACGGTGGTATATGTGCTATTGCCACTAGGGAGAAAACAACAGTCTCTTGTTCATGGAACAAGTGGATTGTTTACCTTACACACTTTGCTTAAAGCATTTGTCTGTTGCTTGAAACTTAATACTGGAGGGGGTTCGGATGATAACCTGAAGGTGGACTTCTAGTCATAGATGCAGTTGGATGGCGGTCTATGTATATTGTTGTATTGCCCAATCAAATCTCATAGGATCTTTTTGTCTAGTATTGCATTGTTATGCCTTGCTCAGTCCTATCAATTGCCCTGCTGTAATTTGTTTACCCAGCATGCCATGTTTGTTTATCTAAGGAGAACACCTCTAGTGAACTATGGACCCCGGTCCAATCTTTACCATTGATACATCCTCCATTGTTACTGTTTACTTGCTACAAACCATCATCACCTTCCACACCATACATTTAATCCTTTGTTACAGCAACCGATGAGATTGACAACCTCACTGTTAGTTGGGGCAAAGTCTTGAGTTTTTGTTGTGCAGGTTTCCACGTTGCTTGCAACACCTTTGAGGCGTTTCCTTCCTCCTACTGGTTCGATAACCTCGGTTTCTTACTGAGGGAAAACTTGCTGCTATGTTGTATCATACCTTGCTCTTGGGGTTTCCCAATGAAGCGCTCCACGTTGACGCAACGCCAACAGTCCCCTTCAAGGGACTCCTCTGATGGATTGCTGCAAGCAACTATTAGATCAACAACAACTAACACTACTCACACGAACAATAGAAAAAGGACTCAAGCAAAGTAAGTTATGACTCGATGTCTGACAAATTGGAGATAGGATCTGTCTTCTCCTTCTTCTTCTTGGCCGCGGCTGCGGAGCCACCGCTCGAATGGGCACGGCGGGGTAAGGCGCGGACGACGCACCTTCTTCCACGCTGTGTTGCTCGAGGAACGGCGGACCCCTTGGAGTTAGTGGGGTAGACGCATCCGAAGACTCACTCCGAGTGCGCTTTCGGGTCCGCCCTTCGCTCGGCTCGAGGGCGTCCACGGTAGGAGATTGCGCCGGGGGAAGCTCGGACTCAGAATCCACAACTTCTTTGTCTCGCGCAACCGGAAACTTCTCAGGCCGAGGGGGCATCATCCCAGCTACCTTGAGATCCCGCAAACAAAAGACGCAAGAGAACATGATTAGTGACACTATCAAGAAACAAACATCACTCGAAGAAGCGCAACGCGCAAGCCACAAATTTCCACCTACGGAATTGCATTTTCAGCGTTGAAGGGGGAAGTCAAGGATATCCCCGGGAGGTCCTCGTCGGCCTTGTACTTCAGCAGGGGCCGAAGGGCTCTATCAAGGTCACCCTTGGATAACTCCTCAGGTGAAACCCTCGTTGGGTCGCTGCGGCCAGCATATAGAAACATCGGATGCGCCTTCGCTTGGAGCGGCTGCACCCGAAGCTTGAGGAAGGTGCGAATGATATCGAAACCATTGACCTCCTTCTCGACCACCATCTGGAGCGCCTCCACGCGATGGTAGAGCTCCTCCACGTCTGTTGTTTCACCCTCCAAAACGTGGTTCTTCCACGATCTCTTCGGGATGATTTTCTGTGTGGAGTCGAAAGGAGCAAGACTATATTCTTGTCCGTCCAATTTGACGTCGCGGATGTAGAACCACTTCTTCCGCCAATATTGGATGGACTCGCACATGGAGAAGGAGAAGAACTAGATAGAAGAGCGAATGGAGATAATACAACCACCGAGTGGATAAACACCGCCTGTGCCAGACTGCCTCTTCACAGAATAGAGCTTCCGGAAGAGGCCAAAGTGCGGCTCGATACCGAGCCAGCACTCGCAAAGGGTGATGAAACAAGCGATATGGAGAAGAGAACTGCGAGACAAATGATGCAATTGAATCCCATATAAAAAGAGGAGTCCACGAAGGAATTCGTGGACAGGAAGAGAAAGACCTCGGATGACAAAGGCATAAAACATCACCCGAAACCCTTCAGGTGGGCGTGGGATTACCTTGTCGCCGGGGAGGATGGCGCCCTCCTTGTTCTTAGGGATCAACCCAGCATCGCGCAGGTTGTGCAGAACCCCATCACGCATTTCCGTGCGCTTCCACCCGCCGTCAGTGGTGCGAGCCGTAGTGGCGACCTTCTTGCCGCCGCCGGCGGCGCTCGAACCAGCTCCAGTGGTTGTCTTCTTTGGCTTACCCATCTTGCAGCGGCGAGTGCGGCGGTGCGAGTACAAGAAGGAGGAAGGAAAGGTGTGGAGAATGTCCAGCGCGTAACAGAGGGCAGCGAAGCTCGTGAGAATGGAGGCAATGGAGATGAGCAAATGACGAAGGGTAAAAGAAAATCACTATTTACCTACGGTATAAAAGGAAGAACACGACGCACACGAGCTGTTGATTCAGAAGCCCTAGCGCGCACCTCATATCTAACCATACACATGTCAGCACTACACCGAACTGTCGCTAGCATTGTCGTTCACTATGCACGGAAACCGAGGAGACACCGTAATTTTTGCCACGTCTACGCGTGACTAGTCAACTTCAAGTCAGGCAGTGGGACCCATGATCGTCTCGTCGCATCCCCTCTGCTATCGCAGACGGTTGAGATCACCAATCGTAAGCGCTGACGTCATCAAAGCAAAACCAGCAACGACTCGAAGTTTTCGACTGATCAATCAAGTACTTACTCGAATCTATGATTCGAGAAACTACTCGAGGGCTACTCCTATCAGGAGCGCTGGCCGCGCACCTGAGAAATCACTAAGGTAACTACACCTCGCAATTATCTTCAAGTCCTACATCGAGTCTACGACTCCACTATGGACTCGGGGGCGACTCCCATAGGGAGGAACGGTTGAGAATTGTGTCCTTCGAACCTATGCTGAAAACGACTGAACTAAAGTCTCTTCTCGAGTCTACGACTCGAACAGACACTCGGGGGTTACTCCCATAGGGAGCGCTGGCCGCGAACCCTATGAATTCTTTGACTGCGATCCTTCGAATCAAAAACTACAAAATCTTTTTGGCAACTTTGCCCAAACAAACGCTAAGTGAGAATCAGTCTCCTTGGCCACCCGAAACACCTCCGCGGTGGTAAAACTTCAGATGATGTGTCTGCGACGCAAAGATAAGCCCTACAGATATCATCTGATGTTCTGGTAACGCACCTGACTGCGCTCTGCCAGTAAACTACCATGTCAACAGGCACGATGAAAATCCTGATGGACGCGGTGGGTATTGTTGGAGATATGCCCTAGAGGCAATAATAAATGTAGTTATTATTATATCTTTGTGTTTATGATAAATGTTTACATTCATGCTATAACAGTATTGACTAGAAACATTAATACTTGTGTGATTTGAAAACTAAATTAGAGTCCCTGGTAAAGCCTCTTTATAATACTAGCTTGTTGATTAATAGATGATCATAGTTTCTTGATCATGAACATTTGAGGTGTTGTTAATAACAAGGTCATATCATTAGGAGAATGGTATGATGGACATACTCCTATAGATAAGAATAGCATAAAGATCAAGTCATTTTAATAGTTCAATTGCTATAAGCTTTCTGATACATAGTAACCTAATTCCTTCGATCATGAGATCATGCTAATCACCATCACCGGAAGGATGCTTTGATGACATCAAACACCACACCGTAACTGGGTGGCTATAAAGGTGGCATTGAGTGTTCGGAAAGTATGGGTTGAGGCACATGGATCAAGAGTTCTTTAACTGCAAGATGGAAGAGGGCGGCTCCGTCAGTGAGCATGTGCTTAAGATGTCTGGGCACGCAAACAAACTCCAAAGTTTGGGTATAGTGATTCCTAATGCTTTGGGGATTTACCGCGTCCTCCAATCACTACCACCAAGTTACAAGAACTTTGTGATGAACTACAATATGCAAAACATGAACAAGACGTTGCCAGAACTCTTCTCCATGTTGAAATCTGCAGAAGTGGAGATCAAGAAAGAGCATCAAGTGTTGTTGGTAAATAAGACCACCAAATTCAAGAAAGGAAAGTCTAAGGAAAAGGGAAACTTCAAAAAGGGTGGTAAGAAAGTTGCCACACCGACGAAGAAGACCAAGGCTGGGCCTAAGCCTGATACTGAGTGCTTTTACTGCAAGGGAGAAGGTCACTGGAAGCGGAATTGCCCAAATTACTTGGCGGATTTGAAGAACGGCAACATCAAGAAGAAAGGTATATCTGATATACATGTTATTGATGTGTATCTCACTAGTACTCATAGTAGTGCCTGGGTATTTGATACTGGTTCGGTTGCTCATATTTGTAACTCGAAACAGGTGCTGCAGAATAAACGGAAGCTAGCGAAGAACGAGGTGAAGATGAGCGTTGGAAATGGATCAAAGGTTGATGTGATCGCGGTCGGCACGCTACCTCTTCATCTACCATCGGGATTAGTTTTATACTTAAATAATTGTTATTTGGTGTCTGTGTTGAGAATGAATATTATATCTGGATCATGTTTGTTGCGAGACGGTTACTTGTTTAAGTCCGAGAATAATGGTTGTTCGATTTATATGAGTAATATGTTTTATGCACATGCACCTTTGATAGATGGTCTATTCTTATTGAATCTCGATCGTGGAAATACACATATTAATAACATTGAAGCTAAACGTTTGAAATTGAGCGATAACTCGACCTATATGTGGCACTGTCGTCTTGGGCATATTGGAGTGAAGCGTATGAAGAAACTCCATTCCGATGGACTTCTTGAATCACTTGATTTCGAATCACTTGAAAGATGCGAAGCATGTCTGATGGGTAAAATGATTAAGACTCCATTTTCTGGGATGATGGAGCGAGCTATGAACTTATTGGAAATCATACATACCGATGTGTGTGGCCCAATGAGTGTAGCATCGCGCGGTGGTTATCGTTATGTTCTTACCTTCACGGATGACTTGAGTAGATATGGGTATATCTATTTCATGAAACATAAGTCCGAAACTTTCGAGAAGTTTAAGGAATTTCAAAGTGAGGTAGAGAATCAACGTAACAAGAAGATTAAATTTCTACGTTCTGATCGTGGAGGTGAATATCTAAGTTACGAGTTTGGCGAGCATTTAAAGAAATGCGGAATACTTTCACAATTGACACTGCCGGGAACACCACAGCGTAATGGTGTGTCCGAACGTCGTAATCGAACTCTCTTAGATATGGTTCGTTCTATGATGTCACTTACAGATTTACCGCTATCGTTTTGGGGTTATGCATTAGAAACAGCCGCATTCACTTTAAATAGGGCACCATCTAAATCAGTTGAAACGACACTGTATGAATTATGGTTTGGGAAGAAACCTAAATTGTCGTTCCTTAAAGTTTGGGGTTGCGAAGATTATGTAAAGAAGTTACAGCCGAACAAGCTTGAACCGAAAGCGGAAAAATGCGTCTTCATAGGATACCCGAAGGAAACTATTGGGTATACCTTCTATCATAGATCCGAAGGCAAAATCTTCGTTGCTAAGAATGGATCCTTTCTAGAGAAAGAATTTCTCTCGAAAGAAGTGGCTGGAAGGAAAGTAGAACTCGACGAGGTTGTTGAACCTTCTCTCGAACTTGCGAGTAGCGAAACACCGGAAGTAGTTCCTGTGGCGCCTACACCAATAAGAGAGGAAGCTAATGATGATGATCATGAAACTTCTGTTGAAGTTATTACAGAACCTCGCAGGTTAACGATAACTCGTACCACTCTTGATTGGTATGATCCCGTTATGAGTGTCATGTTGGTGGACAACACCGATGACCCTGCGACATATGAGGAAGCGATGATGAGCCCAGATTCCAATAAATGGCAAGATGCCATGAAATCCGAGATTGGATCCATGTATGAAAACCAAGTATGGACTTTGGTGGACTTACCGGATGGCCAGAAGGCTTTCGAGAACAAATGGATTTTCAAGAAGAAAACAGATGCTGATGGTAATGTTATTGTCTATAAAGCTCTACTTGTCACAAAAGGGTTTCGACAAATTCAAGGAGTTGACTACGATGAGACTTTCTCACCAGTAGCGAAGCTAAAGTCTGTGAGGATTATGTTAGCAATCGCTTCATATTACGATTATGAGATATGGCAGATGGATGTCAAAACGGCGTTCCTCAATGGAGACATTGATGAAGAGTTGTATATGATGCAACCCAAAGGTTTTGTCGATCCTAAAGATGCTAACAAGGTATGCAAACTTCAACGGTCCATATATGGATTGAAGCAAGCATCCTGAAGTTGGAATCAACGTTTTGATAAGGTAATCAAAAACTTTGGTTTTATACAAACTTATGGAGAAGCTTGTATTTACAAGAAAGTGAGTGGGACCTTTGTAGCATTCTTAATACTATATGTAGATGACATATTGTTGATTGGGAATGATGTAGACCTTCTTAATAGAGTCAAAGAATATTTGAATAATAGTTTTTCAATGAAAGATCTTAGCGAAGCAGCTTACATATTAGGCATAAAGATTTATAGAGATATATCGAGACGCCTAATATCATTGTCACAAAGTACATATTTGGACAAAGTTCTAAAGAGGTTTGGAATAGAAGATAGCAAGAAAGGGTTCTTGCCCATGTTTCCCAATACGACCTTGAGTAAAACTCAAAGTCCAGCAATGGCAGAAGATAGAGAAAGGATGAGTAAGACTCCCTATACCTCAGCCATAGGATATCTAATGTATGCCATGCTATGTACTAGACCCGACATTGCATATGATGTTAGTTTGACTAGCAGATATCAAAGTGATCCAGGAGTGGATCATTGGACAGCGGTCAAAAACATCCTTATTAAGTACTTGAGAAGAACTAAGGATATGGTTCTTTCTTATGGAGGTGATGAACAGCTCGTTGTTAATGGTTACATCGATGCTAGTTGGAACACCGATCCGGATGATTCTAAATCTCAATCTGGATACGTATTTACTTTGAATAGTGCAGCAGTTAGCTGGGGGAGTGAAAAGCAAAGCATTGTGGCGAGATCTTCAACTGAATCGGAATACATAGCTGCTTCAGAGGCTTCACAAGAAGCGATATGGATGAAGGAGTTCATTACAGAGCTTGGTGTGGTTCCAAGTGCGCTGGACCCAATGCCTATCTACTGTGATAACATGGGCGCCATAGCCAATGCGCAAGAACCAAGGTCACACAACAAGCTGAAGCACATCAAGCTACGTTTTCACGCCATTCGAGAACATGTCCAAGATGGTGACATAAAGATTTGCAAAGTACACACAGATCTGAATGTGGCGGATCCGTTGACTAAACCTCTCCCGAGGGCAAAACATGACCAACACCAAACCACCATGGGTGTTCGGTATATTACCATGTAATCTAGATTAGTTGACTCTAGTGCAAGTGGGAGACTATTGGAGATATGCCCTAGAGGCAATAATAAATGTATTTATTATTATATCTTTGTGTTTATGATATATGTTTACATTCATGCTATAACAGTATTGACCAGAAACATTAATACTTGTGTGATTTGTAAACTAAATTAGAGTCCCTGGTAAAGCCTCTTTATAATACTAGCTTGTTGATTAATAGATGATCATAGTTTCTTGATCATGAACATTTGAGATGTTGTTAATAACAAGGTCATATCATTAGGAGAATGGTATGATGGACATACTCCTATAGATAAGCGTAGCATAAAGATCAAGTTATTTTAATAGTTCAATTGTTATAAGCTTTCTGATACATAGTAACCTAATTCCTTCGACCATGAGATCATGCTAATCACCATCACCGGAAGGATGCTTTGAGACATCAAACACCACACCGTAACTGGGTGGCTATAAAGGTGGCATTGAGTGTTCGGAAAGTATGGGTTGAGGCACATGGATCAAGAGTGGGATTTGTCCATCCATATGACGGATAGATATACTCTGGGCCCTCTCGGTGGAATGTCATCCAATTGGCTTGCAAGCATGTGACTGTCTCACAAGGGATCACATACCACGGGAACGAGAAAAGAGTACTTATCAGTAATGAGGTTGAACTAGGTATGCAGAGATATCGACGATCAAAACCTCGGATAAGTAAACTATCGTGAGACAAAGGGAAATTGGTATCGTATGTAAGTGGTTCATTCGATCGCGAAGTAATCGTAGAAATATGTGGGAGCCATATGAATTTCCAGATTCCTCTATTGGTTATTGATCGGAGAAGTGTCTCGGTCATGTCCGCATAATTCATGAACCGTAGGGAGACACACTTAAGGATTTGATGTTGTTGAGTAGTTATGGAATGATGAGTAAGAGACCGAATGTTGTTCGGAGTCTCGGATGGGATCCGGTATATCACGAGGAGATCTGTAATGGTCCGTAGAATAAGATTCATATAAGGAAAGTCCTGTTTCGGAGTTGGGGAATGATTCCGGTGTTTTCACCAGGAATGTTCTAGAAGGGTCCGGAAGGTCTGGCACTCCGGAGGGGAAGGGTACATGAATGTGTCATGACAATATGGAATGGTTGCATCATGTACTAGGTCACTTGGCTGGGAAAAATAAAGGGAGAAATCAAATCCTAGTTTGAAAGTCAAACACCAATTTGAAAAAGTCAAACGGCAAGTTTGCTTGGTGGAGGGAGAGTAGGAAACCTACTTGGGGAGGAGTTCCCCTCCCTCCACCCGCCGGCCAAGGAGGCCGAGTTGGGGGAGGACTCCCTCCTCCCAACCGGCCACCCTCCACCTATATAAGGAGGGGTAGGGCTCCCCTACCCCTCACACCCAAAAACCCTAGCCCTCTCCTCCAAGTCGCCAGCGCCACCACCTCCTTGTGCCGCCGCCTAGGGCACCTCCAACTCGGCGAGTTGGGGTGTTTCCCAAACCCTAGCCACCGGCTACACCCTCCCCTTTGTTCCCTCTAAACCCTAGATCACCAAGGCCTCTCTCATACTCCACCATACTCGCTCCGGCTTAAGGCGGAGCCCTGCGAGATCTCTCCTCTACTTCCGGTACCACGCCGTCGTGCTGCCGGAATCGCGAGGAGAGTGCTACAACCTCCGCTGCCTGCTGGAACAAGGAAGAGGAAGGTCTTCATTGAGTACCGAACGTGTGACCGGCTGCGGAAGCGCTGCCGGAACGCAGTGCCGAAAGGATCATCTATGCGATCTTGAGATCGACAAGTGTACGACTACATCACCCACGAGAATCTGCTCTCGTTAACCGCTTTGGAAACTTCGAGGGTGAGTGCTTCTATCAACTTATTGCTACAATCTAGTAGATATATCTTGGATTGTTTGTGTGCATGCGGTAGAATTTTTTTGTTTTCCATGCTACGAACCTCTACAGGTACATCACTTGAAAATCACTATGATTCGACTCATGTAAGTCCACAACGGCATGAGTCGAATCACACCAGCAATCGTTCCAAATTCGAGTCTAGGGACTCGAGTTTGATAAAGATCGTGTTGTTTTGTCCTATGATAGTTAACTGGCCCTGATCCGTCGGGTAAGCCAGGCATACGTATCAACAATCCCTATGAACTAAACATTTGTCTTTGCATAGCAAGTTCAACTACATAGCACCTGAAAGATTGAAGAGTCTCCAGCCAAATCTATGATTCGACTGAACACTCGGGGGCTACTGACATGGATATACCCCACGAGTACACGACATTGGTATACCTGGTCCAGCCCAAGGAAGGACAACATCAAGACACGCGGCCCATGAAGACTTCGGGTGGCCCAAGCCCATGACGTTTTTGACTCCTTGGAGGACAAGTCTAGATTAGATAGAATTTCAAAGGGTACCAACCACAATTTATAACCGACGACCTAAGCCCGGGACATGCCTATCTATATAAAGCCCAAGAGGGTAGGCCAGAAGGATCTAAACTCATCTCATACGCACCTCAATCCAGATTGATCTGCGCACCCCTGTAACTCTCGGTTCCGCCGTAATCAAGAGCTGACAAGCAGGAGTAGGGTTTTCCCTCCGGGGGCCTCAACCTGGGTAAATCTCGTATCCCGTGTTGCTTGTCTGTTAACCGTTCTGCGGCTTCTAGCATCCAAATCTTCTCCAAAACCCAAGTCCATAACAATGGGCATTGACGAAATCAACCCTCGTCGGGTGCTGCTGCTTGAAGGCAGGGATCTGCCGAGGTGGCAGATCTCCTGGTGGATGGGGGAGTACGACCTAGTGCCGGGGGTGGCGTGCACGGTGGCACCCTTACTGCAGTGCTGCAGCGGGGCTTCACGAGCCTACTCGGGTTCAGCCAGGCCAGGAGGGCCTAGTTTGTCCTGCCGCTGCATCCGGTCGGCTATCGCCGTCAAGTGGTGGAGGTAATTCCCTACCGCGTGCTATGTCATGCCGACCCTCACCGATGGTTCTGCCTTCTCGGTCTTACCAGCCTCGCATCGGGGGTCATGGTGAGACGACAAGGCGACTTTAAGACCGTGTGGCGCGTGCTCGTGGGCGGCTAGCATGGTGGAGCAATACAAAGTGTCTAGGAAGGTGGTTTTTTTAGGGGTCAAGAGAAATCCTTGTCATTTTGACATCGACGCGGTGACGCATATGGGTGTCGTTGTCCTTCCTGAAGGGCATTAGGTGTATCACTTTCCTACCTCCCGTGGCGTACCGGGGAAAACCCTAGGACCCATCTGGACAACAGTGTCATCGTCGTCACTCCCCTTTTTGGAGGTGCCGCTTGATACACGGCGCCTTGGACTCTTAGACACGTGGTGGTACATCTCCGGAGGGCACAACGATGGTGAGTTATCTCTGATTTTGTCGATCCGCCGATATCGACTTTATTTTCTTTTATTTCTTGTTGTGCATCCTTTCCTCTTCTTTTTGTTCCTTGTTTTCTTTATTATTCTTTTGGATGTTGTGCTGTCTGACTCAACAACGGTCTCTATTGGTTGGTTGCTATAGTTATATAGCTGGACGAAACCCTATTTCGAGAGATATTATTTGCACTCCCACTGTCTCAAAATGGTTTTTATTATATTTTTCTAGATACGGTGAGTAAGTATGATCGCCCGAGCAAGTAAAGGAAGGAGTTTTTTTGTTTGAAGTCTAAGGGTGTGTTTGGTAGCCCGGATGAACCCAGATTGTCTTTCTTTCCTCATACATGTTGACCCCAGCCAAGTTGTGTTGAGATTCTCTCATGTGTTTGGTAGCCTGTGTCTGACAAGATATGTTGAGCTGAGATGTTGTTTGGTAGCTCAGGTCTGTGTAAGCATGCTGAGTTCGAACTTTGTTTGGTAGACTGCATGTGATTGAGACAAATAAAAATTCAACTGATGCAAATTTTAACAAGTATATAATAATTTCAGCACATAATTAGCAGCAATTTTTTTTGGAATAAATTTCAACAAGTGACAACACGTCATACATTCCAAGTGACAAATTTGCAATTCATTATCCTATGAATGCTATCTTTCAATAATTTCCTCTCTCTAAACAACGTGCATAAACAAAAAAAAGGAGCTCTTTTCATTCTAAGCTGATTTGAGCAATTTATATCGGTAGAATGATAGATATATCTCAGATTTGATTCCCTAGCTATGTCCATGTCAATCCTATGAACCATTGTTATCATTGGAGTTTTTCTAGCTTTCCTTGAGATAAACACCATATAAGCACCCAATACAGCTGCGAGACCGGCTGCTTTCACAATTAACTGCCTCCGTTTTCTTGCCAAATCATCCATCTAAGCAAATAAAAATGAATCATGTTGATACTATAACATAGTAGTAAGCAAAACATTGTTTTCATTATTCTCAGTACACTGTCCACAACAACACAAATGATTCGTTATTCTCATTATACTTTCCACAACAACACAAATTAATCAAGAAAGTACTGCAATATATATGTTTGAAACAAGAGGCGCACATGTCCAGTATATACTCTCTGCTTATACTAGTCCATACAAATTAATCAAAAAAGACGTGCAATATATACTAGTTCATTATTCTCTAGACCACGTACACAGCGATCTGGTCCATGTGATTTCTTGACATACCCGTTCCTGTGCGTACTCAACAGGCTGCTGCTGGGAAATGACCTGGTCCTTGTCCGGCTGGGTCCTGTGCCTACTCGACGGGCCACTGCTGGGAACGAGATGGAGGAGAGAGATCCGGCAGAGTGGTCCTTGGGAGGCTCGACGGGCAGGTGCAGGCGGGCGGCCGCCGGTTCTCATCCGGCCTCAGAGATTTCCATGGCGCACGGCGACCTCAAGCACACGACGAACCATAGAGGGCAGCACCAAGGGGGTGATGGATGGGGTAGATTTTGGAAGAGGGAGAGGGGCTGGGAGCCTCACCGGCGGCGGGATCTGGGGGCGAGTGGGATGGCGGCGATGGAAACAGGGTGAGACGGGGGGGAAGAAACGAGAGGGGAGGGGGTGCTCGGGGTCGGGTGGGGGTCTGGGGGTCGTGGGGCAGTTTCTAGCGGGTCGGGCCGGTACGCGTGGGGAGAAAAACGGATGCGCGCGCGGGATAATTTTTCGGGAAGGACGCGGCAGGTCTGAGGAACGAAGCTCGTTTTGAGATTCGCAACCGGGCAGTGCCAAGAGACGTTTTTCGTATCGGTTGGGCAGTGCCCAGACATAGAAACCAAGCTAACAAACAACGAAAATTGGGTTGGAGTGGGAAATTCTGGGGTGAGCTGGTCTACCAAACACACCCTAAGTAAACAGAGATGTAAATGGTACGAATAATTTCCACTCCGAATCCGCATCCGCGTCCGTTTTTGAGGATATGATATGTCTTTTTAGATATCCGGCGGATATGGATGCGGATGCGGATATTTATCGAGCGGATATCCGACGAATATGGTAGCGGATATGGTATTAATGATATCCGACAGATAAGGATAATCCGATATTTTATGCGGATTATCCGAGTTATTTAAATAGGATAATCCGATATATTTAGCATAACCACAATATCTAGACAATTTAATTAGTTTATTGGCTAGCTGTACATGCTACATATGCATGTTATACTATGCTATTACCAATTTTGCACTTTTATACTGCTGATATCTAGTGTTGTACGTTTTTTGTCAATTTTTTTGCATAAAATAAATAATTTTTTATTTTTCTATGTGTATTTGTTCAATTATCCTTTTTCGATCCGAGTCCGCTCCGAATCCTCTCCATATCCGCAATCCGATATAATCCGTATTCGAATCCGCATCCGACTATTATTCGGTCTGATCCAAAAACACCAAAAAAATATAGTAAAGAATATGATAATAGCAGTATCCGATCCGATCGCAATCCGTTTACATCCTAATAAATAAAGAAAAGAGTGTTACTTAGCGTATGTAGCCTCCAGGTTCCAAGGCTATTGGACCGTGTAGTCTCGGCCTCTTGGTTCTTGGGCCTCCAGCTCCTTGGCATCGGCCAACTGCAACCGAATGGGAAAACGAGAGTTCCGTCGAGACTTCAGAGAAGCGACGGAAAAATATGCTGGCGGCGGCGGCGTCACCTCCAGGCCTCCAGGCCCCAGATCGAAGGGAGAGTGAGAGACGGAGCCGGGCCAGGCAGGGGACTGGCGAACGGCGGCCGGCGGGGCAGCGGACAACGGGCGCAACGGGGCGGCGGCCATAGGTAGATGAAAAGGGAAGGGGCCAGCAAAGGGAAATGGAAGGGAAAGGTACAGTTTTTCTGAACTTTTGCACTTGCGTAGAAGACTAGTGACGTTTTTGGTGAATTTATGTATAGCAAATAACAGATTTGTATTTTATTTGTGCCAATTTCCAGTGGCAGCAACTCTAAACCAAGCACAGGTGAGAGTGGAAATGTTATGGACCTTTCGGTACATCAAGAAGTTGAAGAAAAGAGATACGTAGAAAATTCTAGGACCAGCCAAACAGGTGGAAAAAGGTACTACTGTATAAGAGATTCAGTCCAAGTCATTTATCTATGGTCTAGAGTTCTCCCTAGGAGAATCAGTCCTAGCCGTTTTTTATGCTTTAGGGTTTGCCTGACCTCAAATATTTTTCCTTTGCCACTGTAGTAAACTCTTGACACAAGTGGATCGGAGACTCTAGTTATGTGAACCTTCGACTACTTTAACACTTATTTAGAAGCTTACGATAATGAATTGGAACGCCGAGGTATCGAAATACAATAAATACACTCCTTCACACACAAACAGTTGGGACATGAACAAACATTACAACAACTAGCGTATGCCTAATTGCCTATGAGCAGTTATAGGTTTGTTGACATGGTAGACAGTGGTTGTTTCATCAGCACATATGCTCACAAAAAGCAGGAAAACAACTATACTGAGCTGAAAAGCAGTAAGAGGAAGGAAAGCGTGCGAGACGAGAATATATACGTGTTCTATTTCAGGAGGATACGAGACGAGAATATATACATGTTACCGAATAATCCAGTGCCCGTGCTTTACCTAACTGCGAGAACAATCTGCAGTGCAATGAGTGGATGATCCAAAGCAGACGGGTCTCTATCCAGCCACACTAGCGGAAAGCAGCTTCAGTGGATGGAAAATAAGGAATTAATGCTCTCGAGAAGGGCCTGCAGCAGTGACAACGAAAGCCAGGCGTTTCGCTCATCAACAGTATGCGATTGTTGCGAGATTGCTACATTTTGTTCTGCATGCAGAACTCCGATCAATAATTATCTACTGGTATTATCTCCCATTTTCCGTTATTTCATACAAAATACATCAGAGTATTAATTGTATTTTCTTGAGCCCTTCTAATGTAAATTGATTGAGAAAAGGCAATCTCTTGAATCTTTAATATCTAGTGTATTAGCTCCTCATCCCACATGAGTGGCATTAAGTTATTGGCTAATCCATTCTTCAGTACGGAGTGAATTATACTTGTATACATGCTGCGCAAAACCTATACGGCATAGCAAAGCAATTATTTGAGTTCCCTGGATCCAATAAGTTAGATTATTCAAAATCTGAACCGAAAATATCTTAATTTCTGTTAAAAAAGACATATTTTCACTGAACCTCGTCTAATTTTCATTGCCAGCTTGCCAAAAATGTTTCGTTATAAAGTCGATTCTTTAATTGGAGGGTCTCCCTTATAAAGTTTGTATGATGGCAACCATACTAGATTATCTTATTGGATCAGGTGCCAACAAGTTGCAGAGGAGGCGATTCTTATTCTAGAGGGCTCCACGGAACTACGAACCAAATTCAATGATGCTACTGGGGAAAGGAGGACAGAAGATTAGCAGTTAACAATTTGGCTTGGACGAAAATCAACTGCTCATAGGGTAAAATATAATTTTCGCTACCACTTCCTCTACTTACAGTTACCCTATATGTTGTGTTTAGTTCAAATCAAACTTTATATAATTATTAGAATCATCTTATCGTAAATTTTCATATTATATGCACTTGATATTTTATATGTTGATACATTATTCGATATGATTGAGCAAACTTAAATAACTAAGCCCGAAACGCGGGGTAACTAAAAACAGAATGTGTAGTTCAGATGTTTACACTGGTTAATTAAGGACCCACTAAGTTGATGCATGGACATGGGCAACACCTATTTAAACAAAGAGGTACGGTTGCTGAGGCATCACAGAGTGAGAGCCACGTACGAGCGATGTCGAGATCATTACAACTCCCGCTACTTCTTCTGCTAGCAGGAGCAGGAATAATAGTTTCCGGGGCTAGCAAGGTGACCGACGGCCCGCACAGCTGCGGCGGCGAGCTTGTCCCGTACCCCTTCGGCGTCGATGACGACGACGACGGTAATGGAGACTTCCGCAAGAGGTTCGGCGTGCTGTGCGGCCAGGATGCCGTCCCCACCATCGGTAACAACATAACATCTTTTCGACTCAGCAACTTCTCCGTCGAGACGGCGGAGGTCCGTGTGTGGCTGCCCATAACGTGGCAGTGCTACAATGACTCCTCCGACGTGATCGACTCCGAGCAGCTGCCCCTCCAGATAAACAACCATAGCGTGTACCGTATCTCCCACACCAAGAACGACATCATCGTCCTCGGCTGCAACACCCTGGGCTACCTCGGGAGCACGCTGGCGGAGGACGACGACGACAACGACCCCTACTACTCTCAGTTCAGCGGCTGCCTCTCCTACTGCGACAACTCCCAGAGCGCGGTGAGCGGTGCCTGCACCGGCGTTGGCTGCTGTCGCGCCGACATCCCGCCCGACCTCGTTGACAATGCCTTGTTCTTCGAATACTCAGGCAGCTTTAACCACAGCTACGTGGTCGACTTCAGCCCCTGTGATTATGCGTTCCTGGTGGAGAAGGGCAATTACACCTTCGACGTCGCCGACCTCAATATGCATCTGGGCCATGGCCGGAAGCGCCGCCGGCTGATGCCGGTGATGCTCGACTGGGCCATCGGCCGGGACGACAACCTCACCTGCAAGGACGCAAGGAAGAAGACCAAGGAGGGCTACGCCTGCAGGAGTTCCAACAGTCTCTGCCTCAACTCTACCAATGGACCTGGATATATCTGCAAATGCCGCAAGGGATACGAGGGGAACCCCTATATGATCGATGGTTGCACTGGTAAGTATGTACTCCGTAGAAGAAGCACACACACGCGGTACCTACAGTTTTTTTCTGGGAATCGTCGCACCCACTGCGGTTTCCAACATCTGCGCCATTTAGTCTTGCTTTTAGATCGGTGAAAACTGAAGTTACATAACTCGAGTTTAATTTCTGGAACTTAGTATGTAGACTAACAATGTTTTGCGATTTTGTACAGATCACAAATAGTAGTTCTCCTTCCAGTCCAAACTACTTGTCGTGGTTTTAGATAGTATTTTTCTAAGGGAGTAATAAAGTTTCAAAGTATACATGTACATATATCTTTACACATTCTCTACAAGCATGATTTTTTTGGAATTTTCTGAAACTTGAAAATACGGTTTTTTCTATGCCTAAAAAAGCGTGTACTTTATTTGTGGAACCTGCCTTCTCTCCCCCAATGGTTGGTGAGTTGGGTTCAGTTGTGTCCTGGTTCCGAACAGTCCTAGCTTTTTTTTCTTGTTCTGATCAGTCTAGGAAATTATACAAGTTTGACAGTTAAATTTCATATTATAACAATTTCCCTCTTGCATTTAAAATAAGTGGTACATCCGAGACAGAAAAAGTACCGAAGTTATCGATGAGGGAGCCTCCAGTAGTAGCTCTCTGAACTTCCGTTATGGAGGCCATCTTCTCAATTCCCATACCGGTTATTCAGTTTTTGATTATTCTTACTTCCTAGTAAAAGATCTAATAGATGAAAAGGTACAACATAATGCGGAAGGGAGGTCGGTGCGGGTTGAACACTAATGTAGTAGATGACAGTGCAGAGAGGCGCTATGGCTATGTTAGCACAGTGTGCAGAATGCGTGTAAATCATGGTTATCTACAAATAAAAATTGAATTAAAATTTAGTTTGAAAATTTTGGGCGGTATATCCGCGTTATTTTTGGGTAACCGCAAATCATGGATCCCCTCGGTAGAAATATTCATGTGTTCTCAGTTTTTATAGATTAAATATGCAAGGACATTTGAATTCTACATAATTTTATTTACTTCGTTTTAGAACCATGTGAACCAATGAAACCCGCACTAGGTTTGGATGAAATAATAGATATGTTTTGTTTCATACATACTTATTGCACGGTCTGTTCAATAGTATGTTCTGATTGTTAAAGTTAATAAATAATGCAGATATAAATGAGTGTGAGCGTCTTGGCCATCACTACTACTGCAAGGGAGAATGCAAAAACAAACAAGGTTCTTATGAATGCACATGCCCCAAGCAAACTCGCAGTGATGATCCATACAAAGAAGACTGTACCCCAGATATTCCACCCATTGCGAAGATCATCATAGGTACGTACATCTCGTTGATTTACCTGGGAGGAGAAGTATAATCTTTATTTTTTAATGAGAGTTGATAGACGTACACCTTCTCCATTGCTCTCCATTTTAGAAAAAAAAACCCCATTGGTAGTGATATTGTATACATTTCTTTGTGTTGTGTAGGTGTAATAGGGGGTCTTTTCATTATAGTAATTATGGTATTCATCTGGCTACTTATCAGAGAGAAAAGAAAGACGAGAGAACATTTTTTAAGGAATGGTGGACCGACATTGGCAAAGCTTAATAATATTAGGCTATTCACAAAGGAAGACCTCAAGAAAATTCGGAAAACTAACAATATTATTGGAAGTGGTGGCTTTGGTAAGGTTTACAAGGGGCACATTGAGGATATCAATCAGCTAGTTGCAGTGAAGGAGCCCATCAAAGGTAATTCAACAGATAAGGACCAATTTGTAAACGAGATAAGCATTCAGTCTCGAGTCATCCACAAGAATATTGTCAAGCTTGTAGGTTGTTGCCTAGAAGTTGATGTCCCAATTTTGGTCTATGAGTTTGTGCCCAATGGTAGCCTCCATGATATTCTCCATGGCAGCAGAAGGATGCCTCTTGACATTGGTCTACGTTTACAGATTGCTGCAGAATCAGCCGAAGGCCTAGCCTACATGCATTCGAAAACCAATACCAATATCTTGCATGGTGATGTTAAACCAGCAAATATACTTTTGAATAATGAGTTCATACCAAAGATCTCTGACTTTGGTATATCCAGGTTAATTGCCAAAGATAAGCAACACACTGGACATGTCATTGGTGATATGAGATACATGGATCCAGTGTTTCTGCAGACAGGGCTACTGACCAACAAAAGTGATGTCTATAGTTTTGGGGTTGTGCTCTTGGAGCTCATTACAAGGAGGAAGGCATGGCATTCTGACAAGACCAGTTTACTCAAGAATTTTCTTGAGGCCTATACAAAGGACAGGTCTGTGGTTGAGCTCGTGGACAAGGAACTTGTGGAGGTAGATCGAGAGATTATTGATAATTTGGCAGGGATGATTATGCAATGTATAAATCTTGATGTCAATCAGAGACCCGAGATGACAGATGTAGAAGAGCTCCTTCGTGACATGGTAAAGAGGTATCATACTAAATAAGATGATCTTCCAAATGCTCATTTGGTTTCATTGCAAGTTTTGGAGATAAGGTAGATGAGGCAGAAGAGCCCACTATCGATACCATGTCAAAATAGACGAAGGGTTTCTACTCAGATATAAACCTCGGGCCCATGGTTTCTCTATTCATAGGAGGTGCAAATTGTGGTTCCAGCTTGTACTATGAGATGGACTACAAGTCAAATATGGCATTTCTCTGTTAGGACCCGTACCACTTGCTAATCTACTATGATTATGTATCACATTTTAGTTTTCCAGGAGAATATGTCTCTTATTCCAGATCACACATTATATCATTTTTCATTTGGGAAAGCACACAACATCATATACTCAGATCAATACTTGCAGCAGTCGTTATGCAATGTGACCTGAAGATTTGAGTTCGTCAAGCCATATATACATAAACCCAAGCATGAAAATAGTTCGTATACGATTCTTAGGTAACCAGAAAAAAAAAACATAAGAATAGAGTACATGACCTAATGACCAGTTGTACTATGCATATCCACCAGCACCGCTTTATCCGCGATCTGTTTGCAATGCAGAGTCGTGGTCGACCCGAGTTAGAATGCTTGCTCTAGCCATGCGATGTCGAAGATCTGCACCGAAGCCAAAGGCCGTGCGACGCGACAACGAAAGGTGACGTTGAACTCTGGTTTCAACATGGGTCGTCCACCCAAGCCTAGGTCGAGCTTCCGGTAGTGCATGTGTTCATTATGTGGGACATCAGAGACGTGCACCTATATTATGTTCACTTGATCGGCAGTTCAGTTCCTGTGGAGTTTTGTCCGAAAAGCCTTTGGGCCTACTTGGCAGAACCAGGATCTCGGAAAGTTCCTACTGAGACGAACCGTGCTGGAAGGAGGCGTCACCTTTTCTGGTGTTTGCAGCCCTTGCATGGAACCTATGGAATGTGTGGAAAAAGATGGTGATTGAGCGGATCTTCCCCAACCGCGCTTCCGATTCTATTTTTTCGCCTTCCTGCAGCAGTGGTACCTATTGGCTAGGCTGTGGGATCGGGAGCACCTGGACGACGTCATGTGCGCGATGAGGCAGCGACGCACCCATTCTTGGCACCCGGCCGTGCGTGAGCCAGATGTTTTATGTTTTCTTTTCTTTAGGCTATCTTGTGATGAGGCCCCAGCGGACTATCGTTTTTCCTTTCTTTAGCTACGGTCGGCCATGTTTTATGGTGGATCTCGTTATATCTAAATGTTGTTTTATGGTGGATCTCGTTATATCTGGATGTTGTTTTATTTAGCTACGGCCGAGTCTGTGCACCGCCTCCCCCGGCACGTCTCATGGGTGGGTCCTGTTGTCAGTGTACCACACATGTAAAGTGGTACCAAAAAACAAATTCGACTTGAAAGGTTGTGCTTTTATGCTATTAACTCAGTCAGTCTGATGTTTGTTGTCCCAGTTGTTTGTCTGATTCCATCGCTGTTTTGTGCTTGCAATCTTTGGGTTTAGATAATTGGCCATGTCTGATTCTTCAATCCGTCAGGTACAAAATGAAAACAGACAACTGTTGATATGGTCCAGCTCTAGATAGCATCCTCCAGCTAGACAAATGCCGTTGCCAATCGCTCACACACATCTTCATGAAATCTCTGATCGGGATCAGCATAGCTAGAACATAATGGTTTTGGTGCTGCATACTTGCAGACTTTTTTTTTTATCTCATTCATAGCGGAACTAGTTTTGAAAATCTGTAGCGACAAAGCCAACCATAAAAAAGATCTGAAATGATCTAAAACAAAGATCTGAATTTTGACTTATGGTTTAGGATTAAACAGTTTCAACTCTTAAAACCAAAATAAATCCTACATCAACACATGCATGCATGACTTAGTTATCATATGTCATTTGTCTCTACCAAAAACAAATCTTGGACACGTGCCCTTATAGCATAGCCCCCACGCCCGAGGGTGTTTGTAATCAGCAGACTATGATTTAAGTAAAACAGGGTGGAAGGTTCTCAAGAAACAAATTAAAGACTCACGCGTTATAAAACCAAAATAACATGTAAACTAACTCGAAGAAAATCCAAGTACATTCACATGGCTTATTGGAACAGTTAGAAGCTAGGAATCATATTGGACTCCGCTAGCGCGAACCTCTCCGCGATGGTACGGCGGCACGATGCAACAATCGTTCTTCCTTTCAAAATCTGGAGGGTCATGCTATTCTTGAAGAGAAAAAAAAGGAAAAAACCATTGCTGCCATGCCCCACACGAAAATAACAACCATGGCAACTTTGGTATGGGTTGGCCCCACCAGAATTTCCGATAATATTTGCAAGATGAAATAATAATAAAATTATAATACATCTGTCAATTTAAACTAAATTGACAAAGACTTCTCAACTAATCTAACGAAGTGCTAGCAAAAAGCAATTTTAAAAAGCCCCAGGTTATGAGCCCGCCGATCCATCAAAGTCGTCTATTTACGACGGAAATTTGCGCATGCACATGGGCAATTGGGCATGAACATGTGTAATTTGCAACGAACGGTGCAATTGGGCTCGATCAGTTTTCACGTGGGCATGTTGTTGTTGGATAGATCTCTCCCACGTTCAGGCCCAACGGCCCGAACGGAGTCCCTCATCGCGCCCTAATTGGGGGCGCCCAACCCTATCCATGGTTGTGGGCCCCTGCCGCCAGTGTTGGAGATATGCCCTAGAGGCAATAATAAATATAGTTATTATTATATCTTTGTGTTTATGATAAATGTTTACATTCATGCTATAATAGTATTAACAAGGAAACATTGATACTTGTGTGTTTTGTAAACTTAATTTGAAGTCCCTAGTATAGCCTCTATACTTCACTAGCTTGTTGGTTGATTAATGATTGTGGTTTCCCTATCATGAACATTGAGATGTTATCAACAACAAGATCATATCGTTAGGAGAATGATATGGTGGACATACTCCTATAGATAAGCGTAGCATAAAGATCAAGTCATTTCATTAGTTCAATTGCTATATGCTTTACGATACATAGTAACCTAATTCCTTCGACCATGAGATCATGCATATCACCTTTCTTGGATGGATGCTTTGATGACATCAAACACCACCGTGGCGGGTGGTTATAAAAGTGGCATTGAGTGTTCGGAAGGTATTGGTTGAGACACATGGATCAAGAGTGGGATTTGTCCATCCACATGACGGATAGATATACTCTGGGCCCTCTCGGTGGAATGTCATCCAATTAGCTTGCAAGCATGTGACTTGGTCACAAGGGATCACATATCAGGAGCGAGAAAAGAGTACTTATCGGTAACAAGGTTGAACTAGGTATGCGAGATACCGAAGCGATCATAACCTTGGGTAAGTAACATATCGTGAGACAAAGGGAAATTGGTATCGTATGTAAGTGGTTCATTCGATCGCAAAGTAATCGTAGAAATATGTGGGAGCCATATGAATTTCCAGATTCCTCTATTGGTTATTGTTCGGAGAAGTGTCTCGATCATGTCTGCATAATTCACGAACCGTAGGGAGACACACTTAAGGATTTGGCGTTGTTTGAGTAGTTATGGTATTATGAGAAAGAGACCGAATGTTGTTCGGAGTCTCGGATGGGATCCGGGATATCACGAGGTGATCCGGAATGGTCCGGAGAATAAGATTCATATAAGGAAAGTCCGTTTGAGTTCGGGAATGATTAGGTGTTTTCATCGGGAATGTTCTAGAAGGTTCCGGATTGTCCAAGCACTCCGGGGAGGTACATGAATGTGTCATTACTCATTGAATGATTGCATCATGTACTATGTGTTATTGCTGTCCCAAATAAAGGATTAAATTGAATCCTAAAAGCAGAAAAGTCAAATGTCCGGTTTGAAAGTCAAACCGCCAAAACAAGAAACTGGGAAACAAGCAAGAGGAGTTGGAACCAACTTTGGAGGAGGTTGGACTCCTCCGGCCCAGCGCCCAAGCCGAGTTGGGAGGGACTCCTCCCTCCTGGCGCCATGACCCCCTCCCATAAAAGGAGGCAGGCTCCTCCATAGGCTTTACTTTCTACTCTAGATCTCCGGTTTAGAGCTGTTTTGGTTTAGAGCTTCTAATTGCTTTAGCCAGTTTAGAGCCTTCTAATTGGTTTAGAGCCCTCTAATTGGTGTGTCTAATTACTAGGCCACTAATCCTCTCTCTCATAAGCTCCACCATACTGCAGGCTTAAGGCGAAGCCTGCGGGATCTCCCTCTACTTCCGGTACCACGCCAGTTGTCTTTGGGAATCGCGAGAGAGTGCTACAACCTCCGCTTTTCTGGAACAAGGGAGAGGAAGGTCTTCGTCGAGTACCGAGCGTGTGACCGATTGCGGGGCGCTAACGAGCGTGGCGCTGGAAGGATCGTCTACGATCTTGAGATCGGGAAGAGTACGACTACATCACCCACGAGAATCCGCTCGTTAACCACTTTGGAATCTTGAGGTGAGTTCCTCTATCGACTCGTTGCTACAATCTAGTAGATAGATCTTGGCTTATTTGTTTGTATGCGATAGAAAATTTTGGTTTTCCATGCTACGAACCCCTACAATGGTATCGAGCCGTGTCTATATGTAGATCTGTTGCCGAGTAGAACACAATGGTCATTGTGGGCGTTGATGCTTTTATTGTAGATTGCTTTTGTGTACTTTGCATCTTGCGGTATGTTGGGATGAAGCGGCGGGCTAACCTTACATGACATCGTTCATGAGACTTGCTCCACGCTTGACATGTAACTTGTATTGCATAAGTGGCTTTATGGGTGCATGTTTCTCCTAGCATAGTTAAGATCCAATTTACAACGGGTGATCAACAATGCTAGTATCAATGTTGTGGTTCTTGTTCGTAAGTTAGAACGACACTTATTGAAAGCCCCAAACCACGTAAAATATGCAAAGAAAGTAGAAGCGTCTAACTTTGTTTTGCAGGGTGTCTTGATGATGTGATATGGCCATGATTGTGATTATATTCGATGTATGCAATGTTCCTTATTGTAAGTCAACAACCGCGGAGCCATATGGTTGTCTTTAATTTATGTTAAGACCTGCGTGTCTATTCAAATAGTTGTAATAGTTGAAGCCGGTGGGCGACAACCATGGAGAAGCGTCATTGACCTTGATGCAATGCCGGTAATGATGGAGATCATGTTCGTGCTTGAAGATGGAGATCGGGCACGAAGAAGAAAACCATATCATATCACATATATATTGAATTGCATGTGATGTTAATCCTTTATGCATCTTGTATTGCTTAGTAGGCAGCGGTAGCATTATAAGATGATCCCTCATGCACATCAATTTCAAATCATAAAGTGTTCACCCTTAGTTAGCACCGTTGCTAAAGCTTGTTGTTTGAAGCACCACGTGATGATCGGGTGTTCTAGATTCTGCAAGTGTATACAACGTGAGCAAGCCAGATTTGCTCATGCAGAAACTAAGGTTTGATCTTGACGAGCCTAGCATGTACAGACATGGTCTCGGAACACGGATTACCGAAAGGTAAAGCATGAATCGTATAGTAGATATGATGAACATGATGATTGTTCGCCATTGAAACTATATCAACTCTCGTGATGATCGGTGTTGATGTAGTGGATTTGGTTCGTGTGATCACTAAAACAATGTGAGGGATATTGTTTTGAGTGGGAGTTCACCTAGTTTAATTTCATTAATTAATTTGAACTCAATTTGTCATAAACTTAGTCTAAACTATTGCAAATATGTTGTAGATCAATGGCAGCCCCTACCATCAATTTTAATGCGTTCCTAGAAAGAAAAGTTGAAAAACAATGGAAGCAACCCGCGGATTGGTTCCGCAATTTGAGGATTGTCCTCACTGGTAATTTGACCTATGTCTTTGGATGCATTTGGGTGACCCACTGCGGTGATGCTCCCGATGAAGTAAAGAACGTTTACCTCGCTCGGAAGAATCGGTACTCCATAGTTCGATGTGCTATCTTGTATGGTTTAGAATCGGAGCTTGAAAAGGTTTGAAGAGTCAGACCCACATGATATTGTCGAGGATCTCAAATTAATTTTGAGACTCATGCGGCAATTGAAAGCTATGAGGCTTCTGAAAAGTTCTTTAACTGCAAGATGGAAGAAGGCAGCTCCGTCAGTGAGCATGTGCTTAAGATGTCTGGGCACGCAAACAAACTTCAAAGCTTGGGTATAGTGATTCCTAATGCTTTGGGGATTTACCGTGTCCTACAATCACTACCACCAAGTTACAAGAACTTTGTGATGAACTACAACATGCAGAACATGAACAAGACGTTGCCAGAACTCTTTGCCATGTTAAAATCTGCAGAAGTGGAGATCAAGAAAGAGCACCAAGTGTTGTTGGTCAATAAGACCACCAAATTCAAGAAAGGCAAGTCTAAGCAAAAAGGACACTTCAAGAAGGGTGGTAAGAAAGCTACCACGCCGACGAAGAAGACCAGGGCTGGACCTAAGCCTGAAACTGAGTGCTTTCTGCAAGGGAGAAGGTCCTTTGGGCGGAATTGCCCAAAGTACTTGGCGGATCTGAAGCGGCAACATCAAGAAGAAAGGTATATCGATATACATGTTATTGATGTGTATCTCACTAGTACTCGTAGTAGTGCACGGGTATTTGATCTTGGTTCGGTTGCTCATATTTGTAACTCGAAGCAGTCTTTGCAGAATAAACGGAAGCTAGCGAAGAGCGAGGTGACGATGCGGCGTGGGAAAGCGGATCAAAGGTTGATGTGATCGCGGTCGGCACACTACCTCTTCATCTACCATCGGGATTAGTTTTATACTTAAATAATTGTTATTTAGTGCGTTGAGCATGAACATTATCTCGGGATCTTGTTTATTGCGAGGCGGTTACTTATTTAAGTCGAGAGAATAATGGTTGTTCGATTTATATGAGTAATATGTTTTACGCATGCACCTTTGATAGATGGTCTATTCTTATTGAATCTCGATAGTGGAAATACACATATCAACAACATTGAGGCTAAGCGTTTGAAATCAGCGATAATTAGACCTATATGTGGCATCGTCGTCTTGGTCACATCGAGTGAAACGTATGAAGAAACTCCATTCGATGGACTTCTTGAATCACTTGATTTTGAATCACTTGAAAGATGCGAAGCATGTCGATGGGTAAAATGACTAAGACTCCATTTTACGGTATGATGGAGCGAGCTACGGACTTATTGGAAATCATACATACCGATGTGTGGTCCAATGAGTGTAGCATCATGTGATGGTTATCGTTATGTTCTTACCTTCACGGATGACTTGAGTAGATATGGGTATATCTATTTCATGAAACACAAGTCCGAAACTTTCGAGAAGTTTAAGGAGTTTCAAAGTGAGGTAGAGAATCAACGTAACAAGAAGATTAAATTTCTACGTTCTGATCGTGGAGGTGAATATCTAAGTTACGAGTTTGGCGAGCATTTAAAGAAGTGCGGAATACTTTCACAATTGACACCGCCGGGAACACCATAGCGTAATGGTGTGTCCGAACGTCGTGTCGAACTCTCTTAGATATGGTTCGTTCTATGATGTCACTTACAGTTACCGCTATCATTTTGGGGTTATGCATTAGAAACAACCGCATTCACTTTAAATAGGGCACCGTCTAAATCCGTTGAAACGACACCGTATGAATTATGGTTTGGGAAGAAACCTAAATTGTCGTTCCTTAAAGTTTGGGGATCGAAGCCTATGTAAAGAAGTTACAAGGACAAGCTTGAACCCAAAGCGGAAAAATCGTCTTCATAGGATACGAAGGAAACTATTGGGTATACCTTCTATCATAGATCCGAAGGCAAAACATTCGTTGCTAAGAATGGATCCTTTCTAGAGAAGGAATTTCTCTTGAAAGAAGTGGTGGAAGGAAAGTAGAACTCGGAGGTTGTTGAACCTTCTCTCGAAATTGCAGTGGCAGCACGGAAGAAGTTCTGTGGTGCCTGCACCAATAAGGAGGAAGCTAATGATGATGATCATGAAACTTGGTTGAAGTTACTCTGAGCCTCGGAGGTCAACGAGAACTCGTACCACTCCAGTTGGTATGATTCCGTTATGAATGTCATGGTGGTGGACAACCGATGACCCGAGACATATGAGGAAGCGATGATGAGCCCAGATTCCAATAAATGGCAAGAAGCCATGAAATCCGAGATTGGATCCATGTACGAAAACCAAGTATGGACTTTGGTGGACTTACCGGATGGCGGAAGGCTGTCGAGAACAAATGGATTTTCAAGAAGAAAGCAGATCTTGATGGTAATGTTCATCTATAAAGCTCGACTTGTCGCAAAAGGGTTTCGACAAATTCAAGGAGTTGACTACGATGAGACTTTCTCACCGATGGCGAAGCTAAAGTCTGAGGATTATGTTAGCAATCGCGCATATTATGATTATGAGATATGGCGGATGGATGTCAAAACAGCATTCCTCAATGGAGACATTGATGAAGAGTTGTATATGATGCAACCCAAAGGTTTTGTCGATCCTATAGATGCTAACAAGGTATGCAAACTTCAACGGTCCATCTATGGATTGAAGCAAGCATCCGAAGTTGGAATCAACGTTTGATAAGGTAATCAAAAGTTTTGGTTTTATACAAACTTATGGAGAAGCTTGTATTTACAAGAAAGTGAGTGGGAGCTCAGTAGCATTCTTAATACTGTATGTGGATGACATATTGTTGATTGGGAATGATGTAGACCTTCTTAATAGTGTCAAGGAATATTTGAATAATAGTTTTTCAATGAAGGATCTTGGCGAAGCGACTTACATATTAGGCATAAAGATTTATAGAGATAGATCGAACGCCAAATATCATTGTCACAAAGTACATATTTGGACAAAGTTCTAAAGAGATTTGGAATGGAAGAAAGCAAGAAAGGGTTCTTGCCCATGTTGCTAATCGACCTTGAGTAAAACTCAAAGTCCGACATCGGCGAAGATAGAGAAAGGATGAGTAAGACTCCTATGCCTCAGCCATAGGATCTCTAATGTATGCCATGCTATGTACTAGACCCGACATTGCATATCTTTGTTAGTTTAACTAGCAGATATCAAAGTGATCCGAGTGGATCATTGGACAATGATCAAAAACATCCTTAAGTACTTGAGAAGAACTAAGGATATGGTTCTTTCTTATGGAGGTGATGAACAGATCGTTGTTAATGGTTACACCGATGCTAGTTGGAACACCGATCCGGATGATTCTAAATCACAATCTGGATACGTATTTATTTTGAATGGTGCAGCGATTAGTGGAGGAGTGCAAAGCAAAGCGTTGTGGCGAGATCTTCAACGAATCGGAATACATGGCTGCTTGAGGCTTCACAAGCGATATGGATGAAGGAGTTCATTACAGCTGGGTGTGGTTCCAAGTGCGCTTGTGGACCCAATGTCTATCTCTTTGTGATAACATGGGCGCCATAGCCAATGCGCAAGAACCAAGGTCACACAAGAAGCTGAAGCATATCAAGCTGCGTTTTCACGCTATTCGAGAACATATCCGGGATGGGGATATAAAGATTTGCAAAGTACACACAGATCTGAATGTGGCGGATCCGTTGACTAAACCTCTCCCGAGGGCAAAACATGACCAACACCAAACTGCCATGGGTGTTCGGTATATTACCATGTAATCTAGATTAGATGACTCTAGTGCAAGTGGGAGACTGTTGGAGATATGCCCTAGAGGCAATAATAAATATAGTTATTATTATATCTTTGTGTTTATGATAAATGTTTACATTCATGCTATAATAGTATTAACAAGGAAACATTGATACTTGTGTGTTTTGTAAACTTAATTTGAAGTCCCTAGTATAGCCTCTATACTTCACTAGCTTGTTGGTTGATTAATGATTGTGGTTTCCTTATCATGAACATTGAGATGTTATCAACAACAAGATCATATCGTTAGGAGAATGATATGGTTGACATACTCCTATAGATAAGCTTAGCATAAAGATCAAGTCATTTCATGAGTTCAATTGCTATATGCGTTCTGATACATAGTAACCTAATTCCTTGACCATGAGATCATGCATATCACCTTTCTTGGATGGATGCTTTGATGACATCAAACACCACACCGTAACTGGGTGGTTATAAAAGTGGCATTGAGTGTTCGGAAGGTATTGGTTGAGACACATGGATCAAGAGTGGGATTTGTCCATCCACATGACGGATAGATATACTCTGGGCCCTCTCGGTGGAATGTCATCCAATTAGCTTGCAAGCATGTGACTTGGTCACAAGGGATCACATATCACGGAGCGAGAAAAGAGTACTTATCGGTAACAAGGTTGAACTAGGTATGCGAGAGATCTGACGATCATAACCTTGGGTAAGTAACATATCGTGAGACAAAGGGAAATTGGTATCGTATGTAAGTGGTTCATTCGATGCAAAGTAATCGTTGAAATATGTGGGAGCCATATGAATTTCCAGATTCCTCTATTGGTTATTGTTCGGAGAAGTGTCTCGATCATGTCTGCATAATTCACGAACCGTAGGGAGACACACTTAAGGATTCGACGTTGTTTGAGTAGTTATGGTATTATGAGAAAGAGACCGAATGTTGTTCGGAGTCTCGGATGGGATCCGGGATATCACGAGGTGATCCGGAATGGTCCGGAGAATAAGATTCATATAAGGAAAGTCCCGTTTCGGAGTTCGGGAATGATTCCGGTGTTTTCATCGGGAATGTTCTAGAAGGTTCCGGATTGTCCGGCACTCCGGGGGGGGAGGTACATGAATGTGTCATTACTCATTGAATGATTGCATCATGTACTATGTGTTATTGCTGTCCCAAATAAAGGATTAAATTGAATCCTAAAACAGAAAAGTCAAATGTCCAGTTTGAAAGTCAAACTGCCAAAACAAGAAACTGTGGGAAACAAGCAAGAGGAGTTGGAACCAACTTTGGAGGAGGAGTTGGACTCCTCAGGCGGCGCCAGCCCAAGCCGAGTTGGGAGGACTCCTCCTCCCAGCGCCATGACCCCCTCCCATAAAAGGAGGCGGGCTCCTCCATAGACGCTTTACTTTCTACTCTAGATCTCCGGTTTAGAGCTGTTTTGGTTTAGAGCTTCTAATTGCTTTAGCCAAGTTTAGAGCCTTCTAATTGGTTTAGAGCCCTCTAATTGGTGTGTCTAATTACTAGGCCACTAATCCTCTCTCTCATAAGCTCCACCATACTGCACCGGCTTAAGGCGAAGCCTGGGATCTCCCTCTACTTGGTACCACGCCGTTGTCTTTGCCGAATCGCGAGGAGAGTGCTACAACCTCCATGCCTTTGGAACAAGGGAGAGGAAGGTCTTCGTCAATCGAGCGTGTGACCGATCAGGGCGCTCTTGGAGCGTGGCTGGAAGGATCGTCTACACGATCTTGAGATCGGGAAGAGTACGACTACATCACCCACGAGAATCCGCTCTCGTTAACCACTTTGGAATCTTCGAGGGTGAGTTCCTCTATCGACTCGTTGCTACAATCTAGTAGATAGATCTTGGCTTGTTTGTTTGTATGCGATAGAAAATTTTGGTTTTCCATGCTACGAACCCCTACAGCCAGTGCGTATATAAATAGGTGGGGGGCCGGACGCACACGGTACGAGGTTTACCATGCGCCGCAGCCCCACACAAACACACCCACCGATTAGGGTTCGCACTAGGCCGACGGGAAGCTCCGCCGCCACCGCTCTCAACCACCCACGCTCACGCCGTCGCCCCGTTTTCCATGGCCAACGACGGCGGGTCCAGCTCCGGCTCTGGCTCCGAAATCCCCTCCGGTTCCTGCCTGTCAAGCCAGGGTGCAGGTACTCTCTCTCTCCCTCTCCGATCCCCTAGATCTAATCCCATAGTGCATCTACTGAGAACGGTCTAGTTCTAACAATGGTATCAGAGCATCTTAGATGCTAGCTTTTTCGGTAGAGAAGTAAAATTAAAGGAAAACCCTAGATCCAAAAGTGCGCCTTGCCCCTCTGGTCGCGCCGTCCCCCTCGATCCCTATGCGCATCGGCAAGCCGAGGCATAGGGAAGAAGGACACACCCCTTCGGGGGCAAAGTAAATCCAAGATCCCGCAAAATAGACAGAAAGATCTCGCCTCTCCCACACCCCGCAAGGAAAAGCCAAACAAATCCCCAAAATTCCCCGGTTCTCGTTTTCCCCAAAGCCCGATTCAAAAAAAAAGGGAATGGGGGAAGTGGGGAAACCCACTGGCCGCCGCTGCTGCACGCCGGCGAGGGGCACCGCCGCTAGTCCTCTTGACGGTCGTGCGCCCACCCTCGGGTGGACGCACCGCCGGCAAGGGGGCCAGGGGGGCGCCGTGGCTCCGGGCCGCCAACCTCCTCGGTTGTTTTTGGGTGTTGGAAAGAAAGAAAATGGGAGAGAGGGAGGGCCGCCCTGGCACCGCCATGTGGGGTGGCCGCCTCACCTCCACCAGCGGGCTCCCGAGCCGCGAAAGAAGAGTGGGGAGGGGCGGGCGCCGCCTCCTCACCGCGGGAGGGCGATCGCCTCGCGGGAGGCGCGACCTCACCGCAGAGGGCGGCCGCCTCGCCGGGAGGCGCAGCCGCCTCACCGCAGGGAGCGCGCCCGCCGCATGCCATCCCACCTCGCCGCCACGGAGAAAGCGGTGCCGCCCGGTGAGGCCAGAGGCGGGCCAGCTGGTCACGCGGGCGGGCAGCAGTCCTGTGGCACGCCACGGTGAGGCGGGTGGAGGGGAAATAGCTTAGGGTTTGGGAGGGCGTCGGCAACCTGGCCCTTTTATTCAAGCGAGATCGGCGGGGGACCGTAGGATCTAGGGTAGGCGGGATCAACGGCTGAGATGAAGCAGAGCGGGCGGCGCGGGCTGTTGCAGGCCTAGCCGGGCCGCAGGCGGGCCAGAGCAGGAGGCCGGCCGCGTGGCTGGGCCAGGCGAGCCGCCGCTATGCACCGACAGTCTTGGCGATCGTTGAAGCGGCTGGGCCGCCCAGTCCAGGAAGTTTGGCCCGGAAGCTGACCTGCTTTTGTTTCATTTTTTTCAAAGTTGTTTTAATGTTTTTTGCTTAGTTTCAAGCAAATTTTTGCATAGTTTTCTCTAGTCCTTTTACTATTAAGTATATTGTGACTAGAGAACGGTACAAAGGCAGAATTTTTCTGCAAAGTATGAGTTTTCATGAAAGTCATTAAATAAAAGTTTTCGCTGCAAATAGTTATTTTACATTGCAAATGTATGGTTTAAAATTGCACCGAATGCAATAAAAGTTGATTAAATCTTGACATAAAGATGTGATTAAAGTGATTATGCCTCATGCTATTAATTGACCAACGTTATTAATAATCATGACCATAATTTTTTCCTATTAAGTATTAAAGGTGCATTTAAATTTATTTCTGCCCAACGGTGATGTAATTTTAAATAGCACGAAACGATTGCATGCTTAATTTATACCAACGTTGAATTAACGCATACAGTTGTTTTACTTGGTGATCTCACATCTTTTTGTGATTTTCAGGAGGTCTCAACCTCATGGCATGTTTGAAGGACATCCCGCTCCTAAGGGGGGACAACTACTCCGAATGGAGGAAGAAAGTCGACTTGGCGTCCGTATGCGCCGAAGTGGATTGGGTGGTTGACACCAAGCAACCAGTCAAGCCCGCTGACCCGGTCAGGGGGGCCGCTGAGGAAAGTGCTGACTTTGAGAAAAGGAAGAGGGACCATGCTCCATTGGAGCTGGCTTACTCTATCGATAACCAGAAATGGGTGAACGCCAACAAGAAGTGTCTGGCCTTCGTAAATAACATGATTGAGAACGCAATCGTGGGCTCAATTGGAGAGTGTGCTACCGTGGGCGAGTATCTCGCCAAGATAAAGAGCCAGTTTACTGGCTCTTCAAAGATATATCGACCAAATTTAAAGCGGTGATTCTTGAAAAGTATACGGGAGGACCCCACGGAATAAGAGAGCACATCTTGAGGATGTCAAACATGGCAGCGAAGCTCAAGCCCATGGATGAGGACCTCGAGCTAAAGCCAGCACTCTTGGTGCACCTAGTGATGGCCTCACTTCCACAGCCTTTTGAAAACTTTGTGATAAACTATAATATGTCCCCTGAAAAGTGGGACATAGAAAAGACCATTGGGATGTGCTCCCAGGAAGAGGAAAGGCTGAAAGCCCTTCACGGCGGTTCTCTGAACTTCGTGAAGGACAACAGGAAGAGAGGCTTCATAGGCGGAAACCATGGTGGCTCACCCTCCAAGCCCCATGGCAAGGGTCCAATGCAGCACCAGTACCAGCATCACTAGTCCACCCCAGGGGAGAAGGATTAGTGCCATTACTGTAAAAAGCCGGGCCACTACAAGAAAGACTGCCCGATTTGGCTAAAGTACATCATGGTCAAAAATGGTAAAGATATTGTTTCTTTTGTTAATGAATCTTTGTATGAAAAGTTTACTAGATCCACTTGGTGGATTGATTCTGGAGCAACTGTTCATGTTGCCAACTCTTTACAGGGGTTCCATTCGACAAGGACCACGCCAAGAAGAGAAAGACACATTGAAGTGGCGAATGGAATAGAAGCAGAAGTGGAGGCCATTGGTGACGTCCCTCTGGAGCTGGCCAATGGCTCTTTGCTTTTGCTCAAAGATGTGCTTTTCGTTCCTTAATTACATAGGAATTTAATAAGTGTTTCCTGTTTGGACAAAGATTCTTACGAATGTTATTTTGGTAATGGCAAGTGTGCCATCTGGTTGAAAGACAAATGTGTGGGTGTTGCTACATTATTTGATAAGTTATATTTGTTATCCCTGCATGAGAAAGTTTTTCTGTGTGTGATGTGAATGAAAAAGTTTCCTTGTCGAACAAAGAACAAAAGAAAATAAAGCGAACTCTTGACTCATCGAAACTATGGCACTGCAGACTAGGCCATATTTCGAGGGGAAGAATAGAAAGCCTCGTTAAAAATGACATTCTTCCTCAGTTAGAGTTCTCCGACATAGAACAATGCATAGATTGCATCAAAGGAAAGTATGTCAAACAAATTAAAAAGGGTGCAAACCGAAGCATAGCTACACTAGAAATAATCCACACGGATATTTGTGGACCGTTTCCGGTGAAAAGTGTGGATGGTTATGATTCATTCATAACATTCACGGATGATCACTCCCGGTATGGTTATATTTATCCAATCAAAGAAAGATCTGAAGCGTTGGATAAATTTAAAATTTTCAAAGCTGAAGTAGAAAATCAGCACGATAAAAGAATCAAAATAGTTCGGTCCGATCATGGGGGGAGTACTACGGTCGGCATACTCCATATGGTCAAGTACCAGGACCCTTTGCACGGTTCCTGCAAGAAAATGGAATAGTCGCCCAGTATTCAATGTCGGGCGAACCTCAGCAAAACGGAGTAGCTGAAAGGCGCAACCGTACCCTTATGGACATGGTGCGCAGCATGATGAGCTATTCCACCCTCCCATTGGGATTGTGGATGGAGGCGCTTAAAACCGCCATTCATATTCTCAACAGAGTATCAAGTAAGTCGGTGCCCAAAACACCGTATGAATTGTGGACAGCGAGTCCCTCTGCACCACTTGAGGTCTAGGGGAGCCCAAGTGAGGCAAAAGTTTTCAATCCAAACATCGCAGTTAGACCCCAAAACAGTATCTTGCCATTTTATTGGCTACCCAGACAAGTCCAAAGGCTATCGTTTCTCTTGTCCCAGCGGATACACAAAGTTTGTAGAAAGCGAGACATGCAGTTTCTTGGAGGACGAATTGATGAGGGGAGCACGGTAGCTAGGCAAATTGATCTTGAGGAGAAGAGGGTGCATGCACCTAATCCGATGATTCAGAGCCATTTTCTCGCTACTGTTGTGCCACCATCTACAACCCCGAGGTTGTGGTGCGGCTGTTGTGACTCCACGTGACAACAATGGGCGAAAGTTCGAACTGTCCATCAGAGCCACGAACCTTTGTTGAGCACGAAAGGGAGCTTGACCACCCTCATAAATGTGCCTGAACCCCAGGCAAGAAATGAGCAAGAGTCTGATGAACTCAGACGGTCTAAAAGAGAACGAAGACCAGCCATTTCTAAAGAAATCTACAAAGTTTACAATGTAGTTCATATGGAGGGCGATCCTACCTCATATGAAGAAGCCATGAGTAGCCCTCACTCGGCCAAGTGGGTGGAGGCAATGGAAGATGAAATGAAATCGATGAGTTCCAACAATGTTTGGGACTTAGAGGAAATTCCCAAAGGAGCCAAAACAGTAGGATGCAAGTGGGTCTACAAAACAAAGTATGACTCCAATGGGAATGTAGAAAAGTACAAAGCTAGACTCGTGGCAAAAGGCTTTACGCAAAGAGAAGGCGTAGATTACAATGAGACTTTTTCTCCGGTCTCATGTAAGGACTCCTTCAGAATCATCATGGCACTAGTTGCACATTTTGATTTAGAGTTACATCAAATGGATGTCAAGATGGCATTTCTAAATGAAGATTTAGAAGAAAATGTTTACATGAAACAACCCAAGGGTTTTTTCATGGAGGGGAAGGAACATATGGGATGTCGCCTAAAGAAATCCATTTATGGGTTAAAGCAAGCCTCTAGGCAGTGGTATTTAAAGTTTAATGATACCATTAAAAGATTTGGATTCAAAGAGAATGTTGAGGACAATTGCATTTATGCAAAGTTCAAAAGTGGGAAATATATTTTCCTAATTCTATATGTGGATGACATTCTGCTTGCTAGCAGTGATGTTAGTCTATTACTAGAAACAAAGAAATTCTTGTCATCAAATTTTGACATGAAAGACCTTGGTGAAGCATCTTATGTTTTGGGCATAGAAATTCACCGAGACAGAAAGAATGGAGTGTTAGGACTGTCGCGGAAAGCGTATTGTGAAAAGATTTTAAAGAAATACAATATGCATGCGAGTAATTCAACACCTGCTTCCATAGTTAAGGGCGACAGTTTTGGGAAATCCCAATGTCCAAAGAATCAATATGAGATCGATCAAATGAAGTCAGTACCATATGCTTCGGCTGTTGGAAGCTTACAGTATGCACAAGTGTGCACTCGCCCTGACTTAGCATTTATCACCGGGGTACTCGGTAGATATCAAGAGAATCCAGGCATAGAGAACTGGAAGATGGTAAAGAAAGCTTTGCGTTATGTGCAAGACACAAAAGGCCTCATGCTTACATATAGAAGATCTGATTCCCTAGAGATAAAAGGGTATTCAGATGCAGATTTTGCGGGAGATAAAGACGACCGAAAGTCCACGACAGGGTATGTCTTTACTCTCGCAGGAGGTGCTATTTCGTGGAGAAGCGCCAAACAGTCGATAGTTGCATCATCTACGATGTATGCAGAATTTATAGCATGTTATGAGGCCATGGGACAAAGCGTTATGGTTAAAGAAATTCTTACCCGACTTGAAAGTGGTTGACGCATCGACATGCCACTAAAGATGTCTTTGTGACAACGAGGCAGCGATTCTATGCTCACAACAACAAGTCGAGTAATGCTTCAAAGTCTATAGATATAAAGTATTATGTTGTGAAGGACAAAGTCCAGGATCAAACTATAAGTCTCGAGCATATAAGGACAAAGGATATGCTTGCGGATCCGCTAAAAGGCTTACCATCCAATGTGTTCAAGGAACACATAGCGGCATGGGTTTAACGGGAAGCCTATGATTTCTGGACCATAGAGGCCCAAAAGTAATGAATTTATTTCGAACATGAAGGTATATAGTAGGCATGATTCTATCGGCAATTGAGCTGAGACGATGAAACATGCTCTATGTATCATTCTGTGATGAAATAAGTAAAGTACAAAGTTAAAAGTACAGTCGAGATCTAGGGGGAGAATGTTGGATAGATCTCTCCCACGTTCGGGCCCAACGGCCCCTCATCGCGCCCTAATCGGGGGCGCCCAACTCTATCCATGGTTGTGGGCCCCATCGCCGTGCGTATATAAATAGGTGGGCGGGGCGCTGCAGTGAGGTTTACCGTGCGCCGCAGCCCCCCACAAACACACCCACCGATTAGGGTTCGCACTAGGCCGACGGGAAGCTCTGCCGCCACCGCTCTCAACCACCCACGCTCATGCCGTCGCCCCGTTTTCCATGGCCAACGACGGCGGGTCCAGCTCCGGCTCTGGCTCCGGAATCCCCTCTTCCTGCCTGTCAAGCCAGGGCGCAGGTACTCTCTCTCCCTCTCCGATCCCCTAGATCTAATCCCATAGTGCATCTACTGAGAACGGTCTAGTTCTAACAGTTGTCTGATGAAAAGATATATAAACACAGATTAAAGACTATAGGAGTTCGATTTATCCTCCAAAAAAACAGATTGCTGCAGGTCGGCGACACTGAGAATATGATATGATATATATATATGTGAATGTGAGCACACATTAACACTGAATTGATTATCACGACCGGTAGTTTCATTGCATCATCATACTAATAAAATAAGAAGTACCAGGAGTAGCCAGGAAATAAGCAAGCCCTACGACAGCATCGAAGAAGATCCCTTCACTCACGAAGATATATATATATATATATATATATACATATATATATATATATATATATATATATATATATATATATATATATATATATATAGCCAATAATGGATCGAGTGTAGTACGTAGTAGATAGTAAATCATGCATCGTTGTTCTGGCCTGGAATCATGCGTTGAGCGGCATCCCTGATTTGCCGGAGAGCCGCCTCGAAGTCAGGCAGCTCCGCCGCACCGAGCTTGCTGACGTCAGCCTCCCACCACTTGTTCGTCCCAGCCGCAACCTTGGCCCGCTTCACGCCGGCCTCGACGGCCTTGATCCGAGCACCCTCCGCCGTGACGAGTCCCTTGATGTCCTCAAGCTCCTGCCGAAGCGCCGACACTCTGGCGGCGTCGTCTTCTTCGGCGACGGGAAGAGCGGCGGCGTTGCCTGCAGAAGGACTCGGAAGTCGTTGGAGGACGGCGTCGACCGAGGGGCTTCCGAAGGCGTATTCCTTGCCGCGCGCAGAGGCGGGCAAGACGACGACGGCGACCTGGGCGCCGGTGATCGTGGCGAGGACGCCGGCCATCCTGAAGAGCGTGTTGCGGCGCTTCGAGAGGGCGAACTGGCGTGCTTTCAGATCCGGGATGAGCTTGGAGGTGTCGGTCTTCTTCCTCCCCGACCCTCCCCGCTGCCCTTCCCGAAACATGTCGCTTGCCGCGATCTGTCGGTCGGCTTCGGCTTCGGCTCGGCAGGAAGACGAAGAGGAAGATTGATTTTCCTCGGTGGGTCGGTCGGTTGATGGGGAGAATATACAAGTCCTTATATAGGGTATTGATGGGTCGGTCGGTTGGTGATATGATTCGTTTCTTGATTGACTCCTTTGATCACGCGTCATGATTTACATTCCATTTTCACCTTCCTAAGAATTCTTTCCTTCTTTTCGTTCCCATATTCAAATAATACTGCATATTCTTCCTAGAGCACCAATTGATGATCCCAGGCAACAACAAAATCACGGCGGCGGACGGTCCACGTAACCCATCGATCTTGATCAAGGAAGGAGAAGCTTGACCATCGATTATAGTTACCTCGGCATATTCATAGCCCGACTGTGTTCATGGGGATGTGCCAAGGCCCATATTGGTCATTTGGCCCTATCGGCAACCTAGGAAAGTTTTGGTCTCCGCTGTAGTTTGTTCTCCGGCCGTCATGGAATACAACTTTATTCTGCTTTTTATAGTAGTTTTTCATGTTTCTTTTTTATTTTATTTTTTAGGGTGCAACCGGGGGGCGAGCGGTTGTGGGACGTAGAGAAGCAGGGGGCCATTACCACGCCGAGAGTATAAGGCTCATGCATGTCGGCGCATTTGCTAGCTGACATCGTGTGCGCTTGCATTGCCTAGGCTCGTTGAGCCGGCTGGCTCCACCACTGGGTACGGACCACCCAGAGGTGTAGGGGTGAGCGCAATGACGTGGGCAGCGGAGAGCAAGTCTTCGTCAAACACCATGATGTTGTGGGATTTTTGGTGAGCTGAATGGAGATAGGGAAGTATTGTAAATATGCCCTAAAGACAATAATAAAGTTGTTATTATCATAATTCCTGTTCATGAAATGTTTACGTTCCATGCTAAAATTGTGATAATGGGAAACATAATAATTGTGTGGTTTCATAAACAACACAACGCCCTAGCAAGCATCTACTTGGCTAGCTTGTTAATTAGTGATGGTTACTGTTTCTAATAACAATAGACATGAGTTGTTGATTAATAACGGGATCATGTCATTAGGAAAATTACATGATGCACATACCTAAACTAAGCAATGATATTAGATCATTTCAAAATGTTTAAATTACACAATTGTTCTCTATCTAGTATCATATTCCTTAGACCATGAGATTATGTTATTCCCAAGTACCGAAAGAATAGTTTGGGGGCATCGATCGTCACTTCGTAAATGAGTGATCATAAAGGTGTCTTTTAGGTATCTCGGAAAGTACTCGTTGAGTTGCATGAATCAAGACTGAGATTGTCCATCCATGTGACGGAAAGATATTCTTTAGACCCACTCAGTAGCACACATTCTATATCGCCTGCAAGCATGTGACCAATGAGTTTGATCACGAGGAATGCTTACCGGAATCGCGATTGAACTTGGTATGGTGATACCGACGATCGAATCTCGGGCCGACATCATGATTCAACCAGTAATGAACTTCCTTGAATGTGTGGGATTCATCGTGGGCTTCCAAGTCCCGCTGATGATTATTAATCAGATATGAGTCTCGATCATGTATGCATATTCCCTAACCCGTAGGATCGCACACTTAACATTCGTTGGTGCTAGGGTAGTAATGTGATATTTGTTATGGTGATTTTGAAAAATGATTCGAAGTCTGGATGAGATCCAAGACATCAAGAGGAGTTGTGGAATGGTGAGGAGATAAAGTCATATATGGAAAGTTGTTTTTAGGGTTTCAAAAAAATTAGGGATTTAATGTTTCCGGTTAATACTATTATAGCATGAATGTAAACATTTATCATAAACACAAAGATATAATATTAACCAGTTTTATTATTACCTCTAGGGCATATCTCCAACAACTGGATCCAAAAAAAAGTTAAGGAACCAACTTACTATGAGGAAGCGTTGCTAGAAAACCCGGACTATTCGGTGGAAGATTATGCCAACTCTAGTCATTGTTCAATGACTAATCTCAGTCTCGGTACTTCTAATCAAGAATACGCACCTCCTGGATGCTCTTATGCTCCAGAAGGCAGTCGTTGGACTTCACGTCATCATGGACGGAACTCCAGGAAGCACTAGAGGAAGATGAAAATAAGAAAGGAACGACATCCCAAGGGATGAGGGCTTGAATAATGTATATAGAGGGTAATGTGTATTGTAGTTTGAAGGGTTTGCCGAAATAAGTGAGGATATATTCACAAGAACAAAAAGTTCTTGTAAGATAGTTGTGTAAATAAGTTTGGAGAAAATCGTGGGAACATCTAGTACATTTGTAAATTATTTAAACCTATGTGTAATACATGGTATATGTTTGGTTGTTTATTGACTTTTGGATCTTATTGGATCTTCTTGATTGACTAGATCTGTACATGAAGTTTAATTAGGTGTGCAAATGCATGATGTAACACCCAGTTATTACTTGATGTTATAGACTGTCAACACCCGAATATTTAATCCCAGATGCCTGTTATGCCATACATCGCAATCCCAGGATTACCATTTTTGCGAGACATAACAGAATTGGATACCACAGTACATCATCCATTCCAAAGCGTACATAAGTTCTTACACAAATAGGGATCTCATGATCCAGTTCTTAATACAACTTCAAGCAGCGGAATACGTAATAATAACGGTAGCGTAGACGAAGCTCCATCTTTTGGGTCACAGGCAATGCTGACGATGGGAGATGATCCTAGTTGTCGTAACCTTCCTGGGGTCCATCCTCCAGGTACTCCTCTTCATAGTCTGGCCAGGGGAATAGCCAGGGACAAAGCCATGAGTACTCTTTATGTACTCGCAAACTAATACTAACATGAACAAGGGGTTTTTGATAATAGGTCACTAGGCTCTAGGGTTATTTTGCAAAAGCCAGATTTATTTCTACTAAGTTTAGAAGCAACGAATAACTAGTCACAATTTTATAACTCCTAAGTGGGAACTTGTATCTCATATCACAACCCTGTTGTGGTCAAGTCAAAGTCTCAACTCATTTCACAAGTCATTTTTAAAAGTCTGACGGGGGAACAGTATGGCCACTCCAACTGTCCATAACCGTGGACGCGGCTATTCGAATAGTTTGACACTCTGCAGAGATTGTACACTTTCACCACAACATTTGATACATCCGTCAGGAACAAATCCTGAATTCACCATACTCAGTATGCGGATAATCAATCCTAACCTTTCAATTACATGTCCTAGTATAAGCACCTCTCCTGTGAGTTTGGCCTCCCAACCATGACCAACTGTCATCTTGGGCACTGCACAGGTGGACAACATTCACAAGGTAGCCTCAGCTTAGACCTTGGCCGTGAGGGAACTAATACTAAGGTATATAAGTTTCCAGTCAAGCCCTACCCAATCTTCGGGTATTATGGTTGTATGATAAAATTGGAATGGTATCGCATCCAGACAACCATCAGTTTTATAAAGGGCTAAGGCTCATGCCTTATCATTTTCATCACCAAAATCATCAAGTGTTCGGAAACACATGTCCAAAACATTTCAATAGAAAGATCCATCATTCCAAGGTTTTAATAACCATTTTTCCACCAAATATTCCCATCTAAAGTTGATCAAGTTTTATGCTTAGCACTAGCATCTACAAGTGGGGGTAAGCAATAATGAGGGGTGGTAAACTAGTGGAGTTTTAACTAAGTTCAATCTCATGCCTTAGGATGACATCAAGATTATCTAGCTTAGGCCAAATTTTATGCTCTTTATGCAACCTTCACATATCTTTCTAGTATCTACCATTCTCTTAAGTAAACTCTAAGTAAGAGCTTTGATAAAGAAATAAAGTAAGAAGCTTGCAAGTAAAACTAGGATTGGTTTATCAAGTGGTTAGGATCATATATGCTTTAAGGCATATAGTTGACATGGTAACAAGCAAGTATTGGCTTGCATAATATCAGTATAAGCTTGCTAAATTGCAAGTGTTAGCTTGCAAGGTTAATAGCTTGCCTTGAGCAGAGCAGTCGTTGAAGTTCTCCTCGGCTTCTTCTTCGTAGAATCCTCCTTCCTCCTCGTATCCTTGGTCGGTACTAGCGTCTATAAATAAATATGATGTACACAATCACCAAACAATACTTAACTACTTGCAATCATCACACAAAAGGATCCTATAGATGATCTAACATCATCACTAACATTACAAGATTAAATCTTGGTTTAATTCCTTTTATTTTTGGAAAAGTAATTTCTACTCATTGAAAAACTACTTAAGATTTAATATTCTCCAAACAAAACATGGGATCATGTTGACACATGTCATCACCACATATTTTAGTCCATGGGAACGTGATTTAAAGTGGTGTCACAATTTAATAAGGTTTTACCCTTTTATTTTAATTAAATAAAGTGGCTAGAAATGCCTAAGGGGCATTCTTTTATTACTTGAATATTATTTATGCAAGTAAACCCATATATTTTTATATATTCTGAAAGGTATGGTTAAATGTGATTTTTGAGAGTTGGAATCAACTCAGAATCTATCATGGTTTAAATTTGAAAAATGTTTGAATGCAGAAAAGCTTTTGCCTTGTTATTTTTACCATGGGTGATCTATAGATCCAAGTGACTTGAATCCAACGGGCTTGGATTCAGCATTCCCAGACCTTTCCAACAAAATTAGTTTCATTCAATTTGGTGCACTAAATTGATCTAGGTTGATTTTTGAAACTGGATACAGAAGTGTGTGTGAATTAAAAGGGAAAAGGTTTAATTCAAATAACTGGGCTGCGCGGGAAAAGTTAACGGGCCGGCCTGCTAAGCGTAGCGCTTCCACGGGCTGTTTAAGTGGCTGTCCCCACTCGTCAGTGAGACAGGGGGTGCGAAGAGGTACGGGGCAACGTGGGACGTTCGATCTGGTTCTAATCCAACGGCTGGGAGTCATCATCGACGTTGGACAACGCCGGCGAGACAGAAACCTAGCGCGACCAGTGGGGGTTGCTGGGGGCTCACCGGGGTGCAGGCGAGGGTCGGCGAGGCGGGCGAATGACGAAGTCGACAACGGAGAATCTCCTGGTACCGGTGGCTCCTCCTGGGGCGGCTCCAATCGCTGGCTCCCTTCTTCTCCAGAGGCGGCGGGCTCCGGTGAAATTCCGGCGAAGTGTTGCTCGCCTTGCTCCGGGAACGGTGTGGCACGATCAGTGATGAGAGGGGAGTAGAATGGTGTGCTTAGTTCGGCTGGGGGTGGCCTCTATTTATAGTCGAGCGAGGGGACCGACGGGGCGCACGGTGAGCTCGTCGGGGGGCGATGGTACAAACGGCTATTGGCATGGGCGAAGGTAGGGGACGGTGCGGTGTTCCCTGGCGATGCTCAACGATACGGTGGCGAGATGTGGGGAGCTGCGGGTTGGTCTAGAACACGCGACGCTCTGCGCGGCAGAGGAGGCGTCTTCAACGGCGAGCGGTGGCTGTGCGACATGGGGCGGCGAATGGGGATGTCTGGCGGTCTCCTGGTTCGGTGGCGATCGTGTATGCACGTGGCGAGGGCGGCGCGCGGTCTGTGGGATTTGGTCAAGGGTGGCGCTCTGGCGCATGCTCGCTACGGTTGGCAGAGGCACGGGCGCGGCGTTCCTGGGTGAGGCAGGGGTGATCTCCCAGACAAGGTTGGCACGGCTAGTTTCCTTCCTAGCTTGCTGTCGATATGTGGGTGGCAAGGGTGGCTTCGACTGTTCACCATTGATGACAATGCCAAGCTCACAGTGGTGCTGGTGCTTGGTTAATCTTGCTAGATGATCTACTGAGCTGGTTGTGAGCTAGATAGGGAACCAGTTAGGCAAGAATCACTGCTCACAATAGTGTTTTGATTTTGTTAGATTTGTGTCTGCCAAGTGTTTGATGAAATGTCCGCATGAATTCAAGTTTTGAATTTTGAAAAGATTTTTGGTGGGTGTGCTAGATTGGTGCTGGTGAGTCTGTAGATGCTTGGATTTTGAAAGTTGAGCTTGTTTGAGTGGTTTTTGAAAAAGTGGGATCTTCCCATATGATAAAGATTCAATTTTGAATTGTCATTTAAACTATGCATTTGAAAGTTTATGGATGATCACAAAGTGGGCCTTGATACTTTGTTATGATTACAATCAAGGGGTGCAAAGATCCAGAAAAGTTTATGTTAGGTTCTGGAAGTTTGAGACAACCAAAGTAGGCATGGGAGTTAAATTGGTCAAAATGACCATTCCTTTATTTTATTTGTTTTGCTTTACTTGTCTTTGGGAAAAGTGTGGGAAATGTTTAGTTGATGTCTATTTCACCTAAGAAACATTTTACAAGCAAAGAAACACACAAACAAGTTGGTTCAAAATAATTTCAAATTAAATGCATACACATATGCATGCTTTCATAATTTTAATTAGAAAAGTTTTTGTTAACTCTCATTTTGATGATTAGAGTTTGATGATTTAAGTTTAGTATTTTTGGGATGTTACATAGACCTAGATAGAAATGGGAATTCGTGTAAGGGAGTGACGAGTTTCGAAGATCATAAAGAAGACTGACCTGAAGGATGAAGTATGATATAAGAGGTAGTAACACCATTTAAAGGATGGATCAAGCTTAGATTATCATTAGTCCGCAACAAGAAGTGATGAACTTAAAGTTCAATCTAAATAGAGAATTTTACTAAGAAGTCAATGGAGTAATTATGCAAGTTCATGGAAGTATCATGAATATGTGCAAAGAAGTTTTGGAACCCAAAATGTTATTCAAATTCTGACAATTCAAAGAGAATGCCATAAGAATGATAGAAATCATAGGGTAATACATACACCCTAGGATGATTCGCAGCTGGTAAATTTCTGCAACTAGTACTTAATCCATAATCGGTATTTTGATCCACAGTTGGTGTTTTGTCCGCAGTTGGTATCTGGTTAACATAGTTACTCAGATCTTCTTAGAAGTTGCATAAAGAGCATTAAATTTGGCCTAAGCTAAGTAAGACTTAAAGAAGTATAAAACTTCAAGGCGGTCGTCTATCGAGATGCTCTGCAAAGTCAAACTTATCTAAGCCAAAATGTCCAAAAGTAAGTAGACATATAACGCTGAAAGATTTGCTTCGGAAATCCACAATTATGTGGATACAACGTACAATCTTTCATCAGACCCTAATTAGGTAAAGTATAAACTGAACCGAGATCAATATCCTAGTTTACGAACCAATGGTCTCTATGAATGTAGTTTAAAGACTGTTAGTAAAACCTAAGGGGGAGAGTAGACATTATGAATGAAAGTTGAAGGAAATCCTATAGGTAATAAGGAAAGATTATTTCAAAACCTTAAGAAGGTATAAGCTTGAAGTTGATAAAGGATACATTTAGCAATCAATTCTAACAAAAACAATTTTTAAGTAACCCTTAAGAAGTAATATAGAACCCCTAATTGGGCAACTATCGAGAATGAAAAATTCCAATGGGTATGGACAAATTGAGTTCAGATCCCATCTGGGTAGGAGTACCAGGATCAACTATACTACGACCGTAATATAAAGGTAGTATTTTGACTACTACCACGGGTATATAGAAACATAAAACTTATTTTAGTGAGAACCTCTAAACTGTATTTAAAATAGGAATAAAGTTTGATGATTAAATAAGAAGTATTTGGATTAGGATGTCTAATCAGGTTATGGAATACTCCAACTAATTCCATTTAAGGTCGTCATGGAGTAGAGAGTGTAGCAACCACTACAAGTCAATTCCTTACTCCGGAACGTGAGAGTTTGCGAACTTCGAGGACGAAGTTTATTTTAAAGGGGAGAGTCTGTAACATCCCAGCATTAGAGCTTAGAAATAAGATGAACCAAGATGTGTGCATTGCATTCATGCATAGAAAATCCGAATAATTCTTGCGCTTTTAAAACAGAACTTCTTAAATTGAATGAAGCTTCTCTTAACTTGATGGAATAAGAAGTAGATCATCAAGTTGACTGCGATAAGTTTCAATAGGACTTTGCTAAAACCTTACTTTGGGTAAGGGAGATTTGACCTAAGGGTAGATCAAATGAAATAAAATATAAAACCTAATACATTATGATTTATATTTGATCCTTAGGTGATCATATCATAGTATCGATTATAATCACTCATGCGTACCAATTTAAGGATATAACACAAATAACAAGAATGTAACAACTATATTTTAATCTCATCTACATATACCTGAGTATCATGGTAATATCTAACCCTACTTCTTAAGTAAGATGGAGTAGGAAAGGAACTAAGCTTAGATAATTCACCATATATCTTTATTTCCATATCAATCCTTATCATCTCTGTTGAGTTATATTTCCATGTCTGTTGTTCATCAATGTTGAGAAATCAACTATTGATTCATCCATTCTCAACCTATTAAGTACTTGATCATAACACAGCTTACAAATAAGTGTCTACAAAGAAACAACTAAGAAAAGGTGAATAGTGATGCTAGTTTCAATTGTCATTTATTTGATAAGAATGATTGAAAAGAATCCAATCAATAAGATAGTTGATGGAGTTAAATCCCTCTTTGATAGAAAAGTAGATTACAAGGATGAAGTCTAGAGATAGTTACCAGGAGTAGTCCTATTGGATCAAGTAGGTATAGTTAATGAATTATATCTCTTAATCTAATAGAGCTAAACAGAAGATAATTATAATACAACTGTAATGTTGTATTGATGGAGCCTTGTTTAGCCAACTGGAAACCTAAACCATGATGGATCAAAAGATTATAATGATCAAGCCTTATTCACCAAGGTTGAGTACTTATGTCATGTATAAGTGGTATTGGTGGATAAATCATGATTGAAACCCTAGTAGAGGTAAGTTATCCTAGAGTAGTCATTACAAACCACATAAATTTAATTCAGGGATTTAAGTGTGAGCCATTAGAGTCAAGAGAATATGGGATGATATTATTCAATTAAAGCTAGTATAGCATAAAGTTATAGTAGTAGTGTTATTCATCTTAAAGGATAGACAACTTTAGAAAAGTAGTTGGATGTATACAACTATTAGAGTAATATTAATAATGATGAATAATAAAGATTAAGGGTGGCGTTTTAAGGAACTATGTGTTGGATGGAAGGCTATCAACCATAGAGTAGTAGGTGCAACTAAGCAAAGATATGAGAAAGTTATGAATACTGTAGTATCAAATCAATGGATTTATTAATGGATTTAGAAGATTAAAAGGTGAATAAGAACCTTTTTGTGAAGTAAAGCTCATCATGTTAATCATGATGACGGATAGGAAGAGGTAGAATATCTAGGAAAGGATTTCCTTATTTAAAGATCCAGAATTGAGAATTATGGAAAATAGACATTCTTGGTAAACAACCAACTCTAAATCTCAAATCAACATAATATCCATCTCATGCTATTGATCCATCATCTGATGTCTATAACACTTTATAGAAATATTTCCCTATAGCAAATCACATAAGCACATCTCTGTTAATTCCAACCATCATAACTATATGTGCTTAAGTATATCTTTATTAATTCCTTTCTACAGAACATTCAAGATATAACTTTTAAGCACTAAAGGTGATGTCAACAAATATCCCAAACAGAAAACCATATGTTTAGTTATTGAATCTTTAACCACATCCATAAAAGAGTCTAAGTATTTTAAGAAAAAAACCCTAAACCCAAGGGTAAATAATCATAATTTAAAATCCTAAACCTCTTTATTTATCATCATAAAATAGATACATTGACATTTTCCAAACTAATGGGAGTAGTAATAACTATATCAATGTCTTTTATATTTCATGCATCAAATAATGATATAGGCTCATTATACATATAAAAGTTTCTATTCAAACTATGAGCCAACTAAAGTTAAGTTGATAAGCAAATAAGAATATATCATTCAAGAAATCCCTAACTATAATAGGAGATAAAAATAATAAGAAAAGTTTCTACAAACTATTAAAAAGGGGTTCATATTGAGTAAATAAAAGAAATACAAAAATATGATATGATAAAAGTTCACAAAGGATACCAAATATATTTTAGTATTGTTGCAAATATCCAGCAAATAAATCATACAAAGAAAGGTTCAAAATATAAATCAAATTCAAATCTGAATAAGAAAACGGGAAATAGAAAAAGGATAAAACAAATAAAAACACTACCTGGCCGTGGCCCAACACCCCTACACCTACCTGACGCCCCTGTGCAGCCCATAACAGCCCAGTAACCAGCCCCATTCGTTTCCATCTGTGACTGACAAGTGGGGTCAGGAGAGGACCGCGGGTTGAGCCAAAAGAATAGGCAGGGGGTTGAGCAAAACAGTCGTCGTCGTCATCCTCACACACAGAGACAGCTCGCTGGCGGAGCTCGCTGCCACCCGATGCCGTCATCGTCGTCGTTGCGCCAATATCAACGCCGCCGTTGCCAGGAGAGGATAAGAAGGCCACCGCGACAACCCTGCTCGTCCTCATCCTCAATCCCGCTCCCCATACTCACTTCCTTCCTTCACCCGAAAACCTAGCTCGTTGGATTTCATCGTTCTGGCCAACTCTGACCACCCCTTCCCTCGTGATAGCCACCATTAGATGCACCGTCGTGGACTGAACCATCTAGGACCAAGCACGTAGGCCCGCTCACCGGGAATGATGTCAAATCGAGAGTTCCTTTTCCTCGGTCGTCGTGGCCATTACCGCTGATTCGTCGTTGTCACGCCTCCCCAAGCCTCCTCGACCGCTCTATCATCATCAGGGTGAGTTCCTGAACCTTCCAGTAACATTCAATCGCCGGATATCGTTGTAAATCATCGTTTCACCTTGTACCACCATCGATCACCATCGGAGCTCGTCGGAGCCGAGGCTCCGATGACCATTTCCGAGCGGCGCCGCCACTTTAGAGTTCAATACGTTGCGCTGATTTGTACTAGGCTAGTTTCATTTGCTGGGGCGTCATAGATCGTCGCCGGTGACCACTCACCGATGGCGGTGGTGGTGCTGACGCCATCGTTGCGTCATGATCACCTCATGATCGAGCCACGTCAGCTCGTTTGACCAGTCTCTGCCCGCGTGGTTGATGACATGGCCGTGGGCCCATATGTCATTGACTGGGGGTTAAGGCAGGGTCAGTAATAAATGGATTTTCTTTACACAACATGCTAGGGTGGTCACTAGCCCACTAGTCAGTGACTGGGGCTAGCTCTTGGTTCGATGTAAAAAGTATTTTCTGTTAAAAATAAATAAAATGTTATAATTTAATTAATAATATTCCAGAAATCAAATAAATGATTAAATCTTGTTTAATTAATAACTTTTGATTTATAATTCAGAAAAATATGTATAATATATCAAAATTTGTAGAAAAATAAAATCTACAACTTAAACTTATTACCAAATATTATTATGTTGATTATTTAAATAAATATTATTTAATAAAGTTTTATAAGTAATAAAACTTTGATAATTCATATTTTAATAATGGTAAATGTTAAATTTATAAATAGAATACCAAAAATCTTAGAAAAATAAGAATTATACTTTAAAACTATAATCATATATTATTATTTCACTTAAGTACATATTTATTATTTATTAAGTAATTATAAGTAAAAAGAATTATAAAAATCATATCTTATTATTTATGAATCACAAAAATAAATATAATATACCAAAATGATCACAAAAATAACATTTACATATTAAAAATATAATGATCCACTTTTGAGTTAAAATAAAAATTCAAATACTTCTATAACTCAAATTTAAACCTATTCACTTAATTAATAATGCATATAAGGAAAAAATAAAATCTATTAATAGTTCTAAAATAAATAAATTCAGTTTAATAAATAGTATTAGTCTTAAATATTAATAAAATTAAGCCTTAATGTTTTAAAATATTATAAATAGTTTTTTACTAAATTACCTTCAACCTTAAATGAAGATTTTATTCTAAAAAGATTCCCATTTATAATAAAAACCTTAAAGAACAACTTATGAATACACCAAACCTTTTATATCTATGTTAACCACCAAATTACAAAAACTACCACAACACTATAGAAAGTTCAAAAGTAGTTAACTGACAATATATCTTGGTTTATAAACTATACTCACTCATCTATAAAAGAGAAATGATATTACTCCAGTATAGAATCAAGAAACCATTAACCCAAGTAAAAGAATAACCATTCTTAAGTAACTTAAAGAAAACATTTCAGATACACAAGATACAAATGTATAAGTACTATACTTTCAAAACTATCTATATTTTAAAGTTAACTTTAGTCTCCAAGAATCTAAGTATTATACAATACACATTACTATATGTTTTATAGTTAACTATGGTCTGAAGTAGTTAAGCTTATAAAGCAACTCAAGCCAAACCATTTGAGCAAACAAATAACATCAAACACCACTAACTAACCACAAAGTTTGTTTAGACCTTAGAAGAGAAACCTTTTCTTCGAAGGTTATTCTTTTTGCTACTTCAAATAGAAACTCTTATATAAGCAATTTTGACTAGTATTTCATAAGTATATATTTTATTGCTACATATGTGTTGCTCACAACCACTCATAATCTCTAATAAAAGCACAAATGTGAAACTTATCCAAAAGTACCACACATTCCAAAGTAACCATTTCCGGAATACAAACCCTAGGACAACGTTATTGCCAGGAATTGCGTTTAGAACGTACACCACATTACTTATGCATAAAAGCATATTGATTCTTTAAACATTAGTCCTTACCAGACCAATGATGCTGATTTTTGATTTTGGATCTTATACTGACTCGAAGACCGTGAGTGCATAATCTTGCAATCACAAAAGGCAAGTTCACACTTGCTCATGTCCTTTATTTATTTTCTGTAAAGTATTTTACAACTCTAGTGTTGTTATCACCTGCATTTGAAAAAGGTCTTAAAACACTATTTTTGATAATAATATGAACTATTGGTTACTGATCCAGGGTGATCAGCTAATCTATTAAATCTGATAGTTGGAATACCACCGTTCAGAACTATATCACCTAGGACTTAACAACCAATGTCGCCAGTGATTATTGCGCCATATATTACGCATTGACCATGAGATTTGGAATGCGACGGAGAAGTCAGCTGTATCTTCTTCCTCTCGCATGAAGCCGGATGTGCATGTCGTGGCTGTTATCCTCATAGCATGCATATTAGTTGGTAATTCGTAGAGGATATGCAGCATATGGGTGGGAACCCACAACGTCCCACGATAGTTATGACATCTAACGGTTTGTACAAACCATTGCCGTAATTCTTTATGTGGGCATGGTGTACACCAAGGAGGCATGCGAGGTCGCGAAGGAGGCAGTGATTGGCTTGGATCATCTTCTGGGCCCCACATCATGGAATTGTGGGCGGGAATAAGCTACCCGGTTGTGCAACAAAGAGTTGGTCTCTCATGGGTAAAGTAATGCTCCTCTGCAGAGTGTAAGAACTATAACTTGTTACTCCCTGTTCCGGGAAGGAGCTGCGAACGCGGCGGGGAAGGAACTCCATGAAAGTTCTGGTAAACCCGTGAAGGCTGACGAACATAGCTTTTCAGAATAAAAGCAACCTTTGAAGAAATGTTTACGAAAACCTGCATTGCCTACGACCTGTGATATGTGGTTGTAGTTATAGTGCATCAAACACTCCTTTTCTACTGAATTTGCTGAGTACGCTCGTACTCAAAGTATCTTCTTAACCCTTGCTAGATTCTGAAGCCGGAATAGACAACAACCACATCAAGTTATGCTCCAGGACTTATCATGCCAAGCTAAAGCTCTTCAATGAAGACAAGGAAGTCAACATATACCTCAACTCAAGTGAAGACGAAGCTACTGATTAGATAGGAATATAATCTCTAGCCAAAGAACCTAATTATGTAGTGCATTGCAATAGCAGTAATGCCAACCCCTTGGTTAATATACTAGTTTTAATAGTATAATAGTTCTTGCATTATTTATCTTTGATTCTTCTCCGTAAGAAGTTCTTTCTCTCTTTAACCTAGAGTGTTCTCTGGATCTTGTGTAAAGAGTGAGTTGTAACCTTTAGCCATGTATTGGACCCGCTGTGTTTCTGTTGTTCCGTTCTGAGGGATGTAATATTAGTGAACGGTGTTTCATTGGTGTTATGTCAACGACTATAGTATACTACATCATGCAGTGGTATGTTGGGTCACCGCAGTGTTCTAGAGATTTCCTGATGACTTAGCGCTTGAACTTGTCAAGCTCTAATGCTAGTGTAGTATGCCATGTGTTTACTATTATGATTCAGTTGTATACTTATTGAGCTAAACATACTAAGAAACTGATTCTTAGTGTTATAGCCTACGGAGATGATTTGAAACTATTTCATTGATTTGCAGATATGTTCATAATCTGTTGCTTCAAAGGCTTACATTTTGGTTAATTTTAGTGGCTTCTGTTGTATTATATTGACCAATCATGGTTAATATTGACAGCTATTAGGCTTCTAGCAAATTTGATAGTGAAACCCTATAGATAATTGATTCCTAGATTATTCACTAGGAAGATGATATGAATGTTTTTCGAAGATCACTTCTATGGTGTCTTTTGATTCCTTGTTGTTTTAAACAAGAAATATGATTTAGAAATCCACCCTTATTTGTACTAATGTTGACTATCATGTGTCTAGTAGCTTTGCTATTCTTGTGTTGTTATTGTGGTGCTTCAAATGATGAGGATGCACAATAATAATTAAATAGCATAGTCTGCTGCTCTGAAATAGCATATGATGTAGCATAGGTGGGCATATTAAAAATATAAAATATATAGCTAGTGGCTTAGCTTGATCTGGTACAACAGATATGGATCTTTGTTTGAGTGGCTTCTGCTCGTGAGAATGGCACTATGGTGCCTCCAATTTGTGGATGTGCGCAGTGGTTAGCTGAGCCAGCAAAATCTGCTTCTCAACCACTTGCATGAAATCTTATTTATGAAATAGTTTTGGATTTGAAATCCCATGCCAGTGATGCAAAGACCGAGGCTCTGATGATGTTTGGATAAAATAGTTACTACTTGCTTATAAAAACTATCTAGTGATGATCTAGTACTCCACTTGAGTACAGATCTGAGGATTTTCTCCAGCCCCCATCCATTTTCAAAGATGCAATGATAAGAACAGATACTTAGGCATGATATTAGATGGATAACCTGCTATTATAGCTGGTTGTGAAGGAAATATGCCCGAGAGGCAATAATAAAGTGGTTATTATCGTATTCCTTATTTATGATAAATGTTTATTTTACATGCTATAATTGTATTAATACGGAAACATTAATACATGTGTGTTTAATAAACAAAAGGAAGTTCCTAGTTATGCCTCTCTTATAAACTAGCTCGTTGATTAACAAGATGATCAAAGTTTCCTGATCATGGACATTGGATGTTGTTAATAATGAGGTCACAACATTAGTGTAATGGTGTGATGAACATTCATCCAAAGTATAGCATTACGATCAAAGTCATTGAGTTTATATTGCTATAACAACTTACGAAGTGATCCTAATCATTAGACCATGAGATCATGTCAATCACTAACACCGGAAGAGTTTCTTGATAACATCAAACGTCACACCGTAACAGGGTGATTATAAAGATGCGTTCAGAACTACTAAAGTGTTATGTTGAGGCCCATGGATCGAGAGTGGAATTTGTTCATCCCGATGACAGATAGATATGCTAGGTACGAGAAAAGAGTGCATGTCAGTAACGAGATCAAACTAGGTATGGAGATACCGATGATCGAATGTCGGACATGTAATATATCGTGAAACAAAGGGATTAAGATACTAGCATAAAAGGTTCCGACGATCACAAGAAAGTCATCGTTGAATGTGTGGGAGTCAGTATGGGTCTCCAGATCCCGCTTCTGATTATTGATCTGAGAGGGGTCTCGATCATGTCCGCATTATTCACGAACCATAGGGTGACACACTTAAGAGACACTGACATCCAATTGGAGCAAAAGTTTCATGCTGAAAGAATGAACAAGCGCAGGAATTTATTTCACTAGATACCGAAACAGGTTTTCGGGTGAAATTGCATAAAGTGGTTATGCATGTGAAATAGAATTCTAGCAAGGGGTTATATGTGAATGTTTGTCATTAAAGTAATTGACAAAATTCTGAATAAATAAAAGGAGTTTTATTTAATAAGAGTTTGCATTAAATTTGGTGGAAATTTAATGGGAATTTGAGTGGGTTTTTGAGTGGAGGGAATTGAAAGGCATTTGAGTGAGTGGAGTGCCCACCCACATGAATGTGGAAGAGGTGGGGGCAGCCCCATGGCTGGGTGCATGGCCCCTTGGGTGCCCCCCTCTCCCTATAAAAGGAGCCCCCTCCTCCCTCTCTCTCACTCACACCTCCTCGTGAAGGATCTCTCTCCCCCTCTAGTATTTATCCCCCATGGTCTCGGACTAGCGAGATACATGTTCCCGGTGGCTTTTCGGCAAGAAAGAGTTGTGCTTCCGCTGTATCGCTGGAGCGAGGAGGCGGAGGTTGCTCGGTGCCTCGAACATGTGTGCGAGCACGGATGCGCTGCTGTTTTGCGGCGCTAGGACTTCCTCTCGATCTTGAGATCGGCAAGAGATCGTCTACATCAACCACGAGTTTGGACTCGTTAAGCTTTGTCGTTCTTCAAGGGTATGTTATCTACGGATATACATTAGCCCGTTGTTTGTATCTAGTAGATAGATCTTGGTACATAGTTGTTCCCATCGTAGGAAATTTTTTGTTTTCTATGCTGCGAACCCTACAGGTTGCTGATGCTGATGAGTTTGTTGGGATTGTATTTGTTGTTGTGGATCTTGATCACTTATTCTTGTGGTGAGCTCCTCCTCCTGGTACTACTGTCTTTCTCTTTGTAGATTTGCTAGCCTTGTCCTCCTGGCTTGGCCTTGTTCTCCTGGCTTGATTTACCTAACCTCCTCCTAATATCTACTAAGAAACCATATTGATTATGGTGGTACTGGATGCTTGTTGGGGAGGATATGGTGATGAACTAAAATGAACTGGGTTCTTGGTCGTCTGAGATTGAAGTGAGCGTGTGAGGTTTGTGACATGGGTATACCCTACGGGTGCCTAATGTTAGCCTACCCGGTTCAGCCCAGTAGAAGCCCATGAGACAATATACCCCTAATGGTGAAGCTCGGAAGGATTTCGGGTGGCCCAAGACCAAGAAGGATGCGACTCCTCGAAGAACACGGCTAACTCTAGATAGAAATTCAAAGGGAGAAACCCTAAACTAGTAACTGACTCGACCTACCCCGAGACCTGGCCTATCTATATAAAGGCCAGGATGGCACGGCGAGGAGGGCACTTTGCAGCACTAGCATACACACCGCCAGATCTCATCTGCGCACCCCCTGTAACCTTCGGCTTCGCCATTAATCGAGAGAACATAAGCATGAGTAGGGTTTTCCCTCTAGGGGCCTGAACCTGGGTAAACCCTTTGTCCTGTGTTGCTTGTTTGTTAGTTTTTCTGCGATCTCTAGTGTCCCCTCCTTCTGCAAAACACAAGCCCATAACAATGGGCATTGACGAGTCGAACCCTCGTCAATTGGCACCGTCTACGGGAACTGTGGATGCTGATGTTGCGATCGGCGTGACGACCCACTCAACTATGATCTTTGATTCATCCTCAATGGAGAACCACCTCCTCTTAGACACCATCGAATTCACCATCCACTCACCAGCGACCCGCCAAGACTTCAATTTCATAGGATACGGAGTCGACAAAAATAAATATTTAATATGTATTAAGTGTTTATAAAGTAATAAATCTTATAACAATCATATCTTATTATCTATAAATCACAAAAATAAATGTAATATACCAAAATGGTCACAAAAATAATACCTACATGTTAAAAATATAATATTCCACTTTTGAGGTAAATAAAATTTAAACAAATTAATAACTAGAATTTAAACAAATTAATAACTAGAATTTAAACATATTTCCTTAGTTGATAATTCATATAAGGGTAAATAAAAATTGCTAATATTTCTAAAATTAGCCAATTGAGTCTAATAAATAGTATTAGTCTTAAATATTGATAATATGAAGTCAAAATGGTTCAACAGATTTTAAATGCAATCTTATTGAATTATTATTCAACCATAAGTGTAATATATTTTCTAAAAATATCCTTATTAAATATAAAAAATTCCAGAATAATTTGTGACTAAATAAAATCTTTTCCATTACTTCAATTACAAGTTTATAAACATACCACCACACTATAGTAAATCCATAAGTAGTTAAGTAATGTTATTTTCTTGATTAGAAATCATAACCACACCTTTATAAAGAGATAAAAATTTCTATTCCATTATAAAATTAAGAAACCACTACTCAAATAGAAGTAATACTATTCTTAAGTAACTTTAAGGAAATATTATGAAGTGAACAAAGTACAAATACCATAATTTTTGTATCTTAAAGTCCATCTATGTTTTTAAAGTTAACTTTAGTCTACAAGACTTTAAATATAAGGCTAAAGACTTTGTTATGTATTTTATAGTTAACTTTGGTCTATTTTAATTAAGACCTAAAGCATCTCAAGTCTGGACTATTTAAACAAGCATAAACAACATCAATCACATTCTATCAATCATATTCTAAAAAGTTATCAGTATTGTTTAAACCTTAGTAAAGAAATCCTTTCTTCAAATGTTATTCTTTTTTCCACTTCAAACAACAATTCTTATATAAGCAGTCTTTGAATAGCATTCCACAATTGTGTATCTTATTATTGTATGATATTATAAGTACATGTTGTTTCACACACACTCACAAGCCTTAATGAGAAGCACAAGTGTAAATATTATCTAAAAGGACACCACATTCCAAAGAAACCATTTCCAGTATCCAAACCCTAGATCAACGTTATACCCGGGATTCGAGTTTACAAAATTGCATTACATTACCTATGCATAATAGCATCTTGCTTCTTTAAACATTAGTCCTTATCGGACCAATGATGCTGATTTTAGATATTGGATCTTATATTGTCTTGAAGACCATGAGTGCATAATCTTGCAATCACAAAAGGAAAGTTCACACTTTCTCATGTCCTTTGATTATTTTCTGTAAAGTATTTTGCAAATCCAGTGTTGTCATCACCTGCATTTGAAAAATGTAAGAAAACACTATTTCATAATAATATGATTATAGGTTATTTACCATGAGGTAATAACCTACTATGAAAGTTCCGGTGGTAAAGGAATATATTATCTAGGACTTAACAACCAATGTCGTCAGTGATTCTTGCGCCGTATATTACGCGTTAACCATGAGATTTGGAATAGGACGAAGAAGTCAGCTGGATCGACTCCCTTTCACATGCCAATGGATGACCGAGTCGTTGTTGCAACTCCTCTTGTAGAGGGTTAGAAGGTTATGGGTGGGATACCTCAACGTCCCACGGCTTCTGGTATCTATGAGGGTTGTACACCTTAGGCTAATAATGGAAACAAGTTTTATCCTAGGCCTGATGTGCAATCCGTCGGGTATGCGGGGTCGCGGTGAAGGAAAGTGATTGGCTTGGATCTTAGGTTGGGCCTCAAACCATGGAAGTTTGAACGGGACATACTCCCGGTCATGCAACAAAGCTTAAGATCTCTCATGGGTAAAGTGACACACCTCTGCAGAGTGTAAGAACTGTAACTTGTTACTCCCTATTCCGGGAAGGAGCTACGAACGCGGCAGGAAAGGAACTCCATGAAAGTTCTGGTAAACCTGTGAAGGCTGACGGACATAGCTTTTCAGAATAAAAGCAACCTTTGAATAAATGTTTACAAAAACTTGCATTGCCTATGACCTACGGTCTGTGGCTGTATATATAGTGCATCAAACACTCCTTTTCTAGTGAACTTGCTGAGTACGCTCATACTCAACGTATCTTCTTAACCCTTGCTAGATTCTGAAGCCATTAAAACAACGTATACATCAACTTATGCTCTAGGAATCATCACCAGAAGCTAAAGTTCTTCAATGAAGTCAAGAAAGTCAACATATACCTCAAACTCAAGTGAAGACAAAGTTACTGATTAGATAGGAAAATAATCTCTAGCCATAGAACCTATTTCTGTAGTGTATTGCAATAGCATCAATGCCAGACCAATAGTTCAAATACTAGTCTTATTAGTATGATAGTTTTTGAGTTGTTTATTTCCGATTCTTCTTTATAAGAAGTTTCTTTCTCTCTCTTTAACCTAGAGTGTTCTCTGGATCTTGTGTAAAGAGTTGAGTTGTAACCTATAGTCATGTCTTGGACCTGTTGTGTTTCTGTTGTACCACTCTGAGGGATGTAATACAAGTGAACGGTGTTTCATTGGTGTTATGTCAATGACTATAGTGTACTACATCATGCAGTGGTATGATGGGTCATCGCAGGAAATTCCTTCCCAGAGAGGGGAGATCGTCGCCATCAACACCATCATCAAGCTATACTTCATCGGGATCATCATCATCATCATCCACACCATCATATCCACCAGCACCATCATCACCACTCCATCCCGCTATAACAATTGTGTTTAATCTTGCATAGTTCTTAGGGGAAACTTCCCCGGTGTTGATTACCATTGTAGTTGATGCTTGTGAGTGGAACCATTGCATATCATCTCTAATCTTGATCCATATGATGTCTCGTGAGTAGTTCGTTTAGTTCTTGAGGACATGGGAGAAGTCATTGATACATCGGAAACGTATCTATAATTTTTGATGGTGCATGCTTGTTTAGTATCTAATTTGCTTTGCTTTGTCTACACTTTGAGGTGTTTTTATATCTTTTCTAGAACTAACCTATTAACAAGTTGCCAGAGTGCCAGATGCCTGTTTTCTTCTATTTTTGGTTCTAGAAAGGCAGAAAATCAATATTCTCGGAATTGGACGGGACAAAAGCCAAAGTCAATATTTTACCGTGGGCGTCACGAAGTCCAGAGGAGAGACGGAGGGGCGGAATAGGGCCACCACCCCCTAGGCGCGGGTGGGCCCACCCCGCGCCTGGGTAGGGTTTGGGCCCTCCGGCAGCCTCCCAGTCTTGCCTCTTCGCCTATAAGAAGCCCCTAATGCAGAAACCCTAGGAACCCGATCCACGAAACCTTTTGTAGCCGCCGCCACCATCGTCCCTAGATCGGGGGGATCTGATGTTCTTATCGGCACCCTGCTAGAGGGGAAATCATCTCGGAGGCCTTCTTCTCCGGTATGATGCGTGAGTAGTTCTACCTTGCACTACGGGTCCATGTAATAGCTAGATGGTTGTATCTCCTCCTTGTGCTTTCATGTATAGATCTTGTGAGCTCCGTTCATGATCAAGATCTAATCTATTTGTAATCAGGCATGTCGTGTTTGCGGGGATCCGATGGATATTGAGATTACTATGTCAGATTGATTAATGGTTTTGTCTATTTGATACTATCATGTCTGTGTTGTTTGTCATCTTGCATGCTCTTCGTTGTTAGTAGCTATCTTGGCCAAGTAGTTGCTAGTGACTCCAAGAGGGGGTATTTATGCTTGATAGTGGGTTCATGCCTCTAGTTTCCAAGGGAAGTGCCAGAAATCTCTTCGGCTGTAGATGTGTTGTTGCCACTAGGGAGAAAACAACAGTCTCTTGTTCATGGAACAAGTGGATTGTTTACCTTACACACTTTGCTAAAAGCAGTTGTCGGATGCTTGCAACTTAATACTGGAGGGAGTTCGGATGATAACCTGAAGGTGGACTTCTAGTCATAGATGCAGTTGGATGGCGGTCTATGTATATTGTTGTATTTCCCAATCGAATCTCATAGGATCTTTTTGTCTGGTATTGCATTGTTATGCCTTGCTTAGTTCCTGTCAATTGCCCTGTTGTAATTTGTTTACCCTTCATCCCATGTTGTTTATCTAAGGAGAGCTCCTCTAGTGAACTATGGACCCCGGTCCAATCTTTACCATTGATACATCTTCCACTGTTACTTGTTTACTTGCTGCAAACCATTACCTTCCACACCATACGTTTAATCCTTTGGTACAGCAACCGGTGAGATTGACAACCTCATTGTTAGTTGGGGCAAAGTCTTGAGTTTGTGTTGTGCAGGTTTCCACGTTGCTTGCAACACCTGTGTGACTTTTCCTTCCTCCTACTAGTTCGATAACCTCGATTTCTTACTAAGGGAAGACTTGCCGCTGTGCTGCTTCACACCTTGCTCTTGGGGTTCCCAATTGGCTCCACATCAACTGAGCCATCAAAAAAAATTCTGGCGTCGTTGCCAGGGAGGCTAAGGACGTCTTCACAAGGGGAGTCCTCCACTTCCTTTCTCTTTACTTTGCTTTTAGTTTGCTTAGTTTCTTTTGCTTGGTTTTGTTTGCGTCTTTTCGGAAACTCCAAAAATATTAGTCTAGTTTGGTTTGCTTTCTTTATTCAAAAACACACAAAAATTAGTTCCTGCTCTAGCTGCTACTGTTTTTGGCTTGCCCACCTTTGCCAAAATGAACTCTGCTGAGAACACCAAGTTGTGTGACTTCACTAGCACAAACAACAATGATTTCCTTAGCACTCCCATTGCTCCACCTGCTCCTGATGCTACCTTTTATGAAATCAAGCCTGCTTTGTTGAATCTTGTGATGAGAGAGAAATTTTCTGGTGCTAGTTCGGATGATGCTGCTGCCCATCTCAATAACTTTGTTGAACTTTGTGAGATGCAAAAGTATAAGGATGTAGATGGAGATATTATTAAGCTTAAGCTGTTTTCTTTCTTCTTGAGAGGAAAAGCTAAAGAATGGTTGATTTCCTTGCCTAGAAATAGTATTGATTCTTGGACTAAGTGCAAAGATGCTTTTATTGGAAAGTACTATCCTCCTGCTAAGATTATATCTATGAGAAGTGACATTATGAAATTTAAACAACTTGATAATGAACATGTTGCTCAAGCTTGGGAAAGAATGAAGTCTTTGGTTAAAAATTGTCCCACTCTTGTACTCACTGCTTGGATGATTATCCAGACTTTTTAGGCAGGTTTGAACTTCTCTTCAAGAAACCTGTTGGATTCAGCTGCTGGAGGTACCTTTATGGGCATAACTTTGGGTGCTGCAACAAAGCTCCTTGACAATATGATGGTTAATTACTCTGAATGGCATATTGAGAGAACTCCACATGGTAAGAAGGTAAATTATGTTGAAGAAACCTCATCTTTGAGTGATAAGATTGATGTTATTATAGATATGCTTGTTAATGGGAAAGCTCCTCTAGATCCTAATAGTGTTCCCTTAGCCTCTTTGGTTGCTCAAGAAGAGCAAGTTGATGTGAACTTCGTTAGAAACAACAATTTCAACAACAATGCCTATAGGAATAATTTTGGTGGTAACAACAATTATAGGCCTTATCCTCCTAATAATGGTAATACCTATGGAAACTCCTACAAAAATGCTATAAGTGCCCCCTCTGAACTTGAAGTCATGCTCAAAGACTTTACTAGTAAACAAACCACTTTCAACAAGACTATAGAGGAAAAGCTTTTGAATGTTGAGAAAAATATATCCTCTTTGTCTGAAGCACAGTCCTCCTTGATTAATAAAATGGCTGATAAACCTGAAACCATGGAAAGTAACTTTCCTACCACGCATGCCATATAAGTTACTATTGATGAAAATGTTAGACTGTTAGCTCAACTTCATGCTAAGTGGGAAAGGTAAGCTGAAATTGATAGAAACAATAGTGTGTGAACCATCACTAGAATGGATACCACTAAACCACAAGAAGCCCCTATTCCTCCTCATACAATGCCTAAGACTAATGAGTCTACTACTAGTGATGCCGAGTTGGATTTTGATATAGATGCTTGCAATATTTCTGAAGTGATTATGTTCTTGCAAAAACTTTCTAGAAGTCCTGATGCTAGGGATATGCATGTTGCTTTCACCAAACACATTACAGATGCTCTTGTTAAGATTAAGGAAGAGAAGTTAAAACACAAAGCTTATATTCCTAGTAAAGTAGAAGATAGTTGGGAACCCATTATTAATATTCAAGTGAATGAATTTGATCTCAAAGCTTCATGTGATCTTGGTTCTAGTGTCTCTATTATGCCTAGGAAGATTTATGAAATGCTTGATTTGCCACCTTTGGAAGATTGTTAATTGGATGTCCCACTTGATGATAATGCTAAAAAAAAACTCATGTGGAGTAGTAATGATTATGTCCCTGTTGATTTCTATGTTTTGGATGTTGAATACAATGCTTCTTGTCCTATTACTTTGGGAAGGCCTTTTCTTAGAACTGTTGGTGCCATCAATGATATTAAAGAAGGCACCATTAAATATCATTTTCCATTCAAGAAAGGTATTGAACAATTCCCTATGAGGAGAGAGAAGTTGTTTTTTGCTTCTCCTTTGAAAGCAATGTTTGATGTTAATGCTTCTTCATTTGAAAATACTTGATTTTTCTTGCTTCTTGTGCCTAACTTAAAAGCGTTGAAGAAAAGTACTTGTTGGGAGATAACCCAAGAGGTTTTTTGAGTCTTGGAAGTTATTACTTCTGTAATGACCTCTTCTTATCATTTTTGTTTGCTTTTTATGCCAAGAATGACCTCTAATGAGAGGGAAGTAAGATTTGGGAAGTTGCTGTCCCGAAACAGATTTGTGTCCTCCACCATAAAAAATCGTGAGGAGTCTCTGTAAGTCGGATTGAGCTGAAAATTTACGAATAAATCTCCAAGAATGTTAGCTAACTTTTGTTAGTTCAACACTGTTTGATTTGAGCAACAGAATATTTTCTAAAAAATCGGTTTCTACCTGCTGGTCTGTTTTGGCAGATTTCTGCCATTATTTGCATTTGCTTCTTATTGATTCATTTTTGAGTTATATTTAGGTGAATTGAGCTTTTTGAAGGAGTTTATACAGTATCTTGTGTTTTTAGTGAAAATTTTTGCTGTTCTAAAGCTTTGCCTAAAGGTCTATTATCTTTTGAATACACTGATGTTGCTAATGAAGATTGTGTGAAGTTTTATATGAAGGAAAATTTCAGGTGTAGAGAGAGAATGATGTAATGAGATGAGGAATGGACAAAAGATCAAGCTTGGGGATGCCACCCCGGTGTCACCCCAAGAAATATCCAAGAGGTACAAGCGTCAAAGCTTGGGGATGCCCAAGCCATCCCCTTCTTTATCAATAAAAATCTCAGGTATGTCTAGACACTTTGTTTTTATTGTTTCATGCACTGTTGTGTTGTTCTTAGAGCGTCTTAGTTTTTTTTTTGGCTTGCTTAGTTTGTTTAGTTTGCTTGAATAAAGTAGTTTGGACCCCCGTTCTCGCTGTGTTGTTTGCAAATAAGTTGCTTGGAGTTAGAAAGGAGTAGAAAGTTCCTGCTTGAAAGTACAAGAGGGGCTTGCATTGACTGTGACTTAGACTTTAGCATGACATTCTAGGTGTTATTTTGACCTTATGATTAGTGATTATTGCTGTAGCATATATTTTTCCAAACAATTGGGATTGCTTAGTGTGCCTTGAAAGAATTATGCGTTGTTTTAGCATACAAAAGCATAGTATTATGGTATTCTCCTTTGATGCTTTGTTTGGGTTGACTTGGCACATGCTCACACCATGTTATGACTATGAACAAGTCACCATAGCCTCTTTGATCATCTAGTCCTTGACTTGTAGTACCACTCTATGCTTTGATTATTAATGTTTTGTTGCTCTGCATGATTATGGCCATTATTGCTCTCTTAGTTGGTTTCTCCCAGTCTTTTGCTAGCCTCCACTTGTATGAGTAAGGTATACTCATGCTTCCAACTCCCAAGAAACCAAGTTATTCCAAAGTGTCCACTATAAATTCCTATGCATGATGTTTTACACCATTCCAAGTATATTCTTGTTTTCAGCTACCTTTAAATTAAAAGTATTTTGTTATGTGAAAACTTAGTGATTAAAGCTCTCACGAACTTGATGGCACACTTTATATTCTTTGACCCTAATAAACTTGAACCATTGTGTCATCTATGTTGTATATGCTTGCACTTATATGTTAGAATTAGGAGAACCATGCTGTCATGGGGAACATTTTCAACATTGCACTTGTACTTTGTACTCAGTTGATATCATGCTCTTTTGTCTATGGATGTCACCGGTGTGAAATAAAGAGGGAACTTATAAGTTCATGGAGTATGTATTTTGTGTTAGAGAAACGCCTGGGCCGCTAGCCTAAGCCATGCCTAATCATGGTGGAAACTTGCAGCATCACCATAGTGAGCTATCTATGAAGCATCCTCAATAAAAATCTATGCATATAGTAAATAAAAAGATCGTTGAGATGCTCATTGTCTGCTTGCCTTGTCATTTTGGTTATGGGATAGCTCATGTACCATGTGCAATGGGTACCCCGTTGTCGGTTCTCTATCATACGCATGTACTTACAATGACAAGAACTTACAGGTGACTGAAGTTGAGTAGCATGAGGTGTGGCCCTCGTATTCAAGGGACTTGAGATTGCCAGCTTATACTTTGTCAAGCATATACTCTATCTTTGTTCAATTTAACCTTAATTACATCAAGATGCTTATGATAGGGGCAATGAGGGATGAAAGCTGACAAGTACCATAATTTTTGGAAGCACTTTTTGAAACTTGAAATCTCTGCTTCCCTATGAAGGGCCTTTCTTCCACTATTATTTGAGTCTCCACCTTCTACCTTTAGGCACCATTAAGAGAGCATAGTTGTCATTTTGTGTGAAGTGTCCCAAAACTTATTGATTGATGCTTATTGTGATATTAAGTGTTCTTATGCTACTTGTTTCTAGTCACCCTTGTGAAGTTTGAAGGTGTCCTATGCATCTATTTGCTACTATATGAGGGACAAGATGAATGCCACTATGCTATGTTTTCTGTATGTAAAACAAAAAAACGTTTTTCAATGCATGTTATTCATGATCTTTGTTTGTAGCCTTTCATGTTGCATGCATAGTTACTATGTCCTATTGTTAGAACTCCATCTTTCATGCAAATGTTTAGAGTTCTTTGATCCCAACTTTCAATGCTTGCAAATGGTTTGATCTTGGTTTTGATGGTGCATGTCACCTCAAAAATTATTCTTTTTATCACTTACCTACTCGAGGACGAGCAGGAGTTAAGCTCTGGGATGCTTGATACGTCGGAAATGTATCTATAATTTTTGATGCTCCATGCTTGTTTAGTATCTACTTTGCTTTGCTTTGTCTACACTTTGAGGTGTTTTTATATCTTTTCTGGAATTAACCTATTAACAAGTTGCCACAGTGCCAGTTGCCTGTTTTCTTCTGTTTTTGGTTCTAGAAAGGCAGAAAATCAATATTCTCGGAATTGGACGGGACAAAAGCTAAAGTCAATATTTTACCGTCGGGGACACGAAGCCAGAAGACGAGACAGAGAAGCGAACCAGGGCGGCCAGACCCCCCTAGGCGCGGGTGGGCCCACCCCGCACCTGGGTAGGGTGTGGGGCCCCTGGCCGCCTCCTAGCGTTGCCTCTTCGCCTATAAGAAGCCCCCGATGCAGAAACCCTAGGCACCCGATCAAAACTCCACGAAACCTTCTGTAGCCTCCGCCACCGTCGTCCCTAGATTGGGGGATCTGAAGTTCTTCCCGGCACCCTGCCGGAGGGGAGATCATCCCGGGGGCCTTCTCTCCAGTATGAAGCGTGAGTAGTTCCACCTTGGACTATGGGTCCATGTAGTAGCTAGATGGTTGTCTCTCCTCCTTGCGTTTTCATGTATAGATCTTGTGAGATCCGTTGATGATCAAGGTCTAATCTATTTGTAATCATGCATGTTGTGTTTGCGGGGATCCGATGGATGTTGAGATTACTATGTCAGATTGATTGATGGTTTTATCTTTATGATTCTATCATGTCTATGTTGTTTGTGATCTTGCATGCTCTCTGTTGTTAGTAGATATCTTGGCCGATTAGTTGCTAGTGACTCCAAGAGGGGGTATTTATGCTCGATAGTTGGTTCATGCCTCTAGTTTCCAAGGGAAGTGCTAGAAATATCTTCGGTTGTAGATGTGTTGTTGCTACTAGGGAGAAAACAACGGTCTCTTGTTTATGGAACAAGTGGATTGTTTACCTTACACACTTTGCTTAAAGCAGTTGTTTGTTGCTTGCAACTTAATACTGGAGGGGGGTCGGATGATAACCTGAAGGTGGACTTATAGTCATAGATGCAGTTGGATGGTGGTATATGTATATTGTTGTATTGCCCAATCGAATCTCATAGGATCTTTTTGTCTGGTATTGCATTGTTATGCCTTGCTCAGTTCCTGTCAATTGTCCTGCTATAATTTGTTTACCCTTCATGCCATGTTGTTTATCTAAGGAGAGCACCTCTAGTAAATTATGGACCCCGGTCCAATCTTTACCATTGATACATCTTCCACTATTACATGTTTACTTGTTGCAAACCATACCTTCCACACCATACGTTTAATCTTTTGTTGCAACAAACCAGTGAGCTTGACAACCTCACTGATTCATTGGGGTAAAGTCTTGAGTTTGTGTTGTGCATGTCTCCGCGTTGCTTGCAACACCTGTGTGGTGTTTCCTTCCTTCTGCTGGTTCGATAACCTCGGTTTCTTACTAAGGGAAAACTTGCTGATGTGCTGCTTCACACCCTCCTCTTGGGGTTCCCAACAGGCTCCACGTCAGCCATCAATACTTCACCATTTATGGGCCTAGGGGAATGCATTGTGTATTTGACTACTAACTGTGGGGTTGCCGGAGTGACAGAAACCTGAACCCCCGTTAGGACACCATTGCGCAAGGGAGTGTAGGATCTCAGAGTTTAAGGCTGTGGTTAGGTTTATATCTTAATTGCTTTCTTGTAGTTGCGGATGCTTGCAAGGGGTTTAATCACAAGTATGTATTAGTCCAAGTAATGTCAGTACATTAGCACAGGTTCACCCACAAAACACTTATAAAACCAAAGAAGACTACTCAGCTATATAAAACGAAAGCAATTGACAGTATTCCTATGTGTCCTCAAGAACGTTTGGTCCTTATTAGTATTTCCACCGGCTTGTCCTTTGCTAAGAAAAGGATTGGGACACTTGCTGCAATTGTTTGATGTTTTATTTACTCGCACTTTATTTCATTGCTTTATCAGAAAACCCCTAAAAATCTGTTTGCTAAGTATTTACAGAGATTTCCTGCTCCATACCACTAGTCAACACCTTCTGCTCCTCGTTGGGATCGACACTCCTATTTATCGATAGTACTATGATACACCCCCTATACTTGTGGGTCATCAACCACCACCCAGAGGACCTGCACAGCCTACGGCTGCGCCGACCCAGAACAACGGAGCAGAGCAGTACACACGACCATTGGGTACCATGATGATACAGAAGGGGCGTCCATCCAACATGATCCAGAAGACGATCACCTTCCAGATAAACCTGGCCATCACCTCTCTACCGGCCATACCTGAGTTCCTCGGCGGCTCGGAGCCATGCATCACCTTCGATTGATCTGACCATCCCCATCAAATCCCTCGCCCATGCCATTCTTCCCTGGTGCTCGAGGCTCAGATTGGCGGGTTCGAGATGAGTCGCGAGTTCATGGACGGAGGCAGCTGCATAAATCTTATGTTCGCCAACACCCTGGAGGCATGCGGATCCCGCTTCGCAGCCTGGAGGCATCTAACACGACCTTCCACGACATCATCCTAGGGAAAGGGTTCTACCCCCTAGGCAAGGTATGGCTCAACGTCATCTTTGTCACCCCCAAGAACTTCAGGCGTGAACGACTTGAATTCGAGGTGGTCGACTGGCCGTCGCTGTACCACGTCATCCTCGGCCGCGTAGCATTCGCACGGTTCCTAGCGGTACCTCATTATGCGTACCTCCTACTGAAGATGTCAGAACCCAATGGTGTCATCATCGTCCTAGGGAGCTTCACCAAATCCGATAGCTGCGACAGAGATTTCAACAGAATCTCCTAGTCTTTCGGCATGCAGAACTCGCAAGGATAAAGGAGTCAACAGACACCAGCCTCCCTCCTGTAACTTAGCAAAATGCTCCTAACTTATCCTTCGACTCCATGGTCAACACCAAGGCGGTGCTGGTCCACCCGACGGACTCCACCAAGACATCCCTTATCGCCAACGACCTCAGTTTCGCATAGGAACTCGCGCTCGTCAAATTCCGCAGTGAGCGCTGGAAAAATTTCGCCTGGTGTCCCACGGACATGCCAGGCGTCCCACGGACATGCCAGGCGTCCTAGAGAATTCGCCGAGCATGCACTCAACGTGTACCGATATGCACGTCCAGTCAAGCTGTCGATGCGTTGACTGTCAGAAGGACGCGCCGAAGCAATTGGCATCGAAGTCAACAGACTCCTTGACACCGATTATATCAGCGAGATCAAGGAGATCACCTGGGTAGCTAACCCCATGCTGGTCTCCAAGAAGAACACGGACATCCTGCGGACAGGGCTACTGACCAACAAAAGTGTTTCTGCCAAAGATCTTTGACTTTGGTATATTAAGGTTAATTGGCATAGATAAGCAACACACTGGGCATGTTATTGGTGACATGAGATATATGGATCCAGTGTTTCTGACCAACAAAAGTGATGTCTATAGTTTTTGGGTTGTGCTCTTGGCGCTCATTACAAGGAGGAAGGCATGTCATCCTGACAGTTTACTCAAGAATTTTCTTGAGGTCTATACAATGGACAGGTGACAGGTCTGTGGTTGAGCTCGTGGACAAGGAACTTGTGGAGGTAGATCGAGAGATTATTGATAATATGGCAGGGATGATTATGCAATGTATAAATCTCGATGTCATTCAGAGACTCGAGATGACAGATGTAGAAGAGCTCCTTCGTGACATGGTGAAGAGGTATCATAGTAAATAAGATGATCTTCCAAATGATCATTTGGTTTCACTGCAAGTTTTTGCGATAAGGTAGATGAGGCAGGAGAGCCCGCTATCAATACCATGCCAAAGTAGGCGAAGGGTTTCTATTTGGATAAAGCCTGTGGTTTCTATATTTATAGGAGGTACAACTTGTTCCATTGCATACCGTCTCCAATGCCAACGGCAAGGAGCACTACTCCGTCTCTGGCTGACTCCTCATCTTCTTAGATTCACTAAGTCACAAGCATAGGCTGCATTTAGTTGATCTGTTTTTTTCATGGTGGATGTCTATCTGTCTTTCGGTTGCTGATGTTTCATACTCCCTTCGTCTCAAAATAGATGTCTCAAATTTGTTAAATTTTAAATGAATCTAACACTATTTAGTATATAGATTTATTTAATTTTGAAAAAGCGTAAGACATTTATTTTGAGACGGATGGAGTAGAACATATATCCAAGCCAAACCGAGGCCCTGTGTAAATATGACACTTCTCTGTTATGACCCGTACCACTTGCTAATCTACTATGATTATATAGCATATTTTAGTTTTCCAGGAGAATATGTCTTCTTATTCCATATCACACATTATATCATGATTCATTTGGGAAAGCACACAACATCATACTCAGACCAAAACTTGCAGCAGTCGTAATGCAATATGACATGAAGATTTGAGTTCATCAAGCGATATATACCTAAATCCAAGCATGAAAATAGTTTGCACCGGCCGTCGAGGGTCCATCATCGATCGTTTAGCTTTTTCCTCTGTTTTTAGTTATTTGGGGAATCTCAACTCTGTCCTCTGCCTCTGCCTAGTAAAGATCACACACCACCCGTAACACACGTGCATACAACTCTTTTGTTGCATAACAGTGTTAGTAAATTTTGCAACGCACGTGCACAAGGGCCAGGTTCGGTTTTCGCTTGGGCATGTTGACTGATGAAACGTCATCAGTAGACAAATAGGCATCAAAAGACAAGAACAGAATAACGACTACTGAGTTCACTTCTTTTGGAGCAGTGCTTATTACAGCCCATATTATATTTTCTACTGAAATAAGATATGAGAATGTGTGCACACAGAAAGTGATTATTACTGCCCCTGCACGCTAGCATCGATGGCCTTGATCCAAGCCTTCTCCGCCGCGACGCGTGCCTTGGTGTCCTCCAACTCCTGCCACAGTGCTACCGCCTGAGTGGCAACATCTTCTTCTTCTTTGACAGGAAGAGCAGCGTTGTCCGTAGAACAAGTAGGAGGTCGTCAAAAGACGGCGTCGACGGAGGGGCTTCCTAATTGCGTAGGCCTTGTCGCGCGCATACGAGGTGAAGACAATGATGGCGGTGTGGGTGGTCGTCAGCCATCTTGAAGAGCGTGGTGCGGCGCTTGGAGAAGGTAACCTGGTGTGTTGTCGGTCCTAGATGAGCTTCGAGGTGTCGATGCGCTTCCTGCCTGCCCCTCCTCTCTGCCCATGCGAGCCATCTTGGTTGCGAGAGCTACTGCACCGCTAGACGCCAATGCTATCTCCATAGCCGCCACACCTCCAAGATTCAGATATCCATCTACACCCCCACACCATTCAAGCAAGAGGAAGAAGAGAAGGAGGCCATCACCATCACCACCACCACACATCGAGCATCGTTTTCATCATCATCTCCATCTCCATCAAATCCTCCATCTCCCTCTCTCTTGTATTTAGCATCTGTAAGATTGAACATGATATGATCTTGATGATGGCCTGAAAGTGCATAGGTTCGTCAGAGCATGTTTTCGTGAAAGTATTAATTCCAGTTTTTATATTGGTCCCAATAAGGAGCTTCGGTAAATGTTTTTATGTGGCGTTTCTGTCGCACACAAGGTGTCACGTGTCTTGAGTGAATTGACTGCAAGTGTTGGAGGTGGAAAGTGGTGAGTGAATAATAGAGGAGACTAGAGTAAAGGTAGATGCAAAAAGTAAATAACATAAAAGTAAAAAGACGATGAAAGTGTTCGGAGTTCCTGCAGATCAGAAGTTAGGCACGGGAAGAAAGGTTCATGATGATAGTGAATGTGCCAAATGGATGAAATGATATAAGTGATTGTGATACTTCTTATTCATAAGTGAGCAAGAAAGAAACCCCTATACCGATTAGGAGTCCTCATGGCAAATTCCTCCTCGTCCCAATGATCCATCTGCCTATTACAACAGTAACTGCTAGCACATTAATTAAGGTCTTTCAACTAGATCAAGGATTTAATCTTGATGGTTCCTTGTTTATCCTCGAGTAGTACTAGCTCCTCATTGATATTGGCCATGTCACTCGGGGGTCGCCGATTCGCTACTAAACAAGTTTATATCTATGAGATCTCGGGATCATGTTATCTAGGCCTTAAATTAGAAAACAAACATTAGAAAAACATAGATATTCATTCTCACATTATAATAATCACGACAACCATCACAAATAGATAGAAATAAGGGAGGCATCACATCTCACCAATCCCCTACATCTCCCACGCCTATGAGGATTTACTCAGACATGAGATGAAGATAGATCAAAGACATAATAATATTGCAAAGGAAAATTATCTCAACTTTACCGTAGCAAGACACAATACCGTTTGGAGATCAAACCAAATACAAATCAAGACAAGATCAAAGTATCAAACCCTAATCTTACAAGTGCCAATTGACACTAGTGGAGAACGAGTCTTTAGTCTCGGTCCTAGAGAGCCTCTAGTCCCAGTTTCGCAACATGGACTACGGAATCGGGACTAGAGGTCTCAGCCTCTAGTCCCGGGTTAGTTACGGACCAGGACTGCAGGTTCTACATGTGGCTGTGTAGCAGTGCGCGGGGGGAGGATCTTTAGTCCCGGATCGTATGGACTAGATATTTTCTGCCGCGGCAGAGTTTTGGGGTCGTTTTCTGCCGCGGCAGCTAATGGGGGTTTATGCCGCATCAGAGTTTTGGGGCCCTTTTCTGCCGCGGCAGCCGATGGGGGTTTCTGCCACGACAGAATTTTGGGGCCAATTTCTGCGACGGTAGCCGAATGCGGGGTTCTGCCGCGGCAGGAGGATAGGTAGAGCCGTAGAGGAGGGTTGTGTTTGGCGTAAAGTGACATGCAACAAAGGAACCATTACACACAACATAGTCATGATTATATAGATATAATTCTACATTACATATATATACAATTTGATTAAATGGAGATCACAACCCGTCTATTCGGTTACAAGATCATTAAATCACTAGAAGCCGGAGGTATGGTATTTTCCTTCTGGGTGTATGACATGGTCAACAATAAATCCCGCCAATTCCTCTTGAATTGCTACCAGACGCTCCCTTGGTTCGAGATTCTCCCGCAATCTATCCAACTATATATAAAAGAAGGAGGTCAATATGAATATCAATAGTCATAACAAATATTATGAATGACACTCAACAAAATTTGTGAATATATTGTTCACGTACTTCTATAAATGTCCCTCTGTCCTGCTCACTGACCTCGGAGCGAATGTACTCGCACATGAAGTATCCACACAGATTAGTCCCTTGTGGCTGCCTCTCGCACTTCACGAGAATAGAAGTCAATCAAATAATAATCAAGCATGATATAATGGTATTGAAACTAGAATTGAAGAGATGCGCAGATCTAGCTCACATTACTTACATCGACACGATGAAAACAAAGCTCGTCTTTAAATTCACCAACCGTAGCATTGGTGAAAGATTTCCAAGCCTTGCCGGGCAAAAAAAGAATAAATGATTTATTAGTTACTTGATATCTCAGGATATATATGAACGAAAGAGACCAAGATAGTGAGATAATGACTGAAATTACCTCTATAGCGCATCTTTGTGTTGCCATCTTCGCAATTTGGGTATAACAATTTTTTATGATCCTCTAACATGCGCTCCAACTTCTTCTCGTTTTTATTTTCGCATTCGATCCGTGCATCAAGAATGGCCTGACGAAGATCATTAGAAGTCTCATCTAATGCCCGTTCTTCACCGTCTTCTTGTTCATTGTCTTCTAGTGCAATACCACCATATTCAGGAAACATTGGATAGTTGTCATCGTTCTCTTCTTCTTTGTTGTTTTCTATCATAACCCCGCTTTCTCTATGCTTTGTCCAACAAATATAGCCGGACATGAAACTTGATAGAATCAGGTGGATGTGAATGGTTTTGAAGGAAGAGTAATCCTTATCATTCCGACATACACGACACGGACAACACATAAAACCATTCCGTTTGTTTGCCTCAGCCAAATCGAGGAAAGAATGCATGCCTTTAATAAACACGTCAGACATTCGGGGAGCGTCGTACATCCATTCCTGGATCATCTGCAGTATAATTAAAATTTTCTATCATATAAAATGTTTGGATCATTTTTACTATATTTACTTCTACAAATCTAAAATTTTACATGCACTAATTTTTTAATTGGACATTTAACATAAAAAATGTTGAATTTTTAATTATTGCTCTAGCAGTGAAAATCTTATTCAATTCTAAGATCCGAAACTCTAAAAATACACATCTCAACTTTCTGTAACCTTTTGTATAACCAAAATTTGCTTAAAATTATACATCTAAAATTCCCTCTACTTCTAAGCATGAAATCCCTCTCTACTTCTCGAGCATTGAGCTAAACTAAAAATAAGAGATGAAAGATTGAAGTTACTAACCATTTTAGAAGCGTGGATTGATAGATGCCACCAAATCTTGAGAAATCTTGGATTGAAGTTGCCACCAAACTAACAATAAGCTTGAATTGGACAAAAAATGAGGATGAACTTGAGCTAGCTTGGAGGAAATGGCCATGCGTTTGTGCAGGGTCGAAGGAATGATATATAGGGGAAATATATAGTCCCGGGTGGTACCAAGAACCCCGACTAGATAGTGATCTCTAGTCCTGGTTTGTATAACCACCCGGGACTATATGTTCCCCTGGCTCCCACCAGAGCTCTAGTCCCGGCTTGTGTTACCAGCCGGGACTAGAGGTTCCCAATGAACTGGGACTAGTCTGTTGCTGCCATCTAGCCGTTGCAAAGTTTACGGACCGGGACTAGTGTTAGCACTAGTCCCTGTTCCGGACTGGGTCGGGACTAGAGGCTAGAGCAGCTCCAAACGAAAGGTCGTTTTTCTACTAGTGTGATACGTCCAAAACGTATCTACTTTCCCGAACAATTTTGGTATTGTTTCTCCTGTAATTTATGTGATTTGGATATGACTAACATGGACTAACGCTGTTTTTAGCAGAATTGCTCTGGTATCTTTTTTTGTGCAAAAAATTAACTCTCAGGAAAAATCCCAGAAAATATGCCAAAAATCATATTTTTCCAGAAGACTCACGGAGCCAGAAGACGGAGGGGAGAAAAGACCCGAGAGGCCCACACCACCCCTAGGAGCGGGCCAGGCCTGGCCGCGCCTGGGCATGGTGTGGCCGAACCAGACTCCGACTCGACCTCTTCTTTCGCCTACATATACCCTTTGACCTAAAAACACAGGGGGGTGACGTTTTTCCAAATAGAGTTTCGCTGCACCGCCACCACCAGAAACCGCGATTCGGAACCAGAAACTCCGTTCTGACACCCTGCCGGGACGGAGAATTGGAGGAGATCATCGCCATCATCATCACCGACACCTCTCCATCAACCATCCATGTGTGAGTAATCCCCACAGTAGGTTATGGGGGTGGTAGGGATTGGATGAGATTACTCATGTAATTGCATAAGATTGTTAGGGCAGGGTGGCTAGTATCTATTGTTGGTGTTTTTTGACATTGTTGCAACTTTTTGTGCTTAAAGCTTGTCACTAGGGCCCGAGTGCCATGATCTCAGATCTGAACATGTTATTTATTCATGATGATATTATTGTTTGTGATCTTACCTGCAAGTTGTGTACACATATCTTTGTCTGGAACCCGAGGCCCCAAAGTGATAGCAATTAGGATAACCGGAGGGGATGGCTGTGATGTGAGCATAAAGTGTGTTCATGGAGTGTTAATGCTTTGCTCTGGTGCTCTATTAAAAGGAGCACCTTAATTTCCAGTAGATTCCCTTGAGGCCACGCTGCAAACGGGCTGGCAGGACAAAAGATGTTCTGCAAGTTTCTCATTGCGAGCACGAACGACTATATGCGGAACACATGCCTATGGTTACTTAGTACTTGGATGCTTTATCTTTATTATCTGCAAATGCCTTCGTCTTGATTATTATTACATGAATTATCTTGTCCATGCAACGCCCGTCCATCCATCCCCATGCCTACCACATTTTAATCCTGCTTTTTATTACAATTGCTACTGTTGTCCTTATTTTACTGTTGTTATTATTTTGCTAGTACTACTACAAAATTATTGCCACCGATAAACTATTGCGAGCAAGACTATTTGCAGGTACAGCTGAATTGACAACTCATCTGTTAAGGCTTATAAATATTCTTTGGCTCCCCTTGTGTCGAATCAATAAATTTGGGTTTTACTTCCCTCGAAGACTGTTGCGATCCCCTATACTTGTGGGACATCACCAATATCTCTCTCTTTCTCTCAATACAAGTGGGAATGATGGTGGAGTGAATGGATTGGATGCTAGAGATCTTCAATGAATGAGGTGATGTTCTTCTACTCCTTCAGATCTGATTTCTCCTCTTCTGGAATGGTTTGCGGTGGTTGTGTTGTGTTTTTTGTCCTCTCCTTAATATGAAAGTTGCTTATGTTGATATAACGAAGACACTGGAGGGTCGTACGAGCGGATATTATGGGCGCGCTCTGACCATACCAATGGTTGTTACATGCCCTGGACGCCTCTAATGAATGGGCACTACTACAAAACCAGCTATATATAGACGAATCTTCTGTGGCGCATATGTATGACCATGCGCCATAGACAAATTACAGTGCCGCATTTCAGGCAATGGGCCAGAGAAACCTTCACTATTCTGTGATGCATATAGGGGAATAATGCACCACAGAAATTTGGTGGGATACGCCATCGGGGTTGGGCTTCTGATACGTCGGAAACGTATCTATAATTTTTGATGCTCCATGCTTGTTTAGTATCTACTTTGCTTTGCTTTGTTTACACTTTGAGGTGTTTTTATATATATTCTGGACCTAACCTATTAAAAAGTTGCCACAGTGTCAGTTGCATGTTTTCTTCTGTTTTTTGTTCCAGAAAGGCAGAAAATCAATATTCTCGGAATTGGACGGGACAAAAGCCAAAGTAAATATTTTACCATGGTGGACACGAATCCAGAAGACGAGACGGAGACGCGAACCAGGGCGTCCAAACCCCGGCCTCGCCTCTTCGACTATAAGAAGCCCCCGATGCAGAAACCCTAGGCACCCGATCAAAACTCCACGAAACCATCTATAGCCGCCGCCACAATCGTCCCTAGATCGGGGGGATCTGAAGTTCTTCCCGGCACCCTGTTGGAGGGGAGATCATCCCGGAGGCCTTCTCTCCGGTATGATGTGTGAGTAGTTCCACCTTGGACTATGGGTCCATGTAGTATCTAGATGGCTGTATCTCCTCCTTGTGCTTTCATGTATAGATCTTATGAGCTCTGTTCATGATCAATATTTAATCTATTTGTAATCATGCATGTTGTGTTTGCGGGGATCTGATGGATATTGAGATTATTATGTCAGTTTGGTTAATGGTTTTGTCTTTATGATTCTATCATGTCTATGTTGTTTGTGATCTTGCATGCTCTCCGTTGTTAGTAGCTACCTTGGCCGAGTAGTTGCTAGTGATTCAAAGAGGGGGTATTTATGCTCGATAGTGGGTTCATGCCTCTAGTTTCCAAGGGAAGTGATAGAAATCTCTTCAGATGTAGATGTGTTGTTGCCACTAGGGAGAAAACACGGTCTCTTGTTCATGGAATAAGTGGATTTTTTACCTTACACACTTTGCTTAAAGGAGTTATCTGTTGCTTGCAACTTAATACTGGAGGGGTTCAGATGATAACCTGGAGGTGGACTTCTAGACATAGATGAAGTTGGATGGCGGTCTATTATTGTTGTATTGCCCAATCGAATCTCATAGGATCTTTCTGACTAGTATTGCATTGTTATGCCTTGCTCAGTTCCTGTCAATTGCCCTGCTATAATTTGTTTACCCTTCATGCCATGTTGTTTATCTAAGGAGAGCACCTCTAGTGAACTATGGACCCCGGTCCAATCTTTACCATTGATACATCTTCTATTGTTACTGTTTACTTGCTGCAAACCACCATTACCTTCCACACCATACAGTTAATCCTTTGTTACAACAAACCGGTGAGCTTGACAACCTCACTGATTCATTGGGACAGAGTCTTGAGTTTGTATTGTGCAGGTCTCTATGTTGTTTGCAACACATGTTTGACTTTTCCTTCCTCTTTCTGCTTCGATAACCTCGGCCTCTACTGAGGGAAACTTGTTGTTGTGCTCATCACACCTTGATCTTGGGGTTCCAACGAAGTGTCCCACATCAACATTGGGTGCACACATCACATCCAACTTTCTGTGATGCATATGTCTATATGCGCCACAGAAACTGTATTGTTTGTGGCGCATTTTGACATATGTGTGACAAAAGGTGACCAGATGTTGACCAACCATCTGAGGCGCATATGTCGATATGCGCCACAGAAAGTGATGTTTATGTGGCATATAGAGATATGCTCCACAGAATGTGGAAAAAAGATCCCAACTGGATCGCCTTTTAACTTTTGTAAAAAATAAACAAAAATGATAAAAACTTTAAAAAAGAATTACTTTGAGATGTATTTATATTTTAGGATATAGTCGTAGGGAAAATTGAAAAACATGAATTTCGATGTATTTTGCAAAAAAAAATGTCATGGCGCGGTGAAATGGCTATAACTTTTTCATACGATGTCGGAAAGCATATTTTACCCATCAAAATGGTCGTCTCAAAATTTTCTACTCGAATTCAACTGCCAAAGGCCGTTCTGGATTTTACAGATTCCCAAAATTAGAAAATAGTAAAAAGTTATGGTAGAAAGAAGTTTGTTTCCTGCAAAAAATAAAAAAAGGGGAGAAACTTCTATGGCGCATATCTCCAATATGCGCCACTGAATTGTTGGGCTGGATTCAGAAGTTGAATCCGGTCGGTGCCTCTTCTCCCTCTCTTTTATCCTCTCCTCCTCCTCTCCTCCACACTTCTCCTCCCTCCACTTCTCCTTCCCTTCTCCTCCCTCCCCCTTCTCCACTCTCCTTCTCCGCTTCTCCTCCCTCCTCCTTCTCCACTCTCCACTCTCCTCCTCTCCTTCTCCTCCCTCCTCCCCTTCTCCTCTCTCCCTTCTCCTCCCTCCTCCTTCTCCACTCTCCTCCTCCGCTTCTCCTCCCTCCTCCCCTCCTCCCCTTCTCATCACTCCTCCTTTTCCATTCTCCTCCCCTTCTTCTCTCCGCCTCCACCACCTCCGGCGACGACCTTCGGCGACGACCTCCTTCTCCTCCCCCTTTGGTGACCACCTCCAGCGACCTCCTCCTCCACCAGCTCCGATGACCTCATCCAGCGATGACCTCCTCCTCCGGTGACCACCTCCTTCGGCGACCTCCTCCTCCACCACCACGTCCAGTGACCATCTAGCGACCTCCTCCTCCACCACCACCTCTAGCGACCATCTGGTGACCACCTCCTCTAGTGTGGCCTCCTCCTCCTCCACCATCTCCGACGACACCCTCCTCCACGCACCTCCACTGAAAAAATTTCGGCGGCTGCGGGGCTAGATCTAGATCTGGCCACTTTTTTGAATTAAAAAAATGTAGTGGCGTATGTGCCACAAAAATCTGAGTTCTATGGTGCATATTGCAATATGTGCCACTGAATTTTGAGATTTCTATGGCGCGTATCAATATCCACCATAGATAAAAAATTTAGTGGCGACGTAACAGTGGCGCATCCCATATGCGCCACAGAAGTCCAAAACCCATGCGCCACAGATAGCTATTTTCCTAGTAGTGGGGGCTTCAAATGGGGATTTGCTTCTTTAGTTGTAAATAGCTCATAAAAGTTCCAAGATCTTTTAAAAATGTTTATTACCTAAAATTTATCACAAGAAACCAAGGTTTCTCTAATTCACGATGTTAACATTATTTTAAAAGATAAAATTCAATGAAACCTAGAAAAAATCAAAAACAAATCATTGGTAAAAGTGTCGAAATTTGGAGCTATCAGATCTCCATGAATTCATCTTTGTATTATTGTTTATCTGTGATTGAGTAATTGGTTCAGTTTTAGGTTGAGGTATGATCTAGTATGCAACCCTAAACTTTGTGGTTTGATCTATTATATTACTCTCTCCCCTAGTGAAAATGAGGAGATAGATGAGTTCATGTGATCCTCTGGTTTGGAGTGTATTATTGACTTGCGCGAGTGACAACGACATGAGGCTCTATATAGTATACACGTGTGACTACCTGGAATTTTTGGGGATCGTTTATTTATCTAAATATGTATCTTGTGTAACATGGTTGCCCCTCTAATACTAGTTAGACCGAAATCCTAGACACCACCCTTACTCTAGTCAATTCTACATCTACAACCCCCTTGTGTACTTTCAGTATTGCTTTACCTTGTTCTTGTTTAGTTCTTTATTGTTAGTTACTTTAATCCTCTCTCAATTACTGTTATCCTAGCAACCTATAAAGTAGACTATTTCTAAACACCGTTCTGGGTGCGAAAATGGTCACACTGACAACATGGTTGCGAGCTGTGTTATTTCTATTGCAAAGCTTCCATTGGGACAAATTTTCTAATAAATATTTGCTGCTACAAAAACTGCAATAACCCTGTTGTTGGACACATAAAATCCAATCAACAGCCACATGGTGAGATTTGCTACATCCGATGTTTTCAGACGATTCCCAGCACACTGGGTTCGGTTTGGAATGCCGGATGAAAAAACACCTAAATCCGGAGAAAATCAATGTACTAGGAACGCGAGTAGGGAAAATTTAGTCCATCCGGATGGAAAAGTCACCGAATATTAGTCTCATGGGAATGCTAGTGGAGATGCTCTTATGCGCAAAGACCCCATGCGAGATTGGTTGGAAAAAAAAAGCTCGCTCATGCCTGATGCGGATTAAGGAAACTGAGAACCGAAAAATTAATTGATAGATAAAATATAAATAAAAAAATATTAAAGAGACTATCGAGTCATGTAAAGTCGAGGATATATAATACCGGTGGTCACAATTAATGGTTCATGTCATATTCGTCCTTCTCGTCTACGATTGGGAATCGATGGGTCCATGCCTTCTCTGCTTGCCGCCCTGGCGGCGGGAGGGGGTGAGGACCTCAGACCTGCGTCCGACGCTGTAGAAGGGTCCCTAAAGTTAGAGTTTGATCGATCGGCATTGACGTTATGGTGGCTATGGCGGCATTGATTGGGACAAGAATAAGGTATGCTCGCCTCCTCTTCTACCTCGTCTGTGAAGATCTTGCCGCTAGCGTTGAGGAGGGCGGGGATTTGTCTGATCGCCGCTTCCATGAAGTGGTGGATATCGTCCAGTCTACGTGTGTTCTAGGTTGGATGTTATAAGTTTTAGATCAATTCAAGGGTTCAATGGCGGCAACTTTAGCTCCGGGGTGCTGATCCTTAGGGACACGTGTACGAAGACTTCCCGACTGTCATCAACAACGTCAGGCCGGCTCCGGTAAGGGAGCAGCGACAGCGGCGTGTCGACGGCTCGTTTTGACGGCAGTAGTGGTCGTTAGGTGGTCCAAGGACCTCGATGTAATTCTTGTTATGTTTGGGGTGTCTTGTATTTCTTGTGAACTCATGAAATAGATTTGGATCTTTTTCGGCAAAAAAATGGTTCATGTCCTAACTACACATAGGTATTTACATGGCGGCTTAAAGTTGGAGATACTTTTTTGCTTTAGTCCGACATCTTTTATTGCGAAATTTCACTGACCTATTAAAAATCATCAACAACGGTGCAAAGAGGTCCTCTTGTGAAGGAGATAGATGGCGACATACAAAAACACATTATTTATATTTTTATTATCTCTATCTCTACTATATAATTTTCGTTGAGGTGGTTTTCATAGCGCTGGGTTTTCATAGGTCGGCCCTTTTCTGTTTCCTGCTGTGCCCGTTCGCTTGTGATATCTTTCGTTCGTATCTATCTATCTACTAATTTTCTTTGAGGTAGGTTAGTCAAATACCTTTCCGTCCACAAAAATACGTTTTCAACCCTTTCCTTCCGAAATTTCTTTTTCGGTTTTGCCCCTGACTATTCAGCTGAATTACTGCCCCTGCCACCGCAAGTGACCTGTGTCGCTGTGCGTGCAGATAATGACCTGTGCGTCCTGCTCTGTCCCAACGGCGAGCCTTCGACTCCGCCTAGCCGCCGCGTGCGCCCCTGCTCTGACTTAGGAATGCGAGCCTCCGTCTCGACCTCGTAGGCCTCTCCTGTATCACTGCGTTCGGTCGCCGTCGGCCTCGCCTCTGCCCTGCACGAGCTCAACGTCGTCGATCTTCACACCCTTCTCCGCTCGCCATCGCCAAGGTCGATCGACTGCCCCGGCCTGTCGGCCTCTCATCTGCCCTGCACGAGCTCAGCATCGTCGATCTTCGCGCCCTTCTTCGTGTTCCGCCATCGCTAACGCCGACTTCGGCCCGATCAGCACATGGGACGGAGCGCCAGGGCGCGACAGAGAGGATCGGCGGCGCGTGTGAGGCGAGGAGGAGAGAGCGCCCGTCGGGCGAAACATCTTAATACAAATCCCGAACGAGTAGGCACTAAACCAGACAAATATGGTATGCCGGCGGCAGGCCAAAATTCCTCTCACGCCAGTATACGCCATATCCGTCCCGCCGCTGATTGGTAAGCCGGCGGCCGGCCGGAAGGCCACTCACGCCGCCGCCGAACTGCGGCCTACACACCTGCTCTGTTCATCCGTTTAACTCTATAGCTGCTGTCTTCGCCATTCACTTGTCCTAGGTAGTCACTTAGGGAGGCACGGTTGGATCCCAGGGGTGAGGATTCACCTGTGTGAATAGATCAAAGAAGATCTAGAGGAATCGATTCGACGATTCACAAGGGGAGAAAGAAGGCAAGCAGCCATCGATTTGTTTCAGAAAGAAAACGATATTATTTTGTCAATAAGAGGAGAGAGGCAGAGGATTTGTTCCGACTGTGAGGTCGACCCTCTATGTATCTCCCAGTTTATCATATATGCGTCATTGCTCGCGCTCGCTTGCAGCTGTCTGTGTGACTCAGGATACTGATTCGTAGGTGTGTCAAAAATACGTGTAGCAAGGGACGATATTACGAAGTTATAGATGTTGTAAACGAATGGCGAAATGACCCGTGAAGGATCAGGTAATAAGCAGTAGCTAGGGGCTGCCTCAAGTTTTCATCCAAAAACTATGTAATTGATCTATTAGTAGATATAAGAAATTTTCTAAAGATTGTTCAGTATCCATCCAATGGAGTACTTGGATTTAAATTTTGATAGTGTTTGACACGTAATTCTACCGAATAGTTGGGGGGAAAACCCAAAGAAAAAAATCAGACAGAAAAATCTATACGACGAACTTAGCTAAGAAAAAAATGTACCCACTCCATCTTAAAATAGATGTTTTAGATTTTTTAAAATTTGGATGAATCTAACTAAACAGTGTCTAGACTCATTCAAATTTTAAAAAACCAAGACATCTAATTTTAGACGGAGGGAGTAATACGGCGGCCTTCTATACCAATCTGGAGAGACTATCATACCAAGGGCGATGGTCCAACGAGTTACATCGGCAATGTCAAGATCCAATGTAATTTGAAATATGTTTGATTACTATGTTAGATTTTTGCATGAATTGTTGATCACCATTGATGTGTTAATATTCGGGCTAAAAGATCAGGCACACGACCAACCCAATGACATGGTCTAGGTGTATCCCAATATATACCTCCTTCACTGTTTGAGTATTATTACTAACGTTGGTGGCAGGGGATGGTGATGACACTGATATGGTTTTGTTTTTGCTAGAGATATGAAACTGGCCTAATATAAAATATGATGATGCATGATCAATATTTCTAGGTTCTTGTTTTTTTTAAACATCTAGGTTCTCGTTAAATGTTAGCTGGGACATGAGACACACTCTTACTTGCGAAAATATAGTTCCAAGTTTTTAATGTAACTTAATCGGTTAAGCTTAATTTAAACAAGGAGACTTCCTTTGTTACTTTTATCAAGTGAAGTGAAAATTTAAAATTGTAATATATTTTCTATGCAATGTCAACTGTATTTACATGTGAGACCTGAACCGTCACGCCATTGCCACCGTGAAGTAAAAAAACTGGACGGCGAACGAATCCCCTCCTGTCTACATCGGCATCGTCGCCCCTCCCGCCCTCCAGCGCCATCGGTCTCCTTCCCTTCCCCGGCTACCCCCAGCACATGCCACGGCTCGGCCCTCTGCTTCCGAGATCCGCCCACTACGCTCCGCGCCCGCCCCGCCCTCGATCGTGTTCATGCGCGAGAGTCACCTCCACCGGCTCTTGACCCGATTTTCTAGACAAGCAGCAAAATAATATACCATGGGAGGCATCGGGCGCCCAGCCTGGCCTCCGCCCAGTCCACCTTTTTCCGCCCGGGAGCGGTGGCGACGGTGCCTTACATACATATCTACCCTCACCGATTTCTTCTTGGAGATTGTTCACAAGGAGGATGTGTCCCTGAAGAAGGAGGAGGAGACCACTCGCGCGGGTATGGCATAGACTTTAATTCTTGGACACGAGGCGCGGGACACGGTGGAGAGGCGGCGGTGTTGGAGGTCTAGCTCAGCGAGAGCTTCACGGGCGCATGGCTGATACACGGATGTCCGGGACGGAAACAAGCTTCAGCGGCCGGTTGGCGCCGTCAACTGGGAGGAACGGGGCGAGTCCAGAGGGAGATGAGGGAGCAAGGCGGCGCCGCGGTGGTTCAGTGGAAAGGAGGGGAGGCACGGATCGAGCGGGAGGGAGGTGGTTATGGTGGCGGGGGACCGAGGACGGAAGCGGGCGGTGACAGCGCTCGGGATGAGAACAACGGCAGCAGCAACCCTCGGCTCCCTAATTTGGTGATGAAGCAGGATCTGAATAGCACGGGAGAAGGATCGGGAAATCTTATCCCTTTCGCTGTTTAGCATTTTAGTCCTTTCACGAAGCTCGACCCGTTCAAAAAAAAAAAAACGAAGCTCGCGGCTGAGGTGGTCACGGTGAGCTAGGTGTGTACATACATATATACTTTGGCAACTCGGTTTTTAATTCATAGCTATCGACTCGGTTTATAATACCGACCTTTTATATACAAACGTAACCAGATCAGCCAAGTTTTCACGTTCGTGCATTGCTTTTAGGAACCTATCGATCTTGTTATCTGCATTATATATGTGCACGCGTGTCTAAGAAAGGAACAACACAAATCAAATGCCTATAGACCTACGGTGCTAGCTTGGATTATTTCATAGGTGCGTGTGTGCGTGTGTGTCTCTGCCAAAGGATCAACAAAGATCATGGGATAGGGTTATCATGGGACATACAAATCACATAATCAATTTTGACCATGTCTGCATCCAAAAGACATAGTGAAATGTCGATGAATCAAAATAATTTCTAAATTGTGGCCCAACTTCAATATATGAAGCAGTCTCACGTACAATATATGTTAATCAAATTGGATATGTAACTAATGCAGTTTGTGAAAATGGTCATAAAAATTTAAAGAACCATAGCAACACACGGGCATTCAGCCCTTTTCAAATTAGTTTTCGTATACAGCGGGAGATCACCTAGGAAAGTTAATCGAAGCCCCTAGCCTAAAGGGGCTTTTCTTATTTTACATTTCCTATTTATTTTTTCTAGATAATAAAAACAAGAACATGATAAATGTTAATTTAAAAAACTTTCAAGGTTGAAAAATGTTTGAAACTAATATTTTTTAATTTAAAATAAATAAATTTGAAAATTATTTGAATTTTAAAACATTTTAATTCGAAAATTTTGGAATTAAAAGAATATTAAAAATTTAAAATGTTCAGGTTTGTAAAACATAAAAGAAGAGAAATAGAAAAAATTGCCAAAACCGAAACAGAAAACCATTGTAAAAAGCAGGAAAAGAGGAAACTAAACGAAAACGCCTTGGCGGTGCCTGGCCCACTATACACAGCACTTGAGCACCGCTTAGACCGCGCGGGGGTGGTGGTGTTGGCTCCTTAGGCGCGTCTGATAACGCGTGACGCCACCTTCCCTTACGCCGCGTTGGATTTTTAATGGTTGGAGAGAGAAACGAGAGAGAGAGGGTTGTCTTCCCTTAGCTAAGGGATGATCTCTTAGCAATAAGAGAAGACTATTTTTCTCCATTGTACCATATGCCTTCTCTTAGTCAACCAATTTTTTATTAAAAATAGTTAATTCTATTAATTGCTAGAGATAGCAATAAGAGATAATGCATTGTACAAGTTATATATTGTGTCTTCTCTAAATGATGTGGAGAGCTAAGAGAAGGCATGCCTTCTCTAGCATTGTACATGCCCTTAGAGCATCCCCGCTTAGTTGACGTTTTCACGCTAAAATTCGGACATATTTTTGGTCCAAACAAAATTAGTTTTTCGTCTAAAAATTCCGAATTTTTCACTCGCGTTCTTAAACGAGTTTTCGCATTTGGATAAAATTTAATAAATTTTGACAAAGTTTAGAAGAATATACGCGGTTTTGGACGAACTTTGGACGAATATAAATAGTTTTGGGTGAATATAGGCGAACTTTGGCGAATATGATCGATATGGACGAACTTTGGGCGAATATGGGTAAACTTTGGGCGAATATAGATGAATATAGACTGTTTTGGCCGAACTTTGGGCGAATATGGTCGATTTCGACAAACTTTGAGCGAATATGGACAAATATGGGCAAACTTTGGGCAAATATGGGCGAACATGGGCGAATTTTGGGCAAACTTTGGATGAATGTGGGCGAATATATGCTGACTGGACGGATCCACTCGTCGAATTCGCTTCGTCCGGCGTTCCGAGGATCCTGAGAATGGTCTGTTAAGCTCGGACCAAAGTTCGCCTAAATTCGAACGAAAAGAGTTTCTGGAGACGCGACTGGATGAATTTCGGCTTCCGGACCTAATTTTAACGACTGAATCGACGTTCTGGTAATGCTAGTGGAGATGCTCTTATGCTGACACAGTTGGTCCTTACCAAGCACTGCACAGCCCAGACAGGGTTGTTGGGCTGGCCAAGAGCTGACTTTTTTTCTTTTTCTTTCTCTTTTTTGTTTTTTACAAAATTTGAATGTTTTAAAACTGAACATTTTTGAAAAATGTCTTTCTTTCAAATCTAAACATTTTAAAATTTTGGTCAATTTTAGAATCTAAATATTTACTAATTAGAATATTTTTTTAAAAATTCTCAACAATTTCCTAATCTAAACATCTTTTAAAATTTTGAACAATTTTTGAAATCTGTTTTTTTCCAAATTTTGAACATTGTCGAATCTAAACAAATTGGGAATCTGAACATTTTTTAAAAATTAATTTTGAAAAGTAAAGGTAAAAAAGAAGAAGAAAATGTAAGAAGTACAGTAAAAGAAACAGAAAAGAAAAACCAGGAAAAATTGTCGCGGAGAATAGGGTTTGCCAAGAAAATGATACGCGTCCTCCGGGGGATTCAATCCCCCGGCTCGTCGCAACCTTCGTACGTACGTGAGGCCCACTATGTCTCATCTCCTCTCCCTTGCCGCTCGTCTCCTGCCACGCGCGCAGCCGCCGTCCAGCTCCGCCCTTCGCTATGCGCAGCCGCCGCCCAGCTCCACCCTCCGCCACCACCGCGGTCGGAGTAGGCCGCCGCCTCCTGCCGCCACGCACCGTCGCCAAGCTCCGTCCTCTGCCACCACCACGGCCGGAGTAGGCCGCCGCCTCCCGCCGCCACGCGCCGTCTCCGAGCTCCGCCCTCCGCCACCACTACGACCAGAGTAGGCCGTCGGAGCCCACCCTCCGCCTCCACTCGTCTAGGACCTGTGTGCCGTTGTGCCGACAGGAAGGCCACGACGGTGGTGCTCTCGTTTGTCGCCGGAGATGGACTTCACTATAGAGATGCTCCCCTCTCTCCCAACTCCGGCAGGACCGGCGATTCGAGATGGTGCATCCTGTGCATGCTACCTACGAAAGATGGATTTTGCTACCGAAGGTCGGCACTGTTGCTACCCATGGCCGACAACGTTGCTACCGATGGCGGGTGGCTTTTGCTACCCTGGATATAAACTGTTGCTACCGACGGCATACAGCTCTGCTACCTTGGGTCTACGATGTTGCTACTATGAGTGCATGATGTTGCTACCTTGGACGAAGCGGGGGCTAATTTTGCTACATACTCATTTTATCTTTTGCTATGTATTCATTTCGGCTTTGCTATATTGATGTTCTCCAAATGCTACACTTATTTCTGCACCTATGATTTTCTGCGAGATCCCCACGATGTCTCCGACGATAAATAAAATTATACACTAATACAAATATTTTGCTACAATTGTTCTTCGATTTTGCTACATTAGTATAATTTTTTTTCTACATAGTTTCCAGCGAGGTCTTCGGTAAAAGTCTCCGGCAAGGTCGAATATGCTACATTAGCACAATTTTTTTGCTACGCGATCACCGGCGAGGTCTCCGGCGAAATCTTCGGCGAGGTCCACTCTATTTTTCTATTTTTTTAGGTCAAACAGTTTTTGCTACATGTAGCAAAAGAGAAATATTTTATAGCAAATCGGGGTTATTTATAGCAAAAGCTGAAATTTGGACAAAAAAAACACGTGTCACGCAGGAGACCCGGAGATCTGAGGGAGTTATCCCCGGAGAAACGCGTACCGCTCGCCAAACGAGAATTAATTCCTATGATACATGCTCTCCATTTACAAGGCTATTTGGCCATGTAGTATCGGCCGCTTGTCTCCTGGGCCTCCAGCTCCCCTGGCATCGTCCAACTGCCAAAAACAAAAGAACTGCAACCAAATGAGAGAACCAGAGTTCACTCGATACTATTAGGGTGTCAAGTGGGATTTTAGCAAAATCCCACTTCTAGTTCATTTGTCAAAATCTAGTGTAAATTTTTCCTCAAAATTTAAGCTAGATTTCGGTAAATGAACTAAAGGTGGGACTTTGATGGGATCCCACTTGACACCCTAGAGACTATACTGAAATGGAGGCAGCTTCAGTGATTTTGTGCTTCCGGCTAGACTTTGAACCCGATATCATCTATTCAAATACAACCCAATAGCCAGAAAACAATGCAGCAAATCTATCAACACTTAGACGTTTCTAGGATGAAACTTAAATACTTAATATTCTGTTTATTCCCAAACTATCTGTTCAAAGTTGACGAAATTTTCACAGAATGCATAATGCAACATATAAGATTTTCTGGAATTTTTAAAAAATTCTAGGCAGTTTGAATTTTGAGTTCAAAATTTGGCCGTGAAACTTAAAAGTAATGTTTATTCACAAGCCGTATGGTCAAATCCAGCAATTTTTTCCCAGAATGCATAATGCAACATACAAGATTTACTAGAATTTTTTAATATTTTCTGGGCAGTTTGAGTTCAAAATTTGGCCGTGAAACATAAAATTTTAAATGGACAGTTTTAATACAGTTGAAACTTAAAATTTTAAGTTTCACGGAGCCTTGGCTCCTTCTCCTTCTTTGGGGATGGGAGCGACTCATTGTCCTTCTTGGAGAGAGGGAATGGTTGTAGGAGAGAAGGGTCCGAGGGTGTGCGGAAGGCGATGCCGCATGAACAACGAGGTGGCGACGAAGCCTCATTCTTTAGTGCCAGCAGGTGCGTGCACGAGGTGTTTGTCCATTGCGAGGAGGAAGACGCCGACCCAACGCTTGAATGAGGCGGGGAGATCGCACCGACGCCAACATGTGCATATTCTAAAGCGCCATCGGCAGCACGGAGCCGTAGTGGTCGAGGACATCGTTGACTTCACGTCCCATCCACCACCGATTTGAGAACATTCTAGTAAATCTTGTATGTTACATTATGCATTCTGGGAAACTTTTGCTCCGCAGTTTGTGAGTAAACCTTATTTTAAGTTTCATGGCCAAATTCTAAACTTAAAATTCAAGCTGCCTAGAATTCTAGAAAATCTTATATGTTGTATTATGCATTATGGAAAAAATTCGTCAAATTTGAATAGATGGTTTGGGAGTAAACAACAATATTAAGATTCAGCCCTGAAACGTCCGAGCGTTGGTGGATTTGCTTGCATTGTTTCCTGGCCGTTGGATTGGTTTTGAATAGCTTATATGGGGTCCAAAGTCCAGCTGAAGCTGCGCCCCATAGAAATGTCGTGGAAAAATCACTGGTGGCGGTGGCCTCGCCTCTTGGCTCCACGGTGTAACAATAGATAAACACTAAGCCGTATTTGTGTACCGCATATTAGGTATTCTTAAGTTGGATGGTCACATTGATTTTTTTTGACAATCAATAGCAGATATATTTATCGTAACAAATAGTACATAACAAAGATACATAAACTGACTACATAAATTACAAAATAAAGTCTAAATGAAATTAGCAAACCATCGATGACTTCAAATGCTTTCTTTTCCCGTGACACAATCTTATAGTTTTTCGAAGGCAACCACACATAAAAGACACCAAATGATAGACCTGCAAATACCAACGAGGATTCTCCCATAATTTATTGAGCCGGAATGCCAAGGCCACGTGGAGTAACCAATCAATATCGGCAAGAGGACCAGCACCAGTATTCCATGAAAGACGAACCGAACAACTTGACGACAACCCTGGGGAACCGAGAGTACGAATCACCATTATCGAGACGTAGCAGTCGTGATAGATTTTACAAGGAAAAACCTCATCGCGACAACCATAAAAAAATCCAAGATCGATCTAGTGGAACAAGATTTAGAAGCCCCATACCTAATTTTTTTTTTATCTTCCAACACCACCATTGACGTAAGGAAGAAACTCACCTTGTCGAACAAAGAGCCGAAGAACACTTATTGGAGAAATTTTCATCTTCATCAACACAAAGGCCAACAAGACGTCCACCAAATCCAACACTAGATGCTGAAAACGAATTTTTATTGTGAGGCTCCACCATTAGATTTTTAGAAGTCAGAGTGGATACGTTTTACTTTCTTTTAGGGATATACTATCTCCATTTCAAGGAATAGGGCATACTCGTTTTGCGTGTTTTCGTTTGATCAAGAGTTACTATAAATATATATAAAATATTGGTGCAAAATCAGTATCATTGAAAAATATGTTTAATACGAATATAACGATACTAATTTTACATGATATAATCAAGTTTTAGTTACTCTATTTATTTGGTCAAAATTTGCTTTGTAATGCGCGTATACTTTTTTTTTTGTTGAGAATCTGTAATACGCGTATACCTAGTTCCTCGAAACGGATGTAGTATAGGAGATCCTAATAATTAATTAACGCACGTGCGGCCTAGTTCCTTGTAAGGCTATTGGGCCTTGTAGTCCCGGCCTCTTGGCTCTTGGGCCTCCAGCTCCCTTCGCGTTATCCAACTGCAACCGAATGAGAAAAACAGAGTTTCGTCGAGACTCCAGAGAAGCGACAAGAAAAGAAAAAATTGCTGGCGGCGGCGGCGGCGGCGGCCTCACCTATAGGCTCCAGATCAAATGGAGAGTGGGAGACGGCGCCGGGGCAGGAAGGGTACTGGAGAACGGCGGGGAAGCGGACAGCGGGCGCAACGGGCGGCGGCCGGAGGTAGATTAAAGTTGAAGATGAACAGGAAAGGGAGGGGGCCAGCAAAGGGGGATGGAGGGGGAAGGTACAATTTTTAACGAATTTTTGCAAAGGGGGACGTATTTGGTGGATTTACGTATAGCGAATTATAGGTTTGATTAAGTATTTTGTGCCAATTTCTAGTGACAGCAACTCTAAACCAAGCACAGGTGAGAGTGGAAATGTTATGGACCTTTCGGTACATCAAGAGTAATATGAAGAAGTAAAGAGAAGAGATAGAAAATTCAGTCTGTTTGCCCTTGGAGAATCAGTCGTAGCCGTTTTTATGCTTTAGAGTATGCCCAACCTCAAATGTTTTTTGTCCTTCGCCACTGTAGCAAACTCCTGACAAAATAAGTGGATCGGAGACTCTTATGTGCACCTTGGACTACTTTAACACTTATTTAGAAGCTTACGAAGATGAATTGGGATTCCCAGGTATCTAAATAGAAAACACCCTCCTTAACACCCAAACAGTTGGGATATGAACAAACATTACAATAACTAGCGTATGCCCATGAGCAGGTATATGTTTGTTGACATGGTAGACACTGGTTTCATAAGCACATATCCTCACAAAAAGCAGGAAAACAACAAGACTGGGCTGAAAAGCAGTAAGAGGGAGGAAAGCGCACGAGACGAGAATATATACATGTTCTATTTCAGAAGGATACTTACCGTCGCTATCGAATAATATTCCAGTGCCCGTGCTTTACCTAACTGTGAGAACAATCTGCAGTGCAACGAGTGGATGATCCAAAGCAGATGGGTCTCTATCCAGCCACTAGCGGAAAGCAGGTTCAGTGGATGGAAAATAAGGAATTAATGCTCTCGAGAAGGGCCTGCAGCAGTGACAACCAAAGCCAGGCATTCGCTCCACAGTATGCTACTGTTGCTGGATTGCTACATTTGCTCTGCAGAACTCTGATCAATTATCTACTGGTATTATCTCCCATTTCCTGTTATTTTGTTCAAAATACATTTGAGTGTTGTATTTTCTTGAGCCCTTTTAATGAAGGCAATCTCTTGAACCATAATATCTAGTATTAGCTCCTCATCCACATGGACTGACATTAAGTTTTTGGCTAATCCAATTCTCAGGTACGGAGTGAATTATGCTTGTATCCATGCTGTGCATAATCTATACAGGACAACAAATCAATTATTTGAGTTCCCTGGATCCAATAAGTTAGTTTATTCAAAATGTAAACCGAGATTATCTTAATTTCTGTTAAAAGGACATATTTTCACTGAATCTCTCGTCTAATTTTCATTGCCAGCTTGCCAAAAAAGTTTCCTGACAAAGTCACTTCTTTTATTGGCGGATCTCCCTCATAATGTGTCGTTTGTGACGGCAACCATACTAAACTATCTTGTTGGATCAGGTGCCAACAGGAGAGCAGCACCGAACCAAATTCAATACTAGTACTTTACTAATGATGCTTCGCAAAGGAGGACAGAAGATCACTAGTCAACTGTTGTCTCAGATTAAAATGAACTGCTCATAGGTAAAACATAATTTTCGCTATTACTTCCTCCGTTTACAATTACCCTGTATGATATATTTAGTCAGCGCCAATTTTATAAAGTTTGACAAGATATATAAGAAAAATCAACATCTACAATATAAATTCAATATAATTAGAATCATCCTATGTTATATTTCATATTATATGCATTTGATATTATTTTTTTTTCTTGAAATGATTTGATATTATATATGTTGATACCTTTTCCTATATAATTGATCAAGCTTTATAAAAGTTTATGAGTTTGACTAAACCCAAAAGGCAAGGTAATCAAAAAGAGAGTGGGTATCAGTTGATATGTTTACAGCACGGGATAATTAAGGACCCACTAAGTTGATGCATGGCCATGGGCAACCCCTATTTAAACAAAGGTACGGTTGCTGATGCACCACAGAGTGAGAGCCACGAGCGATAATGCCGAGATCATTTCAACTTCCGCTGCTTCTTCTGCTAGCAGGAATAATAGTTTCCAGCGCTAGCAACGTGAGCGACGGCCCGCACAGCTGCGGCGGCGAGCATATCCCCTACCCATTCGGCGTCGTCGATGACAACGGTAATGGAGACTTCCTCAAGGGGTTCGGCGTGATGTGCGGCCCGGATACCCTCGCCGCCAACAGAACATCTTTTGAGCTCAGCAACTACTCCATCGAGACGGCGGAGGTCCGCGTGTGGATGCCCATAACGTGGCAGTGCTACAACGACTCCTCTGACGTGATCGACTCCGAGCGACTGCCCTTCCAGATAAACAACAATAGCGTGTACCGTATCTCCCACGCCAAGAACGACCTCATCGTCCTCGGCTGCAACACCCTGGGCTACCTCGGGAGCAAGAAGATGACGGCGTACGACGACGACAACAACACCTACTACTCTCAGTTCAGCGGCTGCTTGTCCTACTGCGACAGCTCCCAGAGCGCGGTGAGCGGTGCCTGCACTGGCGTCGGCTGCTGCCGCGCCGACATCCCGCCCGACCTCGTTCACAATGCTTTGTTCTTCAAACACTCGGGCAGCTTTAACCACAGCTACGTGGTCGACTTCAGCCCCTGTGATTATGCGTTCCTGGTGGAGAAGGGCAATTACACCTTCGACGTCGCCGACCTCAATATGCACCTGCGCCATGGCCGGAATCACCCGCTCATGCCGGTGATGCTCGACTGGGCCATCGGACGGGACGACAACCTCACCTGCAAGGACGCAAGGAAGAAGACCAAGGAGGGCTACGCCTGCAGAAGTTCCAACAGTCTCTGCCTCAACTCTACCAATGGACCTGGATATATCTGCAAATGCCGCAAGGGATACGAGGGGAACCCCTATATGATCGATGGTTGCACCGGTAAGTACAAGTACACACACGGTACCTACAGGTTTTTTCTGAGAATCGTCGCACACCCACTGTGGTTTTCCAACATCTGCGTCATTTAGTTTTGCTTTGAGATCGGTGCAAACTTAAGTTACATATCTTGAGTTTAAATTCTGGAACTTAGTATGTAGACTAAAAATGTTTTTGCACACATCGCAAATAGTAATACTCCTTCCAGTCCAAACTACTTGGTGTGGTTTTAGTTAGCATTTTTTTGAGGGAGTATTAAAGTTTCAAAGTATGCATGTACATATATCTTTACGCATTCTCTACGAGCATGATTTTTCTGGAATTTTCTAAAACTTGAAAAATAAAGTTTTTTTCTATGCCTCAAAAAGTGTGTACTTTATTTGTAGAACCTGCCACACCCCATTGGTTGGTGAGTTGGTTTCAGTTGTGTCCTGGTTCCGAATAGTCCTCCTGGCTTTTTCTTGTTATCATGTGTCTACGGAATTATACAAGGTTGATAGTTAAAATTTTATATTACACAATTAATATGATCAGTCTCTCTTGCATGTAAAATAAGCGGTACATCCGAGACAGAAAAAGTACCAAAGTTATTCGATGAGGTGAGGGAGCCACCTGTTCAATTCCCATACCGGTTATTCAGTTTTTTTATTATTCTTATTACTTCCTAGTAAAAGATCTAATAGATGAAAAGGTACAACATAATGCGTGAGGAGGCCGGTGCAGGTCGAACACGTGAATGTTGGAGTAGAGGACAGTGCAGAGAGGCGATATCGCTATGTTAACACAGTGTGCAGAATGCATGTAAATCCTGGTTATCTTCAAAAACATTGAACTAAAATTTTGTTTGAAAATTTTGGGTGGTATATGCGTGTGTTTTTTGGGTAACTGCAAATCACGAATCCCCTCGGTAAAAATGTGCACTCAGTAGCCATAACCTTGGGTGTTACCAAACAATTTATATTACATATGCATGTGTTTTGAGTTTTTGTAGAATAAATATGTAATGACATTTGAATTCTACATAATTTTATTTACATCATTTTAGAACCATGTGAACCAATGAAACCCACAATAGGTTTGGATAAATAATAGATATGTTTTTCTTCGTACATACTGATTGCACGGTCAGTTCAATAGTATGTTCTGATGGTTAAAGTTAATAAATAATGCAGATATAAATGAGTGTGAGCGTCTTGGCCATCACTACTACTGCAAGGGAGACTGCAAAAACAAACAAGGTTCTTATCAATGCACATGCCCCAAGCAAACTCACAGTGCTGACCCATACAAAGAAGAGTGTACCCCAGATTTTTCACCCATTGCGAAGAACATCATAGGTATGTACATCTCGTTGACTTACCTGGGAGGACAAGTATGATCTTTATTACTCCCTCTCTCCTAAAATAAGTTACTTCACTTTGTCTAGATACGTATGAATCTAGCACAAAACATGTCTAGATAAATGCGTACATAGACAACATTGAGTAACTTATTTTGGACGGAGGGAGTATTAAATGAGAGTCGGTAGAGGTACATCTGCACCTTCTCCAAAGCTCTCCATTGTAGGAAAAAAATACCATTGATAGTGATATTGTATAAATGTCTTTGTGTTGTGTAGGTGTAATAGGGGGTCTTTTCATTATAGTAATTATGGTATTCATCTTGCTACTTATCAAAGAGAAAAGAAAGACGAGAGAACATTTTTTAAGGAATGGTGGACCGACATTGGCAAAGCTTAATAATATTAGGCTATTCACAAAGGAAGACCTCAAGAAAATTCGGAAAACTAACAATATTATTGGAAGTGGTGGCTTTGGTAAGGTTTACAAGGGGCACATTGAGGATATCAATCAGCTAGTTGCAGTGAAGGAGCCCATCAAAGGTAATTCAACAGATAAGGACCAATTTGTAAACGAGATAAGCATTCAGTCTCGAGTCATCCACAAGAATATTGTCAAGCTCGTAGGTTGTTGCCTAGAAGTTGATGTCCCAATTTTGGTCTATGAGTTTGTGCCCAATGGTAGCCTCCATGATATTCTCCATGGCAGCAGAAGGATGCCTCTGGACATTGGTCTACGTCTACAGATTGCTGCGGAATCAGCCGAAGGCCTAGCCTACATGCATTCGAAAACCAATACCAATATCTTGCATGGTGATGTTAAACCAGCAAATATACTTTTGAATAATGAGTTCATACCAAAGATCTCTGACTTTGGTATATCAAGGTTAATTGCCACAGATAAGCAACACACTGGAAATGTTATTGGTGACATGAGATACATGGATCCAGTATTTCTGCAGACAGGGCTACTGACCAACAAAAGTGATGTCTACAGTTTTGGGGTAGTGCTCTTGGAGCTCATTACAAGGAGGAAGGCATGGCATTCGGACAAGAGCAGTTTACTCAAGAATTTTCTTGAGGCCTATACAAAGGACAGGTCTGTGGTTGAGCTCGTGGACAAGGAACTTGTGGAGGTAGATCGAGAGATTATTGATAATTTGGCAGGGATGATTATGCAATGTATAAATCTCGATGTCAGTCAGAGACCCGAGATGACAGATGTAGAAGAGCTCCTTCGTGATATGGTGAAGAGGTATCATAGTAAATAAGATGATCTTCCAAATGCTCATTTGGTTCGATTGCAAGTTTTTGTGATAAGGTAGATGAGGCAGAAGAGCCCGCTATCGATACCATGTCAAATTGTGGTGCCATCTTGTACTACAAGTCCAATACATGTACAACACAGAAAGGATATATACTGTCCTATTTGTAACAGGGTGATTGCAGCATTGCATTTGCTTTCTAGAATAGTTTTGTGTACTTTTTTTGTTTGGTTGCATTGCAACTCAACAGGATTTGACTGAACTAAACTAAACTAGACTGAAGTTCACTAACGCATAGTACGACTTGTTCCATTGGATGCCGTCTCCAAGACCAACGTATGTCCAAGCCAAACCTAGGCCCTGCGCATATATGACAATTCTCTGTTATGACCCGGACCACTTGCTAATCTACTATTTTGTAACGCATTTTAGTTTTCCAGGAGAATATGTCTTCTTATTCCAGATCACACAGCCGATATTATATTTTCTACTGAAATAAGATATGAGAATGTGGGCACATAGGAGTGATTATTATTACTCCCCCCTACACGCCGGCCTCGATGGCCTTGATCCAAGCCTTCTCCACCGCTACGTGTGCCTTGGATCCTCTAGCTCCTGCCCCAGCGCTGCCGGAGTGGCAGCGTGTTCTTCTTCTTCGATGGGAAGAGCGGCGTTGTCCGTAGAAGAATTCGGGAGTCGTCGGCGGAGGGGCTTCCGAAAGCGCAAGCCTTGACGCGCGCGGATGGTGAAGACAACGACAGCAATATGGGCTCCGGTGAGGGTGGCGAAGTCGTCGACCATCTTGAAGAGCGTAGTGTGGAACTTGGAGAACGTGACCCTGGGTGCTTGCCGGCCTGTATGAGCGTCGAGGTATCGATGTGCTTCCTTCCCGCCGATCCCTGCTGCCGTCTGCGAGCCATCTTGGTCGCGAGAGCTACTGCACCGCCAGCCACCCATGCTATCTGCCATGTCAGCCTCATGGGTGGGTCGTGTCGTCAGTATACCGCAAATGAAAAGTGGTACTTCCTCCGATCCATATTACTTGTCGCTGGATGTATCTACACATGCTTTAGTGCTAGATACATCTATTTTAGCGATAAGTGATATGAATCGGAGGGAGTACCAAAATACAAATTCGACTTGAAAGGTTGTGCTTTGATGTTATTAACTCAGTCAGTATGGCTCTCAAAAAAAAAAACTCAGTCAGTCTGATGTTTGTTGTCCTAGTTGTTTGTCTGATTCTATCGCTGTTGTCTGATTCTATCGCTGTTGTCAGTGTACCGCAAATGTAAAGTGGTACTTCCTTCGATGTGCTACATACATATGTTTTAGCGACAGGTAATATGAATTGGAGGGAGTGCCAAAATACAAATTCGACTTGAAAGGTGTGCTTTGATGCTATTAACTCAGTCAGTCTGATGTTTGTTGTCCCAGTTGTTTGTCTGATTCTATCGCTGTTGTCTGCTGGCCATCTTTGGGTTTCGCTAATTGGCCATGTCATATGGAGAGGGTTGGTTGGCCCGGGGTATCCCCCTGGCCCTCTCTCCACGCTTCCAACTACTACTTGGTTGATGAACATTCCGATTCTTCAATCCGTCAGGTACAGAAAGAAAACAGAGAGCAGTTGTACTGCTCTAGATAGCATCCTCCAGCTAGACAAATATCGTTGCCAATCGCTCACAAACACTCGGGAAATCTCTGATCGGGGTCAGCATTGCTAGAACATAATGGTTTTGGTGCTGCATAAAAGTTGCAGACTTTTTTTTTATCTCATTCATAGCGGAACTAGTTTCGAAAATCTGTCGCGACAAAGCCAACCCTGAAAAAGGATATGAATTTTAACTTATGGTTTAAAAGATTAAACGTTTTCAAGTTTAAAAACCAAAAATAAATCCTACATCAAGACATGCATACATGACCTAGTTATCATATGTCTTTTGTGTCTACCGAAAATAAATCTGGGACATGTGCCCTTATTAGCACAGCCCCCACCTGAGGTGTTTGTAATCAGCAGACTATGATTTAAATAATGGGGTGGAAGGTTCTCAAGAAAAAAATTAAAGGCTCGGGCGTCATAAAAGCAAAATAACATATAAACTAACTCGAAAAAAATCCAAGTCACACAAAAATAACCATGGGTTTGCCCTCCCGCGGACATATTCGCCCTGCGAGAATTTCTGATAATATTTGCAAGATCAAATAATAATAATAATAAAATTATAGTAAGACAATTAATTACAAGACATCTGTCCATGTAAACTAAATTAACAAAGACTTCTCATCTAATCTAATGAAGAGCTAGATAAAAAGCAATTTTAAAAGTACCAGGTTGAATCAGAGTTGTCTCTTTACGACAGAAATTTGTGCTTGCACATGGGCAATTGGGCATATGAACATGTGTAACTTGTAAAGTAAGTGCACAAAGGGTCGGGCTCGATCAAACGTAAGTGCACATGGGCAATTGGGCATATGTTGTCCGATGAAACATCATACAGTACATGCATGAAAAGATAAGCACAGATAAAAAACTATAGGAGTTTGATTTATCCTCCAAAAAACAGATCGCTTCACCTCGGCGATGCTGAGAATAGACATGATATGATATATATGTGAATGTGAGCACACATTAACACTGAATTGATTATTACGACCGGTAGTTTCATTGCATCATCATACTAATAAAATAAGAAGTACTAGGAGTAGACAGGAAATAAGCAAGCCCTACGACAGGATCATACTAATAAAATAAGAAGTACCAGGAGTAGCCAGGAAGATATAGATAGCCCTACGACAGGATCGAAGAAGATCCCTTCACTCACGAAGATATATATAGATAGCCAATAATGGATCGAGTGTAGTACGTAGTAGATAGTAAATCATGCATCGTTCTTGTTCTGGCCTGGAATCATGCGTTGAGCGGCATCCCTGATTTGCCGGAGAGCCGCCTCGAAGTCAGGCAGCTCCGCTGCACCGAGCTTGCTGACGTCAGCCTCCCACCACTTGTTCGTCCCAGCCGCATCCTTGGCCCGCTTCACGCCGGCCTCGACGGCCTTGATCCGAGCACCCTCCGCCGTGACGAGTCCCTTGACGTCCTCAAGCTCCTGCCGCAGCGCCGACACTTTGGCGGTGTCGTCTTCTTCTTCTTCTTGGGCGATGGGAAGAGCGGCGGCGTTGCCGCCTGTAGAAGAAGAAGAAGAACTCGGAAGTCGTTGGAGGACGGCGTCGACGGAGGGGCTCCCGAAGGCGTATTCGCTGCCGCGCGCGGAGTCGGGCAAGACGACGACGGCGACCTGAGCGCCGGAGATCGTGGCGAGGACGCCGGCCGCCCTGAAGAGCGTGTCGCGGCGCTTGGACAAGGCGGACTGGCGTGCTTTCAGATCTGGGATGAGCTTGGAGGTGTCGGTCTTCTTCCTCCCCGACCCTCCCCGCTGCCCTTCCCGAACCATGTAGCTTGCCGCGATCTGTCGGTCGGCTCCGCAGGAAGATGAAGAAGACGACGATTGATTTTCCTCGGAGAATATACGAGTCCTTATATAAGGTATTGGTGATTGTAGGCTTCCATATATGGCGATATGATTCGTTTCTTGATTGACTCCTTTGATCGCGCGTCATGATTTGCATTCCATTTTCACCGCCTTCCTAAGAAATTTTTTTTCTTGTTTTTGTTTCCATGTTCAGATACGGCATATTCCTAGCACCACTTGATGATCCCAAGCAACAACAAATCACGTACGGGGGCGGACGGGACACGTAATCGATCGATCGATCCTGGTCAATGCACCGAGAAGCCTGACGATCGATGATAGTTATACCTCGGTATCCTGGTCAAGGCACCACTTGATAGTTCTATTTTATGATAAGTGTTTACATTTCATGCCAAATTGTGTTAATGGGAAAACATAATACTCTCTTCGATCCATATTAATTGACTTGGATTTGTTAAAATTTGGATGAGTCTAGACACTATTTAGTATATAGGTTCATCCAAAATTTGACAACTCCAAGTCAATTAATATGGGCTGGAGGGGGTAATTGTGTGGTTTCATAAACAACATAAGCGCCCTAGCAAGCATCTACTTGGCTAGCTTGTTGATTAATGATGGTTATAGTTTCTAACAATAGCCTACAAGTTGTCGATTAATAAAGGGATCATGTCATTAGGAGAATTACATGATGGACATACCCAAACTAAGCAATGTTATTAGATCGTTTCAAAATGTTTAAATTGCATAGTTATTCTCTGTTTAGTATCATATTCATTAGACCATGAGATTATGTTACTCCTGAGTACCAAAAGAATACTTTTGGGGCATCGATCGTCACTTCATAAATGGGTGATCATAAATGTGTCTTTTAAGTATCTCGGAAAGTAGTCGTTGAGTTGGATGAATGTGACCACTGAGTTTGATCACCAGGAATGATGTGTTAAGAACGAGTAAAGAATGCTTATCGAATCGCGATTGAACATTGTATGGTGATACCGACGATCAAATCTCGGGCCGACATCATGGGTTAACCAATAATCATTTTCGTTAAATGTGTGGGATTCATCATAGGCATCCAAGTCCTGCTGATGATTATTGATCGGAGAGGAGTCTCGATCATGTCTGCACATTTCCGAACCGGTAGGGTCACACACTTATTTGTTATAGTGATTTTGAAAATTGATTCGGAGTCTCGGATGAGATCCAAGACATCAAGAGGAGTCGTGGAATGGTGAGGAGATAAAGAATCATATATGGAAAGTTGTTTTTAGGGTTTCAAAAAATCAGGATTTATTGGTTTGGGCGGCCAATCACAAATCGGTTGGGCGGAACAAGTATATAGAATCAAAAAACACAAGAGGTCTGTGGAACATGAAACTTTCTGACTCGCTTCAGAATATTGTGCAATAGAAGCCCTGGCACCCGATCTCGCCGGTGTCCCCGTCGTTGGAGCGGTCTTGGCCATGTGGAGCTCCTGTAGACGGATGAGCACTACCGCATCGTTCATCGGCACCTCTGCTGATGTGTGTTTTCAGCATGATGATGACCCACAAGTATAGGGGATCGCAATAGTCTTCACATATAGTATTACCTAATTTATTGATTCAACGCAAGGGGAGCCAAAGAATACTTGCAAGCCTTAACAACTGAGTTGTCAATTCAGCTGCACCTGAAAATAGTTCTTGCTCACAGAAGTTTATCAGTAGCAACAGCAAAGCAACAACAGCAGTAAAACAGGAGCAATAATAACAGTAGCCACAACAGTAGTATATGAGCGCGGTAGGCATAGGAATGGATGGACGGGCATTGAACGAGTCTAAATATGTAAATTCAAGATCTAGGGCATTGCAGATAAATAAGAACAAGCATCCAAGTACTAAAAAATCATAGGCATGTGCTTCATATATAGTCATGCGTGCTCGCAATGAGAATTTGCACAACATCTTCTATCCAGCCAGCTGATACGTCCAAAATTTATCTACTTTCTCGAATACTTTGCTATTGTTTCTTCTCTAAGCTTGTGTGATTTGGGTACAACTAACACGGACTGACGCTGTTTTCAGCAGAATTACCTTGGTGTCTTGTTTTTGTGCAGAAAATCAACTATCAGAAAAAATCCCGGAAAATATGCCAAAAACTATTTTTCACCAGAAGATCCACGGAGTCAGAAGGGGGGGGGACAGAGGGAGGCCTGGGGGCCCAGACCCACCCTAGGCGCAGGACCACCTGACCCCGCGCCTGGAGGGGGTGCGGCCATCCCAGGCAACTCCTCAGCCTCCCTTTGTGCCTATAAGTTGCCTTTCGACCTAAAAACCGAGGAGGGTTCGATAGTTTTCTAAAAAGAGTTTCGCTCCGCCGCGGCCACCAGAAACCAATATTCGGATCCAAAAACTCCATTCTGGCACCCTGCCGGGACGAGGAATTTGGAGAGGATCATCTCCATCGCTATCGTCATCACTAACGCATCTCCATCAACCACCGATGTTTCCCTCATCCATGAGTGAGTAATTCCCCGCTGTAGGCTTGGGGATGGTAGGGATTGGATGAGTTCTATCATGTAATCGAATAAGATCTGTTAGGGCATAGTTCCTAGTATCTCTATTAGTGCTATTTGACTGTGTTGCAACTTGTTGTGCTTAATGCTTGTCATTAGGGCCCGAGTGCCATGATCTTAGATCTGAACTTATTATTGAATCATTATGATAGTATTGTTTGTGATCTTATCTGCAAGTTGTGTACACATATTATTGTCCGAATCCAAAGGCCCCAAAGTGACAATAATTGGGAAACCGTAGGAGATGGCTGTGGTGTTAGGATCACATGTGTTCACGGAGTGTTAATGCTTTGCTCCGGTGCTCTATTAAAAGGAGCACCTTAGTTGCCATTAGTTCCCTAGAGGCCCCGCTTCCACGGGCTGGCTGGACAGAAGATGTTGTGCAAGTTCTTATTGCGAGCACGTATGACTATATTTAGAGCACATGCCTAGGATTGTTTAGTACTTGGATGCTTGTTATTATTTATCTGCAATGCCCTAGATCTTGAAGTTACATGTTTAGACTCATCCATACAACGCCTATCCATCCATCCCTGTGCCTACCGCACTCGAATCCCACTGTTATCGTTATTGTTACTATTGCTCATGTTTCACTGTTGCTGTTGCTGCTGCTGCTTTGTTGTTACTACTACCAAACTGTTGCTACTAATAAACTTCTGTGAGCAAGAACTATTTCCAGGTGCAGCTGAACTGACAACTCAGTTGTTAAGGCTTGCAATTATTCTTTGGTTCCCCTTGTGTCGAATCAATAAATTGGGTAATACTACGCGCGAAGACTGTTGCGATCCCCTACACTTGTGGGTCATCAAGACTATTTTCTGGCGCCGTTGCCGAGGAGCATATGTCACATCCCAAATTTTAGATTTGGTACTGCATAACATTCATGGAATTGAATCATGATCATCCTTGCAAAATTTCAGTTTGAAAAGATTTTGGCAAAACACACCACCTGCATTTGCATTTTGACACGTACACTTGGACGCTTGGTTTACCATGCCTCTGTAAAAAACTATATATTTTGGGTGTATGGATGGCTCAGGTGTATAGAGGGTTCCGCTACAAACCCGTAGCACTTTGATTCACTCGATTCGGAGCTCCGTAGCAAAAGATATGCAAATCTGATTATTTTTTTGACTAAGATCTAGACAGTTCTGTCAAATTTCAGTTAAGGAAAATTGTCTGGGAAAAAGAAAAGGAAAGGAAAAGAAAAAAAAGGGGCAGCACGCCAATAACCGCCTGGGCCGAGCTGACCTGCAGCCCGAACCCAGCGCGGCAACCAACAAGAAGCAGCGCCATGCGCTGCACTAAGCGTCGCCCACTCTCCCCTGTGCCGCTGCCATGTGGGCCCCGCCCGTCAGCGCCTTCCCTGACCGTGTTCTTCACAAAATTAATGAACTGGCGCGATTTCGTGAGATTTTCCTGTCAAACCCGAACTGACCTCGAGTTTTTTGTTGCCCCCTCTTAATCCCTAGGTTCCCCTCTTTGAAATCCCCCAAAAGCCATCTCCTAATACGCCTCTAATCTCCGGCGATTTCTCGCCGGAGTAAGCCATCGCAGCCGCCGCCTTGACGCGGTAAGTCGACGTCGCCGCCGCCCGCGACCCTTCCTCGCCCCGCTCGCCCGCTGGAGCCACCACCGCCTCGCGCTGACCCACCTTCTCCCTCTCTTCCCCACAGACCGGCATGAGCCATGCCGCCACCGACGCCATGAGCCACTCCGGCCGCCGATCGCCGCTGCTTCGCCGACCAGCGCCGCCACCGCGAGGAGGTCCGTCGCCCACGCCGTCGTTCCACCCGCCGCCGCCGCCCGACCTCGCCGCCGCCACCGGTGAGCCCCCCCTCCTCGCTGCCTTGCCTCTGTCGCTCGATCTGAAACCAACGGTCCAGATGGACCGTTGACCCAACCCTCGGACCGCTGACCGGTCAGAGCGCCACGTCAGCGTGGTCAACCAGTCAACCTTTGACTGTGTGTTTTTAAATTGATTTAAATGGCGGAAATTAACTAAAACTTGTAAAATCCATATCTTTAGATATACTGGGCCAAAAATTGCAAATAAAATATGTGTAGAATCAGTGTCTTGTGTAGAATCTTGCTGTACCATTGTTTTACACTTTTACAGCAAGGTTTTGTCCAGAATAATTAAATGAGTTAATGCCCTTTTTAGAGTAATAAATTCATAGGATAAGTTCTGTAACTCCAAAAATTGCAAATAAGATGTCCCTGGAATCAGTAGAACAAGGGGAATCTCAAAGTGAATTAAAAAGTGAGGCTTACAGTAATAATTTTGCAGAATCTAATTAAAGGCTTACTGTAATATTTTAATTACTCAGGGAGTTATATACATCCTTTTTGAGAAATTCCAATTGGTACTATTTCTATTTAGAGTTGCCTACACAGAGGAAATTTTCCAAGATTTTACAAACAGTATGTTAGAAGTGGCTAATTATTTAGTTTCTAGCTCTATTATTTGAGCATTATAAATTGCATGCCTTGTTTTCTTTGCATTAAAAATAATTTCCGTGCATGCATACAATAGTTATACTGAATAAGATTATGTGATGTTGCCGTAGCGTTATACCACTTGTCATGCATGCATCTTGCATCCTCTTTGTTTGCAAATGATTGTGGATGGTTTGTTTATGCTTGCAATTGTATCGTGTAGATTGTCTTAATGTTGTTGGGTAAACTTAATTGGGATCTTTCCAAAGAAAATAAAAAACGGTTTATGAAAGTAGGACAAAGGTATTTGCAAATGCAAGCTAGCCATAGCCCCACTTGCCAAATATGCATGTAGATGTTAGTTCTATTGTCTCCTTTAATAGCTCTACTTGCCATACATTCCATGTATTGACCCTTCGGGGCTGCTACGTTTCATGTTGCAGGATATTCCGATTCTGAGTAATCGATTTAGGCCACGGTACTCCACTCGGCACTTGTTCACTTGTGGGCAATTTGAAGAATGGAGGATTTACTATATTTATGTTGCTACTTGGATAATTTGAGCTAGCCTTGAGCTAAGCTTTTATTGTAATAATGATACTCTGGATCTTCGTTATTTATGATACACGGATATTTCGCTATGTTATTCATCTTATTCTATTGTGGACCAATGAACCGATCCAGGGATTGGCATGTCACATAGAAGCTACGGTCTTATTAGAACCGTAGTGTTACAAGATGGTATCAGAGCCGTGTGTCGACTGTAGGATCGTGACCTAGGTTTGGATTAGGAAGCCATAGAATTGTTAAAGCTTATATTAACTCTGTCTTTCATCATATGCATTTCACTCTCATAAATTCTTACCATATGCTATTCTCACACTTTCCTCTTTTAATTGATAGATGGGAGAAGTCAGGACTGAGTATGCAACCATGGAGTCACCAAGGCCCTTTGCAAGACAGTTAGCACAACTCTCGCAGTCATTGGGATTGCCACTGCCCATGTTCAAGGGAAGAAGGCTGTACACTTATGGATATGGCGAGGATGCATGGCAGATCACCACCTTCATCTTCAGGGATGCCGCCTTGCCAAACCCTGTGCATCTGATCTACACCAAGACATACTGCAACTGGGGACTTGGAATAAACTTGGCCTTGCATGAAGCCCTGTCATGCCAGTGCCATCTTGTCCGACACCTGCTGCCAGCAGATTCACCCTACCGTGACTACGGGAGGCGTGATGAAGATGGGAAGATTGTGGTTACCCCAGGCGACAGGAACAACATGCCTCCCCGTCGGAGGCACATAGAGGAGATGGAAAGGGAGAATGGAGCTCTAGTTGAGAAAGTAATGATGGTAAAGGAAATTGCAGATTTTGCCAGCAATGGTATGGTGGTCCAGGGACAGGAGATAGACACCTTGCATGAAGCTGTGGATGTTCTGAAGAATGCCCTGATAGGCAGGGATGCAACCATAGCACAGCTTAATGGGACCATGCATGAAAACAATCAGACCATACAACAGCTGCAAGGTACCGTCCAGGAAAGGGACCAGACTATTGAAGATATGGCAGCCCAGATTGCCGCTCTCCAAGCACAGCTGAATCCAACCTCTGATGATGACAATGGAGATGATGGCAACAATGATGATGATAACAGTGGGAACGATGATGATGATGAGGACAAGGATGATGATGATGGAGACGATGATGGTGGAGGAGATGAAGCTGTTGCAGCCGCAGCAGAAAATGAAGAAGAAGAGGTGGAGTTTGAGAATTCAAGTGATGACTTAGGAGAGGTGTATACTCCGCCGCCATGGTTGGATCGTGGACAGAAGCGCCAATGCATGAGTGCAAGGACCTACCGCAACCTCTTCAAGGAGTAGATAGAAGTCCACCAATTAGTCTTCGTTAGATAAAATTGTTAGGACTAGTCTCGATCGATGTAAAACTTATTTACAGTTAGTTTAAGAGTGTTTAGTTGCTCCTATGTGTACTCCAATATCCTAGGTTTATTTGTGCGAATTTTATGGAAGAATTATGGCAAGTTTGGTTAATACCTGAGTTATTCCTGTTGCAGTTTTTTACGACACAAGATGCTACGATTTTTCATATTTTCTGGTATCCGGGAAAATCTGAAAAAATAGGGCTGGTTAAAACTCTCTGATCTGTACACACAAAATCATCAAAATTCTGACGAGTTTAAGTCGGTAGAAAAAATTCGTGAACACTTCTGGACAGCGATTCTGTTTTCATAGCTTTGTTGACCTTTTGTGTAGTTAACTATTGCCAACTCTTCTAAAAACTATTTCAGTAGATAAATACTGCTAGGATAACCCCTGGGATGTCGCTGGATCATTTGCTTGTTGATGTGTTGCTTGCTTGAGATTGTCTGTAATTGTTTTGTTGTTGTTGGTCATAATGCATGGGTAGAATCCTGTTTTCGTAATCGATTCTTTCTAAACTTACCTGTGCTGAACCGCAGATGCCTCCCCACTGTAAACCCACTGAGTTGGAGCAGCTCATGACAGCTCAGGCACAACTGACCTAGGTTATGACCCAGTTCATGGAAGCTCAGAACAACAACAACAACAACAACAACAACAACAACAACAACAACAACAACAACAACAACAACAACAACAACAACAACAATGGGAACAACCAGCCTCAGGGAGATGCTCTCACTAGGTTTTTGAGGATGAGGCCAGCGAAGTTCTCGACTGCAGCTGAACCAATGGTTGCTCTTGACTGGTTGCACTCAGTTAATAATGATCTGGTAACTGTTGGGTGCACTGATGCTGAGAAGGTGAGGTTTGCCGCTCACCTACTGGAGGGACCAGCCTCTTCGTGGTGGGACACTTTTCAGATCACCCACCCGCTGGACACTGTGACTTGGGCAATGTTTGAGGAAGGTTTCGGGACCAACCACGTGTCTTCAGGAGTTCTGAGCCTGAAGAGGAAGGAATTTCGCAACTTGCATCAAACCAACCGCACCGTGGCTGAGTATATTGAGGAGTTCAACAACTTGTCTCGTTATGCACCAGAGGATGTTGACACTGATGCAAAAAGGAGGGAGAGATTCCTGGATGGCCTCAGTGATGATATTTCAGTGCAGTTGTTGGTGGTTTACTGTCCCACTTTCCAGGAGCTTATGGACAAGGCCAGGATCTTGGAAGGGAAGCACAAGCAGGTGGAAAACCGCAAGAGAAAGAGCAGCAATCACCACTCTGGTTCTCACCACAAGTCTCGCACTTCTTATGATGGATACTCCAAGCATGGAGGGAGTGACCATGGGCACCATGGAAGCCATGACCGCCACAACCATGGAGGCGATGGACATCGCCATGATAGCCACAAGAGCAACCGCCACAACCACAAGGGAGGACACACTCACCATTCTGGAGGACACAGTGGACAGGGCCGCAACCGTGATCGCAGCTTCGTGAAGAAGGATCTGAGTGAGGTGACATGCTTCAAGTGTGGCCAGAAGGGACATTATGTAGACAACTGTCCGGATAAGAAAGGACTGAAGCCAAACAACAACCAGAAGGCCACAGTGAACCACATGAATGTGGAGGAGATCCCAGATGAGCCTGATCTTGTGATTGGTAAGTTTCCAATCAACACCCACCCTGCACTTATACTTTTTGATACTGGTGCATCGCATTCATTCATATCAAGGGCATTTGTGGATAAGTATAAGTTACCTACGGAGTCTATGAAAGAGTATATTAGAGTAAGCTCACCTGAAGGAGATATGATAGCTAGCGCGGGATGTCGTGACTTAACTGTGAGGATTGGAGCACACAATTTTATTGCTCATCTGGTAGTTTTGGAATCACAAGGTATAGATGTAATATTGGGAATGGATTGGATGTCTATGCATGGGGGACACATAGATTGTGCACAGCGAGCTGTTTCACTCAAAACCCCGGATGGTAAGAGGATTAGGTTCAAGTCGGTTGTGCGACCGGGAAGGTGTAAGCTGAATTCTCTTAAGGGGGTTAGCTTGGATACTATGCTTGTGATTAAGGATTACCCCGACGTGTTTCCGGAAGAGCTGCCAGGGATGCCACCTGACAGGGATGTGGAGTTTCTCATCGTTCTGATGCCGAGAGCAGGACCTATAGTAAAGAGACCGTACAAGATGGATGTGGATGAGCTGAAGGAATTGAAGAAACAGCTAAAGGAGCAATTGGACAAGGGATTCATTCAGCCTAGTTCGTCGTCATGGGGTGCACGTGTTCTATTTGTGGAGAAGAAAGACAGCATCAAGAGATTAGTGGTGGAATATCGCTCGCTGAATGAAGTGATCATCAAGAACAAATACCCCCTGCCGAACATAAATGATTTGTTTGATCAACTAGAAGGAGCAAAAGTGTTTAGCAAAATTGATCTGCGATCGGGCTATTTCCAATTGAAGATCTGGTAGGAGGACATACCAAAAACTGCTTTCACTACTAGGTATGTTTTATATGAGTATACAGTTATGTCTTTTGGACTAACGAATGCTCCGGCATATTTCATGACCATGATGAACAAGGTATTCATGGAGTACTTGGACAAGTTCGTGGTGGTGTTTATTGATGACATACTGATATATTCCAAGGATGATGCTGAGCATGAAAAACATCTGCGAATGATTATGGAGAAGATGAGGGAACACAAACTGCATGCCAAATTCAGCAAGTGCGAATTCTGGCTTAACACTATTGGATTTCTAGGACACGTGGTGTCAGGAGAAGGAGTCGATGTTGATCCAAGCAAAGTGACTACAGTAACTGAGTGGGAAGCGCCCAAGAATGTGGGAGATATTCGGAGCTTCCTGGGACTTGCTGGATATTACAGGAGGTTCATTGAAAACTTCTCTAAGATTGCTAAACCAATGACAGAACTTCTGAAGAAGGAGAGGAAGTTTGAGTGGACAGATGCGTGTGAAGCCAGCTTTTAGGAACTGAAGCGTCGACTAGTGACCGCACCTGTTCTGTGTTTGCCAGATCTTCAGAAGGATTTCCAAGTGTACTGTGATGCTTCTCGACAGGGACTTGAGAGTGTGCTGATGCAAGATGGGAGAGTGGTTTCATATGCCTCGCGGCAACTTAAACACCATGAGAGGAATTATCCCACACATGACTTGGAATTATCATCAGTTGTGCATGCACTCAAAGTATGGAGGCACTACCTAATGGTAAAATACTGTGATGTGTACACCGACCACAAGAGCCTGAAGTAACTACTTACACAGAAGGAACTGGACATGAGGCAACGGAGATGGTTGGAACTTATCAAGGATTATGATATGAATCTGCAAAACCACCTAGGAAAGGCCAATGTAGTTGCAGATGCTCTGAGCCGGAAGGTCTATGCCAATGGATTGATCGTTGGGGAATTGCCCGAGGACTTGTGCAAGCAGTTCAAGGACCTTAGACTAGAGGTAGTGTCTGAAGGATATTTGGCAGCAATGGAAGTCCAACCAACGCTACAGGACATGATTAGGAAGGCTCAAGTAGGAGACAAGGGGATAGATGAAATAAAGGAAAAGATTGTTGGAGATATGCCCAAGAGGCAATAATAAAGTGGTTATTATCATATCTTCACACTTATGATAAATGTTTACATACCATGCTATAATTGTATTAACCGGAAACATTAATACTTGTGTGATTTGTAAGCTAAAATAAGAGTCCCTAGTAAAGCCTCTTGTTAAACTAGCTTGTTGGTTAATATATGATCATGGTTTCCTGATCATGAACATAGAGATCTTATTAACAACAGGATCGTATCGTTAGGAGAATGATATGGTGGACATACTCCTATAGATAAGCGTAGCATAAAGATCAAGTCATTTTAATAGTTCAATTGCTATATGCTTTCTAATACATAGTAACATAATTCCTTCGACCATGAGATCATGCATATCACCTTTACCGGATGGATGCTTTGATGACATCAAACACCACACCGTAACTAGGTGGCTATAAAGGTGGCATTGAGTGTTCGGAAAGTATTGGTTGAAACACATGGATCAAGAGTGGGATTTGTCCATCCATATGACGGATAGATATACTCTGGGCCCTCTCGGTGGAATGTCATCCAATTAGCTTGCAAGCATGTGGTGCTCACAAGGGATCACATACCACGGGAACGAGAAAAGAGTACTTATCGGTAACGAGGTTGAACTAGGTATGCAGAGATACCGACGATCATAACCTCGGATAAGTAAACTATCGTGAGACAAAGGGAAATTGGTATCATATGTAAGTGGTTCATTCGATCGCAAAGTAATCGTAGAAATATGTGGGAGCCATATGAATTTCCAGATTCCTCTATTGGTTATTGTTCGGAGAAGTGTCTCGATCATGTCCGCATAATTCACGAACCGTAGGGAGACACACTTAAGGATTCGACGTTGTTTGAGTAGTTATGGTATTATGAGAAAGAGACCGGATATTGTTCGGAGTCTCGGATGGGATCCGGGATATCACGAGGTGATCCGGAACGGTCCGTAGAATAAGATTCATATAAGGAAAGTCCCGTTTCGGAGTTCGGGAATGATTCCGGTGTTTTCATCGGGAATGTTCTAGAAGGTTCCGGAATGTCCGGCACTCCGGGGGGAAGGGGTACATGAATGTGTCATTACATATTGGAATCATTGCATCATGTACTAAGTGTTCTCGCTGTTCCAAATAAAGGATTAAATTGAATCCTAAAACTGAAAAGTCAAATGGCCAGTTTGAAAGTCAAACGGCTAAAACAGGAAACCGAGGGAAACAAGCAAGAGGAGGTTGAAATCGACTTGGGGGAGGAGTCCCTCCTCTCCAAGCCGGCGCGCCACCCAAGGCCGACTTGGGGAGGGACTCCCTCCCCTTGGCCGCCCCTCCCACCTATAAAAGGAGGGGCAGGGCCTCCTCCTCTAGACACACAAGTTCCTATCCTCTAATCTAAATCCTAGCCCTAGACTCCGGTTTAGAGCCGCTTTGGTTTAGAGCTTCTAATTGCACTAGCCTTCGGATTAGAGCCTTCTAATTGGTGTGTCTAAACCCTAGACCACTAATAGCTCTCTCTCATACTCCACCATACTCGCTCCAGCTTAAGGCGAAGCCCTGCGGGATCTCCCCTCTACTTCCGGTACCACGCCACAGCCTGTAATCGCGAGGAGAGTGCTACAACCTCCGCCGTCTTTGAACAAGGAGAGGAAGGTCTTCGAAAATCACCGAACGGTGACCGATCATGGAGCTGCCGAACGCGCCGGAAGGATCGTCTACGCGATCTTGAGATCGGAAAGAGTACGACTACATCACCCACGAGAATCTGCTCTCGTTAACCGCTTTGGAATCTTCGAGGGTAAGTTATTTCATCGACTCGTTGCTACAATCTAGTAGATAGATCTTGGCTTGTTTGTTTGTATGCGATAGAAAATTTTTGTTTTCCATGCTACGAACCACTACAGTGGTATCAGAGCCGTGTCTATATGTAGATCTGTTGCACGAGTAGAACACAATGGTCATTATGGGCGTTTATGCTTTTATTGTCGATTGCTTCTTGTGTACTTTGCATCTTGCGGTATGTTGGGATGAAGCGGCCCGGTCTAACCTTACATGACATCGTTCATGAGACTTGCTCCACGCTTGACATGCAACTTGTATTGCATAAGTGGCTTTGCGGGTGCCTGTTTCTCCTAGCATAGTTAAGATCCAATTTACAACGGGTGATTGACAATACTAGTATCAATGTTGTGGTTCTTGTTCGTAAGTTAGAACGACACTTATTGAAAGCCCCAAACCACGTAAAACATGCAAAGAAAATTAGAAGCGTCTAACTTTGTTTTGTAGGGGTGTGATGTGATGTGATATGGCCATGATTGTGATTATATATGATGTATGCAATGTTCCTTATTGTAAGTAGGCAACCGGCAGGAGCCATATGGTTGTCTTTAATTTATGTTAAGACCCGCGTGTCTATTCAAAGTAGTTGTAATAGTTGAAGCCGGTGGACAACAACCATGGAGAAGCATCATTGAACTTGATGCAATGTCGGTGATGATGGAGATCATGTCCGTGCTTGAAGATGGAGATCGGAAGCACAAAGAAGAAAGGCCATGTCATATCACATATTATGAATTGCATGTGATGTTAATCCTTTATGCATCTTGTATTGCTTAGTAGACGACGGTAGCATTATAAGATGATCCCTCATGCACATGAATTTCAAGTCATAAAGTGTTCACCCTTAGTTAGCACCGTTGCTAAAGCTTGTTGTTTCGAAGCACCACGTGATGATCGGGTGTGTTAGATTCTACAAGTGTATACAACGTGAGCAAGCCAGATTTGCTCATGTGGAAACTAAGGTTTGATCTTGACGAGCCTAGCATGTACAGACATGGCCTCAGGAACACGGATTACCGAAAGGTAGAGCATGAGTCATATAGTAGATATGATGAACATGTTGATTGTTCGCCATTGAAGCTATATTAACTCTCGTGATGATCGGTTTTGATGTGGTGGATTTGGTTCGTGTGATCACTAAAACAATGTGAGGTATATTGTTTTGAGTGGGATTTCACCTAGATTAATTTAATTATTAATTAGAACTCAATTTATCATAAACTAAATCAAAGTGAATTTGCATAGTTGTTGTAGTCATTTGCATCTGTTTACCACCTTGCGCTTAGTTATAATTGAGATGATAGAACTATAGAATTCTGGTTAGTTACTTTACGAACTGGTATCGTATTGTTTTGAAGTGTTAATCTAAAGTTTAAAAGTCCCATTGCAAACTTTCAGTAAGTTTTGATTACTCCATGAAGTTTAATAGTTGGTATTAAAATCAAGAGTAACAATTCCAATGTTAGTATATTAGTATCATGTTTGTCTCCATGATTCTTGATATTCAAAAGGATTGTCTTAATATCAAGGTTATCTAGGATCTGAAAGAGTTGTTTCAGAAACCATGATGTGTGGAAGATATTGTGATATCTGAAACGAAGTTTTTGGTTGCAACATGATAGAGTATAATATGGCAAAAGTCATGTTCTCATATTTGATGAGAATTTGCAAAAGGTTGGAGACACTAGTTGTCCTAATCCTCCAAAAGGTTTTGGAGAGCAACATTATACTTGCGATTCACTGTTACAAGCTAAAAGTAGCTTGATCATGGATAATTCCATGATAAGGGTGAATATTTGATGTAGGTAAAATATTTACTACACCAAGAGATTACTAAAGAAAGGAATTTGAAAGAACACCAAACATTTGATGATAGGTGATCTACTTCAAAGTGCAAGTCCAAAGACATTGGTATTTAATTATACACGCTTTGGATTATGTGTCATATGTATGACTCCACTATTGATGTTGATAGATTCTTTCAAACAGAAAAGGAAATACTGAAAGAGAATCTCATAAATATATGGCAGAAAAGAAAAGACTAGAATTGTTCAGTTTAAGTATATAGATGATATACATGTTATGGCTATATTCTTTGCTTATTAAACAATGTGGTTCTTAAGTATTTGATACTGAATTTGTTGGTGTGAATCGTCATACAAAACAACACAATTCATGAACTACAATGGCCTAAGTAACTACTAAAAGAATATGTGATGATATTCATCGAGAACAAATAAAAGGTTATTGTGTTAAAACTCGAAGCTTGCCTTCAAGATTTGTTTTATCAGGTATTATGAGAACAAAAGGGTTGTTCAAATAATTGCCGTAATCCATAAAATATGGATGATTCACAAATCCCGTTGGAGAAATCACATCCATAAAACTAGTGCTAAAAATGTCGAAAGACAAATTGATTAAAAGATCACTTAGGAAGTGACATCGCCGTTTAAATTATATTGGAAAGAAAACATGAAGAAAATCCATATGGATGGAATTTTGGAGTCTATTTGATTTTGATCAAATGACGCTTGAGAAACTTTCCTAGAGATAATTAAAACTTCGTTCATAGGCCAAAAGGGAACGAATGACTAGCTTATTGGAACTTGTACATATTGTTGTACGAAATCCATTATGTGTAGTCAAGAGCGATGGATTTCAACTTCATATGCTTTCTCCAAAATTTGAGTGAATATATGAATATTTACTTAATAAGGATGAAGTGTGAAATATTTGAAAAGTTCAAAGATTTTCAAGATGAAGTGAAAAATCATTGTAACAAGAATATAAATAGTTTATGATAGGATCATAAAGGAAGATATTTGAGTTACAAGTTTAGCATAATACCTAAGATTTAAGGAATCGTTCGTGGATTTGCATTTCCAAACACCATAAAAGTATGGAGCGTTCGAGATATGTAATTAAACCTTGTTTGACATGGTAAGATCAAAGGTATAATTCATAAACTGCCATTATGTTTTAAAGATTAAAAGCTTTAGAGACTACCGTTTTTCCACTGAAAAGAGCTCCATCATAATCCGTTGAAATGACACCATATGTTATGGTTTGGGATAAAACCCAAGTTGTCCTTTCTTAAAACATTGGTATGCTTTGCATAAGAAAGATGTTTGCAACCAAAGTCGGATGAACCTGTCTTTGTATGATTATTTCGAATAACTGTTGAGTATTCCTCCATAACACCAGAGACAAAAGTATTTGTCGCTTAGAACGTCAAGTTTCTTTGGGAAGGAATTTTTCGTGAAAAGAAAAGTGGGAGGACAATAGAACTTTGATAAGGTTAAAAGAACCTTAGCTATATGTGCAAAGATGCGCAGCGCCGAAAAGTGTTCCGGAGTTAGCAAACAATGCTCATGGCTCACGTACCTCAAAGGTTGTGGTCACGGAGATCCAAGTTCCTATTGAAACAAGTAGGTCGGATGAACAATAAAATACCATGATTTGAGAGTTAAATCATTATTTGACAATAATGATCCGACTACGTGCAAAGAAGCGATGATGAGCCCTGACTCCGTCAAATGGCTTGAAGCCATAAAATCCGTGATAGTTCCATACACGAGAAATCAAGTTTTGAACTTGAAGGACCCTCGAGAAAGGTGTCAGACCTTACAGTTGTGTCTGGATCTATAAAGAAATAGACATGGATGTTTTACATCTATGAAATAGTCGACATGTTGGGAAAGAGTTCACAAAATGTTCAAAGGTTGACTATGACAAGATTTGATCTTTCATAGTGATATTTAGTCTAGACGGATTAATGTAGCAACCACTACATATAATTTGTTATATGGTAGTTGAATAAACAAAACAAGTTCTTCTAATAGAACCGTTACCTAGGACATGTGCATAACACGGTCCATAGGGTTTTGTTAATTCAAAAGGATGCTAAAAGCATATGCAAACTTCAATGGTTAAAGTGAGCATCACGGAGTTGGAATCTTCACTGTGATGAAACTGTTAAAGGAGTTTAAAAGTTCATCAGAGACGATGGAGATGCTTGCATTTGCAAGAAATTAAGTGGGAGCGCTAAGACATGTTTCTAATACATTATGTGGAAGACATATTGTTGATTGGAAATAATGTATCTTTTATTAACACATATTAAGAATTTCATCCCGATGAAAGACTTAGGCAAAACCCAAATATTTGGCATCAATAGACGCTAATATGGTTGTGCCAGAAGTACATAGACGAGATATTGAATGAGTTCAATATAGAAACTACAAGAAAGGTTCTTGTCGCACAGAAATGATTGAAAGAGTTCAAATGTTGATGATATATTCAAGTGTATTGACATTTGGTAAAGTGAAACAAATAATCAAGTATAGATTGATACTTGATGTATGAAATCACAAAGAGTATTTATATCAATCATACTGTGATATGTACAAATCCAGATATGTCCTATGCTCTAAATGTTGTGAGCATATACCAGAATGATTCGTAAGATGATCATTGGACAATAGTAAGGATATTCTTATGATCTTTTGGAAGAACTAAGAGTATAATATTTGTAGAAGTGACAAATAGATGGTTAGTTCATTGTAAAAGTACTACATTGATACTAGTTTTGTCACAAAGTACAAATTGAGTTTATCTCAATCTAAACTAAGGGTGGCACAATATAATGGAAAGTGAGTTCCATAATAGATTTGGATGAGTTCCAAAGTTAAGACATTGTGACAGATACTACAACAAAAGGCTAAGTATATGACTGCTATAATAGCAGCTAAAGAGGGCATTTGTGTCAAGTAGTTTGTTATCAAACTAGGTGTAGTTCACAGCGGGATAATACTATGAATATATATTGTACGACAATATTATCAACATGTTTTAACCCCGAAGAACTAAAGGTCACACCAAAGGACCAAATTTGTATGAAGCCATCTCATTAGAGAATGAGTGATACGTAGAGACGCAAAGACATGCAATTACACACAGACCTGGAAGTGTCAGATCCGGAGATCAGTTGACCACTAGCAATAGTGTACATACAACACCAGAAAGCCATAGGTGTTGAATACACAAAGGTTTGAAACTAGATTATTGACTCTAGTGCAAGTGGGAGACTGTTGGAGATATGCCCAAGAGGCAATAATAAAGTGGTTATTATCATATCTTCACACTTATGATAAATGTTTACATACCATGATATAATTGTATTAACCGGAAACATTAATACTTGTGTGATTTGTAAACTAAAATAAGAGTCCCTAGTAAAGCCTCTTGTTAAACTAGCTTGTTGGTTAATATATGATCATGGTTTCCTGATCATGAACATAGAGATCTTATTAACAACAGGATCATATCGTTAGGAGAATGATATGGCGGACATACTCCTATAGATAAGCGTAGCATAAAGATCAAGTCATTTTAATAGTTCAATTGCTATATGATTTCTGATACATAGTAACCTAATTCCTTCGACCATGAGATCATGCATATCACCTTTACCGGATGGATGCTTTGATGACATCAAACACCACACCGTAACTGGGTGGCTATAAAGGTGGCATTGAGTGTTCGGAAAGTATTGGTTGAAACACATGGATCAAGAGTGGGATTTGTCCATCCATATGACGGATAGATATACTCTAGGCCCTCTCGGTGGAATGTCATCCAATTAGCTTGCAAGCATGTGACTGGCTCACAAGGGATCACATACCACGGGAACGAGAAAAGATTACTTATCGGTAACGAGGTTGAACTAGGTATGCAGAGATACCGACGATCATAACCTCGGATAAGTAAACTATCGTGAGACAAAGGGAAATTGGTATCATATGTAAGTGGTTCATTCGATCGCAAAGTAATCGTAGAAATATGTGGGAGCCATATGAATTTCCAGATTCCTCTATTGGTTATTGTTCGGAGAAGTGTCTCGATCATGTCCGCATAATTCACGAACCGTAGGGAGACACACTTAAGGATTCGACGTTGTTTGAGTAGTTATGGTATTATGAGAAAGAGACCGAATGTTGTTCAAGTCTCGGATGGGATCCGGATATCACGAGGTGATCCGAACGGTCCGAGAATAATATTCATATAAGGAAAGTCCGTTTGAGTTCGGGAATGATTCCGTGTTTTCATCGGGAATGTTCTAGAAGGTTCCAATGTCCCAGCACTCAAGGGGAAGGGTACATGATTGTGTCATTACATATTGGAATGATTGCATCATGTACTAAGTGTTCGTTGTTCCAAATAAAGGATTAAATTGAATCCTAAACTGAAAGTCAAATGGCCGCTTGAAAGTCAAACGGCTAAACAGAAACCGAGGAAAACAAGCAAGAGGAGGTTGAACCGACTTGGGGAGGACTCCCTCTCTCCAATCCGGCTACCAAGGCCGACTTGGGAGGGACTCCTCCTTGGCCGCCCTCCCACCTATAAAAGGAGGCAGGGCCTCCTCTAGACACACAAGTTCCTATCCTCTAATCTAAATCCTAGCCCTAGACTCCGGTTTAGAGCCGCTTTGGTTTAGAGCTTCTAATTGCACTAGCCTTCGGATTAGAGCCTTCTAATTGGTGTGTCTAAACCCTAGACCACTAATAGCTCTCTCTCATACTCCACCATACTCGCCCCGGCTTAAGGCGAAGCCCTGCGGGATCTCCCCTCTACTTCCGGTACCACGCCAGTCTTCGGAATCGCGAGTAGAGTGCTACAACCTCCGCCTGCTGGAACAAGGGAGAGGAAGGTCTCCGAAAATCGAACGCTTGACCGATCATGAGCGCTGCCGGAACATGGCACCGGAAGGATCGTCTACGCGATCTTGAGATCGGAAAGAGTACGACTACATCACCCACGAGAATCTGCTCTCGTTAACCGCTTTGGAATCTTCGAGGGTAAGTTATTCCATCGACTCGTTGCTACAATCTAGTAGATAGATCTTGGCTTGTTTGTTTGTATGCGATAGAAATTTTTTGTTTTCCATGCTACGAACCACTACAAAGATGAAGGAGGATCGGGCAAAAGAATTCCGCGAGGATGAACAAGGAACCTTGTGGTATGAAGATCGCTTGTGCGTTCCCAACGATCCGAAGATAAGTAAGTTGATTCTACAGGAAGCTCATGACTCGCCGTATTCCATACATCCGGGCAATACGAAGATGTATATGGATCTAAAGGATAGATTTTGGTGGAACAACATGAAGGGAGACATCGCCGAGCATATTGCCCTATGTGATGTATGTAGCCGAGTGAAGGCGGAACACCAGAAGCCAGGATCACATGCCAATGCCCGTGCCGGATTGGAAGTGGGATAGAGTGCGAATGGATTTTATCACAGGATTGCCCAGGACCAGGTCGGGATATGACTCCATTTGGGTAGTGGTCGACCATTTGACCAAGGTAGCCCACTTTATACCGGTGAAGACGACCTACACGAGTGCAAAGTTGGCCAAGATTTATATGGACATGATTGTGTGCCTACATGGAGTACCTAGGAGTATTGTATCTGATAGAGGCACCCAGTTTACCTCACACTTTTGGCGTCGGCTGCACGAGTCACTTGGTACTAGGTTGGAGTTTAGCACAGCATTTCACCCCCAGACTGATGGACAGACCGAGAGGGTAAACCAGATTTTGGAGGATAGGCTAAGAGCTTGCGCCTTGGCTCATGGCTCTAGTTGGGATGATAATTTGACATATGCCGAGTTTTCCTACAACAACAGCTATCAAACCAGCATCAAGACGTCACTGTTCGATGTACTATACGGGAAACGGTGCCGGACACCATTGCTATGGGATGGAGTAGGAGAACGTCAGCTGTTTGGACCTGATTTGATCAAGGATGCTGAGGAGAACGTCGCCTTGATTAGGGACAGACTGAAGGTAGCACAATCAAGGCAGAAGAGCTACGCTAACGCCAAGCGCAAGGAAGTGGTGTATGAGGTACGTGATAGAGCATACCTCAGAGTTTCTCCATTTCATGGAATTAAGAGATTTGGGATCAAGGGTAAGCTGGCACCTCGGTTTATTGGACCATATCGGGTCTTAGCATGCAAAGGAGAGGTTGCTTATCGCTTGAGTTGCAGAGGCTCATTGTCCACAATGTGTTCCACGTGTCCCAGCTGAACAAGTGCCATCTGGAGATGGTGGATACACCATTGAGAGACACTATGCCACTAGAGGAGGTTCAGCTTGAGAATGACTTGACCTATGAGGAGAAGCCGGTCAAGATACTGGAAACAGCGGAGAGGATTACCCGCACCAAGACGATCAGCTTTTTCAAGGTGCAATGGAGCCACCACACCGAAGAGGAAGCCACTTGGGAGCGTGAGGATGACATCCGGGAGGACCACCCACACCTATTTGCTAGCCATGCCGAATCTCGGGGACGAAATTCATCTTAAGGGGGTTAGTCTTATCACATCCCAAATTTTAGATTTGGTACTGCATAACATTCATGGCATTGCATCATGATCATCTTTGCAAAATTTCAGTTTGAAAAGATTTTGGCAAAACACACCACCTGCATTTGCATTTTGACACCTACACTTCGACGCTTGGTTTACCATGCCTCTGTCAAAAAATATATATTTTGAGTATATGGATGGCTCAGGTGCATAGAGGGTTCCGCCACGAACCCGTAGCACTTTGATTCACTCGATTCGGGGCTCCATAGCAAAAGATATGCAAATCTGAATTTTTCTGACTAAGATCTATATGTCAAATTTCAATTAAGGAAAATTGTCTGGGAAAAAGAAAAGGAAAGGAAAAGGAAAAAAGGGGCAGCGCGCCAGCCATCCGGCCCAGTCGAGCAATGTCACTGCCCAGTTGCCCAGCAGCTGCCAAGAATGAAGGCTGCGCTGCCAAGCACTAAGCGTCATACTCCCCATGTCTGGCTGCCATGTGGGCCCCGCCCGTCAGCGCCTTCCCCAACCGTGTTCTTCACAGACTCAACGAACTGGCGCGATTTCGTGAGATTTTCCCATCAAATCCGAACCGACCCCGAGTTTTTTGTTGCCCCCTCTTAATCCCTAGGTTCCCCTCTTCGAAATCCCCCAAAAGCCATCTCCTAAGACGCCTCTAATCTCCGGCGATTTCTCTCCGGAGTACGCCACCGCCGCCGCCGCCTTGACACGGTAAGTCGACGTCGCCGCCGCCCGTGACCTCCCCTCGCCCCGCTCGCCCGCTGGAGACGTCGCCGCCTCGCGCTAACCCACCTTCTCCCTCTCTTCCCCACAGGACCGACGCCGCGAGCCGCCGCCGCCACTGCCGCCTCACGGCCACTACGCCGCTGCGAGGAGTCCGCCGTCGCCAACGCCGTCGTGCCGCCACCAAGAACCGCCGACGCCCGACCTCGCCGTCGCCGCCACCGGTGAGCCCCCCCCCTCGCCGCCTTGCCTCTGCCGCTCAATCTGAAACCAACGGTCCAGATGGACCGTTGACCCAACCCTCTGACCGCTGACTGGTTAGAGCGCCACATCAGCGCGGTCAACCAGTCAACTTTTGACTGTGTGTTTTTAAATTGATTTAAATGGCAGAAATTAACTAAAACTTGTAAAATCCATATCTTTAGATCTACTGGGCCAAAAATTGCAAATAAAATATGTGTAGAATCAGTGTCTTGTGTAGAATCTTGCTGTACCATTGTTTTACACTTTTACAGCAAGGTTTTTTCCAGCATAATTAAATGAGTTAATGCACTTTTTAGATTAATAAATTCATAGGATAAGTTCTGTAACTCCAAAAATTGCAAATAAGATGTCCCTGGAATCAGTAGAAAAAGGGGAATCTCAAAGTGAATTAAAAAGTGAGGCTTACAGTAATAATTTTTGCAGAATCTAATTAAAGGCTTACTGTAGTATTTTAATTACTCAGGGAGTTATATACATCCTTTTTGAGAAATTCCAATTGGTACTGTTTCTATTTAGAGTTGCCTACACAGAGGAAATTTTACAAGATTTTACAAACATTATGTTAGCAGTTGTTAATTATTTAGTTTCTAGCTCTATTATTTGAGCATTATAAATTGCATGCCTTGTTTTCTTTGCATTAAAAATAATTTCCATGCATACAGTAGTTATACTGAATAAGATTATGTGATGTTGCCGTAGCGTTATACCACTTGTCATGCATGCATCTTGCATCATCTTTGTTTGCATATGATTGTGGATGGTTTGTTTATGCTTGCAATTGTATCGTGTCGATTGTGACGAGTGCAACGCTTGCTCGTGTGTGGATTATTCTTCCGACCGCTACAGCCAAGGCAAGTAGATGCTACCTTGTTCATGATGTTATCCTACTATTTTCAATGCATTGTCGTGTATTTTGCAGATGCATGTGTAGCATAATACTATCGCTATGCTATGTCCTATTATGTGGTAGGGTTTTGCTTGTAGTTGAACCACCGTTGCTAGATGTGCTTAGCTATACTATGATGAACGAGGGCTGGGTTACATCACTATAAGTTGTTTCTAAATGTGTTGGTTTGTGAAAACTAAAACAACTTAATCAATGAATCTCCTGGGTGTGATGGGATTGATAATTTTTGGTGGTATCATTGCGGAAAGGCACCAAGGTATCAAGAGAAAATGATTGGCTTCTTTATTTTGTAGCTTATGTGTACAACCATGTGCCAATAATGAAATGGGCGGTTGGTTGGACTCAGTAGGTTGTGGTAACTCGAACCCGCGTATCCAGAGATGTAGAATTTTGGTAGGTTGGACCGGTGCGTGTCGGGATTGGGGAGCTACTTCCCGAACGGTCTCTTCTTGGACTTCTCCCTATCATCACCCAAAATTAGAGCGATGGTACGAGCTGGGTTGGCCAAGTCACATGGGTAAAGTGTACTAACCCCTGCAGGGTGTATAATCTAATCGATTAGCCGTGTCCCCGGTTATGGACGTCTGAGTTGCTTGATATTGATTCCATGACATGTTTCTCGCTCATTCCAATTTCATAATTGCCTTAATGTTGTTGGGTAAACTTAATTGGGATCTTTCCAAAGAAAATCAAAAATGGTTTATGAAAGTAGGACAAAGGTATTTGCAAATGCAAGCTATCCATAGCCCCACTTGCCAAATATGCATGTAGATGTTAGTTCTATTGTCTCCTTTAATAGCTCTACTTGCCATACATTTCACTTATTGACCCTTCGGGGCTGCTACGTTTCATGTTGCAGGATATTCCAATTATGAGTAATCGATTTAGGCCACGGTACTCCACTCGGCACTTGTTCACTTGTGGGCAATTTGAAGAATGGAGGATTTACTATATTTATGTTGCTACTTGGATAATTTGAGCTAGCCTTGAGCTAAGCTTTTATTGTAATAATGATACTCTGGATCTTCGTTATTTATGATACACGGATATTTCGCTATGTTATTCATCTTATTCTATTGTGGGTCAATGAACCGATCCAGGGATTGGCATGTCACATAGAAGCTACGGTCTTTTCAGAACCGTAGTGTTACAAGATGGTATCAGAGCCGTGTGTCGACTATAGGATCATGACCTAGGTTTGGATTAGGAAGCTGAAAGTACAAAGGAAGTCGCCTAGAGGGGGGTGAATAGGCTTTTAAAATTATTACGGTTTAGGCTCAAGTAAATGCGGAATAAAACTAACGTTTAATTTATTGAGCATAAAACCTAGCCACTAAGTTCACCTAGGTGCACCAACAACCTATGCTAAGAAATACAAGCAACAAGGTGATAGCAAGGTATAAATACTTCAAGCACGATGGCTATCACAATGTAAAGTGCATAAGTAAAGGGTTTGGTTGAGAGATAACCAATGGACACGGAGACGAAGATTTGTTTCCCTAAGTTCACTTCCAAAGAAGCTATGTCTCCGTTGGAGAGGTGCGATGGCGCAATGCTCTCCGAACGCCACAAATGTCTCACCTCGAGGTGTGGTGGCTCGATGCTCACCCAACGCCACACAAGGCCTCACCCCGGATGCGGAAGCACGTAACTCACCGACGCCACAAAAGGCTCACCCTATTCTCCCAAGTGCGCACAAAAGGGCACTTGCTCCACTATGGGACGCTTGAGGGCGGTCACCGAACCGCATAAGATTGGGGCTAACTCCACAACTCAATTGGAGGCTCCCAACAACAAAGCCACAAAAGGCCAACAATGCCACAAAGGCCAACAACGCCACAAAGGCTACAAGACCACAAAAGGTCAACAATCCAACCATTAAACGCCTAGGGTTCCAAGGAACCCAATATAAACAAGCTCACAAGCTTGAACTCCGAATCTCCGAGGAGAACTCAAACCTATGCACCGAATGGGGCAGTCCTTCTCCCAAATTCCAACAAAGCTACAAAAGCTATTGGGGAATAAGGAGGAAGAACACAAGAGGAGAACACAAAACTCTCCAAGATCTAGATCCCAATGATTCCTTCACAAAGAAGGGATTTGACTTGGGGGATTGTAGATCTAGATCTCCTCTCTCAAATCCTCAAAAAGATGCAAGAATCATAGGAGGGAAAGGGAGAGGAAAGCTTCTTCAAGGTTGACAATGGAGGAGAGAGAAAGCCAAGAACCAAGAAGAAAAGCTAGTGCCCACGAAGGGAAGAGGAGCCCTTTAAAGGGCTCCCAGATCTGCCGCTATGGGAATTCATGACTGGCCTGAACTTCCTGGGAGGCTGAGTTCGGTGGCACATAGCCAACGGTCAAAATCGCGAGCGAGAAACTGAAAAGCGAATCCTGGTCGAACTTCACGGTGACACTTCTCCTGGGAGCGAAAATTCGGTGAAGTTCATGAAGTTCCGCAAATAGACATATTCAAAACAGAAGGTTATCAACAAGAGCGAACAAGAGCCGAAGTTCAACCGAACTTTGGCGGCAACTAGGCTGAGCGAACTTCCGGTCCTCGGCCGAACTTCCGGGAGCGAAACTTCCGTTGAAATTCACCAAGTTCCGTCAAATAGCACATCCAAAATAGAAGGTTACTGAACGTGAGCGGAAGAAGACCCGGAACTTCCACCGGAACTTTCGGCGGCAAAGATGCCCTAGCGGAACTTCCGGTGGGAAACCGGAACTTCCGGTCAGGGAAATTCCAGGAACCAGAAAACCAGAAACGCAATAACTTTTGCATCCGAACTCCAAACGGGATGAAACCAATTTTGTTGGAAAGATAACGACGAATAGAATCCAACAAAAACCTTGGGAGAAAATATTGGGTATCACCTTGGGAGAAAATATTGGGTATCACCTTGGGAGAAAATATTTTGTTGGAAATATTGGGTATCACCTTGGGAGAAAATATCATGAATATATATGTGAACTATCCCCCAAGGTGTGGAGCCGGAAAACTCACAAGATCAAAAACCGCAATAAGATATGCAAGTGAAATCCTTAGATGATGAGCTAGAGCTTGTTATGATGGTGACCACAAGCTCTAGAACCTCTCATGGACAAGAACCAAATAATAACCAAGAAAGATGATGATATGAATGCAAAGGTTTGAGCTCTCTCCGAACGATGCAAACGAGACACCCGCTTCAGAGCCCCTCTTGATAGTACGGCTATCTATCCTAAACCCGGTCTCCCAACTAACAACACGAGACCGGCAAAAGAGAAGCCCTATCAACATACCTTTGCCTTGAGCGTCCCACTTGAACTTGATGTAGACCGTCTTGTTCTTCTATAGTGGGAACACCTTTCTTGTTTGCTCTTGCTCGCTCTTGCTTGATGAAGACTTGCAAAATGCTCCCACATACTCCATGGGGAAACCTCTTCTTTGAACTTGTCTTCATCATCCCATGAGCACTAGGATGGCAAGCTTCAAGCATGAGATCTTCTAGAGATGGCGCATCTTGAGCTCGTCCTTCTTCATCCTTACTTGAGGTTGATCCATCTTGATGCAACTCTTTGCACATGCCTTGATTGACCTTCAAGCTCCTTCTTTCTTCATGATTCCAATGGGCACAAATCCCTTGGACAATTCGTCATCTTCCAACCTTGAGACCAACACATGGCCCAAGCGATGCCAATGGACAAACCTACAAGTGAAACTCAATTTACACATTGGTCCATAGAGATTGTCATTAATTACCAAAACCACACATGGGGGCATACATGCCCTTTCAGAAGCCATAGAATTGTTAAAGCTTATATTAACTCTGTCTTTCATCTTATGCCTTTCACTCTCGTAAATTCTTACCATATGCTATTCTCACACTTTCCTCTTTTAATTGATAGATGGGAGAAGTCAGGACTGAGTATGCAACCATGGAGTCACCAAGGCCCTTTGCAAGACAGTTAGCGCAGCTCTCGCAGTCATTGGGATTGCCACTGCCCATGTTCAAGGGAAGAAGGTTGTACGCTTATGGATATGGTGAGGATGCATGGGAGATCACCACCTTCATCTTCAGGGATGCCGCATTGCCAAACCCTGTGCATCTGATCTACACCAAGACATACTTCAACTGGGGACTTGGAATAAACTTGGCCTTGCATGAAGCCCTGTCACGCCAGGGATTGGCATGTCACATAGAAGCTACGGTCTTGAGCTGAGCTTTTATTGTAATAATGATACTCTGTATCTTCGTTATTTATGATACACGGATATTTCGCAATGTTATTCATCTTATTCTATTGTGGGCCAATGAACCGATCCAGGGATTGGCATGTCACATAGAAGCTACGGTCTTTTCAAAACCGTAGTGTTACAGCATAGCTTTATTTGTAAGTTCACTTGGATCTATTATTGTTCACTGCTACTCTGTTCATCATGGGGAAGTCTCGAGATGGAAAGTTCCCTATTTTACCATCCACTAAAAGAAGAGGTACAGTCCTAAACACCTTTGTTTCTCTTGATTCACCGTCTGTTATAAGTAAGCTTGTCACACCACCACCACATACTCATGCTACACACACTACTACCACTGCTGAATCTGAAACTGCTTATGATGCTCATGATGTTACTTCTACTATGCTTGATGCGAGTGGTTCATTAGGTATTTTTCTAGATGCTACTATGGATAGTCTAGGAAATACCGAAACTCCTAGTGAATACATTGTTACACCTGTTAGCTCACCTGAGTCTAGTGAGAGTTATGATATTAATGATGGTTACATTGAGTTCACTGATGAATTTGTTGAAGAGTGCTGAAACACACATGGTACTAGTGCTATTAAGAGTCTCCTTGTTAGACGCACCATTATGCCTAAACTGTCCTCTGATCCTAAGTTTGCCACCTCTCCCATAGATATTAAAGATAAAGATTATGATTTCTCTCTTGATTTTTCTTATTTAGATATTGTTGAGAAAGAACCTTTTTGTGGGACTGAAAATGAGAGTGTTGTGGTTCATATGAATGAGCTTTCTACTATGAGTGCTATATTCTTTGATTATTTTAAGATGCGAAAGTACTTTGTTACTAAGATCTTCCCTTTTTCACTAAAAGGAGAAGCTAGGGCTTGGTTTAATAGATTACCTCCTGGTTCCATTGATAGCCCTGATTTCTTGATTGCTTCTTTCTTCCATAAATATTTTCCTCCTAGTGCTAGACATGCTGCTTTGCAGAGACTTTTTGATTTTAAACAGGGAGAAGAAGAGAAATTGCCTGAGTCATGGACAAGATTTTGTGCCTTGATTCATGCACATCATGGATGTCCATTGCCTAAGAATGATCTTCCTGATGATTCTAGGACATACCTAGATAGCTTTGCTGGTTGTATTTTCAGGAAAAGAACTCCTACAGATGTTGAAGAATTAATGGATAAGATAAGCAAGAATTGTGATGATTGGACTTCAACTGAGCTAAATACACCTGTGCCTATTACTCCTGAACCAGTTGTGCCTAAACCAGGTCCAACACCAACACCAAAGAAGAGGGGAGTTCTTGCATTAAATGATGAAGTGATGAAGGAAGCTAAGAAGTGTCTAAAGGAGAAAGGTATTAGAGCTGAAGATGTGAAGAATCTACCTCCTATAGAAGAATTATTTAAGCTAATTCCCCACTCATCTACTATTGAGGTACACTCTCTCCACTTTAATGAAGGTGATATTCCTTATGGTAAGCCTCCTGATCAATGCTTAGAGGAACTTGACACATTTATTGTTAAACAAGGTAATTTTAATAAACAAGTTCAGAATCATTTATTGGAAAACTCTAGAGCTATCCATGAGTTGAATGATATTGTGGAAAGAACTTCTAATGATATTAAAATGCTTTGTAAACACTTTCAAATGGTTCAAACTCAACTTTATCAACTTGCTAAGGTACAAAAGGATATGCTAGTTAATGCTTCAGTAGATAAACATGCTTATGGAATTAGAACTAGGAGTGGTGCAGCTACTCAATATCATTTATATCCTGAAGGACACCCTAAAAGAATAGAGCAGGATTCCCAACAAGGTGAAGATAGTGGTAGTCCTCGTAAGAGGAAAAAAAGAAACATAAGATAGTTGAGGAACCACTTGAACCTGCTGTAGATCCTAATAGTATATCTGTCTCTGATGCTAAAACTGAGAGTGGTAATAATAATAATGCTCTTGATAAGGAGGAAGTTGAGGAAGAACCTAAGAAGCACACTAAGAACACTAGGTACACAAAGGAAGATTTTGTTGCTAATAAACATGGTAAAGAGAGAGAACCTTGGGTGCAGAAACCTATGCCTTTTCCAGGTAAGAAACACAAGTCAAAGGAGGAAGAACACTACAACAAGTTTTGTGAGTGGATGAAGCCTTTATTTTTGCAAATTCCTTTGACTAATGCTATTAAATTGCCTTCTTATTCAAAGTATATGAAGGATATTTTCTCTAATAAAAGGAAGATACCTAATGAGGAGATTTCTACTTGCTTGCTAATTACTCCTTCAATGGTAAGGTGCCAAGGAAACTTGGTGATCTAGGTATACCAACTATTCGCTTCTCTATTAAGAACAATTATGTTAGAACTGCTTTATGTGATTTGGAAGCTGGAGTTAGTGTTATGTCTTTTTCTCTCTACAAGAGGCTCCAGCTAGAAAAGTTGATACCAACTGATATATCTTTACAAATGGCTGATAAGTCAACTACTATTCCTGTTGGTATATGTGAGGATGTTCCTATTCAAGTTGCTCATAATTGATTGGTTTTGACTGATTTTGTTGTGCTTGAAATGCCTAAAGATGATAATATGTCAATTATTCTTGGAAGACCTTTTCTTAATACTGCAGGTGCTGTCATTAATTGTAATCAAGGAAAAGTAACATTCAATATTGATGACAAAAAGCATACTGTTTATTTCCCCAAGAAGGTTGTTAGAAGCTATTGCCTGAATTCGATTGAAAATATTGAGACCATCAAGGTTGGAGAAATATATTGTCCCATTCCACAGGAAAATTTTGAAACTATTATGATTGGGACCATTGCTATCAAGTATAAGATAACATAATCACCTTATGGAATGCAAAGTTTTGTTTCATATAAGATTGTTTTGGTAACAAGACTTGATCAACCTTGTTAACAAAAGTATTTTAATGAACAAAATAATGCTTTCACGGTGGTTATACTTGCCCACTTTTATTTTTCTCATTTCCAATCTTTGCTCTTCATCGTGCCTAACTTAAAGACGTTAAAGAAAAGTACTTGTTGGGAGATAACCCAAGAGTTTCCGTGAGTCTTGGAAGTTATTAATTCAGTAATGACCTCTCCTTATCCTTTTTGTTTGCTTTTTGTGCCAAGAATGACCTCTAATGAGAGGGAAGTAAGATTTGGGGAGTTGCTGTCCCGAAACAGATTTTTGTCCTCCACCATAAAAATTCGTGAGGAGTCTCTGTAAGTCAGATTGATCTAAAAATTTACAAAAAAATCCCCCAGTATGTTATCTAACTTTCGTTAGTTCAACACTTTTTTATTTGAGCAACAGAAAGTTTTCGAAAAAATCGGTTTCTACCTGCTGGTCTGTTTTGACAGATTTCTGCCATTATTTGCATTTGCTTCTTATTGATTCCTTTTTGAGTTCTCTTTTGGGGAATTGAGTTTTTTGAAAGAGTTGCTACAGTACCTTGTGTTTTTAGTGAAAAGTTTTGATGTTCCAAAGCTAAACCCGAAGGTCTATTATCTTTTGAATACACTAATGTTGCTAATGAAAATTGTGTGAAGTTTTGTATGAAGGCCAAATTTCAGGTGTAGAGAGAGAATGATGTAATGAGATGAAGAATGAACAAAAGCTCAAGCTTGGGGGGGGACCACCCCATGTCACCCCAATAAATATTTAAGAGGTACAAGAGTCAAAGCTTGGGGGTGCCCAAGACATCCCCTTCTTCATCAATAAAAATCTCAGGTCTTTCTAGACACTTTATCTTTATTGTTTCATGCACAGTTGTGTTGTTCTTGGAGCGTCTTAGTTTTTCTTTTTTGGTTTTATTTTGGTTTGTTTTTGTTTGGTTTTTTTTGTTTGCATGTTTCTAAAAAAACGAAAACACCAAAAATATTTGTTGTTCTTCTTTGGTTTGTGAGTTCTTTGCAGGGTTCAGCCGTCCTCAGTGGATTTGGTTTCATGTTATTATTCAAGTCACACAAGTGAAGGGCAATAATGAAGATTAAGACAACTCGAGGTGTGGTAATAGGCTGGTAACGAACTCTATTTGTTTTTCATTTTTGTACATATACTCATCAATATGAACATGCTTAGCCTGTTTGTGTAAGGTGTATGTCATTATGGATGCTTAGTAGTTCTTGCTTGTCTATGATTAGCTCCAGCTTGCTAATAGTTTGTAGCATGTCATATGAATGTTTGCTTGCATTTTTTTATTCATATTTTGGTACGAAATTGTGGTATCTTCCTCTAACTGTTCATGTGAATCGACTTGGCACATGCTCACGCATGCATATGACTAATCAATAGTCAGTAAGCCTCGATGATTTATTTTTCCTCAGAGTTCTTGTATCACTTTCATGCCATAATTAGTCATATTTTGTTGTAAGCATGAGTATGACAGTTATTGCTCTCTCGTTTGTCGCTCTCTCTCTATTGCTAGCCTTCACTTGCACTAAGTATGTGCTCTACCTGTGCTTCCAACTCCTTAAAACTAATATTGTCAGCTGTGTCCACCATACCTACCCATTGGCATCATTTTTCTACTTCATTGCATATTCTATATGTCGTGTTTTCTTCCAAAATAAAATGTTTGTTTGTTTTGAGAAAGTTAGTTAGTAAAGCTCTCACGAACTTGATGGCACACTTTATTCCTTGCACTTAATAATCCTGAACCATTGTGACGGGGAACGCTGAGTTAGGATTATTAAGCGCAAGGAATAAAGTGTGCCATCAAGTTCGTGAGAGCTTTACTAACTAACTTTCTCAAAATAGACAAATATTTTATTTGGAAGAAAACAAGGCATATTGAATATGCACTGAAATAGCAAATGATGCTAATAGGTAGGTATGGTGGACACTATTGGCAATATTGGTTTTGGGGAGTTGGAAGCACGGGTAGAGCTCATACTCAGTGCAAGTGAAGGCTAGCAATAGAGAGGGAGCGACTAACGAGAGAGCAATAACTGTAATAATCATGCTTGCAACAAAACATGACTAATTATGGCAAGAAAGTGATACAAGAACTCTGAGGCAAAATAAATCATCGAGGCTTAACTGACTTTGGTTCAGTCATATGCATGCATGAGCATGTGCCAAGTTGATTCAAATGAAGCATTCAGAGGAGGATACCACAATGTCATACCAAGTTATGAATAGAACAGTGCAAGCAAACATTCATATGACACGCTACAAACTATTAGCAAGCTGGAGCTAATCACAGACAAGCAAGAACTACTAAGCATCCATCAGTAACATACACCTTACATGAACAGACTAAGCATGCTCACCATGATCAGTATATGTACAAAAATGAAAACAAATAGAGTTCATTGTCAGCCTCTTACCACACCTCGAGTTGTCTTAATCTTCATTATTGCCCTTCACTTGTGTGAATTGAATAATAACATGAAACCAAAATCCACTAAGGACGGCTGAACCCTGCAAAGAACTAACAAAACCAAAGAACAACAACAAATATTTTTGGTGTTTTCGATTTTTCAAAGCAAGCAAGCAAAGCAAAAACAAAGCAAAATAATTTTGGATTTTTCTTTAAGGCAAACCAAAGCTAAAAAGCAAAGAAACAAACCAAGAGAAACTACGAAAATATTTTTGGTATTTTTGTGTTTTAAGAAAGCGGCAGCAAGAACCAAAAATAAAGTGAAACAATGAATATATAAACAACCGACAAACATGATATATAGATGGGTGTGATGTCGGTATACCTCACCCCAAGCTTAGGCTTTTGTCCAAAGTGGGCTCAATAACGCGGGTAGTAACCCCAAGCTGGTGGGTTATCATAGGAATGGTCATAGTCAAGCGCTTGCGATGAAGAAGAAGAAGACGTGCCACAATCATAGGAGGGCTGCTGGTATGAAGACTCTCCCAAGTTGGAGGGATGAACTGAATCATCCTCGGCATCCTCTCCAACATTCTCCTCTTGTTGGGAGAGCTCCGCCACAAATGTGTCAACCTCCTCCTCCATGAGCGACCATCCTTTCCTGTTATCAAAATTAAACAAAGCAGGTGCAGGCAAATAAACTATTTTCTCAGTCCTACCCCCTCTCCAACCTCGCTGGGAAAAAGATAGTTCATACGGTATTCTCACAGTAGCCCCCAAGGAAAAAAACCATGTTGAATCATGGATTCAAGATCAAGCCTCTCTATAGGGAACCGATAATCTGAATGGTGAGGCTCTAAACCATGGAAAGCTAGCAACCTAGAAGCAATAAGACCTCCACAAATTCCACCCTTCTCGTGGTTGGTGGTGAGACGGTAGGCTATCAAAGCACTCATGTTATAATATCTATTCCTATTCAAAGCAGCTGCGATAAAAGCTAGATCAAAAGAATATAACTTTCTAGCAAGAACACACTTGGTAATGAAGTAGGAAAAATATCTAATGGCTGGGAACTGAATGTTCCGAATTTTACCACTTTCCTTTGATAAGTCAAAACCTTGGAAAATCTCAGCATATAAATCCATAAGTGACATGGGCCTCTCCTTGATCTTCTCACAAGATCCCCACTAAGGTACTCTAATTGCTGCACAGAAATCAGCAAAAGGCAGGTCGATAGCTATATTGTATATTTTATAATGGACCATGGGATTAGATGAAGACCAAGTAAACCGGAAGTCCTGCACAACAGTCATGGTTACCTTAACATATTGAAGTGGTTCACCTTCAACAAAGTGTTCCAACCCTGCATTGGTAATCATATTTTGGAAATCCTCGAAGATTCCCGCAGTTCTCATAAATTCATGGCATGGATATATGGAAGGAAAAACTCCTTCCTCACGATGAACTTTCATTGGCTCAGGCACCACTAAGTCATATTGATTCAGTGGGAATGCACTCATCTTCCTTTCTGAAATTTTTAGATAAACATCAAACCAAGTGATTTCCAAGTTGATAAATGATGAGAAACTACTATAGGAACTTGCTAGAGGGCTACACATGCATCAAAATGAAATCTCTAAGCATAGAACAAGCATGCAAGCTGTTGGAGATATGCCCTAGAGGCAATAATAAAAGTGGTTATTAGTATATCTTTGTGTTTATGATAAATGTTTACATTCATGCTATAACAGTATTAAAAAGGAAACATTAGTACTTGTGTGATTTGTAAACTAAATTAGAGTCCATAGTAAAGCCTCTTTGAAATACTAACTTGTTGTTTAATAGATGATCGTGGTTTCCCTATCATGAGCATTGAGATGTTTTTGACAACAAGATCATATCATTAGGAGAATGGTATGATGGACATACTCCTATAGATAAGCGTAGCATTAGAATCAAGTCATTTCAATAGTTCGTTTGCTATAACCTTTCTGATACATAGTAACCTAATTCCTTCGACCATGAGATCATGCTAATCACCATCATCGAAAGAATGCTTTGATGACATCAAACACCACACCATAACTGGGTGGCTATAAAGGTGGCATTGAGTGTTCGGAAAATATGGGTTGAGGCACATGGATCAAGAGTGGGATTTGTCCATCCATATGACGGATAGATATACTCTGGGCCCTCTCAGTGAAATGTCATCCAATTAGCTTGCAAGCATGTGACTGGATCACAAGGGGTCACATATCACGGGAACGAGAAAATATTACTTATCGTTAACGAGGTTGAACTAGGTATGCAGAGATACCGACGATCAAAACCTCGGATAAGTAAACTATCGCGAGACAAAGGGAAATTAGTATCGTATGTAAGTGGTTCATTCGATCGCAAAGTAATCGTAGAAATATGTGGGAGCCATATGAATTTCCAGATTCCTCTATTGGTTATTGATCGCAGAAGTGTCTCGATCATGTCCGCATAATTCACGAACTGTAGGGAGACACACTTAAGGATTCGATGTTGTTTAGTAGATATGGAATGTTAGTAGGGATACCGAATGTTGTTCGGAGTCTCGGATGGGATCCGGGATATCAAGAGGAGATCTGAAATGGTTCGGAGAATAAGATTCATATGAGGAAAGTCCGATTCCGGAGTTTAGGAAAGATTCCGATGTTTTCATCGGAGAGGTTCTAGAAGGATCTAGAATGTTCACCGATCCGGAAGGAGAATGGTCCATGAATGTGTCATGGGTAAGTGGAATGATTGGATCATATCCTAGGTCACTTGGTGTGGGCATTTTCAATAGAGAATTAAAACTCTAAATTGAAAGTCAAACGGGAAGTTTGAAAAGTCAAACTGGAACAATAGTTTTCTAGTGGGAGAAGAAACAAGTCGTTCTCTCAATCCAACTTGGGTTTGGGTTTGGGTTTGCATTCAAACCCACCCCTCCCAAGGCTGCCCCCCTCTCATAAATAGAGGGGGAGGGCTGCCCCAACACCACAAGCCCTAGCCCCTCTCCACCCAAGCCGCCGTCGCGGCCGACCCGCCTTGCACCGTTACCGGTCTGTCGCCGCCTCTCTAGCCACCACCGACACCTTCTCCTCCTCCCGGTTTTCTAAACCCTAGATTTACGGGAAACCCTAATCCACCATAACTCGCACCGGCTTAGGCGAAGCCTTGCGGGATCTTCACTCTACTTCCGACACCACATCGTCGTGCTGCCGGAATCACAAGGGGAGAACTACAACCTCTGTTGCCTGCTGGAACAAGGGAGAGGAAGGTCTTCATCGAGTACCGAACGTGTGATCGACTACGGAAGCGCTGCCGGAACGCAGCGCCGAAAAGGTCGTCTACGCGATCTTGAGATCGGCAAGTGTACGACTACATCACCCACGAGAATCTGCTCTCGTTAACCTCTTTGGAATCTTCAAGGGTGAGTTCTTCTATCGACTCGTTGCTACAATCTAATAGATAGATCTTGGCTTGTTTGTGTGCATGCGGTAGAATTTTTTTGTTTTCCATGCTATGAATCCCTACAGTGGTATCAGATCCGTGTCTATATGTAGATCTATTGCACGAGTAGAACACAATGGTCAGTGTGGGCGGTGGTGCTTTTATTATCAATTGCTTTTTGTGTACTTTGCATCTTGAGGTATGATGGGATGAAGCGGCCAGGGCTAACTTTACATGACATCGTTCATGAGACTTGCTCCACGCTTAACATGCAACTTGTATTGCATAAGTAGCTTTGCGGGTGTATGTCTCTCCCATCATAGTATAGATTCAATTTACAACGGGCACTTGATAGTTCAAGCATCAACGTTTTGGTTCTTGTTCGTAAGTTAGAACGACACTTATTGAAAGCCCCAAACCACGCAAAATATATGCAAAGAAAATTAGAGGCGTCTAACTTTGTTTTGCAGGGGTGTGTTGTGATGTGATATGGCCATGATTGTGATTATATGTGATGTATGCAATGTTCCTTATTGTAAGTTGGCAACTGGCAGGAGCCATATGGTTGTCTTTTAAATCCATTAAGACCTACGTGTCTATTCAAAGTAGTTGTAATAGTTGATGCTGGTGGACGACAACCATGAAGCGGCTCCATTGACCTTGACGCCATACCGGTGATGATGGAGATCATGTTCTTGCTTGAAGATGGAGATCGGAAGCACAAGAAGAAAGGCCATATCATATCACATATTATGAATTGCATGTGATGTTAATCCTTTTATGCATCTTGTATTGCTTAGTTCACGACGGTAGCATTATAAGATGATCCCTCAAGCACAAAAATTTCAAGTTTTAAGTGTTCATCCTTAGTAAGCACCGTTGCTAAAGCTCGTTGTTTCGAAGCACCACGTGATGATCGGGTGTGTTAGATTCTGCGAGTGTATACAACGTGAGCAAGCCAGATTTGCTCATGCGGAAGCTAAGGTTTGATCTTGACGAGCCTAGCATGTACAGACATGGTCTCGGAACACGGATCACTGAAAGGTAAAGCATGAGTCATATAGTAGATATGACGAACATGTTGATTGTTCGCCATTGAAGCTACATAAACTCTCGTGATGATCAGTTTTGATGTAGTGGATTTGGTTCGTGTGATCACTAAAACAATTTGAGGGATATTGTTTTGAGTGGGAGTTCACCTAGATTAATTTAATTATTAATTAGAACTCAATTTGTCATAAAATTAGTCTAAACTATTGCAAATATGTTGTAGATCAATGGAGGCCCCTACCATCAATTTTAATGCATTCCTAGAGAAAAAAAAGTTGAAAAACAATAGAAGCAACTTCGCGGATTGGTTCCGCAATTTGAGGATTGTCCTCAATGCTAGTAATTTAACCTATGTGTTGGATGCACCGCTGGGTGACCCGCCTGCAGCTAATGCTACCGATGAGGTAAAGAATGTTTTCCTCGCTCGGAAGAATCGAAGACTCCAGTTCGAGGTGCTATCTTGTATGGTTTGGAATCGGAGCTTGAAAAGGTTTGAGAACCATGACCCACATGATATTGTCCGTGAACTCAAAATGATATTTGAGGCTCACGCGCGGTTGAGAGTTATGAGGCTTCAAAAGTTCTTTAACCGCAAGATGGAAGAGGCAGCTCGTCTGAGCACGTGCTTAAGATGTCTGGGCACGCAAGCAAGCTTCAAAGCTTGGGTATAGTGATTCCTAATGCTTTGGGGATTCACCGTGTCCTCCAATCACTACCACCAAGTTACAAGAACTTTGTGATGAACTACAATATGCAAAACATGGACAAGTCGTTACCCGAACTCTTCTCCATGTTAAAGTCTGCAGAAGTGGAGACCAAGAAAGAGCACCAAGTGTTGTTGGTCAATAAGAGTATAAGACCACCAAATTCAAGAAGCAAGGCAAGTCTAAGAAAAAGGGAAACTTTAATAAGGGCGGTAAGAAAGTTACCGCGCCGGCAAAGAATACCAAGGTTGGGCCTAAGCCTAATCTGAGTGCTTTTACTGCAAGGGAGAAGGTCACTGGAAGCGGAATTGCCCAAAGTACTTGGCGGATTTGAAGAACGGCAACATCAAGAAGAAAGGTATATCCGATATACATGTTATTGATGTGTATCTCACTAGTACTCGTAGTAGTGCCTGGGTATTTGATACTGGTTCGGTTGCTCATATTTGTAACTCGAAATAGGTACTACAGAATAAACGGAAGCTAGCGAAGAACGAGGTGACGATGCGCGTTGGAAATGGATCAAAGTTTGATGTGATCGCGATCGGCACGCTACCTCTTCATCTACCATCGGGATTAGTTTTATACTTAAATAATTGTTATTTGGTGCCTACGTTGAGCATGAACATTATATCCGGATCATGTTTATTGCGAGACGGTTACTTGTTTAAGTCCGAGAATAATGGTTGTTCGATTTATATGAGTAATATGTTTTATGCACATGCACCTTTGATACATGGTCTATTCTTATTGAATCTTGATTGTGGTAATACACACATTAATAACATTGAAGCTAAACGTTTGAAATTGAGCGATAACTCAACCTATATGTGGCACTGTCGTCTTGGTCACATTGGAGTGAAGCGTATGAAGAAACTCCATTCTGATGGACTTCTTGAATCACTTGATTTCGAATCACTTGAAAGATGTGAAGCATGTCTGATGGGTAAAATGACTAAGACTCCATTTTCTGGTATGATGGAGCAAGCTACGGACTTATTGAAAATCATACATACTGATGTGTGTGGCCCAATGAGTGTAGCATCGCGGTGGTTATCGTTATGTTCTTACCTTCACGGATGACTTGAATAGATATGGGTATATCTATTTCATGAAACATAAGTCTGAAACTTTCAAGAAGTTTAAGGAATTTCAAAGTGAGGTAGAGAATCAACGTAACAAGAAAATTAAATTTCTATGATCTGATCGTGGAGGTGAATATCTAAGTTACGATTTTGGCGAGCATTTGAAGAAATGCGGAATACTTTCACAATTGACACCGTCGGGAACACCACAGCGTAAAGGTGTGTCAGAACATCGTAATCGAACTCTCTTAGATATGGTTCGTTCTATGATGTCACTTACAGATTTACCGCTATCGTTTTGGGGTTATGCATTAGAAACAGCCGCATTCACTTTAAATAGGCACCATCTAAATCCGTTGAAATGACACCGTATGAATTATGGTTTGGAAAGAAACCTAAATTGTTGTTCCTTAAAGTTTGGGGTTGCGAAGCTTATGTAAAGAAGTTACAGCCCGACAAGCTTGAACCCAAAGCAGAAAAATGCGTCTTCATAGGATACCCTAAGGAAACTATAGGGTATACCTTCTGTGGCATCCCGCAAAACCACTACTAGAAAATCGCGTCGAATTTGTGCATTGCAACGTCATCATCATGCATTGTTTGCCAAAACTATTTTCGTAACACCCGTTTTGTTTCTAAAACGCCCCATCTTATTCAAACACTGAAAACCCGGGTCCCCAGAATATTTTGTTTTGCCCGAAATCGGTTTGCAAAAGCCTTGTTTGTGATAAATAAAAATTATAATTATTTTTAGCGGGGCAGTCGAACGGGCCGATTTACCCGAACGACCGCCCCAGAAATTTAATCGGTCCATTCAGACCTGCCACCTAAATCCTACATCCACCTAAAAATCTACCCAAACCATCCCTCCACCTCACTCCCTCCAGTAGACATGCGCCACGTCACTCACTCCCCTCCTCCTAGCCTATCAGACGGTGACACTTGTCCCCAACCCACTCCCTCTCTCTCACCCACACCCCCCACCCTGGTCCACACGCTACACACGCACACACACACAGAACACGCACGCCACACACAGGCCACCACCCACCAACCGCGCTGCCAGCCCTCCCCTGCCCTGTGGGACCCGCCTGCCCCTGGCCCACCATTCCCACCTGCCCAGCCCTGTGCTTCTTCCTCCTCCCCCCTCCCTCTCTCTCCCGTTGCCCGCGCCGCTCTCCCTCCTCCTCCTCCCTAGCGCCTCCTCCTCCCTCTGGCCGGCGTCCCCCGCTCCGGCGCCCACCACCGCCGGGCCTCGCCTCCGCCTCCCACCGGCGCTGCTCCCCCCCCCCCGCAGAGCTCCTCCCTCCGTCCCCATCTCGCCTGCCGCTCCCCAGACGCCTGCGCCGCCGCCGGCCGCTCTCGCCTCGCTCGCCGGAGCCCGCGCCGCCTCCCGACCTCGCCCGCCGCCGCCCGCCACCAGCCCTCCCCGGCTCCTCCGCCCGTAGCACCTCCTCCCCACCTTGCTGCGCGCAGCCTCCGGCCCCAAGCGCCGCCAAGCTCGCCCGCCTCGCCCCTCTCCGGCCCCGGCTCACCGACCTCCGCCTTACTCGCTCCTTCTCCCCAGGTCGCCGAGCCCGCCGCCGAGCGGCCCGTTCGCTCCGGTGTTCGCGGCTGGCGCCGCCAGTCTCGCCGACCTCACGCCTCCACCCCGACGCCATCTCCGCCCCACCGAGCACGCGCCGCCCACACTGCGCTGCGCCACGCCGCGCGCGCCATGCCCGCCGTCGTCGGCTCGCCACAGCTCCTCCGTCTCCGCTGACCCACCTCAACCGCCTCCTCCTTGGCGCGCGCCCTGCCTGCTCGCCCGCCTCGGCCGGGCAGCGCCGCCGGCCGCGTGCTCCTCCGCCGCACTCGCCCAGCCCGCCTGCCCGCGTCGCCCGGCCCTCAGCGCCACATGAGCCTCGGCGCCCAAGACCGGCGCTGCGAGGGCCCCGGGTTCCAGCGCCGCTGGCCGCAGAAGACCTCCTGCCAGTAGAACCTGCCCGAGGCCGCTCTCCCGGTGTCGCCAAGATCTCCCTAGTGCGGATCGACGCCAAGTCTCGCCCAGACCCGTCATCAGACTCCGGGGCCGCCAAGTTCTTCCACGAGGACCCGATAACCGAGACCGACCCCGTGACGAGCGCATAGACTCCCACCAAGAACCATCGACGCCGCACCCGAGCTCGACACCGACAACCGAAGGGAACCCCGAGTACTTCGCCGCGGAAACTAGGGACGATGACGCCCAGACGACAAGATCCACCCCCCAGAGCGACGACCCCTGGACACCAAGAGATACCGGCAACATTACCAAGAACCGGACCCCGATGACCATGATCCCCACGGCGGGACAACGAGGACTTCGAAGTGGAACCGACAAGATCTTCTCCTCGGACACCGGGAACTTCCCCCTGAACGCCAAGTTCGCCGACACGGATACACCGAGCGATGCCTTGAGGACGCCAAGATCTTCACCCCGGACACCGAGTCCACCGAGACCCCGAATGCGACAAGTTCTTCGACCCGGACGCGACGAGCACTTCGCCGTGGAACGCCAGTTCTCCCTCCCGGATGCGCAAGATCTACCCCGTACCGAGAACGAGAAAACGATCCCGCCGAGACAGATCCGTCGAACCCTGGACCCCGACCCCGAACCCCGGATCCCCAAGACCATTGAGACCCCTCAATGTGTGACCCTTATCCGAACCCCTATTTTATAAATGTCAAACATAAAACTTGATGCATATTAAATTGTCATTCATCTTGCACGCATATCTCTGGTTTGGGGGCCTTATGCCGATTCACCTAATAATTAAATATGGGGCCCATATGCGGGCAAATCTAGCCTTATATCGGCCTCATTTAAATTGTGTAGGGAACCCGGTGCTATCTTCTACCATGTTAAACAATATTTAATTGCGGGGTTTCTAAATAACATGAACCACCTAACTAATTGTCGGGACCCCGGTTCCGCTTAATATGACCTAATTGCATCGCACCTTGCCATGCCATACAACATACATTCATCATGCCGATCTTCTGTCGTTGTATTAAATATTGCATCCGGTGTTTCTTCTAGTGTTTTGCTTCTTCGCGGATAAGGCCGTTGAGTTGATGTGAGCTTCGTCCCGATCTTCGGTTGAACCTTCGACAATGTTTTCAAAGAGCATCTCCCTCTTTCTACCTATCTTACTTTTATAGTCTTTACTCCCTCCTGTTGATCTATTGCTATCTGTGTTGCGATGCTCTAGTTTTCGTACCCGTGATATCCCTTGCAGCCGTATATTGCCTTGGACACACCCTATTCCCTGTTGTTTGATAGATAGTTGGACTTGCGTGTCGTAGTCGCTTGCTCAAGTGCTGTTGCGTTCGTCCAGTGCCACAGTTGCTGATGTTTTGCCGCATGTTGATGTTGGAGATGGTTCTAGTTTTACTTATTGTTCACTTTAATTTCTGTTTAACAACTAAAATTGAAATAAGCAGAGGCATCGGTGGGTGATAGAAAATATTTGGTTTCCGAACGCCCACTTGTGTCCGTGAAGACCCCGAGTACTTGATACATTCCTTGATTTTTGCGCTATCCACATCCGGGAGGTATATGGGACCCCGAGCGAGCTTGATTCAGTCTTATTTCTTGGGGCCACAAACTAGTTTGAGGTTTTATTTACGATCATGTACTTATGCCATGCTACTTTACGTATTTAAATTGTGCGAGAGCACACTGCATCTGTTAGGATCATGGCACGATTCCGCGATGTCGACAAGCCCAGCCACACTTTCGGGTTCCCGATCGTTCACAACGTCCCCATAACCTTGAGGCCGTCTGAGCTTGCTTACTCCGCTGGATTCTACTTAAGGGTGGCCCCAAATATTTCTGAATCCTGTGATTATTCAGTCGTGAAAGCCTCATTGGGTTTTGATTTGGTTTTTCCGAGGTTGATCGAGCGTGTGTTGCTATTGGTGCACCCCGGCCGGGTAAAACTTTCTGAAAGCCGTGTCCGCGGATATGGACGACTTGGAGCACAGTATCTCGATCATAGACAAGCATATCTAAAGTTTACTGCTATAAATTTGACTTATAATGACTAGTAAACAGCTTCACTATAATGGAATGGCTAAATAATACTGCCCACAATTGCTTGTTGGTTGTCGCTTGCGACAATTGTACCTGACTAGTAAATCTTGCAACTACAACGGAATGGCTGAATAAAAGTACCAACAACTGCTGGGTTTTTGGGTTATCTCATGATAATTGTATCTGATTAGTAAGTGCTGCAACTATAACGGAATGGTTAACTAAAACGACCCACTGCTTATTTTATCAGGATGATTATTTAAACCTGACTAGTAAATGCTGCAACGATAACTGAATAAATAAAACTGCCAACGGTGTGAGTTCCTCGGTTGACTTCCTCGTTTGGTCTCAAGGGGGGGAAGACCAGGATGGGTTTGTTTGGTGTTAGCTTCAGGTTGGATCCGGATAGGTCACTCTCACCCCTCTCTGATCACCGCCAGTTGTATCGAGTCTCTATAGGTTGTTTAGTGCATGCCTGCGCTTGATCCACCATACCTGTGTAGGCGAGGACCGAATTCTAGTCTCGTCGTAATCCTTGGCCTCGATCGACGCTCCTTCTTTTCCTTTGCCCTTTGTCGGCACCCCTTTGTTTAAGCAGGTTTTGAGATCGGCCGTTAGCGGTTACCCTTCCGCTTGGCTCAAGGGTTATGGATGCCATTGGTTATCCTTCAGGGCTCTTAGCCCCATTTGCATCTTGTCCGTAGCCGGACGCTCTATCATTTTCAAGGTGATTTGGATCTTTGTACTGTATATCCGTATTCTTGACTCATTGAGTCATTGTTATATTTCGCTCGTGGGTCCCATCGAGGACTGTTGTGTAATGTTATTACTTGCTTTCCACCCGCACGAAAGTGCTGGTGAGCACCTTTGAATCGTTTCTGCGGGTTTGGTGAATTTTGCCCAAATTTGCATAGGTCCGATTCGAGGGTGTTCTGAGTGGTATCGAGCTCGGCGGTTGCGATACCCCAAGTCCAAATCTGTAGGATAACCTAGCTAACGGCCGAAGTAGAGTGTCAAAACTATTTTTGAAAAACGGTTGGATAGTTCTGGTTAGGTCTGATTTTACTCCTTACCTCTGCTGATCCCCTCTTATCTCGACGTGTTTTGAATCTGCTCTCTTATCTTTTCTTCGAGTCCAGGATTTCTCGTGGTTGGGTTTTCTGTCGTACCTTCAGGGTTTCGCTTCCTCTTCCGATAACGGTGTTCTGCCATCCGGTGTTCCAGCTGCCTGATGAATCCGTCCACGGTGTTACCATTCCTTGTTCTTTGTTTGTGCCTTCCGGAGTTTTCCGACGACCTCATCTATGCGGATCCGATGGTCGCATCACTCCGTTGTTCCGAACCTCGCTTGTCGAGATCTTCAGTCTGACTCCGAGAGTTGGTTGCATAATCCGCCTATTCGTGTGCAGAGTAATAGTTTGGGTGCGGGATGGAGTAGCTACCATACCACTACTCTTATCATTCGCTCTTGTACACCGAATTAGTGGATCCAGCGATTTTACTCCGTTCACGGAAGTTAGGGGTGGCTTTATTTGTTGATACCTCTACCTTCGACCTTTTGTTACCGGAGAGTTCCCTCGACGATCACGGACAACGACCTCTTGTTAGTGGTGTCGCGAGGATCTACACGAAGCGCGAAGGATCAGACGCCGACCCTCCTTCCGGTACCATGAGGCGGATCTCGAGGGCGAGATCCCTTGTTAGTGGTGTCGAGTTGTGGCATCCCGCAAAACCACTACTAGAAAATCGCGTCGAATTTGTGCATTGCAACGTCATCATCATGCATTGTTTGCCAAAACTATTTTCATAACACCCGTTTTGTTTCTAAAACGCCCCATCTTATTCAAACACTGAAAACCCGGGTCCCCGGAATATTTTGTTTTGCCCGAAATCGGTTTGCAAAAGCCTTGTTTGTGATAAATAAAAATTATAATTATTTTTAGCGGGGCAGTCGAACGGGCCGATTTACCCGAACGACCGCCCCAGAAATTTAATCGGTCCATTCAGACCTGCCACCTAAATCCTACATCCACCTAAAAATCTACCCAAACCATCCCTCCACCTCACTCCCTCCAGTAGACATGCGCCACGTCACTCACTCCCCTCCTCCTAGCCTATCAAACGGTGACACTTGTCCCCAACCCTCCTCTCTCTCACCCACACTCCACCTTGCCCACACCCCCACCCTGTCCACACGCCACACACGCACAGAACACGCACGCCACACACAGGCCACCACCCACCAACCGCGCTGCCAGCCCTCCCCTGCCCTGTGGGACCCGCCTGCCCCTGGCCCACCGGTCCCACCTGCCCAGCCCTGTGCTTCTTCCTCCTCCCCCCTCCCTCTCTCCCGTTGCCCGCGCCCTCACCATCGCTCGCCCGCGCCGCTCTCCCTCCTCCTCCCTAGCGCCTCCTCCTCCTCTCGGCGGCGTCCCCGCTCAGCGCCCCACCACCTGGCCTCGCCTCCGCCTCCCACCGGCTGCTCCCATGAGCTCCTCCTCCGTCCCCATCTGCCCGCCGCTCCCCAGACGCCCCGCCGCCCGCGTCCGGCGCTCCGCCTCTGCCCGGAGCCATAACGCCGCCTCGCGACCCTCGCCCAGCCGCCCCGCCGCCACCAGCCTCCCCGGCTCCGCCGCAGCACGACCTCCTCCCCACCTCGCCTGCCTTGCCCCTCCCGCCCGCGCCAAGCTCGCCGCCTCGCCCTCCGGCCCCGGCTCACCGACCTCGCGGCCGCCCTACTCGCTCCTTCTCCCCAGTCGCCGAGCCCGCCGCCCGGAGCGGCCGTTTCCGGTGTTCATGCCAGCGCTCGCCGCAGTCCTCGCTGCCTCACGCCTCCACCCCGCACGCCATCTCCGCCCCGTCACGCCGAGCACCGCGCCGCCTGCGCTGCGCTGGCGCCGCCGCCCGCCGTCGTCGGCTCGCCACCAGCTCCTCCGTCTCCGCGACCCACCTCAACCGCCGCCTCCTCCCCTTCAGCGCCGCCCTCGCTGCTCGCCCGCCTCGGCCCGGGCAGCGCCGCCGCAGCGTGCTCCTCGCCCGCACCCGCTCGCCCGCCCGCCTGCCGTCGCCCGGCCCCTCCGCCACAGTGAGCCTCGACGCCCCAAGACCGGCTGCCGAGGGCCCGGGTTCCGGCGCCCGGGCCCAGCACCTCCTCGCCAGAGAACCTGCCGAGGCCGCTCTCCGGTGTCGCCAAGATCTCCCTAGTGCGGATCGGCCAAGTCTCGCCAGACCGTCGCCGGACTCGGCCGCCAAGTTCTTCCACGAGGACCCGATAACCGAGACCGACCCGTGGCGAGCGCAGACTCCCAAGAACCATCGGCCGCGCCCGAGCTCGACACCGACAACCGAAGGAACCCCGAGTACTTCGCGGAAACTAGGGACGATGACGCCAGACGACAAGATCCACCCCAGGCGGCGACCCACGACACCAAGAGATACCGCAACATTACCAAGAACCGGACCCCGATGACCATGATCCCCACGGCGGGACAACGAGGACTTCGAAGTGGAACCGACAAGATCTTCTCCTCGGACACCGGGAACTTCCCCCTGAACGCCAAGTTCGCCGACACGGATACACCGAGCGATGCCTTGAGGACGCCAAGATCTTCACCCCGGACACCGAGTCCACCGAGACCCCGAATGCGACAAGTGCTTCGACCCGGACGCGACGAGCACTTCGCCGTGGAACGCCAGTTCTCCCTCCCGGATGCGCAAGATCTACCCCGTACCGAGAACGAGAAAACGATCCCGCCGAGACAGATCCGTCGAACCCTGGACCCCGACCCCGAACCCCGGATCCCCAAGACCGTCGAGACCCCTCAATGTGTGACCCTTATCCGAACCCCTATTTTATAAATGTCAAACATAAAACTTGATGCATATTAAATTGTCATTCATCTTGCACGCATATCTCTGGTTTGGGGGCCTTATGCCGATTCACCTAATAATTAAATATGGGGCCCATATGCGGGCAAATCTAGCCTTATATCGGCCTCATTTAAATTGTGTAGCGAACCCGGTGCTATCTTCTACCATGTTAAACAACATTTAATTGCGGGGTTTCTAAATAACATGAACCACCTAACTAATTGTCGGGACCCCGGTTCCGCTTAATATGACCTAATTGCATCGCACCTTGCCATGCCATACAACATACATTCATCATGCCGATCTTCTGTCGTTGTATTAAATATTGCATCCGGTGTTTCTTCTAGTGTTTTGCTTCTTCGCGGATAAGGCCGTTGAGTTGATGTGAGCTTCGTCCCGATCTTCGGTTGAACCTTCGACAATGTTTTCAGGCGAGCATCTCCCTCTTTCTACCTATCTTACTTTTATAGTCTTTACTCCCTCCTGTTGATCTATTGCTATCTGTGTTGCGATGCTCTAGTTTTCGTACCCGTGATATCCCTTGCAGCCGTATATTGCCTTGGACACACCCTATTCCCTGTTGTTTGATAGATAGTTGGACTTGCGTGTCGTAGTCGCTTGCTCAAGTGCTGTTGTGTTCGTCCAGTGCCACAGTTGCTGATGTTTTGCCGCATGTTGATGTTGGAGATGGTTCTAGTTTTACTTATTGTTCACTTTAATTTCTGTTTAACAACTAAAATTGAAATAAGCAGAGGCATCGGTGGGTGATAGAAAATATTTGGTTTCCGAACGCCCACTTGTGTCCCGTAAGACCCCGAGTACTTGATACCTATTCCTTGATTTTTGCGCGCTATCCACATCCGGGAGGTATATGGGACCCCCCTGAGCCAGAGCTTGATTCAGTCTTATTTCTTGGGGCCACAAACTAGTTTGAGGTTTTATTTACGATCATGTACTTATGCCATGCTACTTTCTGTATTTAAATTGTGCGAGGAGCACCTTTGTCTTGTTAGGATCATGGCACGATTCCATGATGTCGACAAGCCCAGCCACACTTCGGGTTCCCGATCGTTCACAGCCGTCCCCATAACCTTGAGGCCGTCTCGAGCTTGCTCCGTTCGGATTCTACTTAAGGGTGGCCCCTGAAATATTTCTGAATCCTGTGATTGTTCGTGAAAGCCTCGTTGGGTTTTGATTTGGTTTTTCCGAGCTTGATCGAGCGTGTGTTGCTATTGGTGCACCGGCGGGTAAAACTTTCTCAAAGCCGTGTCGCGGATATGGACGACTTGGAGCACAGTATCTCGATCATAGACAAGCATAACTAAAGTTTACTGCTATAAATTTGACTTATAATGACTAGTAAACAGCTTCACTATAATGGAATGGCTAAATAATACTGCCCACAATTGCTTGTTGGTTGTCGCTTGCGACAATTGTACCTGACTAGTAAATCTTGCAACTACAACGGAATGGCTGAATAAAAGTACCAACAACTGCTGGGTTTTTGGGTTATCTCATGATAATTGTATCTGATTAGTAAGTGCTGCAACTATAACGGAATGGTTAACTAAAATGACCCACTGCTTATTTTATCAGGATGGTTATTTAAACCTGACTAGTAAATGCTGCAACGATAACTGAATAAATAAACGCCAAGCGGTGAGTTCCTCGGTTGACTTCCTCGTTTGGTCTCGAGGGGGGGAAGACCAGGATGGGTTTGTTTGGTGTTAGCTTCAGGTTGGATCCGGATAGGTCACTCTCACCCCTCTCTGATCACCGCCAGTTGTATCGAGTCTCTATAGGTTGTTTAGTGCATGCTGCCGCCGCTTGATCCACCATACCTGGTGGCGAGGACCGGAATTCTAGTCTCGCTGCATCGGCCTCAAGATCGACTCCTTCTTTTTCCTTTGCCCTTTGTCGGCACCCTTTTGTTTAAGCAGGTTTTGAGATCGACGCGTTAGCGTGGTTACCCTTCCGGCTTGGCACAGGCGGTTATGGACGCCATTGGTTATTCTTCAGGGCTCTTAGCCCCATTTGCATCTTGTCCGTAGCCGGACGCTCTATCATTTTCAAGGTGATTTGGATCTTTGTACTGTATATCCGTATTCTTGACTCATTGAGTCGCTGTTATATATTTCTGTTCTGTGGGTCCCATCGAGGACTGTTGTGTAATGTTATTACTTCGTTTTCCACCCGCACGAAAGTGCCTGGTGGGCACCTTTGAATCGTTTCTATGCGGGTTTGGTGAATTTTGCCCAAATTTGCATAGGTCCGATTCTGAGGGTGTTACACCTTCTATCATAGATCCGAGGGCAAAATCTTCGTTGCCAAGAATGGATCCTTTCTAGAGAAGGATTTTCTCTCGAAAGAAGTGACTGGAAGGAAAGTAGAACTCGACGAGGTTGTTGAACCTTCTCTCGAACTTGCGAGTAGTGCCAGCACCGTAAGTGGTTCCTGTGGCGCCTACATCAATAAGAGAGGAAGCTAATGATGTTGATCATGAAACTTCGGTTGAAGTTACTACGGAACCTCGCAGGTCAACAAGAACTCGTACCACTCCTGATTGGTATGATCCTGTTATGAGTGTCATGTTGGTGGACAACACCGATGACCCCGACATATGAGGAAGCGATGATGAGCCCAGATTCCAATAAATGGCAAGAAGCCATGAAATCCGAGATTGGATCCATGTACGAAAACCAAGTATGGACTTTGGTGGACTTACCGGATGGCCGGAAGGCTGTCGAGAACAAATGGACTTTCAAGAAGAAAACAGATATTGATGGTAATATTACTGTCTATAAAGCTCGACTTGTCGCAAAAGGGTTTCGACAAATTCAAGGAGTTTACTACGATGAGACTTTTTCACCAGTAGCGAAGCTAAAATCTGTGAGGATTATGTTAGCAATCGCTGCATATTATGATTATGAGATATGGCAGATGGATGTCAAAACGGCATTCCTTAATGGAGACATTGATGAAGAGTTGTATATGATGCAACCCAAAGGTTTTGTCGATCCTAAAGATGCTAACAAGGTATACAAACTTCAACGGTCCATATATGGATTGAAGAAAGCATCCCGAAGTTGGAATCAACGTTTTGATAAAGGTAATCAAAAGCTTTGGTTTTATACAAACTTATGGAGAAACTTGTATTTACAAGAAAGTGAGTGGGAGCTCTGTAGAATTCTTAATACTATATGTAGATGACATATTGTTGATTTGGAATGATGTAGACTGTCACATCCCAAAAAAATTCCAAATTTTGAAATGTGAAAATAAATAGACAAATTAAACAATTGTTGAAATTTAGGGTGAGAAGAAACTTTTTGATTCCAATTGGAAACATCAAAACCTATTTTGATTAAATAAAATCCTAAAGGGATTTAAAAATATAAACAAATAATAAATAAAGTTATAATAGTTGGAATCACCATTTTTGGATCTTTAAATAAAAAGATATGGTTTTTATAAGCAAAGGTAGAAATATAAATAAGGACTATTTTAAAGAGTCAAATTTAATCTTGGCCAAACAAATGAAATAAAATATTTCTATTTTGATAAAATAGAGTAAAGGACTATTTAAATAAAATAATAAGGATTTATTAATATCCAATTTTATTTAAGTAAAGGCTTTTTCCATTTTAAATAAACATTAAAAACTTATTAAAGTGTTTTAAATAAAAATTCAAAGTGTTTTATATTTTCAATTAAAACCTACTAAAAAGGTTTTGGTAAAATTTAGAAAGTCAAATAGAGTTTTATACATATTTGAATCCTATTTGAAATAAAAACTAAAGTCTATTTATTTATTTCTAATAAATAATAAACCCTAAAAATAATTGTTCTATTTTTGACTTTGGAATATGTTGTTAAACAGAATTAAACTATACCTAAAGTTTGGTGGAAGTTTGAATTCATTTGGCGTTTGAATTGTTTGAATGAAAAAGCAAAACAGAAATTCAAAACAGAAAAAAAAAGAAAAAGGTTTGTATAAAAAAAGAGAAAACAAAGCAGCCCAGCCAGAAGGCCCAGTCCAGCCCACTTGTATCCCACCTGCTCACGCCACTCGCGAAACGTTTTTCACCCAGGAATTAACCCGCAGAGTCGCTGAACGCTCGGCCCCACCTTTCTCTCTCTCTCTCTCGTAGACAGCCAGACCCCCACCTGCCAGGTCTTCGTTGTCACCCGCGACGACCGTTCCCCCTCGCTCATCGCCGTTTCTGCCGCGTTTCAATCCGTGTAAATTCGAGTGAATGCTCGAGTAATTGTCGGCAGCAATGACGCGCCCTTATACGCCTCGCCCTCCTCTCTCTTTTCCCCGGTCGCCACTTCCCCTCTGCCTCCAGGCTGCGAGAATCGCTTGCTCGAACCCCTCTGCCCCGACAAACTTCTCCGGCCAATTTCGGCACCGTCCAACCGCCCCTCACCTCCCACTGCACGCGATCTTGCTTCCCCTCTTCTTGCGCATCTCCCTACACCAACCCCACACCCGCGCGAGCACCGTAGCCTCGGCAACCTCGACAGCCGAGCGCCACCGTCGTCTGCCATTTCTCCGGCGAGTTCCCCCGGTGAGTACAGACCGCCCCGAACCCTCCCGATGATGCTCCTGTAATCCCCACACTCGCCCGCGTCTAACCATACCCTCATCATGCCTTCTGGTGACCTGCAGCCTCGCCCCCGACGACGAACCGAAGCACCCGACGCCGCCACTGACTCCGACGAGCAATCGTCGCTGCTCCGATGTGCCCCTCGACAAGCTGACCACGCCTTGAGCTTCACCGCAATCGTGCGAGCACGGTGAGCATCCTCACTCCCTCCCTCGCTTCCTGAATCATCGCCAACGCCACCGCCCGAGCGTGTGCTGCCGTCCGCCGCCGCCAGCGCCGCCAGATCTTGGTCGAGCAGCTGTGGTCCGTTGGATCTCGATCCGTAGGCTAGGATAGAATCATTAAACGAAGGGGTACATGTGATATGTGCCGTGCGATTAATTGAGATCCTGCGGTCGGAACAGCTCAATCCAAAAGAAACGGTATCGTCCAGTAAGGAAGCGCCACGTGGCCAGACTCGGGATTTAAAATAGAAATTTGATCTATTATATTTGCAAATTTGCAAAATTCATAACTTTAATTCTACACGTCCAAATTTTGCAAATTTTATATCATTGGAATCAGCAGAACAAATAATTTGCAACCATGCACTTTTTTTAATGTTTTGCTTCTAGAAAATTGGTTGAAATTGCATAAAATTGTGTAGGCATAATTTGAATATAAAATTTGTTCTAGAAATATTTTAAAGATGAAATATTTGCTAATTGGTTTGTTTTGAACCTACTGACCATAGGAACCAACTTATGGATTTAAAAATATATTTTGTGAAGTTAAGGAATAAATATTTGAATTAGCACATTTCTAGTCAAATAAAAATATTGTTTATGGTTTAGAAATGATTTTTGAGTAAAGCCTTTGGGAAATGATGTGATTCAAACCTTCTGGCCCTAAACACCAAGTTTTGTGATTTAAGAACATATTTGATGAACCATATAAAGTTATTACTTTGCTAAAAGATATTTTCAACAACATAAAATATCACCTTAGCATAATATTTGGTTTATGAGATGAAACCTTTTACAAATGGTTTTACCACTTTAGTAAATGACCACTTTGAGCTTTAAAATGTTTAGAGCCTAATAGAAACCACTTTTCTAAATAAAACCATCTTTTGCATGCTTGCATGCATTGCCTTGTTTCTATTATTTTATGTGTGATAAATTGTTTGAATGCTAGTTGAATATGTGTTTGCTTGATTGAATTGTAGTAAAGTTAGAAGAGTGTGATATTTGCAAGATCAAGAAGTGAACCAATATTCTCTACTAAAAAGGCAAGTGACACTATCATCCAAGTCCTACTATTTTCATTACACTTAGTGGATTTTTGTAACATGCATGATAGGACTACTATATTTTATGCTATGCTAACTCCTATTAGGATATCCTTTTATCTCCCTTAGTGAAAATATTGTAGTTGTAGTATGCTTAGCCCTGCTATATATTTGGGATGGGATACATGATATGATTATATGAAGTGTTGGAAAGATATATGTTTTATATAATAAAACAAGTACTCAATGAACCACCTGGGTGGAAAAGGATACTCAATATTTAGACAAGGTGGCAACAAAGGGAACCATGTTTATATGGCTATTTTTTTGTATGTGCACTAGACGAAAACCACCCAGGGACTTAGAGATTGAACATGTTTCTCGTACAGTGGCTTCCGTGTACAGCCACATGCTAAACGGGCTCTGGCTTAGTCAACTACATAGTGGAAGACCCATGCATTGGCATCTTCAGGTTAACTAGAATTGTGTATGGGAAATATATCCCTACATTGGTGCCTGGTAGACAAGCTAGCATTGTGTATTGGGAGGACTCCTATGGAAAGACTTTGTCACATTCTCGATCTGCCAGTACTCCATTTTTGGTGAGTACTTATCCAGTGGCCACTGGTGGCATCAAGACGAGATTGTGTCATGTGGGTAAAGTGTACAACTTCTATAGAAGATCAAATTCTAAGTACTTAGTCGTGTCCCCGGTTACGGACAACTCTGAGCAACTAAGGCCTGAAGCTATGGAAGATCTCGACATTCCAATTTCTCAAAGTAAAACTTGATGGTGACAACAAGGGATTAGAAGCACTTGGAGTTTTCCAAGGAGTTTAGAAAGATTTGACAAAAGATCAAAACTATTTTGAAAAGATAGGATAAAACTATATTGCTTTCTGCAAATGAGCCTAAACCCTCCTTAGCCAAATATGCATGTAAGGATAGGATCCACTTATTTCTACATAGTAGTGAAACTTGCCAATACAATTCAAATGTATTGACCCTTGTGGCTGCAACTTATTATGTTGCAGGTTTGTTTGATGTTAGTGAAGTTTGTTAAATAGGATTACAAGTCTACAACCAACATGATTGCCTGTGGCACTTTGAAGATGAAGGACTCCATGCTATATTGATATTCTGCTGCATTGTAATGTGATAGCCAAATGAGCTATGTAAGATATAATGAATTATTTTATTCCTGGTTATAAGTTGTATTATGACCTTTGTTTCTTGATATTACATCTTAACTGTGGATGCTAGTTATTGATCCAGGGACTAGCATTGTAAACACATGGATCTCTACCTTATTAAAGGTTGGGACTCTTACATAGACCTTCTTAATAGTGTCAAGGATTATTTGAATAATAGTTTTTCAATGAAAGATCTTGGCGAAGCAGCTTATATATTAGGCATAAAGATTTATAGAGATAGATCGAGGCGCCTAATATCATTGTCACAGAGTACATATTTGGACAAAGTTCTAAAGAGGTTTGGAATGGAAGATAGCAAGAAAGGGTTCTTGCCCATGTTGCCCAATACGACCTTGAGTAAAACTCAAAGTCTTGCAACGGCAGAAGATATAGAAAGGATGAGTAAGACTCCCTATGCCTCAGCCATAGGATCTCTTATGTATGCCATTCTATGTACTAGACCCGACATTGCATATGCTGTTAGTTTGACTAGCAGATATCAAAGTGGTCCAGGAGTAGATCATTGGACAGCGGTCAAAAACATCCTTGAGTACTTGAGAAGAACTAAGGATATGGTTCTTTCTTATGGAGGTGATGAACATCTCGTTGTTAATGGTTACACCGATGCTAGTTGGAACACCGATCCGGATGATTCTAAATCTCAATCTGGATACGTATTTACTTTGAATGGTGTAGCAGTTAGCTGGAGGAGTGCAAAGCAAAGCGTTGTGGCGAGATCTTCAACTGAATCAGAATACATAGCTTCTTCGGAGGCTCGGTGTGGTTCCAAGTGCACTGTACCCAATGTCTATCTACTGTGATAACATGGGAGCCATAGCCAATGCGCAAGAACCAAGGTCACACAAGGAGCTTAAGCACATCAAGCTACGTTTTAATGCTATTCGAGAGCACGTCCAAGATGGGGACATAAAGATTTGCAAAGTACACACAGATATGAATGTGGCGGATCCGTTGACTAAACCTCTCCCGAGGGAAAAACATGACCAGCACCAAACCGTCATGGGTGTTTGGTATATTACCATGTAATCTAGATTAGTTGACTCTACTGCAAGTGGGAGACTGTTGGAGATATGCCCTAGAGGCAATAATAAAAGTGGTTATTATTATATCTTTGTGTTTATGATAAATGTTTACATTCATGCTATAATAGTATTAAAAAGGAAACATTAATACTTGTGTCATTTGTAAACTAAATTAGAGTCCCTAGTAAAGCCTCTTTGAAATACTAGCTTGTTGTTTAATAGATGATCGTGGTTTCCCGATCATGAGCATTGAGATGTTGTTGACAACAAGATCATATCATTAGGAGAATGGTATGATGGACATACTCCTATAGATAAGTGTAGCATTAAGATCAAGTCATTTCAATAGTTCGTTTGCTATAAGCTTTCTGATACATAGTAACCTAATTCCTTCGACCATGAGATCATGCTAATCACCAGCATCGGAAGAATGCTTTGATGACATCAAACACCACACCGTAACTGGGTGGCTATAAAGGTGGCATTGAGTGTTCGGAAATATGGGTTGAGGCACATGGATCAAGAGTGGGATTTGTCCATCCATATTACGGATAGATATACTCTGGGCCCTCTTGGTGAAATGTCATCCAATTATCTTGCAAGCATGTGACTGGCTCACAAGGTATCACATATCACGGGAACGAGAAAAGAGTACTTATCGGTAACGAGGTTGAACTAGGTATGCAGAGATACCGACAATCAAAACCTCGGATAAGTAAACTATCGCGAGACAAAGGGAAATTGGTATCGTATGTAAGTGGTTCATTTGATCGCAAAGTAATCGTAGAAATATGTGGGAGCCATATGAATTTCCAGATTCCTCTATTGGTTATTGATCGGAGAAGTGTCTCGATCATGTCCGCATAATTCAAGAACCGTATGGAGAGACACTTAAGGATTCGATGTTATTTAGTAGATATGGAATGTTAGTAGGGATACTGAATTTTGTTCGGAGTCTCGGATGGGATCTGGGATATCACGAGGAGATCCGGAATGGTCCGGATAATAAGATTCATATAAGGAAAGTCCGATTCCGGAGTTCGGGAAAGATTCCGATGTTTTCATCGGAGAGGTTCTAGAAGGTTCTAGAAGGTTCACCGGTCCGGAAGGAGAATGGTCCATGAATGTGTCATGGGTAAGTGGAATGATTGGATCATATCCTAGGTCACTTGGTGTGGGAATTTGCAAGAGAGAATTAAAACTCTAAATTGAAAGTCAAACGGGAAGTTTGAAAAGTCAAACTAGAACAATGGTTTCCTAGTGGGAGAAGAAACGAGTCCTTCTCTCAATCCAACTTGGGTTTGGGTTTGGATTTAAACCCACCCCTCCCAAGGCTGCCCCCCTCTCATAAATAGAGGGGCAGGGCTGCCCCAACACCACAAGCCCTAGCCCCTCTCCACCCGAGCCGCCGCTGCGCCGCCGCCGACACCTTCTCCTCCTCCTGGTTTTCTAAACCCTAGATTTCTGGGAAACCCTAATCCACCATAACTCGCACCGCTTAGGCGAAGCCCTATGGGATATTCCCTCTACTTCCGACACCACGCCGTCGTGCTGGCGGAATCACAAGGGGAGAACTACAGCCTCCACTGCCTGCTGGAACAAGGGAGAGGAAGGTCTTCATCGAGTACCGAACGTGTGATCGACTGCGTAAGCGCTTCCGGAATGCAGCCGGAAGGATCGTCTATGCGATCTTGAGATTGGCAAGTGTACGACTACATCACCCACGATAATCTGCTCTCGTTAACCGCTTTGGAATCTTCAAGGGTGAGTGCTTCTATCGACTCGTTGCTACAATCTAGTAGATAGATCTTGGCTTGTTTGTGTCCATGCGGTAGAAAATTTTTGTTTTCCATGCTACGAATCCCTACACAAGCTCACACAACCTGTCACCTATAGAAGCAAAATACTCAAGATACAATCTACCAATCACAAATCTAATTGGACAAGTGGAGGAGGCACATACCAAGGAGCAATCCCTCCAAAAGTTAATAGCAAAGATGGGCTGAGCAAGGAGATCGAAAATCGCGAGCAAGAACAACATGAACTCGAGCTTGAGCAAGTTTTCAAGTGTTTTTCTAGAGAGAGAAATAAGATGGCTGGGAGGAGACACTTTGGAGGGGCCCAAGTGGGCCACACCCCACCCAGGCACCACCTGTAGGGAGTCCGCACCCACCAGGGGTGTGGGTGCCTGGGGTGGCCCCCTGGGTCACTCCAGGTGTCCCTCTGCCCCTCTGCCCCTTTTTCACAGAAATATATTTCTCCAACCTAGATGCTCTCAATATTTTCAATGCAATTCAAGCAATAGCTCTTAGCAACCTTCTTGGGGAAATAGACAGTATGCTCTTTGTCATTAATATTGAATGTTACTTTTCCTTAATTATAATTAATGACAGCACCTGCAGTATTAAGAAAAGGTCTCCCAAGAATAATAGTCATATTATCGTCTTCAGGCATTTCAAGCACAACAAAATCAGTCAAAACCAAGCAATTATGAGCTACTTGAACAGTAACATCCTCACATATACCAACATGAATAGTAGTTAACTTATCATCCATTTGCAAAGATATATCAGTTGGTATCAACTTTTCTAGCTGGAGTCTCTTGTAGAGAGAAAAAGGCATAACACTAACTCCAGCTCCCAGATCACATAAAGCAGTTCTAACATAATTATTCTTAATAGAGCAAGGAATAGTTGGTATACCTGGATCACCAAGTTTCTTTGGAACCTTACCATTGAAGGAGTAATTAGCAAGCAAAGTAGAAATCTCCTCATTAGGAATATTTTTTATTAGAGACAATAAGGAGGCAACTTAATAGCATCAGTCAAAGGAATTTGCAAAAATAAAGGCTTCATCCGCTCACAAAACTTGTTGTAGTGTTCTTCTTCCTTTGACTTTTGTTTCTTACCTGGAAAAGGCATAGGCTTCTGCACCCAAGGTTATCTCTCTTTACCATGTTTATTAGCAATAAAATCTTCCTTAGTGTACCTAGTGTTCTTAGTGTGCTTCTCAGGTTCTTCCTCAACTTCCTCCTTATCAGGAGCATCATTTTTGTCATTACCACTCTCATTTTAAGCATCAGAGACAGATATACTATTAGGATCTACAGCAGGTTCAAGTGGTTCGTCAACTACCTTATATTTCTTTTTTTTCTCTTACGAGGACTACCACTACTTTCACCTTATTGAGAATCCTGCTCAATTCTTTTAGGGTGTCCTTCAGGATATAAAGGATCTTGAGTAGCTATACCACTCCTAGTTCTAATTCCATAAGCATGTTTATCTCCTGAGGAATTAACTAGCATATCTTTTTGTACCTTAGCAAGTTGATCAAGTTGGGTTTGAACCATTTGAAAGTGTTTACAAAGCATTTTAATATCATTAGAAGTTATTTCCACAATATCTTTCAACTCATTGATAGCTCTAGAGTTTTCCAATAAATGATTCTAAACTTGTTTATTAAAATTACCTTGTTTAACAATAAATGTGTCAAGTTCCTCTAAGCATTGATCAGGAGGCTTACCATAGGGAATATCACCTTCATTAAAGTGGAGAGAGTGTACCTCAATAGTAGATGAGTGGGGAATTGGCTTAAATAATTCTTCTATAGGAGGTAGATTCTTCACATCTTCAGCTCTAATACCTTTCTCCTTTAGACACTTCTTAGCTTCCTTCATCACTTCATCATTTAATGCAAGAACTCCCCTCTTCTTTGGTGTTGGTGTTGGATCTGGTTCAGGTACAACTGGTTCAGGAGTAATAGGCTCAGGTGTATTTAGCTTAGTTGAAGTCCAATCATCACAATTCTTGCTTATCTTAGCCATTAATTCTTCAGCATGTGTAGGAGTTCTTTTCCTGAAAACACAATCAGCAAAGCTATCTAGGTATGTCCTAGAATCATCAGTTAGTCTGTTATAATAAATATCAAGAAGCTCATTCTTAGGCAATGGACATCCATGATGTGCATGAATCAAGGCACAAAACCTTGTCCATGACTCAGGCAATTTCTCTTCTTATCCCTGTTTAAAATCAAAAAGTCTCTACAAAGCAGCATGTCTAGCACTGGGAGGAAAATATTTATGGAAGAAAGAAGCAATCAAGCAATCAGGGCTATCAATGTAACCAAAACGTAATCTATTAAACCAAGCCCTAGCTTCTCCTTTTAGTGAAAAAGGAAAGATCTTAGTAACAAAGTACTTTCGCATCTTAAAATAATCAAAGAATAAAGCACTCATAGTAGAAAGCTCATTCATATGAGCCACAACACTCTCATTTTTAGTCCCACAAAAAGGTTCTTTCTCAACAATATCTAAATAAGACAAATCAAGAGAGAAATCATAATCTTTATCTTTAATATCTATGAGAGAGGTGGCAAACTTAGGATCAGAGGACAATTTAGGCATAATGGTGCGTCTAGCAAGGAGACTCTTAATAGCACTAGTACCATGTGTGTTTCGGCACTCTTCAACAAATTCATCAGTGAACTCAATGTAACCATCATTAATATCATAACTCTCACTAGACTCAGGTGAGCTAACAGGTGTAACAGTGTCTTCACTAGGAGTTTTGGTATTTCCTAGACTATCCATAGTAGCATCTAGAAAAATACCTAATGAACCACTCGCATCAAGCACAGTAGAAGTAACATCATGAGCATCAGAAGCAGTTTCAGATTCAGCAGTAGTAGTAGTGTGTGTAGCATGAGTATGTGGCGGTGGTGTGACAAGCTTACTTATAATAGACGGTGAATCAAGAGCAACAAAGGTGTTTAGGATTGTACCTCTTCTTGTAGTGGATGGTAAAATAGGGAACTTTCCATCACGAGACTTAACCATGATGAACGGAGTAGCAGTGAACAATAATAGATCCAAGTGAACTTACAAATAAAGTTATGCTCCCCGGCAACGGCGCCAGAAAATAGTCTTGATAACCCACAAGTATAGAGGATCGCAATAGTATTCGCGGGTAGTATTACCCAATTTATTCATTCGACACAAGGGGAGCCAAAGAATACTTGCAAGCCTTAACAACTGAGTTGTCAATTCAGCTGCACCTGGAAATAGTTATTGATCATAGAAGTTTATCAGTAGCAATAGCAAAGCAACAACAACAGTAAAACAGGAGTAATAGTAACAGTAGCAGCAACGGTAGTATATGAGCGCGGTAGACATAGAGATGGATGGACGGGCGTTGCATGGACGAGTCTAAACATGTAACTTCAAGATCTAGGGCATTGCAGATAAATAAGAACAAGCATTTAAGTACTAAACAATCATAGGCATGTGCTCCATATATAGTCATGCGTGCTCGCAATGAGAACTTGCACAACATCTTCTGTCCAGCCAGCCCGTGGCAGCGGGGCCTCTAGGGAACTACTGGCAATTAAGGTGCTCCTTTTAATAGAGCACCAGAGCAAAGCATTAACACTACGTGAACACATGTGATCCTCACACCATAGCCATCCCCTCCGGTTGTCCCAATTTCTGTCACTTTGGGGCCTTTGGATCCGGATAATGATATGTGTACACAACTTGCAGATAAGATCAAAAACAATACTATCATAATGATTCAATAATAAGTTCGGATCTGAGATCATGCACTTGTGCCCTAGTGACAAGCATTAAGCACAACAAGTTGCAAAAAAGTCAAATAGCACTAATAGAGATACTAGGCACTATGCCATAACAATCTTATTCGATTACATGATAGAACTCATCCAATCCCTACCATCCCCATATCCTACAGCGGGGGATTACTCACTCATGGATGAGGGAAACATTGATGGTTGATGGAGAGGTGGTGATGAAGATGGAGATGATCCTCTCTAAATTCCCCGTCCCGGCAGGGTGCCAGAACGGAGTTTCTAGATCCGAATCTTGGTTTCTGATGGTGGCGGCGGAGCGGAACTCTCTCTGGAAAAACGACAAACCCCCCTCGGTTTTTAAGTCAAGGGGTGACTTATAGGCAAAGAGGGATCCCGAGGGGGTGCCTGGGGTGGCCGCACTCCCCTAGGCGCAGGGCTGGGCCCACTCGCGCCTGGCAAGGGTGTGAGCCCCCCAGGCCTCCACTTTGTCTCGTTTTATGGCTTTGTGTGTCTTCTGGTGAAATAGGATTTTTGGCCTATTTTCCGGGATTTTTCCTGATAGTTGATTTTCTGCACAAAACTAGACACCAAGGTAATTCTGCTGAAAACAGCGTCAATCCGTGTTAGTTGTATCCAAATCACACAAGTTTAGAGGAGAAACAATAGCAAAAATGTTTGCGAAAGTAGATACATTTTGGACGTATCACATGACAGTAGGCCCACTCCTTTTCTTAGCTCTGTAAGTCCTCAGGTTTTGTTCTTGGTGGGAAGGATGCTTATCACCGACCATGGGAAGAGGAACAGAAGATTTTCTGGATCTACATGATGAAGATTGATAAGATGCAGAGAACTGAGACTAGCACTCAGAATTTAAGGAAGGAAAAGTGGAAGCCCTTTCACTTCACAGAACAAGGACGTTGTGCCATTAGATAAGATTCGAAGAGCGGGCGAGTCCTTATCGGTGCTATTGTCCAAGGAAACAACCACATTATGAGACCTAAAAAAGTGATCAGAGTTCACACTCGATGTGATCCTTTAGTTGTCAGCATGGGCAGGAATATCATTATGATCACCACCTCCAATTTCGCCGGTCGGAATAGTTTCGCATAATAAATTGGACCTCTCGGGGGAAAAGTTACCAATGGGAGCACCCCAAACAGTTTAGATTCAGGTCCTCATAGCTAGATGGGGAAGACCTCGTTTTCTCTTAGAGATCTACTCAGGCCAGGAACAGAATTTAGTTACTTACTAATGTCATCACTTATGTTGTCCTAAACCATACCTTAACCCCACTATGACCTACTTGCGTCATGATGGGTTTATAGGCAGTGTTTCATCCGGGGAAGGTGGCACGAGGAGTACCTAAGCGACCTCACATTTTGGTACTCCATGTCATAAAGAGATCTCTCTTGCTTCAGACCTCTTAAGGTCATTAAAGGTATTTTACTCCCATGTAGGAGACGTATTTTCCCCTCTGTTATTAACAACTTTTCATGACCTTGTTGCAAGCCCATTATCCCAGGACATCTGAGACGAAATAAGTCACCAGACCTTCTTTCAAGATGAGGATGCTTGAAGGTCTGCCTCTTTAGGTTGTTGGTATACACCAGAGACCTTTTTCCCTAAGGTATCTAACATTCACCAGACCTCGTTCATCCGGATTAATGGAGTCATCGTAGGTTGAGCAAGAGCTAGGATAACTTTGACGAAATAAGGTCGTCTATTAAAGGTACTCATCGGGGGCTTGTTAGTGATGGGTGGATTTAGGGGGAATATTGGGAAAATTTGTCGACAAGTTTTAGTCACTCAGAAATATATATTTTCTATGTTCTAGTGTTTGGATAGATTTTGTCTTTTGTCTAATAGGTTTGTTATTTTAAACTCAAACAAATTTTCAAATGGTTTTAAATCATTTTATAGATGTTAGCTACTAAATTATACCTCTCAAACTTAACAACCTGGAGGCCCACATCCTGAATCTCTCAACCGACATGAACTATCGGGCTGTAAGACAGCTCTCTGGAGGATCAAGAAAACCGGACGTATATCCAAGTGATATCGAAGATCAACTTAACGTGCAAGGAAAAATATAGAATTGTCGTGACTAAGGAAGACTTACATCACCTAAAGAGGACATGCCATATACACCCAAGACATAGCCATTAGCCTTAGTCATGAACCCTATATTCATATTCTCTTTGGGTACTGTTATAAAACCCATCGAGATCCCTCTTATGAACACCTTGTACAATCTCTCGATCACCTTATGAATAAGGTATGAAGAAATGCTCCCCATTACACCAATATATTTCTCTTCGGTATCTAAACCCGCTGACCCGAGAAAATTGCCAAACAAATACTCTCTTTCCATCTTCGAAAGTGAAACTTTTGTGGGATCATGAAAACTATCATTTGTCACTTATTATCACTTAAACTCTCATCCTCGTCAATGCATAGATGGGATATCATACCGTGCAACAGAGGAGAGAAAAGATTGATGATCTCGAGTATGGAAATGAGGAGATAAAGAATGAGACTGAGAAGCTAAATACTGGAATAAGAGAATGTATCTTTGAGCTATGTGATCAATGTGAAATGATTATTTCCTTGGATGTTCGAATAGATAATTTGATGTGTTGGATTACCACATTGATGCAACAGATACCAACAACAATGAGCACTCGCTCGAGGAAGCGTAAGATTCAAGAACAATTAGATTTATGACCACCATCTAGTTTTTAGTTAGGACATCAATATCGCATTAGCTATTGATCATATCAATCCTTCTGATATGGCAATATTATTTGATTAAGATCTGATATTTTGAAACTTTAAACTTTCAGGAAATTTTCATAAGATTTTATAAAAGGTTTTTTAAACTTTGAAGTGACGCGGTTTTCTACACGTCGTTGTTTACCTCTTGATTTTTAGTATTTTATAGAAAAATCTGAGAACCTAGGAATGGTGCGTACTCTGGTCCTCAATAGGGGGGAATATTGGTAAAATTTGTTGAAAAGTTTTAGTCACTCAGAAATATATGTTTTCTATGTTCTAGTGTTTGGATAGATTTTTTTCTTTTGTCTAATAGGTTTGTTATTTTAAACTCAAACAAATTTTCAAATGGTTTAAAATGATTCTGTAGATGTTAGCTACTAAATTATATTTCTGGAACTTAAATATAGAATTATTTTGCGTATGTGTTGATTGATTATGATTGTCTGTTGCTTGATTATGTTGTGTATGGGTAAGAAATGTTTCACTTAGTCTTCTCGATCTATACTCATCATCTATGCCAGTTCCTTACTCAATCGAGGTGTCTACAAGAACCGGAGGTCCAAGAGAGGCCTCACCTCGTTGTTGGACCCCCAATTCTTCCGCCTCGGCCGCCACCTGGGCTTTTGTTTGCTGGACCCGCACCTCTTGAGCCACGGCCTCCACCTATAGCTCGTTGTTCTAAAACAAAACAAAAAAAAACTGTAGCTCGTCACCAGGTCAATGTCGTTGCCAGGTCACTAACAAAATGTGGTTGTCAATCTCGATCTCACACGCCCTCACGAAATATCTGCTCACTATCAGATCAACATCGCTAGAACATAATGGTTCTGGCGGTGCATATATAAAATTTGCAGTATTTTTTTTATCTCATTTATATAGCGGATAAAAAGGGAAGTGCAAACGAAGAAGAACGTGCCAAACAATCGTCCTGAAAACGCCATGAAGCTCGACGATCGATCAAACATTGGAAAAGGCCGTGGTGAAAATAAAGTGTAAACTGAGACTACCAATCAGGTTCAGACGAAGCCGCAGTGCGTGCGATCGAGGTTCAGAGAAAATTAATGTTCAGGCCGGGTTTAGCCCAACGACGATCGAGTACTAATTAACTACGGCAAGCTGATAGCTAGCTCCGTTAATTACTACGTACTGCATGCCCAAAGAACCAGATCGTGTACATCAATCACGCATGCATTGATCATCATCAGATACCGGAGTCATACTCCGCGGGCACGCCGGTGGCGCTTGCCGTTCCTGCGCGACCTCGCATGGCCAGAGGGGAGGTACATGGCCGCCTCCGCGCCCACCCTGCACTCCGGCAACGGCGCCGGGTAGCGCGCGCGGTCGTAGCAGTACCCGTACGTCATGTGCCTCGCCCGGACCTTCTCCAACGCCGCCCGCTGCGCCGGCGACACTATCATCTCATTCTCGCGGGGGCGGGCGGTTTGGTCCGCCGGCGGGAGCATGAGGTCGGTGAAGTGGGCGACGAAGGGCGCGTAGGTGTAGTCCGCCTTGTACCGGCCGCCGGAGGTGGCCCAGCTGGAGCCGTCCCAGATGGTGGCGTACACCGACATGGGCTTGGACGGGAACTGCGCCCCCATCCGCACCACCTCCCTGATCGGCGTCTCGTCGATGTAGAACCTGATGCGCGCAGAGATCCATCGATCAATGCAATGCTCCACACGAACACGATTCAAGATAAGCAGAGGAGGGGAAGGAATTGTTTCATACGTACACGATGGTGTCGTTTGTCCAGAGGATGGCGTAGCGGTGGAAGTCCAGCGTGGGGTCGAACCAGAGGCGGCCGTACCTCTCCTCCCGGCCGGTCGCCGTGCTGCCGTCGCCGTAGACGTTGGTCTGCACCCTCCATCCCTGCTTCCCCTTGACGTTCCCCAGGAACTCGAAGTCCAGCTCGTCGTGCCTCTTCTCGTACACGTCGCCGTTCGACATCTACATAGTACACATACCACCAGTTATCGTGTCACCGATGTGCCTGCAATCAATATATATATATGTAGCGCAGACTGAAGAGATAGATATATAGTTACGTACGTAGAAGGCGACGACGACGCCGGCGGTGTAGTCGGCGGCGGGCAGCTTGATGCTGGCGCTGAACAGGCCGTGGAGGTACGCGCGCTGCGACGCGAACCCTGAACCCGTTCTCTCGTCGAGGGAGATGTCAACCCGCTTCCCGTCGCCGTCCAGCCGGAGGTTGGAATCCCCGAACAGCTGCGTGTAGCCCTCCCCGAAGCTCAGCGTCGCCGGCGCCGCTGCCGGCCGGGGGATCAGGATCTCGGCGGCGGCGGCGGCGGACGCAGCGAGGCAGGACGACGACATCAGGACGACCAAGAGGAAACAACGACACGCCATTGGTACTGTATACTGCTGTCTGTTCGATATGCGAATGCCGGGGATTGAGTAGCAGGAAGATACGTAGCTAATTTATATGCGCCGAGGAATGGCGGCGGCATTATCGGGATCACAGCGGATGCCGTCGTGGCAATCCAGATTACCTTTTTACGCGTCCGGATCACATCGTATCGATCGTCATCAATCAAAATACGCGCGGCCGCTCCCCTAAAATTACGCGTCCTGATCAAGATCACAGCTTAGTATGATGACGTGGTCATATACTCTCCTTTTTATGTTTTTTTCCCTAATAATGATGTGTCATATAGCGGGATCACAGCGTATGATGATGTGGAACATGTCACGCAAGTCAAGTTCGAACAGAACAACAACCCCTGAAGCAAGGTTTTCATCGCATCGAGTCCACGCCTTTGCCACGGTCAATTCCTCCCATCATAGCCGCCATACCATTCTCTGCATGTGTCCATCCCTTGAAAATCTTGGTGCACACATGTCCCATGCCCAGTAAAACCAGTTAGGATGATGTTGAAAGCGCACACAACCGGCCCCTATCCAATCAAGGTGTGCAACAAGTGCCATATGTGCTAGTCCTTGTTTTCCTCCAAAGGAGAAGTCTGGAACTCGCTGATGACCATATCGAAAAGGATGACTTTAGGAAGATCGGTGACTTTGCACAAAGACCACTAGGGCCGCCGCCTGGCTCTTTATTCTACAAGACAAGGGATCCCAAAATCCACAACATCTCGCTGCCCACCTCCGATGGAGAAGGAGGAGCCTTCGCAGCCAAGCCCAAGGTCGTCGCCCCGATGCCCATCTGACACGGGCAGAGTAAGCCTTCATTCCCAAGGAGAAGTGTAGAGTGCAGGAGCTCGGGTCTAGGACCATACGGGCCTAGAACTCCACCACACCGCCTCCACTGAAGCGCCTACCGTCGATGAATTCGGCCTCCGCCGCCACGCGCCACCGCGACTGTAGGAGAGAGAAAGGGCAACTCCGCCTCACCCCTAGGTCAAGACAAGCGGGAGCCCCGCCACCACCACGTCGCGCGGGCTTTGCCCGCCGACGCCTCCAGCAGCGACGGAGGGAGGGGAGGGCTCGTGAGGAGGGAGACTGGTGAGAGCTAGCGGGATTTCCCCGGGGTGTCCTAGTACCGCTGCCACGAATTACGAACTATTTTCATGGGAGCGGTGTCTTAGGTACCATGTAATGAATGTAAAATGTATACATAAACTTTGTGGTTTATGTCACATATTTTAACATGTTTGCATCATATGCATAATCATATCCATGTTCTACATTGATTTATGAGGATGTACCAATAATAACTCTACAGGACAGGAAAATCTTGTTCTATGTACTTTTAACTTTTAGGGACCTAAATGGAGTCAAACGGAGTCAAATCTTGTTCTATGTCTAATAGGTTGTTCTATGGCTATGGTTCGGTCCCTATGCCGATACGTATCTTCGTGGATCTACGCCACCAGGCTTGGTAGTGCATCCTTCGACCCATATGGCACGCATCATTGGCATTATAAGAATACGCGATCGCACGGTAAAAACTCATTCTCTCTTATTGCCATCTTCTTCTTCCTCTCGCGCTCCGCCATAGCCATTATCCTCGCTGAACTAGACATGCTAAAAACCTTTCCAAGCAACTTCATCCGCACCACCATGGGGAAACCAACAAGGTTGCGGGTGTCGCTACCGCCGCGAAGAAAACCACCGGCGCTGTTGGATCGAGGAACACCAAAGTAGACTGACGGCACTCCCCTTACAAGGCCAGCAAGATTTGCAAGTTGAAGCAAGCTGGGCAGCTACCCTCTGAGGAGGACTACCATCTTCTTGGCGACGAGGTAATCCCTAACCCTTCTCCTAGGATTAAGGTTATGTTCATCGCCTTTGTTCTTCGGGATTTTTACCTTTCGGCCTACGAATTTCTTCATGGGCTACTATGTCTATGGCGTACAGCTTCACGCCAAACTCTATTATGCACCATCACATGCGTCATCACCCTCTGCGAGTGCTGGCTAGGCATCTAGCCGCACTAGGGGAGATCTTGTGTTAATACGAGATCTAGGGTTTAATAGGGAGAGAGGGAGTGTTGGGGTGTCCCCTGTATTATATAAGAAAACACAGAGAGGGATAAAGTTTGCTATATGGACCTTGAGCAAGTGAGACAAAAATCTGGGCCTCATTTGCTCAAAGGCCCATAAGCCGTAGAGACTCACTACTGGATATATTTGGTGGGTCCAATTAGTCGGCTAAGTTAATTGTTTTCATCCACTATCATTAAAAAAAGTCCCTAGCACATCTTATTATTAACAAAAACAAATGATTTGCCGAGGGCTTTGATGACATGGACACGTCCAGGTTTTGCAGGCATGTGGGGGAGGGGCTTGCCCCCAACACAAATAATGACCTAAGGGTGACGACGCCCTCCTCGGGGTGTAGGCCCAGCAAGCGATCCATTGTCTGCTCGGTTTTCCATTCCCATCCATCCAACTGTGCCCCCGAAGTTGGGCTAGGAGCTCGCACTACCAAGATCGGCGACAACATTAAACCCACGCTGCCTTTTAACCAAGTGTCAGTCTCCCTATACGAGCGATGGGGGACAAAACAAAACAAAAACAACAGCGTCCACATCCCAAGATACGATAGATTTTACTTTACATCTGGTCTGCAGCTACTACCTTCATTTCGGATTATAGGGCTAATACGTACTTTGAGAAAATAGTTTGACTATAAATTTGATCAACAAAATATAAATTATATTTAACAAAAATTATACCATTAGATTCATATTCAAAATATGTTTTTCCGATGATACAATTTTTGTGACATATAATTTATATATTGTTGACTAAATTTATGATCAAACTATTATTTTCTCGAAATACGTATTAGCCGTATAATCCGGAATGGGGAGGGAGTAGTAGTTGTTTTGACATCGGTCTCGACGAGAGGACATCATCATTAACTCAAAGTGAACATGTCATTACGCCATCCTCCTTGAACGTACGATTTGGCATGCGGAATTCAAGCTCAGTCGACACAGAACTGTTTGTTCTTCATCGTGCTCCGCGTAAGCAGGCGTTTCGCTACTACTTTGGTCCATATACAATCAATCCTCCGGAAGAGATTGGCATTGTTGCGTATTATGAGAGTTGGCTTTGTTAGCAAAATTCCCCCACTCGGTACAGTAGTGCGTAGGAGCAATACACATTTCCATGTCATGTTGCAATACAACTACTATTTGCTGCTAATTTCGGCCTAGAAGGCTTGATGTTGTGCGCTGCCTCATGAGAGCCATGGTGCAGTGTGTGATCTGGCATATTCACCTGGGAGACCACTGAGATGTGTTCTATAATACTGTAGTAGTAACAGGAATAGTACTAGTAGTACATTAGCAAGTGGGTGCGGCGGGCTCATAACAGACAAGTGCTAGATTTGCACACGGGCAAGGGCTCAACATTCATCAGTCAGACAGACATCCATCCATCGGAAAAGAAAAAAACAGACCAGCTACAACAGAGCTACTGCTAGTAATGACTTAGTAGTGACCCCTGAGAAGATGAGGAGCAGTCTAGCCGGCGACGGATTGCTCCTTGCCGTTGGCCTGCTTGGCGACCGTCTCCTTGTCGACATGGCCGTCCTGCTTGGGGATGATGAGCCCGAACCCTCCCTCTTTCCTCTTGTACAGGATGTTCACCTCACCTGCAGTCCAAACAGGTTCAGTTCAGAGATGTTGTGCATTGCATCAGTTCAGTTCAGACAGCTTCAGTTGAACTCAGTCCACTTTACAAACTTGCTTCTACTAAAAATATTTCATGGAGCAAATGCAAATGCAAGGGAAGTAGTTACCAGTCTGCTCGTTCCTGAATGCGTAGAAGTCGTGGTCGACGTTCTCCAGCTGCTCCAGGGCCTCGTCCACCGTCAGCGGCGCCATCTCAAACACCTTGGTGCGCACAACCTGCAGGCAATTAACCAATGCGTTCCATCATTATCCACACATCGATCGATCGATCAATCAATCTCGGTAGTACTAAATTTCCATCAACATGATGCTCGGCAAGAACTGAGGAATGATAAAACTCTTGCACAACAGAGAGACTGAACAAAATGTGTATAGATTGACTGTTGGAACAATCTATCCATTTCTGATAACTGACACGTACTACTGAAAGTCTGAATCCAGCATCCACGGTATACCTTGGTGAGCACGGTCTCCTCGTCCTCGGCGCCGATGACCTCCACGAGCTCCTCGTCCTCCTCCACGTCCGACTCCGACACCAAGGCATCCCCAGCATCGAGCCACTCCTTGGTCCCTTTCATCAGGTGCCTGACGTCCGTCTCCTTCTCCTTGATCTTCCTGAGCTTGCGCTTGATGATCCCAGCGGCGACGTCGATGCTGGCGTAGCTGGACTCCTCCTCCTCCTCGGCGCGGACCACGCCGTGGCGCCTGGTGAAGAGCGTGATCTCGCAGCGGGACGCCTTGGGGCCCCTGCCCAGGTCCCCGCCGCGGGCCGAGAGGCGCACGTCCACCTCCCGGACCAGGTGGCTGTGCTTGGACACCGCGCGCCCCACCTTGTCCTCGATGTGCTCCTTCAGCTTCTCCGTCAGCTGCACCCAGATGGTAGGGGGTGAGTCTATCTATGTCGCCTTCTGAAGGTCGGGAATTGAGGGGTGTTACCTTGACGTTCCTGCCCTGCATGATGAGGCGCGCCGACGAGAGGGGCCCGTCCCAGGCCGCGCGCACGGACACGGAGGCGGAGGCGGAGACGGCGGCCACCGGGTGCGGGGCCACGGCGAGGGCGCGGCCGAGGAAGCCGGAGCGGAGGTGGCAGCAGGTCCTGGGAGTGGCATGGTGGGAGTGTGGGGCGAGGACGGAGGAGGAGGTCGACGGCCACGCCGTTGCCGCGATGCTCATCTGAAAAAAGAACTCGAGCTTGATTCAGCTAGGGAAGAAAGCAATGCTTTGCTGGGAAGCGGCGAAGATGGATTGGATTGGATGGGCGGATTCTCTGAATCTTTGTACTAGTTGGGAAGAGGGGAAGAGAAGAGGAGCTCCGAGTATATTGAGCTCTAGTGGCAGCAGAGTGATGTGGATTGGTCCTATCCACTATCCGCTCCAAGATTTTTCACCGGAACAGCCAAAACAGACCAAACCACGCCGTGGCATGTGGCCCGTGGGGACACGCAGCGCAGCCACGCCGTCGCGTACGCCGGCGTCTCCATTTGCTTCTTACCGACAGCAACAAGCTGCTTCATCGAGCATTAGCATCACCTAGTCACGGTGCAAATTACTCCAAGAAACTTTGCTCACAGTAAGTGCAAAGAAAATTCGAACAAGACTGCTAGGAAGGAATGTACAATGACGATAATCATATACTCCAGGGAGTATACTACGGAGTACAAAAGAGTAAAATGAGTTCAAAGACTGTTCAAAACATAAAATGAGTTTTTACTACAATTGCAAATCCCCCAGGGACGACAACGCATTCAAATGAACATTCGGTTTTTTTCCAGCCCCTTGGAAAGGTAAATAGCAGCAGATCCTCCTCCTGCCATGGTTTGCATCACTGCCCGCCCGAAAACGTTTGCTGTTGTCGAGCAAAAAAAAACACATGGCGATGCACTGCACTGAACTCGGACAAGCATTAAATCTCTGAACACCCTCCTCCCCCCAATTCTCTTTGATGCTAACAGGTCTCTCTCTAGTACTACTAGACACGGAATATGTCAACACAAAGAACCAACTCTAGCTCCTCGGAGACTAGTTTCGCCAAGCAGCAAAACAATCCAGCAAGAAAAGAAAGTCACCCAGGTATTTCGGTAATGACAGGTGATGAGCATGGCACATGCAAGAAAAGAAAAAACTTTACAGACCCTGAATGGCCATTATCGGCAACACACAGGCCGCCTATCTTGTCCAAAAGCCAGCCAGAGCTTGTCTCAGCGGTTTTGCGCTACTACTCTTTGTTAACACTCTGGCAGCTGCTGCACCCCAACAAAACAGAGACGACGACACGCCTTCTGCTAGCTCAGCAAGAACTTGAATATGTCGCTCAGCGACACTATGCCTTCCACGCGCTTGCTGCCAGCTTCCACGATGAACACGCGGCGCACCCCTGATGATATAACAGTTTAATGAATTGACCAAATAGTTATGATTCATGCAGCCACCACTGAATGAATGAAAAACACTTACCAGGATTAGCCAGTCTCTCCATAACCTTCAGCAAAGGATCAGACCGAAGACACATCTGGCATCTTTGCCCGTTAAATAGTCCGAAAGGTGAATTCGCATCTTGTCCAAGCTGCAAAGCCTGGCCATAGCAAAAACAGAGTATATGCATAACTCGTGACAAGGCTGTTCCAAATTTTATATATAGCACCAAAGCAGAACCACTTCTCCCACTCATATGCTGTTTCGCTATTCAGTTCAGCCTCAGCTGCAGTTTAACATTTGGCTGTAATATCACTTGTAACAGGGAAACAACAAACATAAACTAATCTACTTGAACAATGGACTATATAAACAAAGGTCAACACATCTTCTCACTGCCTGCCTCTCCGACTACAACTGGTGGGGGCTTGCTTTACCAATGAATTCACCACTCAGGCCAGAAGCTAATTCTAAAATCTTCTGATATGCATACTTTCGATATCAGTCCACATTTCAACTCCGATACAGAAAACACAAGTTTCTCATACCAAACGGCCAAATTGATGGATAATTAAACCACAACATAAGTTTCCATCAAAAACATGATTAACACAGGCATTAATATGTATCTACTAGCGTACCTGGTGAACAGTCATCTCATCTAGGCGAATATGTGTGTAGACCTTGTCTTTTGCCAGAGCTGTGATGTCACTACACAATGGAGGAGACACAATAAACAAGTCGCCAAGAGAAGTGGAAAATAACACAACCAAAAGAACGATGTGCGTCTTCATGTGTCGAAATGGTCTATACCTTCTGGAATATGTGTCGATCAGCGAGTCATTCTCATCCACTATCGGTATTGAACTAACTCCAGCTGCAGGTACCATTAGAGCACAGATGTAAGAGATCAGTTCCGTAAATTATAAAGCCAATAGTTTCACATTATCTGGAATATCAATGGAATTGTGCCTACGTATTTAGAAGTGCAGGCAATTGCACCTTTGTTTTGTAATGTGTTTCCCAGATATAGGTATTGCCTTTGGTTGCAATGAAGAGAAGAGAGAACATACCTTGAACCAACAAGTTAAGGGCAGAGCTAAGTGATGCATTGTGTCGCAACATAGCCAATGGACGACCATTTGGTTCACCTATTCTTGGAACCCAGGTACCCAGCGGAATTGTGCATAGTGGTTGGTTTAGAATAGGCAAACTACCAGTGGAGTTTTTAAAATATCTACAGATACCTGAAAGAAAGACATTCTGCTAAGCTATCTTGCAATAAGCTGCTTATAGCATATATAATACAAGTCCCATGTGTCATAAAGATGCAGAGGAGGTAATACTTACATTTCAAAATTCCTGAAAGGGATGCAAGATGCAACAGCTGAGGAAATGATCCATCTGATCTTGATGAATAGATGATTGGAACTGTAGAAACACCAGTTTGGAGTATTTTCATGGCAATATCCCTCAAGGATTCATAAGGTGTAGCCTAGACAATATGTCAACTCCAATATTAGTGCATGCCACATAAATCGTAATGAAAGTATGAAACTGAATACAAGATGGACTTGGAGGTGAATAAGAAAAACTGAAGTAAAAATTAACAAATTCCATGCCAAAAAGTTTGATTAGTAAATTTGTCATAATGCACACAAGGTCAGTTCTATAGGAAAGTAAATGTGTGTGCTAAACAGCGGGTCATGGAAAGGGTTCTCCTTGACTACTGCGGACTATGATTTGTCAATTGAAATTAAATGAAAAGGCATAATTTCATCTTTAGACAGTGCAAGGTTCTCAATTTCATGAAAGCAAGCATAATTAATCAACTTGAGATGAAACATGAGTCCCAGTAAGTCTGTCAATCCAAATTGCATGGAAATTCACAACCCAATTCTCAACTAGAAATAGGTAGCAACTTACATGCACTAGATGCTGATTTGATCTCCATTGTCCATCGTTTCTTACATAAGTTTGCCGCTTAGCCTCTTTCCAAGCAGATATAGTGTGTGTTTCAAGCTGTTCCTCGGTCATGTTTGACCCATGTGTCTCCAGCTGCAACAAAAAACAAGATATTACAATTCAACAATAAAAACAGAAACAATTCAACAGCAGTACAATAAAACAGTTATACACAGACTCATAATAACAGAACTTGAATAATTCAGTTCAAAAAAGTGAAATCTTGATTCGCGATGATACTAAATTGTCAGGGACAAGAATGACACTCAACACAAGCACACTGAACTGCCAACAGTCGAAATATATGAAAAAATCTAAGAACAAAGAGTAAGTGCTGAAGTAGATTACCTCTCTCAATATAAGTATAAAATCTAGTGGGCTCAGAAGCCCAACAAACCGACACCTGTGGGAGTCCCACAGAGGAGCCACCGGAATCCCCTGCAAAGTGCACTATTTAATGTACGTTCTCACAAATTGATGATGACTTCAATATATGATAAAAGCAACAACAGGTTATCAAGGTGCCAGAAATGCTGTATCACACAAAACATAAACAACTGATGAATCTAACCGTATGGAGCAGGAGACAACTATTACCCAGAAACTAATGTACAGAGCATGAAAAGATCTAAAACACTAATATCCAATAACTGGGTCAGCTAGTGAAATAAGGGAATTAGAAATTGACTAGGAAAGGGTAGCTGACGCTTGCAAGCGCCTATGAACAGAATTGAGTTCTGCAAGTATAACAGTTGCATTATAACAAATGAGCCAGTAATGTACAGTTTCCACTGTCAGATGGAAATCCATGGGTCAGCACATTTACTAAATTTATACCATTTTTCTCACTTCTCCCAGTTCTACATCCCAGTGCAACGGTGGACAATTAAGCATCATATGTTTACACGTTAAATTAATACAGCCAGAGATAATTCTTAAAGAACAACATCAACAGGAATGAATGAAAAAATTGTCCTTTATGCTTTGTAGCTAATTCGTGCAATATATGAAGGCGGTGAAAGGCAACAGGCTGAAGAGCAAATTTTAGCAGGCCTACCGAAGACTAACAAAAACAGCTCCAAGAGGAAAATAAGGCAAGATTCAATACCTGTTCATGCAGAATATGGAAAGATTGCTTCACAGGTAAGTTAATGTCCAAACCAATGACCTGGATTGAAAAACAATAATGTTACATAAATAAAGCTTTCCATTAACAGCACTCATATAAGAGCAGATGGTTTTCCATACCTTTCCAGAATCAGGTAGTAGATCATAGCCACTATGCGCGTTCAGATATTCAGCAACACGAGACCTAGAGATCTGTATAGCAGCCTCTGAAATTCTTGGAGAACCGTCCTGAAGGGCACCATCTGACAACGAAACCTGTGATGTAGACAAGGAAGGCCAGTGTCACGAATATCATCCCTGCTCAATAACTCGATATTTCCCTACATTCTACGAAGAACTTAGTAAAATAACAAAACAGAGAACTAACTTAAAACCACCATTCAAGGGGTACATGGGGTGTGGGTAACAAGATATCTGTGAGCATGAATTGTATTCCAACAAATTATCCAGGAAGAACAGGGGAAGAAAGACATTTGCCCCGTGTCCAGACACTGTGGTTGGTAACCACTCCACCCTCCTTTCCCACAGAATGACATTATTCAAGAGATCACACCACTCAGGTGGTTATACAATTACATATCCTTCAAATTATGTCCCCATACCATTTCAACTGAGCTTAAAGGAACGGTTACAGAAAGAACACGGACACCAAATAATGTGCTTGTTCACTCACAACTTGGCAAGATACATGATACTTACATTTCGATGGAAATTTTCATTGTCCACATCCATGCTTCTTGGTGTACTAGGGCTCAGCACGTTATTTATGTGGTCAAATTCCCTTGTCAAGTATAAAGTGTTTACTACCGCGTACTCTGATGTCATAATAGTAGGCTGCCCCTCATCATGCTTCCACTCTCCGTCCACATAAAACTTGAACTGAATATCAATAACCAAGTAAGGAGGTTCTCGCATTAGAAGATGCATTGCACAAATGCCATGCATGATTAATTAGACGTGATCAAAGAATAAACTAGTTACATGTACAAATGCAGCAAATACGCTATCGCATGCAAGTCAGTAAAAGACATGGAGATAACATGCAGGCATTATGCTGAATAAAACACTAAATAGCAAAGCGGAATGGAGATATTAACACAGGAAACAAATCTAAGCATATAAATGATTATATATTAATTGGCAAGGTAAGTACACAACACTGTACGTAGCAAAAATGATTCATTATATGTGATCTAAGGTAGTTACAACTATGCATGACGCAATATGCTATCATGTGCAAGTCAGAAGAAGACATGCAGGTAAAATGCAAGCATTATGCTGGGCAGAAACACTAAATAGCAACCCTAGGAAGTGGAATGGAGATATTAGCAGAGGAAATAAATCTAAGCATACAACAGCAAAAAGCAATGTAAGCACACGACAACGGTCAGTGGCACGGGATAAAGAAGGGCACCTGATAAATCCCTGGAGGTAATTGGCAGACAACTTGAAATACAGTGGGGCAACCTTCAACGGGAGCCATCGGTATATGCTCTGTCCACCTAGGACAAATTTGGGTCATAAGGTTGGTGCATTATTTCATAAAATAGCATCATGGGTTCTAAAGAGTAAGTGATCTACGGAAAAAAACAGAAAAACAAATTCCCTTTTATGTGTTTCCCTGAGGAGGAAACCTGTGCTGTTTCCTATCCATTTGAAAAATTCCTTTGTTTCCATGTGCCAGTACTCGAACTTTGGTTGGCTGAGCGCTACCTGCCACACTCGTCCACAGGCGGGAACACGTCCCACCATATTTACCCTTGCGTGAACCGACAAGACAGCGTGCAGTGTAAGGAAGCTGCATTGCCAGGGTAAGCCCAACGGTCGAATCGATGCATGTAAGCAAGAGAAAACACAGTAGAAAATACATCCTAGGAACCCCCAGCAAGAGGGTAAATCTATCCACCATTGATGACGGTCAAAACATAAGACCGGACTTGGGTCATCTAATGTGTATCTACACGAGTGCGCCTGCGGAGCAGATATGCATATATCCTTTGGAAACGAAACTGTAGCACCTACACACAACACACGGCACACCTAGACACTGTAACTAAATAATACAGTTGAAACGGTTGTGGGCAGTGAAGAATCCATCCATTCCTAGTGAATAATAATTGCAGAATAAATACGGGGCGGGGCGGTCAACGAGAAGATAGAATGGCAAGCAGTAATCACAGGAGATATGATATGATATATATAAGACAGGTAGAGGGGGAGAGATAAATAGCGAACCTGGTGAAGGTGCCGGTGACCAAGACCCTCTTGCCGCCGTGGGGCCACACGAAGCGGGCCGGGACGGTGGGGCCGCCGGCGCTGACGCCGACGCCGCCGCTATCCGCGCCGTGAGAAAACATCTGTTGTCAGCTAAAAACTAGCCGTCGCACCAGGCGGGCGGGCGGCTACGAGCTGTGGGAAGAGAGATCGGGGTGCCCCCAGCAAACCCTAGAACGGGGGAGGGGAGCTGCTGCTGGTGGTGGCTCTACTACAAGGGAGATGAGGATGAGGATAAGGAGGAGGGGATGGTGGTGCAGCCGCGACGGGATCCCTCCACGTGAGCGCGCCGCGTGAGGGCTCCCACCCGCGTGAGAGAGATCACCCGCGTGGCAGCTCGCGTCCTACCGGCATCCCTCGGTGAGTCCGCCCGCGCGAATCGAGAGAAGGGGGGAAGGGTTCGAGGGGAGAGATCGAGGCGGCGGGAATGGCGGAGAGGAGGGCGGCGCGGCGGAGGAGGGGAGAGTGAGGGGATCCGGAGATGCGAATGCGGTGAGGTGGGGAGGAGATGGGGACGGAGACGGAGACGGGAGGAGGAGGAGGAAGAGAGGAAAGGTGCGTCCCCTTCCGGGCGAGGGTTGAAAAGGAGACCTAGCCCCGGATCTTCTGCGCGTACCACGCAAGCACCAGCTCACCCTCCTTGCTACCTCCTTCCTTCCCCTCTCTTTCTTCCCCGCCCTATCGACTCCACTAATTTCTCCCAAGATTCTCCATGTTTTTTCAAGGTGTTCTTGGGTAGGTTTTTGTATAATTTCCGCACCGATGGATGCTACAAGGATGCCTCTGAAAAGGTTATGTAGGTGGGCGGTGGATCTCAGGCGTCGTCGGGTTTTCGGTTCTCTTGTGGGTACCGAGAGCGCGCCGGGGGATTTATAGCCGAGGTGGCGTGAGCGCCGAAAAAGATATCTTAGGCGTTGCAGAGCGGGTTTAATGGAGTAGTTTCATTTCACCCGCGTTGCGTTATAAAGAAGATTGGCGCGAATTAAGGACGAACGTTATAAAGAAGATTCGCGCGAATTAAGGACGGAGGTTATAAAGAAGATTGGCGTGAATTAAGGACGAACCGACAAAAACCTCCTCCCGGAGAAAGATATTGGAGATGGAGGGTGACGACACCGAGGAAGATATAGCTAGATAGCGATAGGGATGACGTTATTGTGGCCGGCGCCGGAGGTGGAGGGGAAGGTTCCACGAAAGGGGTCAAATTGTTGGAACGGTGGATGTTGCTTCGTGAATCATGTGCATTATTTGTTCCACATTTACTAATAAAGATTGCAAGTAGTAGGGTTTTCAAGTACTTTCATTTCCTCCCATATTAAAAAGGTTAAACAATGAAACCATATGTTGCATTAACAAAGTAGAAGGGTAATATTTTTCTCTCAAAGGCACACATGTTTTTATGTCCAGGGAGGCAAGAGCCCTGAAATGTAAGTAGTTTTTTTAAGCTATTTTACCAAAGCATACTTTTTCTGTAAGGTCACTGAGAAGACTAATCATATTCAAAATAAAGAACAAAAACCACCTCCCAAGAGTAAAAATGGAGAGAAAAGATGAACGGCGACAAGAAAGAGTAGTAAAATCATGTCACCGGACATATGCCAAGAATGGCGATGTTGTGTCGTGGTACTAGGGGCGGGGAAGGGTGAAAGATGAGTAGTGGTGTCGAAATGCTATAATTGTCATGGGTAACCGAAGAGACATTTTATTCTCGTCTTCTCTCTTTCCCTTCCATTGAAAAAACTACAACGATGGGCCCATATGTTATTTTAAGAAAGATGAGCTGATTTTGTTGGGATCAAAAAAATAAAACCACGCAATATTGTTTTCACCGTACCCTGAAAGGTGTCTTAGGCGGTGCGGCGCGGGTTTAATGGAGTAGTATTATTTCTCTCGCGTTGTGTTATAAAGAAGATTCGTGTTGCGTTATAAAGAAAAGTGGCACCGAATTATGGACGAGCCGACAAAAACAGCCTCTCGGAGAAAGATATTGGAGATGCAGGGGGACGGCATCGGGGAAGAGTGATGAAGGAAGATATAGCCGGACAGTGCTAAGAGATGTTATTGTGGCTAGAGCCGAAAGCGGAGGGAAGGGTCCAATAAAGGGGTCAAATTGTTAGAACGGTGGATGTTACTCCAAAAATTCATGTGCATTATTTGTTCCACATTTACTACTAAAGATTGTAAGTAGTAGGGTTTTCGAGTACATTCATTTCCTACCATTTAAAAAATAAACAATGGACTCATATGTTGCATTAACAAAGTAAAGGGATAATAATTTTCTCTCGAAGGAACACATGTTCTTATGTGCGGGGAGGCAACAACCTTGAAATATAGGTAGTTTTTAAGATATTTTACCAAACTATATTTTTCTCCCATTACATTATCAAGAAGAATGGTAAAATTTAAAATAAAGGACAAAAACAATGCTCGGGAGGAAAAAAATAGATGTAAAATATTGACAATGACAAGAAAGATTAGTGTAAGCAAAAAATTAATGTTGCCGGATAAATTCTAAGAATGGTGATGTTGTGGCGTTGTACCAGGGACATGGGAGGGTCAAAGATGAGGCGGTGGTGTCGAAACACTAGAAAGATATTGGGTAACCGAAGCGTCATTTGAGTCTCGTCTTCTCTCTCCCCCTTCCGCTAAAAAAACTAAAACGATGATACTATATGTTACTTTAACAGAGATGAGGTGAAAGTGCTAGGATCAAATTTGTTGAAACCACACAATATTTTGTTCCACGTTGCCCTGAAATGATTATGGGTAGTTGAAGCGTCATTAGAGCCTCGACTTCTTTTGCTCGTTCGGCTGAAGATAACAGTAAAACGGTGGAAATATATGCTATAGTAACAAAGAACTAAGTTAAGTAACCCAACATTGGTGGTAGAACTGTGCGCCAATCTCGTTTGATCCAACCTAAAATGGTGTGAAAAAAGAGCCAATGAAAATGTGTGCCCGAATTTAAGGTGAGACATTAGCGAAAGAATTGAATAGCGTTGATGGATGCACATAGCCATAACACTTGATTGTTTTGACTAGATGGTCTTTTTTTGTTAAAAAACACAAAATGTCGCCCTTAAAAAGGTGGTTTTTGTCGTTGTACCAGAGGCGTGTAGAAGGGTCAAAGACAAGGAAGGAGTGTCGAACCAAATTTGTCGGTTTAGAAACCACACACGACGTTTCTTCGAGGTTACCCTAAAAAGATCATGGGGAGTCGAAGCGTCATTAGAGTCTTGTCATCTCTCTTCCCCTTCCATTTAGAAACACGACCGATGGAACTATATGTGATGTTTAGCGATGATGAAGTGGATCGTGCGAGAACCAAATTTGTAAAAAATACACGGTATCCGTCCCACGTTACCCTAAAATGGTTATGGGTAGTCGAAGCGTCATTAGAGCTTCGGCTTCTCTCTTCCCCCCTTCCGTCTCCAAACAACATTGATTTACGATGGAACTGTATGATGCATTAGCAAAGAACTAAGTTGAGGGACCCAACTGGATGCCGCTCTCGTATGATTTGACCCAAAATGGTGTGAAACAAAGCAGAGAACGCAAGGGCGCACCTGGTTTTGAGGGCGAGGATGGGCTCGGAACTCGACAAAGGAGTTGCAGGGCGCTCCTTCGTCCGTCTAGGGTATAACTAAGCTGGTTCTCTTACTCGCGTTCTTGTTCCATCTCCAAGACGTCCTCCGGACTCTGATTCGGTTGATGCACACATGATCTTTTCCATTATTAACAGAAAAGGAAATACATACTTACAAAAGCAGGTAGCATGAGCATTACGACACGATTCAACAACAACAACAACCGTGAAGCAAATGATGATGAGATGGAATGACGTGGATTGCCACAAGTGTCGTGTGTTGTGTTGGTTGTTGTTGATGGCAAGAAAGTGTGCCTCGTTTCCATCCCCCGTCCAGAAGAGATCTCCCGTTGCTTTCCGGTTGCACACGGACGGTGGATGGCGATCCCGATGCCACCAGAACCCGTGGTCGATACGACCGAGGCCGCCGTCCCCCCAATAAAACGCACGCGCCCCCGTGCCTCGCTCCGCTCTCTCAGATCATTCCTCCCCTGCCCTCCCTCTCCCCCCCACCCCCTGCTGCTCCAGCCTCTAGCTAGCTTGCTAGTGTCCCGTTCGCCGTCGCCCATGGCCGCCCTCGCCGTCACCGCCGGATCGGCCGTCTCCCCTGCAGCGTACCGGATCCAGCTGGTACACGATCTTCCTCTTCTTTCTTGCTCTACTGCCAGTTAGTGAGCTCTCCCTGCTTGACTGAGAAGGAGATCGACCATTCTGCAGCAGAGCAGCCGGCGGACCATGGCGTGCTTCGTGATGACGCAAAGATCGGGCTTCTCGTCTGTCCGGATGCACACGGCCGCGAAGAGATCCCAGGTGGCCTGCTCGGTATGTGCTCGATCGGTACCACGCCAAATTCTTGCCTTTTTTTTATACAACTTCCAGGTAGTTTGGGCTTGCACGGTATACTAGTAGTAGTAGCATAATTGTATAATGCACATCTCCGTTCCCAACTTTCGATCTGTGGAACGTGTTTCGGAGGTGAGCTCATTAGTATGTATCCATGCGTATTATTATTAGTTTATTACAAGGGAACACTAGTGGTGATGCTTGCTTGTAGTTGTTGCAATACTCCTAAAATGGAATTCCGTATTCCCCTGAAGAATGTGCTCTGGTGTTATGCTCAGAATATTGCTGGATACTTCAGCATTAAACTAGTCCATTCTAAGCTTCGTTTGATGGTATATATAATTATATATATATTAGTGAAGATCCATTTTAAACTTCGAATTCTCCAACAGGCGAAACAAGACACCATTGACAAGGTTTGTGGCATCGTAAAGAAACAGTTGGCCGTCGAGGAAGACACACCCGTAAAGGGAGAGACAAAGTTCGCCGACCTTGGGGCTGATTCCCTTGATACGGTAATTAATTAAGTGGCCTACTTAGCTGTGCTCTATTTTTTTTTTGAAAATAAGGTGGTTCACCTTGTGTAGTCTTATGTGCTCTTGCATTGTAGAATAGATTACTTGCGTTGTTATTTTCTTCTCTCATGAGCACCAAGTGTTCTACAAACCTGCTTCTAATCATAGTGACTTGGATTCTGCTATGAAAATGGGTGTAGGTTGAAATTGTGATGGGTCTTGAGGAGGCATTCGGTATCACGGTGGACGAGACGAGCGCCCAAGAGATCAGGACCGTGGAAGACGCTGCCACTCTCATCGACAAGCTTGTGATGGATAAGGAAGATTAAAATGTCATGCCTGAAATAGTTTTGTGGGGTGCCCAGTTTAGCTTTCTTGTTGTACTCTTAAAGTATAGACCTATGTGCGCGCGCGGTATGATTCTCCTGGCTGATTAGTTAGCCAGGATCTATGTATGCAGAGGTTGTCTCCGTGTATGCAACTATCCGGATTGAATAAATGAGTGGGTAGTAGGCAAGATCGCTACTGCTCAATTTGCGTCACTCTGAAATGTTGAGATGTCTCCTTAGAGGTCAATGTATTTGATTATGCTAGTCAACATAAAGAATTGCTAAATAATATATACAATGGAATTTCTTCCTTCCAAAACGGTCGCTAATACTTGTGTTAGTTGTAAAGCAGCATTGGCATGGCTGCTAATTGCGTCCGTCTAAATTCATAGGACACACTATCGTATCAGATATATGGACAATGAGCAAAGCTAAACTAAGTTGAACTTAGAATTTAGTATTGACGATAGTGTCTCGTTCAAAAGTTCGGTTTCACAAAAAGCTTGACCGAATTCACATGAGAAGAAGAATAAGTCCACCGGATGTTCATTAAGCTCTTCATCACATAGAACACATGAGCTATCATCCACAAAGAGTTATAGTCATGTCATTCAATCTCTAGTGTTTAATCCATCATTCATGAGGAGCCCAAAGAATTTTTTGCTTAGATAAACAACATGATTACCAAATCCATTTAAATGGAAATGGTGCCTCAGGAGGATCAATTATTGCTTCATAAACCCTCTTGGTGGAGTAACAATTCCCCATAGAAAAGACGTGGTGTCATAATCATCATTTTTGGTTCACATCATGCAACTAACCCTCTTTCCATTGCATCGTTGGAGTGTGTAACAGTGGAGAGTGGAAGGTGGAATAACTCAAATATATTATCCATATCGTACGAACAAGCCCTCTTTCACAATGATTTTTTTTCTTTAGCAAAGAAGTGCAAATGTGGAATTTTCCTTTGGAGTGTATTATCCTGCCATTTATTAGTCCAGAGCAAACTAGATTTACCCACATTCACATTGCTAACACCAAACTGCTTAAACGTTACAATGAGAAATGTATACTCCTTCCACCCAAATGACCCTTTGGTTGATCTACCTTGTGGTACTTCACCATCATTGTAGTGTGGTTCCCATATGCGTTGAGCTCATGGAATAACTTTGTTATTGAAAAAAACTGAATAAGGATTTTGGGAGTAGTGTATGATTCTGAACTTCGAGGTGGAGCACTCCAAGCCCAACATCCTTATTATGTAGACAAACAAGCACCCGTTTGGCAAGGCATTTGCCACTTCTCTAAATATATCGCCAATTGAATCAACAACAAGTGACTTATTATAAGTCATGTTATTAACTAACTATTGTCAGACCATTGTCAACTAAGTTTCACATGGTGCAATTCCATTAGAGTGATTACACTGATAAACCATGTAGCCGATGAAAATGAACATGTTTCGAACTATTGACGTGCGCTACATTGAGGTTTCTTATCCTACGTTCATCTGGGCGCTGCATCTCGTATGTCTTCTTGTTTAGCCCAACATTCTTAAAAAGCAACTTTCAAGTACATAATCATCTCAGAATATCTCGATGCGTTGGGAAAGTCATTATTTTTGGAAATTTGAGGCGGGCAACGAAAGAATTGGATGAAACGGATTCCCGGAGAGGGAAAGGACAGGTGGCGCGGCCACCACCAGTGCACATGCCACCTGGTATCTTTTGCCCCTCCGGACCCCGTCTTGACTCCAAATTTTCGTCTTACCCTAAAAACTGCTAATATATACCTCCCTCTACTGATCTAATCTCGCACCGAGTGTTTTCGAGGCGAACATTGTTTTATGTCATGTCTTTCAGCTTTTAGCCATGGTAAGCTGCGGGTCCAATCTAGGAGGTGATGATTCCAAGAAGAAGGGCGTGGTGAACCACTACCTCAACGCCGTGGTGACTCCTTTGAAGACCTTGACCTTCAGGGAGGGAGTGTTTCTCGTGGAGGAAGTGAGGGCTCCCAAGACCGAGAGTACCATGGAGGAAAGGTTGCAGATATTGGAGGACACTACTTTCAAGTATCGCACTGTGGTTGAGTGCAGCCTTGATGCTCACCACCACATGAATCTCGAGTTAGAGAAGAATATTGAATCCTATGAGGCAAGGATCAACGATATGGAAGATAGGTATGTGCACACCCTCGCACAACTGGATAGGTTCCAAGCCCTCATGTGGGATATGGAGAACCAGAACTATGAGTATGAAGATCGCTTCAAGAAGATTGGTGAGGCTGCCTCCACCAAGTACAAAGATCCACCACTATCCTTCTATAATGGGAGGCCCTATCCTTGGAAGCTCAAGGAGTGGGATGCCTATTATGAGGAGAACGATGCCAAGGAGGAAGACCCGATGAAAACACTCTAGCTTGGGGAGTTTCACCTAGTCTTTTATGCTTTGTCATTAATCATATTGCATCTAGTCGTGAGTCTTTAGATTTGACATTGCTTGCATCTATTAGGTATCGATTATCTTAATTCTTAAAATTCTTTTAGAGCATCATCATGTATCCTAGGTTGAGTGGTTTTTAATGAAATGTAAAATATGGTGTTATCCACAATTTTCTTGTTTGGAGATTTATGAATAACACTCATGCAGATGTGCACATCATAACTAGAAGTTTCAATTACATCTTGCCTTAAACTAAATTAACTTGAGTATGTTGGAAAAGTATAAAATTTATCTCAACAAATAAATCAAATAAAAATGTCGTGGTGGTGGCACGGCAGATGCCATGGGTAGGCTAAAGTATGGGGCCAATGGATGCTAGTGGGATCTGGGGAGGGAAGATGCAATTGATTCCATCCTCAAGTGGTTAAGGCTCAGATCTTTATTTCTCTTCTCTTAGGTTACAAATGCTCCTCGAGCTGTATCCAGGGAGAAAAGATGAATCCTACCAGCCTAACGGTACACCAAGAGTTCCCCCCCTCCTCAGGGTCCAAGCCTCCCCTTATAAAGGAGTACCTTGGGTGCCCTTAGGGCTGACGAGGCAAGCATATTCGAGGAATATGCTTGTCCCAAAATAGTAGTTCGGCGGCCTCCTTTCCCTGTCGCCCTTCTAACGATGGCAAGGCTTCAGAGGACCCCTCCTGCGTGCCTCGGGCTTCAGGACTGTCACCTCCGTGACCTCCTTATGCCCTTCTGACGCTCTGCATCTTTGTCTCTTGTGCTTGGCTCCGCTCTGATTCCTTCTAGCCTGCAGCTATAGTTTGACCTTGGGTTTCTCCTTCTCACCAAGCTTCCACCACTCGGCCTTACCTTACCTCGCGTAACTCGGCTTGTCCTTTACCTGCATCGGGGTTACTCGGGCTAACCCGGCCGACCCTCGCAGTAACTCGGCCGGATAACTGCTGGATTCACATACATGGGCTTCTCGCCTCCGTACCTCGGCCGACATATTCATGATTCGGCCGACCTAGTCCGTAACTCGGAAACTAGACGGGGAGTGTACCTCTGTCTTTCCCCGTCTCTGACCTACCCGAGGTCAACCCCCCGACATTAGTCCCCTAAGCTGGTGTGGCCCCGTCGATAGCTTCGGCCGGGTCGTATCAGCTTCATTATATTTTTCAGTTTTGTTTCCGAGTTATCTCTTCTTCATCCGAGGTTTCCTCGTTCCTTCCTTCGTACGCCATGTCCTATGTGTCGCCCCCATCATCGTTCTTCTAGTTTTTTGGTCCCTTTACAGTACTCACTGACAAGCTACAGTGAACTTTGTACCTGCTGCGCCGTCGCTGCGACGCCTCGGGTGCCGTTCCCCTTGGGGATCGTAACGCTCCTCCTTCCTGTGTGGCCGTTGGTGTGACTCCACTTATCGTCGTGCGTTCGTGCCGCACCCACGATCTACACGGTCAACCGCTACACCCATGATCCCACTACCTTGTTCGTGGCTCAACTATAAAGAGGGGGACGACGTTTGGGGAATTTACTTTTCCCCTTCTCGCTCGTCTCCGTCCTCCTCCTTCCTTCCGCCGCCGTCCTCTCACTCGCCCGCTGCTGCGAGCCTCCGTCGGTGAAGACTCACTGCGCCACCTGCGCTCGCTCTCTGGCTCCGTCGCCGGTGAGTCCTCTCCGGTCGCATTGCCTGGATTTTCCCTAGACTCATCTGTTTCGATTCCGTGTTCATGCGACAGTTCCTCTTGTTCTTCGCCATTGTTCTCGCGCAAAGTCCCGACGGGGCCTTGCAGCTCTAAACTCCCCTCCGCCGCCAGTTTTTCCTCCGGCGATCTTTCCGGCGCACATATGTCTAGTTCGTTTAGCGGCGCTCTGGTTGAGGACGACGACGCTGGCTCTGGGCCTGAGCGAGGCTCGTGGCAGGGCTCTTCTGTCACACGTCGCGAGATCGAGTGGCTCATCCGGACTCGAAGAATTCCCGCCGAGGTTTCTTGCCGTTTACCCGGCAGCGAATCCTCTCCGGATGTTAGGGAGGGCGAGTATGTGGTTTTTATGTCGCACTTCGCACGTGGCTTCGGTCTTCCTCTTAGCGATTTTGCTAGAGAATTCCTCGACTACTTCGGCCTTCAGCCGCATCATCTTCCTGCGAACGCTATCGCTTCTCTTTCTGCTTTCATCTCCGCATCAGAGAGATACTTCGACCTGTGGCCGTCAGTGCATGTCTGGTCGAAGTTCTTCCAGATTCGCTCCAACGTAGTTCCTGACAAATCTCTGCATCCTTCCGAGAAGTTGCTTACCCAATGTGGGGCAGCGTCTATTACACCTCGGAGGAAGTCCGTGTTTCCTCGTGTCACCGGGTTGGAGTCGTGCAAGAAATGGCACAAACCATTCTTTTATGTCAAGAACAGAGGGGCAGAGGACAAGATTCGGCTCCCTGCATTCTCAATTGGCCCGCCTTCTAAAGTGAACTGGCTCTACAATCCGAGGAAAACTCATGCCTTGGCCGAGGCCTTCGAGATTCGGCTTAAAGAGTTGATCCGGGCCGGGTTATGCGGCGAAGACCTGATGGCTACTTTCGAGTGGCGGATCCCCATTCGAGCGGACTCACAAGCTGTGCTACATGAGTGGTCCCCTTGACCCTAATCGAGTCTCGACCGTGGAGCTGGACAACTACCTTATCTATAAGCGCGTCCGAGCTATCTTTAAGACTGAGATGCCTGAGGATTGGGCTTGGGGATTAAAACCGTTCACCCGCGATCATCCGCCTCCCGAGGTGAGCTTAATCAACCACGCTCTGTTATTTCATTGTTTTTGTAACGGGTTTATCTAACTCTCTTTTTCCTCGTCTTGCAGAGGTTCGCAGAGCAGAAAAACGAGGACGCCGAAGTTCTGCTGCTCCCTTGGCCCGCGGACAGAGTACCGGATCTTGGTGAGCCGGATTCAGGAGTTCGTCCTAAGTCGGATCTGCCCGGCTCGAGCTCGTGGCAAGACTTGGCGCCGAGGAGGAAGGTGATTCGGACGAGGTCCAAATTCTTGAGGTAGTTGCCGCCATGCCTATTTCTTATGCATTTCCGCTTCTACTTTCCCTGCTAATCCGGCGGTCAGTTCACGACGCCGAGCCTATTGCTTCTCGACCCCCTGTTGCCTCGGGGAAACGCGGGGCTCCTGCTAGTGCCTCGTAGGCGGTTCCCAAGAAACGAATGAAGAAATCCGCTCCGAACCCTCCCAGGCGCAAGACTATGCCTGGGGTCGCCGGGTAAGTTCCTTTTGCTTATATTTCTTGTTTCTCTCTTTCTGTTTTTCGTACTGACGATTCTTCTTTCTTATTTTTGCAGTGCTCCTCTTTCTGTTAAAACCGGCGGTCCTAGTATGATTAGCCGCCGGATTCGGCCGCCGTCTCCTCCTCCCGCTGATGATACCAGGATTCCTAGTCCTATTCGTCCTGCTTCTCCTCCAGCTCCGCATACGTCGCCTCTTTGTCGCGATGTGCCTGAGACCCCTTCCCTTGACCTGGATTCGAACCGGCCCTCCGAAGTTTTCGTCGAACCCGCCGCTCCTTCTACGGGTCCTAGCGCTGCTACTGAGCCTCTATCTACTCCGGCAGTTTCTACAGCCATTCCAATCTCGGCCGAAAAGGTCGTTATCTCGGTGCCCTCTGCGACCATAACCCCTGCTGCTCCTAAAGACGTCGTCCCCACTTCCGAGGCGTCACTTCCTGCTGATGCCTCCTCTAAGGCGAGAAAAGTTGTTGCCGCCAAGACTTCCTCTTCTCAGAAAGGTCTTGTCGGCTCTTCCCAGCCGAGTATTGCCGACGTCTTTGCGTAAGGGAGTCGCCTACTAAAGTCCCGTTGCCTCGCACCGGCACCGCTTGCTCTTCATAAGAGCCACTGCTGGTGGTGGTCGATCAGCCGTCCGGTAAGGTCTTAACTTTCGGACAACCCGTGGGAACGACCTCGGGCCGGTGGAGTATGCCAATAATTGGAACAGCTTTGATCGGTTTGAGGGTAATCCTATGAACCAGCCCTTTCGACTTTCTCGACATCACGCCGTTTTGACCATCTTTGCCAAGTTCATCGTTGATACCAACAAGATGAATGAGGTAATTCTTGTTTCTCCGAGTCTTAAATTATTCCTCGGATGTTACTATATGCTCTAGTCCCGAAACTTGCAAGGAAATAACTTGTTATATGCTTGGAAGTTTAATGATCTTGACATAATTTTATTTCTAAGGTTCGTTAATCCGCCATCTAGATCCGAGTTAAGTTTTACTTGACTCGGATGTGCTAACTTTGAATATCCAGCCACCTAGATCCGAACTAAGTTACATTTGATTCGGATCTGAGTCATTTGAATATCTAGCCACCTAGATCTGAGCTAAGTCTGCGTGGCTCGGATCTAATTTAGCTTTGAATATCCGACCACCTAGATCGAGCTAAGTCACCTTGGCTCGGATCTGGTTTAGCTTTGAATATCTAGCCAGCTAGAGCCGAATTAAGCTCTGCTTGATTCGGATCTAATTTAGCTTTGAATATCCAGCCACCTAGATCTGAGTTAAGTCCTGCTTGACTCGGATCTGTTTTAGCTTTGAATATCCAGCCACCTAGAGCCGAATTACGCTCTGTTTGATTCAGATCTAATTTAGCTTCTACTGTGGATTTATCATTTTGCCTCATTGCTCAGGTTGCACATGACCGGCGGACCGCCGAATTCCAGAGGTTGCTTTTTTCGCACCTCAAGCTGGAAGAAAAGTATGAGAAAGTTCTTCCAGTGGTGAAGAAGGCTGGTATGTCGATAGTTCCTTTTCCTTATTTCCCACGTTCTCATGTATTTGTCTACGAAATGCCGGCTTACTTCTTGGTGAATAGGTAACATTAATAACTTCAATATTCGCCTTGAGAAGAAAGTCAAGAGCCTGGAAGGTTAGTTTCCTTTCTATTTTACACCTTTTCCCTTTTAATATATATGCTAAGTTTCCTTATTGCGTTTGGCTCTGGTAAAGCCGAGTTGCAAAACTTTGCAGTGTCACATCAGGATTGCATGCCCATGCCTGACGTGATGCTACATTTTTTAGAACAAAACGCTACTCATTCGGCGCAATTACAAGAAAAAGATGATGAAATAGCTCGCCTGCGATCCGAGGTGGATACCCTCAAGCTCTCTCAGAAATCCGCACTAGAAAAGGTCGACCAAGAATTTTCCGAGGAGAAGAATCGGCTGACTTTGGAGCTGCAGAAGAACAAAGAACTCCTCGAGGCTGCCGAACTTAAAACCCAGGGTTTGAGCGAGGAAATTGCTCGTTTTGAGAAGAGTAAGGTCGATTGGGCCAAAGACCTTCATATAATGATGCGATACATTCATCGTAAGCTACTTGGCATGGCCTAATTATATTTTTCTTTTTTGTTCCCGCTACCATCTGACATTCTCATGCTTTGCGCAGAACACTTCCCCGAGGCCAAGCCCGTGAGTTCTAAAGCGGTTCTTGCAGCTCGCGTGCGCCGAGGTGAACCTGTTACCGTTGATTCGGAATATTCAATGGAGTATTACTTGGTTGCCGTTGGTGCCGCAGTTGGCCCGATGAAAGTTATGGTCCGGGACTTGGTGCAAGCCGCTATCCGAGCTTACCATGTGCTCTGGCCGAATACGTCGGAACTCCTGATATCAACGAAGTCAAGTTATTGGTGAAAAGGCTAATGGCATCTGAGAGGCAGTTAAGTCTTTGGAGGGAATCATTGGGCGTCTTGGTGCCGATATGGCCCTTCATTATCATGTCATGGTATGAAGACATCTCTCTTGACATCTTGAGAAACTTGCGCCGGTTCCCGCCGGGTTGAGGATCCCACTTTTGTTGCTCTTCGCAAGCTCGCGCCTTCAACTCGTCGAGTATGCCAACGTACACTTGGAATGAAGGGCGAGTTTTCTCCAGACCGGATGAGGAGGTTGTAGTTGAGGACGCCTCGGATAATAACTCGGTGAGCAAGGGAAGGTGAGGATAACTTCGGTCACATCGACTCAGTTCAAGCTCGAGACAGCAAGGGCGTCGCGGTCCTCCTCCAAAGGTACCGGCATTCTCGCTTCGGTGATGCTCTGAGCAACCTCGGCTTCCGAAGTTGCACTGGTCGCGGAGGGCGAGGCAACCTCAGCCGAAGTTCTCCCTACGTCGGAGTGCCCCGTACCTGACCAAGTCGCTGCCTCCCCAACGAACAATGCCTAAGTTATTTCTGATCCCTGGTATGCCGGGCGTATGATGTAGGCGAAGCATTTGTCCACTCTCTGTATGATTTAAACTCCTTTTGTTGTATACTGCTGTGATACATACTCTTGTAGTTATCACCATTTGGTTAAGTGGGCGTCCGCCCGAATTCTTATTTTGTTGGCCCTCTATTCCCTGACCTTTTAGGATGTACTTTCGCATTTATCCTTTATCATTTATCCAGGCGTGAGCTCTGCATATCATATAATATTGATATGTTCTGAACAGGGATTGATTACTTTGTTGTGACAATATATTGTAATCGCTGGATCATTTGTTTATTGTGCGAAACTTCCGATAAATCAAATTTCATAGGTAGTATGAGACTAACACGGGTGCGCTCAGCATAAGATTGAGGTAGCATACGGTAGTCCCCGAGTCGCTGCTTTGGATGCCGAGGTTTATATATTAATATGAAATTGATATAACACATGGCAGTCCCCGAGTCCCTGCTTTTGGCGCCGAGGTTCAAATACATAACTTGAAATTGATATAACATATGGCAGTCCCCGAGTTACTGCTCCGGGCGCCGAGGTTCAAATACATAGCATGACATTGATATAACATATGGCAGTCCCTGAGTTACTGCTCCGGGCGCCGAGGTTCAAATACATAACATGACATTGATATAAAATATGGCAGTCCCCGAGTCACTGCTCCGGGCGCCGAGGTTCAAATACATAATATGACATTGATATAAAATATGGCAGTCCCCGAGTCACTGCTCAGGGCGCCAAGGTTCAGATACATCATTGGATCTTGACTTTGAGATATAATGCTACGAGTAGAATGCCCGAAGTAAAGCCACATTCCAGGGACGCTTCGTTTCTTCGCCAGCTTTGTCTGCCTTGTTCCCTCCGGGGGACTGAGCGTCGATCAGATAATAGGCATCATTGTGCAACGCTTTGCTCACAATGAATGGTCCTTCCCATGGGGGTGACAACTTGTGCATGCCGGCCGTGCGTTGCACGAGTCGGAGGACCAAATCTCCTTCTTTGAATACTCTTGGATTCACTTTCTTGCTGTGATACCGCCGCAAGTTCTGTTGATAAATAGCCGATCGTGATAATGTCAACTCTCTGGCTTCTTCCAGCAGGTCCACGGCATCTTGCCGAGCTATCTCATTTGCCTCGAGGTTGTGTCTTGAGCAACTCTTGGCGAGTCATACATTATGTCGGTGGAAGTACGGCCTCTGCATACACCGAAAAGAATGGAGTATAGCCTGTTGATCTATTCGGAGTAGTCCGAGGCTCCATAGTACGGTGGGATTTCTTGATCCAACATCCTGCCGACCTTTGCAATGGTTCGACAAGTCGTGGTTTTATTCTGATAGCACCAGTCCATTAGACCTTTCCACTTGCCCATTGGATCTTTGGGTGAGCCACAGGCAATATCTAGTCTTATGTGCTTCTCTCGGCAAAATCTAAAGCTCATACGCAAAGTTTGTGCCATTGTCCGTAATAATACTGTGCGGGTACCCATATCTTAAGATGATATCCTTGAGAAATTTCACTGCTGTGGGTCCATCACATTTTTTAATTGGTTTCACTTCAATCCATTTTGTGAACTTGTCCACCATAACCAATATGTGTGTCATTCCTCCTCGTGCCGGCTTGAATGGTCCCACTATATCTAAACCCCAGACTGAAAATGGCCAAGTGATGGGTATTGTTTTTAACTCGGCCGATGGCATATGTATTCTGGTTGCGTATCTCTGACATCCATTGCATTTCTTAACTAATTCTTTTGCTTCTTTCAATGCCGTTGGCCAATAAAATCCATGCCTGAATGCCTTGGCTACTAAGGCGCGAGATGAGGCATGGTGCCCACATTTTCCTTGGTGTATGTCTAGAAGGATTTCCTGACCTTCTGCCGAACTTACGCACTTTTGCAATACGTTTGTGACGCTTCTTTTATATAGCTCATTGTTTATGATTGTATAAGCTTTTGCTTTTCTTACGGTTTGTCTAGCTAGCACTTCATTACTCGGCAACATCACGTCTTTTAGGTAAGAAAATATGGGTTGCGCCCATAACGGTGTTACTTTTTCTGATGTGATCTCACCGTCTATCTCCATGCTATCTGCCGACGCACATATCTCGGCCTTATCCATGATTGCGCTTACCTCGGCTGTCCTCCTCTTTAGGTGTTCCGAGATATTCTGCGGATCTACCTCCATTGGCGTGTGATCTTCTGCAGAATTTGCCGGGATAAAGATAGATTCGGATTCCGGTGATGGGATTATTGATGGTTTCCTGAGGTGCTCCAGGGCAATTCCTGGAGGAATTGATTGCCGGGTTGATCCTAATTTTGACAGTGTGTCGGCGGCATCATTTTCTGCCCGAGGTATGTGGTGAAATTCACATCCTTCAAAGTATCCACTGATTTTTTGCACATGGAATCTGTATAAAGCCATATTAGCATCTAATGCGTCCCAACTGCCTGATACTTGCTGTACTACTAGATCCGAGTCACCATAGCATAAGATTCGGCGTATACCAATTTCTTTTGCTACTTTCAATCCATGGACTAGCGCTTCATATTCGGCTACATTGTTGGACGCAGCAAAATGTATTTGCAATACATATTTCAATTGGTCTTTTTTAGGCGAGGTTAACACTATTCCTGCTCCCAAACCATTCCTTAGTTTGGAACCATCGAAATGCATTGTCCAGTAATTTGGATCTGGCAATGGTGGTTCATATTGCACCTCGACCCAGTCCACGAGAAATTCGGCGACAGCCTGAGATTTGATTGCATCTCTTCTATCAAACTGTGGCGCGTATGGTGATAACTCGATCGCCCATTTTGCTATTCGGCCACTTGCGTCTTTGTTTCTCAATATGTCGGCTATGGGTGCCTCACAGACTACTTTGATGGGATGCTCTTCGAAGTAATGTTTAAGCTTTTTCGCCGACATATATACTCCATAAGCCATCTTCTGATAATGCGGGTAATTCTGCTTTGAAGTGGATAACACCTCACTTAAATAATAGACCGGCCTCTGAATCGACTTACCATCTTCAAGTCGTTCCACTACGACTACTATACTAACTACTCTGTTGGTAGCCGCTACATAGAGTAACATAGGCTCTTTTGATAATGGAGAAGCCAAAATGGGTGTCGTAACTAACATATTTTTCAACTCACGAAATGCAAGGTCCGCTTGTGGAGTCCAAATGAATTTATCCGACTTTCTCATTAGCTGATAGAGCGGCAGTGCCTTCTCTCCTAGCCGACATACAAATCGACTAAGCGAAGCCAGACAGCCCGTGAATTTTTGTACATCATTCAAACATTTCGGCAATTCCATTCTTTCTACTGCTCTTATCTTTGTTGGATTAGCCTCGATACCTCGGCTGGATACAAGGAAACCGAGTAATTTTCCTGCCGGCACGCCAAACGTGCACTTCTCTGGATTAAGCTTCATTCGGAACCTTCTCAGGTTCGCAAAAGTCTGCCGTATATCTTCTAATAACGTTTTGCTCTCTTTAGTTTTGATGACCACGTCATCCACATACACTTGTATATTTTTTCCTATTTGATCATGCAGGCATTTTTGCATGCATCTCTGATATGTTGCTCCTGCATTTCGCAGGCCAAATGGCATTGTGCAATAACAATAAGCCCCGTACGGGGTAATAAATGCAGTCTTTATTTGATCGGCCGGGTTTAACGGTATCTGGTGGAAACCAGAATACGCGTCTACAAACGATAATAGCTCACAACTAGCGGTCGAGTCAATGACTTGGTCTATTCTAGGCAATGGAAAAGGATCTTTCGGACATGCCTTGTTCAGGTTGGTGTAATCGATACACATTCGCCATACAATGGCTACATTGGGGTCATCTTTCTTCTTTTCTACTAGCACCGGATTTGATAACCAATCCGGATATAGCACCTCCATGATGAACCCGGTGCGAGGCGAGCTATTTCATCTCCTATTACTTTTCTCTGTCTTGGCGAAGCGGCGGAGAGGTTGCTTCACCGGCCTTGCTCCTGGCACGACGTTCAAAGAGTGCTCACTAACTCCTCGGAACACCTTGCGGTCTTGAGTTGACCATGCAAATATGTCCCGATTCTCACGGAGGAAGTTGGTGAGCTCGCCTTCCTATTTAGCATCCAAGCTGCACCAATAGTAACGATGCTCTGGGAATTGCTCATCAATCTGAAATTTCTTCGTCTCTTTAGTCGGTGAAAAGAGACATCGCCATGAGGTTGGCGGTACAGCATGTTCGGGCCAGCCGAGCGAGGGCTGCTACTTCTTGAATCCTTCTCTTTTCCCTTGCTATAACCAATGACTCGAAGTTTGACCCGTCTGAAGCACTCCATTGACTTCTTGTAATCCCCTAATCATTATCACCCCGTGGTCGGGTAGCTTCATCTTCGATAATTTATATGACAATGCTCATGAATTTGGCCAGTCAGGGCCGTCGAGTAGAGCATGATAACAACTTTCCGGATCCACCACTTCAAATTCTAAATTTTCTGCAGTTATCTTATCTTAGAATACGTCCACTCGGACTTTACCGATGGGCTCGCATGAAAGCCCTGGCACTATTCCATGGAAAGTGGTCCTCGTGGATTGCAGCATGTTCTGCGATATTCTGAGTTTATGCATGGTATCTTTGTACATGATGTTGATACTGCTTCCATTGTCAATTAGTTCTTTTAAAAATTTCACGTTAATGCTTGGTCCAACAAACGTCGGATCCAACACAAGTGCATATGATCCTGGACTTGGCATTATTCTGGGGTGGTCCTTCATGCTCCAGGTCACCTCCTGATCAGACCATGGCACGTATCTTGGTACTGCCGGCATAACTGCATTCACTTCCATATGCCGCACACTCTGCTTGTCTTTTGTGTCGCTTTGTCTTCTTGTTCCATAGTGAACACACAAATAAGTGGGTGATCTGTAATCATTACGTCCGGTATTTGCCGGATTCATCCTTCCATCCTGGACCTGGTTTATTACTTGATGCACTGCATCTCTCCGATCCGAGTTATCATATCTCGGGGAGCGGTAGCATCGATTCTTTGTCATATTTGCTCCAGTTAATTGCGGCTGATGCTGCTGTTGCACTTGATGGGACGCCTGAACTCCTGCGGGGTTCCCCATCGCATTTTTCATCCATGCACATTGGCGGGTCGTATGATTGGCTGGTCTGGATGGGTTTGATGTGTGAAATTTGCACGGCTGATCCAACATGGATTCGAATGTGTATTTCGGCCTCTCTTGCCATTGCTTCTTTTGCTCTGGGGTCCATTGCCTTTTTCCCTCATTTCTTGATGTCCATTGTTGAGGTCCATTTTTCTGCCGTTGAGTTGCTCCATGATTCGGCTGATCTTGTGCTACGGCTGCCACTTGGGCCGAATTGTACCTATAATCCGGCCTCTCATCTCTTCTTCTTCCTCTGAAATCACGCCGGGATGACCCGGCCAATTCTCTCGCATAATGGTCCTGTTGCTCGCGATGATCTGCCGACATTAATTCCGGTTGGGTTGGGTCGCCTAATGCATAGGAGTCTGCTATTCTGATAGTCTCGCGGTGTGGTTGGCATATCTCTTTGCGGCCGCCACAACACGCTGGCGTAGCAGCCTTGCGCGAACCAAGCGATTGCTTGCGATTCGATAACTCCTTCACATGAGTTTCTCAGTTGCACCATCGAGTTAAAACTCTCTATCTGTTTCATTCGCCTCTGCTTACATGGCTAACTGTTGTGGCCTGTTTGGCATCTTGTATGTCTTTGGTAAAGTTGTTGTGAACATTTCTTGAAATCTAACCAACGATTGATACCGCCGGTGGTAGATTATTCAGCCATACCGGCTGGTCCTTCCAACATCGTGGGACATACCGCCGCCCATCTTAAGTTCCCACCCGCTATCTTCACAGCAGTGGCATAATCAATCAACCAGTCTTGCGGCTTGGTACTTCCATTGTATGTTTTTGTGCCTCTTGCTAATTGAAAATTCGGCACTGGTGGTTCGCCCATGATCCGTGGTCCAAAACATGTCGGACCTGATGGACCCTGTTCTTCCAACAATTCGGACCGGTATAGCCGGTCCAGCTTTACCCTTGCATCACTTCGGCAAATCTGACAGATTCATCACGCATCCCATAGTGGTTGTTTCCACCCTGGATTGCGTATTCCACCTCGGAATAACCATCATTGTACCTTTCATTCATTTGATTGTGGCGAGCTGGCCTCGCTTCTCTTTCCTGCCGAGGCTCATGCCTTGGTTGCGTGTTGAGCGGCATCTCTCTCCTTACTTCGGCCGGGGTCTGGTTTTCATAATTATCTCTCGCGGGTTCTCTTCTGCCGAGATCCCCATTGCCTCGGCCCCCGCCGTCTTTTTCCATACGGCCGTGGTTTCTCTCCCCACTGTTACCTCGGCTTGCATTGCCTCTATTCTCATTTGCCTTTCCAGCCATTGCCGGGTCATATGGAACAATTTGCTTGTTCCTCTTCCCTGAGGTTACTGCTTTGTCTCTTCGAGCGTTGTTTCCGGGTGAGGATGCTTTGCCATGGATAAAGCGGCATTGCTCCGAATGAACCATCCGCGAGGCCCCTGGCCTTGCCGGGTTTGCTCTGAGTATTTCCTCATTTTTCTGGTTCGCGATGCGCACCAGCTCATTCACTCTTTCTTGTTGTTTCTGCCGAGCTTCCCCGGTCAACCCCTCTAACTCCAACGCTGCGGCATTTGCCGCTCTCAGGTTCTTCGCCGGGGTACTATACCTCGGCAAACCCAAATCACCTGATTATGCTCTGTGAGCTTCATGCTCTTTGTTAATGTCATCCATGAGGTTCTTCCCTCTTAATCTTAATTCGTCCACCCGTTCGGGCGCGATATCGAGCTTATTAGCTTTTGCATATTCTCTCAGGGTCTTGTTCAAGGACTCCCGCAGGGCCGATACTTTTTTGGCCTCTACCAGCACCTTTTGCCTGGTTTCCTCTAACTCTGCCTGAGCATTTGCCGGATCAAGTATCGGCGCTACAGGTGTAGTTAGGTTTTCTATGGTCGCCTGAAGAATGTTCTCTGGCCTTTCCAGAGGTGGCCCTCTCACTCTTGGTGCCTTTGGGGTGGTGTCATGTAGCTCGGTCGGGTTTGTCATTGGCGGAATTACCTCGAGGTTGTGGCTGATGCGCTTGGTGCGCCTTGCGGCACGGGTTCTCTGCTTGACACGCTCTTCTGCTCCAGCTTGAGCTCTTGCGGCGACCATCACCTCGACGCTGCCTGCAGGATGTTCTCTTGACGGACGGCTTGCTGCGGTAAGAGGTGGCTCTCCTGCAATAACAACCTGGTGGGGATAAATGCCGGTGATGTCGACGCCGACGTAGACCTTGTGCTCGCCCAGGCTGATGAAGACCCCATTGCGCGGGGGAGTTTTTCCCCTGAAGCTTCCTGCATTGTCCGACATAGTCGCGAGACCAAATCTGGACCAAGCTGAAACAACGCTACCGCGTGTTGGTGAAGTTTCCCGTCCGGATCATAACTCCAGCTAGCACCGCTGCCTGCCCCACGGTGGGCGCCAACTGTCGTGGTGGTGGCACGGCAGATGCCATGGGTAGGCTAAAGTATGGGGCCAATAGATGCTAGTGGGATCTGGGGAGGGAAGATGCAACTGATTCCACTCTCAAGTGGTTAAGGCTCAGATCTTTATTTCTCTTCTCTTAGGTTACAAGTGCTCCTCGATCTGTATCCAGGGAGAAAAGATGAATCCTACCAGCCTAACGGTACACCAAGAGTTCCCCCCATCCTCAGGGTCCAAGCCTCCCCTTATAAAGGAGTACCTTGGGTGCCCTTAGGGCTGACGAGGCAAGCATATTCGAGGAATATGCTTGTCCCAAAATAGTAGTTCGGCGGCCTCCTTTCCCTGTCGCCCTTCTAACAATGGCAAGGCTTCAGAGGACCCCTCCTGCGTGCCTCGGGCTTCAGGACTGTCACCTCCGTGACCTCCTTCTGCCCTTCTGACACTCTGCATCTTTGTCTCTTGTGCTTGGCTCCGCTCTGATTCCTTCTAGCCTGCAGCTATAGTTTGACCTTGGGTTTCTCCTTCTCCTGCAAGCTTCGTACCACTCGGCCTTACCTTACCTCGCGTAACTCGGCTTGTCCTTTACCTGCATCGGGGTTACTCGGGCTAACCCGGCCGACCCTCGCAGTAACTCGGCCGGGTAACTGCTGGATTCACATACATGGGCTTCTCGCCTCCGTACCTCGGCCGACATATTCATGATTCGGCCGACCTAGTCCGTAACTCGGAAACTAGACGGGGAGTGTACCTCTGTCTTTCCCCGTCTCTGACCTACCCGAGGTCAACCCCCCGACAAAAAACTTGCAACAAAAAGGAAAATCCAAGCAAGTGAAATAAAAAGCTTGTTACAAAAAGAAAAATCTAAGCAAGCAAAAATTGAAAGAAAAGAATATCCTGAATTTGGAATGGATAAGTGGTTTTGTAGAATAAAAAGTTAGGAAGAGATGGCAACAAGGGGACATGATATACTCTTGTTTAACTTAGTAATCAATGAGTAAACTGAGGGTCATTATAGATATTTCAATACATATGCTCTATGGGAAAAGTGAATGAAAAGTCAGGCACCCAAGGATTCGGTTAGCCACAGATAAAGAAAGGGCAAAGGATGAATAGAGTATATGACACAATTGAAAGATTCATGAATAAGGTTCATACAGGTTACTAAGAGGCAAGACCGTTAACTCATGCTATTAAAAATATGGTGAAAGTGTTCGACAAAGTTGAACTTCGTGTCTATCTTGTTGTTTAAAAAACTCTCTTCTTTTAACTAGTTATTATATGAGAGTTTATCTTTGTTGCAAAGGAAAGAAGAGACGTAAAAAATAGCATGGTAAATAACATGCAATCAAAAATAAAAGAAAATGAGATATATTCAGTTGTCCAACATATATTGGTTAGTCTAGTTTAAAAGCAAGGAGTAGTTGCTAGAACTCATATCTATGTTGTCCTAATTTGTATGATTGTTTAGGCTATAAATATTTTAAGATAAGCGAATATGCATAAGTTAATGGTGCCATGCTCGTATTTTATTTTATCAACCATAAGCTCATTGATGCATGGTATGATATATTCGCTTATTTACTCGAGGACGAGCAAAGATTTAAGCTTGGGGAGTAGATACTTGCATTTTGCATCATCATAATAACAACATATATGATTGACGACTGTCTACACACAGCCTGTTGGGAACCCCAAGAGCAAGGTGTGAAGCAGCAAGCAGCAAGTTTTATCTCAGTTGAGACCAAGGTTATCGAACCAGAAGGAGGAAGGAAACGTCACACAGGTGTTGCAAGCAACGCGGAGACCTGCACAACACAAACTCAAGACTTTGCCCCAACGAACAGTGAGGTTGTCAAGCTCACCGGTTTGCTGTAACAAACGATTAAACGTATGGTGTGGAAGGTAATGGTTTGCAGCAAGTAAACAAGTAACACTAGAAGATGTATCAAAGGTAAAGATTGGCCCACGGTCTATAGTTCACTACAGGTTCTCTCCTTAGATAAACAACATGGCATGAAGGGTAAACAAATTACAGCAGAGCAATTGACAGGAATTGAGCAAGGCATAACAATGCAATTACTAGTCAGAAAGATCCTATGAGATTCGATTGGGCAATACAACAATATACATAGACCGCCATCCAACTTCATCTATGACTAGAAGTCCACCTTCAAGTTATCATCTTAACCCCCTCCAGTATTAAGTTGCAAGCAACAGACAACTGCTTTAAGCAAAGTGTGTAAGGTAAACAGTCCACATGTTCCATGAACAAGAGACCACTGTTTTCTCCCTAGTAGCAACAGCACATCTACAACCGAAGAGATTTCTGTCACTTCCCTTGGAAACTAGAGACATGAACCCACTATCGTGCATAAATACCCCCTCTTGGAGTCACTAGTAACTACTTGGCCAAGATAGCTACTAACAATAGAGAGCATGCAAGATCACAAACAACACAGACATGATAGAATCATAAAGACAAAACCATTAATCAAACCAACATAATAATCTCAATATCCATCGGATCCCCGCAAACACAACATGCATGATTACAAATAGATTAGATCTTGATCATGAACGGAGCTCATAAGATCTATACATGAAAGCACAAAGGAGGAGATACAACCATCTAGCTACTACATAGACCCATAGTACAAGGTGGAACTACTCACACATCATACCGGAGAGAAGGCCTCCGGGATGATCTCCCCTCCGGCAGGGTGCCGGGAAGAACTTCAGATCCCCCGATCTAGGGACGATGGTGGCGGCGGCTACAGACAGTTCCGTGGATATTTGATCAGGTACTCAGGGTTTTCGCATCGGGGGCTTTTTATAGGCGAAGGGGGAGACCGAGGCGGCGGACAGGGTTGGCAAACCCTAGCCAGGAGTGGGGCTGGGCCCACCCACGCCTAGGGTGGGTCTGCCCCCCCTGGCTGGCCCCTCCGGCTCTCCTCTAGACTTCTTGTTCCCCACGGAAAGTAACTGACTTTGACATTTGTCATGTCTAGTTCCGAGAATATTTCTTTACTAACTTTTTTGAAACCAAAAACAGCAGAAAACAGGCATCTGGCACTGTTGCAACTTTTTAATAGGTTAGTACCAGAAAACATGTAAAAAGCACCTCAAAGTGTAGACAAGCAAAGCAAAGTAGATACAAATCAAGCATGGAACATCAAAAATTATAGATACGTTTCGAATGTATCAACATCCCCAAGCTTAACTCCTGCTCGTCCTCGAGTAGGTAAGTGATAAAAGAATAATTTTTGAGGTGACATGCACCCTCACAATAAAGATCCAACCATTTGCAAGCATTTAAAGCTGGGATCAAAGAACTCTAAATATGTGCATGAAAGATGGAGTTTTAACAGTAGGACATAGAAATTATGCATGCAATATGACAAGCTACAAACAAAGATCATAAATAACATGCATTGAAAAACGTTTGTTTGTTTCACATGCAGAAAGCATAGCATAGTGGTAATCAGCTTGTCCCTCATAGAGTAGCAAATAGATTCATAGGACACCTACAAAGTTCACAAGGGTGACTAGAAACAAATATCACAAGAACAAGTAATATCACAATATGCATCAATTAATAAGCTTTGGAACACTGCACATAGAATGACAACTATGCTCTCTTAATGGTGACTAAAGGTAGAAGGTGGAGACTCAATAGTGGTGGAAGAAAGGCCTTTTTGTAAAGGAAGCAGGGATTATAAGTTTCAAAAAGAGCTTCCAAAAATTATGGTACTTGTTAGCTTTCAGCCCTTATTGCCCCTATCATAACCATCTTGAAGTGGTTAAGGTTAAAGTGGCAAAGATGGAGTATATGCTTGACGAAGTATAAGTTGGCAATCTCATGTCCCTTGAATACGAGGGCCACACCTCATGCATACTCAACTTTGGGTCCAGGTAAGTTCTTGTCATTGTAAGTATTTGCATATCATTGAGAACAGCCAACGGGGTACCCCTTGCACATGGTACAGGAGCTTTCCCATAACCAAAATGACAAGGCAAGCAGACAATGAGCATCTCAACAATCTTTTTATTTGCCATATGCATAGCTTTTTATTGAGGATGCTTCATAGATAGCTCATTATGGTGATGCTGCAAGTTTCCACCATGATTAGGCATGGCTTAAGCTAGCGGCCCAGGCGTTTCTCTAACACAGGATACAAACTCCATGGACTTACAAGTTCCCTCTTTATTTCACACTGGTGACATCGATAGACAAAAAACATGATATCAACTGAGTACAACAAGGTACAAGCGCAATATTGGAAACGTTCCCCGTGACAGCACGGTTCTGCTAATTCCAACTTATAAGTGCAAGCATATACAACAAAGTTGTCACAATGGTTCAAGTTTATTAGGGGCAAATAATAAAGTGTGACATCATGTTCGTGAGGGCTTTAATCACTAAGTTTTCACATAACAAAATAGTTTTTAATTGGAAGATAGATGAAAACAAGAATATACTTGGAATGGTGTAACACACCATGCATAGGAGTTTATAGTGGACACTTTGGAATAACTTGGTTTCTTGGGAGTTGGAAGCATGAGTAGAACTTACTCATACAAGTGGAGGCTAGCAAAAGACTGTGAGCAACCAACTAAAAGAGCAATAATGGCCATAATCATGCAGTGCAACAAAGCATACTAATAAAAGCAAAGAGTGGTACTACAAGTCAAGGACTAAATGATCACAGAGGCTAATGGTGACTTGTCATAGTCATAACATGGTGTGAGCATGTGCCAAGTCAACCCAAGCAAAACATCAAAGGAGAATACCACAATACTATGCTTTTGCATGCTAAAACAACGCATAATTTCTTCAAGGCACACTAAGCAATCCCAATTGTTTGGAACAAGACATGCTACAACAATAATCACTAAGCATAATGCCAAAACAACACCTAGCATGTCATGCTAAAGTCTAAGTCACAGTCAATGCAAGCTCCTCTTGCACTTCAAGCAAGAACTTACTACTCCTTTCCAACACCAAGCGACTTATTTACAAAACAACACAGCGAGAACGGGGGTCCAAACTACTTTATTCAAGCAAACTAAACAACCTAAGAAAATCAAACGAAAACTAAGACGCTCCAAGAACAACAAAATTGTGCATGAAACAATAAAAATGAAGTGTCTATACAGACCTGAGCTTTTTATTGATGAAGAAGGGGATGCCTTGGGCATCCCCAAGCTTTGACGCTTGTACCTCTTGGGTATTTCTTGGGGTGACACCATGGAGGCATCCCCAATCTTGAGATTTTGTCCATCCTTCATCTCATTGCATCATTCTTTCTCTACACCTGAAATTTTTCCTTCATACAAAACTTCACACAATCTTCATTAGCAACATTAGTGTATTCAAAAGATATTAGACCTCTGGAAAAGCTTTGGAACAGCAAGGCTTTTCACTAAAAACACAAGCTACTGTAGTAACTCCTTGAAAAATCTCAATTCACCTAAAGAGAACTCAAAAAGAAATCAATAAGAAGCAAATGCAAATAATGGCAGAAATCTGTCAAAACAGACCAGCAGGTAGAAACCGATTTTTTTGAACATCTTTTGTTGCTCAAATCAAAAAGAGTTGAACTAACGAAAGTTATCCAACATACTGGGGGATTTATTCGTAAATTTGAGCTCAATCCGAGTTACAGAGCCTCCTCACGAATTTTTTTGGTGGAGGACAGAAATCTATTTCGGGATAGCAACTCCCCAAATCTTTCTTCCCTCTCATTAGAGGTCATTCTTGGCACAAAAAGCAAACAAAAAGGATAAGGAGAGGTTATTACAGAAGTAATAACTTCCAAGACTCAAGGAAACTCTTGGGTTATCTCCCAACAAGTACTTTTCTTTAACGCCTTTAAGTTAGGCACAAAAAGCAAGAAGAATCAAGTATTTTCAAATGAAGAATTGCCCCTCTTGTTCCTTCTTTTCTTACCTTTCTTTTTATCTTTAGGGAAGATATGATTGCTTACCGGAGGAGCAAAGTGCATAATGCCTTTTCCCACATCTATTACTGCCCCAAGGTGTTTCAGTAGAGATCTTCCAAGTGTGATCTGTCCTTTGCCTACACATTCAATAACAAGATAATCACTAGACACCATTTTTCCTGAGATTTTTGTAAACACACCTTCAGCTATTCCAATGGGTAATATAGTGGCATTTTTGGTAAGAGAGATTTCCTCTCCTCCTTTAGTAAGCCCCCAAAGACTCAAGGAATCATAAATATCTTTAGGCATGAGGCAAAATTCAGACATGATATCACAACGAGCATAAAAAAGTGTAGTATTTATAGAGACTTTGATTGTGGGAAACCACTTTGAAGGCTCAGAATTTATGGGAACATAATCATGGTAAGACATAAGTGTGTGATAGCAACTATTCATAGCAGCAATGCTAGTCTCAAGAGTGTTCAACCTGGCAAAAATATTTGTGAAAGAGGAATCAGACTTGCCAGGTGTACCATAAATCATGATTAATTTCTTTATGGCATCAAAAGCTTCATCCTCAGTACATAGAAAAAAATCTTTCTCAGCCACAACATCTAAAGCATATCTATAATGAAGAGCAATACCGTGGTATAAACTATCAATAACCAAGCTGAGACTCACCTCAGACTTAGTTTCCCTCTGGAAAGCAGAGATTCTAGACCAAGCTTCTTTAAAACTTCCTTCACTTTTTTTCTTAAAAGTGGATATTTCTACCATAGGTGACATAAAGATTGGTCCAAAACCAGACATGGCAGCAACTAGAACAGGAACTATTTTTTTTTGTGTTTTTGAAAAGAGCAAGCAAACCAAACTAGACTAATTTTTTGGGTTTTTTTGAAAAGAGGCAAATAAAACCAAGCAAAGGAAACAAAGCAAACTAAAAACAAAGTAAAGAGAAAGGAAGTGAAGGACTCCCCTTGTGAAGATGTCCTTAGCCTCTCCGGCAATGGCGCCAGAAAAGCTTGACGACTGTCTATGCACAGCCTGTTGGGAACCCCAAGAGCAATGTGTGAAGCAGCAAGCAACAAGTTTTCCCTCAGTTGAGACCGAGGTTATCGAACCAGAAGGAGGAAGTAAACGTTACACAGGTATTGCAAGCAATGCGGAGACCTGCACAACACAAACTCAAGACTTTGACTCAACGAACAGTGAGGTTGTCAAGCTCACCGGTTTGATGTAACAAAGGATTAAACGTATGGTGTGGAAGGTAATGGTTTGCAGCAAGTAAACAAGTAAAAGTGGAAGATGTATCAATGGTAAAGATTGGACCAGGGTCCATAGTTCACTAGAGGTGCTCTCCTTAGATAAACAACATGGCTTGAAGGGTAAACAAATTACAGCAGGGAAATTGACAGGAACTGAGCAAGGCATAACAATGCAATTACTAGTCAGAAAGATCCTATGAGATTTGATTGGGCAATACAACAATATACATAGACTGCCATACAACTTCATCAATGACTAGAAGTCCACCTTCAGGTTATCATCCGACCCCCCTCCAGTATTAAGTTGCAAGCAACAGACAACTGCTTTAAGCAAAGTGTGTAAGGTAAACAGTCCACATGTTCCATGAACAAGAGACCGTTGCTTTCTCCCTAGTAGCAACAACACATCTACAACCGAAGAGATTTCTGTCACTTCCCTTGGAAACTAGAGGCATGAACCCACTATCGAGCATAAATACCCCCTCTTGGAGTTACTAGCAACTACTTGGCCAAGATAGCTACTAACAACGGAGAGCGTGCACGATCACAAACAACACATACATGATAGAATCATAAAGACAAAACCATTAATCAAACCAACATAATAATCTCAATATCCATCGGATCCCTGCAAAAACACATCATGCATGATTACAAATAGATTAGATTTGATCATGAACGGAGCTCACAAGATCTATACATGAAAGCACAAAGGAGGAGATATAACCATCTAACTACTACATGGACCCATAGTCCAAGGTGGAACTACTCACGCATCATACCGGAGAGAAGGCCTCCAGCATGATCTCCCCTCCGGCAGGGTGCCGGGAAGAACTTCAGATCCACCCGATCTAGGGACGATGGTGGCGGCGGCTACAGACGGTTTCGTGGATATTTGATTGGGTACTTAGGGTTTCTGCATCGGGGGCTTTTTATAGTCAAAGGGGGAGACTGAGGCGGCGACCAGGGTTGGCAAACCCTAGCCAGGCGTGGGGCTGGGCCCACCCGCACCTGGGGTGGGTCTGGCCTCCTGTCTAGCCCCTCCGGCTCTCCTCTGGACTTCTTGTTCCCCACGGAAAGTAATTGACTTTGACGTTTGTCTCGTCCAGTTCCGAGAATATTTCTTTACTAACTTTTCTAAAACCAAAAACAGCAGAAAACAGGCATCTGGCACTGTTGCAACTTGTTAATAGGTTAGTACCAGAAAACATGTAAAAAGCACCTCAAAGTGTAAACAAGAAAAGCAAATTAGATACAAAACAAGCATGGAGCATCAAAAATTATAGATACGTTTCCAACGTATCAATGATCATTATAGAATATTATTTGCATTCTTCTATCATTATTTGTGCATTTTAGATGATTTACGAGACTTTCCTACACAGTCCCTTCATTGGTATTTAATTTCTCGGAGGCAGAACACCTCCTTTTTCTTATTTTTGTGTTTCAAGGACCTTTTGGATGTCAATAAATCAAAAGAAAAATAGCTGATCAGTTTTTCATCATGAGAAGGACCATGGAGCAAAAGAAACACATGAGAGGAGCCACGAAGGCCAAAAGAGGCCAGGCGGCGTGGCCTGCCTAGGTGCAATGCACCACCAGGGCCCATACGTCCCTCGAGCGTCACCTCAGCTCCTCATTTTTATAGATGCTTGATGGGCTCAGATCACTATAGAGCTTCGTTGGGATACCCCAAGAGGAAGGTGTGATGAGCACAGCAGTAAGTTTTTCCTCAGTTATGAAACCAAGGTTATCGAACCAGTAGGAGCAACTAAACAACTCCAAGGTGTTGTTAACAACTTGGAATCCTACACAACACAAACTCAAGACTTTGCCCCAACTTACAGTGAGGTTGTCAATCTCACTGGTTTGCTGAAAACCAAGAATTAAACATATAGTGTGGAAGATAGTAGTTGCTTGTAGAAGGTAAACGATAACAGTAGATGATGTATAAATGGTAAAGATTGGACCGCGGTCCATAGTTCACTAGAGGTGTTCTCCTTAAGATAAATAACATGCTAGGTAAATAAATTACAGCGGGCAATTAACAGGACTAAGGAAGCATAATAATTCAAATAATAGACATCATGACTCCTATGAGATTTGATTGGGCATTACAACAATATAGATAGAACATAATCCAACTGCATCTATGACTAATAATCCACCTTCAGGTTATCATCCAAACCCCTTCCATAATTGTATTAAGCAATGTGTGTAAAGTAAACAATACAATTGTTCCATGAAAAAAAGATTGTTGTTTGCTCCCTAGTAGCAACAACACATCTACAACCTTAGAGATTTCTGTCACTTACCCAGATTACTAGAGGCATGAACCCACTATCGAGCATAAATACTCCCTCTTGGAGTCACAAGCATCTACTTGGCAAAGATAGCTACTAGCAACGAAGAGCATGCAAGATCACAAACAACACATGCATGATAGAATCAATAATCAATAAGACATGATAGAATCAATAATCAATCTGACATAGTATCTCAATATCCATCAGATCCCCACAAACACAACATGTATGATTACAATTAGATGATCATGATCATGATCATGAACGAAGCTCATAAGATCTAAACATGATAACACAAAGGAGGAGAAACAACCATCTAGCTACTGTATGGACCCATAGTCCAAGGGTGAACTACTCACACATCATACCGGAGGCTGGCATGGTGATGAAGAAGGCCTCCGTGATGATCTCTCCCCTCTGACAGGGTGTCGGGAAGAGATTCAGATCCCTCCCGATCTATGGGCAATGGTGGCGGCGGCTATGGACTTTTTCATGGAGATCTGATCGAGTGCTTAGGGTTTCTGCATCGAGGGGCTTTTATAGGCGAAGAGGTGAGGTAGGAGGGTGGTCGGGTGGGCCACACCCTGCCCTGGAGCGGCCTAGGGTGGCCCCCCACCTAGGGGATGTGGCCACCCTGTGGCGCCCCTCTGTCTCTCCTCTGGACTTCGTGCTTGTTCCACTAAAATATTGACTTTGGCTTTTGTCCCGTCCAATTCCGAGAATATTTCCTACTAGATTTTCTGAAACCAAAAACATCAGAAAACAGGCAACTGGAACTATGGCATATTGTTAATAGGTTAGTCCCAGAAAATGTATAAAAATACCTCAAAATATAGACAAAGCATAGCAAAGTTGAAACTAAATAAGCATGGAACATAAAAAATTATAGATACGTTTACGACGTATCAAGAATCCCCAAGCTTAACTCCTGCTCTTCCTCGAGTAGGTAAGTGATAAAAAGAATAAATTTTGAGGTGACATGCACCATCACAATCTTGATCAAACTATTTCCAAAGCATTGAAAGCTGGGATCAAAGTACTCTAAACATGAGCATGGAAGATGTAACAATAATACATAGTAACTATGTTGCAACATGAAAAGATACAAACAAAGGATCATGAATAATAATGCATTGAAAGACGTTTGTTTTTTTCACATATAGAAAACATAGCATAATGGTATTCATCTTGTCTCTTATGGAGTAGCAAAACATAAATGCATAGGACACCTTCAAAGTTCATAAGGGTGACTGATACATCCAATTTGCATCATCATTATATATCATAATTTGCCTCTATTCATTGATATATGTCTTATTATGAGGTATTACTTATGTCTTTTCCACTGTTTTTGCATGTTGGATGATTCTTGGAGGATGGACTGCTGGAGTCTGGATTCCGATGGAAAAGGAGGTGTTTTGGTGCAATTTCACGAAGATCAGAAAAAATACCAGAAAAATATGGGAAAAATATATTTTCCTAAAAGATTGAGGAAGCCATAAGGGGAGGTGAAGAAGGGCCACAGGGGGCCCACACCCCCATTAGGCGCGGGCCTACCTTGCCCCGCGCCTAGGGCAGGTGTGACCCACCTGCCTGGCCTTCGACTCCGCCCTCTCGCCTATATCTTCCTAACGGAACCCTAACACCAGGGGAGCGACCACAGATAGATTTCTGCCGCCTCTATGGGGCGGAAAACACCAAGAGATAAAGATCTCTCCGGCAGACAGATTTCTACCAGGGGAATTCCTTCCCGGAGAGGGGAGATCGTCGCCATCAACACCGTCATCAAGCTAGGCTTCATCGGGATCATCATCATCATCATCATCATCCACACCATCATCTCCACCAGCACCATCATCACCACTCCATCCCGCTGTAACAATTGTGTTGGATACTGCTTTAGTTCTTAGGGGAAATTTTCCTGGTGTTAATTACTATTGTAGTTGATGCTTGTGAGTGGAACCATTGTATTATTGTTTATGTTCAGATTGTTATTCATCACCATATCATCTTTGATCTCGATCCATATGATGTCTCATGAGTAGTTCGTTTAGTTCTTGAGGACATGGGAGAAGTCATGTTGTTATTAGTGGATCTATGTTGAGTTATTATTCAATGGTTTAGTATTTAAGTTGTGGTGCTATTCTTCTAGTGGTGTCATGTGAACATCGACTACATGATACTTCACCATTTATGGGCCTAGGGGAATGCATTGTGTATTTGGCTACTAATTGTGGGGTTGCCCGAGTGACAGAAACCCGAACCCCCGTTAGGACACTTTTGCACAAGGTAGCGTAGGATCTCAGAGTTTAAGGCTTTGGTTAGGTTTATATCTTAATTACGTTCCTGTAGTTGCGGATGCTTGCAGGGGGTTTAATCACAAGTATGCATTAGTCCAAGTAAGGTCGGTACATTAGCACAGGTTCACCCACACAACACTTACAACACCAAAGAAGAGTACTCAGCTATATGAAGCGAAAGCACTTGACAGAATTCCCATGTGTCCTCGAGAATGTTTGGTCCTTATAAGTATTTCCACCGGCTTGTCCTTTGCTAAGAAAGGATTAGGACACTTGCTGCGTTTGTTCTTTATTACTTGCTCTTTGTTTTGTTGTGTTTCCAGAAAACCACTAAAAATCTGTTTGCTAAGTGTTTGCAGAGAGTTCCTGCTCCATACCACTAGTCAACACCTTCTGCTCCTCGTTGGTATCGACACTCCTATTTATCGAAAGTACTGCGATACACCCCCTATACTTGTGGGTCATCAAGACTATTTTCTGGTGCCGTTGCCGGGGAGTGAAGCGCTATTGAAGAGTGGAACTGGTAAAGGAAACTTCTACTGTGAGTATTGCTTTTTGTTACTGCTTGTTACTTTGTTTCCAATATGGATAACCCACTTGGTTTTCTGTTTAGGAAAACTACTACCACTGCTAGGGTAGTAGATGAACCACCACCTATTGAGATAGATCCTTTTAAGATACCTACAAGTATTGTTGATCGTGTTATGGATAATTATTATTTAGGGGATGGAACTGTCCATCCTGGTGATCACTTGCTGCGGTGACCCAGCATACCACTGCATGATGTAGTACACTATAGTCGTTGACATAACACCAATGAAACACCGTTTACTAGTATTACATCCCTCAGAGTGGTACAACAGAAACATATCAGGTCCAAGGCATGACTATAGGTTACAACTTGACTCTTTACATAAGATCCATAGAAAACTCTAGGTTAAAGAGAGAGAAAGAAACTTCTTACAAAGAAGAATAAAAAAATAAACAACTCAAAAACTATTATACTATTAAGACTAGTATTTTAACTAATGGTCTGGCATTGCTCCTATTGCAATACACTACAGAAACAGGTTCTATGGCTAGAGATTATATTCCCATCTAGTCAGAAACTTCGTCTTCACTTGAGTTGATGTATATGTTGACTTCCTTGACTTCATTGAAGAACTCGAGCTTTTGTTGATGATTCCTGGAGCATAAATTGATGTAGACATCGTCTGTACTGGCTTGAGAACCTAGCAAGGGTTAAGAAGATACTTTGAGTACGAGCGTACTCAGCAAGTTCACTAGAAAAGGAGTGTTTGATGCACTATATCTATATCCACAGACCATAGGTCATAGGCAATGCAGGTTTTCGTAAACATTTCTTCAAAGGTTGCTTTTATTCTGAAAAGCTATGTCCGTCGGCCTTCATGGGTTTACCAGAACTTTCATGGAGTTCCTTTCCCGCCGCTTTCGCAGCTCCTTCCCGGAACAGGGAGTAACAAGTTATAGTTCTTACACTCTGCAGAGGTGCGTCACTTTACCCATGAGAGATCAAATCCTTGTTGCACAACCGGGCGATCTTTCCTGTCCACACTTCCTATGGTGTGGGTCCCAGAAGATGATCCAAGCCAATCACTGCCCCCTTCCCGACCTCGCATGTCTCCTTGGTGTACACCATGCCCACATATTGAATTACGACAATGGTTTGTACAAACCGTTAGATGCCAGAACTATCATGGGACGTTGAGGGTTCCCACCCATATGATGCATATCCTCTACGAATTACCAATTAATATGCACGCTACGAGTGATAACAGCCACGACCTGCACATCCGGCTACATGTGAGAGGAAGAAGATACAGCTAACTTCTTCGTCCCATTCCAAATCTCATGGTTAACGCGTGATATATGACGCAAGAATCACTGGCGACATTGGTTGTTAAGTCCTAGATAATATGTTCCTTTACCACCGGAACTTTCATAGTAGGTTATTACCTCATGGTAATTAACCTATAATCATATTATTATGAAAATAGTGTTTGCTGACCTTTTTCAAATGCAGGTGATAACAACACTAGATTTGCAAAATACTTTATAGAAAATAATCAAAGGACATGAGCAAGTGTGAACTTGCCTTTTGTGATTGCAAGATTATGCACTCACGGTCTTTAAGACAATATAAGATCCAATATCTGAAATCATCATCATTGGTCCAATAAGGGCTAATGTTTTAAAGAAGCAAGATGCTATTATGCGTAAGTAATGTAATGCAATTTCGTAAACTCAAATCCCGGGGGTAATGTTGATCTAGGGTTTGGAAACTGGAAATGGTTTCTTTAGAATGCGTTGTCCTTTTAGATAAGTTTCATACTTGTGCTTCTTATTAAGGCTTGTGAGTGTGTGATTGATTAGTTTGGACTTGAGATGCTTTATGTCTTAATTGGAATAGCCCAAGGTTAACTATAAAAACATAAGTAGTTTATTAGACATAATGTTTATAAGCCTTGAGACTAAAGTTATCTTTAAAAGGGTAAATAAACTTAAGGTGTAATTTGTTTTAATTATTCTCAAGTTTTGGATTTATGATAAGTATGATTAAAGTGTGGGATTATTCACTTTACATTCAAGTGAATGATTATTTTAAATTTGTTTTGCTATTATGAAAATAACATGAAACTATCAAAGAAAGTATAATTTGGATGTTGTTGTTAAGGTGTTAGTTTTAAAGTCATGCTAATTATGATTTAGATGTTAAGATCACTCCCTCTTCATATAAGTGAATGATATATAAAATTATCTTAAAGATTGTGGTTTTGAATTTTAGTTTAGGGTTTAAAAGAGTATTATAAAGTTAATGATTTATGTTTAAGTTTTATTATAAATCTTAGTTATGGTTTAGAACTTTAGTAATTATATTTTAAGGTTTTGATATTTCTAAAGAACTATAATTATTTCTTATTTAAGAAATGTTTTTTAAGAAGTTTCAAAATAGATAATAGACAAGGTTTTATTACTTTAAAATATTAAAAACCTTTCTAATATTATATTTAATAAAAAATTAGTGTAATATTTTTTAAGACTTTAAAAATGATTTTTATATTATTTTTAAGTATTATTTTTATGTTTATAAAATTCCATCAAGGATTAAATGTCTTTGAATATTTACTTCGTATTTTATTTAAAAAATTAGGCTAGTATTTTTATAAAATAGTATGTTTATTTTTATACACAAAAGTGATTTTTATCCATTTTTAGGATTTCTCCTTATTTTATGAAAATTTACTTAGGTTTTAATGGTGTTAATATTTTTTTTTATATTTATTTTAAACAAATAAAGTTATATATATATTTTATATTAGGTAGATATTATTTTTATGATGATTTAAATATTTTAGATGTATTTCTATGATTTTTCTATAATTCTTTAGAGCTTTAATTGTCAAAAGGAATTTGGTAATTTTTATTTTATTCTTTATTTTTTTTTATTTTTTTTATTATTTTACTGAAATCTGGCCTATTTGAGTTGGGCACATGGGCCGATTCGGCCCAGCTAAATCAGGCTTGGGGTCATATTGACCCCCGACCCACTCTCTCTCCCTCACCCAACACACGCGAGCACGCACACATTGTCCCCTCCAGGATGCTTGCGATGCCGCCAGCGCTACCGCCTGCCTCACCGGCCATCGCTGGCACCTCCCAGCGCCGCTAGGCCTCTATCTCCTCCTTTGATTTCCCTCTGCTGTGGTGCCCAGTACCCGTGCGACCTCTCCCTGGGAGAAACCCTAGCTTCTCCAGGATCTTCTTAGCCAACTCCGGCTCCTCAGTACCAAGACGCCTTGGAGGCCTGCCTTGCTTCTTCTCACCATCCCCACATCTCTCCCCACACGGTACTGCCTCTGATGCTCGCATACTCATCAAACCCTATCCCATTAGGCCCGACTACTGGCGCTGCCTCTGCACATCTGCACCCTCTACTGCTCCTGCCATGGCTGGCCGTGGTCTCCCTCACCTTGGTGAGGTAGTAGACTCCGGCTAGCCCCTACTGCATCAAGCTCGACGGTTTTCTTCACGACCCTAACTACCACTGTGAGTTATCTATTTTCTCCCTCTTATTTATTTTTAGTCATGTGTTCATTGATGGATGGATATAAGTGATGTAGTGAGGATTATGTTATCAGTAGCTACAAGATTAATTGGTTGTTAAAATATGCTGCCTTTGTTCTAAGGCACATGACTGAACTAAGATACAATACTACTAGTATTGGTATAGATATAGGTCTGGCAATTCTAGAAGTGGTTTGTGGTGAGAATTTGTGACTATGTTTACTGCTAATGATCTTCTAATTGAGTTAGGTGTGTTAGATGGTTGCAGCTTGTCATAGGTTTATGATAGTGATTATCCAGTACTAAGCCAAAGTGATGTTCTGTTAGTACTGTCTAGGTTGTGATGATCGATGGCCTGGCCAATGAGCCATCGTGTTCTTTTGTGGGTTTTTTGATTGTGCTAAAGGTTCAGGTGTTGTTAGCTTGATAGAATTAGTTAATTACTTGTAAACCATCATCTCTAGTTTGTTTCTAATCTATTTAGGACTGCATGTTCTAATAGATATAGAGGAATATACCTTGGGTATGTAGTACTTTCTTTTAGTATCATGATCATTTTTTTACTCCTTACATTGCTATGGGTATTGGATTTTCTTCTTCTTTACTTTTTGTCCTATAGTTATGCATATGCTTTGTGACCCCATGATATCCAACCAATTAAATGCTAGGGAAATGCTTGTCTATCTTCCACTAGCTTCTTAGCTGTTTTATAAGCTCTTATATAATCAAATACTAGTGTTCTTGATGTTGACTTAATACAAATGGGCTCCCCTTGTTTCAAAGTTGGAGCTCAATCTATGATCTAACTTAACTCACTGGAGCTACATGGTTTGGTTTTAACCTTTAGTACTCATTTTTTATACTTATCATATTACATATCTCAATATTCTTAGAGCTTATAAGGAGTAGATCAAGCTCTAATGTTAGCTAGCTTAGTGTTTCATTCCTAGGGTGTATCTAATCGAATGTGTAGGTGATTTGTTGCAATTCATATAGAAAATACACTCTTTTTTATTTATAGTAGAGGTTTATATCATTTGCAGGTGTTCCCTGATTTCTATTTAACATGTTAAAGCATATAAATGTAATTTCCGATTCATCTCTTTACACTCTTGGATGATAACAAAGTATTTTATCTTGGTATTTGTATTGTAGAGTGATTATAGCTATGTTGTCTAGCTATATTTATTTCAGGACAGGTTCCTCTAAGTTTCTGGTGATTAGAAATAGAATTCGTGATATAGACTTGTTATTTAGAAAAGTACATATGTGTAGGCTGGTAATTTATTTCTAAGTAGATGGTTTGGTGTTCTAGATGATCTTTTATCATCTGAAGATATGAGATCTCTTCAATAGCAAGGATATGCCTTTGATTGTAAATATTTAATGGTTCTGGATGATTGTGCTTCATTATGCAATTTCTTGTGTGTTGGATTAATTTTATTGGATGACATTGACAAGATCAACTATTATACTTGTATCTAAGCTTTGCCAATGATGCAAAGGCTGAGGCACAACTCTGGATAAGGACAGATAGTGTGCTATGGTTTTCATTTCTTGATGATGATTTTGCATAGCACCTCTATGCAGGACTGAGAGAAATCCTCTATTTTCTATACTTTATTACCTCCTCTACTTGCCCTTTTATCTAAAACAGATAAGAACAGATATGCTATGCACCATATCCTCCAAGGCTCTTATTTTTCCTACCTTGAGCTTCCTGAAGCTTGTTCTTCTACGTTGGTGCTTTTGGACTCTTAATTTCCTACTTGTCATTGGCTTGATGATCTGCTGCTGATAAGCCTCTGGGAATCCTTTCCTCACCTTAACCTTCTTGTTGACCATCTCCTCACCTTCCTCTATTCTTCCTCTGATGATGGTGCTAGCTATTCTTTATGGATAGATTTTGTTTATAGCTGCTGGACAACTGTTGGTGGGATGTTCTGGCTAGTTTGTATGGTTGTGGTGATGGAAATAGTTTGTCATAAACTGGGATGAGCTAGATGAACTATGGTGGTGTTCTAAAGTGAGGATGTGGATGTGATGAAACTGGTGAGGTGCTTGGGTGGTGTTCTTGGCTTAGTGTGGTGGAAATGGAGTAGCTAGCTTTGCTACTACGGTTGGCTTCTTCCTTTTCTATAGTTGGTGCTCTCCCTGAGGTGTTGACAACACATCAACTGCATGTGGTGTGTAAGCTGCTGCAATTGGGCCCACTGGGTGCAAGTTTCCATACATAGATTCTTGGTGATGTGGATTGGTTCCGATGGGTGATGGTATTATCCTAGTTTGGCTAACTCTGTACTGAACTGGTGAAACTTGCCCCAGGCCAATGATGCATAGTTTTGAGGCCAATTTCTTTGACTAAGAACAAATACTAAGCATTGCTTTTTTCTTTTTAACTCGATGATGAACCTGGCATATCAACTATATGCCCTTCTGAGAGTAATCCAATACACTGACCACATCTCTGTCTTGTATTTGCATTGTTTTCTTTTTGTCTTATTTTGCAGGAATCAAAATAGGAAGGATTGGAGAAAAGAAGATTAGAGGATAAGGAGATCTAGCTAGATTTTTAGTTCTGTTTTTCTTTTACTTGTTGTTGTAATCTTTCTCTTTCATTTAAACATTTGTAAAAAAAATTATAATATTTGTATAAAGTTATTCTTTTCTATTTCATTTATTATTTGTATTATTCCATAAATGTTGTAATAAAGTAAATCTGTTTTTGCAAATTTCAATTTTTCTTTTACAAGACTTGTTACTTATTTGTAATTTCCATTTTTATTCAAAAGGGTGAATACACTGTAATATGGTATGATGTAAATAAGAGTACCTTTCTTTGTATTTTCCTATTCTTTTATTTAACTATTTCTGTAAGTTCCTTCTTAAATGTAAACACTGTAATATTATTTATATGATAAGAAAGTAAATGTTTTCTTCATTATTGAATCTTGGACATAATTATCTGTATCTTATTTATGAATACTAATTCAATTCTTTATTTGAAATAGCATTCAATTAGGGATTACTTAATATTCATTTTCATTTTCTTAGTTCTATCTATATATATCATTTGGTTATTCAAAGTGAAATTATTTCCCTTATAAGTAAAGGACTCAACAAAAGTCATGTCGGAATCCATAGCACTTGCAGTAAAGTTTCCCTCAAAACAAGAGAGACCTCACTCACTCTATAGCCCTTTTTATTTTGCGTGAAAATTCCCCAGATTTTATTATGCATGAATGCAATGCACACACATGTGTCCTTTCTAATTCTAGTTGTTAATCCTTTCTAATTCTATCTATATGATGATTATGCGGGTTGTTTAAGTGTGTAGGTATCACAACTGAACAGGTGAAGAAGAAGTTACTCTCCATATCCTTGAAAGGGAGAGCTGAAGAATGGTATAAGCTGCTAAAGAATGGACAATCCATGGAATGGGAGGAGATGACATCTCTCTTATTCTAAATTCTATCCTCCCAGTGAGATCCATAAGGATAGAAATCTGATATATAACTTTTGGCCTCGTGATGGAGAGAGTACAACTCAATCTTGGGGGATATTGAAGTTAATAATGCTTAAATGTCCTATTCATGAACTCACTAACAATATTATTATCAATAACTTTTATGCTAGGCTTTCTCTTCGTGATAAAGATTTACTAGATGCTTCTTATGCTGGATCATTCACACGTATGAAGGAAGAAGCTAAATTGGATCTACTAGACCGTATTCAAGAGAATACTGAAGCTTGGGAGAATGACAAAGGAAGAAAGTCAGGTATAAACTATGATTATGAATGCATTAAATATTTTATGAGAACTGATGACTTCCGTGATATTATCAATGAGTTTGGTCTTGATTCCCAAAGTATTGCCAACTGTTTTAAGGCCTTTGCCTCTTACATAGAAATTGCCAAGAAGAAGTGGAATAAGTACCATGCAACTTATAAAGATGTTGTTAGTCATGTTCCTGTTAGAAGCACTGAAGTTTGTACTACTAATCATATTTTGCCTAAACCTTATGTTGAGAAAATACCTTTCCCAACTAAGTTAAAGGAGTATTCTATGATGATTAGTGCAAATAATAAAGGTACTAAGAAAATTGTGGAGCCTGATGAGCAATTGAATATTGAACTTGTGGTAGCTATTGTGAAAGACCATGTCACTAGAAATGTAGAGGATGAGCACATTGTCTTTTGTGAAGATGCTTCTAATATTATCTCTCATCCTAGTAAGGCTAGAAAAGCTAGTGTTCCTGTGCTTTCTATTAAAATTGGTGATCATAACTATTATGGTTTGTGTGATATTGGTGCTAGTTCTAGTGCTATTCCTTATGAGCTTTACAAGGAAAATATGCATGAAATTGGTCCTTGTGAGCTTGAGGACATTGATGTGGTTATTCACCTTGCTAATAAGGAAACCATTTGCCCTATTGGTATTGTAAGAGATGTGGAGGTTCTTTGTGGTAAGATTAAGTATCCTGCTGATTTTCTAGTGCTTAATTCAACAGCTAGTAAAACTTGTCCTATCATTTTTGGTAGACCCTTCCTGAATACTTGTGGAGATATTATAGATTGTAAGAAGGAGAAAGTTTTAACTAAGTTTTATGGAGATTCTTATGAGTTTAAATTTTCCAAATTTGCTAAAGCTCCTTGTGAAAATAGCTTGCCTAACAAAGATTTCAGGATGGAACAACTTGCTTCTATTGATCCAGTTTATGACCTTGGACCTCTTTTTGGTGACTGTAAGTATGCTCATTCTTGTGATAAAATTGATTCCTTTGATGGTTATATTGTCAACTTTATTCAAAGTTCTACTGAAAGTTATTATGAGAGAGGGAAACATGGTTTTATGCATCTTAATAATGTTAAGTTTCCCCGTTTTATGTTGAAAGCTTTGGAGTTGCTTCTTTTTTGTCTTCCTATACTGGTGGCTTTTTGTTTCAACAATTTGTTTTCTCATGATACCCCCATGCATAGGAAGTGGGTTAGACTCAAATGTGTTGGTTATTTGCTTCTTGATGCCCTCTTTCACTCTAGATATATATCTCCTATGTGAGCATCTTTGAAAGTTTCAAGCCTAACTTAAAGGCAGTAAAGAAAAGTACTTGTTGGGAGATAACCCAAGAGTTTGGTTGAGCCTTGGAAGTTATTACTTCAGTAATAACGGCTCCTTATCCTTTTTGTTTTGGTTTTTTGTGTCAAGTTCAACTACTTTTGAGAAGTGGAGGAGTTGTAAAAAGTGGCTGTCTTGGGACAGATTTTTGTGCTTCACCGTAAAAATTCATGAGGGAGCTCAGTACGTCGGATGGAGTTGCATATTTCTGTGCTTGTTCTCCAAGTTGTTTCCCAACTTTCATTAGTTCTAAACTTTTTTGATTTGAGCGATAGAAGGTTTTCGAAAAATTCAATCTTTACCTGCTGGTATGTTTTGATAGATTTCTGCTATCATTTGCATTTGCCTCTTACAGAAGATTTTGTTTTGATGGATTTTAGTTGAAGTGTGCACCTAAAGGTTTGTTGTTTTGCTTACACTAATTTTTCCATTAAGGTTTGTGTGAGACCTTGTAGGAAAGGAAATTCTAGGAGAGGGAGAAAAGGAGTCTGCAGAGTTCGTCTTTGAATAGGTAAAAGTGGTGAAAACAGAAGGTTCGCGAAACCCCAATATTTTTATATTTTTTTATGTTTTTAATACATAAGGGAAGTTACGAGATGGAACAGAGGAGGAACCGGAGCCGGGGTGGCCAAATCCACCCCAGGCGCGGGCCCACCTTGCCTCGCGCCTGGAGGGGGTGAGACCACCCCGAGCTTCGTCTCCGCCTCATTTCCATATCAAAACCTTCCTTATGCTTTGAAACTTCATAATATATACCCCCCGGATCCCCCGAGGTTCGTGCATTGTGTTCTCATCGTGTTTTCGTTTTGATCTGTTTCTGTCAGGAAAACTTCTCAAGTTTAGAGCACCATGGTCTCCGCCAACGACAAAGGCAAGAAGCCCGAGGAAGATGATCCTCAAAAACCCAAGGAGGAGGAGATTTTGGTAGGTTATGGAGGAGACATGGAGGAGGACAAGCAACCAGACACCCGCACTACCGTTGCAAGCATTGGAGTGGTGGCAAAACCTACCAAGCTTAAGAGGACAGCACAGATGTCTACATGAGGTAAATCTCGACGTCATACCCTCTCTCCACGGTCACCTCCTCCAAGTACCAAGAAACCCTTCCACACTCTTATACATGAGCGTCAATATCAACATGTGCCCAAAGGGAACTTGCCCTCGATGTGGGATATGCCTCGTTCTAACCATGCAGGGGAGGAGCACACTAAGAAGGAAGAGTGGGGAAATAATAGCAAGGACTGGAACTCTCGGTCCGATATGATCATGAACCGCATTGAGCAAAACTTGGAGTTGATTCGTACTCTAACCTTTGAGATTGAGGAGTTGAGGAAGCTGATTGAAGAGCTTATCAAGAGAACACCACCACCACCGAAGGAGTAATTCGTCATCAGGTTTGGCATCCCCTTGGCTTGTTCCAAGCTTGGGGGGAGTGCCGTGGTATCACCACCATTATCTTTTACCTTTTTAGTGGATTCATATCTTTGGTAGAGAAGTTATCTTATAGTTTGGTTTGCATATGTAAGTATCTCTCCTTTAGTTGATTATCTATGTATCCCTTGGTGTGAGTGCCTTTATGGAATATTAATGAGAAGTCTCATCTTTTACTTTTTGCACTACTTATTTTAGTTTATAATCTCTATTATATGATGAATCTTGTTGATCAGTATTGGCATCACTTTGAGATCATCAAGTGGATCTAAATTGGTTTTGGCAAGCCAAGCTCTGGTCAGTAGCAATACTTTTTGAGGTTTGAAAGAAAAAGAGAAAAAAACTTACAGGTATTTTGTATCATTTATTTTCTTTCTTGTTGGCTCATAAGCTTAGTTTTATTTATTTAAGATCTTTTGTGTCTTCAAGGAAGATTCAATGTTTGGCTTTATTACTTGTATGTTTGCTTGTTTCTTTCAACTCTTTTGCTTGCTACCCAGCCTTGCTAGCCAAAAACCTGTTTTGAGAAGGCATACTTCTCATGTTTCCAATCCCTTTGAACCAAAACCTTTGCCATTTGTGTCCACCATATCTACCTGTTATCATTATTGCTATTCCAAGCAAATTCTCAAGCTTCATATATCTTTCGAATTAAAAAGTATTTTGTTACGTGAAAACTAGTTAGTAAAGCTCTCACGAACTTGATGGCACACCTTATTTTCTTGCCCCTAATAGACTTGAACCATTGTGTCATCAAAGTTGTATATGCTTGCATCTATACGTTGGAATCAGCAAAACCGTGTTGTCACAGGGAACGCTTTCAACATTGCACTTGTACCTTGTACATAGTTAATATCGTGCTCTTTTGTCTGTGGATGTCAATGGTGTGAAATAAAGAGGGAACTTATAAGTCCATGGAGTCTGTATTTCGTGTTAGAGAAACGCCTAGGCCGCTAGCCTAAGCCATGCCTAATCATCATGGAAACTTGTAGCATCACCATAATGAGCTATCTATGAAGCATCCTCAATAAAAAGCTATGCACATAGTAAATAAAATGATCGCTGAGATGCTCATTGTCTACTTGCCTTGTCATTTTGGTTATGGGATAGCTCCTATACCATGTGCAACGGGTACCCCGTTGGCGGTTCTCTATGATACGCATATACTTACAATGACAAGAACTTACCGGTAACTGAAGTTGAGTAGCATGAGGAGTGGCCCTCATATTCAAGGGACATGAGATTGCCAACTTATATTTCATCAAGCATATACTCCATCTTGTGCACTTTAAACCTTAATCATCTCATGTTGCCTATGATAGGGGCAATGAGGGCTCAAAGCTAGTAAGTATCATAATCTTTTGGAAGCTCTTTATGACTTGTAATCCCTGCTACCCTCTATGAAGGTACCTTTCTCCTATTTTCCAAGTTGAGTCAGTAAACCTACTTCCTCTCTATCTCCAGCAAGCATTTGAGTTTTTGTGTTTCAAATGTTCATATGGTGATTTATTCAATCATGTTCTTATTTTTCATTGTTTGCACAAAACTCTTATCTATTGAGTATTACTTTGAAATCCTTCATTGAAAAACCTTTTTGATCAAAGAGTTCTCCTATTATAAAACTTCTACAAAAAGCTTTTTTATGAAACTGTTTGCCAGCTGTTCTCTGACCAGGAACAAGAGTTTGCCAATTCCAATTATGATTTATCTTTATGCATCTCTATTGTGACTCATGTACTTGTTGCAAGCTAAGTTATATAATGGTGATTTGCTTTCTTCTATGAGTTGTGTAAATGGTAAGTGTGATGCTTCTTGTACGTATTATTTTATCGTCACTTCACTCCATAAACCTGTGGACAAGTTTACTGAGCTCAGTTTTCGCTTGGGACAAGCGAAGGTCTAAGCTTGGGGGAGTTGATACGTCCAATTTGCATCACCATTCTATATCATAATTTGGCTCTATTCATTGATATATGTCTTATTATGAGGTATTACTTATGTCTTTTCCACTGTTTTGCATGTTGGATGATTCCTGGAGGATGGACTGCCGGAGTCTGGATTCTGATGGAAAAGGAGGTGTTTTGATGCAATTTCATGAAGATCAGAAAAATACCAGAAAAATATGGGAAAATTATATTTTCTCGAAAGATTGAGGAAGCCAGAAGGGGAGGCGAAGAAGGGCCACAGGGGGCCCACACCCCTAGGCGCGGGCCCACCTTGACCCACGCCTAGGGCAGGTGTGGCCCACCTGCCTGGCCTCCGACTCCGCCCTCTCGCCTATATCTTTGTCAACGCCCGGATTTTTAATCTCAGATGCCTGTTATGCCATACATCGCAATCCTAGGATTACCATTTTTGCGAGACATAACAGATTGGATATCACAGTACATCATCCATTAAAAATTATACATAAGGTCTTACAACAAATAAACGATCTCATGTTTTAGTCTTAATACAATTCAAGCAGCAGAATAACGTAATAATAATGGTAGCGTAGGCGAGACTCCATCTTCATGGTCACAGGCAATGCTGACGATGGGAGATGATCGTAGTTGTCGTAACCTTCCTTCGGTCCGTCCTCCTGATAATCCTCTTCATAGTCTGGCCACGGGAATAGCCAGGGACAAAGCCACGAGTACTCTTTTAAGTACTCGCAAACTAATAGTAACAAGTGAAGTGGTTTTGAGTAGGAGATACTAAGCTCTAGGTTATTTTGCAAAAAGCCAGATTTACCTTAACTAAGTTCAGAAGCAAAGAAATCTAGTTGAAAGTTTTAGAACACCTAAGTGGAAACTTGAATTTCATATCACAACCCTGTTGTGGTCAAGTCAAAGTCAAGAATCATTTCATAAGTCATTTTGAAAACATCTAACGACGGAACAATATGGCCACTCCAACTGTCCATAACAGCGGACGCGGCTATTCGAATAGTTTGACACTCTGCAGAGGTGGTACATTTTCACCACAACATTCGATACATCCGTCAGGAACAATCCTGAATTCACCATACTCAGTATGCGGATAATCAATCCTAACCTTTTGATTACACGCCCTAGGATAGGCACCTCTCCTGTGAGTTTGGCCTCCCAACCATGACCAACTGTCATCTTGGGAACTACACAGGTGGACAATCTTCACAAGGTAGCCTCATCTCAAACCTTGGCCGCAAGGGAACCCATACTAAGGTATATAAACTTCCAGTCCAGCCCTACCCAAATTTCGGGTATTGTGGTTGTACGGTAAAATTGGAATGGTATCGCATCCAGACAACCATCAGTTTTATAAAGGGCCAAGGCTCATGTCTTAACATTTTCATCATAAAAAATCATCTGGTGTTCAAGAACATATGTCAAAACCTTTAATTAGAATGACTCATCATTCTAAGGTTTACATAATCATTTTCACCAAGTATTCCCATCTAAAGTTGATCAAGTTTTATGCTTAGAACTAGCATCTACAAGTAGTGGTAAACACTAATGAGGGGGGTAAACGAATGGGGATGATCTAAGTTCAATCTCATGCCTCAGGATGACATCAAGATTATCTAACTTAGGCCAAGTTTTATGCTCTTTATGCAACCTATAAAATATCCTTCTAAAATCTACAAGTCACTAAGTAAACTTTAATAGAAAGCTTTGAGAAGGAAATAAAACAACTAAGCTTGCAAGTAAAACTAGGATTATGTGTCATCAAGGGGTATAAACAAGGCACGCCTAATGCATTTCATAGATCATATAGTTTTCACAGTTGCAAGTGTTAGCTTTCCTTGTGCATAGCAGTGGTTGAAGTTCTCCTCGGCTTCTTCCTCGTGGTATTCTCCTTCCTCCTCGTATCCTTGGTCGGTACTAGCGTCTATAAATAAATACGAGGTACACAATAACCAAACCATACTTAACTACTTTTATTTATCACACCAAGGTTTTCACTAGATGATCTAGCATCATCACAAACATTACAATCATCCAAGTACTTTCTTATTTATTTTATTTTAGAAAAGTAATTTCTACTCATTGAAAAACTACTTAAGATTTAATATTCTCCAACTAAAACATGGGATCATGTTGACACATATCATCACCACATATTTCAGTACATGGGAATATGATTTAAAGTGGTGTCACAATTTAATAAGGTTTAACCTTTTTATTTTAATTAATTAAGGTGACTAGAATTGCCTATGAGGCATTCTTTTATTACTTGTTCATTATTTCTGCCAATAAACCTAGATATTTTTATATATTTAGAAAGGTCTTGTTAAACGTGATTTTTGAGAGTTGGAATCAACTCAAAAGCTTTTGTGGTTGAATTTTGAAAAATGTTTGAATGCAGAAAAGCGTCTGCCTTGTTATTTTTACTATAGGTGATTTACAAATCTAAATGGATTGAATCCAATGGGCTTGGATTAAGAATTCCAGTACCTTTCTAACAATAATTGGTTTCATGCAATTTGGTTTAGTGAATCGACCTAGGTTGATTTTTGAATCTATGTACATAACTAGGTTTGAAACTAAATTGGAAAATATAAATTCAAACTAACTAGGTTGTGCGGGAGGTTAACTAGGCCGGCCCACGACGCACAACGCGTGCGGGTGAGTTTAAGTGGATGACCCCACCAGTCAATGAGACAAGGGGTGCAAAGCGGTACGGGGTGATGTTGGTCGCACGATCAAACTCTAATTGAACGACTGTGACCTATCGTCTCCGTCGGGCATCGCCGGCGAGACAGAACCCTATCATGACCAGTGGGGGTCTACGGGGGCTCACCGAGGCTCAGGCGAGGGTCAGTGATGGGGACAAATGACGAAGTCGACGACGGCGAACCTCCTGGTACCGATGGCTTCTCCTGGGGCGTCTCCAATCACTGGCTCCTTTCTTCCTCCTCCGCGGCAGACTCCGGCCAAATTCCGGCGACCTGCTGCTCGCCTTGCTCCGGGGGTGAGGTGGGGTGGTTCTGAGAGAGAGGGGAGTGTGTTGGTGTGAAGAAATCGAACGGGGGTGGCCTCTATTTATAGCGCCAGAAGGGGACCGAAGTGCCCAGGTGGAGCTCGTCGTGGTCATCGGCACAGCGAGCTATTGGCATGGGCGACGGTAGGGGGCAGTGCTGTGCTCCCTGGCGAAGCTCAACGACATGGTCTCGAGGCGTGGGGCGGTGCGATACGATCGGAACGCTGCGGTGCTCTCGACGGTCCGATAGGCATTTTAATGTGCACCGTGGCTACGAGTCGCGCGGCGGAGAACGGGGTTGTCTGGCGGTCTCCTGGAATGGTGGTGATAATGCTTGCACGTGGCGAGGGCGGCGCGCGGTCTGTGGGCGCGTGTCGAGTGCGGCCCTCTGGCGCACTCTCGGCATGGTGCAGAGGCATAGGGCATGGCGATTCTAGAGTGATCCATTGGCTTGATGATCATTGGGGTTGGATAGGGGGTGGCGGTGGACAGTGTTCAATGTCTCAGACATGGTGGCTAGGCTTGGTGCTGCTCCTAGCTTGCTGTTGACTAAGGGGTGGCAAGGTGAGGCTCGACATGGTCACCGTTGATGGCAATGGCAAGCTCACAGTGGTGCTAGATCTTGCTAACTAAGCTAGATGATCTAATAAATGTCTATTGTGAGCTAGAGAGGGAACAAGTTAGACCAAATCACTGCTCACTATAGTGTTTGATGTTTGTTTGTTTGGTGTTTGCAAGGTGTTTGATGAAATGACCGAAAGAGATTTGAATTTGAATTTTCGGTTCAAACTTGGTGGGTGTATTAGTTATATACTAGGTAGTCTCTGGTTAGTTGGAAAGGTCAAGGGGTACTGGTTTGGTTTATTTTGAAAATGGGTGATCTTCACATATGTTAAAGATTCAATTTTGAATTGTCATTTGAATCAAGTTGCCAAATGTTTCTGTAAGTTTGAAAGGTGGGCTTGGGTTCACTTTTAATTGGTCTAGCAAGGGGTGAAAAGAAATGGAATGGTTTCTGTTTGAAATCTTGAACTAGAAACACTTAAAGTGGCCTAGTGAGCAAGATTGGCAAAAATGACCATTTGCTTTATTTGGTTTGTTTTTGATTTTCTCTTGATTTTTTTCTGCTTGTAAATGATTTAGATGATGTTGTTTTCACCTTTAAACCATTCCTTGATATTTAGAACAATCACACAAGTCCATTCATGCATTCATACAATCATCACATACACACATGCATTCATATAATTTTAATTAATAAAGTTTTTGTTAACCCTAATTTTGATGATTTGAATTTGATGATTCATTGTTTAATATTTTTGGGATGTTACAAAACTTCCCTCCTTAAACAAAATCTCGTCCCGAGATTTGAGAAAGAAGAAAGAATAAAACTAGGATTTAAAAAGATCGGGAAACTCCGTCTTGATGTAGTCTTCTTGTTCCCAGGTAGCTTCTTATTCTATGTGGTTGCTCCACTAAATCTTGAGAAACTTGATGCTTCGGGTCCTGGTGGTCCTGAAGGCTTCCTCCAAAATACGGATCGGTACTTCGGGATACGTCAGGTCATCGTTGATCACTATGGTGCGGTGATCAATGTTCTTGAAAACTTCAGTCTTCTTTGGGACTTCTAGGCATTTGTGAAGTAACGATATATGGAACACATTATGCACTGCTGACATCTCCTCTAGCAGTTCCAATTGATACGATAATTCTCCTCGACGATTCATAATCTTGAAAGGTCCGATATATCTGGGGGCTAACTTTCCTTTGAGCTGGAAACGCTGCATTCCCTTCAAAGGCGACAATTTGAGATACACAAAATCTCCAATATTGAAAGCGAGGTCTCAGCATCTTTTGTCGGCATAACTCTTTTGTCTGGATTGGGCGGTCTTGAGGTGCTCACGGATATTGTGAACTTTCTCTTCTGCTTCTCGTAGGATGTCGGGTTCGAAAATCTGACTCTCTCCTACTTCCGACCAATTCAAAGGGGTACGACACTTCCTTCCATACATGAATTCAAATGGGGACATTTACAAACTAGCTTGATAACTGTTGTTGTGAGAAAATTCTGTGAAAGGCAGACAGTCTTCCCATTTAGATCCATACTCTAGCACACATGCTCTCAACATATCTTCGAGTATTTGATTTACGCGCTCTGTTTGTCCATCTTTCTGAGGGTGATAAGCTGTGCTAAAATCCAATCTCGTTCCCAATCCTTCTTTGACTTTGTTCTAGAATATCGAGGTAAACTGAGTTCCTTGATCTGACACAATGTTCTTGGGAACTCCATGCAAACTGACGATTCTAGCGATATACAACTCTGCTAGCTTCGTACTCTGGTAGGTGGTCTTGACTGGTAAGAAATGGGCGGCCTTGGACGGTCTATCAACTATGACCCAAATATAGTCATTTCCCCTACTAGAAGTAGGTAAGCCGGTGATAAAGTCCATTCCAAATGAATCCCATTTCCATTCTGAAATCTGCAGTGGTTGCAACAGTCTTGCGGGTCTCTGATGTCCTGCCTTAACTCTCTGGCAAATATCACACTTGGCTATGTAGCTTCCAATTTCTCTCTTCATCTTATGCCACCAAAATTGCTCCTTCAGATCCTGATATATCTTTGTTCCTCCGGGGTGGATAGAATAAAGGGTATCATGCGATTCTTTCAAAATAGCTTGCTTCAACTCCGAGTCCATGTCACATCCCAAGATTTTCCAAATCTTGTAATGTGAAAATAAATGAATAAAATAAAACTTTGTTTGATTTTCAGGGCCAGAAGAAACTTTTTAAATTCAATTGGAACTTCAAACCCATTTGAATTAAATAAAATCCTAAAAGGATTTAAAAAGATAAACATTTTAAATAAAGGAAAATAAAATATTTTGGTATTACTATTACTTGATCCTTTAATAAAAGATTTGGTATTCAAAAGAAAATATGGTTTTATAAACAAAGATTGTTTTATAAAGCCAAATTAAAACTTGGCCAAGTTTTGGAATTAAAACATTTTATTCTAAATAAATTTAGCAAAGGTTTATTTAAAATAAGTTAATAAGGATTTAATATCCAATTTTATTTAATAAAGGACTTTACCATTTTAATTAAAACACCAAAACTTATTAAATTGTTTAAAATAGGTTTTCCAAGTATTTTATATTCTCTAATAAAACCTACTAAAGTGTTTTGGCTTTGATTTAGATTTAAAAATAAATATCTCAATAAAACAAATCCTATTGGATTTATTAATGAAAGTCTATTATAATAATTAATAATGGACACTAAAATAAAAGGATATTTTGTTTTAAAAACAATTTCCAAAATATTATATATTTCCCAAATTAAACTTACTATTTTGGTTTTGAAGATATTTAGGTTTCAAATAAATATTTTAATAATAAAATCAAACTCTAATTGATTTAATAACTAAGGCCCATTTTATAAAATTATTATTGGACCCTAAAGTAAAATAATATTTTGTTTTAAACAAGTATCCAAGTACTATTTATTTCCAAATAAAACCTACTGATTTGTTCTGAAAATATTGGATTTAAAATAGTGATTTTATCAAATAAATCAAACCTTATTAAAAATAAATAACTAAAAGTACATTTTATTTAATTAATGAATGGATCCTAAAATGAATTAAAATATTATTTTATTTTAGAATTTTGGTATTTGTTACTGAACAGAATCAAGTTCAAAAGTTGTGAAGTGTGATGTTGGTTTGAATTTATTTGGTTGATTGAATCATGTGTTTGAATAATCAATTCAGAAAATAAAATAGAAAAGAATAAAACAAATAGACAGAAAAAAAGAGAGGAAACAGACCAGCCCAACAAGGCCCAGCCCAACAGTCCCACAGCCCAGATTCCCCTCCCCCGAAGCGTTACTTTTCTCACCCCAGAAGCAACCCACATCCTCACTAGCAGGTGGACCTCCCCTCGATTCTTTTTCCCCACTGACCAGTGGACCCTTTCCACTGTTTGTCCTCCCCACCCGCACGACCCTTCTCCCCCACCCCTCGCCGGCCGTTGCAGGCGGATTAACTCCGGCGTAATACGCCTTAATCACGCAATGAATCTGCCACTTGACCACGCAGGATAAATCGCCAGCACCCCTTCTTCATTTCCCCGACTCTTCCCGAGCGCCGCCGAGGCCGTGCATTTGTCCTCGAACAGCTCCGTCTCCGAGCTTCCACCGAATCCGGCAGCCCCTCACCACCCCTTGCCTTCCCGACCATGCTCCTATGATCCCCACCTCCTGGCGATCATCCCCGTAGCGCCAGCTTCGCCCAGCGCTCGAGCGTCGGCAATATCTCCACCGCGCCAAGCGACCCGCAACTCGGTGAGCTCGCTCGACTCCGTTCGCGCCTTGATCAGTGAGTCATGCCATTTGCTTAGTCTGAGTCCTCTTCCTCTCCAGGTACTCGCCAAACACTCGCGCGTGGTCTGCAACCTCGTCCCCGTCGACGAGCAGAAACTCCTGGCGCCAGTAGAAGCTCCGGCGAGCAATTCCCCAGGAACCCGTACGCCCCTTGTCCAACAAAAACCTCGTTGAGCATCAGCAGTGTGCCGCGAACTCGGTGAGCTCACCCTCCCTCTCTCTCGCATCCTACATCGTCGGCAACCTCGCCGTCTGGTCGCTCCGCCGCCAACCACCGCCGCCAGCGCCGCTGCTGTTTGGCCAAGCAAGTAGAACCGTTAGATTAACATCGGATGGCTTGGATAGATCCATTAACACGAAGGGGTATCGAGCCATCTGTGCCGCACGATAGGAGTAGATCCAACGCACCAGAGCGTGATCCGCAGCGAACCGTTTTCGGCCAATTAGAATACGACGCGTGGCAGGATCTGTTTTAAAACTGAATTTGAAATCAGATTGAATTGCAAACTTCAAACCCCTGTAACTTTCAAACCACACGTCCAAATTTGACAAATTTTATATCAATGAGTTCAGGAGAACAAGCCCTAACCAACCCTACCCTTAGTTTAGCAAATAGTAGCTGTTAGCTTGTTTGAATTTGCAGATTCATTTGTATGCATGTTTAGAGTACAAAAATTGTTTAAAATTGAATTTAAGGATAAAACCTTTGCAAATTGGTTTGTTGTGACCTTACTGACCCTAGGAACCAACCCATGATTTGGAAAATAAATTTGGAAAGGTTTGGAATGGATTAATTAGTTTAGTCCATTTCTAGCCAAATAAAATTGTGGATTTTAATATAAAAATGTTTATGGAAAGAAATCTTTGAGAAAATGGTTTGGACCAAACCTACTGACCCAAAAACACCAAGTTTTGCAATAGCAACTCATTTGGTGAACAACTTAAGAGTTTTGCCTTAATAAAAACAATTTTCACCACATGAAATGATGAATGGATGTAAAAAATAGTTTTTGGACAAAACCATCTTGCTAATGACTTTGCCACTTTGGTAAATGACCAAATTGGATCTTACAAAGTTTAGAAACCCATAGAGACCCCCTTTGCAAAATAAAACTATCTTGTGCATGCTCCCATGCATGACTTAGATCCCATTACTTTGTGTGTGTGAAGAGTTGTTTGTTTGACTTTGGTTGGAATGTGGATTGAATTTGTGTTTGCTTGTTTGACTTGTAGTGAAGTGTGAGACTAGCAAGATCAAGGAGTGAACTACCATTTCCTTCCAAAAAGGCAAGTGATGCTTCATACTTTTTGACCCATTACTTTCACTATGCATTAGTGATTTTGCTAAGTAAACTTGCATGGATTTTGCTAAGTATAGATCTTGCTATAGGAAAACCTAGTAGATGAATCCTTAGTAGGATTTTCCTAAGTTAAAGATTCTTACTACTATCAAGCTTAGCCTAGCTAATAGAAAACATGGGTGGAAAATATATTCACACTATGGAAAAATATTCTAAGTCTGAAGACTTATGTTTTTGTTTAATAAAACAACTAAGTTAATAAATCACCTGGGTGGAATGGAAGGATTGGGTTATGTTGAGTGGTTACACAAGGCCAGGAACCTTGTGTATCTCACTTGTGGATGGCCACCCAGGAAACAAAGGGATTTGAGATGTAAAATGTTGAGAAGCTTCAAGTGCAACCACTTGGCAATATGGGCTCTGCCATGATCATATAGGTTGCAAGAACTTAGCCATATGGACAGTGGGTGGTAGTGTTTGATAGATTGGAACGCGTCCATTTTGGTCTAAGGGAAAGCTTCTGAAAGATCTTGTCTTGGGAAACCAAGTCTTGTGGGGAAAGTGCACCACCTCTGCAGAGTGTAAAATCTAAGTACTTAGCCATGTCCCTGGTAAAGGACAATTTGAGCATCAAGACATGGAAGCAATCAAGAATCTCATCATTCTAATTTCTAAATTAAAAACTTGTGGTTTGAACAAGGGTTGTTTGAATTCTTCAATCATTGATGGAGAGATGGCTTGGTACAAGGATCTTGAAATCTTTGATTGAGGAAAATGATTTTGTCAAGCAAAAACTTAGTATTTTCAAAATGATAAGAAAAATCTATTTTGAGCAATGCAAGCCCCAACTCCACTTATCCAAATGCATATAGATGATAGACACCACTATACTACCATAGTATCACTTGCCAATACAATTCAAATGTATTGACCCTTTGTGGTCAGAACTTGTATGTTGCAGGTTTGATTGATTTTAGTGAAGATTGTTTGATTAGGATTACAAAGTCTACAACCAACATCTGCCTGTGGCATTTTGAAGATGAAGGACCCATGATTATAGTTATTCCGCTGCAATGTAATGTAATAGCCAAATGAGCTATGTATGATGTAATAAAATTATGTTATTCCTGGTTATAAAGTTATATTATGACCTTTGTTTCTTGATATTACATCTTAACTGTGGATGCTAGCTATTGATCCAGGGACTAGCATTGTAAAACACAGGGGGCTCTATCTTATTAAAGATTGGGACCCTACAGTCCACTGGTACACAGATACGTCCTTTGTACCACAACGCTCCTTCTTCATCTTCTGTGAATCCGGGTACTTTGCCTGTACCGATACGACGTTTGATTCCATCGATACTAGTATTTCCTTTCCGCGCCTCCTTGATATGACTTCTCAAAGTGGATTGAAGTTCTATGCTAGCCAAAAATCCTTCACTTACTAATTCAATTCTAAAATCTTCCATCTCCCTGTGCAAACTTGGTTGCTCCTTCAGAATCATAGAGTTCAAACGACACAGCAATCTACGAAGGGCATTTTCTACCACATTGGCTTTACCGGGGTGATAGTGGATGTCCAGATCATAGTCCTTGATTAGCTCGATCCATCTTCTCTGCCTCATATTCAGCTCCTTCTGAGTGAATATGTACTTTAGGATCTTGTGATCCGAATAAATTTCACAACAGTTTCCCATGAGGTAATGCCTCCATTTTTTCAGGGCTAGAACTACGGCTGCTAGTTCAAGGTCATGGGTTGGATAATTTTGCTCATGCTGCTTCAGTTGTTGGGAGAGATAAGATATAACTTTGCCTTCTTGCATTAGCACACATTCGAGACCAATCATGGATGCGTCACAATACACAACAAAGGGCTTCGTGATATCCGGCATGATCAAGATTGGGGCTGAAATCAGTCTCCTCTTGAGTTCTTGAAAACCCGCTTCACATTTGTCTGTCCATTCAAACTTCTTGTCCTTCTTCAGCAATTGGGTCATGGGCCTTGCGATACTTGAGAATCCTTCTACAAACTTGCGGTACTATCCCGCTAATCCGAGAAATGCACGAACTTGGGTTTGAGTGGTTGGGGCTTGCCAATCTTCAACATATTTCACCTTTGCAGGGTCAACGGCAATTCCTCCGGCCGATACGATATGTCCGAGAAATCCTACCTCCTATAACCAGAATTCACATTTGCTAAACTTGGCATACAACTGATGCTCCCTAAGTGTTCCAAGGATGGTCCTTAGGTGTAGCTCATGTTCTTCTTCTTCTGATTTGGAATAGATTAGAATGTCATCGATGAAAACAACGACATAATTATCCAGGAAGTCCATAAAAATCTTATTCATGAGGTTTATGAAATAAGCGAGGGCATTGGTTAATTCAAAAGACATGACAGTATACTCATACAGTCCATATCTAGTGGTAAAGGCAGTCTTTGGAATATCCTTTGCACGAATCTTGAGTTGATGATAACCAGTTCTGAGATCAATCTTAGAAAACACTTTGGCACCGGTCAACTGGTCAAACAGGTCTTCGATCTTCGATAGTCGGTACTTGTTCTTGATGGTGACATCATTCAATTTCCGATAATCCGTACACAAATGGTTACCTCCATATTTCTTGTCCACAAATAGGACAAGTGATCTCCATGGCAACGCACTTGGTTGAATCAGTCCGATCTCCAGCATAGCATCTAGTTGCTTCTTCAGCTCCACTAATTTGGACGGATTCATACTATAAGGTCTCTGGGCTATGGGTCCGGTTCCAGGAATTAGTTCAATGATGCACTCGGTATCTCGATCTGGGGGCATACCGGGCAAAACATCTGGAAATACATCGGGGTATTCACAGACTATTCTGACTTGGTCAATGGTTGGCTAGGCTAGACTCTTGTTGCACTTGAATTGACGGGCAAGGTTTCAGATACATGTTCTACTCATATTCCGGTGGTACTGGTCATGGTGATGGCTTTCTTGGCACAGTCGATTAGTCCTTTATGTTTGGACATCCAATCCATTCCTAGTACTACCTCCAAACCTTTAGTTCCAAGTACTATTAGATTAGCATAGAAATCTATGCCATGGATTCGGATAGGTATGACCTTGCAAATTTGTCTAGCTTTGGTGGTTGAACCAGGTATTTGGACTATCATAACATGCTTCAATTTGGTTGGTTGAATCTTACTAGTGCATGCAAATTCTTCTGTAACAAACGAGTGCGATGCTCTAGAATCAAACAACACTCTTGCAAGTACTGAGTTAATAGAAAACATACACAACACGACATCTGGTGCTTCTTGGGCTTCTTCAGCATGCAAGAGAAAGAGGCGGCCATTGCGGTTGAGCGAGTTCCCTGGGCAAACCTTCTTCCAGGCTGAACACGACGCTGCTGCTGAGCTAGGGCATTTGCATTGGGGGCTGCTGTAATCTTCTTGGGGCACTCATTGGAATAGTGACCCTTGGTTCCACACTCATAACAAGTCACCTCAGACTTGTCTTTTGCTGCAACAGGCACCACATTGCTTCCAGTTCTTGGGGAAGTATTGGTGTTGGTGGCGACATTGTTGTTGTTGAACTTAGGCGGTGCACGGTTGAAATAGCTGGGGTTGCCGGGGTTGTTGTGATTTCCTCCGGTCCTTGGGTTTCCTCCTCCACGATTGGGATAGGTTGGACGGTTCATCTGGGGTCTATTGTTTCTTGGGGCAAATCCCGGAGATGGGTTGGGGCGATACTTTGGGGTATGGTGGGTTCCTGGTTGATGCATCATGCGACTCTTGCGGTTCTCATTAGCTTGGTTGATCTTGCCTTCCATCTGAATGGCGGAATCCACTAAGGCTTCAATATCAGCAAATGGGATATTGACTAACATTGTCTGCATCTCATCATGCAGACCATTCAAGAATCTCTCCTTCTTCTTAGCTTCGGTATCTATCTCATCCGGTGCATACCTAGCCAATGACAAAAATTTGTCAGGATACTCAACTATTGTCATCCTTCCTTGCTTCAGTTACCTGAATTCATCTCTCATCCTCTTAATCAAACCCAGTGGCACATGGGTTCTGCTAAACTTGATTTTGAATTCATCTCAAGTCATCGTTTTTCCTCCATTCATGGCGCAAACGCTGTTCAACCATGCTCTTGCATATCCTATTAGATAGTGGGTGGCAAATAGTACCTTCTCGTTAGCTTCCACTCCTGCAACTTCTAGGTTGTTCTCCATGGTTTGCAGCCAATCATCGACATCGAGGGGCTCTTCAAACTTAGTGAAGATGGGTGGATTGGTGTTCTGAAAGTTCTTGAGCTTGGATCCATGGTTGTCCTGATTTCCATGGCCTTGGTTGTTGTTGGCCATCTGAGCTATCTGTTGAAGGGTGGATAAGTTGGCTTGACGTTTGGCTCTTTCAACTTCGTGGTCAGAAACTAACATTTGTAAGATTTGCAACATAGGGTCCGGGGATGAAGTGCTTCCTCCACGAGGCATATGAAGATTGAGATAGATCATGAGAAAAGGGGGAAATTTCTAAGGTTCAGGGTTTTGTAAATTTTTTGAAGTTTGACTCGGATTTTTCTAGCAACTTGCTTTTCATTCATTCAGTCATAGCACACGATACAAACACACACCACAACAAGGAAAATAGATGGTTTTAGGAATCATTCTAGGAAAATATGATACAGTGGGACCGGATACAACTCACTAACGCTAGTGCTCAAGTGCTACTACTCCTCGGAGTCGGTGTCCTCTTCATCCTCCTCCTCATCATCAATGAAGGCGAAGTCATCCTCATCGGTGAAGAAGTCCATGGCCTGATCCTCCAGAAAGTCATCATCATCACTGATATAGGAGTAGGGGTCTCCACGAAGGTCCTCTCCTACGTTCTCCCACTCCTTGAGCTACATATCCCTCTCGTGGACTGTCTCCTCTAACTCCGTGATCCTGTGGTGAAGACGGGTAATGATGCGCTCCTTCTTGTCGAGCTGACGACGACGAGACTGGCGATCCTTGTGGTGACCAAGCATACCACTGCATGTTGTAGTATACTATAGTCATGGACATAACATTCACGGAGTACCATTCTGCAAATATTACATCCTCAGAGTGGTACAACAGAAACAAAGCGGGTCCGCATCATACATTATCATTATTACAACCAGAAATTTACATGACGACTTTGAGATCCTCCTAGGTCCATAGAGGTATCCCGATGACTCAGGGCTAAACTATAATAACTCGAAGAATAGATTAAAGAAGCAACTAAGGTTTATACGAGATTTAATATAGATAGAGGATAGAGATCTATGCTACTTGACTAGATCACTATATATGCTACATCTACAGTTCAGATACGTCGGTCTCCATTCCATAGATGTTTTCATAATTGTTCCCTTCGACGCTTCCGGATACTTCTGGTTCTTCATAGCGGAATTCTTCTTGGTCTTCAATTGGATATAGTATTTCCTCTTCCTGACTGTTAATGTCTTCAGAATCTAGCAAGGGTTAAGAAGATACGTTGAGTACGAGCGCACTCAGCAAGTTCACTAAAAAGGAGTGTTTGATGCACTATATCTACAACCATAGACCATAGGTCATAGGCAATGCAGGTTTTCGTAAACATTTCTTCAAAGGTTGCTTTTATTCTGAAAAGCTATGTCCGTCACCCTTCACAGGTTTACCAGAACTTTCATGGATTTCCTTTCCTGCAGTGTTCGCAGCTCCTTCCCGGAACAGGGAGTAACAAGTTACAGTTCTTACACTCCGCAGAGGTGCATCACTTTACCCATGAGAGATCAAATCCTTGATGCACAACCGGGCGAATCTTTCCCATTCACACTTCCTATGGTGTGGGGCTCAGTAGATGATCCAAGCCAATCACTGTCCTTCTCCGCGACCCCGCATACACCGCAATTGTTGTATGCCCAAACTCATGGTAGACCTTTCCCCGTATAAAACGGCTATACCTTAATTGGATACACACAATAACCATTAACACTAGAAATCTGTCTTTTGTAAGCCCAAATCCACAGTAGACCTTTCCCCGTATAAAACGGCTATACCCACGATCTGCAACTTACAAATGCTCAGAACAGTGTCCAATGCATGCGAAAGGGAGCTGATCTAGCTGACTTCTTTGTCCCATTCCAAATCTCATGGTTAACCCGTAATATACGGCGCGAGAATCACTGTCAACATTGGTTGTTAAGTCCTAGATGATACATTCATGTGCAGTGGTATTCCAACTGCTAGATTTAATAGATTAGCTGATCACCCTGTATCAGTAACCAATAATTCACTTTAATCATGAAAATAGTGTTTTCGAACTTTTTGAAATGCAGGTGATGACAACACTGGATTTGCAAAATACTTTACAGAAAATAATCAAAGGACATGAGCAAGTGTGAACTTGCCTTGATATAGCAAAGTATTGTAGTCGAATGTCTCGACTTGACCCTGACCTCGAGTTCTACAAAAATATCAACATTTCTCGGTAAGGGCAATGTTTAAAGAAGCAATATGTTGTTATGCATACGTAATGAGATGCATAATGCAAAATCCCAAGTAATTCTTCAATTATTACCAGTGAGATATATTTAGATGATTTATTTAAGATTTTCTTTAGTTTAAGTTTACTTCATAAGAAGGATAAACACATAAAATATGAAGAGTAAAGTACAATCATAATATAATTCTAAGGTTCCACGATATTATGTAATTATTACAAAGTTCATGTTTTAAGTTATCATGGCTTTAAAGAAATGGTATAGTGTTTCTTTTGAAGTGGCAAAAAGAATAATATTTGAAGAAAATATTATTTATGTTAAGTTACTCGACTTTTAAGATTAATAGGATTGAAGCTATGGTTTTGCAATAAGGTTTAAATGATTTTGAATCATTATATATCTAGCTTGGGGTTTCTCAGACCAAATTAAACTAATAAAAATATAATTGGACTAGAGATATATCATTTGTAGCATTATCAATTATTAGGGTTTTTCCTAAGCATAATAAAAGTAAAATCTTATAATTATGGAACTTTGTTTTAAAGATATAAATTTATCATGTGTAATATTTATAGATCATACTTTGAGATATTTCTTTATAAAAATAGATGTATTTTATTGTAATTTATTTAGTGAATTTCAAGTTTGATAAATATGATTATTTATGAATTGTTAATGACTTGCAAAGAATAACTTTATAAATCCTTGACTTATAGTTAGTTAATATACTTGCAAAGAATATTATAAAGTTAATTGTTTACACCTAGATTTTATATTAAATTATAATAATTGTTTAGACTACTTAGAGTCAAAGGATTATGTTTTAAATAAGGTCATTTCTTACTTAGGAAAGAGTTTTAAATAATTAACAAAGTAGCTATATTATTTTAATAGTTTAGTTAATTGAAGTTATATGATTTAGGAACTTTAAAATGTTTTTATAATAATATAATTGTTTTCTAGTAAATATACTTGCTTGAAATCTTAAAAATGAATTTTATTTATTTTTAGGTATTATTTTTATTTTATTTTTTATATAATTTCTAAATTATTTAATGTCTTTAAATATTTGTTTCATATTTTAATTGTAAAAATTTTAAGTTAGTATTTTTATAAGATAAGAGATTTATTTTTATTCCTAAAAATGATTTTTATTTATTTTTAGGAATTTTTCTAAATTTATTAAATTTCATTTGGATGCTTAAGGGTGTTTATATTTATTTGCATTTTATTAAACTCAAATAAAGATGATTATGTTTTTCTTAGGTGGATATTATTTTAATAAACACTTGGATGTATATTTTTAGGATTTTTCTACATTTTTCTAGAGCTTAAAATGTGTAGAGGGTATTTTAATAATTTCCACTTTTGTTTTTATTTATATTGGGCCTAGTTCTTGGGCCCATCTAGCCCAATCCACCTAGTCCACCAGGTTGGACTAAGCCATAGATCCCAACCGACCGAGTCGGTCAACTGACCCATACGACCCCTCTTCCCCTCGCAGGCGAGCTAGATTCTTTTCTTCTCCCTCTCTAGCAACGCAATGTCGCCGCCGTCGCCGCGCAACCATGGCCGGCCCCGGACTCCTTGGCTGCCGCCATCGATCACCCTCGACGCTCTCCCCTCTTATACTCCTTCCTATCCAATTCGATCTGCGATACAAACCCTCTTTCGCTCGTCCCCATTACACTCCGGTGACTAGGGTTTCGGCCTTCCTCTCCGGTGTGCTCCGGTGACTCTTGGTTGGTGACGGTGGCGAGGTGGTGGTGCAGTTAAGGTGGTTTGATGATGAATAGGTTGCTGGCGCCACCGCTTCTATGCGCATGTATCCACTGGTGCGGCTCGGTGCGGGTTGAGTACTACGGTGCTCCTTGTGCCGCCGCGCCGTGGTCACAATTGATGGCCTGAACTGCTTCCTCTTCTACTGATGTATCATGCGTAGCTTATAGTGGCCTTGCTACTGATGTTGCTAAGTGAATGGAATTAAAACTAGATTGATGATTTTGGTTTGTGCTTCCCTAAATCCTGTGCTCAATGTGGCTTGTTAGCTGATTCATTTGACTTGACAATGTATATGGTGGTTTGTATATATTAATAAGATTAGATTATGTTGATGTTGAATTGGGATTCATAAGCTGTGATTCATAAGCATATGTTGGTCATTTGTGATGGATTTTGGGTACCCAACCAATATATTATCTTGGTAGAGAAGTAACCATTTATATGATTCCTAAATATTTACTTGGAAAATGATTAGATTGTAGTTGTTGTTGATTAGCAGATGAGTTATGTGCTTTAACAACTGATGGCCTGCTACAGATGCCTTTTTAATGAATTATTCAGTTGAGTTTGCATTCATTTTCACTGAACCTTTGTATCCAGGAAGGTTTTTGGTGGCTTTTGGGCTTGTGTCTTACTGATGTGGTACCTTGTGGAAAGATGCACAGAATAAGAACAAATGCTCATGATATGTTGCTGCCTCTTGGATCCAATGTTTGCCTTGTGAATGGTTGTTCAGAAGAAATGATGTGACTTCTAGATTTGGTTCCAGCTATAACTTATCATTTGAAGCTGTCCATGAAAACTATATATTTTGATTCCTAATAAAATCTTATTAGGAAAATGATTTATCTTGTTTAGCTTGATTAAAGATAATTCCAGTGCAATGCTTGCTTGGTAACTAGAGAGGAATTGAGTACCTGTGTATATAGACAGAGAACTGATATGCATCCTTGATTCCTGGATTATCCTCTAGGAAAATGATAGAAATGATTTTGTTTGAATAACTTGGGCTAGCTATTGAAGAACAACTTGTATGATGGCTTTGTTGCCTTGGGCTGCTACTGTGGTGCCTCCAATCTTGGAGTGTGCACAGTGGTAGCCCAGGTATTATGACTTGTTGTTGTAATCAATAGTAAAGTAGTTGGTGTTGATGCCCAAAAGATAGAAATACAACTCATGATGCATAAAGCTGAAGCTAGTTTGATTGGCTAAAACTGCTTAATTTACCACTGTGGTGCCTCCACTAGGTTTGTGCACGGTGGTAACATCTCAGATGTTGTTTGCTGGATTTCTTGGTTTGGTATATGATGCAAAGACTGAGACCAAATCTTCTAGGATAAGAATAGATTCTTTGTTGGCCTCAACAGCTCTAGGATGAACTAGTGTAGCACTTCTACACTATACTGAGAGCCCCCTCTTACCCAAAATCCATCTTGGGAAAATAAAATAGGAGAATAATTGATAATACATATTTTGGCTGTCTTAGAGATGAATAACAACCTAGTATGGAAGCTTGATGATGTTGTTCCTAAGACGTATGCTTGATCAGCTGGCTCTTCTTATTCATGTGCTTAAGCTGATCCTCCTTGATCTTCTGTTGGCTTGATTCTTGTGCTTTTGGCCTACTCCTTGTGCTCCTGACCTCCTCCTAGTGTCCTTGGATGGCTTCTTCGAGCAACCAGGTTGCTAGTGATGTGGTTTGATCTGTGTGTTATTGGGAAATCTAATAAGAACAGGTGATGTTATTTGTGGTGCTCTAGAGCTAGTGGAGGACTATCTCCTGGTGGTGTGTGTGAGATGGATATCATAGCATCCCTGCTACGGCTGGTGCTATCTCTCAATTTGTTGCTCTCTTGTGGTGTTGACAACACACACAGTTGCATGTGTTGTGTGAGCTGTGTGGTTGCTTGCTGTGATGTTATGGACCAGATCAAGTTAAAATATCTTGATATTTGCTGATGGTTCTACTATTTGACTTTTACCTTTTACTAATTCGGTGAAACTTGCCCCATTTATGTCAATGATTCTGTGGTTAGACAAATTTGATAAGAACAGATTTACACTTGACTAGTTGTCTTCTCTAAAACTCAATGATGTGATAAGCAATGCATCACATTGCATTACTTAGAGTAATTCTAACCCCTAAACTTCTTTATGCTATATTTTGTTTACTTCATGCTTTTACAGGAGCAAGATCAGGAAATGAGAAGATGTGAAGATGAAGATTAGTTCTAGGATTTTCCTTTTATCCCATTTTTTCTAATTTCCTTTTCTGTCAAGAATTAATGTAAAAACATTGTAATACATTAATTTATCTTATTATTGTAACCATTCTTATTATTCCTTTATTGTAAAAGAATAATGTAATATATATTCTTTTAATAAAGAATTCTTCTATTTGTTTAATTATTGTAATTCATTTTCCACTTTCCTTTATTCACTTATTTGTTTTATTGTAATATTCCTTTATTCTTTTATTGTAAAAGAACATTGTAATGTTGGATTTTAATAATCTTTATACTTTTATTTATCATACTTGTATTTGTATTATTGTGAATAATTATTCATAAGTCAAATTTCTCCCCTCATAACTCAACGAAACAATAGAAGTCATGTCAAATTCATCCCACACCCCTTTTCATGACACTAAACCTAATTCATCAGAGTAAGAATTCTGATCACTCTAGTCTTCTAATTTGGCGAAAAATTTACCCGGATTTTCAGATGCATGCATGCAGATGCACAAAATCCTAAATCTACCAATCGTTTAGTCCTAAATGCTGGGATGTTACAATCCTTCACTAGCATGGCAATAGTCTGGTCCTTCTGAGCGGCGATGGCGTACTTGTGGTTGGCGTAGGAGCGAGCATTGTCCAACTCCTTGTAACGGTCATACATCATGAAGCTGAGGTGGTCCAATTGAGTCTTTAGCTCATGGTGATATGGGGCCTCCAGTGGCTGTCCCATAACATCACGCCTTGGATAGAACTCAAAGCGGGTACCCTTGATCTTATTGATACTCTGCCCACATAGACGGGAGAGAGCTTCTTACATTGCCCTAGCAAGTCCATCGAGCCAATTGTTCTCTCTGATGGTAAACTGAATTCCCTCTGAGGTGGGGGATTCGATCTTTCCTCAGAGACTTGCAACAATCAGCCATTGCAACTCTTCTCCTTCCTGATCGTTTAGCTGAGCTCCGAAGAACTCAGGGTGCGGACGCTCCAACATTTCCGATAGCTGGTCCAAGTCATGCTCAAAGATGAGGTCTCCTCCATTCCCCAACTGATAGAACTTGCTATACTTCACGTACATCTATAAGAATATAGGATGAGTAAGTTAGTAGAGTGATCAAGTGTGTCAAATTTTATGTAAGTTTGCAAGAATTTTTGAGGAACATGAATTTTCATGAAAGAGTCTAAGTGGTAAGAATGAGAATAAGTTTTCATAAATACTCACTTCCTTTGGTTTTGAAACTAAGTTTTTGATTCAAACGTCCCTTATAAACTAGGGTCTCCTATGTTCAGGATGGCTCTGATACCAACTTGTCAACACCCGGATTTTTAATCCCAGATGCCTGTTATGACATACATCACAATCCTAGGATTACCATTTTTGCGAGACATAACAGATTGGATATCACAGTACATCATCCATTACAAACCATACATAAGGTCTTACAACAAATAAAGGATCTCATGATCCAGTCTTAATACAATTCAAGCAGCGGAATAATGTAATAATAACGGTAGCATAGGCGAGACTCCATCTTCATGGTCACAGGCAATGCTGAAGATGGGAGATGATCCTAGTTGTCGTAACCTTCCTGCGGTCTATCCTCCTGATAATCCTCTTCATAGTCTGGCCATGGGAATAGCCAGGGACAAAGCCATGAGTACTCTTTTAAGTACTCGCAAACTAATAGTAACAAGTGAAGTGGTTTTGAGTAGGAGATACTAAGCTCAAGGTTGTTATGCAAAAAGCCAGATTTACCTTAACTAAGTTCAGAAGCAAAGAAAGCTAGTTGAAAGTTTTAGAACACCTAAGTGGGAACTTGAATTTCATATCACAACCCTGTTGTGGTCAAGTCAAAGTCACGAATCATTTCATGTCATTTTGAAAACATCTGACGACGGAATAGTATGGCCACTCCAACTGTCCATAACCGCGGACGCGGCTATTCGAATAGTTTGACACTCTGCAGAGGTGGTACACTTTCACCACAACATTCGATACATCCGTCAGGAACAATCCTGAATTCACCATACTCAGTATGCGGATAATAAATCCTAATCTTTTGATTACACGCCCTAGGATAGGCACCTCTCCTGTGAGTTTGGCCTCCCAACCATGACCAAATGTCATCTTGGGAACTGCGCAGGTGGACAATCTTCACAAGGTAGCCTCATCTCAAACCTTGGTTGCAAGGGAACCCATACTAAGGTATATAAACTTCTAGTCAAGCCTTACCCAAATTTCGGGTATTGTGGTTGTACGGTAAAATTGGAATGGTATTGCATCCAGACAACCATCAGTTTTATAAAGGGCTAAGGCTCATGCCTTAACATTTTCATCATCAAAAATCATCTGGTGTTCAAGAACATATGTCAAAACCTTTCATTAGAATGACTCATCATTCTAAGGTTTTCATAATCATTTTCACCAAGTATTCCCATCTAAAGTTGATCACGTTTTATGGTTAGCACTAACATCTACAAGTAGTGGTAAACACTAATGAGGGGGGTAAACCAATGGGGATGATCTAAGTTCAATCCCATGCCTCAGGATGACATCAAGATTATCTAACTTAGGCCAAGTTTTATGCTCTTTATGCTACCTTTAAAATATCCTTCTAAAGTCTACAAGTCACTAAGTAAACTTTAATAAAAAGCTTTGATAAGGAAATAAAACAACTAAGCTTGCAAGTAAAACTAGGATTATGTGTCATCAAGGGGTATAACCAAGGCATGCCTAATGCATTGCATAGATCATATAGTTTTCACAATTGCAAGTGTTAGCTTGCCTTGTGCAGAGCAGTGGTTGAAGTTCTCCTCGGCTTCTTCCTCGTAGTATTCTCCTTCCTCCTCGTATCCTTGGTCGGTACTAGCGTCTATAAATAAATACGAGGTACACAATCACCAAACCATACTTATCTACTTTTATTTATCACACCAAGGTTTTCACTAGATGATCTAGCATCATCACAAACATTACAATCATCCAAGTACTTTCTTATTTATTTTATTTTAGAAAAGTAATTTCGACTCATTGAAAAACTACTTAAGATTTAATATTATCCATCTAAAACATGTGATCATGTTGACACGTATCATCACCACATATTTCAGTACATGGGAATGTGATTTAAAGTGGTGTCACAATTTAATAAGGTTTAACCTTTTTATTTTAATTAATTAAGGTGACTAGAATTGCCTATGAGGCATTCTTTTATTACTTGTTCATTATTTCTGCTAGTAAACCTAGATATTTTTATATATTCAGAAAGGTCTTGTTAAATGTGATTTTTGAGAGCTGGAATCAACTCAAACGCTTTTTTGGTTGAATTTTGAAAAATGTTTGAATGCAGAAAAGCTTCTGCCTTGTTATTTTTACTATAGGTGATTTACAAATCTAAATGGATTGAATCAAACGGTATTGGATTAAGAATTCCAGTACCTTTCTATCAAAATTGGTTTCATGCAATTTGGTTTAGTGAATCGACATGGGTTGATTTTTGAATCTAGGTACAGAACTAGGTTTGAAACTAAATTAGAAAATATAAATTCAAACTAACTGGGTTGCGCGGGAGGTTAACTGGGCCAGCCCACGGCGCACAGCTCGTGCACGGGTGAGTTTAAGTGGATGACCCCACCAGTCAGCGAGACAGGTTGTGCAAAGCGGTATGGGGTTATGTGGACCGCACGATCAAACTCTAATCGAACAGCTGTGACCTATCGTCTCCGTCGGGCATCGCCGAGGCGAGAACCTAAGCGCGCTGGGGGTCTCACGGCTCACCGGGGCTCAGGCGAGGGTCGGCGACGGGGGCGAACGACGAAGTCGACTACGGCGAACCTCCTGGTATCGGCGGCTTCTCCTGGGGCGGCTCCAATCGCTGGCTCCTTTCTTCCTCCTCCGCGGTAGACTCTGGACAAATTCCGGCGACCTGCTGCTCGCCTTGGTATGGGGGTGAGGTGGGGTGGTTCTGAGAGAGATGGGAATGTGTTGGTGTGAAGAAATCAAACGGGGGCGGCCTCTATTTATAGTGCCAAAGGGGACCGAAGGGCGCGGGTGGAGCTCTTCGTGGTCGTCAGCACAACGAGCTACTGGCATAGGCGACGATAGGGGGCGGTGTTGTGCTCCCTGGCGAAGCTTAACAGCATGGTCTCGAGGCGTGGGGCGGTGCGAGACGGTTGGAACGCTGTGGTGTTCTAGGCGGGTCTGACGGGCATTTTAATGGCGCACCATGGCTATGGGTCGCGCGGCAGCGAACGGGGTTGTCTGGCGGTCTCCTGGAATGGTGGTGATCACGCTTGCACGCAGCGAGGGCAGCGCGCGGTCTGTGGGCGCGTGTCGAGTGCGGCGCTCTTGCGCGCTCTCGACATGGGCAGAGGCATAGGGCGCGGTGATTCTAGAGTGGTCTAGTGGCTTGCTGATCGTTGGCGTTGGACAGGGGGTGGCAGTGGATGGTGTTCAATGTCTCAGACATGCTGGCTAGGCTTGGTGCTTCTCCTATCTTGCTGTCGACTAAGGGGTGGCAAGGTGAGGCTCAGCATGGTCACCATTGATGGCAATGGCAAGCTCACCGTGGTGCTAGAGCATGCTAACTAATCTAGATGATCTACTAAATGTCTGCTGTGAGCTAGAGAGGGAAAAAGTTAGACCAAATCACTGTTCACTATAGTGTTTGATGTTTGTTTGTTTGGTGTTTGCAAGGTGTTTGATGAAATGGCCGAAAAAGATTTGAATTTGAATTTTTGGTTCCAACTTGGTGGGTGTATTAGTTATATACTAGGTAGTCTCTAGTTAGTTGGAAAGGTCAAGGGGTACTGGTTTGGTTGGTTTTTGAAAATGGGTGATCTTCACATATGTTAAAGATTCAATTTTGAATTGTCATTTGAATCAAGTTGCCAAATGTTTATGTAAGTTTGAAAGGTGGCCTTGGGTTCACTTTTACTTGGTGTAGCAAGGGGTGAAAAGAAATGGAATGGTTTCTGTTTGAAATCTTGAACTAGAAACACTCAAAGTGGCCTAGTGAGCAAGATTGGCAAAAATGACCATTTGCTTTATTTGGTTTGTTTTTTATTTTCTCTTGATTTGTTTCTGCTTGGAAATGATTTAGATGATTTTGTTTTCACCTTTAAACCATTACTTGCTATTTAGAACAATCACACAAGTCCATTCATACAATCGTCATATACACACATGCATTCATATGATTTTAATTAACAAAGTTTTTGTTAACCCTAATTTTGATGATTGGAATTTGATGATCATTGTTTAATATTTTTGGGATGTTACAATCTTCCTCATGGAACCCTAACACCAGGGGAGCGACCACAAATAGATTCCCGCCACCTCTGCGGGGCGGAAAACACCGAGAGAGAAAGATCTATCCGGCATTCAGATTTCTGCCGGGGGAATTCCTTCCCGGAGAGGGGAGATCGTCGCCATCAACACCGTCATCAAGCTAGGCTTCATCGTGATCATCATCATCATCCACACCATCATCTCCACCATCACCACTCCGTCCTGCTGTAACAATTGTGTTGGATATTGCTTTAGTTCTTAGGGGAAACTTTCCCGGTGTTAATTACTATTGTAGTTGATGCTTGTGAGTGGAACCATTAGATTATTGTTTATGTTCAGATTGTTATTCATCACCATATCATCTTTGATCTCGATCCATATGATGTCTCGTGAGTAGTTCGTTTAGTTCTTGAGGACATGGGAGAAGTCATGTTATTATTAGTGGATCTGTGTTGAGTTATTATTCAATGGTTTAGTATTTAAGTTGTGGTGCTATTCTTCTAGTGGTGTCATGTGAACGTCGAATAAATGATACTTCACCATTTATGGGCCTAGGGGAATGCATTGTGTATTTGGCAACTAATTGTGGGGTTTTCGGAGTGACAGAAACCGGAACCCCCGTTAGGACACCTTTGCACAAGGGAGCGTAGGATCTCAGAGTTTAAGGCTGTGGTTAGGTTTATATCTTAATTACTTTCCTATAGTTGCGGATGCTTGCAGGGGGTTTAATAACAAGTATGTATTAGTACAAGTAAGTTCGGTACATTAGCACAGGTTCACCCACACAACACTTACAACACCAAAGAAGAGTACTCAGCTATATGAAGCGAAAGCACTTGACAGAATTCCCATGTGTCCTCGAGAACGTTTGGTCCTTATAAGTATTTCCACCGGCTTGTCCTTTGCTACGAAAGGATTGGGCCACTTGCTACGTTTTTTCTTTATTACTTGCTCTTTGTTTTGTTGCCTTATCAGAAAACCACTAAAAATCTGTTTGCTAAGTGTTTGCAGAGAGTTCCTGCTCCATACCACTAGTCAACACCTTCTGCTCCTCGTTGGGATCGACACTCCTATTTATCGAAAGTACTGCGATACACCCCCTATACTTGTGGGTCATCAGTGACTAGATACAAATAGTTCAAGAACAAGCAATATCAACATTATGAATCAATCAATAAGTTTTGGGACAATGCACATAAAACTAAGAATGACAACTATGATCTGTTAATTTGTGCATAAAGATAGAAGGTGGAGACTCAATATAAAAGTAGGAAGAAAGGCCCTTAATAAAAGGGAAGCAGGTATTTCAAGTTTCATAAAGATCTTCCAAAAATTATGGTACTTGTTAGCTTTCAGCTCTCATTGCCCTTATCATAAGCATCTTGAAGTGTTTAAGGTTAAAGTAAACAAAGTATGGAGTATATGCTTGACAAATCGTAAATTGGCAATCTCATGTCCCTTGAGTACGAGGGATGTTCCACATGCTACTCAACTTTAGTCACCGGTAAGTTCTTGTCATAGTAAGTATATGTGTATCATAAAAAATCGCCAACGGGGTACCCCTTGCCCCATGATACAGGAGCTATCCCATATCAAAATGACAAGGCAACAGACAATGAGCATCTAAGTGATTTTTTTATTTTATATTTGCATAGGTTTTTATTGAGGATGCTTCACAGATTGCTCACTATGGTTATGCTGCAAGTTTCCACCATGATTAGGCATGGCTTAGGCTAGCGGTCCAGGCGTTTCTCTAACACACATATATATATATAACTCCATGGACTTACAAGCTCCCCTTTTATTTCACACCACCGACATCCGCAAACAAAAGATCATGATATCAACATGGTAGATATGTACATGTGTTGAAAGCGTTCCCCGTGACAGCACGGTTCTACTAATTCCCAACTTATAAGTGCAAGCATATACAACATCGATGACACAATGGTTCAAGTTTATTAGGGGCAAGAAATAAAGTGTGTCATCAAGTTTGTGAGAGCTTTAATCACTAATTTTCTCATAACAAGTTTAATTTGGAAGATAGATAAAACAAGAATATACTTGGAATGACACCATGCATAGGAATTTATAGTGGACTCTTTGGAATAACTTGGTTTCTTGGGAGTTCGATGCATGATTAGAGATTACTCAATACAAGTGGAGGCTAGCAAAAGACTGGGAGCGACCAACTAAGAGAGCAATAATGGCCATAATCATGCAGAGCGACAAAACATTATCAACTAAAGCATAAAGTGGTATCACAATTCAAAAACTAAATGATCATAGAGGCTAAGGTGACTGGTTCATAGTCATAACATGGTGTGAGCATGTGCCAAATCAACCCAAACAAAGCATCAAAGGAGAATACCACACTATCATGCTTTTATCTGCTAAAACAACGCATGATTCTTGCAAGGCACATTAAGAAATCTCGATTGTTTGGAACAATTCATGCTACAACAATAATCACTAATCATAAGGTCAAAACAACATCTATCATGACATGATAAAGTCTAAGTCATAGTCAAAACAAGCTCCTTTTGTACCACTTAAGCATAAAACTTTCTACTCTTTTCCAACACCAATCAACTTATTTGAAACAACACAACGAAAACAGGGGTCCAACTACATTATTCAAGCAAACTAAGCAAACAAAAACCAAAAACGGAAACTAAGACGCTCCAAAAACAACACAATAGTGCATGAAACAATAAAAACGAAGTGTCTAGAAAGAGACCTGAGATTTTTATTGATGAAGAAGGGGATGCCCAGGCATCCCCAAGCTTTGATGCTTGTACCTCTTGAATATTTCTTGAGGTGACACGGGGTGGCATCCCCAAGATTGAGCTTTTTTCCATTCTTCATCTCATTACATCATTCTTCCCCTACACTTGAAAATTTCCTTCATACAAAACTTCACACAATCTTCATTAGCAACATTAGTGTATTCAAGATAATAGGCCTTTGGGTTTTGTTTTAAAACAAGGAAAAATTTCATTATAACACAATCTACTGTAGCAATTTCTTTTAAAATCTCAAGTGATCAAGGAGAACTCAAAAAGAAACCAATTAAGAAGCAAATGAAAATAATGGCAGAAATCTGTCAAAATAGACCAGCAGGTAAAAACCTATTTTTTAGAAGACCTTCTGTTGCTCAAATCAAAAAGTCTTGAACTAAATAAAGTTAGATAACAACCTGGGGCATAAGCTCAAAAACTTACAGCTCAATCCGACACACAGAGATTTTTCAAGAATTTTTACAGTGAAGCACAAAAATCTGTTTCGGGACATCAACTTTCCTAAATCTTACTTCTCTCTCATTAGAGGTTATTCTTGGCAAAAAAAACCACACAAAAATGATAAGGAAAGATTATTACAAAAGTAATAACTTCCAAGACTCAACAAAAGACAAACCTACTGGAAGTTGGGTTGACTCCCAATTAGTACTTTTCTTTAACGCCTTTAAGTTAGGCATGATAATTTCAATGATGCTCATAGAGGAAATATAAATTGAAGTAAAAGAGAGCATCAAGAAGCAAATATCCAACACTTTTAAGTCTAACCCACTTCCTATGCAAGGGAATCTTGTAAGAAAACAATTTATTGAAATAATGGTCTACTAGCATAGGAAGGCAGAACAAGTGCAACATCAAAACTTTCAACATAAGGCGGGGAAACTTAATATTATTGAGATGCATAAAACCATGCTTCCCTCTCTCATAATATTTTTCATTAGCCTCATGGATAAAATCAAAAATATAACTATCACATAAAGCATGCTTTTCATGATCTACCAACACATAATTTTTATCAAGCTCAAAAATAGTGGGATTAAAACCTTCAAACCCACTTTTAATAATTTTTTAATAAGATGACTGATCATTCAATATAGGACCATCATCTAGAGCTTTATCATAAACATTTTTTAAGAAAAACTCTTTAGTACCATGCATTTCGAAGTTAGGCAAAACTAAAGGGTTATCATAGATAACAAGATCATAATTATTATCACAAGTTTTACCCGTAGTAGATATATCAAGAGAATCCACAGGAACATAACATTCATCCTCCTTTGGTAAGCATGGGGACAATCAAATAATGTAAGGGATAAAGATTTACTCTCATTATAAGGTAGTCATGGGTAGCTAATCCATTCTTCCTCCTTTTGTTCATCACTCTCCTCCTCTTTTTCATCTAATGAGCTTCCAATTTCAGCAAGGCATTAGTATCTTCCGTTTGTGGAAAGCATATATTAATATATTCAAGAATATATCCATTTTCTTCATTGTAATTATCAAAGAAAAATTTAAGTATATCATAAACCTCATATTTATAAGGTGAATCATCAGTATTTTCAAGCAAACTAGCAAGTTCAAATGCACCCTTCCAAGCAATAAATTCTTCAATTTGTTCCACATCATAAAATTCATAATTTCCCTTAACATAAGAAGATATGGTAACATTGTCATTATACTCACATTGAAAAGGAAGGTGTTTATACCTCCTATAACAACAAGATTTATCAAAGCAATAAGTAATATTATAAGTAGAGCACACATTTCTAGCAATGGTATTCAATTTATCAATTTGTTCCCATAAGTGTTTCCCTTTTTGTGACAAGCGGTGTTCCTTATAATAATATTTTTGTTCTTCTGTGAACCCACCTTGCCAATAAGAACTAGTTTCAAAGAAACCAACCATTGATAGAAAGCATGACAAAACAAGGCAATAATAGACCGACAACTATAGTAGGAACTATTTTTTTTTGTGATTTTGATAGAAAGAAACTAAGCAAAACAAAAACAAAGTACAGAGAATGGTTGTGAGAGACTCCCCTTGTAAAGCTGTCCTTAACTCCCCGACTACGGCGCCAGAAAAAGTCTTGATGGGCTCAAATCACTGTTGAGCTTCGTTGGGATACCCCAAGAGGAAGGTGTGATGAGCACAGTAGTAAGTTTTCCCTCAGTTATGAAACCAAGGTTATCGAACTAGTAGGAGCAAGGAAACAACTCCAAGGTGTTGCTAACAACTTGGAATCCTGCACAACACAAACTCAAGACTTTGCCCCAACTTAAAGTGAGGTTGTCAATCTCACTGGTTTGATGAAAACAAAGGATTAAACGTATAGTTTGGAAGATAGTAGTTTCTTGTAGAAGGTAAACGATAATAGCAGATGATGTATAAATGGTAAAGATTGGACCGGGGTACACAGTTCACTAGAGGTGTTCTAACATGTTGTGTGAACAAATTACAGCGGGGCAATTGACAGGACTGAGCAAGCATAACAATGCAAATACTAGACATCATGACTCCTATGAGATTTGATTGAGCATTACAACAATATACATAGACCGTAATCCAACTGCATCTATGACTAATAATCCATCTTCAGGTTATCATCCAAACCCCTTCCAGTATTAAGTTGCAAGCAACAAATAATTGCATTAAGCAATGTGTGTAAAGTAAACAATACAATTGTTCCATGAACAAAAGATTGTTGTTTTCTCCCTAGTAGTAACAACACATCTACAACATTAGATATTTCTGTCACTTCTCCAGATTACTAGAGGCATGAACCCACTATCGAGCATACATGCTCCCTCTTGGAGTCACAAGCATCTATTTGGCCAAGATAGCTACTACCAACGGAGAGGATGCAATATCACAAACAACACAGGCATGATAGAATCAATAATCAATAAGACATGATAGAATCAATAATCAATCTGACATGGTATCTCAATATCCATCGGATCCCCGCAAACACAACATGTATGATTACAAATAGATGATCTTGATCATGAACGGAGCTCACAAGATCTAAACATGATTGCACAAAGGAGGAGAACAACCATCTAGCTACTATATGGACCCATAGTCCAAGGGTGAACTACTCACGCATCATACCGGAGGCTGGCATGGTGATGAAGAAGGCCTCAGGGATGATCTTTCCCCTCCAGCAGGGTGTCGGGAAGAGCTTCAGATCCCCCCGATCTAGGGACGATGGTGGCGGTGGCTATGGACTGTTTCGTGGAGATCTGATCAGGTGCTTAGAGTTTCTGCATCGGGGGGATTTTATAGGCGAAGAGGAGAGGCAGTAGGGCGGCCAGGGAGCCCACACCCTGCCCTGGCACGGCCTAGGGTGGGCCCGCTCCTGGTGGGTGTGGACACCCTTGGCGCCCCTCCGTCTCTCCTCTGGATTCCGTGTTTGTTCCGGTAAAATATTAAATTTGGCTTTTGTCCCGTCCAATTTCGAGAATATTTCCTTACTAGCTTTTCTGAAACCAAAAACAAAAGAAAACATGCAACTGGCACTGTGGCATCTTGTTAATAGATTAGTCCCAGAAAATGTATAAAAATACCTCAAAGTGTAGATAAAGCATAGCAAAGTTGATACTAAACAAGCATGGAACATCAAAAATTATAGATACGTTTGCGACGTATCAATGCCTCCATTTCGCCAAAAAACCTACGTCCTATTTTTTCCATGATTTACAAAGGAGACGACGACGGTGAAAGTATTCTCCTACTCCGGTAGAGGGCAAATCATGTTGTGTCGGAGCCTCCGACAAGGGGGTAATCAATGCCATCGTCATCACCACCTCTCTTTGGCGTGGGGAAGAGCCTCTCCATCAACATCTCCATCAGCACCAACATCATCACCATCTCCAAGATCCATCTCATTCCCCTCATAATTTGTGATTGATTGCACCCTAGATATTATTTGAGTGCTATTTATATGTTTTTGGTTGGCAACTTGTATTTATTTGGTGGAGAGATTATATTTTAGTATTGTGTTATAATCCATATGCCACTGATCCATATCATGTTTGAAACTTGTGAGTAGATCCCCATGTTCTTGAGGGCATAGGATGAATTGGCTATGATTTCCATATAATATGCAATGCGTATTTGGTCAAGTTTATATATTTTTATGTTGTTCTATGATGCTGATGTGTGAACATCTACTACATATCACTTCACCTATATGGGATCATAGGGATGCACTTTAATGTAATGAAGTGGGTTGAAAGGGACGGACTGACATAAACCGTTTTCTAATAGTTTGAGTTGCATTGGAGGGTTTCATATCGGAGACCCATTAACTTAATTCTATGCTGGGACATTTATGTCTTAATGATTCCTATGTTTGCCCATGAAAATGGATATAGGACCCATCATAAGGGATGTACTTGCTCATATTTATGGCTGCACCTAAAGTAGGCTCTGTCCTAAGAGAACTAAACTTGACAAGATATTCATCATATTGTGTAGAAATCTGCATGCTAAGTAAATCCATGCCGTCCTCGGGAACATTTGTCACATATAAGAACACACACTTGAGCTCGTCCTCTTGCTGCTTAGAGGATTGGGCTTTCTCTTATTAAGAGCATCTATTTATTGCAAATTAGTTTTAGCAATTTATATTACTGCAAATTACAAAACCAAAACACCAAACCTATACATCTTTTATTGTTTTACTTATCAAACTTGCTAACCAATACCTCTAGCTTCGTGTGGGTTCGACAACCTTTTCTTATTGAAACATACTACGATTGATCTCCTGCACTTGGGATTCATCACCAACGCACCCCTTTCTCCTGAAACCCACGTCCATGAATATGGTCATTGCCGAGGTTACCCCTCGTCAGCGATCTACACCCTTTATTTGTTGGTTCCATCCTTGCTCACGGTATTTTGGTTGAAGAAGATAGCATGGACAACATGATGATGATGATGTATAGCTCATTCTCCTCTTCAAAATGACCTAAAAACACCCAAACTCGAGCCTGTATGTGAAAGTTATGGCCAAAACTGAAGGGAATATGCCCTGAGAGGCAATAATAAAATGTTTATTATGTGTATTCCAAGTATATGATAGATGTTTATTTTGCATGCTATAATTGTATTAATACGGAAACATTAATACATGTGTGTTTAATAAACAAACAGAAAGTTCCTAGTTATGCCTCTCTCATAAACTAGCTCGTTGATTAACAAGATGATCAAGGTTTTCTGATCATGGACATTGGATGTTGTTAATAACGGGATCACAACATTAGTGTAATGGTGTGATGAACATTCATCCGAAGTATAGCATTATGATCAAAGTCACTGAGTTTATATTGCTATAACAACTTACGAAGTGATCCTAATCCTTAGACCATGAGATCATGTCAATCACTAACACCGGAAGAGTTTCTTGATAACATCAAACGTCACACCGTAGCAGGGTGATTATAAAGATGGATTCAGAACTAATAAAGTGTTATGTTGAGGCTCATGGATCGAGAGTGGAATTTGTTCATCCCGATGACAGATAGATATACTCTGGGCCCTCTCGGTGATATCACATTGATTAGCTTGCAAGCAAGTGATTTGATCACTAGAATGTTATATCACGGGAACGAGAAAAGAGTGCATGTCAGCAACGAGATCAAACTAGGTATGGAGATACCGATAATCGAATCTCGAACATGTAATATATCATGAAACAAAGGGATTAAGATACTAGCGTAAAAGGTTTCGACGATCACAAGAAAGTCATCGTTGAATGTGTGGGAGTCAGTATGGGTCTCCAGATCCCGCTTCTGATTATTGATCCGAGAGGGGTCTCAATCATGTCCGCATTATTCAAGAACCGTAGGGTGACACACTTAAGAGACACCTACATCCAATTGGAGAAAAAGTTTCATCCCGAAAGAATGAACAAGCGCAGGAATTTATTTCACTAGATACCGAAACAGGTTTTCGGGTGAAATTGCATAAAGTGGTTATGCATGTGAAATAGAATTCTAGAAAGGGGTTATTTGTGAATGTTTGTCATTAAAGTAATTGTCAAAATTCTGAATAAAATAAAAGAGTTTTATTTAATGAGAGTTTGCATTAAATTTGGTGGAAATTTAATGGCAAGTTTGAGTGGGATTTTGAGTGGAGGCATATGAATGGATTTTTGTGAGTGGAGTGTCCACCCACATGACGAGGGGAGGGCAAGGGGCATCCCCATGCGCCGGCCACCCCCTTGGGGTCCCCCTCCTCCTATAAAAGGAGCCCCTCCTCTCACTTCTCACTCACACCTCCTCGTGAAGGATCTCTCTCCCCCTCTAGAATTTATTCCCCATGGTCTCGGACTAGAGAGATACATGTTCCCGGTGGCTATTCGGCAAGAAAGAATTGTGCTTCCGCTGCATCGCTGGAGCGAGGAGGCGGAGGTTGCTCGGTGCCTAGAACGTGTGTGTGAGCACGGATGCACTGCTGATTTGCGGCGCTAGGACTTCCTCTCGATCTTGAGATCGGCAAGAGACAGTCTACATCAACCACGAGTTGAACTCGTTAAGCTTTGTCGGTCTTCAAGGGTATGTTCTCTATGGATATACATCTGCCCGTTGTTTGTATCTAATAGATAGATCTTGGTACTTAGTTCACATCGTAGGAAATTTTTTGTTTTCTATGCTGCGAACCCTACAGTGGTATCAGAGCCGGATCTATGCGTAGATGCTTTACACGGGTAGTACACATATGAGTATGTGGGCAATGATGATCATGTTGTTGCTCCTTAGTTGTAATTTTGAATATTGGTGGCATAGTGGGATGAAGCGGCCCGGACAAACTTTACATGTCCTCGCACATGAGACCTGTTCCACGCTTGACATGCAACTAGTTTGCATAAGTGGCTAGAGGGTGTCTGTCTCTCCTACTATAGTCAATATCTATTTTGCAACGAGTTGTCAACAATTTGGTTATCCTCGTTGTGGTTCATGTTCGTAGGTAAGAACGGTTCTATCTCGAAAGCCCTAAGCCACGTAAAACTTGCAATGGATAAATTAGAGGTGTCTAGTTTAGATTGTTACTGGGCTAGTGTTATGATATGGTGATGTTGTAAGTAGAAGTATGAGATGATACTCTTACAACACACATAGCGTGTAAACTCCATGGACCTTGGATTTACACATATAGGTATGATACATCATACCACGATGCACATGATAGAGATCATATGCGGAAACCATATCATTTCACTAATAAACATGTGATGTTTGATAGCATCTTATATTGCTTGTTTAGTGCTTTGTTAGCATAATGAGATGATCCCTCATTTAAATATCAAGATAAGAATGTGTTCTTCCTTTAGTATGCACCGATTATGTTTCGTCGCTCCAAGTCATCACGTGATGATCGGGTGTTCTTGGATCCACGACCATATTTCGGGTGTAAAAGCATTACCTGCGAATACTAAGGTTCTAACTTGGCGAGCCTAGCATGTACAGACATGGCCTCGGAACACGGACCGAAAGGTTAAGCATGAGTCATATAGTAGATATGATGCCCATTTGATGCTCGCCTTTGAAGCTATACCGACTCACGTGATGATCGGACTTGGTATAGTGGATTTGGTTCATGTAATCACCAAAAAGGCACGAGGGATGTCGTTTTTGAGTGGGAGTTCATTCGCAATATGGATTAGTTGAACTCAATCTAGCATACACTTAGTCTAAACTTTACAAATTCTGTTGTATATGGCACCACCTGCTTTTAATTTCAATGTGTTCATGGAGAAAGAGAAACTAACGAGCGGTAACTTTCGAATGGGCCATGAATTTGAGGATTCTCCTCTCTGCTGCACAAACACAATACGTGCTAGAAGCGCCACTAGGCCCCCCATCTTTAGAGGATGCCCCTGACGAGGAGAAGAATGTCTACAGACTCGTCAGGAGGACCACAACTTAGTTCATTGCGGCATATTGTATGGGCTAGAGCCGGAACTTCGAAAGCGTTTCGAAAATGGCAATGCATTTGATACAATGGGTGAGTTGAAAATGGTTTTCGACACACATGCTGTTGTAGAGAGCTACAACGCTTCAGAAAAGTTCTTTAGCTGCATGATGGAAGAGCACAGCTCCATTAGTGAGTATGTACTCAAGATGTCGGGTTACGCCGATAAGCTTGTGTCCTTGGGAATAACGATTCCCATTGACTTAGGAATCCATCGTGTTCTGCAGTCTCTGCCACCTAGCTATAAGAGCTTTTTGATGAACTATAATATGCAAGGCATGAAGAAGTCTCTCCCCGAGCTTCTGTCAATGCTTAAAACTGCAGAAGTGGAGATCAAAAAGGAACATCAAGTATTGATGATCAATAGGAACACTGGTTTCAAGAAAGACAAGAAGGGAAAACGGAAGGGAAGTAAGGGCGGCAAGCATGTTGCCGTGCCTGAAAAGAAACCCCGAGTTGGACCTAAGTCCGATACCGAGTGCTACTATTGTAAGGGATCGCCATCGGGCAAGCGCCCCAAATATTTGGCAGACAAGAAGGCCGGCAAGGCAAACAAAGGTATATATGATATACATGTTATTGATGTGTACTTGACTAGTGCTCGCACTAGCACCTGGGTATTTGATACCAGTTCAGTTGCTAATATTTGTAACTCGAATCAGGGGTTGCAGAACAAGCGACCGCTAGCAAGGGGTGAGGTCAAGATGCGTGTCGGCAATGGATCAAGCATTGATGTGATCGCCGTCGGAACGCTGCCTCTCCATTTGCCGTCGGGATTAGTTATAAACTTGAATAATTGTTATCTGGTGCCTGCACTGAGCATGAACATTGTATCTGGATCGTGTTTGATGCGAAGTGGTTATTCATTTAAATCCGAGAACAATGGTTGTTCCATTTATATGAATGAAATCTTTTATGGTCATGCACCGATGATGAATGGTTTATTTCTATTAGATCTCGATGATAATGTTACACATATTCATAATGTTGATGCTAAAAGGATTAAACTTAATGATGATATATCCGCATATATGTGGCACTGCCGTCTAGGTCATATTGGCGTTAAACGCATGAAGAAGCTCCATTCGGATGGACTTTTGGAATCACTTGATTTTGAATCATTTGATACATGTGAGCCATGCCTTATGGGCAAGATGACTAGAACGCCATTTTCCGGTTCAATGGAACGGGCGACGGATTTATTGGAAATCATACATTCTGATGTATGTGGTCCAATGAGTGTGTCGGCGCGAGGTGGATATCGTTATTTTGTTACTTTCACGGATGATTTGAGTAGATACGGTTATATCTACTTGATGAAACACAAGTCTGAAACCTTTGAAAAGTTCAAGGAATTTCAGAATGAAGTGGAAAATCATCGTAATAGAAAGATCAAATTTCTACGGTCCGACCGTGGAGGTGAGTATCTAAGTTACGAGTTTAGCACTCACATGAAAGAGTGTGGAATTGTTTCACAACTCATGCTGCGGAACACCACAAATAAATGGTGTGTCGGAGCGTCGTGTCGTACTTTATTAGATATGGTTCGATCTATGATGTCTCTGACGGACTTGTCGTTGTCATTTTGGGGTTATGCACTAGAAACTGCTGCATTCACTTTAAATTGGGCACCATCTAAATCCGTTGAAAAGACACCGTATGAATTGTGGTTTGGAAACAAACCTAAGCTGTCATTTCTTAAAGTTTGGGGATGCGATGTTTATGTGAAGAAACTTCAATCGGATAAACTCGAACCCAAAGCGGAAAAATGCGTCTTCATAGGTTACCCTAAGGAAACTATTGGGTATTCCTTCTATCACAGATCCGAGGGCAAGGTTTTTGTTGCCAAGAATGGATCCTTTCTAGAGAAAGAGTTTCTTGCGAAAGGTGTGAGTAGTCGGAAGGTAGAACTCGAAGAGGTTATTGAACCTTCTCTTCAAAGTATGGCGAGTAGCGCAGCGCCGGAAGTTGTTCCGGAGTTGGCTCCACCTGTTGAAGAGGGAACTAATGATAATGATCATGAAACTCCAAAAGAGAGTACTGCCGAACCTTGCAGGTCAAGCAGGACGCGTGCAGCTCCCGAGCTGTACGGAAATCCTATCATGAATTTCATGGTTGATGAAAATGATGACCCTGCGACGTATGAAGAAGCGATGATGATCCCGGATTCCAACAAATGGTTAGAATCCATGAAATCCGAGATGGAATCCATGTATGAAAATCAAGTTTGGAACTTGGTGGAATTACCTCACGACCGAAAGGCCGTGGAGAACAAATGGATTTTTAAAAGGAAAACTGATGCTGATGGTAATGTGACCGTCTATAAAGCTCGACTTGTCGCAAAGGGGTTTCGACAAATTCAAGGAGTTAACTACGATGAGACATTCTCTCCCGTAGCGATGCTAAAATCAGTTAGGATTATGTTAGCGATTGCTGCATATTTTGATTATGAGATATGGCAGATGGATGTCAAAACCGCGTTTCTCAATGGTAATATTGAAGAAGAGTTGTATATGATACAACCAAAGGGTTTTGTCGATCCTAAGGATGCTAACAAGGTGTGCAAGCTTCAGCGATCCATCTATGGATTGAAGCAAGCATCACGAAGTTGGAATCTCCGCTTTGATAAGGTGATCAAAGAGTTTGGATTTGTCCAAACTTATGGAGAAGCTTGTATTTACAAGAAAGTGAGTGGGAGCAATGTGGCATTTCTGATATTATATGTGGATGACATATTATTGATCGGAAATGATATAGATCTTTTAAACAGTGTTAAAAGTTATCTAAACAGCAAATTTTCAATGAAGGACCTAGGTGAAGCATCATACATATTGGGCATAAAGATCTATAGAGATAGATCTAGACGCCTAATAGGGCTATCGCAAAGTACATACCTTGATAAGATTTTAAAGAAGTTTAAAATGGACGGAAGTAAGAAGGGGTTCTTACCTATGTTGCAAGGCAAGACATTGAGTAAGACTCAAAGTCCGGCTTCGACGGAAGAAAGAGAGATAATGGACAAGGTCCCCTATGCTTCAGCCATAGGCTCTATAATGTACGCCATGCTATGTACAAGACCGGATGTGGCACATGCTATTAGTTTGACTAGTAGGTACCAATCGGATCCAGGTTTGGAACACTGGATAGCGGTCAAGAATATCCTTAAGTACTTACGAAGAACTAAGGATATGTTTCTTGTATACGGAGGTGAAGAAGAGCTCGTCGCTAAGTGTTATGTTGACGCTAGCTTTGACACCAATCCGGATGACTCTAAGTCCCAATCCGGATACGTATTTCTCATGAATGGAAGAGCGGTTAGTTGGAGGAGCTCCAAACAAACTGTGGTAGCGGGATCAACAACGGAGGCCGAATATGTTGCTGCTTCAGAAGCGGCTCAGGAAGCAGTTTGGATGAAGGAGTTCATATCCGAACTAGGAGTGGTTGCAAACGCGTTGGACCCAATGGTGATCTATTGTGACAACAGTGGTGCCATTGCCAATGCCAAAGAGCCAAGGTCTCACAAGCATTCCAAGCATATTAAGCGCCGGTTTCACTCCATCCGCGAGCATGTCAAGGATGGAGATATAAAGATTTGTAAAGTACATACGGATCTCAATGTAGCAGATCCGTTGACTAAAACTCTCCCTAGAGCAAAACATGATCAACACCAGAACTCAATGGGTGTTAGATTTATCACTATGTAACTAGATTATTGTCTCTAGTGCAAGTGGGAGACTGAAGGGAATATGCCCTGAGAGGCAATAATAAAATGTTTATTATGTGTATTCCAAGTATATGATAGATGTTTATTTTGCATGCTATAATTGTATTAATACGGAAACATTGATACATGTGTGTTTAATAAACAAACAGAAAGTTCCTAGTTATGTCTCTCTCATAAACTAGCTCGTTGATTAACAAGATGATCAAGGTTTCCTGATCATGGACATTGGATGTTGTTAATAACGGGATCACAACATTAGTGTAATGGTGTGATGAACATTCATCCGAAGTATAGCATTACGATCAAAGTCATTGAGTTTATATTGCTATAACAACTTACGAAGTGATCCTAATCCTTAGACCATGAGATCATGTCAATCACTAACACCGGAAGAGTTTCTTGATAACATCAAACGTCACACCGTAACAGGGTGAGTATAAAGATGGATTCATAACTAATAAAGTGTTATGTTGAGGCTCATGGATCGAGAGTGGAATTTGTTCATCCCGATGACGGATAGATATACTCTGGGCCCTCTCGGTGATATCACATTGATTAGCTTGCAAGCAAGTGATTTGATCACTAGAATGTTATATCACTTTGAGCGAGAAAGAGTGCATGTCGATGTGAGATCAAACTAGGTATGGAGATACCGATGATCGAATCTCGAACATGTAATATATCGTGAAACAAAGGGATTAAGATACTAGCGTAAAAGGTTCCGACGATCACAAGAAAGTCATCGTTGAATGTGTGGGAGTCAGTATGGGTCTCCAGATACCGCTTCTGATTATTGATCCGAGAGGGGTCTCGATCATGTCCGCATTATTCACGAACCGTAGGGTGACACACTTAAGAGACACCGACATCTAATTGGAGCAAAAGTTTCATGCCGAAAGAATGAACAAGCGCAGGAATTTATTTCACTAGATACCGAAACAGGTTTTCGGGTGAAATTGCATAAAGTGGCTATGCATGTGCAATAGAATTCTAGCAAGGGGTTATTTGTGAATGTTTGTCATTAAATTAATTGACAAAATTCTGAATAAAATAAAAGAGTTTTATTTAATGAGAGTTTGCATTAAATTTGGTGGAAATTTAATGGCAAGTTTGAGTGGGATTTTGAGTGGAGGCATATGAATGGATTTTTGTGAGTGGAGTGTCCACCCACATGAATAGGGGAGGGCAAGGGGGCAGCCCCATGCGCCGGCCACCCCCTTGGGGTCCCCCCTCCTCCTATAAAAGGAGCCCCTCCTCTCACTTCTCACTCACACCTCCTCGTGAAGGATCTCTCTCCCCCTCTAGAATTTATTCCCCATGGTCTCGGACTAGCGAGATACATGTTCCTGGTGGATATTCAGCAAGAAAGAGTTGTGCTTCCGCTGCATCGCTGGAGCGAGGAGGCGGAGGTTGCTCGGTGTCTCGAACGTGTGTGCGAGCACGGATGCGTTGCTGATTTGCGGCGCTAGGACTTCCTCTCGATCTTGAGATCGGCAAGAGATCGTCTACATCAACCACGAGTTGAACTCGTTAAGCTTTGTCGGTCTTCAAGGGTATGTTCTCTACGGATATACATCCGCCCGTTGTTTGTATCTAATAGATAGATCTTGCTATTTAGTTCACATCGTAGGAATTTTTTTGTTTTCTATGCCGCGAACCCTACAAAAACCATGGAGTTGTGGAAGCTATAGGTGGTGAAATTGGTTAACCAGAAATGGGACCAAACTTGTTGGTGGCGACCAAATCTTCAACCAATTTCCAACCGAAATGGGCCGGGATGTTCGAATATTCAATTTTTGCGGAAAAACTCGAAGAGAAACTCCAAATCGGAGGGGAAAATGATGGAATTAGGCTATGAGAACGCAAGGAAGGTAGATTAACAAGTTTTGCAGTAAATCTATGGATCAAAACCTACCAAAACACACCCAAATATCAGATCGATCCAAAATAAATTATGGGCTCTTTTTGGTGCATTTTTTTGAATTTTATCAAGAAAATTTGCATGGGAAATGCAGGAGCATTGGTTTCTCCTTTACCTAAACGGAAAGGTATTCCTTTCCTTATTGTCGAATCTGTGGCATCATATGCTCTTAATACCATTTGATAAGGCTCTTACGCCATTAGATAAGGCATTGGCCTCTGGTTGGCCCAATATTCATGGATTCATGGGGGATTTGAAGGTAAGATCGAAGAACACATGCACACGTGGCGATAAATAGCGAAGAAAACCGTAGAATCGAACCCCACAATAAACCCCCAATGAAGCAACCTCTAGAACTCGAAAGACAAGCCAACAATCGCTCTAATTGAAACTGATTTCTTCTTGCTGGTAGGTCCACTGGTCCAATAGAACCCTATCAAGGAAGAATAGCAACCAATAGAGCAATATGGAAGATTGGCACTACTAGAACCCTGATAGTGAAGATTGGCACTTGCATACTAGAATTCACAAGGGAAAGAGTAGCTATGCGAAGAACCTGAATTCATGGGGAAAGAGCAAATATCTCTCTAATTCATCATCATCTCTAATCTCGAATATGAATCACAAGGGGCTATTTATAGTACTAGGAGAGAAGGGATAAGATTAGGGAATAATCTGGGGTATCAAAGCCAAATCTGTGCATACACAAGCAATTTCGGTGGTAAGTCGATGGGACCGGATCCTAGACTAGCTTGTCCGGTGGTGAATTCGGTGCCCACCTAATTTTGTGCCTAGTATACTCGTTCGGTAGGAGTCGGCGACAATATCAGTGGTACTAGACCTGGCACCAAATCTTGATGGAAATCAGTGGCATATTCGGTGGAACGTACTAGGACCAACATTTTCGGTGATAGATTCGGTGGCCACTGGATGTAGTACTGATTCCACATATTTTGATGTTTTCTTCTTCCTTCTCTTCCATGCTTCTTTATTTGGGGTCTTGACTTCTTGGGCATCCATGGCATATCCTCATGATTATTGGTATAGACCTAGTCATAAGATGGGCATTTGGTTCAAATAGCATTACATTCAAGTGAGGACTAAAGGAGGAAAAGTGATGGAAGGAATTCACCTTATGTGCATTTGTTGGAGTATCCTGACTTGGTTCAATGGATGGCATGATGATTGCCATATGATGGGCTGCATCATATAGATTCAAGGAAAACTTAGTGCCTACAAAAACTGTAAGATCTAGAATGACCGCCATGACATATGGTTGGTCATAGTAAAAATCCAAGAGACTGATGCTTCCTTCAGCTGCCTCTTCCTAGGCTTGGAGTACACCCTGTCGTTTTGATATGTCTAGAGGTCATAATTTTTTTTTGAAAACAAAAATCAAAACACCAATAATATATGGCACAATGTATGACCATCTCTAGTATCATCGCAAACCATAGCCCTGCCGCACTTGCATCTTCTTTTGTTCTCGCCCCCAAGATCTCCAGTTGGCTAAAAGCCATGCCTCGCCGCCTGTCTACCTGTTGGGCCAGGCTCCCCATTCCCGACGCGCCTCTGTGCTCCCTGCTGCCGGACCAAGCTCCACCAGACTCCTCAGACAACGACAACTTCGAGCAGTTCGACTTGTCCTCCTCAATGAACGAGGACCAGTACAACGGGCCAGTGGTTGATCCGCTGCAGCGCGTCGTCCTCAAATCTTTCAAGACCGAGCGGAAGAGGGCCAACAAGATTCGTCTCCGTGAGTAGGTCAAACCAGCACTATGAAGAGCGCGGTGCGGAGATCTCCCAATAGAGGCTGTCGGTGGAGGAGAACGCTCGCCGCTTCATGGAGAGGGAGCAACAAGCCCTTCTTTGCATCAATAGAGAGAATGAGAACACCGTCGCCTCTTGCGAGGAAGCCCGAATTGTTCGGAACGAGTTCTACCGACAATTACGTGAACGCACAAAGATGGGGCGCAACGCCTGCAGCAGGCTGGTGGCGGGCCCAGAAGTAGGCCAGGCAGCATCGATAGAACGGCGACAAGGACGGTCCGTCTAGCGGGAACGACAACAATTAGATTTAGTTTTGTTAAATTTCGGCACATCCGTGGGACATCATTTGAGGACGCTATGCTCTAGAATTCCTTGTCTAAACCAAATCTGCGGGTCGAGAAGAAACTTAAACTAGTTACTCCTATTCACGAATCACAACTATATCTGCCAGTTTAATCTCCTGATATTTGTTTGAAATTTGGATTTGACTTGACGGATAGATGCTCGTGTCTTCTTGGGATTTCCTTGACTACTGTCAGGACGAGGTATTTGGACTTGGGAGTACTAGCAGCACTCAAACATAGCGGTAGCAGAATACTCCCGAAACATGAACCCCAAGTGGAACAATAAATCAGGAATTGACAGCATGGGTTTCAAGTACTCGTGAGGCATACGAATATGTTTTATCGATAAGAAATGATGAACATGACAATTTACAAGTGTTGGATCCAATGCCAGTCAATCACCTCCGCAGCTTGGGTCTCTGAATCTGGTCCAACATTCTGAGGTAATCACACGAGGTGTCCCTGCTCTACTCCTATTGCCTCGCCGCCGGCGTCCATGCTGGTGGTGCGGGAGGATTTCAAACTACAAAATGTTCTCACCCAATTCTGTTAAAACCCGTCCCAGAGTCCACGGCAGCTGCTAGCATGGCAGATGCTACTGAGAGGACTCTTCGGTTTTCAAGAAGAAGCTTCTTGCCATCTCTTCGGTCACATCGCTGTGTGCACATAGATGGCGAAAATTAATGGGAAATATAGGATCATGTTTACCGAATTTCCTCAGTAGATAGTAATAGGAGTTTCCGTACCTGTCAGACGCTTCTTCTTTGCTTATAAGCAAAACATTCTTGGATGCAAGAAGCTGAAAGAACTTGGCAACATCATCCACATTCTTCAATCTCTTGTAAAGCGTCGTCACAAACTGGTTGAATTCATTCGGCTCCTAGGAACAAACGATAGATTAGATACAACTGAGCAAAGCATGTTTAGCATAACCATGTCCAAGTTGTCTTATTCTTAAATAAAGCACAGGTCATTTCTACATCACTACCATACACTGAAATGGAATTGAATAACCGTAGGGAACATTACCTGTTCGATTATACAGGCCTTCCGCAGAGCAACAAAGCACTCCAGTGCCTTTTGGTAATAGTCTCCTTGAGGGGAATTTTGTATCAAAGCCGTTGTGTAATTCTTCATCTCTTCAATTGCCTTCAGAACCCATGCAGAGCTAGATCTCTCTGCCAGCATAGTTTCGAAATCTTGAACGGGGTTTAGATCTCCGATCTTCCCAACCTTCTCTGTTGAAGGAAACATAGCTTCTACCGCCGTAGCCAGAGCATGAGGGTCTTCTGACTTCTTAGCTTGACCGTCTATCGCCTTAGCCTTCTCTGCAGAAGGATCTTCTGGCTTTTTAGCTTTATCGTCCAGACCAGTATAAGCCAATCTCTCCTGCATACGGGCTTTTTTTCTCTGTGATCAATGAAACAAGTTAATGTTGAAGTTGATAACCAAGATTATCTGAATTGAGTTTAACACGAGAAGTCAACGTCTAACCTTGGGGTTCTCCTTCAGCTCGAATGATTTGCTTAAATTTTGAATTAATGGTGCTTGATAATTAATTACATTAGGATCTGGCTCGGTTATCCTCCTTAGACAAGTATCAAGTGGCGGGGGATTTGCGTCTGGCTGGTTTGACTTCAGATCAAGGAAATTGTAGTACCTCTGAAGGGGAACAACAGAACCGTAGTCAACAAAATAAGTGATTTAAACACACAAAAAAAGGAGCACAGTTATAGGGGCTACCAAATGTGTGATCCAGAATCTAATATCACAACTTAGAAGCAAACAAGAACGCAGGCTCACCAATTTGGACCTCCATGGTCACCAAAACATAGGACAGCCCTCATGCAAAGGGTCAGAATGACGTTGCAGATATGTGATTATTTGATAAAAAATGAATTTCAAGTCTTCTATTAGTCAGAGAATCTTTCATCTTTAACTTGCACCCTCTTGTGTTGACTTTAATATTGTGAGAACTCTCTTGTTGATTGCACTTTGAAGACTAATGATATGGAACAAACTAAGATTCAATTACCATCATACTTACTAGAAGTCCAGAAAAAAAGTTTCCACCTAAGAACTAGAAAATAGTAGTTCACAGAAAACTAATATGGTGTGTATAGCTAAGCATTTATTGAGTATAAACAAATAAAAAGAGAAAAACAAGATGACAGCAAGCAGCATATATATATACTGAAAAGGACAAACAATAATATGTACAAAACTGTTTTTTGGGGAAAGCAGTATTCAACCTCTAACATGGGATTTGGTGTGAAATCAGGCCTGAGGATCTCTTCCCTCCCAGGTGGTGCAAGGTCTAACATCTTCACCAGGTTATCTGCAGCTTCCTGCTGTTCTTCAGTAGGCTGTGACGATGGTGGCAGTCTGCTGAAGGAGCGAAACTGAAACTCTCTGACGTCCTCAGCAAACGGAAGTATATTGAAGTAAAACGAATCTGGCTGCAAGGCAAAGTAAAGAATTGCTTGAAAATGTTCATAATCTAGCTTAAAGAAAATAGTGACCCATCCACTGTAAGGTATGAATGAAGCACATACAACATTTTTCACTGATGAGATGTTTGGTGTCAATACGCCAAAAGCAACACTCCCTTGACCTTGCCTCCAAACACATCGCAGAATTGCAACCTTGTCCATTTCTTGCATTGCCCTAGCTATGGCAGAAGCTGCAACAATTGCTTTTGTGTTTCCCGGTTCAGGTACAAAGGAGTTCACGTCTTTCATAAAAAAGTGCCTGTCAAGTAGAAAGTGTGTCGTGTTACATTACCAGTACGTGTCTGGGTTATGTTGTAATACATTCCTATACGCACACAATTGAAATAACTATGGGCCAGCCTTGAAAATAACTACAGAACATAAAGGTACAAGTTGAAACCATAGGAAAACCAGGCGACAGCCATAAAAAATTTGGGTTCACCAGATGTTTCATGTTTCACAATGATCAGAAAACAATATCAGAATAATGGATTTGTTGGTTTGCAAGGTTTTCAAAACAAGTGACATCATCAAACTTGAAATCGTGAAACAATAACAAAGCAACGCAGAAGTTTCTTCCAGTTAGTCCTCGCAATTGTAGTTAAGCATAACGTTCTTGTAATATGCAATCACTAAGGCCTTGTTTGGTACTAGAGTTTTTGTGGGGATTGGTGGGGATAATCCCCACCAAACCCCAAATCCCCACTTACTCTTAAAAATATATTTGGTACTAGAGTATTGAGCGAGTTTAATCCCGCTTATCCCCACTTCTCCCAAATTTAGTGTATTTTTCTCAATCCCCAATACTCTACCCATACCTAGTGGATTGTGGGTGGGGTTTTATGGGGATTGGGTGAAGGTAGAGGTTTCATCCAATACTCTAGGGGATTATCCCCACAAAAACTCTAGTACCAAACAAGGCCTAAGGAGGCAAGGTAGTAAGAGAAGATGTACTTATAGGCTTCTAGCAAATGGGATAAAATGGTTGCGGTTTATGTCTCAAAACATGGTACTCCCTCCGTCTTAAAATAGATGTCTTAGGTATTTCAAAATTTGGATGAATCTATATACTAAATAGTGTCTAGATTCATCCAAATTTTGACAAATTTGAGACATCTATTTTGGGACGGAGGGAGTATAAAAAATTCAGCTTAATAACTGTTAAAGTAGTACTCCCTCCGTCCTAAAAAGGAGTACAACTCAATGACTAATTAACTGGTAAAGTAGTAGAATCAATGAGGCAAGGAGTAGGTATATCATTAGTTTCAAAGCTAACAATAATGCCAAAAGCACATTAGCAACTACAAATGCTAAAGAAAAATATCTAATGCCAAGTTGAAGGATATCCAATACCGTGGTATGCTGGATCTATCTGCGAAACCTAGAAGCTTAACACCTTTCTCTGGTTTGAACTTCACAGCCTCCCATTCAGACGATGATATAGGAACAACTTGAGGACCATAAAGATAGCCCTTGATTCTTTGATCTGGTGGAACAACTGTGTCTGGTTCTAGAATGCTTTTGTACTCAAAATCCACTTTGACTTCATGTGAGGCAAATTTATCGCTTGGAGGAGCCTTATCAGAATACTTCTTCAAAGTGGGGAACTTCTCCTCAGATGTTTTCTTATAGACCCACACCTGTTCACAAGACATCAAGCAGAAAGATCATTGTAAACCAACGGACACTAATGAGATAGCGAATTCAAAATAAATTGCAAACTGAATCAATAATGTTGGATTACTGCAGACTTTGTTTTAACTGACAGAAGTATATTACATAAAATTTCAAACATCCCACCTTGATTTTAAAATTAGAGCTCACTTCGAGGTCTCCCCTGAAGATAGTAACAGGGAGCACATTTCTAGTCTTGAGAGCCCCTAAGAGTGAAGTCGGGGTGTCAACCTGCACTACCTTTGCCACTGACCTATCTCTGAAGTGATATAATAATTGGTCATTTTCATCCATTACAGAATTGTGATGAACCCCAGCTTCTCTGAAAACAATGCAATCCATCTTAATGTCATGTTTTTTCATCTGGTCCGCAATAGTGTCCACCTGATCTTCTTTTGTCCCTTGGGGAGGATCTCTCAGTGGATGTTGTGCATCAGTAATTAGACACAGACGTTGCTTTGCTTTGATATTTCCGAATCTCTTTATCAGCATATCCAAACCAACAACAATAGCATCCAGAACTTGCTTTAGTCAAGGAATTTTAATGCCTGATTCTGATCATATTCCATGAGAACATAAAACAAGGGTAGATTCCACAAGGTAACAATACGTTTTAACTGAAATGAATAATTTTATGTAAAAACAGGGGGGGACTACACTAGATGTAAACAAAGCATGTAAAGGGACCTGCTACTTAAAGAACCAAGTTATAGTTATAATTCATGATGGCAAACTAACAACAAAGGTAGCTCCGCAAAATTTAGAAACTTCAAGATGATAGATCAAAGAACTACTTTAAATTCCATTGCCGTGGATATGAACTGGCACATATAAATTAAGGCAACAATAAATAATAAATGATTAAATATAAAAAACAATGTGTGTCTGAAACATGTGTTGCATTCTCATTGTGGTAGGCAGAGGAAAAAGAGTAAATATAGTAACAGATGGATCTTTAACATTAGATTGAAAAGACAGCAATACACACTGCTATTTATGGATACAGTCACCAGGGGCAGTTCCTCTTGGAAGATTTTGAAGAGCACCTTTTGTTTCTTCGTCAACAACTTTGATATCATGCTTAACCACCACATGTTTATAGCCCCCAAGTTCCTTCGCGAGGTCATTGCAGGTCTCTGTATACATCAGTAAAAGTATCTTAAGACTTGTGAAGTAATGATTTCAGAAGATATGCTATGCATTCTAAGGAAGAAAAGAATAACTTGCTCGATTGTTCTTCATTTTGAATCATACACTTGGTCAGACAGACATATGTATGATAAGGCTTCCTTGAAGCGACATTATCAGGATTCAGCTACGAAAACATTAATCAGGGCCATACGTGTGCTCGCAAGTAAAAGTTCGTTATTGCATCACAACACATGTGCAGCAGGAAAAATAACAAGAGAACAGTTATCTAGGTGATGGCTTAATTAACTCAAAATATGATAAAACAGGAAGCTAATCACACGATCAGCGCACAAGTTTTGAAGTAGAACTGTGCAAGCAAAAGCCCTGCTATCACGATTGCAGAGTCACCCATACCTTTAGTTCCGAAAAGGACAATCCCAACCTCGTCGCTCCTATTATAAACCAGCTGCAGAGTGTAAGAATGCAGAGGCGGTTAGCTAGTCCCCATACCACAAATCAACAGACACTAGCATCTGATGAATTGGGGGAATCCCCAGAGTTCCCGATGGGAATAGTAGCAAGTGGCTTGCCTTCTTGCGCACGAGGGTGGAGCATACGTTCTCGACCTCCTGCAGCGCCCCGTGCATCGACGGCCCGACATCCAGCAGCAGAACCAGCCCTTCCTGCAACACAGTAAGTAGCAGGCAGAAGCCATCACTATATGCCAGCGGAGTGTACCGCGTGCGTGCAGCAGTAAAATTGCCATGTCTGTCTGCACATTGGCAACCAAAGTTAAGGTCCGTATGACGAAAGGTGTGCTCATGCTGCTAGTCTAGCCTGGCATCTACTGCTGCTACTCGCCACTGCTAACTAAGCATGCGAGTCAACTACTAGCACGGAGTCCATTCAAGCAGAGCTAAAATGTCGCCCCATCAATCGCGCGGCCTAGAGGCGCAAGGGCGAATCCCGAACCCTGACTAAAGCTTGCCGGGCCAAACCCTAGAAGAGCAGGGGAAGGGGGACCAATCAATCAATCAATCAATCGGCATCGCGAGCGAAATGGCCCCTGGTATTCCGAGCAGACTATTCGAGCCCACGACGACTACGGGGAGGGGAGACCGGGAGCTTACCTTGTTGCGAGCCATGGCGCCGGCGGAGGGGGGAGCCCGTGGCGCGGTGGGCGGAGAGGGCGAGCCGAGGGGAGGGGACAACGAGGGCTTATGCCGGGCGGCGGGGTTCCTTCCTTTGGAAGGAGGAACCGGCGAGAGCGACTACACGGGGTCACGTGGGGGTGATGGGCTGGCCTGCAATCTATGGTTGCCGGCTCGGCCCCAACCCGTTCAGTATAACTTGCAAAAAAAAAAGGTAACTTGGCTGGTTGGGCCAAGCGGTCTGCTTCCATTGTTTTTTTCTAGGTCTCCTGGCTCATTTGTTTCTCTATGTTTTTTTTCAAATGGAGGAAAAAGCTATGCTCATCTCATTAAAACAGAAAAAGTTTTACAAAGTCTAATTACGCGAGCAAATATGTTCGAAATACAAAAGCCTACTCTCTTAACATAATTGACCCCAAGTGTTTTGTAGCTTCAGGCAACAGGACAATGATAGGTGATTAGTTACCCATCCTTGTCCATTAGCAAGCTTATGGATGTAGTTTCTTATCATTCAAGCATTGACCTTGCTGTGGAAGTACATCGTGTTTTCATCTCCTTTTCTCAAGTTTTTGTTTGGGCTCATTGCTTCTTTCTTGATCTCACAAGCACCGCCAAGATTATTACCCTTCTCTTGAGACGATTGTGCAAGTCACCTTCCCTAGGGGAGAGCACCCTAAAGTCTTGGGCGACATCGAAGCGCAAGATGATTTCTAAATCCATATGAAGTTGTAAATCTTGGGGAGCATGAGAATGTTTGGCCCCATTTTCTCAAGTGGAAGCCCAATTTTGTTAGCTCGTGAAAAAGTGCGTGACAAGGCTCATTGTGTGTGGGTGGGGGGAGGGGGTTAGCACGACACAAACTTCATTCACAACATCTTGGAACCCTGTCATCCTAATTCAATAGCTATCAAACTTGAAGGCTTTAGGGCATCGAAGGTCAATTTCTCCCGCTAAGAGTAATGGGTAATGGTCGGAGAGGGATGGCCAGAGAGCATGAAGAATATGGTTGAAGAAGTGAGTGTCTTAATCATTATTGCAAAAAAAAACTTAGTCAAGCTTGCTCATGCTTGGATTTCCCCTTTTGTTATTCCAAGTGAACCGGCGGTTTTGAAGATGAATTTCACGAAGCTCACGAAGTTGGAAAATTTCTCTATGTTTCGGTAAATTAGGATCTAACCAAGTCTACAGTGGGCTGGGCTTGGACCGAGTTGCCTTTCAGCCAGCTAAAAAGGGCTCGTCTCAGGCTGGATCTTTGGGCCTTTGGTCCGGTAAAATGGGCTGAGAGCATGAGACCGAGATGGCCTAAAACTCGGTCATGCTCCTCCAGGTACATTTGTCCATTCAAATTGAGCATGCATACATTCAAATTTGAGTAACAGTACATAGAGGTTTTGAAGCTTTTGCACATCAAACTGAGCATGCATAAACAAAAACAGTACAAAGAGGTTTTGAGGCTTTTGCACGTGTACTCTAAGTTTCGTGGAGTGGTCAATGCGAGAATGATAGACCATCATGAGGGTGTGCTGCCCTACACTCCTCAGTGGGATCCGCTAAGGCTACGGGCCATCTCTTAAAAGAACACGCAAGCCAGGCTGGTGGACCAAGCCGAGCCGGCCGAGCGAAAAGCTTGCCACTGCCCAGGATTTTGGGCTTAACGCGGCCCATGCTCATCTTGGGCCGAGCCTAGCTTCCTAGACCGGGCCTAGCCAAAACTCACTCCCGAGCTTCCGGCCTTAGCTGCATACTACCTAAAAAAAGGCTGGACAATGATAGGTGAGTTTTATTGAAACATCCCAATTAGTTACTATTAGATCAGAACTAAAAAGAGTAGCATATGCATAAACTAAAGTTAAGGATTCAGCCAAGGTAAGTGAAGAGAAAATATATATTCGCAGCACAACGAATTAACTTAGCCTATAACATGTGCTAGATGATCTTGATATCTTTTTGGTTTTAAGAGCAACTCTAGCAGCTTACCCACATATGGGTAAGAAAAAAGTTTGGGTAAGAGAAAAAAGGAGGTTTGGGTAACTAGGCTAGTCTATGCTTTTCTAGCTTACATATAATGTGGTTACCCAAAAGTGGTTTGCACATGGGACCCACTTGTCAGTGAGTCCAATTCTTTATTTCTATTTCTTTTTTCTCTCTTCCTTTTCTTCATCTCTTTCCCCATCGCACCTGCCCCGGTCGCCCATGCCCCGCCGCCCATCTTCTTGCAGCGTGCCTGGCCTGTTGTGCGTGGAGCCTTTGGTCGGCCGGAGAGGTGCGTGGAGCTCGTGCTGGGCCACTTATGGGTAAGCTGTTTGAGCTAGTTTTTTGATCATCTTACCCATATATGAGTAAGCTGTTGGAGTTGCTCTAAGTGCTATAACATCAAACATAAGACACACTTTTTTTTCTAGAAACCGAGGTAAAAGCTCTGCCTGTTCCATTGATTAAAATAAATGTTGCCCATTTAATTTACGAAAAACTGTGCCAAAACGGAAAACCGCATAATGAATTTTCATTATAATTTTCCTGGTTGTTGTTGGGGAAGACACCATTTTCTCTCCAATTATGTACATTATCAGTATTATTTTAGATCCATAGGGGAAACCTAGTATTTGAACATGAGTCCAAACAATAGACTCCTTCATAAAATAAGTACTACCATTGTAATGCCATCGCGTTGTGTAAAAATGTGTCCTATATATATACTGATCTAGGCATACGGTGCTGAAAAGTTGCAACGGCAAATTGATTTCCTGACATGGAGTAACTATTGTTGATTTTATCCATGCATGCATGTTGTTGATGTTTACAATTGTATAACTTTGACTTTTGAGAATAACTTGTCGTTCCAATGTGCTATCTGAAGTCCATTGAAATCGACTCTCTGTTTTGGGGACAAGATATAAAGGACAGCAAAAACAAACATACAAACAAGGAGTTGACCAAACGATATGACTTTGTTTATACACAAGTATATTATACTACAAATTTTGCCAGGATATATATATAAATATCCAGGCGTGGCTGGGTACAAATTGTCTGTGACACAAAATACTGCAGGACTATTATTCAAGCACAAATATATATATAGCTAGCAAATTGCTGGATCTTCTCCAAGCTGATCTGCTGGCTGACGAGAGACATTGCCGGGTCATGATTCTCCTGGCAAACGAAGCAAACACAAACGAGATATAGTATATTACCTAGTAATAGAGTCTAGATCGACTAGGCCTGTAAATGGCTCGATCTAGTAATGCGTATAGCTAATTGTTGCTGGCGTGCCCGAACAACAGTTCGTTGAGGGTTGAAGAATTCTGGCGGGCGTCGTTGGAGGAGCTAGCCCTGTGCGTGGTAGCTGCCGCCCAGCTGGTAGTTCATGTCGACGTCCGGGAACTCTGGCATCGTCATGTCGAGGAAGTTGTTGTCGCCGGTGAATAGATGAGGATACATGGCTGCTGATGATGGGTTGTTGCCGCTGGTGTGCATGTAAGGGTACTCGGCGATCGCGTTGTCGTCAGACTCGGAGGGCATCCACATTGCCGGACCCTGCGCGCCGGCGCCGCCATTGCCATTGTTGAGGTTGCCATTGCCTGCTGGCCCCTGCATCATCACTGAGCTGCTCGCGCCCACCGGCACCTGCTGCATAGGGTAGTAGCAGCTATTCCTCCGCGCCTGCTGCATAGGGTAGTAGCCGTCCATGTAAACGGGGGCGTCATCGAATTGGGGGTAGGACGCAGGAGGCTGCATCATCACGTTCATGTTCATGTTCATGTTCATCTCGGGTTGCTGGTACTCTTCCATCGGGATCATGGCGCCTGCATCGGGGTATGGGCAGCCGTCGAGGAGGCCTTGGCCCTGCTGCTGCTGCTGCTGCATCATCGGGTCGTCGTCGCTCTCGGAGCTTCCTGCGGTCCACGGTTCGTAAACCACAGCCAGGGGCGGCATCCAGGTCATGTCCATGTTCATGTCTGGGTGCGGGATCATGCTCATGCCGCCACCGTCGTCGGGGTGGTACGCCTGCATCGGGTAAGGGCAGTCGTCGAGGAGGCCTTGATGACCCTCCTCCTGGTGCAGCATCGGGTAATAAGGGCCGCCGTCGTCGCTCTCGGAGCTTCCTACGGTCCACGGCTCGGAATCCACAGCAGGCGGCATCATCATGTTCATGTCTGGGTGCGGGATCATGCTCATGCCGCCACTGTCAGGGTCGTACGCCTGCATCGGGTAAGGGCAGTCGTCGAGGAGGACTTGATGACCCTCCTGCTGCAGCATCGGGTAAGGGCCTTGACCCTCGTCGTCGCTCTCGGAGCTTCCTGGGGTCCACGGCTCGGAATCCGCAGGCGGCGGCACCACCACGACCGCGTTGTCATCATCGCCGGGCAACCCGAGCGCCCTCCGCCTCTCCACGGTGGCCGCCAGCGTCGCCTCCACGCCCTTGAGCAAACCGTGCAGCTCCTCCGGCGTCATCCGGCTCATCTGCTGGTGCGGCAGGGCGAGCGACTTCGGCTCCTTCAGCCGCACCTTGTCGAGCTTGGCCTTCTCCTTGGCCAGGAGGTCCTCGAGGAACCCGAGGTGCGTGTTCTCCTCGCGCTTCTTGGGCTTGCCGGCGTGGAGCGCGCGGTAACTGTTGAGGACGCCCGCCTCCGTCTCCATCACCGTCGGCGGCGCCGCGGCGCGCTTGGGATCAGCGTCGATGACGACGACCGCGACGGGGACGGCGCAGAGCGCGGAGAGCTCCTCTGCCCTCCGGATCAGCCCAAGGCTACGTCTCCCGAAACACTCACGGCGCTTCTTGACGTCCTCGAGGAGGCTCGTCGGCGTCTTGCCGCGCGCCATGCGGTGGCTGATGACCTAGCTAGCTAGGGCAACGGCGGCGGCGGGGGGTGGTTCGGTTTGGTGGTTATTACTGTAGCGGACGGATCGGATTGTATATATAGGCGGCGATGCGATGGATCGCGTGATTAGGGTTTGGTCTCCTTCGTGCGTAACATTAGGGTTTGGTCTTCCATTGGTCCACCTCTATCTTGTGTTTGCGCTGCCAAGCGTACTTCTAATTTTTTTTTAAGATAACAGGCCGCAGTTGCTACCTGTCTTTAAATTAATAAAGCCCAAAGATCCATAGAATATGACAAACATAAAGTTAATATTACAACCACGCCCGCAGGCACACATAACGTTCCGGCAAAACTTGCCTAGAAGGAGTGCTGACACGACCAAAAGAAACCCACGACGGCCGGGCCGCGCCCCTTTCCCCGCCTCCCAGCCTTCCTTTCCCCTTCTCCCCGTCGTCGCCGGCGTGCAGCCGGCCTTAGGCCATGCGGCACCGGTGGCCTTAGGCCCGCGGTGGTGAACGCCTATAGGTCGAGTTGGTGAGCCGACAAGTCCAAGGTGAGTCGATAAGGGTCCGGCGGCCACCGCGATAGCGGTGGAGGCAGTTCCCTCCCCCCAGGTTGTGGTGCTGCCAACCCCGATTCTTGTTGTGCTCTCCGCTTCTGACTTCTAGGCCTCGTGGCGGTGACCATGGTGAGACGACAAGGATGGCATCAATATCGTGGTGGCGCTTGTTGGTAGGCGGAAAGTTGGGTGGAGTGCTAGGGAACATCTGGGGCAGTGGTTTGTTTTGGACGGGATAAATCCCGTCGGCTCGTCCGGCTCCGACGCGGTGACACCTGCGGGTGCCGCCATCTCTTTCTGAAGGGCGCCGGGGGTACCCTTTTCCCACTCTGCTCAGCGTGCTGAGGGAAACCCTGTGACTTGTCCGGGCAGCAGCGTGTCGCCGTTGTCGCATTCCTTTTTGAAGGTGTTGCTTGGTACGTGACGGCTCATAGCACTAGGAGCATGGTGGGGCAATTTTGGAGGACGCAGCGGTTGCGGGTTATTCTTGTTTTCGTCGACCGGTGTTGGCTTTACTTTCTCTATTCTTTCTTTTGTTTTCTTTTGGGCGTGCTTGTGTTATTTGCCCCAACAGTTATACCGTGTGATTGGCTATATTAATATAGCGGGACGAAAGACTATTTCAAGAAGAACTTGTCTAGAACAACGAGTTTTTTAGCACATAATAAGACAAAATAGCAACTATAAAAAGGCAACTAAAGATCCAACGGTAGAAGGGGCATGGGATCCTAGGGTAGTTCACGTATCTCGATGAAGCTTGCGCCGCAGCTCCAGGAGCACATCAAAAGCCGCCACGTCCTTACTCAGAAATAGAGGTCTCCATAGTTGTAAGAAGATCAAAAATTTGAAAATGCAATCCGCAAATTGTTTTTGAAAAATCTTCACGGCTTACTTCTAATTAAGTAACGCCGTGGATGGATAGTTTACCGACAATTCTAGCTTTCATATTGTACTTTGCATGGAACACCATGGATTTTGGATGAAATGGTAACATTGAAATTTGTATGATGCATATCTCAAATTTTGTACTATTTTTTTACCTTGGTATTAATATTAATCTATTAGAGCTACCTATAAAAAAAACTACTTAAGGCTGGTCGCAATGACTTCTTTTTTAACCAAGTCAAACATTTGTTATTCAATCAATTGATTAAGAAAATAATTGGCCAGATAGTGAGAGAAACTTGCCGAAGTACGATACAACATGACACCACAAACAGTCCTCGCCCTGATCACTACTTCAACAGACCACTTTTTCGCCCAAGAGGAAAGGGACAACCACTACGGGAAAAAACGTGGGTCTGTTTGGTAGCCTGCGGCTGATTTTTGGCCCAGCTCGGCAGTGCTGGACGTGGCACTGCCCAGTGTGAACAAGCGCTGGGCCAGCTTCTGCAACCCGTTTGATAGCTTGGATCAAATCTTTTGGGCTGAGATTGCAGTCCGTTTGGTTGCCTGTTTTTTCCGGCAGATGCAAAAAAAAGGTGTTTGTGCAACCTGGTTCCTTCTCTTTGAACACAGATGCTGATACACTCACCACATTTAAATGTGGTGATCTTACCACAACACATCAACACATCACAGAGGCATAAACACATAAGAACAGAGCATAGAAACTAGACTAGCCAGGTTATTTCATAGTCAGGTGCATCCTATGACACCGGATAGGTTGTTCATGTCAGGGGTACACACCCCTAACCTAAAAGACTGGTTCGACATTGCATTCACCAGACAAATTAGACTATATATACAATCAACAGCAGATAGGACGGTCAAATGAGCTTATCACAGGTGATCAACTCATCTGTGTTGTTCAAAGCCCTAAAAAGAGTCACCTTGAAGCCCTTCTCCATGTTGATGTACTTGAAGGCGAGGAAGTCACCAACTCAGATCTTGATCTTCGACACAAACTCACTCCATCCCTTCATGAAGCACATCTGTCGCTCGAACATCTTCAGCTGCACACCGTACTCACAGAAGGATGAGGTCTTCAGAGGGAGAGTGCAGACCTACTGCCTTATCTGCAGCTGCTTCAGCACTACCGCCTTCATACTTTCCGGGAGCTAGAGCTGGAGTGCAAACCTATGGCCGTTGTATGACTTAATTATAAAGCGAGACGAAATGATGTTTCGAGGAATGTAAACTATTGAAGGTCACATCTACAAACCGTTTAGAAAGTCTTTCCATCGAAGCACAATAATCATCATCCCCTGCTAAACCAAACAGTGATCGTGTACATTAGCTTGAACAAAATGAGAAAAATATCGGTATCTTATCCTAATAAAGTGATATACAACTACGACAATACAAACAATTGTATATTCAATTCCAAATCATGGCTCCACATGCAGGTTTAGTCTATTCAGCCTCCGGACTTCCGTGTTGTTCACCCACAAAGCTAGTTAAATATGGTGATGCCTACACATGAATCCATAACAAATACTACCTCCGTTCCAAAATATAAGCATTTTTAGATAGTAACTCATAACGGCCAGTCAACAAACTGGCGGCATTGCTATTATCACCTTCACCTACAATCCATGGTAGGGTAACTACTTGTAATCGAGTATCGATATACCCAATAAGTAAGTGCAGGATTAAGGCACACGTAAATGCTACATGGAAAGAATATTAACTCGAGAGCTTTGCAAACCATAGTTTCCATGTTTCCAGTATGGCGCGTATGGGGGATGGGAGTCGGAGGCTGGCAAAAACAGGGACAGCGGGAGTATACATCTCTCGGACGATTTTTGTAAGGGAGGAGGGACACGAACCAATCAATTTCGGTAAGGTGACTCCGGTACGGTACCCTGGGATCCCTATTGGTGGTTTTTTCAGTAGCCTATAGAAAAGAGAGGAGAAATATTCAGAGATTAAGATCAACCGTAGAAACTGACTTGAAAGTAGATAAAATCTGTGAGCCCGTTAGGTGTTTACTTAGCAGCCTGTAGATTGTGCTTCGACTGCTGTCAGCACCATACAAAGATCGCTAGATCGAGGGGGAAATCCATGGGAAGATCCGTTGATTTGCATGCTTTGGAAGTTGCAGGTTGGAATCAGTGGAGAGGGAGATCAATGTGTAGGCAAACGTCGTCCTCAGTCATGGTGCAAATGGTGGAGACATATACGGGTGAAGTGCCGACAATTAGATATTAGGACGATGAGTAGTTTAAGAGGCACAAGAGCTTTGGTGTTCACACCAAGGAAAAAAATAGCGTGCTAAAAGAAATAGGGTCGGACTCCTCCAAACGCTATACACGCTATAACGTGCTAATAGCGTGCTATATTTTAAAATAGCGTTTTGAAAATAATACAAAATGTAGCTAAAAAATAAAAAAATTATGCAAGAATAAAAAATATATTCCAAAAATTGTTATAACAAATACATACATAACCATATACAAAAATAATTTTCAATCTTACAGAATTCTAACATCAATATCCCACGAGGTAACAACATATCGTTGACGTCTATAAGCATAACATCAACATTTCAACAGGCTAGATTAATGCTATAACGTTTAGCGCGATATAGCATGCTATTTCGCAAATAGCGTCATAGCAAACAAAAATGCTAAAATTTAGCGTGACATATCCAGATATGCTATAAGCGCTATTAGCGCCAAAATAGTGCGCTATTTTTTTCATGGTTCATACTGAAGTCATGGCAACCATGGGACTGAATTTCAAGTTGCACATACAGCTCTATATTCCGCAATAGTTCTTGCAATTTACTCTGTTCCATAATACTGCTAAGAATCAAGAAAGGTCAGTGAACTTTTCGGAATTCTGGAAACATGCACGAGGTGGGTGTTCGTATTGATGAATCATCGAGTTGACCATTACTGGAGACATATATTAACTAAATAATACTTTCCCCGTTTTAAAATATAAAATGTTTTAGCTTATGTGAAATAATGTATCTAGACGTCTTTTATATGTAGATTCATTCCGATTTTTTTTTTGCGAAATTCCATCAATCTATTAATAATCAATCAAACACAGCTAGCTGTGACGTAGCTTACGTCAGCAGCTAGCTTGTGTACCATTGATTTAGTCCGCGTCGTTGAGATTCGAGCGTCTGACACCGGTTGTTCAGCTGCCCTACACAACGTCGCTCCATGTAGCGTTTTTTTTTTTACATAATGCCACTTTATTGATCACATGACATCAATACAAAGAGTCTCCCGAATGCACTCCGGAGCAGAATTGAAATAAAACCTAGAGTAGAAACATCACAAGTCTTAGCCAGAGTGTGTGCCGCCTTATTCAGAGATCGATAAACATGCTTGAAGACAGCAGAATCAAAACGCCCAGAAAGCATCTTGATGTCCATCACCACAGCGCCAACCGGAGATCGGTCCTGGCCCGAAGAATTGACTCGTTGAATCAGTGATAGACAGTCCGAAGCAAAGATAACCTTCTCATAGCCTTTGTCAGTCGCAATGGACACCGCACGCCGCAGCGCGAGCGCCTCTGCCAACTCCGGTGAAGTGAAACCTTGCAACGGTTCACTAGCTGCCATCAGACAAGCTCCAGTATGATCGCGAAACACTGCCCCCATAGCCATATGACGCCGATCAGAGAACAGCGCTGCATCCACATTAACCAAAACCTCTCCCTGTGGCGGCGGAGTCCATCTTGATGAATTAGTAGACTCACGCCTTAGACTGGGTTTGGTTTTGAAACAGTGTTGCACAATCATATTGACATAGGCAGTAATCTTCGCACTTGTTACCTTGGGGTTAGGTTCATTAATATTATTCCTTGCATCATTCCTAGCATCCCAAATATGCCAACATCCTACAACATGAATAGTAGCCTCCAGCTCTGTTGCCTTCGACAGAAACAGGAACATCCAGAGCTTCGGTTACTAAAACTCCCGTCGAGCAAGGTGACAGCTGAAGGACTCCTTAACTAACCGCCAGACCTCCCTCGCGAATTGACACTGGATGTGAGCATGCTCAACATCCTCCACCCTGCTACAGAAAACACAAGTATCGCTAGCAGGAATTTGTCGTCGACAGAGTTGAACCCCGGTTGGTAGGCAGTCATGAGCTAGTCTCCAGAGGTGGATTTTCATCTTGCCTGGTGCCTTGATCTTCCAGAGCATCTTCCAATGCTTCTCATCGGTGGCGGTGGACGAGGACATTCCACCACCCGGCCTACTCCGCTTGATGAAAAACTTATAGACCTGACCAAATTGTACGCTGACCTGACGGTATAGATGCCATTCTTGGTATAGGTCCAGCGAACAAAATCCTCTCCTCCATGCCTACCCACTTGCACTTGCATGATCAGGTCAGCAGTTTCTTGATCAAAGAAGGCATACACTGTCTCTGGGCACCACATGCCCGTCCTCCCATCAATAAAGCAGTGGACAGTGGCGGCATCAGGAATAGATTTGAGGGGTTTTAGCATATACGGCGGACAATCTGGAATCCAATTATCAGATTTAATCTTCACCGACCGCCCGTTTCCAATACCCCACTGGATACCATTGAGTAGGAGTTCCCTACCAAAGAGGATACTCCATGTGTACGAAGAAGATCGAGGTTTCGGAGCATGCCAGAAATCTGTGTCAGGGAAATAGCGTCCTTTAAGCACCATGGCACACATCGAATGAGGCTCCGTCAGTAATCTCCAACCCTGGCGGCCAAGCATTGCTTGGTTGAACAGCAGCAGGTCTCGAAAGCCCATGCCACCGAGGCTTTTAGGGGTAGAGAGCCAGTCCCAAGATCTCCAGTGTAGCTTCTTCTTTCCCTCCTCCACTCCCCACCACTGATTGGCAATAGAAGATTTCATCTTATCACATGTGGAGACGGGAAGTTGGAAGCAACTCATAACATATGTGGGAATAGCCTGAATAACCGCCTTCAAGAACTTTTCCTTCCCAGCTCTTGACATAGGCCGATCAGTTAGCCCATTAATACGTTTCCAGATCATATCATAGAGGAACTTGAAGGTTGCAGTGGGCGAACGCCCCAATGAGGTGGGCATGCCCAAATAGAAGTCATTTAGGATTTCACTCTGCACTCCCAAACAGACCTTCACGCTATTCTTGATCACACTATTGCAGCGGTTACCAAAGAAGACAGAGGATTTGTCGAGGTTAATCTTCTGACCTGAGCCATCACAATAAGTCTTCAAGGTATTTTTAAGAGATTCCACACTCCTACTATCACTCCTCGCAAAGAAAATGCTGTCATCCGCAAACAGTAAATGTGAGATAGGGGGGCCGAGTCTACCATTTCTTATCCCATAGAGCTCGCCACGGTCCTCCTTTTGTTGCAGTAAACATGTCAATCCTTCCGTGCATAAGAGAAATAAGTAGGGGCTAATGGGGTCCCCTTGTCGAATACCCCTAGATGGAACCACAGGGTCGGTGAGCTCGTCGTTCACACGGACAACATAGCGAACACAAGTGACGCATCTCATCACCGATTGGATCCAGGAAGGGGCAAAGCCCAGCTTACACATGCAGCCATGTAGGTAATCCCACTCAACCCTGTCGTAAGCTTTCATCATATCAATTTTGAAGGCGAAGAAGGGTCTCTTGTTATCTTGTTGCCGAATGGTATGCAAACATTCAAAGGCGATTAGGGCATTGTCAGTGATGAGCCTCCCAGGCACAAAGGCACTTTGCTGCTCAGATATGATCAAAGGCAGAATCACTTTCAATCTATTCGCCAACACTTTGGAGGCGATCTTGTAAATCACATTGCATAGACTGATACGGCGAAAGTTCTTCAAGTCCCTTGGCTTCGCAACTTTTGGAATAAGAACAATGACTGAGTCACAGAAGCCCTCCGGCACTTCTCCTCCAGAGATGAAGGCCCTAACAGCGTTACAGATCTCCTCCTTAAAGAAATCCCAATGGGTTTGATAAAAGAGCGCTAGGAATCCATCAGGACCCGGTGCCTTAGTCAGTCCCATTTGGAACAAAGCAGCCCCAATCTCCTCATCAGTGTACGGTTTACAGAGATCATCATTCATATCAGCCGTAACTTTTGTAGGAATGGCATCGAGAACTGCATCCACTGAAGCGCAGGGTTCAGACGAAAATAGTTTTTCATAGAAACCTTGAACCATACCTTTTAGTTCGGCCCGCACTTCACACTTGGAGCCATCAGCACACAGAAGCATATCAATTCTATTTGTTCTCCGCCTTGCTGTATCCCAGGCATGGAAGAAGTATGTATTTCGGTCGCCTTCCCGCAACCATTCAACACGAGACCGTTGTTTAGCCATTATTTCCTCATGTTCAAACAGTTCACATAGATCGTGTTCTAGCTCCTGTTCTTCCTTCATAGATTCCTCGGTCATCTCAAGTTCATGAACATCACGGATCTTGCCCTCAAGTTGCCGAATCTTCTTACGAATCGAGCCAAAGGTGACTCGACTCCAGTACTTAAGAGATGCGGCAGTACATCCTAGATTTTCCCACGTCGACTACAAGGACCTCGTACCATCTCTTCCCTCGGTTCAGGTCTTTTCAAGGACCTCGCGGTAATCAGGTGCCCGCAGCCACATGGCCTCGAACCTGAACCCCTGCTGAACTGGGATATGCGCATTGTCTATGGAGCTGCTCAATAGGGAAATGAGGATGGCATAGTGATCCTATGAAGTTGTAATGAGATTTTCCACAGAACAGTCCTCAAACATGCGTGAAAAACCACCATTTGCCACTGCTCGATCAAGACGAACCCTGACGTTACTATAAGCATCTTGTCGATTGCTCCATGTAAACTTGGGTCCCATAAAACCCAAATCCATCAGTTCACAGTCCTGCAAACACTCATGGAAAGCATTGATCTGCGCCTCATCTTGGCTTAAAACTTCGTTAAAATCCCCACAACAGATCCAAGGACCATCCCAGGTTGATCGCAAAAATCGGAGATAATCCCAAAACCCAGAACGAAGTTCCCTCTGGGGCTCTCCATAAACAAAGGTTGCACGCCATTTTATTCCATTCTCCGGTGTGCTGTGAACATCGATACACCGTGCGTTACAAGGTTTGATTGTAACAGAAACATAAGACAACCAAAATAAGGCTAATCCACCACTTTGGCCAGCACAACTAACAGCATAGCAACCCGAGTAACCCAGCGACCACATGAAGCTACGTACTCTGGAGTCCCTCATCTTTGTCTCGAACAAGAAGAGGAGGGAGGGGCGATGAACTCTCACCAGCCAGCGGAGCTCTCCAACTATCGCGTCCGACCCCAATCCGCGACAGTTCCAACATAAAATCCTCATTGCGTCTGGCGGGGCTGTTCAACAGCTCCCACCTGATCCGCCGATCCAGAGATGTCTCCCTTTATCTTCTTGTTGGAATCACTGATCATCGTGTCATCAGTGTGCTCATCACCAGGCACGGAAGCTAACACGCCCTCATGAACCACAAGGGCTAACTGGTTAACCGCTTCACCTGTCAACATGGGTGGAGCTTTTGGCCTATACGCCTCTTGGGTCTTCCTTTTCTGCCCCGTGAGTGTCTTCCCATCCGGAGCCAGTTCCTTGTCCTTGGACTGAACCTTGTTGGGTTTAGTTGTTTTTGCACGGGCACATGGTATCTTCTTGACCGGGGAAGAAACCTCAGCTGCATCATTCTTCTGTTTCCCACTCGCTGCCCCGCTCTGGCTGAAAGACTGGCCCGGCCACTCCTGTACTGATAAGGAGGATCGACCATGCCCAGCCGACACAGATCCACTCGACTATTTAGCTCCTTGGGTCTTCTTCTTTCTCTCATCCGAAGCTACCAGCTTATCAGCCTAGTAAGGGAGTTTCCCCTCATCATCCCTCTCCCCTGGGTTCTTACATTCAGTCGAGGAGTGACCAAGGATGCCACATGAGAAACAATAGTGTGGTAGGCCCTCATACTGGAGGTCAAACTGTTGGAGATATGCCCTAGAGGCAATAATAAATGTAGTTATTATTATATCTTTGTGTTTATGATAAATGTTTACATTCATGCTATAATAGTATTAACAAGGAAACATTAATACTTGTGTGATTTGTAAACTGAAATAGAGTCCCTAGTAAAGCCTCTTTATAAATACTAGTTTGTTGGTTAATAAATGATTGTGGTTTCCCTATCATGAACATTGAGATGTTATTAACAACAAGATCATATCGTTAGGAGATAAGCGTAGCATAAATATCAAGTCATTTTAATTGTTCAATTGCTATATGCTTTCTGATACATAGTAACCTAATTCCTTCGACCATGAGATCATGCATATCACCTTCACCGGAAGGATGCTTTGATGACATCAAACACCACACCGTAACTGGGTGGCTATAAAGGTGGCATTGAGTGTTCGGAAAGTATTGGTTGAGACACATGGATCAAGAGTGGGATTTGTCCATCCATATGACGGATAGATATACTCTGGGCCCTCTCGGTGGAATGTCATACAATTAGCTTGCAAGCATGTGACTGGCTCACAAGGGATCACATATCACGGGAACAAGAAAAGAGTACTTATCAGTAACGAGGTTGAACTAGGTATGCAGATATATCGACGATCAATACCTCGGATAAGTAAACTATCGTGAGACAAAGGGAAATTGGTATCGTATGTAAGTGGTTCATTCGATCGCAAAGTAATCGTAGAAATATGTGGGAGCCATATGAATTTCCAGATTCCTCTATTGGTTATTGTTCGGAGAAGTGTCTCGATCATGTCCGCATAATTCACGAACCGTAGGGAGACACACTTAAGGATTCGACGTTGTTTGAGTAGTTATGGAATGATGAGTAAGAGACCGAATGTTGTTCGGAGTCTCGGATGGGATCCGGGATATCACGAGGAGATCCGGAATGGTCCTGAGAATAAGATTCATATAAGGAAAGTCCTGTTTCGGGGTTGGAGAATGGTTTCGGTGTTTTCATCGGGAATGTTCTAGAAGGTTCCGGAATGTCCGGCACTCCGGAGGGGAAGGGTACATGAATGTGTCATACCAAGTTGGAATGATTGCATCATGTACTAGGTGTCATCGTTGAACAAAATAAAGGGTTTAATCAAATCCTAGTTTGAAAAGTCAAACGCCAATTGAAAAGTCAAACGGCTATTTTGGAAGGTGGAGGGGAAGTAGGAAACCTACTTGGGGAGGAGTTCCTCCCCTCCACCGCCGGCCCACTTGGGAAACCGAGTTGGGGAGGGGCTCCCCTCCCCTGGCGCGTCCTCTCCACCTATATAAGGAGGGGCAGGGCTGCCCCTCCAAGTACACAACACCTCCACCCCGCAAACCCTAGCCCCGACGCCGCCACCTCCTGTTGCCGCCGCCTAGGGCAAGCCGTCGCCGCCTAGGTAAACCCTAGCCGCCGGCCTAGCTCCTCCTTGGCGTGTCTAAACCCTAGATCGCCTAGGTTCTCTCTCATAGTCCACCATACTCGCTCCGGCTTAAGGCGAAGCCCTGCGAGATCTCCCCTCTACTTCCGGTACCATGCCGTTGTGCTGCCGGAATCGCGAGGAGAGTGCTACAACCTCCACTGCCTGCTAGAACAAGGGAGAGGAAGGTCTTCATCGAAAATTAACGCGATCGAAGTGCAAGCGCTACGAACGCAGCCGGAAGGATCGTCTACGCGATCTTGAGATCGGGAAGAGTACGACTACATCACCCACGAGAATCCGCTCTCGTTAAACACTTTGGAATCTTCGAGGGTGAGTTATTCCATCGACTCGTTGCTACAATCTAGTAGATAGATTTTGGCTTGTTTGTTTGTATGCGGTAGAATTTTTTTGTTTTCCATGCTACGAAACCCAACAGTGGTATCAAAGCCGTGTCTATATGTAGATCTGTTGCACGAGTAGAACACAATGGTCATTGTGGGCGTTGATGCTTTTGTTGTCGATCGCTTCTTGTGTACTTTGCATCTTGCGGGATGGTGGGATGAAGCGGCCCGGGCTAACCTTACATGACATCGTTCATGAGACTTGCTCCACGCTTGACATGCAACTTGTATTGCATAAGTGGCTTTGCGGGTGCCCGTTTCTCCCAACATAGTTAAGATTCAATTTACAACGGGTAATTGACAATACTAGTATCAATGTTGTGGTTCTTTTTCGTAAGTTAGAACGACACTTATTAAAAGCCCCAAACCACGTAAAACATGCAAAGAAAGTAGAGGCGTCAAACTTTGTTTTGCAGGGGTGTGCTGTGATGTGATATGGCCATGATTGTGATTATATTTGATGTATGCAATGTTCCTTATTGTAAGTTGGCAACCGGCAGGAGCCATATGGTTGTCTTTAATTTCTGTTAAGACCCGCGTGTCTATTCAAAGTAGTTGTAATAGTTGAAGCCGGTGGACGACAACCTTGGAGCAGCGTCATTGACCTTGATGCAATGCCGGTGATGATGGAGATCATGTTCGTGCTTGAAGATGGAGATCGGAAGCACAAAGAAGAAAAGGCCATATCATATAACATATTATGAATTGCATGTGATGTTAATCCTTTATGCATCTTGTATTGCTTAGTTAACGACGATAGCATTATAAGACGATCCCTCATGCACATGAATTTCAAGTTCTATAGTGTTCATCCTTAGTAAGCACCGTTGCTAAAGCTTGTTGTTTCGAAGCACCACGTGATGATCGGGTGTGTTAGATTCCGCAAGTGTATACAACGTGAGCAAGCCAAATTTGCTCGCGGAAGCTAAGGTTTGATCTTGACGAGCCTAGCATGTACAGACATGGTCTCGGAACAAGGATCACCGAAAGGTAAAGCATGAATCATATAGTAGATATGATGAACATGTCGATTGTTCGCCATTGAAACTACATCAACTCTCGTGATGATCGGTGTTGATGTGGTGGATTTGGTTCGTGTGATCTCTAAAACAATGTGAGGGATGTTGTTTTGAGTGGGAGTTCACCTAGATTAATTTAACTATAAATTAGAACTCAATTTGTCATAAACTTAGTCTAAAACTATTGCAAATATGTTGTAGATCAATGGCGGCCCCTACCATCAATTTTAATGCATTCCTAGAGAAAGAAAAGTTGAAAAACAATGGAAGCAACTTCGCGGATTGGTTCCGCAATTTGAGGATTGTCCTCACAGCTGGTAATTTGACCTATGTCTTTGGATGCATTTGGGTGACCCACTGCCTCTTGCTACCGATGAAGTAAAGAATGTTTACCTCGCTGGAAGACTCGACTCCACAGTTCGGTGCTATCTTGTATGGTTTAGAATCGGAGCTTCAGAAAAGGTTTGAGAATTCAGACCCACATGATATTGTCCGTGATCTCAAATTGATCTTTGAGACTCATGCGGCAATTGAGAGCTATGAGGCTTCTGAAAAGTTCTTTAACTGCAAGATGGAAGAGGGCAGCTCCGTTAGTGAGCATGTGCTTAAGATGTCTGGGCACGCAAACAACCTTCAAAGCTTGGGTATAGTGATTCCTAATGCTTTGGGGATTTATCGTGTCCTCCAATCACTACCACCAAGTTACAAGAACTTTGTGATGAACTACAATATGCAAAACCTGAACAAGCAATGAGAACTCTTTGCCATGCTAAAATCTGCGAAGTGGAGATCAAGAAAGAGCACCAAGTGTTGATGGTCAATAAGACCACCAAATTCAAGAAAGGCAAGTCTAAGCAAAGGACACTTCAAGAAGGGTTGTAAGAAAGTTACCGCCAACGAAGAAGACCAAGACGGACCCAAGCACGTCTTGAGTGATTTTACAAGGGAGAAGGTCCTTTGAGCGGAATTGCCCAAAGTACTTGGCGGATTTGAAGAACGGCAACATCAAGAAGAAAGGTATATCCGATATACATGTTATTGATGTGTATCTCACTAGTACTCGTAGTAGTGCACAGGTATTTGATCTTGGTTGGTTGCTCATATTTGTAACTCGAAACATGTGTTGCAGAATAAACGGAAGCTAGCGAAGAACGAGGTGACGATGCGCGTGGGAAACGGATCAAAGGTTGATGTGATCGCGGTCGGCACGCTACCTCTTCATCTACCATCGGGATTAGTTTTATACTTAAATAATTGTTATCTAGTGCCTGCGCTAAGCATGAACATTATATCGGGATCTTGTTTATCGCGAGATGGTTACTTGTTTAAGTCCGAGAATAATGGTTGTTCAATTTATATGAGTAATATGTTTTATGCACATGCACCTTTGATAGATGGTCTATTCTTATTGAATCTCGATAGTGGAAATACACATATTAATAACATTGAGGCTAAACGTTTGAAATCGAGCGATAACTCGACCTATATGTGGCACTGTCGTCTTGGTCACATTGGAGTGAAGCGTATGAAGAAACTCCATTCCGATGGACTTCTTGAATCACTTGATTTCGGATCACTTGATAGATGCGAAGCATGTCTGATGGGTAAAATGACTAAGACTCCATTTTCTGTTATGATGGAGCGAGCTACGGACTTATTGGAAATCATACATACCGATGTGTGTGGTCCAATGAGTTGTGGCATCCCGCAAAACCACTACTAGAAAATCGCGTTGTTTTTGTGCATTGCATCATCATGACCGCATGCTCATGTCATCATGCCACATTGCATTTGAGCATCGTCATCATCATGCATATTATTTTGCTTAAAAATTATTTGCGAAAGGCTATGGTTTTCTGAAACTAGCCCTCCTTCTATTTCAAATTAAACCCCCGGATGCTTCCGGATATTTTGTTTGTCTAAAAACTATTTACGAAAATGTATTGCGAATTAAATAAAAGTTTGAATTATTTTTAGTGGGGCAGTCGAACGGGCCGGATAGACCCGAACGACCACCCCAGTTCCAAAACGGTCCACCTAAATCCTAAGCTACCCTGTCCTAATCTACCCAGCCCCTCTCCACCTCACCCCGACCACTCCCCTCGTGACACCTCACCTCTCTCCCTCTCCCCCTCCAATCCGCTGCTGCCACCTCATCCTCACCTCCTCTCAACACACAACACACACACACATACCCTGCCTAGCACCCACACACCACACACCAAACACAACACACGCACACAGTGGCAGCCCGGCCCCACCCGCGCCCAAAGAACCCCACGCCCGGCCACTCCATCCTCCCCACGTCGACTCACGCGACCCCCACTGACGCCCTTGGCCCCACTTTGGCCCACCACCCACCTGCCTCTGCGTGCCCCGCTCTCTCCCTCCCCGCGTCTTCCCTGTGCACCCGACCGGCTCCACCTCCTCTCTCCCCTCGGCCCGGCCCTCCGTGGCCCCTCTCCTGGCCGCCCTCCTCCATGAACCACTGCCTCCGCCCGGCCCTTTCCTCCTCACCGACGCCTCCATCTCCTCTCCTCCGCTGCCGCCCTTCTTCCTGCCGCGCCCGCCCTCTCCATGCCGCTCATGCCCGTTCTCCCAGGCGCCCGTCGCCACCAACCTCCACCGCCCGGCCATGGCACCCCCTCCAGCTCGTCTTCCCGACCCAGCATCCCCGCCCGGCCCGCGCCGCTGCCAAGGCGGCGTCCTCAAGCCACCGCTGGCCGCGTCGCCCGGCCTTCGTAAGCCGCCCGCGCCGAGCTCCTCGCCAGCTCCGCGACCTCGCCCAGCTCCTCCGTCCCATGTACGCACCCGTCGCCGCGAGCCGCCCGCCTCTCTCCTCCGTCCCACGTCAAGGCGTTCTCGGTCGCCTCGCCCGCGCCCATTGGTCCGCCCACGTCGCGCCAGCGTCCGCCACTCGGGCCTCAGCGTCGCCTCCCCTCCGCACGCTCATGGCCTCCGCCGCGGTCCCCTCCCGAGCCGTGCCGTCCCGTCACCCGCAGTCTTGAGACTTAAATGCAAGCCGCTACTCTGACGCCATCACCTCTGCCTCTAGCGATTGCCAAACTCCGTGTAATGCGGCTCATGCGACCTCGATGTGAACTACCGAAGCCAAGTAGGCCATGTACACGAGGGGCAAGAGCGCGTGAAGCACGACAAGATCTTCTGCCCGGAACTCGTGGAACCGACTCCGTTTCATGTCCTTCACCAACCGTCAAAGTTGGAACCCAAGTACTCCGACGCGGAACCCCGAGACCGCCGACAAGACCGACCCATAACAAGTTCTCCGTTTCCGTCGCCAAGATCTCCGCACGAACAATACCAACCCGATGCCGGCCACAGATGATCGAGATGACATACTAAGATCTTCGACAGGGAACGACGAGAACTTCTGCCGGAGTCCAAAACCCCGAAGGCCAAACCCGATGGCTCGACATGATCTTCCTCAGGGGACGCCAAGACACCGTCGAACCCCGCAGACCGAACCCCGGTACCGGACAAGTTCGCCATCGACCTCGAGAACGCCTACACGGACCAACAAGATCTACCGCCGGACGCCAAGTACTCCTTCACAGACCCGAGGATCCGAAGGCCTTCTTCCCGGATCCGGAGACCGAACCCGGGCGCGTCAAGTTCGTCGACCCGAGACCCCGGATGCGCCAAGACCTACCCCCGCTATCCGAGAACGACCCGTCGAACCCTGGACCCCGAGACCCGACCCCGAACCCCTCGATCCCCAAGATCTGCCGAACCCTAATGTGTGCCCCTTTCTCGAGCCCTATTCTATAAATGTAATAACCAATTGCTGCATATTTAATTGTTCATCTCGCATGCATATTTGTCTGTGGTTTGGGGGCCTTATGCCGATTCACCATATAATTAAATATGGGGCCCATATGCGGGCAAATCTAGCCTTATATTGGCCTCATTTAAATTTGTGTAGCGAACCGGTGCTATCTTTTGCCATGCTAAGACAACATTTAATTTGCGGGGTAGACAAACAACTTGAACCATCTAACTAATTGTCGGGACCCCGGTTCCGCTTAATATGGCCTAATTGCATCTCACCTTTGCCATGTCATACAACATGCATGCATCATGCCGATCTTTTGCCGTACACTACTAGGAAAACGGCTATAGGTAATCAGCACATCCGTGGCTCACATGGTTGAAGTGCCCCACGGCTAAAACAGGCGTGGCTCACCTGTGGGCAGTGCCCTACTAATAACTAGAACAACCGTGGCGCACATGACTATAGTGCGCCACAGATGTGTGTGGGCAGGCCACTGGCCTACGCCAAACATCATGGCGCACTATAGTCATGTGCGCCATGGTTGTTAGGGTCATCTATGGCGCACGTGTGCTGGTGCGCACGCCTAGCGCATGCCCCCCTCCTGCAAACGGCCACAAACTTACGTGGCGCACTCCCTAGTGCGCCACATGGACTAAAACATCGTGGCGCACTCGGCCTAGTGCGCCACGAAGTTTGTACTCCCGTGGCGCCTGGGCCGTGTGCGCCACGGATGTGTCGATTCTTTTAGGACAGCACTTTATGTGCACATGTGTGCCCACACATCCACCACCCACACTTCACTTTCCCCTTCTTCTTCCTCCTTAGATCTAGTCGGGATCTTCTCCTTCCCACCTCAATTTCTCCATACATTCACCATTTTTAGCATGTAAAACTTGCTTTGGATGTTACATAAGTAATAGAGGAGGTCTCCGGTCTCTCATCTATCCGTCTCCGGTCGACGCGTGCACCTCTCCTTTCCATCTTTCTCGCGATCGGTCTCTCATCTCGGTAAGTTGTCCATGTAAGGATGTGTTCATGTGTATATGGATGATGCATGTGCTCATATGTATGTAGATGATCGATGCTCATGATGTGTGTATGTGTGGAGAGGATCGATGGTCATATGTGTGTGTATATGGAGAGTATCGATGATGCTCATGCATGTGTGTATGGAGAGGATAATGATATGTTCATGTGTGTATGGATCGGTCTCTCTCTCTCTTGTGTTTGTATGTGAACAAGTTGCCATTTGTTTTGCCAAAATGTTGATTCATTTCCATTTTGGCAAGACTTTGGCATTCATAAGGTCCTAATTTTAGGATAGGTCATGCCGAAATTTTCTATCGACCATTGCATGCATGCATTCATTATGTGGTTCTAATAGACTTCAAAATTGTACCGTGTACATCGTGCAGGCAAAAATGGTCCGCATAATGAGCGAAGGCATTGTGGCTAGATTTTTGAAATGTGCGACAACCGACATGATACGAAATAACAAGACAGATATAAGATGTCCGTGCAGAAGATGCAAACTCAACTAGGTGATCGACCCAGAATCTGCAGGCGCATCTGCTCCGCCATGGTTTCATGGATGGATACACTCGTTGGATAAGCGATGGCGTAGATGATGGAGACGGTGAAGAAGGTGGCCAACATGACGATGATCATCATCACGGCGAGAACGGGCGAGATGATGAAGAGGCTCCTGGAGATGGTGAAGGTGCGAGCGAACGGGATGATGATGATCTAGATGCGGAGGAGCGGGGCGACAATGGAACAACGTCAAAAGTGCGGGACCCTTATGTGCAAGAGCTGCTTCTCAAGCGGGGCATTTAGTAACGCCAGGCTGCCGCTAGAGAGAAAGCCAAGCTTAGCAACTTGAGAAAGACGCGATTACTCCATTGTATGAAGGATGCAGCCCGATGATACCGGTTGAATGTAACGCTCAAGGCTATGGAGATGAAGGCAAAGCACAAATTGAGCGACGCAAGCTTCAACGATATGATGGCATTACAGCACGATCGTCTCCGGAGGAACACATGTCCAACTAGTATCGAGGATGCCAAGAAAATCGTCATCCTCTCGATCTACCGCCGTTAGATATCACGTATGCATCAACGATTGCATCATTTATCGGGCGAGGACGCGGAGAAAACCACATGTCCGGTGTCTGCGTGAGTCGATACAAGAAAGGGAAGAAAGCACCTCGAAAAGTGGTATGGTACTTTCCTATCACCCTCGCTGCGGCGCTATTTCACGGACCCTAAGCGAAGCTCATGCGATGGCATGCGGAAAGGAAGAAGCAGAGATGATGATGACCCGAAAAGGATGAGCTGGCGACGCACCCTTGGATGCTAGCCGTGGAAAGCATTGGACCTCGAATTCCCGAATCGGTGGAGATTCGAGGAACATCGGGCTTGGTGCGAGCACCGATGGACTCAATCCGTTCGGTAGCAAAGACGCACAGACTTGGCCTGTGTTTGTATGGATGTACAACCTCCCTCCATGGTTGTGCATGAAGAAGAAGTACATACAAATGAGTATGCTAATTCAAGGGCGAAACAACCTGGTACCGACATCAATCATATCTCGGGCTGTTGAAAGAGGAGCTAGCCACGTTATGGGAATCGAGCCAATACTTACGACGCCGTCGCACAAGATTATTTCACTATGAGAGCGCGTTGGTCACTACGGCAAGACTATCCAGGTTGCGGGTATATCTCGGGCAGGTTATCCAAGGATTCTACGCGCGTTAGGTGCATGGATAACACAAGCTATCTCCAACTAGATAAAGATCCGGGGTCATCGAAAACCGTGTTCATGGCGCACCGGAGGTGGCTCGGCAAGAATGATCGATGGAGAAAGCGTGGAGACCTGTTCGATGGCAAATCGAGACCCGAGGAATCCCAGCGTGGAGCAGCGAAGAAGTGGAAGAGTTCTGAAAAGCTGGAAAGATTGTCCTAAGCACGGAAAGAAGCGAAAAGCAACAAGACAAGCCGCCGATGAAGGTATGGAAAACAAGGTCTGCTTTAAGGAGTTGCCATCTTGGAAGTTTCTCCGCCGCCTCATAGCCTCGACATCATGCATATCACGAAAAGCGTGTGCGAGAGTCGTCGCCACCATAATCAACATGCGATAGGACGAAGATGGTCCGAAAGCAAGGCACGACTGATATGCTTGGGTATCCGGAAGGAGCTTCACGGAGGGCCTTTACTCGATGATCGTGAAGATGACGATGATCATGAGTCGGAGACGACACAAGGTCGTCGGAAGGGTAAAAAGTTCAAGAAGAACGAATATTACTGCCTCCTTCTTGCTTCACTCTAAGCCGTGATGAGATCAACAGCTTTTTCAAGTGCCTTCTAGGAGTCAAATTTCCTTACGGCTCTGGCAAGATAAGCAGATACCTAGACGAGGCGAGCGAGGTTCGATGGCATGAAGTCTCACGGCGTGCCGTGCTAATGACGCAGTACTTCGGTCGCACTAAGAGGGATAATGGACGAGCACGTCGTGAAAGCGTTATTTGGCCTATGCAAGTTTTTCGACGTCATCTCTAGGAAGTCGATTGGCTTGAATCAGCTCGGAAGGCTACAGGAGGAAATCGTGGTGATACTATGTGAGCTTGAGGTCTACTTCCCACCCGCATTCTTCGACATTATGGTGCATCTGCTGGTCCATGTCGTGGAGGACATCGTACAACTCGAGCCGATGTTTCTCCGCAGCATGATGGCGTTCGAAAGGATGAACAGACACATCAAAGGATACATTCGCGAGTCCCGTCGGATGGAAGCATAGCCAAGGGCTTTACGGCGAAGAGTGCATGTCTTTACGCACGAATTATCTAGACATCGAGAACCTGCCGGTCTTCCGTAAGCACACCTTGGAAAGCTCGGCGGATCTGGTCACCGAGAGGGTCGTCGCATCGCATGCGAACTTCGATTTTCGGCGCAGACTTTGATCGAGCAAACCTCGTCGCTCGACATTTAGAACTGGTCGATCCTTGATGCGGAAGCACAAAAGGTTAATCGAGAAGAAATGCGATGACGGGGCATACAGAGGACGCGAGGAGAAATAATCAAAGAGCACAACTCAGATTTCACGCGTTGGTTTAGGCGCTCCTTGATAATCCCCCGCTCGCATTCTTCCGACACGGAAAGATCATATTCACCTTGTCGCAGGGACGATGCAAAACCTGGTGACCTATCGGTATGATATCAACGGCTACACATTCTACACGGAGGAAAAGGACAACAAGTGTGATTATCGAACTCGGGCATAACGCCGAATTCTACACCGATGACAACGTGAAGGAAAGATTCTACGGAAGAATCGAGGAGATCCGGGAGCTCGACTCATCGTGGAGAAAAGGTGCCGATGTTCCGTGTCGGATGGGCAAAGAGCGTCGAAGAGAAGACCGGTATTTCACAACCATGGTTATACCGAAGCAGCCAAATCCAAGGTCGGCGGTGCAAAGCGTGGCGAAAAATGAACCGTGGTCGGCTGCAAAGTGGACCAATGTTTTTTCATTACCGACCCGACAAAGCCTAGCCGTGTTGTCGTGAGGAGAGGAAAAAGAAACATCATCGGAATGGATGGAGTCGCCAACGAGCAAGACTTCGACCAGTACGGAGATCCAAAGATTGAAGATGACAACGACTACGATGCAGCAACATACATCACAATAAGAAAAAGGACAACCCTACCCAAAAAAGGTAGCCCGTTCTAAAGAAGAAACATTAAACTGCCGGGGCTAAATTATTCAACCGCGACAAAGAAGGGAAAAAAGATTGTAAAACGCTAGCTCAAAAAATATTGTAAACGCGTGGTCAAAAAAGATTGTAATATTCATGAACAAAGTATTATGAAATTTAGTTATACTTTAAATCATATTTTTGGGCATTTTTGGAATATTATTACTTTTGGGCATTTTTGGAATATTATTACTTTTGGGCATTTTTGGAATATTTAAAAGTACTTTAAAATCAAAATAAAACTTCAAAATTCAACGGGATTTTTCACTCAAACATTTCAACAAACACCTTCAATGCATGCATGAAAAAAAACTAGCACACACCCTCACACCTTACACCATTCGAAAAAACAGAGTGGAGGCAGAGGGGGCTGGGGCGTTGCATTTATAGAGGGCAAGGGGTCTTTAGTCGGTTGAAAGACCAAGGACTAAAGGTGCGTGCCACGTGGTGTGGCCAAACCTTTAGTCCCGGTTGGTGGCTCCAACCGGGGCATGTCGATAGCGTGGCGCACTAGCCCGTAGTGCTTCTGATATCCGTGGCGCACTATGCCCAAGTGCGCTATGCCTAATCAGCTTTATCCACTCGATCGAGCCGCCTCTCTCATCCCCATCGCTCCATCTCAGCCCGAGCCCCTCTCTCATCCCCATCGACGCCGCCGCATCCCATCTGCATCAACGCGCCGCCAGAGGAGGTGGAGGAGGCGTCGCCCGCCTTTGCCAGTGCAGGACGAGGCGCCGCCACGTGCCAGCCCGGGAGGCGTCGCCGCGCACCCAGCCAGAGGAGGTGGAGGTGGGCGTCGCCAGCCGAGGAGGAGGTGGAGGAGGGCGTCGCCCGCTCGCTGCCTCGCCAGTGGACTCGACCGTCTACACGCCGCCCGGCCACCTCACCGCAGGCTCGTCCTCGTCCTCGTCTCGAGAGGTGAGTCTTCCTCTCTCCATCTCCCCTCTCTCCATCTCACCCAGGGCATTGATTTAGAATTAGATTTAGGTTTAGGTTGACAGTGAGGTTTAGGTTGATTTAGGATTAGGTTGATGGTGAGGTTTAGGTTGATTAAGGATTAGATTTAGGTTTAGGTTTAGGTTTAGGTAGTAGCGTAGCTTGATTTAGGTTGATTTAGCAGCGAGAGATTTAGTGCTGAAATGATGCAAGCTGTTAATCTGAAATGGTTTACCATTTCGATCTGAATTCGATATTTTTTCTCATAGTGATCTGAATTCGACTTTAATGTTTGTAGTATAAACAGTTTTGGCTTGAAATGGGCTAGTTAAACCAGTGCAGTAGTTTTTTAAGCAATAAATGGAAACTTTTCTAACCTCTCCATGTTCTATTAATAAATCAGTCAATCATGTCACTAGATGGTGACCTCAGTTACCAGTACAACCTATGCAATGCAGCAGTAGATTAATATGCCAGTGCAACCTATGCCAGTGCTCACCTCAGTTACCTGCATCACTTCTCACTCTTCTCATGAAATGCAGCAGTAGATTAATATAGGACTAGATATGTGCAGTAGATGGCCAATGTCCTTATCATGGTGATAACACTCATGAATTTTTTTAACCCAAGCACTAGATTAATATAGCACTAGATATGTGAAGTAGATTAATATAGCACTACATTAATATGGCATTGATGTCCTTATCATGGTGATAACAGATATGTGCAGTAGATTAATATAGCACTAGATGGTCATATATTCTTTAACCCAAGCATGAAATAAAACATCACTCATGCATCAAGTCCAGTAAATTCTTGGAAACTTCTTGCAAGTCCAGTGTATTCTCATTTTCTTATTGCAAGCAAATGACAGCAAGGATTGTTATTATTGTTGTAGCACTTGAAATTATTCTTGTGCTTGTATGAAGCACTTTATTATGTCCCGTGTCACGTGTTCTTGTATGAAATGAGTCCTGATTTTTGCGAAATGTTGATTAACTTCCGTTTCGCGAAATCGTGCACTCTAGTTTAAGAAAATTAGCAAAGGTTATGCGGATTTTCCGTGCATTTAACCAATTATTTGTTTTTATTAGTGCAAAGATGTGTGACAACGACAGGGTGGATGTTCTAAGCGCATCAGTGAAGGAGAACTTCGGACCTCCGAATAAACAATTGACATTCGGGAGGCGGCCCGGCGTCAGAAGGCGATGAAGAATACCATCCTTCGAGAGCGAGGATGATGAGATGGAAGACGGAGGAAGAAGCCGAAGGAACGGACAATGAAACCACCGATGGCGGCGAGGGCACGGGAGTGGTAGCAACCCTCCTAAGAAGAAGAAGCCGAAGGCGCCCGAACACGGTCGGCACGGTCGGGAGGAAATGCAAGTGAGCCCATCGGGGTTCCTTTGGAGCCGCCCTTGTCGTCAAAGATGCGGTGGGCAAGTGGCGGCGATCACCGGACAACCATCTCGATCAACACCGAGAATCTCCGGCATAAAGATAATGGCCACTTGCGCACTCCTCTTGAAGTCAGACGCAAGATACAAGTTCCGCTAAGTATCGAACACAAATTATCATGGGAGCAAGTAAACAAATCCGCCCTCACAAAGATGAGCACCGCCACCGGAGAACCCGGATAAAGAAGAAGATCTATAAAGAAGGCAAAAGTCTCGAGGAGATCCGGAAGATTGACCCGCAGATCACGAAGATCAGTTCGGAGTTCAAGGAGAGGTGTGAATCGAAAGAGCCCCGCCAATAGTAATCGGGAAAAGCGCTGCAGCGATGAATATAGGTCATCACCATCTCGGATCTGGTGGATCTGAGCTGCGGAGGCCAAATGGAATAAGGAGGACGAAGAGTATAGATCCAAGGGATAGAAAACCCTTTGCTAAATTCGAACCGGGCAGGTTCGAAACTTCATCGAGGCCCGTTACCATGTGGACCCAAAACCAAACAACTCACCGCGGATCTGCGGTGAAGGAATTCGAGGAAATTGTGGTAAGTATAATCTAATTACGCGGATCAACACGATTGCAATCTAATCGATGATCTAAATGATTCACTTTTACTTCTTGCGGGAGGAGGAAATTGTTGCTAGTCATGTATCCTGGGTTCCTCATCCCGGGTCGACGGCGGCCACCGGTGGGATAACCCTTTTATGGCGATGAACGGGCCAAGAAAATAGAGCGATTCTGAAGAAGCCGTCGTCGGTGGCCGTCTGGCGACCTCGGGTAAGAATTGGGTGGATCATTTTGGTCCACCGCCGAGGACGCATGTGGCGCCGTAGGGAAGGAGCGAGGCGGAAAACAGAGAGGTTCCAGTACTTATGGCACAATGGGCTCGGATTCCGCATATCGTCCAAGACAACCTGACAATCACCCTTACGTCCTTCCTGCCTACCTTGGTGGAGTCAATAGCGAACTGGAGTCGGGTGGTCGAGTAGGGCCGTGCGATTCAAGCATGGTCGTGCCACTCGAACAACGCGGCGCGCCGAATCGAGCGAACTACGTGTTCGTGACTCCGCTTCCGCTGGGCGCCGCAAGTGTTGGTGACTCCCCCTGCCATCACCGCGCCGGAGTACATGTTGGTGCCCCTGCCATCGTCGCGGCGGCACCAGAGCTCCAAGCACCCGTAGGTAGGGAGAATACACCGGCGGCCAGCACCGCGCCATCAAGCGACCCTTCCGTCTCTTGCGCCCGTCGCCGTGTCACGGTGCGTCGACATTAGCCGATCTCGGCGCCATCACGGTAAACAAATTGCTTTAATTACCGCCTTTCATGCCATCTATATATTACTCTTGTGGCATCTCGCTCGACGACGCCAGTACATGTTTTCCGCAGACGGATTTCCTTGCACTCTCTTATGCTACGTGAACAACGAGGTGAGGATGTTGCCAAGGTACCATCGTTCAACCCTTGCAGCGCGTTCCACTCAAAGCCGATGCGGATAGCGTGCAGGGTTAAAATTAGTCGGGTGCTAAGGGGCTGTGACGACAGAACCTCCCATTCAACCCCTGTGAGGCGGATGAAGAAGCCGTATGTCCTCGAAGTTGCTTCGCTTGTTCTTGCTATGGCCAAAGAGCATGATCCGTTTGGGGCGGGGCCATCACGCCACAAAGACACCGCTGTCGTGCGGCGACAAGCGATGGCAAGGCCCCTTACCGCCCGTCACCTCCACGCGGTGGGTCGGATGATCATGTTGATGATATGCACATGGCGCAGATCGGCGAGGACTTCAAGACTGGAATGATCACTTCTTCAAGACTCGGTTTAACGAAGAAGACCTAGCTGGTGGCCCCACGAGAAAGCCACTATCACCAAGCGTCTGCTTGGTTCTCGGAGACGCCTCCGGCTTGCGCCTTCTGAGCCGGTGATACAACCAACCGCCCTTTATTCTAAGCCTTGAAACACTACATAGGGCGGCGGTGCTCGATTCGGTGCTGCCGCTCTCCAAAAGGAAAAAAGGGGAAAAGAAAATCTAGCAGCTCGAGCCAGCCGGTGGCATCAACAACCGCGAATCCGATCAGGTTTGGGACGGCCACCAAGACCGAGGGTATTATGTGGAGGATTCATGTGGCGGGTGAGCCCATGCTACCTAAGAATTTGCGGAAGCTCGCCTTGAATCGCAGAGTGTGCATGACGGCGTCTTGGATAGAGAGACGCCTTCTATCGGAGAAAGATCCCTCGCACCGGTATTCGTGGTTAAGGTGCCACCAGGCTTGGGCTTCGTCGACTTGCCCCACGGATCTGTTCTTCCTGCGGTTCGAGGACATCTTCAATATGTTCCACCTATACCGGCACTATACCATGGTACGTCTCTTTTCTCTCGGCGCCATGCAGATCATTAGAGAGAACACACCGGCATCGCTATAGTGGACCCCTACTACATGCGTGGCTGCTTGGGTTCCCCACGAACGACGTATCGTGGCCTCGTACCTAAAAAGAATCCTCGTGGCGAACAAGACAAAGGAATACATTCTCGTGCCTTACTTTCCGAGTAAGTCGTTATTCACCGCCACCGTCGATTGGCTTTATTAGATCATCATCATTCTTTTTCAACACATTCCATTTGAATTTTTTGCAGAGATGAACACTGCGCTCATCTCCTTATCGCCAAGCATTCCCACGTATTTCGACTCGGGAGTCTAGAAAAGAAGAAAAACTACGACAAGATCAAGGAAGTTACGGATGATGCTCTCACGGCTTTGCCTCGACGGAAGGCACCGACTTCGTGCGTAAGAAGGTCAAGTTCGGCACGCGTCTTCAACCACGTAATGAGTTACCTGCGTGAAGCAGGAAAAGCAAGAAGAAGGAAGCCTACTCGCACTCCATCACATGAGGCGTTCCTACTTGACCAGCGAATTCTCTGCCGAGATCATCTCAAGCAAGGGCGAAGCAAAGGCCAAGATCAATGATTCGGATATTAGACAAGAGATGTATCGCATCCAGCAGCAGTTTGGGGCAATCATCTTTCGTGATGTCATGACTTCGGGGGGGATCTTCTACGGAGGAAATATCCCGAATAACTGTGACATAGAAGATCGCCTAGAGATGCAGGGTGACTATAGGAAGTTCATGACGAGGCAGGGAGTCCTCCCGTTCCTTAAGCCGAGCCAGAAGGCTTGATGTTGGCCTAGTTGTAGTTGCAAACTATAGATGACCTTTGTGTGTGTGTGGACGACAAGTGTACTTATCTTATTAGGTTTATGAATCACCGCTTACTTATTTTGCTTATTATTATTATATATCAATCAATGCTTGGTTTTTTTGCTTACTCTTTGGTTTTTTTGCTTACTCTTTGGTTCTCGGACGACAAGTGTGAGTTATTTTGTCTTTTCGAGAATATGCCGATGATTGAAATGTCGTGGCACAATATATATGTGAATGTGCTATGGAGGATTGTTAGCCTTGTGATATGCACAAGTCCGGAATTGTGCATCCTACTTGGCTAACAATTCCGTCATAAGCATATTCCCGTGTCCAACGACCTAGCTAGTTATATATGAGGCATTCTTTTTCGAGTTATTTTGTCTTTTTCGAGAATATGCCGATGATTGAAATGTCGTGGCACAATATATATGTGAATGTGCTATGACGGGATTGTTAGCCTTGTGATATGCACAAGTCCGTGAATTGCATCCTACTTGGCTAATTCCGTCATAAGCATATTCTGTATCCAACGACCTAGCTAGTTATATATGAGGCATTCTTTTCGAGTTATTTTTGTCTTTTTAGAATATGCCGATGATTGAAATGTCGTGGCACAATATATATGTGAATGTGCTATGGCGGGATTGTTAGCCTTGTGATATGCACAAGTCCGTGAATTGTGCATCCTACTTGGCTATGATCCCGTCATAAGCATATTCCTGTGTCGAAACGACCTAGCTAGTTATATATGAGGCATGCTTTTGAGTTATTTTTGTCTTTTTCGAGAATATGCCGATGATTGAAATGTCGTGGCACAATATATATGTGAATGTGCTATGACGGGATTGTTAGCCTTGTGATATGCACAAGTCCGAGGGTGTGCATCCTACTTGGCTAACAGTCCGTCATAAGCATATTCCTGTGTCCAACGACCTAGCTAGTTATATATGAGGCATTCTTTTCGAGTTATTTTGTCTTTTTCGAGAATATGCCGATGATTGAAATGTCGTGGCACAATATATATGTGAATGTGCTATGACGGGATTGTTAGCCTTGTGATATGCACAAGTCCGTGAATTGTGCATCCTACTTGGCTAACAGTCCGTCATAAGCATATTCCTCGTGTCCAACGACCTAGCTAGTTATATATGAGGCATGCTTTTGAGTTTGCTCTTTTGATTTAAGAGTACTTTCTATAAGTGTATCTTCATATGCACTTTAATTATACATGTTTTTCAATCACCGTTAGTTATTATTGTCAACTTGTAGATGACGTGGTACGTCGTGTACAAGGGACGGGTTCGAGTCACGATGATTGGGAAGACTGCGGAGACAGAAAGGCCGCTTCAGCGCAATAGCTACAAAGGGTACAACACTATGGCGGAGGCGGAAGATACACGCGCTATCTAGCGGGAGTTAGGACAAGGAACCGGATGAAGACCTACACCTTCGTCATGGGCGGTGATCATGCTTATCTTCTTTGGTTATTTATCCCGTTTGTGTCTAGCTAGCTAGTTTAGATGTCTAGCGAGCTTAGAGCTCTAACTTGTTCGATCGACACATGTATTCGCATGTCACCAACTACTACTTTGTAACATGATCAAAACAATGTAACTTGGACTATGTATTCATGTATGAGACTTATCTATATGTATTTGTTTCAATCTTGTTTTTCATATTGAGTATTTATATATATAATTGTATATCTTGTATCTGTGTGTGTATATCTGCTGTAATATTGTATATAATCTGTATTGCATATAATCTGGCTTGGAAATTAAAAAAACAAAAAATACATCTGTGGCGCACATGGTCTACCTTCTGTGGCGCACTACACCTAAAGCGCACCATGGATGTTTAGTGGCGCACTAGGTAGTGCGCCACAGAAGATCCAAGGGGTAGCGCACCACGCCAAACTTCTGTGGCGCACTAGGAGGTGCGCTACGCCTATCTCTACACAACCGTGGCGCACTAGGCAGTGCGCCACGGCCGAGATAGCCAGAAGAAGAGGTCTGCGGTGCGCCACGGATGGGCCTTTTAGGTGCGCCACAGACGACCATTTTCCTAGTAGTGGTAGTATTAAATATTGCATCCGGTGTTTCTTCTAGTGTTTTGCTTCTTCGCGGATAAGGCCGTTGAGTTGATGTGAGCTTCGCCCCGATCTTCGGTTGAACCTTCGACAATGTTTTCAGGCGAGCATCTCCCCCCTTTCTACCTATCTTACTTTTATAGTATTTATTCCCTCCTGTCGATCTATTGCTATCTGTGTTGCGATGCTCTAGCTTCGTTCCCTGAATATTCCCTGCAGCCTCATATTGCCTTGGACACATCCTATTACCTGTTGTTTGGTAGATAGTTGGACCTGCGCGTCGTAGTCGCTTGCTCAAGTGTTGTTGCGTGTCGTCAAGTGCCTCAGTTGCTGATGTATTGCCGCATGTTGATGTTGGAGATGAGCATGGCTTTACTTATCGTTCACTTTAATTCCCGTTTAACAACTAAAAACTGAAGTAAGCAGAGGCATCAGTGGGTGATAGAAAATATTTGGTTTCCGAACGCCCACTTGTGTCCCGTAGGACCCCGAGTACTTGATACTTGTTCCTTGTTTTATCGCGCTATCCACATCCGGGAGGTATATGGGACCCTCCTAAGATAAAGCTTGATTCAGTCTTATTTCTTGGGGCCACAAACTAGTTTGAGGTTTTATTTACTATCCTGTACTTATGCCATGCTACTTCTGTATTTACGATTGTGCGAGGAGCACACTGCATCGCTTAGGTAAGCGAGTGTTTTCGCGGTATCGACAAGCCCAGCTTTTGGGTTCCCAACATGTACCATTGTCGCAAACCTTGGGTCCGTCTCGAGCTAGCTTACTGCTATGGTAAGACTTCAAGGGGTGGCCCCCTGAAATATTTCTGAATCCTGTGATTGCTTTGTCGTGAAAGCCTCGTTGGGTTTTGATTTGGTTTTTCCGAGGTTGATCGAGCGTGTGTTGCTATTGGTGCACCCCGCCGGTAAAACTTTCAAAGCCGTGTCCATGGATATGGACGACTTGGAGCACAGTATCTCGACCATAGACAAGCATAACTAAAGTTTATTGCTATAAATTTGACTTTATAATGACTAGTAATCAGCTTCACTATAATGGAATGGCTAAACAATACTGCCCACAATTGCTTGTTTGGAGTGTCGCTTGCGACCATTGTACCCGACTAGTAAGTATTGCAACTACAACGGAATGGCTGAATAAAAGTACCAACAACTGCTGGGTTTTGGGTTTATCTCATGCTATCTGTATCTGATTAGTAAGTGTTGTAACTATAACGGAATGGTTAACTAAAAGTGCCCACTGCTTATTTTATCAGGATGACTATCTATACTTGACTAGTAATTGCTGCAACGACGACCGAATAAATAAAACTGCCAACGGTGTGAGTTCCTCGGTTGACTTCCTCGTTTGGTCTCGAGGGGGAAACACCAGGATGGGTTTGTTTGGCGTAGAATCAGGTTGGATCCGGATAGGTCATTCTTACCCCTCTCTGATAACCGCCAGTTGTATCGAGTCTCTATAGGTTGTTCAAGTATTGCCGTCACGCCGCCCACCATACCTATGTAGGCGAGGACTAGCCTCCTCGCCGTCTTGGCCTCGATCGACGCCTCCTCTTTACTTTGCCCTTTGTCGGCACCCTTTTGTTTAAGCGGTGTTTTGAGATCGACGTTAGCGGGGTTACCTTCCGGCTTGGCAGGGTTATGGACGCAATTGGTTATTCTTCGTGGCTCTTAGCCCCATTTGCATCTTGTCCGTGGACGCACTATCGCTTTTCAAGGTGATTTGGATCTTTGTATATAATATTCGTATTCTTGACTCATGGAGTCGCCATATATATATCTGTTCTGTGGGTCCCATCGAGGACTGTTGTGTAATGTTATTACTTCGTTTTCCACCCGCACGAAAGTGCCTGGTGGGCACCTTTGAATCGTTTCTATGCGGGTTTGGCGAGTTTCGCTAAAACTTGCATAGGTCCGATTCTGAGGGTGTTACATGAGTGTAGCATCGCGCGGTGGTTATCGTTATGTTCTTACCTTCACGGATGACTTGAGTAGATATGGGTATATCTATTTCATGAAACATAAGTCCGAAACTTTCGAGAAGTTTAAGGAATTTCAAAATGAGGTTGAGAATCAACGTAACAAGAAGATTAAATTTCTACGTTCTGATCGTGGAGGTGAATATCTAAGTTACGAGTTTGGCGAGCATTTGAAGAAATGCGGAATACTTTCACAATTGACACCGTCGGGAACACCACAGCGTAATGGTGTGTCCGAACGTCATAATCGAACTCTCTTAGATATGGTTCGTTCTATGATGTCACTTACAGATTTACCGCTATCATTTTGGGGTTATGCATTAGAAACAGCCGCATTCACTTTAAATAGGGCACCATCTAAATCTGTTGAAACGACACCGTATGAATTATGGTTTGGGAAGAAACCTAAATTGTCGTTCCTTAAAGTTTGGGGTTGCGAAGCCTATATAAAGAAGTTACAGCTGGACAAGCTTGAACCCAAAGCGGAAAAATGCGTCTTCATAGGATACCCGAAGGAAACTATTGGGTATACCTTCTATCATAGATCCGAAGGCAAAATCTTTGTTGCCAAGAATGGATCCTTTCTAGAGAAGGAATTTCTCTCGAAAGAAGTGACTGGAAGGAAAGTAGAACTCGACGAGGTTGTCGAACCTTCTCTCGAACTTGCGAGTAGCGCAGCACCGGAAGAAGTTCCTGTGGTGCCTGCACCAATAGGAGAGGAAGGTAATGATGATGATCATGAAACTTCGGTTATAGTTGCTACAGAGCCTCGCAGGTCAACGAGAACTCGTACCACTCCTGATTGGTACGATACCGTTATGAGTGTCATGTTGGTGGACAACACCGATGACCCTGCGACATATGAGGAAGCGATGATGAGCCCAGATTCCAATAAATGGCAAGAAGCCATGAAATCCGAGATTGGATCCATGTACGAAAACCAAGTATGGACTTTGGTGGACTTACCGGATGGCCGGAAGGCTGTCGAGAACAAATGGATTTTCAAAAAGAAAACAGATGCTGATGGTAATGTTACTGTCTATAAAGCTCGACTTGTCGCAAAAGGGTTTCGACAAATTCAAGGAGTTGACTACGATGAGACTTTCTCACCGGTAGCGAAGCTAAAGTCTGTGAGGATTATGTTAGCAATCGCTGCATATTATGATTATGAGATATGGCAGATGGATGTCAAAACAGCGTTCCTCAATGGAGACATTGATGAAGAGTTGTATATGATGCAACCCAAAGGTTTTGTCGATCCTAAAGATGCTAACAAGGTATGCAAACTTTAACGGTCCATTTATGAATTGAAGCAAGCATCCCGAAGTTGGAATCAACGTTTTGATAAGGTAATCAAAAGTTTTGGTTTTATACAAACTTATGGAGAAGCTTGTATTTACAAGAAAGTGAGTGGGAGCTCTGTAGCATTCTTAGTACTATATGTAGATGACATATTGTTGATTGGGAATGATGTAGACCTTCTTAATAGTGTCAAGGAATATTTGAATAATAGTTTTTCAATGAAAGATCTTGGCGAAGCAGCTTACATATTAGGAATAAAGATTTATAGAGATAGATCGAGACGCCTAATATCATTGTCACAAAGTACATATTTGGACAAAGTTCTAAAGAGGTTTGTAATGGAAGATAGCAAGAAAGGGTTCTTGCCCATGTTGCCCAATACGACCTTGAGTAAAACTCGAAGTCCGACAACGGCAGAAGATAGAGAAAGGATGAGTAAGACTCCCTATGCCTCAGCCATAGGATCTCTAATGTATGTCATGCTATGTACTAGACCCGACATTGCATATGCTGTTAGTTTGACTAGCAGATATCAAAGTGATCCAGGAGTGGATCATTGGACAATGATCAAAACATCCTTAAGTACTTGAGAAGAACTAAGGATATGGTTCTTTCTTATGGAGGTGATGAACAACTCGTTGTTAATGGTTACACCGATGCTAGTTGGAACACCGATCCGGATGATTCTAAATCACAACTGGATAATGATTTACTTTGAATGGTGCGGCAGATTAATCGGAGGAGTGCAAAGCAAAGCGTTGTGGCGAGATCTTCAACCGAATCGAATACGTGGTCGCTTGGAGGCTTCACAAGAAGCGATATGGATGAAAGAGTTCAATACTGAGCTGGGTGTGGTTCCTAGTCGCTGGACCCAATGTCAATCTATCGTGATAACATGGGCGCCATAGCCAATGCGCAAGAACCAAGGTCACACAAGAAGTCAAGCACATCAAGCTACGTTTTCACGCTATTCGAGAACATGTCCAAGATGGGGACATAAAGATTTGCAAAGTACACACAGATCTGAATGTGGCGGATCCGTTGACTAAACCTCTCCCGAGGGCAAAACATGACCAACACCAAACTGCCATGGATGTTCGGTATATTACCATGTAATCTAGATTAGATGACTCTAGTGCAAGTGGGAGACTGTTGGAGATATGCCCTAGAGGCAATAATAAATGTAGTTATTATTATATCTTTGTGTTTATGATAAATGTTTACATTCATGCTATAATAGTATTAACAAGGAAACATTAAAACTTGTGTGATTTGTAAACTGAAATAGAGTCCCTAGTAAAGCCTCTTTATAAATACTAGCTTGTTGGTTAATAAATGATTGTGGTTTCCCTATCATGAACATTGAGATGTTATTAACAACAAGATCATATCGTTAGGAGAATGATATGGTGGACATACTCCTATAGATAAGCGTAGCATAATCTATATGCTTTCCCTATCATGAACATTGAGATGTTATTAACAACAAGTCATTTTAATAGTTTAATTGCTATATGCTTTCTGATACATAGTAACCTAATTCCTTCGACCATGAGATCATGCATATCACCTTCACCGGAAGGATGCTTTGATGACATCAAACACCACACCATAATTGGGTGGCTATAAAGGTGGCATTGAGTGTTCGGAAAGTATTGGTTGAGACACATGGATCAAGAGTGGGATTTGTCCATCCATATGACGGATAGATATACTCTGGGCCCTCTCGGTGGAATGTCATCCAATTAGCTTGCAAGCATATGAATGGCTCACAAGGGATCACATATCACGGGAACGAGAAAAGAGTACTTATCAGTAACGAGGTTGAACTAGGTATGCAGAGATACCGACGATCAATACCTCGGATAAATAAACTATCGTGAGACAAAGGGAAATTGGTATCATATGTAAGTGGTTCATTCGATCGCAAAGTAATTGTAGAAATATGTGGGAGCCATATGAATTTCCAGATTCCTCTATTGGTTATTGTTCGGAGAAGTGTCTCGATCATGTCCGCATAATTCACGAACCGCAGGGAGACACACTTAAGGATTCGACGTTGTTTGAGTAGTTATGGAATGATGAGTAAGAGACCGAATGTTGTTCGGAGTCTCGGATGGGATCCGGGATATCACGAGGAGATCCGGAATGGTCCGGAGAATAAGATTCATATAAGGAAAGTCCTGTTTCGGGGTTGGAGAATGGTTCCGGTGTTTTCATCGGGAATGTTCTAGAAGGTTCTGAAATGTCCGACACTCCGGAGGGGAAGGGTACATGAATGTGTCATACCAAGTTGGAATGATTGCATCATGTACTAGGTGTCATCGTTGAACAAAATAAAGGGTTTAATCAAATCCTAGTTTGAAAAGTCAAATGCCAATTTGAAAAGTCAAACGGCTATTTTGGAAGGTGGAGAAGTGAAACCTACTTGGGAGGAGTTCCTCCTCCACCGCCGCCCACTTGGGAAACCGAGTTGGGAGGGACTCCCCCTGGCGCGCCTCCACCTATAGGAGGAGGGCTGCCCTCCAAGTACACAACACCTCCACCCAAGAAACCCTAGCCCGGCACCGCCTAGGCAAGCCACATGTAGCCGAAAGAGCATTTTCTAATCCTCCGATTTTGATGTTTGATAACAATACATTTATCGATTTAACCATGTACTAAGTTTATCACAGGATTGATAAAAGAAGGCACAAGTCATGGCATAGCAGTTTCCCCTTGCAAAACTTCTGTCAACCGGTAATCTGGGACCAAGCAACCGGTACTACCGCTTGACACCGGTACGGTTCTAGTACCGGTTGGCACCGATCAAAAGAGAGAAGGGTGAGTACTAGTCAGTACCCACCGGTACCACGGAGCGGCACTACCGGCCCAACCGGTAGTACCGCTTGTACCAAGCGGTACTACCGCTTGAGGCGGTCGTACCGCTCATCGGTACCGCTGTATACTGACTAGCACCCTCCCCTCTCCTTTTTGGTTAGTACCAAGCGGTACTTGGGACCGGTACTACCGCTGACGACGCCCGGTACTACCGCTTGGGGGTAGTACCGCAAGGGGGTACCGCCCAAGACTGAAGATTTATGCAAGGACAAGGTCTCCACCGGTACTTGGTCCGGTACTGGACCGGTAGTACCGCTTGCAAGCGGTACTACCGCTTGAGTACCGGTACTACCGGTCATTTAATGCTCCAACGGCCACCTATTTCGTGGAGGGGTATAAATACCCCTCCACCTACCTTGGGACAAAGTGCTCAGTACATTAAATTCATTGCCCACCATTGGAGTCCATTGGAGCCACTCAAATTCGCAAGATCTCATCATCCAACCACCCAAAGTCCTTGATCTTTTGGGATTCGAAGGAGGAGTCCCCGATCTACTACTTCACCAAAAGAGATCTTCATTTCCCCCTCATTTCATTGAGGCCCCCTTTGCTCTAGTGTTTTGTTGGAAACCCTAGCTCGTGTTTTTGTTCTTACAAGCTTGTCTTTGATTGCTTTGACAGCTTGCTTGTTTTTGGGAGCCTCCGATTAAGTTGTGGATGTGTGCCCCAAGCTTGTAACGGTGTCGGCTTCCACCTTGAAGGTTGCCGATATAGTGGAAGGTGAATCGATCCCATTGGGGTGAGATTCATCGGAGAACAAGGGAGGCCTCTTGTGGCGTTGGTGGTTTGAAACCACCCCCTCTCCAAACGTAGACGTACTTCCCCTCAAAAGGAAGGAACTGCGGGAAACAAATCCTTGTGTCTCCGCGTCCACTTTTTGGTTACCTCTATCCTTTACCGCACCTTACCTCTTGTTACTTCTTTGTGTTGTGGTAGTCCTTGCATTTTGTCATATAGGTAAATTCACCATAGTTGCATTATCTAGAGAATTTACCTTATTGTCAAACCTTAATTTGAAAAAGAAGAATTTTGAAGTAGCACCTATTCACCCCCCCCTCTAGGTGCCCATACGATCCTTTCAATTGGTATCAGAGCCTCGACTCTTTATTCGGGCTTTACCGCCTAAGAGAATATGGGTAGCCAAGAAGGGGAAGGTGGTAGTGAGTCAACTCCGGTGACCATGGAAGATCTCAGAAACTTGGAAACAAGATTGAGCTCTTCCTTGGTCAACGAAGTCAAGGAGATGCTTGAGCAACTTCTTAAAGACAAAGATGGCTCATTACCCCCTTCCCTTCAAGAGGAACTACCATCCGCACCTAAAGGGAATACTCCGGTATTCGCCGAAGGTATGGTGGTAGGGGATAAACTAGACACTACTATTTCCTCCACACGACCTGATGGGGGGAAGGGCGAGCACCGTGACTCTAGGTACTCTCCCGATCCTCCCATCCCTCACCCTCATGTGTACAATAGAGGTGACCCACCTAAGCTTGAAGAGTCTGCTACTTTTGCTCAATGGCAATCACTAATGAGAACTCATATGCGCAGCTCTTGCATTGAACTATGGAACATCATCGAGCATGGACTCTTTATTGGGGATCCAAACAACTTGACAAGAAGAGATGTTGTCAACAGTCAACTCAATGCCACTGCTTTGCATATGATTCAACAAGGATTGGGAACAAAGGATTATCCACACATTGAGCACTTTAGCATTGCCAAGGAAGCTTGGGATGCTCTCACTGTGTTGTTTGTTGGTAATGAGAGTATGAGGAGGAACAGATATGATGCTCTAAGCAATGAAGCCGAAGGTTTCTACATGAAAGAAGGTGAAGATCACGAAGACATGTATCGAAGGCTCAAGACCACCGCCACCGCTTTTAGAAATGTGGGTGCCTCACATGTGGATGATGCATGGATAAAAAGGAAATATGTGAGTGCACTCATGCCTTTTGAGCCCACCGACTTGAAGAGCTTACAAGGAAGACACAACTACCATCTCATGACCTCAAACGAAGTTATGCAAGAGATGGCCGCTTTCAAGGTCGCCGCCAAGAACGCCAAAGATGCCCGTGCTCGTGCCCTCGGTATGAGCAATGTGGTCAATGTTGCTTTAAAGGCCAAAGTTGTGAACTTTGAAGATGAAGATGATAGTGATGAAGGCCTCTCCTTGGACCATCCCGATGATGTCAAGATTGCTCATAGTCAATATATGGCTTTCTATGCTAAGAACTTTTGGAAGAATCCCGCCAAGGCCAACATGGAAATGCAACGGAGAAGCAATCCAAATGGGAAAAGAGAGAATGCCACTAGATTGAGAACTTGCTTCAATTGTGGTGACCGCTACCACTTTGTGGCAAGCTGCCCCTCTGAGAAGGGAGAAGATAATGGTGGGAAGCTTGTGTTGAAGAAGACTCTCAAGGCACCCTACAAGAAACCTTTCGTCAAAAAGAACCCCATCAACAAGAAATCGGGAGAAATTGTCTTGATCACTCATGAAGAATACTCCTCCGATATTGACGATGATGAAGATGAGGAAGAAGAAGAAACCTCACATGGTATGGCTGCTATAGCCACCACCTCTACTTCGACACTCTCACTCTTCGACTCTCCAAATGAGAACTCTTCCTCCAAGGACGTCACCTGCCTTATGGCAAGAGGAACGGAGGTATCCTCATCATCCCACTCTACTCAATTAGATAATGATGAAATGTCTCTTGATGTTAAAAAGGAATTAATTGCCTTTGATGAGTTCATGACTAACCTAGAAGGTGATGCTAAACTACATTTTGGGAACATCTTAGATCAACTCTCCCACACTCAAGAGCTTCTAGATGTTAGATGTAAACTTGGGCATGAACATATGATTGAACTAGAGGCTTTAAGCAATGCTCTAGAAGAAGAACAAGAGACTAGGTTGTCCCTTGAGTCAAAACTTGAAGGGCTTGATGAGGCCAATGACATCATTGTTAACAAACTCATTAAAGAGCGTGATCATGCTATTGCTAAATACAAAAGAGCTAAAAAGGACAAGGTTGAGTTTGGTGTGGTTCATGAAAAACTTGCCGAGGACTTTAGCTTGCTTAACAAGGCCCACAAAGCCTTGGAGAGTGAACTCTTGTCTCTCACAAAGTCCCATGAAACGCTTCAAACTCAATTGGCCAATATTCCTTCACCTAATAACTTCATTCCATCGAGTAGCACGACTATCCTTGAAGAGAATGCTAGGTTGAAGGGGGAGCTTGCAAAGACCACATTTCCACAAGGTAACAAGTCTATTGATGATCTTTTGAGCAAGCAAAGACGTAGTGGAGATAAAGGGGGCATTGGTTTTGTCTCCAAAACAAAGAAGAAGAAGGACAAGCCCGCACAAGAGACCAACAAGACCATTGTGGGAAGTAAGACCACAATTGGCAAAACTATGTCTCATGACGATTTTGCGGGAAGTGCTAACCCTCACTATGTTCTAATGCGTGATTACTATGGTGATGTGTATGCACAATATGTTGGTCCGTATGATGGTTATATTGCTTGGTCTATTTGGTTTCCCAAGACCCTTGTTGCTAACAAAAGAGGACCCATTGAAAAATGGGTACCTAAAAACTAGCTTGATCTTTTTTAGACCTATGCTTCCGGAGGTTCAAAATGGGTGCTTGATAGTGGCTGCACTTGTCATATGACCGGAAGCTCGTCTATTGTCAAGGACTTGGTGTCAAATGAAGATCAAATCACCGTCACATATGCCGATAAGTCAAAATCTACGGTAATGGGTTTCAGCAAGGTAGTGGTGGCTCACGACATTACACTCATGAACGTCATGCTTGTTGAAACCCTTGGTTACAATTTACTTTCTGTCCGTGCACTTGGAAAGATGGGCTTTGCCGTCTTTATTTATAATGATATTGTGGTCCTCTTGTGGAGCAAGTCTCTCAAGGTCGCCTTCGTTGGGTACGTCGAAAATGACTTGTATGTGGTGGACTTTTCGGGGCAAGCCACTGCAGGTCCGATGTGCTTATACGGAAAGGCCGATGTGGGCTGGCTATGGCACCGCCGACTAGCCCATGTCAATATGAGAACTTTGCAAAGTCTCCATAAAGAGGGCCATATTGTTGGACTAAAAGAAAATGTTTCCTTTGCCAAAGATCGTGTTTGCAGGGCATGTGTTCTAGGGAAGATGCATGACGCTCCTCATAAGCCCACGAACCAAATAAAGTCTAACAAGATCTTGGAACTTCTTCATGTGGACCTATTTGGTCCTCCATCTCATGCAAGCCTTGGTGGGAAGAAATATTGTTTGGTGATTGTTGACGACTTTTCAAGATACTCTTGGGTTTATTTCTTCAAGTTGAAGAGTGAAACTCAAAGGACTTTTATCGACTTCATCAACTTGGTTCAACGGCAACACAATGTTCCCGTGTTGATTATAAGAAGTGACAACGGCACCGAGTTCAAAAACTACACCTTGAATGACTTTCTTAGTGATGAGGGGATTAAGCATCAGTATTCTGCCGCATACACCCCTCAACAAAATGGTGTGGCCGAAAGGAAGAACCGGACTCTTATTGAGATGGCTAGGACCATGTTGGCGGAGTTTAAATCTCCATACAACTTCTGGGCCGAAGCCGTCTCCACCGCTTGCCATGCTTCAAACCGGCTCTACCTCCGCAAGAAAATCAACAAGACTCCATATGAGATACTTACCGGTAACAAGCCCAACATATCTTATTTCCGGGTGTTCGGTTGTAAGTGTTTCTATCTCATCAAAGGTGTTCGTTTGTCCAAATTCGAATCTAAAGCATTAGAGGGTATTTTTGTTGGTTATGGTCTCGAATCTCACACTTATAGAATCTATGACAAGCTCTCCGGAGCCGTCATAGAATCTTGTAGTGTGACCTTCGAAGAATATGATGGTCCCCAAGGGGGGCGTGTTGATGCTTGTGATGCAGATATTGAAATGCCTCAGGATGCCATAGGAAGAATGGGTGTGGGTTATATCCGCCCCATTGAGGAACCCCTTATGGCGGATCGAGAAGAACTATGCTCCACTCGAGTGGTGCCCTCATCTTCACAACCTCAACATGCTCCATCTACCGAGGAGGACGTTGACTCAAGCCAAAGACAAGATGTGGACCCTCAACATAGTGATCAATGTGTGAACTCTAGTCAAAGGGAACGTGATCCATCTGATGGGGTGTCAAGTGGAGTCAAGTCAATTTGCCAAGGAAGATCCATCCAAGCTGTTTTGAGGGATGCTCAAGTTGAGGCTAGAAGAACACTTGATCAAGACCAAGGTCAATCCGTGCCTCCCACTAGAGAGGATGAATCCAATAATGATCAAGGTCAAGTTGATGGTCAAGACGAGGATCAAAATGATGAAGAGGGTCCTCCAAGAAACAACAAGGAGATCCACGCTCGTCGCGAAGCTAGAAAGGAAAGGATGTTGGAAATAAGAGACCACTCCCTCCAAAATTTTGTTGGAGATTTAAGGAAAGGTATTTCCACACGAGCACAATTGAAGAGGTTCAGTGAACATCAAGCTCACATTTCCATGATTGAACCAAAGAAAGTGTGGGAAGCTCTTGAAGATTCGGATTGGTTAGAAGCTATGCACAAAGAGATCAACAATTTTGAGAGAAACAAAGTGTGGAAGTTAGTTGAGAAGCCAAAAGATTGCCGCAATGTTATTGGAACAAAGTGGATATTCAAGAACAAGCAAGATGAGCATGGGATTATTGTAAGGAACAAGGCTAGATTGGTTGCACAAGGTTATTCCCAAATTGAAGGCATTGATTATGGAGAGACTTATGCACCCGTGGCTCGCCTTGAGTCCATTCGTATCCTTCTTGCTTATGCGGCACATCATAACTTTAAGTTGCAACAAATGGATGTAGAAAGTGCATTCCTTTATGGTCCCTTGAATGAATTGGTATATGTCAAGCAACCCCCGGGATTTGAGGACCCCAACTTCCCAAACCATGTCTACAAACTTGATAAGGCGCTCTATGGGCTCAAGCAAGCCCCACGCACGTGGTATGAGCACCTTAGAGAGTTATGGTTTGACCGTGGCTTTGAGGTTGGGAAAATCGATCCCACTCTTTTTACTAAGAGAGTTAATGGGGAGCTTTTTGTATGCCAAATCTATGTTGATGATATTATCTTTGGCTCTTCTAACAAAGCTTTTAATGATGAATTCTCAAAGCTTATGACTAGTAGGTTCCGGATTTCCTTGATGGGGGAGTTGAAAGTATTCCTTGGGTTTGAGATCAAGCAAGTTAGAGGAGGAACATTCTTCAATCAAGCCAAGTATACCCAAGATATGCTCAAGAGATTCAAAATGCAAGATTTGAATGGAGCTCCAACTCCCATGGCAACAAAGACTCATCTAGAACAAAATCCAAATGGTAAAGATGTGGATCAAAAGGTATACCGGTCTATGATTGGTTCTTTGCTTTACCTTTGTGCATCTAGACCCGATATTGTGTTGAGTGTAGGTGTGTGTGCAAAGATATCAAGCGGCTCCTAAGGAAAGCCATTTAATGGCGGTCAAGAGAATCTTTCGATATTTAGTTCATACCCCATTTTATGGTCTTTGATACCCTCAAGTCTCAACATTCGCTCTTTGTGGATTCACGAACTCGGATTGGGCAGGAGACAAGGATGATAGAAAATCAACATCCGGGGCTTGCCAATTCCTTGGTATGTTGGTCTTCTAAGAAGCAAAATTGTATATCTCTCTCCACCGCCGAAGCCGAGTATGTTGCTGCTGCTAGTGCGTGCACCCAATTGCTATGGATGAGGCAAACTTTAAAGGAATACGGTGTCCATTGTGACAAAGTGCCTCTTCTATGTGACAATGAAAGTGCCATCAAGATTGCATACAACCCGGTGGATCACACAAGGACAAAGCATATTGAAATTCGACATCACTTTATTAGAGATCATGTTGCTAGAGGTGATATTGATCTATCCTATGTATCAACCAAAGATCAACTTGCCGATATCTTCACGAAGCCACTTGATGAAGCAAGGTTCTGCTACTTGAGGAATGAACTAAATATCGTAGATTCTAGGAGTTTGACTTGATTATCTTGCACTCTCACCTAATTCTCGACCCATGTTTGGTTTAGGTGTAGGCATGGAAATAGGGGGAGTGCGGTCCTAATTGATTGGACTATCCTTCCCCCCATTATGCGCAAATTAAACAAAAATCATTCATCTTAATATCATTTTGTGATATGTGAGCTCAATGATGAGTTTCGGTAATGGACCCAAGATATATCTTCGTGGTGCCAAGCCGAGTATACTCAAATATGGTGGCCTAGGCCACCGCCCCCTCTCAATCGAGAGGTTTGATGTGCTTACTCATGTTTGTCACTTGGTTATTTTGGTCTTCACTCTTATTTACCATCTATTTGAAGTGTCTTCGTCCTTCTTAGTCTCATGCACTCTAGTTTGGTATTTATTTGTTTCCTCCATTTGGTTTTAGAGTGCATGTGCTTCTCAGCTCACTTGTCTTAACCCAAGCCTCCGTACTCCCTCATGAAAACCCTCTCTCTTCCCGCACAAGAATCATCCTTGATCCCTGGCTTTGGACTCAGATGGAACCGGTACTACCGGATGTGAGAGCGGTACTAAGCACTGGAAGTTCCTGGTCATCTCCTGGCAAACTTCTCCAGGAACGGTACTACCGCCCGCGTGTCCGGCCCTACCGGTAACCGGTACTACCAGTCGTAGAACCGGTACTACCGCTTCCAAGCGGTAGTACCGCTCAACAACCCAGACTACTGGTTGACGGTTCCAGTATATAAGGGCGGCGGGAGAGGCACCTCGATGCCTCATTATTTCCCACGTCTCCTGTCTTACTGCCACACCAGAGATCTTGAAGGCCGAGCTCTGGCGCCTCCCTCCGGATTCCCCTTGGATTCGGCCTCCGGGCAAGCTCCCACTCCTTTCCACCGCCATGGATCCGGTACAACCGCCCCTCCTATTCTTGTTTGATTTCCCCATTAGATCTAGGTTTTGGCTTAGATCCGTGGAGAAATTGACTACTTGCAAGGTTGTACTGCCATTTTATTCCTTGTTACCGCGTAGAATCTTCAATTTAACAGTATATATTGTCAATTTGGGCCGTTCCCATCAGATCTGACAACCTGTGTGCCGCTCAACCGGTAGTACCGGAACTTTTTCCGGTACTACCGCTTGCAAGCGGTACTACTGGTTGTCAGGTCCGATAGTACCGGTCCACTCTGACCACTATGTTCTGCTCAAACTTGTAGATTCTCTCGGTATTGCCTTCTTGATTCTTGTGCCCTTATCTCCGTGCTTTCCTCTCTCGTGCTTTCACAGATGCAGGTGGTTCTCGGGGTGCACGGAAGCGCTCCAAGTCTGACCGTGAAATTTTTGAGGAAGAGACTGAGTCTGAGGAAGAAGTTATGCCTCAGCCTAGACGCCGTTCCAAGTTGCCTACCACTCGAGGTGGTCGTGGGGGTCGCGAAGGGGCTACCAAGCGCTCAGCTGGGCGTGGCAGAGCCCCTCCCCCTCGCCCCCTTCCACTGGGCATACCAAGAGTCTCAGCTCTGGGCCATCTGGGCCAAAGACACTCTCTGACATCTCTGAGGCAGAGTTTAGGGCTATCCTTCTGGACAATGCATACTCACACAGCAGGAGCGCGTTAAGGGCGGACAGTCTTTTCTATGATGACTTCCAAGAGCGTGTGTACCATGAGGTTCTTATGACCAATACCCAGCTGGTGGTGCCTCAGCAGTGGATTTACTTGGGCCACATTGACAAGAACTCTGACTACTTTGGTGAAGCTAAGGAAATCTGCTCAAACCTTGGTATGCTCCCCATTATGCAGTTTCAGCATGACTATGATCCCCTGCTCATCTGCCAGTTTTATGCCACTGCACACTTCCACACTGGCCGCAATCGGAAGATTACATGGATGACTCAAGGTGCTGTCAAGGAGGCTACGCTTGCGGAGTTTGCTGCCATATTGGGGTATGAGGATCGCGGTCGGGACGTTCCTTGTGGTTTCCGCTGCCACATGCGGGAGAATCCCTCCAAAAAGGATGTTCTCCGACCTTTGTATATTCGAGGCCGTGGGATTGCTGGCAAAATCAAGGATCTCCTCCCCACTTATGACATTCTCCATCGCATTTTCCGTGAGACTGTGGCTCCTCGTGCGGGCAACAAGGACGAGATACATGGCTTCTCCGTTGACTTGCTGTTCAACACCTTCCTCAACAGAGAAACCGGTCAACCTCTTGATGTGACAGACTACATTTGGAATGAGATGGTTGCCGCTGCACACACTCGGAGGGTCCCACCATTTGCACCTTACATTATGGCCCTCATTGTGTCCAAGTGCCCTGTCGTTGCTAGGACGCTCTCCACTCGCTCTCTTGTTGTGTACTAGCCAAAGGCACTCAAGATCAAGGTTCATGCCAAACCTCGCGCTGCACCAGGTGAGGAGGATGAGGATGAGGATGACTCTGAGCCTGCTGACAGTGGTCATGACACTGACTTTGAGATCTCTCTCCGCAAGCACGCCAAGCCCTCTTGGGCCAAAAGGATGGAGGTCAATCTCAAGAAGATCTTCTGCTTCCAGGTTGACAACCAGAAGCGTATGTATGAGGCGCACGTGTCTGCAAAGAAAGCCCGTGCTCGTTAGAAGGAGCTCATGTCTGCTCAAGGGTTGACCATCTCCGAGGGATCCGAGAACAATATCACTCCAGAGGATCAGTGGATTTCTCAGCACAGCCGTTGGGACGATGATGTCTCTTCCTCGCACCGCGCCCCACCTACATATGAAGAAGAGGAGGATCTTGAGGATGAGGATGAGGAGGAGGAGGAGTATGATGATTGATCTTTGGGGCGTTAGCTCTGCACTTGTCCCTTTTTGGAGTCTTGATGCCAAAGGGGGAGAAGTTGCACTTTAGGCACGGGTGTTGCACGGGAAGTCACAAGCTCGCTCTTCTCTTTGATCCTTTTATTGCTTGTGAACTTCGATTTCTCTCTATTCTATGTGTGAGACTACTATGTGTTTATGTCGTGTGAAACTTTGTGGTTGGATCCATCTTATGCGACTATGTGATTTATTTCTGTGGATCCATCTTGTGATGTTTTGCAATACCTATTGTCTATTTATTCCTCATCACATGTTTTGGGCAAAGGTAAGTCTTCAAATGCTAGTTTCCATACTTGTGCACCCATGTTGGGGTTTGTAAAATAGATGGGGAGATTTGTCTCTACACATCTAGCGGGAGTATCTTCTCTATTTTACAAATCTCATTTGCCTATTGTTAAAATCATCCTGCAAAAGTGTATTGTCATCAAACACCAAAAAGGGGGAGATTGAAAGAGAGTTTTTCTAATCCCTCTGATTTTGATGTTTGATAACAATACATTTATCGATTTAACCATGTACTAAGTTTATCACAGGATTGATAAAAGAAGGCACAAGTCATGGCATAGCAGTTTTCCCCTTGCAAAACTTTTGTGTCAACCGGTAGTACTGGGACACATGCAACTACCGCTTGACCAGTACTACGGTTCTAGTACGGTTGGCACCGATCAAAGAGAAGGGTGAGTACTAGTCGGTACCGGTACCGCAGGCACTACCGGCCCAACCGGTAGTACCGCTTAGGCTGGCGGTACTACCGCTTGAGGCGGTCAGATCACTCATCGGTATTGCATCTTGACTAGCACCCTCCCTCCGTTTTGGTCAGATTAAGCGGTACTTGGGACCAGGTACTACCGCTTGGGGTAGTACCATGAAGTACCGCCCAAGACTGAAGATTTATGCAAGGACAAGGTCTCCACCGGTACTTGGTCCGGTACTGGACCAGTAGTACCGCTTGCAAGCGGTACTACCGCTTGAGTACCGGTACTACCGGTCATTTAATGATCCAACGGCCACCTATTTCGTGGAGGGGTATAAATACCCCTCCACCTACCTTGGGACAAAGTGCTCAGTACATTAAAGTCATTGCCCACCATTGGAGTCCATTGGAGCCACTCAAATTCGCAAGATCTCATCATCCAACCACCCAAAGTCCTTGATCTTTTGGGATTCGAAGGAGGAGTCCCCAATCTACTACTTCACCAAAAGAGATCTTCATTTCCCCCTCATTTCATTGAGGCCCCCTTTGCTCTAGTGTTTTGTTGGAAACCCTAGCTCGTGTTTTTGTTCTTACAAGCTTATCTTTGATTGCTTTGACAGCTTGCTTGTTTTTGGGAGCCTCCGATTAAGTTGTGGATGTGTGCCCCAAGCTTGTAACGGTGCCGGCTTCCACCTTGAAGGTTGCCGATATAGTGGAAGGTGAATCGATCCCATTGGGGTGAGATTCATCGGAGAACAAGGGAGGCCTCTTGTGGCGTTGGTGGTTTGAAACCACCCCCTCTCCAAACGTAGACGTACTTTCCCTCAAAAGGAAGGAACTGCGGGAAACAAATCCTTGTGTCTCCGCGTCCACTTTTCTGTTACCTCTATCTTTTACCGCACCTTACCTCTTGTTACTTCTTTGTGTTGTGGTAGGCCTTGCATTTTGTCATATAGGTAAATTCACCATAGTTGCATTATCTAGAGAATTTACCTTATTGTCAAACCATAATTTGAAAAAGAAGAATTTTGAAGTAGCACCTATTCACCCCCCCCCCCTCTAGGTGCCCATACGATCCTTTCACTAGCTAAACCCTAGCCGCCGGCCTAGCTCCTCCTTGGCGTGTCTAAACCCTAGATCGCCGAGGGTCTCTCTCATAGTCCACCATACTGCCTCGGCGCTTAAGCCTGCGAGATCTCCCTCTACTTCAGGTACCACGCGTTGTCTTTGCCGGAATCGCGAGGAGAGTGCTACAACCTCCGGCCTTATACGGAACAAGGAGAGGAAGGTCTTCATCGAAATCCGACGTGTGACCGATTGCCGGAAGCTAGGACGCTTGCCGGAAGGATCGTCTACGCGATCTTGAGATCGGGAAGAGTACGACTACATCACTCACTAGAATCCGCTCTCGTTAAACACTTTGGAATCTTCGAGGGTGAGTTATTCCATCGACTCGTTGCTACAATCTAGTAGATAGATCTTGGCTTGTTTGTTTGTATGCGGTAGAAATTTTTTGTTTTCCATGGTACGAAACCCAACACAAACCAATCCATCGCATTGCGACCTTGAGAGAAGACGGTGACTCCCCGCCGTAGCGGTTTGTCGACATCTACCTCAACACGGACACGCATATAGCTGCCCCAGCACCTCCCGGTGTTATCACTGTCCACAACAGGAACACTTCCAGCAATGCCAATCGGACCGGCAATCACTGTACCCCATTTCTTCTGCATATAGCCAAAGGGAAGGTTAATGATCCTCACCCATATCCTGAGTTTGTCGAAGATCATGTCCCTTGGCTTAAGATCGACGCTAAAATCTTTCAGCAGAACCGCTCGAGTGCCAACCACCCACGGTGGTCCGTATTTCACCCGATCCATGTCGGCCTTCTTCTCAAACTCCGCCACGAAAATATTGTCGTCGGCCGGGTTCAGAAGCAGGCCACGTGGGTTGCCCCACACCGGGCAAAGAGCCGATCCGATCGTGCTGATGTGCAGAGTCGTAGGTGAGAGCACCTTGCCGACGAGTTCCCACTTAGAGTGTACTGGGATCTCATCGCCATCATCATCCAGCACAACCGCCTCCGCCGCCGTCAACCGTAGCCGGCCCATCATCTCTGAGACATGGTCATCAGATCCGGCCGCCGTTGCGTTTGAACTCATTGGGGATTGACTCCTCGAAGGTCCACCAGCCTCCCCTGTCTTGCCCGTCATCGTCAACCTCAAAACAGACCCACACAAACTAAGGGCGGGCAGCACTCCTGGGAGGCCCCTTGATCGCCCCGAATCAGTGAGGATCGTGCGAGAGGTTTCCTAGGGCGCGCTGGAGAGAAGGGAGGGACACAGAAGAGGGATCACGCCCGCGAGCGCGTCTCAGAGATATCTCAAACCCTAGATCGAGGCGATCGCCATGGGAATCGCAAGAGCCCTAGGAGAGAGAAAACGTTCTATCGGTCCCGGTTTCAGCTAGTCTCTCCTATGCTCCATGTAGCGTTGATTGTTGAGCTGCCCGCGTTGTTGCTTTGCGTTTTCTGTCATCGTTGTTTGCCTGTTGTCATTATTGGGCTAATAAATGGGCCCGTTCTTTCATTTGGTTGGTTGTCGTTTTCTCATTTTTTTTTGTTTGCTGGATTGACCGAGCAGAGCGAGCAACCCCGAGGTAATGGCGGGAGAGGACCTCGCTGCTGGATTTTTTGTGTGTGTTTGTTCTTTTTTAAAATGATTTATTTTAGTCGGGGTACTAAATATGTATGACTTCCAAGAAATAGATTTGGATTTTGTGGTTTTGATCTTTTTCATCTTAGACGTTTTTCATACTTGCCTTTTTGTCTAGGGTTTTTCTGCGTGTCGCTCTTACTATTCACTAGATAATACTTGGCTACAATTTATACAGAGAGGGAGCAAACATTTTCGTGTATATATTAGGTGTGGTAGATGATATTCGTCTAAATTGCATTCTAGAGAGAGATATTTTTTTCAGATTGCGAAAAATGACATCATTTGATAATTTTTTTTTGAAATCACCATCCGCCTTTTTGTCCGTGATATTTTATTATAAAAGTTGCAACTAGACTTGCAACTGAGGCCGAGTGACATTCATTGACTTATTAACCGAGTAGTCCGCTTTTTTGTCCGGTGAGTTGGAACTGGGATTATTTTATATAAACTGCAAATAGACTTGTAGATGAAATTGAAATGGCATCAATTTGACCAAGAAATTTTGAAATTGCATCCGCTTCTTTTTCCCGTATGATTTTTTATAGAAGTTATAACTTGGCTTGCAACTGAGATTAAAATCATATTGTTTGACATGAAATTTTGAAATCATGATCCCTTTTATAGTCCAGTGCGGATTGTTTTATAGAAGTTGTAGCTTGGTTCGCAAGTGAGATTGAAACTACATTAGTTGACATAAAATTTTGAAATCACGATTCCTTTTATAGTCCGGCGAGATTTCTTATAGAAGTTGCTAACTTGACTTGCAACTGAGATTGAAACCATATTATTTGACATAAAACTTCGAAATTACGGTCCACTTTTTTGTCCAGTTACAAGTAGGGTTGCAACTGAGGTTCAGTTACAAGTGGGGCTGTGAATGAGAATTCCAATTGCAACAGTGGTTGAAATTGATATTTTTTAGTACCAATTAGGTTTGCAACTGATATTTTATAATTGCAAATGGGGTTGCAACTGAGTTGATTTTGTAGTTGCAAGTGGAGTCGCAACTGAGTGCCTTGTCTTTTTCAGTTGCGAATAGGGTTGCGATTGAGTTAATTTTTACAGTTAAAAATGGGGCTGTAACCGACTGACTTGTCTTTATGAGTTACAAATAGGTGCAACTGAGTTGTTGTTTTTGTCACAAGTGGGTCTGTGAATGACCTTATTACTTCGTTTTTAATAATATATGCTGTTTTGCTAAATTATTTTAGTCCAAAAAACATATTAATAATCAAAGTAGAATTTTTTTAAGTGAGGTAAAGATTTTATACTAACTAATCACACGATACGGTAGAAAGAAGAAATTTCGAAGAGATAATCACGGACACACGCATGCAAACAACAAGACCACCACCTGCAGGGCAGCAGGAGACACAAGACCACACATGCAAACTCGTTTTGAAAAAAAAAGACCACGCATGCAAGAGGCAACAGCAGCAGGGCATAGGGACAAACGCGGCGTACAGCAGGCAACAAACAGACACAGCGCTGACGTCATCTGACTGTGAACCTGACTTACGATCGCAGTTGACTGCGACATAAAGAGACGCAAGTAATAAATTTTAAATTAGATCATTAAACCACCTAGCGACGATTACAAACACTAGCACGAGCTGAAGGCGCGCCGCCATCCTCGTCCCTCCATCACCAGAGCCGGGCAAAGCTTGTCGTTGTAGAGCTTGTTGCAGTAGACAAACGGGAAGTCGTCGTGCTAAGGCTTAAAAGAGTCAGCTTACCAGAGTAGCAACCATTGCCGAAGATAACAACCGTAGATTGAAAGAAACTGACCTGAAACTACACGGACGAATACGAAAAACGACCGGATCCAAAGAGATCCGCCACACGACTCCAAGAGCCCTCTGTCGGTGCTAGATGTACCACCGGAGCGAGGATAGGGCGGGGAGGACCTTATTCTGACTTGATGTAGCCACCGCCCCAACATCCTCACGAGGACACTGAAAAAGTCTAAACGAAAAAGGAAACCCTCCCGCCGACGAGAGGCCCGCCATGCCTCCAAGGCCATAAGGCCATCGGAGACGGAGCGGACCGGCGGCATCACCGACGAGGGGGACGAAACCTAGATTGATTTTGGTAATGTCGTCGCCTCCTTGTCGTGAGACCCTCACGTACCGGTTTGGCTATTTTGGGTCTAGATCTTAGACCATACCAATGTGGACGTTAAGTGTTGGAGCTAGATTCATTCCGAACCTACATGTGTACATTCGCTTCAAAACATTTTATATTTTTCAAATAGAGGAAGTGTAGATGGCTTAGTTTTTATACTAGTATCACATACTACTACTTCATAGGATGGATCAGACAAAGAAAAATTAAAACCATTCTTACACTCTCATAATCTTTTGATAGAGACTCAGCAGCTTTCAGGCGGGGCACTTAGAAGTTAGAACCAGGCCCGCCCTTCTTCCCTCCCTTCCCGCCGACTCCTCCGAGGCCACCAAGTTCGCCACTCCTGCCAGCGCTGTCCCCGCCACGGCCTCCAGCGCCGCCGGGTGCGCTGAAGCCGCCGCCGTTCCCACCTCTTCCGCCTCTCCCGCCAGCTCCACCGTTGCCACCGATGCCGTAAAGCCCGCCATCGCCACCGTCACCACCGTCACCGCCAGCCACTCCAAATCCGCCGTCAGCGTCGTCCCCGCCGCGGGTGACTCTGCTGCCTGCTTCTATTTTAGCCTCGGTCGGTGCCGGTGCGCCTGATGTAAAACAAGCACCGAAGAAGCTGCTCAAGACGTTGCTCCGTCGTCCGACATGGTTACCTTTCCCACCGCCACCAGATCCGCCTTTGCCGCCGAGAGTAATGTTACGGTGCCTACGGCGGACATGTCCGGCTTTCCAGCCGCGGATCCCACCCGGCACCGCAGGCCAGTCGTCTTCACCGGCGCCGGAGGTAAACCATGGAATAAACATGTCGCCGCTAGCTGCACGTCGTACGAGAAGCCCGGGATTGCAGGTTGAGCTGGATCGATCGGGACAATGCAATTCCCCCCGTAGGAGGGGCCCCCGGCACCATCTCTACTCTCCAATTGTTAGAGATTCGTGCTATACGTTTTACAAAATAACCCTCCCATCTCATTTCTCAGGCCGGCTGCAGTTTTTCTATTTAACCCCTAACGTTTTCGCATATTATAAAAAAAATCGCTTGTTTGTCTCCTTACAATCGATAGTCTTCTACACGTTCCTGTTTCTTTTTCTCCTTATTTTTTTGCGTACAATTTCAGGAATATTCAACAATTTTTTATGTACATTTTTAATTTTGAAAATAAAACATGCATAATTTATTTTTTCAACAATCTCTTTTGATAATTTTTATTTTTCTACTTTTTATTTAATAATATTTAGACACTCTTACTTTGTTTCATCCTAGATTCAGAAGTTTCATACAAGATTCACACGTTTTACAAACTTGTTTCTGCCAAAAGATATTCATATAATTTTTTCACAAAATACATGCATAATGTTTGTTTCTTTTACACCTCATTATTTCACAGAATACATATTTCGTTGCTATATAAAACCCTACACATGTTATACCGAGAACATGTTTCTTTAAACAATCTACATAATGTCTGTTTCTTTTTCATCTCATTTTTTTTTTGTAAAATTTCAGGAATATTCAACTTTTTATGTACATTTTTTATTCCAAAAATGAAACATGTATAATTTGTTTTTTTACAATCTCATTTAATAATTTTTATTCTTATACTTTTTATTTAACAATATTTAGACACTCTTACTTTGTTTCTTCCTAGATTCAGAAGTTTTATACAAGATTCACATGTTTTACAAACTTGTGTCTGCCAAGTACAGAACTTGTACACTATTTTTTTTAAAGATTTATAAATATTAATATATATTTATTATTCACTAAACATTCCATATTCATAAATTTAATCAACAATTTTTTCTACACACACGTTTCTTTTTCTTTTTCACCTCATTTTTCTCTTAAAATTTTAGGAATATTCAACAATGTTTTTATGTACATTTTTTATTCTAAAAATGAAACATGCACAATTTGTTTTTTGAACAATCTTATTTGATAAATTTTATTCTTGTACTTTTTATTCAACAATATTTAGACACTCTTACTTTGTTTCATCATAGATTCAGAAGTTTCATACAAGATTCACATGTTTTACAAACTTGTTTCTGCCAAGTACAGAACTTGTACACTAAATATTTTAAAGATTTATAAATATTAATATATATTTATTATTCACTAAATATTCTAGATTCATAAATTTAATCAAAAAAATTCTACACACACGTTTCTTTTTCTATTTCACCTCATTTTTTCTCTTAAAATTTCAGGAATATTCAACAATATTTTTTATGGACATTTTTTATTCTAAAAATGAAACATGCATAATTTTTTATGGATATTTATACAGTGCAGATCATACGTACAAAATCCAAAAAACATTAAAGATTCATACAAGTTTTAGTAGATTATTACACACATGATTTAGTCTAGCTACAAGCAAGATCAAACATCAGTTTCATACATGTGTCACCTGTTAAGATAAAATAAGTAGTCTCACGACCTTAATCTGATATTAAAAATCATTCAAGAAATCATACAAGTTTCATCCATGAACAGAATCTGGAAAGAGGAAATACATGTTTCATCCATGAACTAGATATGGTTATTTTTCATACACGTTTCCAACATCACTTTTTAAAAGATTCATCCAAACAAAAAACTCAAATCAAGATCCAAGCACGAATGAAAAGAAAGGATCCAAACATGAACAAAATCCATACAAGATCCGTGTCAAAAACTTGATAATACATTATACCATGAATTTAATCAAGATTCAATAAAGAAAAAGTAGGGGCCCCATATCCACGAATTTAAACAAAATTTGTACAAGATTCAATAAAGATTCAATCAAGATTCAACCACGAATTTAATCCAAACAAAATATTCAACCACGAACTGGATCCAAGCATGAAGAAAAACCAAAAGGAAAAGTAGGGGCCCCAAAAAACCACAAATTGGATCCAACTACAAACTGGCCGCGTGGGCTGGGGGTTGGTGTGGGCCGGTGGGGTGGTCATTCTCTCCCTTGGACTGCAGGTGAAATACCAAAAAAGAGGAGGACTTAAATATAAACGTATGACAGACGATTGACTGCATTGACTTCGCACGAATCTCCAACAAATCTGTGGCACAGATGGTGCCGGGGGCCCAACTTACATGTGGGAAATCCGCTCTCGGATCGATCGATCGATGGTTTGGGACTGCAGCCCTCAAGGTTTATTTATATATATATATATATATATATATATATATATATATTGCGGTGGTGTGATCCTGCCGTGCCGAGTACGTACCTGATATGAACGGACGTGAGGGCAAAACTTACCATAGTTAGTTCATGCCAAATTACCGAAATTTAGTCCCCTTATTACGATTCAGTGCGAATCATGATTTCAAGTTACCAGACTGTTTCCATAAATTTGCTTCAGAATATTCTATATATGAAAACTACAATTATATGGGCAAAAAAAATTGATTTGGCAGCCAATGGTCTTTCTAAAATTTGCTTACCGTCCTCTCCTTCCTGCTTTGCATTGCCCCCAAAACCATGCCAAAAAAACGAACAAAGGAAAACAAAAAGTGATCTTCGAGTTGATTTGTTCACGCTGGTACATGCCATCAACTCAGGATATAATGAGTTCATTTGTTGACGGGGGTACGTGCCAACAAACCGCCAAAGAACACATGTACAGAGCCTTCAAAAAATATCTCCACACAAGCCAAGTTGTACAATACATGCATAATCAGAATGAAAAAATGTAGTAGTTGAATATCTCGTTCTCACAAAATGATATATGATTACAGCAATACACACATTCAATTCCAAAATCATGGCTTCAGAAAATCTTTCCATGTAAGCGCAGTAAAATTCCTCATCCTCAAATGAACAGAGTCATGGTCATATACAATACATGCATGAACCGTGGGCACGATAATCATCATCCTCAGATGGACGGAGCCATTGGTCATGTGCAGAATGAGAAGTAAAGGGGGATATCTTTTCTCTAATAAAGTGATATACAACAATACAGATGCGTTCCGAATCATGGCTCGACAGGCGGCTTTAGCCTGATCAGCCTCCGGACTCTGTCCTTCTCCGTGTTCTCCAGCAACCCCTGCATCAACAACAACAACAACACACCAGCTGATTACCAAGGATTCACAACAATCAGGTACCGAACAGACAATTCTATTTATCCCTGACGGCGATTAGAGTAATAAGTTCACATAATAGATTATCAGTATGAAATAAGTTGGTCCAGGGTGATGACACGTGGAAATGCTACAGGGAAAGAAAATTAACTTGCGGTATTACCTTCCAAACAATCTCATCCAGGCACAAGCAGATCCTCCCGTACTTGTCAAGGAACAGGCGCTCGGAAGGTGGTTTTCCACAGACATCCTTCACTGCTGATGTAACAGCGAAGATCACCTCAGACACTACAAACGGTAGATAGAGTCAAGCATAAGGCGGAAGCAGGGCGTAACGGTAAAGGTTTGCAACATGAGACGCGTAACAAGAAAAACATCACAAACTGAATACTTTTCTTTAACAAGGAGAAATAGAATACTCACGAGCAAGCTCATCGTATTCATCCTTTCCAACCATGTACAGGCAGACATCTCCAATCATGGTATAAACAATGGAGACCGATCTGGGATAGTGGACAATCAGATATCACAAATAGGGACTACGAAGCAAAAATCATGGTTGAACTGAAGTTAAGGCAACCATGGGACTGGAATTCTAAGATGCATATGCAGCAACTCAATTTCCCTAGCATATATGGTTATTTGTAAGGATGCCCAAAGGTTATTTAAATGTTACAATTTACTGCGCTGCATATCAGTACATGGTAATGCAAATAAGTAAAGAAAAAATGAATCAAGATGATCAGCGATAATACTTGGAATTCTGTAAACATGTACAAGGTGATGCTCATAATGACAGCCTGGCATCACCTACAGAGCGTACTAAAAGATTGAATGACTTGCTTTGCATATCACGCACTGCGATTCAATAGGATTACGAGTAAGCTAGACACGTATCTGCTACTGGGCAGAATTGACAACAGAAATGCACCAACTACTGACACCGACATACAGGCATGTACCAAAGGAAGCTACAGACTAAGCCAGGAAAATGGACCCCATGAGCAAAATCCACAGATTGTATTCTCACCAAGTCACAATAGACCTGAGTAGTTCTTAATTGTAGAAGAGGCTTTTGTTGGTTGGAAAATAACTGCACGATTTTCTTTTTCCTCTTCTGAAGATGGACCTCGACACAACAGGGGAGCAGCAACGTCATTGAACTCTATACTGTTCCATTACTTGGCACCTAAAATTAGTGACGTGACAAATGCGTTTGGAGCACATCTACTGGCAACTGGGTTCCTATCAGTGTGTGATCATCACAGCAAGATCATACAGAAAGATTTGCGTCTTGCGCGGCAGAGTAAATTAATAGCATGCTTGTGGGAAGCAATTATAGTTCAATCTGGTTAACTGAACCACTGGTCGGCACCTCGGTGGCATTGAAACGCAGTGTGGGGGACATGTGCTTTGCAGTGAAACACAATGTGAAATACAGGGGGTTCTTCACAGTGTGTAAAATCATGGCTGACAGGGCAGGCGGAGAGATCTGCTGCGTCGATGGTAGAAGATTCGCGTGGGGCTTACTTGTGGGAGGCGACGAGGAGCTCCTCGTTCTTGGCCCCCTTGAGGTTCTCGGCGCCGAGCTTGACGAGGAAGGAGCGCCAGTGCAGCCTCTCCTCCGCGGGGACCCCATGGAACCTGCGATTTTCCCCAAAAAAACACACGCGACACTACTCTTCGTCAGATCAATCCCTATCGAATCATCAACGGGAAACCAAGATTCTTCCGCGCTGGATAGCCGGTAGATCTCAGGAGCACCGCGAGATGAGATCTCGTGGCCGTCGCGAGTAGGCACGAGAGGCGGGGGACGGGGGACGGGGGACGGGGCGGGGTGTTACCTCTCGATGAGGATGTTGCCTTCGGAATTGGCGAAGAGCACGGCGAGTATCATCTTCCTTGTCCCTCTCCGATCCCGGCGATTCCCTCCTCCCTTTTGCTCTGTCTGTGTGCGTGTGGAATCGATGGAAGCCGAAGGAGAGGGCCTCCTCAACTGAGACCAAACGTGGCCAACGGGCCGGCCCGGCCCCAGCCAGCCCGCACGCGGTAAACGGACGCGGCCACGCCCGTCGTGGCCGTCAGGTCACGTGCCGTCGGGCCGGCCGCGCGTGCCGCTGGCGGCGAGCCGGCACTGAGCTAAACGGCCGACCGCGACGCGTCAGCACGTGGGCGTTATGTGGCATTCTTTGTTTTGTTGGTTGGTCCAAATAAACCTATAATATGCACCGAATCTGTTAGATATCAACAAATTGATGGTGGTCCGGTGGTCCGGTGGTCCGGTGGGCTGTTGCGAGTTCGACTCCTACTGGCTCGTTTTTTTGACTTATATTTCCGAAAAAAAAAGACATATGCTAAGCAGGCCGTCTTGGCCGCGATGCTTGAGATCATGACAGACGCGCACGCGCCGCTGGCAGCACGTGTACGCACGTCACGCGGTAGGCCCGTCTTGATGCTTTTTCCATGGTCGGCCATACCAAAGCCCTTACGGCGGTTGGTGAGACTATGTCTTTGGGCAGTAGGCATGGCCTAGTTCTCAATCTAGGGTGACATGGCAACAAAAAAACGTTTTTTTTGAACCAGAATGGACCCGAAAGGCGGTGGGGTACATAATACAAGAGAGACCTCAAGAAATAAAGCCATTATGAACCAGTCCCTAGCTTTTATAAAAAGGACTATAACTGAAATCTAGGAAAAAGCAATTGGATCCTGGTCCTCCGTCACCGCCGGAGCATGGACATCTCACATCATGGCTTTCGTCATCGCAGTCAGGGAAGAAACCACTTTGTCCCAAAAAGAAGTTGAGTGTCGTCTCGAGACCTTCAAAAGGCCTACACCACTTGGAGGTGAAAACACGTGGTGTAGCCCGCCCTACGCATGACATTACTTTGGCATCACCAAGTTTCCCAAGCGGACCTATGGCATATTCCCGAGTCAAGGCTCTCCATGATAAGGTGAACTCACTCCTATCTCTAAGTGTGATTTCGACATCTCATTGGATGAAATGCTACTTCATACCAATACATTTTGTATCCTTAGATATGACCACGTGAGCATATCATCAAGATACCATGCAAGTTGGAGAAGAGAAGCATGCACAAGAACAAGATGAGCATCATCAAGATACCATGCAAGTTGGAGAAGAGAAGCATGCACAAGAACAAGATGAGCATCATCAAGATACCATGCAAGTTGGAGAAGAGCATGCACAAGAACAAGATGAGCATCATCAAGATACAATGCAAGTTGGAGAAGAGAAGCATGCACAAGAACAAGATGTTGAAGATACGGGAAGCGGGAACACCATGACCGAAGTATCCGCCCCAAGGACCGCAATATCTGGTGTAACTCTATGCAATTTTCAACTTTTTTGTTTGGATGAAGCGAGAACAATTTTGATGAACTTGGGGCCGCCTAACTAATTTCCTTCTATTTCCTTTCCAAAAGTAGTACCAGAGTTGACATAATACAAGACTCATAGATGTCTTGGTTTTAAACCGTAGTAGCAAAGAACACCATACTGGATTATATTTAACAAAAACATATCTCAATTCCGTCATTTATATCACCTCATAGCCAAATAAAATGCACATTAGGCTCTATTAGAGTAAGGGAGAACAAATTTATTCCTTTGAGATCCGGTTAGTACATGTGGCTACACATGATGCTTTGAACTTTTGCTTATGGAAGTACATTGTACTCTTATAGATATATGAGTATATAACCAAATGTATGGCAATATATTTTAAAGTTTGACATCATTATACATCTTATCTAGACATTTGAAAGTTGTATGGCAGATATCGACATGTTTTGTAACTCAATCTTTACACATAAAACATATCATATGTAATGTATATGTACATAAAATATAGTATTGCAATATAATTTACAGACTCTTGAGAACTATATAGTAAGATGAAGACCTTATTTATTTGACCATGGCCAATGTCTATTACCATTATGTATTTATTGACCTTACTATTTGGTAGGGTAAGAAGGCTCCATGGCTAGACCACACATGCCTTTCTTGTCTGCAATGTCTTAGGGTTAGGGTTTCGGGGTGTGAGAGGTGTAGGCTAGAGGGGCAGCCTTGCCCCTCCTTATATAGGTGGGAGGACACGGCTTGGGAGGAGGGAGTCCTCCCCCAAGTCGGACTCCTTGGCCGGCGGGTGGAGGGAGGAGGACTTCCTCCCCAAGTAGGTTTCCTACTCTCCCTCCACCAAGCAAACTTGTCGTTTGACTTTTCAAATTGGCGTTTGACTTTTCAAACTAGGATTTGATTTTTCTCTTTATTTTGCCCAGCCATGATACATAGTACATGATGCAACCATTCCACATTGTCATGACACATTCATGTACCCTTCCCCTCCGGAGTGTCGGACCTTCCGGAACCTTCTAGAACATTCCCGATGAAAACACCGGAATCATTCCCCAACTCCGAAACAGGACTTTCCTTATATGAATCTTATTCTCCGGACCATTCCTGGTCTCCTCGTGATATCCCGGATCCTATCCGAGACTCCGAACAACATTCGGTCTCTTACTCATTATTCCATAACTACTCAACAACATCGAATCCTTAAGTGTGTCTCCTTACGGTTCGTGAATTATGCGGACATGATCAAGACACTTCTCCGATCAATAACCAATAGAGGAATCTGGAAATTCATACGGCTCCCACATATTTCTACGATTAATTTGCGATCGAATGAACCACTTACATACGATACCAATTTCCCTTTGTCTCACGATAGTTTACTTATCCGAAGTTTTGATCGTCGTTATCTCTGCATACCTAGTTCAACCTCGTTACTAATAAGTACTCTTTTCTCATTCCCATGGTTTGTGATCCCTTGTGAGCCAGTCACATGCTTGCAAGCCAATTGGATGACATTCCACCGAGAGGGCCCAGAGTATATCTATCCGTCATATGGATGGACAAATCCCACTCTTGATCCATGTGTCTCAACCCATACTTTCCGAACACTCAATGCCACCTTTATAGCCACCCAGTTACGGTGTGGTGTTTGATGTCATCAAAGCATCCTTCCGGTGATGGTGATAAGCATGATCTCATGGTCGAAGGAATTAGGTTACTATGTATCAGAAAGCTTATAGCAATTGAACTATTAAAATGACTTGATCTTTATGCTACGCTTATCTATAGGAGTATGTCCATTATACCATTCTCCTAATGATATGACCTTTTTATTAACAACATCTAAAATGTTCATGATCAAGAAACCATGATCATCTATTAATCAACAAGCTAGTATTATGAAGAGGCTTTACTAGGGACTCTAATTTAGTTTACAAATCACACAAGTATTAATGTTTCTGGTTAATACTGTTATAGCATGAATGTAAACATTTATAATAAACACAAAGATATAATAATAACTATATTTATTATTGCCTCTAGGGCTCCAACAATAAGATATGCAAGTGAAATCCTTAAATTATAAACTAGAGCTTGTTAAGATGATGACCAAAATCTCTAGACCCTCTCATGGACAAGAACCAAATAACAACCAAGAAAGATGAGGCTATGAATGCAAAGGTTTGAGTTCTCTCCGAACGATGCAAACGAGACACCCGCTTGAGAGCCCCTCTTGATAGTACGGCTATCTATCCTAAACCCGGTCTCCCAACTAACAACACGAGACCGGCAAAAGAAAAGCCCTATCAAGAACATACCTTTGCCTCGAGCATCCCACTTGAACTTGATGTAGACCGTCTTGTTCTTCTATAGTGGGAACACCTTTCTTGGATGCTCTTGCTTGATGAAGATGAAGACTTGCAAATTGCTCCCCCATACTCCATGGGAAACCTCTTCTTTGAACTTGTGTTCATCATTCCATGAGCACGAGGATGGCAAGCTTCAAGCATGATATCTTCTAGAGATGACGCATCTTGAGCTCGCCCTTCTTCATCCCTACTTGAGGTTGATCCATCTTGGTGCAACTCTTTGCACATGCCTTGTTATACCTTCAAGCTCCTTTCTTCATGATTCCAATGGGCACAAAGCCCTTGGACATTTCTTCATATTCCAACCTTGAGACCAACACATGGCCCAAGCGATGCCAATGGACAAACCTACAAGTGAAACTCAATTTACACATTAGTCCATAAAGATTGTCATTAATTACCAAAACCACACATGGGGGGCATACATGCCCTTTCACTTTGTATCCTCAGGTATGAGCCACATGAGCATCATCAAGATACCATGCAAGTTGGAGAAGAGAAGCATGCACAAGAACAAGATGTTGAAGATACGCGAAGTGGGAGCATCATGACCGCAATATCCGCCCCCAAGGACCGCAATCCAGTGTAACTCAATGTAATTTTTATTTTTTGTTTGTTTGGATGAAGCGAGAACAATTTTGATGAACTTGGGGCCGCCTAATTTCCTTATATTTCCATTCCAAAAGTAGTACCAGAGTTGACATGATACAAGACACGTAGATGTCTTGGTTTTAAACCGTAGTAGCAACGAACACCATACTAGATTATATTTAACAGAAACATATCTCATTCCGTCATTTATATCACTTCATAGCCAAAGAAACTGCACATTGGGCTCTATTGGAGTAAGGGAGAACATATTTATTCCTTTGAGATCCAGTTAGTACATGTGGCTACACATGATGCTTTGAACTTTCGCTTATGGAAGTACACTGAACTCTTATAGATATATGAGTATATAACCAAATGTGTATGGCAATATATTTTAAAGTTTGACATCATTAGGCATTTGAAAGTTGCATGGCAGATACCGACATGTTTTGTAACTCAATCTTTACACATAAAACATATCATAAGTATTCCAATATAATTTTTTGACCTTACTATTTGGTGGGGTAAGAAGGCTCCATGGCTAGACCACACATGCCTTTCTTGTCCGCAATGTCTTTCTCCATTCTCAAGTACCCATCCTCACCCCAAGATGCACCCCAAGAATTTTTCATCAACCAATAACTTGTGCCATCACTAGTCTTTCCATATCCAATGGCTGCTGTTAGAAATAATGGGGCTAATTCATTTAGGCCCATGAGTATTTCAGATTTTCCCTAAATCTCAAAGCCCAAATTTGTGGCAGCCCATATGTGTTTGGGCCCATGTTTGTGGCAGCTCACATGGGAGTGGAGTGGGAGCTAAAGTTTAGTCCCACATGGAAAGTTGGAGGAGAGTTGCACCACCTTATAAGGTGGAGTGTTGCACCACTTTGTAAGTGAGTGGGAATAAGAGAGATACACACGCTCCTCCTCCGACGCCGCTCTCGAGCCGAGCTTTATTTTTCTTTCGGAAAATTGACAGACGTGTCAAAGCAGTTAGCTTATTCGGTCTCCGGATCGTGAGCTCAGAATCGACCCGAGCGTGCGTAACGTGGACTCGCCCACGTTTGCCTCCGTTAGGGTTTCTGAGCTCTATATAAAGTCCGTGGCTACCGCCACAACACTACCGAAAACCAATCTAGGGTTTTTCCTTCCTCTCTACTTGCGTCACCGTAGTCTACTCCATCCCGCTTGCCGGCGTGCACGGCGGACGGGAGGCAGGTCTCCGGAACCACTCGCCTTGCGATCCATGCGGGAGAGGCGAATAAGGTTTTGGGAAGCGCTGCGTGATCGCCGAGTTCTTCATCACGGTCGTCTTCCATCCAAGTCGGCGGTCTTACCGCCGTCTTCGCCCATCTGCTGTGATCCCTCTTCCCCAAAGTTTCTACTACAACCGAAGGCAGTGCAGCTACGTGATCCTGTTTGGTTGTTCATCATGTTCTGCGAGTACATGTTAGTCGTATTGTTTGTTTCCGATCATCCTATTGTTTAGTACATCTAGTATGTTCGAGTTACATGAGCTAGTAGCTGGTTTTGTCATGATTTATATTCTTGAATTAATCGGAAATTATGCCTAATAATCCAACAATCCAAAAACCTTATTGTAGGCAATTTCTGAATTAACAATGGCTGGTTTTACCGATGCATCGAGGCGGATAAGTTTACGGTGTGCACTTTAAGAGGTGGCGTACAAGGCTGAGCTTTGGTGACCACGATGAAAGTGTTCCACATCGATAAAGTCAAACGAGGGAACTATATCGGCGAGGATCGGAAGAAGTTCGAGGATGCTAATCTTGTCTTTGTGGGATGTATTCGAGCATTCTTGTGACCGTCTATGTGATGTGTTTATGCACATAAAAGACGGAAAGGAGCTCGGGATGCACGGATGCCAAGTTTGGTGCTTTGGCGGTGAAGCGTATATCATGGAGAGCTTTCATGATTTTAAGATGACTAAGGACCTTCCCGTGGTTCAACAAGCTCATGAGATACGATTGCATTGCCAAGGAGCTCGAACTCCTTAAGTGTACCTTACCCGACAAGTTTGTGGCGGGATGCATTATTGCTAAGTTGCCCCTTCATGGAGGAACTTTGCCACAACTCTCAAACATAAGAGCGGAGATATCGTTGAAAATCGATGGCGTCCCTTGATGTTGAGGAGAAGGCTCGGGCTAAGGACACTCTTGAGAAAGGAGAGGGTCTTGCTATTGCTAACTTTGTGCGTAAAGGCAAATCCGTAGAGCAAGAACAAAGGGAACTTCAAACCCTCCTTTAACAAGCACTCAGAAGACTACAACCTTCAAGAAGAAGAAGACACCGGACAAGAGTGAAGCTGTCTTGTTACACTTGTGGAGAGCCCACCATTTTCCAAGGATCGTCGTAACGCCGCAGCAGAGAGGAAAAAGGCCAAGGATCAACGTCGTGACCGCTAGCAATCTTGATGGGTATGGTAATTTATTTATCGTTTTCGATATTTCAATCACCGTGTTGGTGGCTTGATACGGTGCTAATGTTCATGTGTGTCGACATCTCTATGTTCACTTCTTATCAGGTCGCTCGGGATTCATCCGTCCTAATGGGGAATGGATCAAATGCTTCTGTTCGTGGTGTTGGCACGGTGGATCTGAAGTTTACTTCCGGAAAGATCGTGCAGCTGAGGAATGTGCAGAGTGTCCCTACTATGAACAAGAATCTCGTTAGTGGCTCCCTTCTTTGCAGAGATGGGTTTAAGGTTGTCTTAGAGTCTAATAAAGTCATTGTTTCGAAACATGGACAATTTATTGGTAAAGGTTATGAGTTCGGAGGCTTGTTCCGGTTTTCACTTTCAGAGTTTTGTAATAAATCCGTGAATCATATTTGTGGTGGTGTTAATGATGATACCAGTGTTTGGCATTCTCGTTTATGTCACATTAATTTTGGTTTGATGTCTCGGATGTCCAGCATGAGTTTAATTCCGAATTTCACTATTGCCAAAGGTTCTAAGTGCCATAGTTGTGTGCAATCAAAGCAACCTCGAAAGCCTCACAAGGCTGCCAAGGAGAGAAACTTGGCACCTCTAGAACTCATACATTCTGATCTATGTGAGATGAATGGTGTGTTGACAAAAGGTGAAAAGAGATATTTCATGACGTTGATAGATGATGCTACTAAATTCTGCTATGTTTACTTGTTGCAAACTAAAGATGAGGCTTTAGACTACTTTAAAATCTATAAGGCCGAAGTTGAAAATCAACTAGAGAGAAAGATCAAGCGTCTTAGGTCGGATCGTGGTGGTGAGTATTTTCCCAAAGTATTTGATGAATTACATCAGAACACGGAATTATTCATGAGAGGACGCCTCCTACTCCCCAATCAAACGGGGGTTGAGAGGAAAAAACATGTTGGACCGACTTGGTGAATTCCATGTTAGCCTTTGGTTTATCAAAGGCATGGTGGGGGGAGGCTTTGTTGACTTCATGTCATGTCCTGAATAGAGTTCCTAACAAGAATAAAGAAAAGACCCCTTACGAGGAGTGGGTTGGGAGAAAACCATCACTTTCGTATCTGCGTACTTGGGGGTCTTTGGCGAAGGTCAACATACCGATTCCCAAGAAACGCAAGCTCGGACCCAAGACAGTGGATTGTATCTTTCTAGGATATGCTCCACGGAGTGTAGGCTATAGATTTCTAGTGGTTAAATCTGAGGTACCTGATATGCATGTTGATACTATAATGGAATCTCGTGATGCAACATTCTTTGAGAATATTTTTCCTATGAAAGATATGCATAGCATTGGTAGGATTTCTTCTGAAATACTTCCTGAATCTAGTGCATCTATTGATAATTCTGAACAACCACATGAGGAATTTCTTGAGAAGGATGACGATGAACCTCTCACGAGGAGTAAGAGCGGAGGGTTGCAAAATCCTTTGGCAATGATTTCATCGTGTACCTTGTGGATGATACTCCCGGATCCATTCTTGAGGCATATGCATCTCCGATGCAGATGATTGGAAAGAAGCTGTCCAAAATGAGATGGACTCGATTCTTTCTAATGGAACTTGGGAATTATCGAGCGACCCTATGGTTGTAAACCTGTGGGATGTAAGTGGGTGTTCAAGAAGAAGCTAAGGCACGATGGTACTATTGAGAAGTACAAGGCGTCTTGTAGCTAAGGGCTACACGTAAAGAAGACGAAGATTACTTTGACACCTATTCACTGTCGCTAGGCGACCACCATTCGAGTACTACTGTCCACAGGCTGCCTCTTATGGTCTTCTCGTTCATCAAATGGACGTGAAGAGCTTTTCTTAATGGAGAGTTGGAAGAGGAGATCTATATGGATCAGTAGGATGGGTTTGTGGTAAAGGTGAAGAGACAAAGGTGTGTAAGTTATTGAAATCTTTATATGGCTGAAACAAGCACCTAAGCAATGGCATGAGAAGTTTGAGAACTCTACTTTCTTGGCTTTGTCATTAACGGTGATAGGTGTGTTTACTATATCGCCATGGTGGGGGCTATAGCGTTATATTATGTTTGTGCGTGGATGACATTCGATCTTTGGTACAAACATGAAAGTGATAAATGAAGTCAAGTCTTTCTGTCAAAGAGTTTTGATATGAAAGATCTGGGAGAGTGATGTCATTCGAATATCAAGCTTATTAAGAACGAGAATGGGATTACTTTAACGCAATCTCATTATGTTGATAAGGTCTTGAGCCGATTTGGCTTTAATGATGGCAAGACTTCTCCAACACCTTATGATCCCGGTTGACATTACGAAAGAATAAGAAGGAACCAACAGATCAATGAAATATTCACAAGTTGTTGGTTCTCTCATGTACTTAGCAAGCGCTACAAGACCCGATATCTCTTTTCTTGTGAGAAAGTTGAGTAGGTTCATGTCTAACCGGTATTGATCATTGGCATGCACTTGAAAGGGTCATCGCTATCTATGTGGTACAATGAGCTATGGGATTCACTATTCAGAAATCCTGCGTGCTTGAAGGATATAGTGATTGAATTGGATCTCGGCGTTGATGAACTCTACGCCACGAGCGGGTATGTGTTTACCTTGGAGGTGGCGCATGTCATGGAGGTCTCGTAGACAAACCATATTGACGAGGTCAACTATGGGCAGAACTTCGCTTTAGACATAGCCACCGTTGAGTCGGAATGGCTGCGTGAGCTCTTGATGGACTTGCACTGTGGTTGAGAAACTGTCTTGCAATCCTTACGGTGTGACAACCAAACTGTTATTGTCAAAGTGAACAATTCTAAGGATAACGCGAAGTCATCAAGACACGTGAAGAGACGCGTTTGAAATCTCGGAAATTGAGAAACTCGGAGTAATAAGCGTACGTATATTCAAGCAGACAAAAACACAGCGGATCCCTTTACAAAGGGACATCACGAAATGTGATAGAAAGTGCATCGAGGGAGATGGGGTTGAGACCCATGGATGTCACACCTTAGTGGTAACCCAACCTATGTGATCGGAGATCCCGTGAATTAGGACACAGGAAGAACAAGCTAGTGGTTTGGTGAGGAGAGTATTTTGTAACCCTCTCTATGTGAAGATGCATGACTCTCATAATCAGTAAGGCAGGTTGGCAACAAGCCTTAATGTGTTTCTATTGGCTTTAATTAGCAAAGATGCCGTCCTCTGGGCATTCTTGAAAGAACACACCTATATGAGCTCATTTGTAAGCGTCATGGTCTATGAGATCCGGGTGATCTCTAGTAAACTTATGAAGAGACCAGGAGTATGACGATATGCTCCAACCCCGGGGTAGGCTAACTTGACCAAGTACTAGTTATGATTTTGAACGAAATCTATTGGCACCAAACTTGCAATTCAAGGTTCGTCCATTGTTCAAGTTGTTGATAGACGTAGTTCAAGATTCTAGGCGGAAGTTCAACTTAACATCTCTTTGAAACACTGGTATATAAACAAGTAGCAAGGATTGGCAAATCTTCAAATGGGCATTTGAGATCTGGTGGGGGATTGTTAGAAATAATGGGGCTAATTCATTTAGGCCCATGAGTATTTCAGATTTTCCCTAAATCTCAAAGCCCAAATTTGTGGCAGCCCATATGTGTTTGGGCCCATGTTTGTGGCAGCTCACATGGGAGTGGAGTGGGAGCTAAAGTTTAGTCCTACATGGAAAGTTGGAGGAGAGTTGCACCACCTTATAAGGTGGAGTGTTGCACCACTTTGTAAGTGAGTGGGAATAAGAGAGATACACACGCGTGCTCCTCCTCCGACGACGCCGCCGCTCTCGCCGAGCCGAGCTTTATTTTGCTGCTCAGGAAAATTGACAGACGTGTCAAACGGTTAGCTTATTCGGGTCGCTCCCGGATCGTGGGCTACTGTAACCGACCCGAACGTGCGTAACGTGGACTCGGCCCACGTTTGCCTCCGTTAGGGTTTCCTGAGCCGCTCTATATAAAGTCCCGTGCGGCTACCGCCACAACACTACCGAAAACCAATCTAGGGTTTTGCCTTCCTCTCTACTTGCGCCGTCACCGTAGTCTACTCCATCCCGCTTGCCGGCGTGCACCGGCGGACGGGAGAGCAGGTCTCCGGAACCACTCGCCCTTGCGATCCCATGCGGGAGAGGCGAATAAGGTTTTGGGAAGCAGCTCTGATCGCCGAGTTCTTCATCACGGGTCGTCTTCCATCCAAGTCGGCGGTCGCCTACCGCCCGTCTTAAATCGCCATCTGCTGCGATCCCTCTTCCCCAAAGTTTCTACTACTACAACCGAACTGTACGCGCTACGTGATCCTGTTTGGTTGTTCATCATGTTCTGCGAGTACATGTTAGGCTGCTGTTTGTTTCCGATCATCCTATTGTTTAGTACATCTAGTATGTTCGAGTTACATGAGCTAGTAGCTGGTTTTGTCATGATTTATATTCTGGAATTAATCGTGGAAATTATGCCTAATAATCCAACAGCTGCAATCCCATGGTCCAAGTCAGTACCGCAAGAGCCTGTCATGACTCCACCGGAGTAGAACTGAAACGTCATGTCGCCTCCATCCACAGCTACAGACACAGGCTGATTTGCCACAGCCTTCATGAGGGCAGCCTCATTGTTAGTCGGCACATCCTCGTAGCCCGTGATGGTTGCGGCGCTGTTTGATCCACTTTTTCATTTGCCATCAGAGGCGGTGTATGGGTAGCTAGACTCCTTGGTAAGACCTCTGTTCTTGATAATGAACTTGAATGCGTCATCCATGATCCCACCCTCGCAGCCTTGATCCTCACCATGCCCATCACAATCGACCAACTCTTGCTCTGACAACGAGACTAGCGTTCTAGTTTTCAGCTTCACGATACCGAAAATGCCCAACAACAACCTACAAAATGGTCGTCTCTATAATATATATTACCATGCATAAACAACTAATGTTTGTGTACTTACCGCACTGGCCTTGATCCTTGACAGGGGTGACGGCTCCCTTTGTCCTCCAGTCCACCGTCGCCGGAAGCGCATCAGAGCTGACGTTCTCATACCTGAAGCCCGTAGAGAGAACTCTCACGGGGTTGTTGCTCTGTAGCCCTTATTCGTCTTGGTTGTCCTGAACTCATCATTGGTAATGTCCGCAAACTGGTTGACGCCGAGCCAGGATTTGTTGTTGCCAGCGGCGTTGAACGATTCGATGAAAGCTAAGCTACATTGGCCTTGAACACTTCGAACCGCTGCGCCTTCTCAGCGGCATCCTTGTACATGCGTCCATACTGCGCCATCCAGCTCTCGTGCCTCGCCGCCATGGTTGGCAAGTCATGGTTCAGCTCGCGAGCCGCAGAGGCAGAGGCAGCCGATGATGGCGAGGAGTGAAGCCTTGTGGACGATGGCCATGTTGGATTAGGCAGGAAAGCGCCTTTTCTTCTGCTGCTGTGCACTATGTACTTTGCTTTGATTTGGTTTGGTTTTGTGCAATGGAACTTAATTGGTGGTATATATAGAGTGAGGTACTAGTACATGTTAAAGTAGGAGAAGCTGTACGAAGCTGTTGGTGGAAAAGGGCGTGTAGGTAGGTCGCCGTGGCCCGTGGGGTATGGTCGCCGGCGGCCAGAGATGGTATAAAATTGGTGTGCGCAAGAAGTACGCTTGGTGTATCGTCTGATAGTGCTATACTATCCCTGTTTGTTTGTTTGTTTGTTTGTTTAATCCAGGATGAGTTCACATCTGAGTACAAGCAAGGTGAATAAATTAATGCAAGAATAACTGCGTTCTTGCAAATAGATTAAGATCGACCATTTGCGATGTTATCTGATTTCACTTCAAGAAGCAGCTACTTGTGATACAGCTGCAACGTAAAAACGATAGAACATGGATAATTAGCAAGCTAGAACATTTGTTCACTGGTACTCCCTCCCTCAGTCCAAAAAATAACCTGACTTAAGTTTGTTTAGATTCGAATGTATCAATATACTAAAATACATCTAGATACATTTAAGACATAAATTCGAATCTAGACAAAACCAAGTTAGTAGTTATTTCTGGACAGGAAGTACAAATTCAAATTTCCAAGGCCAAGCCAAGGCAGCCTCTGCCCTGGCCCAGGGAAGGGAAGCACAGTGTTGCTTTTCTATATTTATTTTTTTATCGTATCTGCAGAGGCGCGTCACCTGCCTTCAACAATTGATCACTGCTCCTCTTCCATGACCAGCAAGGAATCTTCAATATAAATCATCCTGCATCAAAGAGTTCACAGCTCCCAATCGAATCAGCGACACTATGATGTACCTGCACACAGGTGATCATAGTATTCGGTAAGTGGCATTTCAAAATTTGCATACAACCATGACGAAACACAGACGAACTGGTAATCATCATTCCAGCCTAAATCTGCAAGCCATGGAAAGTAAGGATTACACATAACCTTCTGAAGAAAAGGATCAACAGGTGCTTCCTCAGGACCTTCATCAACTGTAAAGAAAAAAAGATCACACGAGCTTTTCTCTTGGGAAATCATCTACTGCATCACATTCATCAACTGATTAGCCACTGCTGCTCTTCTTCCTGGTGTTCAGATTGACCATTTCTTCCTGCGCCACAGAGTTCGCAGCTCCCAATCCAAGCGACTTCCTTGCTATACTGAAGAGGGCCGGATAACCACGAACTGAAGCTTGTTCTAGATAGTCTACTAAGAAGAAACTTGACTAGAAAACACTGAACCACAAGATATATATGATGCCTCTCCCCCGGGTGAGATAGCATTTGACAAGTGACATTTCAAAATTTGAGTACATAACCATCAGTATAAGCATGGCAATCAGTGCCATTATTTCTGGCCTAACTCTGCAAGCTATGGAAGTAAGGATTACATAACATAACCTTCTGAAGAAAAGGATCGGGGGTACTTCTGCAGGACCTTCATCAACTGTAAAGAAAAAGGGATCACATCAGCTGTTCTCTTGGGAAATCATCTACTGCATCGCAATCATCAGTTGATTAGTCACTGCTCCTCTTCTTCCTGATGTTCAGTTTGACAATTTCTTCCTGCTGTCACAGAGTTCGCAGCTCCCAATCAAAGTGACCTCCTTGCTATACTCTGTCTGAAGAGGGCAAGTGAACAGCTCAGTATTGACAAATACTGGAGCAGGCAAACACAATCTGACACAGACCCTCTCTATTTTCCACAGAACCTAAATTTTCTCCAAAATGAATTAACAAATAACTACTGTTTGTTGTGACTCGGGACAGATATTAGCGGTCGAATAACCACAAGTTGAAACATTTTTTAGATAGTCCAAGAAGAAACTTGACTATCCGACATTGAACAACAAGATATATATAATGCCTCTCCCCAGGTGAGATAGCATTTGAAAATTGGCATCTCAAAATTTGAGTACATAACCATCAGTATAAGCATGTCGATCTGTGTCATCATTTCTGGCCTAACTCTGCAAGCTATGGAAGCAAGAATTACATAACCTTCTCAAGACATCCATCATGCTTCTCCTCCTAAAAACTAGTACAATGCGGTCCACGCACTGGATGGTGAGCCTACTAACCCACCCAGTTCACTGGGAGTCTGAGCATCCTGCAGCAAAACCCACCCATTGCAGTAATGTCAAAATCCATCATCCCTCAACAGCCATGGACGACGAACTCCTTGTCTGCAGCCATGGGATCAGCTCATCCCTCGAGCCCACGAAGCTGCCGACCTGGGACTCGCTCGGGCGGAACGGCACTGCCGTCTCCTCGAGGTGCGCGGCGAAGGCGGTCGCCAGCCCCTGTGCGAACTTGTGGGTGCTGGACCCCGTGAACACATTGAAGGACTGCGGCAGGGGCTGGCCCTGCACGGCGCGGTCCAACAGAGTGCTCATCCAGTCGTCAAACGCAGTCTTGGCTGCGCCGATGGAGAGCGACCGCAGGTCCAGCAGCCACTCGTCGTCCTTCCTGATGTGGAGCTTGGAGTATAGGCCATAGCCCTGGGCAAGGCGGAAGAGCTGTCCTGCGCGCTGGGGAGGGAGGACGTGGTTGTGGCATATGTCGATCAGACAGTTGCAGTACGGCCGGCGCACCTCGGAGTCCGCGCTGTTCAGCACGGCCTTTAGCTCCACCTTGATCTCGTCGACGGTGGTTTGGGCGTCCCCGAGCGTCCTGACGAGCTTGACAAGGTTTGGGTTGAACTTTTCGAGGCAGGCGAGCACCAGCTTTGTTTCGTCGCCTGTGCTTAGAGCGACGACGGAGAGCAGACAGCCGCAGAGCCGGTCGTCAGGCCTGAGACCCTTCTCCAACCCTGCCTCGAGCACCTCCACAGCATCACGTATCCTGTTTGCCTTGCCGAGGCACTGGATCACAATGGTGTAGCTCATGATGTTTGCCTCGATGCCTGCCTCCAGCATTTCGACAAAAAGCTGGAGCGCGCGGTCGGCGTCCTTGATGCTCCCGTATATGTTGATCATGGCCGTGTAGCTCCACTTGTCAGGCTTGGGGACGTCCTCGAGCTCCGGGTCCTTCATCTCGCCGAAGAGCTGCTCAGCCTCGGCCACGAGTCCAACGTCGGCGCACATGCTGAGCAGCGTGTTGCAGAGGATGCTGTCGGCGGGCACCTTCTTTGCGCGCATCTGTTCCCAGAGCTGGAGCGCGTCGCGTCCCCATCGCGCCCTGCCGTATATCTTGGCGAGCGCGGTGAGCGTGCGCGCGTTGGGCTCGACGCCCTCTGCGACCATTTCCTCGAACAGGCTGCGCGCGAGCCCGGGCTTCCCCGTCTTCCCCAGGGCCTCGAGCAGGGCGTTGTAGACGAAGATGTTGGGGCGGACCCCGACCTCTCGCATCTCCCGGAATACGAGCTGGATGCCGTCGTAGTCGCCCGCCTCGCCGAACATCTTGGCGAGGACGGCGAAGGCGACGTGGTCGGGCTTCCAGCCGCTGCCGCGGGCGCGGTCGAAGAGGGCGAGCACCTCCTCCTTCATGCCGAGCTGCGCGTAGACGTCGAGGACGGCGGAGTAGGTGACCTCGTCGGGGAGCACGGCGGGGGCGCCGGTGCCGTCGGGGGACGGGGAGTACATGCGCTCGAACCACTCGACGGCCTTGGCGAACTGGCGGCAGCGGCGCGCGGCGGTGATAAGGGTGGAGTAGGTGATGTTGTCGAGGGGCACCCTGGAGTCGAGCATGTCGAGCGCCAGCCGCTCCGCCTCGGGCCAGCGGCGCGCGGCGCGGAGGGACTTGAGGGCGACGTTGTAGAGGATGGTGTCGTTGGCGGCCGGGAAGGCGTCGGCGGGGAGGGAGCGGAGGTAGGACAGGAGGGAGAGCGTCTTGCGCCAGGAGGGGTGGAGGTAGTTGAGGAGGAGGAGCGCGTCGGAGGAGGTGGGCGGGTAGGAGGGGAGCGGGAAGAAGGCGTTGAGGGTGGGGGCGAGGTCGGCGTCGTCCGGGAGGGCGCGGATGTCGCGGAGGAGGGGCTGGAGCGGGGCGGAGGAGGGGTGGGAGGAGGCGGGGCGGCGGCGGTGGCGGCGCAGGGAGAGCACGGTGGGGCGCGGCTTGGAGGGGTTGACCCATGTGGGCTCCGGGGTGGGGCGGGAGTGGTCGGAGGGTGTGGGCTTGTCGGTGAGGAGCGTGCGGGAGAGCGGCTCGAGCTGGTCGGCGAGGGAGGGCGTGGAGGAGGGGGAGGCGGCGGAGCAGAGTGTGGTGGTGGTGGTGGTGGGCCGGGAGGAGGGCTTGGTCTTGAGGTGGCCGCGAGGAGGAGGAGGAGGGGCGTGGAAGAGGAAGGCGGAGGCGGCGGTGGGCGCCGGGAGCGGCGCCATGACTGGATAGAAGGAGTGGGGGGGAGTGGAGTGGGGGTTTGGATTGGGTTCGCGTCGCCTCGCCGAGGAGAGGAAGGAGGAAAAGCCTCCCGCCAACAATGTGTATGGATAAAAAAAATCAAGCTGGTTAAAAGCCTGTGTGGCGTTTGACGAAATATCTGCAAAATATTTGGGCTCCAACTGACACAAGTGCTCCAAGGCCCGTTTCATCTAATTTCAGATATCATTGTGTCCACGTGGAATACTTCAATTTCTAGAAAAAACTTGTGGATCTTTTTTTTTTTGAAAAATTGCTCCTTTAAAGGACAAATGGAGGCAAGAACTGGTGAAGTATTTTTTTTTGAAAAATTGCTCCTTTGAAAAATTGCCATCCATAGGGGTGTCAGGGAAGACCTGGTTGGCTCATCAGCGCAGGGTGTAGGGGTTGCTGGGACCACATGTCCGGGACTTCAAGGGCAAGGTGGGAGTAGAGCCCGCTGAGAGATTGTACCACGCCACCCCCTATGAGCATTGCAGCACCAGGAGGGGAAACCTCCATCCCCACACTCCCGGAGTCTTCGATCTCGGTAGTTTGGAGCCGAGGTGCAGCACTATTGTGGCATACCAATCAAGTCCATACCGTGAGAGCCCAAGTGCATCGTTCACTGGTGGGTCAAGGCACATGCAGCGGGGCATGTCCACAAGTGCCATCTTAGCCGGTGCACTACGAGGAAGTGGCATGGGAAGGCTGGAGGGGATCAGCGAAGATACCAAGCCCAGTGCAGTGGAGAGGGTGGCAATACCCCCACCGGTAGCACCAGAGGATGGAGGTTAGGCCATTGAAGGTAGGGAGGCACAGAGTGCTCCCCTAACCCATCGAGGTCATCATCGGAGTCATCCCCTGAGGAATCCTCATCCTCCTCAGCGGCATCGCGAGACTCTAGGGTTTCGGAAGCGGGGACCCTAGGTCTAACCTGACCCTAGTGCATCTCCAACTCCATCGTGAGGATCCATCATGCCTTCTTGAAGAAGAAGAAGAAGAAGAAGAAGAAGGGAGAAAGGGTGCAATACAGCTTGGTCGTCAAGGTACTTGACAGGGATATGAACTGGTCCCTGGCCTGCAAGAGAGCTCTCATCCACACATACGAACTTGGCAATGTCCTGGGTGATCAATGATACGTCAGAAACGTATATATAATTTTTGATGTCCCATGCTTGTTTAGTATCTACTTTGTTTTGCTTTGCTTTGTCTACACTTTGAGGTGTTTTTATATCTTTTCTGGAACTAACCTATTAACAAGTTGCCACAGTGCCAGTTGCCTGTTTTCTTCTGTTTTTGGTTCCAAAAAGGCAGAAAATTAATATTCTCGGAATTGGACGGGACAAAATCCAAAGTCAATATTTTACCGTGGGCGACACGAAGCCAGAAGACGATACGGAGGGGCGCCACAGGGCGGCCAGACCCTCCTAGGCGCGGGTGGGCCCAGCCCGCGCCTAGGCAGGGTGTGGCCCCCCTGGCGGCCCCACTGCCTCGCCTCTTCGCCTATAAGAAGCCCCCGAGGCAGAAACCCTAGACACCCTATCAAAACTCCACGAAACCTTCTATAGCCGCTGCCACCATCGTCCCTAGATCGGGGGGATCTGAAGTTCTTCCCAGCACCCTGCCGGAGGGGAGATCATCCCGGAGGCCTTCTTCTCCGATATGAAGCGGGAGTAGTTCCACCTTGGACTACGGGTCCATGTAGTAGCTAGATGGTTGTATCTCCTACTTGTGCTTTCATGTATAGATCTTGTGAGCTCCGTTCATGATCAAGGTCTAATCTATTTGTAATCATGCATGTTGTGTTTGCGGGGATCCGATATATATTGAGATTACTATGTCAGATTGATTAATGGTTTTATCTATTTGATACTATCATGTCTGTGTTGTTTGTGATCTTGCATGCTCTCCGTTGTTAGTAGCTATCTTGGCCAAGTAGTTGCTAGTGACTCCAAGAGGCGTATTTATGCTCGATAGTGGGTTCATGCCTCTAGTTTCCAAGGGAAGTGACATAAATCTCTTCGGTTGTAGATGTGCTATTGCCACTAGGGAGAAAACAACGGTCTCTTATTCATGGAACAAGTGGATTGTTTACCTTACACACTTTGCTTAAAGTAGTTGTATGTTGCCTGCAACTTAATACTGGAGGGGGTTCGGATGATAACCTGAAGGTGGACTTCTAGTCATAGATGCAGTTGGATGGTGGTCTATGTATATTGCTGTATATCCCAATCGAATCTCATAGGATCTTTTTGTCTGCTATTGCATTGTTATGCCTTACTCAGTTCCTGTCAATTGCCAGTTGTAATTTGTTTACCCTTCATGTCATGTTGTTTATCTAAGGAGAGCACCTCTAGTGAACTAAGGACCCCGGTCCAATCTTTACCATTGATACATCTTCCAGGGTTTACTTGTTGCAAACCATTCATCACCTTCCACACCATATAGTTAATCCTTTGTTACAGCAAACCGGTGAGCTTGACAACCTCACTGATTCGTTGGGGCAAAGTCTTGAGTTTGTGTTGTGCAGGTTTCCATGTTGCTTGCAACATCTTTGAGACATTTTCTTCCTCCTTCTGGTTCGATAACCTCGGTCTCTACTTGTTGCCTGCCAAAACCCACCGGCGAGCAGCGACTGACAACACGAAGAGCCGGGAGGCTCCCAGGACTGCTGGTGGGCCCTGGTCCCTCGGGCGACGGCCCGCAAAAGCTCCGGCACACGTCCTGGCTTGGTTCGAGGGCGTGCCACCTGACCTATACCGTCGGAAGGTGAGGATTGCTCGATTGATTTCTGCATGACAAACAAGTATCGTAAAATTCGAGCGTAATCGGCTCCTGTGTTTCCAGAATCGGCTCTTAAAGCCGATTGCCCCATGGTTCTGCGTTAGATTTATGATAACATGGGGTTTTGCTTGATCACTACAAGTTAAATCGATCTACGATAGTTTAACGCGTTTTCACCACGTAATCGAACGTCCTACGCGTAATTGAGCCTAGTAAATTACAAAAGATGAAGAATATCAACCCTAGAGGAGGCCTAATAACCAACATAAAGCCAATTAGAACATCCTCTCTAGAACGAATAAGCCACATCCTTATGCATTACCGGATCGTTCAACCCGTTTGTAAGGCCTGATTACGTAGATATTAAACTAAACCTTGACGAACAAGGCACAACTATAACAGATCGAATCGACTAAATAAAGATCAAGCAAGGTGCTACCCTTGCACTTTGGGACGGTGCAAGGGTAGCGAGATAGCTAGAGGTAGCATAACCCGGCGATAATAATGAAAAAGTGCCGATGCTAGCCTCAAACAATCTATGATAATGGTATTACTCGCCATCAACAACGCTTCAAGACGAGTAAAACCGGTAGCGAAATAAGTGATATCGCCTAGATCGCAAGATGCGATCTAGGCGACATACTTACTAGAAAGAAACCCTAAGAACAAGGGGTGGCGATGCGCCGAGATTGTGTTTGTCGTGAGCGTGGTTGTTGTTTTCTTTCAATAACCCTAGGTACATATTTATAGTCAGGAGACTCTACTACGGAATAACTCTACAACTCTATCTTTACCTAAACATAAACGGAACCTAAACAAACACGAATCCTACTATGATACAAGATACACGGGCAATTCAGCCCAAATCTACGCACTAGGCCGATCCAACAACACGTTGAATATATGTATCCTCCAAGCCCATCTTGATCACGGCCCATCCCTGCCTTTGGCCAAAATATGGTGATAACACATGCCCCCCTGGTTTTGGCAATGATAATTCCAAAACCACTCTGTGTGTTTTTTCTCTTCTTCTCCTCCTTTTTTTTATCGGGCTGCGCGTAGACAAAATGCATGGCAGAACAGAACCGTCACGCTACCCCTTCATCATGATGCCCTGTCTTCTCAACTCCTGCGCAGTGCATGATTTGACGATTTTGGCAAAGGTAATCTGGAAACCGCTATGGCATTGAACCGTCATCCACTATTCCCTTATTTAAATCAGCTGAGCAGATTCGCGGTCCCCATCTTCCTCCGGTTGCGAAAACCCTCTCCCATCGTCGGAAAAACCCTCTTTCGCCATGGCCTCCTCTGCTTCCTCCGATGTGTCCTCCCACGCCTCCAACTCGATTAGCGGCCGAGAGCCAACGCCAGAGCATCGCCTCTGGCGATGTCTGATACTTCGCCACGATGGTGGGATGAAAGGGCTGATTCGCCGTCTGGTCGAAGGACGATCGTCCCCGGCGACGGCGAAGAGCTCAGATTCCTCGTCGACGGGAACCGGAGGCGAAGAGCGGCGACAATCGGTCGTGGGACGGCGTCGACTCTTCCGCCGAGGAGGAGGAATGGAGGAGGACACCTCCTCGAAGCAGTATCCGGACGAAACGCTTCGCTGGTCCAGTAAGATATCAAGATGACGGCGAGGACGAAGAGGTCCCGTTGGTTTCTTCAAGAAGGCGGCGAGGGCGATCTTTGGGGCAGGCCGAGGCAGCGAAGAAGGGCGGCGACGGCAATGACGGCGACCTCGGCTTAGATTAGGAATCGATAGTAATGGCCATAGCGATAGTAGGCCCTTTTGTAATCGATCATCCTGTAAGCAACGATCTTTTGAATGAATGAAAACCTGATTCCCAAATATTGTTTCTCTTTGCTTCAATTTTGCCGATAACCGAAATAAGTTGATGCTTCAGAAGTTGATGACACCGCATCGGCTTTCATCATCTTTGCCGCGTATCTGATCAAACAAGTCAAATCGCATGAGCCGATGACTACCCATCGGCTTCTCCCGAAAACGTTGATGGTCAACCTTGATCGCATCCATAGACACATCACAACGGCCATTTCTTGGTTTCAAATGACGACCTGCGACCTTCCTCAACACGGTGGATTCAAACACAAACGACCCAAATCTCCAATTGCCCACCGAAAAACGTGCCCCGCACAGACGACTAGTGACAAGCAAAGATGAAGATGACGAGGCTGAGACCGTCGAGGTGGCCCTTTTTGTAACATGTGTGAACCTCTAGCATCGATGACCGTGCATCGGCTACATATATGTATATATTTTTTTTTACTCGGCCGATTTTCAGCATCGGCCCCCATATTTTACCTGTCCATCGCTTCTCGTGTCTTTACCTAGCCGATTTCATGTAACGGCTCCTCGATTCTTGTCCAACATCCCACATGCTTGGGAAATATTTCTTGAGATGTTGTCCATTGGCCCTTTGGAACTTTACTCCATCCAAGCCTCGAGCATGTATCGTTTCCTCTTAAAACTTGGTCGACCTGCATGCGGACCGTGCCAATTTGGAGACCATTTACCATATGTTGCATCCTTAGTCCCCAAAGGGCAACACTTCCCATACCGGATCACCAACGTGGAACTCTTTTGGCTTCACTTTCTTGTTGTATGCACGAGCTACCTTGGCCTTGTTTTCTTTGATTTTCTCCGATGACCATAACTGAGCTCGGTTAACTCCTCTACTTGTCACTCATCGGGCTGCATATTCTTGATCGTTAGATCGTCACGAAAAGTGACGCGTCTTGATCCAAGTAATTTCCCGGTAGGGCGGCTTATTGTCCATATACTAGATGATATGGTGAGGTTTTATTGCTCCATGGCATGACATACGATAAGCCCATAACGCCTCGACAAAACCTCGCCAACGCCTTGGGTGCTCATCGACTTTTCTCTTGATCAACTTGATGAGACTCGATTGGGCCTTGACTTGCCCATTTGCTTGAGCATAGTATGGAGATGATCTAATCGACTTAATCCCCATGTCCTCAAAATTTTCTAAATTCACGAGAAATAAAGACCGAACCTCCATCGGTCGTGATAGTTTAGAATCCGAATCGATGGATGACATGTTCCTTCACAAAATTGATAACATCCTTCGAGTTTACTGACTTCATCGGGACAGCCTCTACCCATTTAGTGAAATAGTCAGTGATAGCCAGAATCCACATGTGGCCTTTGCTTGATGGAGGATTGATCTTGCCGATCATGTCCATGCCCCAACCTCGGAATGGCTTCCAAATTTCTGACATGCTTGACACCCTTTATAGTAGTTGAAACAGTCCTCAAGCATGGTGGGCCAATAAAACCCTGATCGCCTGATCAACCACTTCATCTTATGAGCCGATTGGTGAGTTCCACAGGCGCCTTCGTGTACCTCGTGTAGGAGCTGATTGGCCTCTGCTGTCCCCAAGCACTTGAGCAATAGCCCTTCCAGAGTCCTGTAAAACATGTCATCCCCAATAAGCACGTACTTCATGGCTTTGTACCTTATCCGTTTAGGTGCCCCGAGCGAATCTTTCAAGTAATTGAAGATATCGGCTCTCGATCGTCCGCTTCGAGGCATGCACGAGCGTCGGCTCCTTCTTCCACATCCTTGTATCCTGAAGCCATCTGCGCAAGATCGTTCGCCTCGGTATTCTGCGCTCGTGGGATCCAAGTGAAGTTGATGTACCGGAATTGCGTCATCAACTCGCGGCAGTGCAGCCATAATGGGAAGAGGGACTCGCTCTCGCACTTGTAGTCCTCCGTGAGCTGGGAAATTACCAACTTGGAGTCTCCAAAAATTTCCTTGCTCCGGCTCGAGGAGTAACTCCATCCTTGCGTATCGCCTCGTACTCGGCTACATTGTTAGTCGAGAGGTAGACAATCGATGGAGAAGGAAAATGTTGCCCCGGCGACACAAGTAAAATGCCGATGCAGCCATCGTCACAAACCGATCCGTCGAAAAACATAGCCCACGCTCTTATGGACGGTCGGCTATGTTAGTGTTGATCCTTTCAGCGATAAGATCAGCCGGTTGTCCCTTAATCGCTTTCGGGTTGATACGGATGTCAAACTCGATAATGCAAACATCCATTTGCCCACCGGCCTTTTAACATAGGAGACGACAAGATGTGCTTTATGACGTCGATTTGCATATGATGATGATCTCTGGCGATAGCAAAATGTGTCGCAACTTGGTGCGGTGAAAAAGCGAGCAGAGGCACAACTTATCGATATCGGTACCTTGTTTACCGTCCGGCATCCTCACCTTATGTAAAAAGGCGACCGCTCCAGCCCATCATAAACTTGCACCACTACCGAGGCGATGGATGTGTCGATCGACAAGTAAATGTAGAATGGCTGTCGGTGAGGTGGAACTAACAACGCGGCTTTGTCGGATATTCTTTGATCTCGTCAAAGGCGTTGTTGCCCCAGCCGAATTCCTCGTCGGTTGATTTTAACTAGTCCCATGAACGGCTCAATCCTTCCCGACAGATTGGAGATGAATCGTCTGAAGTTGATCTTGCCGATAAGGGACTGCTTCTTTCTTTGTGGTGGGTGGCTTCATCGTTCGCTTGCCTCGACTTTTCAGGCCGATCTCAATTCGCGTTCATGGACCGTAAAACCCAAAACCGACCGGCCGTCACCCCGCGCACTTCTTTGGATTCATCCGTAGGCGAATTTTCTTGTTCGGTCCGGGGCGCGTTGCGATCGTCCGGTGTCTATGCGTTGAAGTCGACTTGATCACCACGTCATCTATGTAAATTTCCACCGGTTTGCGATCGGATCATGGAAGATATAATTCATGGCCCTTTGGTGCGTGGCGCGGCATTTTTCAGTCAAACGTCATGACTACATATTCAAATAACCCCGGACCACGGGACTCGAATGCGATCTTGTGTATGTCTTACGGAGCCATAAAGATCTGGTTGTACCGGCATTGCCGTCCATGAAGCTCAAAATTTTATGACCAAATTTGCATTGATTAATGTTTACGCCACCGCATCGGATACTCATCCTTTGGGGTAGCTCTGTTGAGATCTCGAAAATCTATAGCAACCCGCCATTGGCCACCCTTCTTCTCGGCAGTGCGATACTAGAAATCCACTCGGCATACGCATGGTCCGATCAAATTGGCGTCAACATTTTTCGACCTCTTTCTTGACTTCTTCCAAAATTTCGTCCTTCATTTGTCGCTCGCTTCTTGAAACGGCGAAATCCTTTTTGAGCGGAGGCGATGCTCGATGATGCTCTGTCCAATCCAGCATCTCTGTCTCGTAGTCCCGGTGAAGCAATCTGGATATTGTTTCAACAGGGCTATCATCGGGCCCCGCAGACTTGGCTCTAACTTTCTGGCGATAAATGTTGGTGGCTTATCCCGGGACCAATGTCGATCTCTTCTAGCTCATCGGCGGATGTAAACCCGTACCCTAGCTTTCCGTCACTGTCAAATCGGCGCTAAACACGGGGCAAGCGGTGGGTGAGGACAACAAAAATAATTTGGGCGATCACAGAATGCCCCCTTTTGCTTGCATCAAGGGCGGTTTACACCTTATTATTTTACGATGGCGGAGCATCTCTGCTACGACTACATGAACCGCCTTGTCGTATGATCTGCTTTTTATTTTTGTGGCGATCGCGAGGATCGGCCGTACCACGGATGATCGTGGGCTTTTCTACTCTGTAAGGCGATGGATAAGACCAGCCTCACCCGTTTTTGTAGCTTCAATCGTTCGCAGCCGTCTAGATTGATTCGCAGATCGGCTCTTGGTCTTACGCCTCCCAGACGTTCATGCCAGCTATGGAGATCTCGATGGAATCGCTGCGTGGATGACCTCCGCCGTCTCCATCCCATGGATCGAGCGATGCATTGTGGACGGATGCAACAATTAGCGTGAATCAATCCCTCCCTAGCAAGGCGTGTAAGTGCTCTTGCCGTCCACGACGAAGAATGACGTGGGTACGGTTTTCCTGCCTTGTCAAGTCCACGTTCGATACCTTGTGTTCCCGAAGACCGTTGAAGTCGCTCAACGTGGCGTTGGTTTTGATCGGATCTGCGTGGGCGTCCCAAGCGTCGTAGCATGGAGTATGGCATGATATTGATCGCCGCTCGGTGTCCACCAACATCTTCTTGACAGGTTGCCCATTGATGTAACCTCGCGTGCAGGGCTTTCGGATGTTTGTAACCCTTCTCCGTGGCTTCTCAAAGATAACCGCCGTGGGCGCGATCAAGTTGTGCCACGAGTAGCTCATCGGTTCTTGGCGCGAGAATCGGCGGAGCACGAACACCATGTTTTGCTAGCGATGTCTTTGCATCGGCTCTTACCGGTTTAGGCGCCACTCTTTCCTGGTCGGCGGTCTTCCGCTTCCACATCTGTCTCACTTTGGCGGATCAGCCGTGCTTTCTTCAAAGCGTGGAATCTGCGCTTGACTTCCTCTAGGTTACGCTGTGACCGCACTCTCGCTTGGTATGTATACAGTCCGTCGGGCACCACCTTGGGCGGTGATACCTGTCTTTGACCTTGTCATCCTTGGCTCCTCGAGGTCTCCCTCGAACGGACTCCTTGTGTCGGCTCTGGGACGGAAGAGGCCCTAGGCGTTGAATCGACACCGCCTCGTGTCCTCTTTCTGCTGGTTGCATTCCGGGCGATTGTCATTGTAGGCAATCAGCTCATTCCGGTGCCAAAGCAATACTTGAAGAAAGGACAATCCCAATGCCTAGCGCCTTCCTTCTCTTCGACGGTCCCCTAGCAAGGTGCTCATATCTTCCGTCGTCCACGTCTTGGCGACGTTGGTCATCTTGGCGCTCATACTTGTTAAGGAGATCGTGGAATGTGGCTTCGATATCGCACTCTCCTCACTTGTTCCTCTGTTAAGTACTTTGTCATTGTGGGCGGTCGCATGGACTAGCCCCTTTCTTTCCTTGCCCGGGGCGACCACCGTTCTCTTTATGCGTGTCATGGTGGTATCTGACCACCGCCATGTTAACGCCGAAGCAGAAATCTAGCTTACGCCTCGAGCGATTGAGTTCTACCATGTTGGCCGGAAATGGGTTTGTCCACTTTCATGGCGAAGCCCAAGGATCGACGACCTTGTTTTATCGCCATTTGGATTTGGCGTGAGCTCCTTGCTTTCGTTGGTGGTGTGAGTGAGCGAATGATGCCACTTGCAGTATGGCCTCCGTTCATCTCTGAGCCGTAGGGATTTTGTGGCCTTCGGTAATCTCACCGCTTCTCCTTCAGCAGATGATCGAATATCTGCTCGGCTTTGCTCACATCGTCGAACCCTTTCGCAGCCCTTCTTTGTTTCACCCATTTGCAGGCCACGAGATCGCCCCGAGCCCATTCAGCTCGGCCACTTCACAGTCTGCGTCGGATCTTCTTCTTCTGCATCGACCGGGCTTATCGGACGTTTGAATTTGTCTTGGTACAACTCGGTGGCGCTGCTCATACATCGCCGATTTACGGGCCATGTGCCAATGAGTTGTATTCTACAGAATGCCAAGTCCTTGATGGGTGCTTTGAGACCCAACACTGCCAGCTCGACGGCTTCCTTCTCGATTAAACGAGCGAGTAACATCGGTTCTTGGCGATCTGAAGCTGGATGTACTCGGCTGATTTCTCCTCGCTTCGCCGCGCCAGTGCGCAATGCCAGCCTCGGTAGCCTCTGAATGGTCGGATGTGGAACCTCTTCCGATTGCTTCGGTATGAATTGAATCGGTGGCGGTGAGGTGTACCACCCAAAGGCGGTCTGTCGGAGATTGCGCAAAGAATCTTACGCGATCATCGATGCGTCAAATCATGCCTAGTTGTGCGGTATCGGCTTATGTGCTCGATCGAGCTTGACCTTCTTCGACCATGAATCTTGAGAACTCGGGGAGCTTGTACTTGGGTGGCAGCGGAATCAGATCAAACTTCGTTGGGATGCGGCTTTGAATAGCCGATTGTCCTTCTCTTGACGGTCGAAGCTGGTCCCTCAGATGGTACCGATTTGCTCCACTTGTTTGAGCCGTGGGGCTAGATTCTCATGACTTGCTCGATGGCATACTTGGCTAGCCACACCGTTTGTCGGCGTCCATCCCAGCCATCTGCTCGGACCTTTGCCGGAAGATCTGGCCCAGGGTTCTGCCAGAAACTCCTGCGGTTGCAATCTGTTTGGTGCGTGTCGTTATTGCAGTCCGACACGTGGCGCATATATATCCGTGTGGGATCTCCTTAGGTGGCTCGAACAGGAATTGGCAATCGCTGGGTCGCCTCCACCTTGTAGACGACGTAAGCCGCCGCCCGGTGATTACGGAGCGGCAAGTGCGAGCGGGATCTGCGGCCTGATGCAGGCGGTCTTTCCCCTGGTGAGTCCCTAAAGTAGGTCCCGGGAGTAATGCGATGCTTCATGATCTCTGGACTACGGACGCGACCGCTCGAAAGCGTTCACGGGCTCTCGAATGGCGGTGCAAAGAATGAGCCACCATGTAGTTGACTTCACAGTAGAGCCACAGTGCGCTCCTCCGAAGAGCAGAGATCCACCTCATTAAGAGCCCTCGGGAGAACCCTTTCCACGATGCCATGCGTGCGGGTCCTCTCAAAGCGGTGATGAGGTCTTCCTCGAAGAGGGCCTTGATCGTCGTGCCAGGCCTTGTGCTCGCCAGATCGTCGTGGTGACTGCATTCTCCATCGCGTCGGTGTTGATGTAGACGTTGTTGAAGGTCCCACCGGCGTGCGAGAATGTGTTGCCAAAACCCCACCGGCGATCGACAACACGAAGAGCCGGGAGGCTCGGATCGCTGGTGGGCCTGGTCCCTCGGCGACGGCCATAAAAGCTCGACTGCGTCACGGCTTGGTTCGAGGCGTGCCACGACCTATACCTGGTCGGAAGGTGAGGATTGCTCGATTGATTTCTGCATGACAAACAAGTATCGTAAAATTGAGCCGTAATCGGCTCCGGTTTCCACAAATCGGCTCTTAAAGCCGATTGCCCCATGGTTCTGCGTTAGATTTATGATAACATGGGGTTTTGCTTGATCACTACAAGTTAAATCGATCTCGATAGTTTAACGTTTTCACCACGAATCGAACGTCCTCGCGTAATTGAGCCTAGTACGCATAAAAGATGAAGAATATCAACCCTAGAGGCCTAATAACCAACATAAAGCCAATTCTGGAACATCCTCTCTAGAACGAATAAGCCACATCCTTATGCATTACCGGATCGTTCAACCCGTTTGTAAGACCTGATTACGTAGATATTAAACTAAACCTTGACGAACAAGGCACAACTATAACAGATCGAATCGACTAAATAGAGATCAAGCAAGGTGCTACCCTTGCACTTTGGGACACGGTGCAAGGGTAGCGAGATAGCTAGAGGTAGCATAACTTCGACGATAATAATGAAACAGTGCCGATGCTAGCCTCAAACAATCTATGATAATGGTATTACTCGCCATCAACAACGCTTGATCTGAGTAAAACCGGGGTAATAAGTAGATATCGCCTAGATCGCAAGATGCGATCTAGGCAACATTACTACCGAAAGAAACCCTAAGAACAAGGGGTGGTGATGCGCCGAGATTGTGTTTGTCGTGAACGTGGTTGTTGTATTCTTTCAATAACCCTAGGTACATATTTATAGTCCGGAGACTCTCTACTTCTGGAATAACTCTACAACTCTATCTTTACCTAAACATAAACGGAACCTAAACAAACACGAATCCTACTATGATACAAGATACACGGGCAATTCAGCCCAAATCTACGCACTAGGCCGATCCAACAACACGTTGAATATATGTATCCTCCAAGCCCATCTTGATCACGGCCCATCCCCGCCTTTGGCCAAAATATGGTGATAACACTACTGAGGGAATTTGATGTTGTGCTCATCACACCTTGCTCTTGGGGTTTCCAACGAAGCGTCCCACGTCAACACTGGGTGCATGCATCAAAGATTTCTGGCGCCATTGCCGGGGAGGCCAAGGAAGTCTTCATAAGGGGAGTCCTCCTCAACCTTTGTCTTTTCTTTGTTTTTAGTTTGCTTAGTTTCTTTTGCCTTGTTTTGTTTGCCTCTTTTTATCAAAAACTCCAAAAAAAAATAGTTTAGTTTGGTTTTCTTTATTTTATCAAAAACACAAAAAAATAGTTCCTGCTCTAGTTGCTGGTATGTTATTGCCTTGTTTGGTCATTCTTTCTATCAATGGATGGTTTCTTTGAAACTAGTTCTTATTGGCAAGGTGGGTTCACGGAAGAACAAAAATATTATTATAAGTAACACCGTTTGTCATAAAAAGGGAAACACTTATGGGAACAAATTGATAAGCTGAATACTATTTCTAGAGACGTGTGCTCTACTTATAATGTTACTTATTGCTTTGATAAATCTTGTTGCTGTAGGAGGTATAAACACCTTCCTTTTCAACGTGAGTATAATAATAATGTTACCATATCTTCTTATGTTAAGGGAAATTATGACTTACATGATGTGGAACAAATTGAAGAATTTATTGCCTTCAAGGGTGCATTTGAACTTGCCAATTTGCTTGAAAATACTGATGATGCACCTTATGAATATGAGGTTTATGAGATACTTAAAATTTGCTTTGATAACTACAAGGAAGAAAATGGCTACATTCTTGAATATTTTAATAGGTGCTTTCTACAAATGGAAGAGACTAATGCCTTGCAGGAGCCTATGGAAGAAGAAATTGTTGAAACTGGAAGCTCATTAGATGAAAAAGAGGAGGAGAGTGATGAACAAAACGAGGAAGAATGTATTATCTACCCATGCCTACCTTCTAATGAGAGTAACTCTTTATCCTTTACATTATTTGATTGTCCCCCATGCTTACCAAAGGAGGATGAATGTTATGTTCCTGTGGATCCTTTTGAAATATCTATTTTGGGTAAAACCTGTGTAGGTTTTAATCCCACTAGTTTTGAGCTTGATAGAAATTATGTGTTTGTAGATCATGAAAAGCATGCTTTATGTGATAGTTATATTATTGATTTTATTCATGAGGCTACTGAAAATTATTATGAGAGAGGAAAATATGGTTGTAGAAGTTTTCATGGTACTAAAACACCTCAATATATGGTGAAAGTTTTGAAGTTGCTCCTGTTTTATCTACCCATTCTTGTTATTATGTGATTATTTGATTTATTTTCTTACAAGGTTCCTATGCATAGGAAGTGGGTTAGACTCAAATGTGTTTTGAATTTGCTTCTTAATGCTCTCTTTTACTTTAACTCATAGTTCTTATGTGAGCATCTTCTCAAGCTATCATGCCTAACTTAAAGGCATTAAAGAAAAGTACTTGTTGAGAGATAACCCAAGAGTTTTCTTGAGTCTTGGAAGTTATTAATTCAGTAATAACCTCTACTTATCCTTTTTGTTTGCTTTTTGTGCCAAGAATGACCTCTAATGAGAGGGAAGTAAGATTTGGGGAGTTGTTGTCCCGAAACAGATTTCTGTCCTCCACCATAAAAATTCGTTTTTATTGTTTCATGCACTGTTGTATTGTTCTTGGAGCGTCTTAGTTTTTGTTTGATTTGCTTAGTTTATTTAGTTTGCTTGAATAAAGTAGTTTGGACCCCCGTTCTCGCTGTGTTGTTTCAAATAAGTTGCTTGGTGTTGGAAAGGAGTAGTAAGTTCTTGCTTGATAAGTGAAAGAGGAGCTTGCATTGACTGTGACTTAGACTTTATCATGACATGCTAGGTATTGTTTTGATCTTATGATTAGTGATTATTGCTGTAGCATGTCTTGTTCCAAACAATTGGGATTGTTGGAGATATGCCCAAGAGGCAATAATAAAGTGGTTATTATCATATCTTCATACTTATGATAAATGTTTACATACCATGCTAAAATTGTATTAACCGGAAACATTAATACTTGTGTGATTTGTAAACATAAAAGAGTCCCTAGTAAAGCCTCTTGTTAAACTAGCTTGTTGGTTAATATATGATCATGGTTTCCTGATCATGAACATAGAGATGTTATTAACAATAGGGTCATATCATTAGGAGAATGATGTGATGGACATACTCCTATAGTTAAGCGTAGCATAAAGATCAAGTCATTTAATATAGTTCATTTGCTATAAGATTTTTGATACATAGTAACCAAATTCCTTCGACCATGAGATCATGTTAATCACCATCACCAGAAGGATGCTTTGATGACATCAAACACCACACCGTAACTGGGTGGCTATAAAGGTGGCATTGAGTGTTCGAAAAGTATGAGTTGAGGCACATGGATCAAGAGTGGGATTTGTCCATCCATATGACGGATAGATATACTCTGGGCCCTCTCGGTGGAATGTCATCCAATTAGCTTGCAAGCATGTGACTGGTTCATAAGGGATCACATACCACGGGAACGATAAAAGAGTACTTATCGATAACGAGGTTGAACTAGGTATGCAGAGATATCGACGATCAAAACCTCGGATAAGTAAACTATCGTGAGACAAAGGGAAATTGGTATCGTGTGTAAGTGGTTCATTCGATCGCAAATTAATCGTAGAAATATGTGGGAGCCATATGAATTTCCAGATTCCTCTATTGGTTATTGATCGGAGAAGTGTCTCGATCATGTCCGCATAATTCACGAACCGTAGGGAGACACACTTAAGGATTCGATGTTGATGAGTAAGAGACCGAATGTTGTTCGGAGTCTCGGATGGGATCCGGGATATCACGAGGAGATCCAGAATGGTCCGGAGAATAAGATTCATATAAGGAAAGTCATGTTTCGGAGTTGGGGAATGATTCCGGTGTTTTCACCAGGAATGTTCTAGAAGGGTCCGGAAGGTCCGGCACTCCAGAGGGGAAGGGTACATGAATGTGTCATGACAATGTGGAATGGTTGCATCATGTACTAGGTCACTTGGCTGGGCAAAATAAAGGGAGAAATCAAATCCTAGTTTGAAAGTCAAACGCCATTTGAAAAAGTCAAACGGCAAGTTTGCTTGGTGGAGGGAGAGTAGGAAACCTACTTAGGGAGGAAGTCCTACTCCCTCCACCCGCCGGACAAGGAGGAGGAGTTGGAGGAGGACTCCCTACTCCCAACCGCGCCCCCCTCCCACCTATAAAAGGAGGGGCAGGGGTGCCCCTCTTCCCTACACCTCTCTCCACCAAACCCTAGCCCCAAGCCGCCGGCCTCCTCCAAAGTCGCCGCCGCCTAGGGCCTCCTCTAACTCAGCGAGTTAGGGTTCCCCAAACCCTAGCCGCCGGCTAAGCCCTCCCCTTGGTGCACTCTAAACCCTAGATCACCAAGTCCTCTCTCATACTCCACCATACTCGCTCCGGCTTAAGGCGAAGCCCTGCGAGATCTCCCCTCTACTTCCTACCACACGTCAGGTCACGGAATTGCGAGGAGAGTGCTACAACCTCCGCCGTCACCTGGAACAAGGGATAGGAAGGTCTTCATCGAAAATCGAACGTGTGACCGATCAGCGAAGCGCCCGAGCGCCTTGGGAAGGATCGTCTACGCGATCTTGAGATCGGAAGTGTACGACTACATCATCCACGAGAATCTGCTCTTGTTAACCGCTTTGGATCTTCGAGGGTTAGTATTCTATCGACTCGTTGCTACAATCTAGTAGATAGATCTTGGCTTGATCATAGATTAGATCTTGATTGTGTATTCATACGGTAGAAAAAATTTGTTTTCCATGCTATGAACCCCTACAGTGGTATCAGAGCCGTGTCTATATGTAGATCTGTTGCACGAGTAGAACACAGTGGTCATTATGGGCGTTGATGTTTTTGTTGTCGATTGCTTCTTGTGTACTTTGCATCTTGAGGGATGGTGGGATGAAGCGGCCCGGGCTAACCTTACATGACATCGTTCATGAGACTTGCTCCACGCTTGACATGCAACTTGTATTGCATAAGTGGCTTTGCGGGTGTCTGTTTCTCCCAACATAGTTAAGATTCAATTTACAACGGGTGATTGACAATACTAGTATCAATGTTGTGATTCTTGTTCGTAAGTTAGAACGACACCTATTGAAAGCCCTAAACCACGTAAAACATGCAAAGAAAATTAGAGACGTCTAACTTTGTTTTGCAGGGGTGATCTATGATGTGATATGGCCATGATTGTGATTATATATGATGTATGCAATGTTCCTTATTGTAAGTTGGCAACCGGCAGGAGCCATATGGTTGTTTCCATTAAATCCTTCGTGTATATTATTCAAAGTAGTTGTAATAGTTGATGCTGGTGGAAGACAACCATGAAGCGGCGCCATTGACCTTGACGCCACACCGGTGATGATGGAGATCATGTTCGTGCTTGAAGATGGAGATCGGAAGCACAAGAAGAAAGGCCATATCATATCACATATTATGAATTGCATGTGATGTTAATCCTTTTATGCATCTTGTATTGCTTAGTTCACGACGGTAGCATTATAAGATGATCCCTCAAGCACAAAAATTTCAAGTTTTAAAGTGTTCATCCTTAGTAAGCACCGTTGCTAAAGCTAGTTGTTTCGAAGCACCACGTGATGATCGGGTGTGTTAGATTCTGCGAGTGTATACAACGTGAGCAAGCCAGATTTGCTCATGAAGAAGCTAAGGTTTGATCTTGACGAGACTAGCATGTACAGACATGGTCTCGGAACACGGATCACCGAAAGGTAAAGCATGAGTCATATAGTAGATATGATGAACATAATGATTGTTCGCCATTGAAGCTACATCAACTCTCGTGATGATCGGTTTTGATGTGGTGTATTTGGTTCGTGTGATCACTAAAACAATGTGAGGGATATTGTTTTGAGTGCGAGTTCAACGGCAATGTAATTAAAAGTTGAACACTATTTATCATAAATTAAATCAAGTGAATTTGCATAATTGTTGTAGTCATTGGCATTCGTTTACCACCTTGCGCTTAGTTATAATTGAGATGATAGAACTATAGAATTCTGGTTAGTTACTTTACGAACTGGTATCGTATTATTTTGAAGTGTTAATCTAAAGTTTAAAAGTACTATTGCAAACTTTCAGTAAGTTCCGGTTACTCCATGAAGTTTAATAATTGGTATTAAATCAAGAGTGACAATTCCAAGTGTTAGTGTATGAGTATCATGTTTGTCTCCACGATTCTTGATATTCAAAGGATTGTCTTACTATCAAGGTTATCTAGGATCTGAAATAGTTGTTTCAGAAACCATGATGTGTGGAAGATATTATGATATCTGAAACGAAGTTTTGGTTGCAACATGATAGAGTATAATATGGCAAAAGTCATGTTCTCATATTTGATGAGAATTTGCAAAAGGTTGGAGACACTAGTTGTCCTAATCCTCCAAAAGGTTTTGGAGAGCAACATTATACTCGCGATTCACCGTTATAAGCTAAAAGTAGCTTGATCATGGATAATTCCATGACAAGGGTGAATATGTGATGTAGGTAAAATATTTACTACACCAAGAGATTACTAAAGAAAGGAATTTGAAAGAGCACCAAACGTTTGATGATGGTGATCTACTTCAAAGTGCAAGTCCAAAGACATTGGTATTTTACTATACATGCTTTGGACTATGTGTCATGTATATGGCTCCACTATTGATGTTGATGGATTCTTTCAAACAGAAAAGGAAATACTGAAAGAGAATCTCATAAATATATGGCAGAAAAGAAAAGACTAGAATTGTTCAGCTTAAGTATATAGATGATATACATGTTATGGATATATTCTTTTCTTATTAAACAATGTGGTTCTTAAGTATTTGATACTGAATTTGTTGGTGTGAATCGTCATACGAAACAACACAATTCATGAACTACAATGGCCTAAGTAACTAGCAAAAGAATATGTAATGATGTTCATCGAGAACAAATAAAGGGTTATTGTGCTGCTTGTTAAACATCAAAGCTTGCCTTCAAGATTTGTTTTATCAGGTATTATGAGAACAAAAGGGTTGTTCAAATAATTGCCGTAATCCATAAAAGATGGATGATTCACAAATCTCGTTGGAGAAATCACATCCATAAAACTAGTGCTAAAAATGTCAAAAGACAAATTGATTGAAAGATCACTTAGGAAGTGACATCGCCATTAAAAATTATATTGGAAATAAAACATGAAGAAACTCCATGTGGATGGAATTTTGTAGTCTTTTGATTTTTGATCAAATGACGCTTGTGAAACTTTCCTAGAGATAATTAAAACTTCGTTCATAGGCTAAAAGGGAACGAATGACTAGCTTATTGGAACTTGTACATATTGTTGTATGAAGTCCATTATGTGTAGTCAAGAGCGATGGATTTAAACTTCATATACTTTCTCCAAAAATTTGAGTGAATATATGAATATTTACTTAATAAGTATGAAGTATGAAACATTTGAAAAGTTCAAAGATTTTTAAGATGAAGTGCAAAATCATTGTAACAAGAATATAAATAGTTTATGATAAGATCATAAAGGAAGATATTTGAGTTACAAGTTTAGCATAATACCTAAGATTTAAGGAATCGTTCCGTGAATTTGCATTTCACGAAACACCATAAGAGTATGGAGTGTTCGAGATATGTAATTAAACCTTGTTTGACATGGTAAGATCAAAGGTGTAATTCATAAAACTACCATTATATTTTTAAAGATTAAAAGCTTTAGAGACTACCGTTTTTCCACTGAATAGAGCTCCATCATAATCCGTTGAAATGACACCATATAAAGTTATGGTCTGGGATAAAACCCATGTTGTCCTTTCTTAAACATTGGTATGCTATGCATAAGAAAGATGTTTGCAACCAAAGTCGGATGAACCTGTCTTTGTATCTTATTTTGAATAACTGTTAAGTATTCCTCCATAACATCAGAGACAAAAATGTTTTGTCGCTTAGAACGTCAAGTTTCTTTGAGAAGGATTTTTTCAAGAAAATATAAGTGGGAGGACAATAGAACTTTGATAAGGTTAAAAGAACCTTAGCTATATGTGCAAAGTTACGCAGCGCCGAAAAGTGTTCCAGAGGCAGCAACAATGCTCATGACTCACGTGCCTCAAAGGTTGTGGTTACGGAGGTCAAATTTCCTATTATAACAAGTAGGTCGGGTAAACAATCAAATACCAAGATTTGAGAGTTAAATCATTATTTGACAATAATGATCCGACTACATGCAAAGAAGCAATGATGAGCCCTAACTCCGTCAAATGGCTTGAATCCATAAAATCCGTGATAGTTCCATACACGAGAAATCAAGTTTTGAACTTGAAAGACCCTCGAGAAAGGTGTAAGACCTTACAGTTGTGTTTGGATCTATAAAATAGACATGGATGTTTCACAGCTATGAAATAGTCGACATGTTGGGAAAGAGTTCACAACAATGTTGAAAGATCGACTATGACAAGATTTGATCTTTCATAGCGATATTTAGTCTAGACGGATTAATGTAGCAACCACTACATATAATTTTGTTATGTGGTAGTTGAATAAACAAAACAAGTTCTTCTAATAGAATTGTTACCTAGGACATGTGCATAACACGGTCCATAGGGTTTTTTTAATTAAAAGGATGCTAAAATCATATGCAAACTTCAATGGTTGAAGTGAGCATCGCGGAGTTGGAATCTTCACTAAGATGAAACTGTTAAAAGAGTTTAATTTCATCAGAGACAATGAAGATGCTTGCATTTGCAAGAAATTAAGTGGGAGCGCTAAGACATGTTTTTAATACTTTATGTGGAAGACATATTGTTGATTAGAAATGATGTATCTTTTATTAACACATATTAAGAATTTCATCCCGATGAAAGACTTAGGCAAAACCCAAATATTTGGCATCAATAGACGCTAATATGGTTGTGCCAAAAGTACATAGATGATGTATTGAATGAGTTCAATATAGAAACTACAAGAAAGGTTCTTGTCACACATAAAAGATTGAACGAGTTCAATAATGATGATATATTCAAGTGTATTGACACTTGTTAAGTGAAACAAAGATTCAAGTATAGATTGATACTTGATGCATGAAATCACAAATAGTATTTTATCAATCATGTTGTGATGTGTACAAATCCAGATATGTCCTATGCTCTAAATGTTATGAGCATATACCAGAATGATTCATAAGATGATTATTGGACAATAGTAAAGATATTCTTATGATCTTGTAAAAGAACTAAGAATATATTATTTTGTAGAAGTGACAAATAGATGGTTAGTTCATTGTAAATGAATTACATTGATACTAGTTTTGTCACGAAGTACAAATTAAGTTTATCTCAATCTAAACTAAGGGTGGAACAATATGATGGAATGCGAGTTCCATAATGAATTTGGATGAGTTCCAAAGTTAAGACATTGTGACAGATACTACAACAAAAGGCTAAGTATATGACTGTTGTTATAGCAGCAAAAGAGGGCATTTGTGTCAAGTAGTTTGTTATCAAACTAGGTGTAGTTCAAAGCAGGGATAATACTATGAAGATCTATTGTACGACAATATTATCAACATGTTTTAACCCCAAAAGAACTAAAGGTCACACCAAAGGACCAAATTTGTACGAAGCCATCTCATTAGAGAATGAGTGATGCGTAGAGACGCAAAGACATGCAATTACACACAGACCTGGAAGTGTCAGATCCGGAGATCAGTTCACCACTAGAAATCATGTACATACGACACCAGAAAGCCATAGGTGTTGAATACACAAAGGTTTGAAACTAGATTATTGACTCTAGTGCAAGTGGGAGACTGTTGGAGATATGCCCAAGAGGCAATAATAAAGTGGTTATTATCATATCTTCATACTTATGATAAATGTTTACATACCATGCTAAAATTGTATTAACCGGAAACATTAATACTTGTGTGATTTGTAAACATAAAAGAGTCCCTAGTAAAGCCTCTTGTTAAACTAGCTTGTTGGTTAATATATGATCATGGTTTCCTGATCATGAACATAGAGATGTTATTAACAACAGGGTCATATCATTAGGAGAATGATGTGATGGAAATACTCCTATAGTTAAGCGTAGCATAAAGATCAAGTCATTTAATATAGTTCATTTGCTATAAGATTTCTGATACATAGTAACCAAATTCCTTCGACCATGAGATCATGTTAATCACCATCACCAGAAGGATGCTTTGATGACATCAAACACCACACCGTAACTGGGTGGCTATAAAGTTGGCATTGAGTGTTCGAAAAGTATGGGTTGAGGCACATGGATCAAGAGTGGGATTTGTCCATCCATATGACGGATAGATATACTCTGGGCCCTCTCGGTGGAATGTCATCCAATTAGCTTGCAAGCATGTGACTGGTTCATAAGGGATCACATACCACGGGAACGAGAAAAGAGTACTTATCGATAACGAGGTTGAACTAGGTATGCAGAGATACCGACGATCAAAACCTCGGATAAGTAAACTATCGTGAGACAAAGGGAAATTGGTATCGTATGTAAGTGGTTCATTCGATCGCAAAGTAATCGTAGAAATATGTGGGAGCCATATGAATTTCCAGATTCCTCTATTGGTTATTGATCGGAGAAGTGTCTCGATCATGTCCGCATAATTCACGAACCGTAGGGAGACACACTTAAGGATTCGATGTTGATGAGTAAGAGACCGAATGTTGTTCGGAGTCTCGGATGGGATCCGGGATATCACGAGGAGATCCGGAATGGTCCGGAGAATAAGATTCATATAAGGAAAGTCATGTTTCGGAGTTGGGGAATGATTCCGGTGTTTTCACCAGGAATGTTCTAGAAGGGTCCGGAAGGTCCGGCACTCCAGAGGGGAATGGTACATGAATGTGTCATGACAATGTGGAATGGTTGCATCATGTACTAGGTCACTTGGCTGGGAAAAATAAAGGGAGAAATCAAATCCTAGTTTGAAATTCAAACGCCATTTGAAAAAGTCAAACGGCAAGTTTGCTTGGTGGAGGGAGAGTAGGAAACCTACTTAGGGAGGAAGTCCTACTCCCTCCACCCGCCGGACAAGGAGGAGGAGTTGGAGGAGGACTCCCTCCTCCCAACCGCGCCCCCCTCCCACCTATAAAAGGAGGGGCAGGGGTGCCCCTCTTCCCTACACCTCTCTCCACCAAACCCTAGCCCCCGGCCTCCTCCAAAGTCGTCGCCGCCTAGGGCCTCCTCTAACTCGGCGAGTTAGGGTTCCCCAAACCCTAGCCACCGGATAAGCCCTCCCCTTGGTGGCCTCTAAACCCTAGATCACCAAGGCCTCTCTCATACTCCACCATACTCGATCTGGCTTAAGGCAAAGCCCTGCGAGATCTCCCCTCTACTTCCGGTACCACACCGTCGCGATGGGATTCGCGGCATAGTAAATCAAAATTTTCTACGAAAGCGAACAGAGGGAAAGCCAAGATCTAATCTAGGAGATGCAAACAACGAGAGAGATTGGATTATATCTTCATACCCTTAAAGATTCGCACAGCGGAACGTTCGTCGGAACGTGGGTGATGTAGTCGTACTCGCTTCTCCTCCTCGCGATCCGATCCGATCTAGCACCACAAGTGGCGGTGCCTCCGTGAGATGCACACGTGCAGCACCTCGACGTCTCCTCCTTCCTTGGACCAGAAATTATGGTGGAGAGACGGATTATATCTACAACACGACGGCGTGGTGTATATGGTGGAGAATTTCTGCAGCAGGGCTTCGCCTACAAACAGTCGGGAGGGAGAGAGGAAGGCAGCAGGGCGGCTAGGGTTGGAAGGGAAGGTGTGTAAGGGGTTGGTGCGCCCCCACCCCTGTTTATATAGAGGGGGGCGCAGCCCTAGACCCTCCCCCAAGCCCAAACCGGCGGCCCCAAAGGATAAGGTGTGGGGGGCAAGGAAACCCCCCCCCCCCTTCTAGAAGGTCTATCTCGAGTTTAAACCTCTCTTGGCCGGCTGAGCCCTATGAGGCCTTGTGCCCCTGGCCCAATGCGGCCAGGGAACTCCCTCATAGGCCCATGCCCCCTCCCGGAAGGTGGGGCCACGTTGGTCCCCTTCCGGAAGGTTCTAGAAGCTTCCGGTACAATACCGATTAATCCGGAACAATTCCGAACTCCAAAAACTGCACTGCCTTATATGAATCTTATTCTCCGGACCACTTCAGAATCTCTCGTGATGTCCCGGATCCCATCCGAGACTCTGAAAAAAAACTCATAAACCAATTATCCAATCTATCCTAGCGTCGAGACACGTTAAGTGTGTGACCCTACGGGTTCGAGAATATGCAGACATGATCTTCTATCAATAATCAACAGCGGGGTATGGACACCCATATTGACTCCCACACATTCATCGATGATCATATCAGACGAACCACGATGCCAGGATTCAATCAATCCCATATATATATTCCCTTCGTCTCGCGATATTTTACTTGCCCGAGATTCGATCGTCGGTACCGTCATACCTAGTTCAATCTCGTTCACAACAAATACTTTACTCGTTTCGTAATCCGATATCACTTTGTGATTAACTCCTTAACCACATGCTTGCAAGCGGTGTTGATATCGATTACCGAGTGGGCCTGAAGTATATCTCTCCAACTTGGGAGGGACAAATCCCATCTCGATACATACAACCCAACAGATACTTTCCGATCACCTGAGAGACACCTTTATGATCACCCTCTCATAGGATGACGTTTGATGCCCTCAAAGCTTTCTTCCGATACCAGGGAGTTGTATTATCTCATGGTCTAAGGAATACAATATTTGACATAAGAAAAGCTTCGCAAAGACGAACACGATGACATGATCTAATTGCTTCGCTTAGTTTGGGTCCGTCCACCATATCATTCTCCCAATGATATGATCTCATTATTAATTGACAACTCATGTCCATGGTTAGGAAACCATAACCATAATTAATCAATGAGCTAGTCCATAGAGGCATACTAGGGACACGGTGTTGTTCACAAACCACACAAGTATTAAAGTTTCCACTTAATACAATTCTAACATGGAATATAAACATTATCATGAACAAGAATTATAATAATAACATCTTTATTATTGCCTCTAGGGCATAATTCCAACAGTCTCCCACTTGCACTAGAGTCAATAATCTAGTTTACATTTGGCAACAATCTCACACCCATGGCACTGAGGTGTTGATCATGTTTTACACGTGGAAGAGGTTTAGTCAATGGATCTGCGACATTCAGATCCGTATGTATTTTGCTAATCTTCAGATCTCCATCTGCTATATAATCTCGGATTATATGAAACTTGCGGTTGATATGCTTTGTCTTTGGATGATATCTTGGTTCCTTAGCGAGTGCTATGGCGCCAGTGTTGTCACACAATATCTCCAGTGGGTCCAATGCACTTGGAACAACGCCAAGCTCAGTGATGAAGTTCCTGATCCAAACTCCTTCACTTGACGCTTCTGCAGCAGACATGTATTCCGCTTCTACTGTAGATCCCGCGATCATGCTTTGCTTGCAGCTTCTCCAGCTCACAGCTCCTCCATTCAAAATATACACGTATCCTGTCTGATTTAGAATCATCCTTGTCGGTGTCGAAACTAGCGTCGACGTAACCTTTTACGACGAGCTGTTCATCACCCCCATAGACTAAGAACATTTCTTTAGTTCTATTTAGATACTTTAGGATGTTCTTGACGGCTTTCCAGTGTTCCACTCCTGGATCACTTTGATATCTGCTCGTCAAACTAAGAGCATTGGACACATCCGGTCTAGTACACAACATGGCATACATGATAGAACCTATGGCCGAGGCATAAGGCACTTTGCTCATAGCTTCCCTATCATTTACCGTAGCTGGACACTGAGCCTTGCTCAATATCTTACCTAACAACATAGGCACTGAACCTTTCTTTGCCTTATCCATTCTGAACCTTTTCAGAACTTTGTCTAGGTATGTACTATGGCTTAAATCTATCAGGCGTCTTTGTCTATCTCTATAGATCTTGGTGCCCAATATATAAGCATCTTCACCTAGGTCTTTCATTGAAAAACACTTGTTCAAATAACTCTTCACATCGTTAAGCATGTTGATGTAATTTCCGATAATCAATATGTCATCCACATATAGTACCAGAAACGTCATCGAGCTCCCACTCACTTTCTTGTAGATACAAGCTTCGTAGCAATTTGGAACAAATCCAAAGCTCTTGATCACTTGATCAAAACGAAGGTTCCAACTCCGAGATGCTTGCTTCAGTCCATAAATGGAACGCTGAAGTTTGCATACTTTATCAGCATCCTTAGGATCGACAAAACCTTCGGGTTGCATCATATACAACTCTTCATCAATGTTTCCATTGAGGAACGCAGTCTTGACATCCATCTGCCATATTTCATAATCATGAAACGCAACAATTGCTAATAAAATCTGAATGGACTTAAACATCGCTACGGGAGAGAAAGTCTCATCGTAGTCAACACCTTGAACTTGTCGAAAACCTTTCGCGACAAGCCGTGCTTTATAGATGGTAACATTACCATCCGCGTCCGTTTTCTTCTTGAAGATCCATTTGCACTCAACGGCCTTTCGGTCGCTAGGAGGGTCCACCAAAATCCATACTTGGTTTTCGCTCATGGATCCCAATTCGGATTTCATGGCTTCTAGCCATTTCTCAGAGTCCGGCTCATCATCGCTTCATAGTTCGTGAGGTTCACCGTCTTCTACTAACAAGACAACAAGACAGGTTGTTGCCACTCGGGAGGGGCACGCGACCTTGTCGACTGCGACGTTCGATGTGAGATCGTCCAAGCTTCATGATCCTTTTCATTAGCTTCCTCTATCTTTGGTGCAAAGTGACCTGGAACAATTTCAGTGCGCTACTCTCCAATTCAAGAGAAGGTTCAAGAACCTCGTCTAGCTCTACTTTCCTCCCACTCACTTCTTTCGAGAGAAACTCCTTCTCAAGAAAGGAACCGTTTCGCGATAAACACTTTGCCTTCGGTTCTGATAGAAGGTATACCCAATAGTTTCCTTAGGGTATCCTATGAAGACGCATTTCTCCGCTTCGAGCTTGTCCGGCATCAACTTCTTGACGTAAGCTTCGCATCCCCAAACTTTAAGAAACGACAACTTAGGTTTAGCACCAAACCGCAGTTCATACGGTGTCGTCTCAACGGATTTAGATGGTGCCCTATTTAAAGTGAATGCAGCGGTTTCTAATGCATAACCCTAAAATGATAATGGCAAATCAGTAAGAGACATCATTGATCGGACCATATCTAATAGGGTTCGATTCCGGCGTTCAGACACACCATTACGCTGTGGTGTTCCGGGTGGCGTGAGTTGCGAAACGATTCCGCTTGCTTTAAGATGTGTGAGAAAATCATAACTCAAATATTCACCTCCACGATCGGATCGTAGAAACTTAATCTTTCTATTACGATGGTTCTCCACTTCATTCTGAAATTCTTTGAACTTTTCAAACGTTTCAGATTTATGTTTCATTAAATAGATATACCCATATCTACTTAAGTCATCGGTAAAAGTGAGAAAATAGCGATATCCACCGCGCGTCGAAACACTCATCGGTCTGCATACATCGGTATGTATGATTTCCAATAAGTCCGTTGCTCGCTCCATCATACCGGAGAACGGGGTTTTGATCATCTTGCCCATGAGGCATGGTTCGCATGTGTCAAATGATTCAAAATCAAGAGACTTCAAAAGTCCATCAGAATGGAGTTTCTTCATGCGCTTTACACCAATATGACCTAGACGACAGTGCCACAAATAAGTAGTATTATCACTATCTACTTTGCATCTCTTAGCCTCAATGTTATGGATGTGTGTTTCATCCCTTTCGAGATTTAGAAGAAATAAACCATTCACAAGAGGTGAATGACCATAAAATATGTTACTCATATAAATAGAACAACCATTATTCTCCGATTTAAATGAATAACCATCTTGCAATAAACACGATCCAGAAATAATGTTCATGCTCAACGCAGGCACATAATAACATTTATTAAGGTTTAAAACTAATCCCGAAGATAAAACTAAGGAGAGCGTGCCGACGGCCATCACATCAACTCTTGATCCATTGCCAACGCGCATCGTAACCTCATCCCTTGCAAGCCGCTGTCTATTCCGTAGCTCCTGTTTCGAGTTACAAATATTAGCAACTGAACCGGTATCAAATACCCAGGCACTACAACGAGGGCTAGTAAGGAAAACATCAATAACATGTATATCAAATATACCTTTGATGGTGCCAGCCTTCTTGTCCGCTAAGTACTTGGACGACGCTTCCAAAGGACCCTTGTCCTTGCAATAGAAGCACCAAGGTCCGGCTTAGGACCAGACCAGCTTCTTCTCGGCGAGGGTAAGACGCTTGTGCCGCCCTTCTTGAAGGGCTTTGCACCCTTACCTTTCTTAAAGGTGGGCTTGTTGACCATCAACACATGATTATCCTTTTGATGTCCACCTCCGCAGCCTTCAATTTTGCGAAGAGCTCGGGTGATCGATCGCTGGAACCATCTGATTGTGAGTCACTACAAAACTTTTGTAGCTGGGAGTGATTGCAGAACCACCTGCAATCTTGAGCTCTCCGCTCAAGAATCGCATTCGGTTGAGTGTAGCCCGTCATCTTAATGGCGTTCTCACTAACGGAACTCCCTTCCTCCATCTTGCGCTTAAAGAACTTTTCAGAGATCTCATATCTCTCGAACGGGCTGAGTCCGAAACATGGTTTTCTTCGATAATCTCAAAGGGTCCGGATAGTCTTCAAAACGATTTTGAAGTTCCTTCCATAGCAAACAACATGGTGCTCTTAATCACACCATAATCATCTTTATGCGCCGATAGAAAACTTTCTCATCACCATGTAGTTGCTTAGGGGGTCACCTAACGCTTTCCCAAGGACATAGTACTTTTGACCGCCAGAGAGAATGATTCTTAGATTGCGGAACCAATTGGTGAAGTTAGACCCATTGTTTATAAGCTTTTCCTTCTCAGCGAAAACGTTGAAGTTGAAGTTGGACTTAGCCATGTGATCTACAGTATTTGCAAGTACAAATTAGACTATGTTCATGATAACTAGTTCAACTTAATCAAATTACTAGATGAACTCCCACTAAATTCAACATCCCTCAAGTTGTTTAGTGAACACGATCCAAATTCACCACACCTAATCCGATCATCACGAGAAGAGATGTGGCTTCAATGGTGGACAACGAAGTGTCGATCATATCATTCATATGACTCATGCTTAACCTTTCGGTTCATGTGTTCCGAGGCCATGTCTGTACATGCTAGGCTCGTCAAGTTAGACCCAAGTATTTCCGCGTGTGCAAAACTGGCTTGCACCCGTTGTATGTGAGCGTAGAGTCTATAGCACCCGATCATCACGTGATGCTTGGACACGACGAACTTTCGCAACGGTGCATACTCGGGGAGAACACAATTTTTTTTGTCTTGATCTTTAAGTGAGGAATCATCTTATAATGCTACCATCGCGATCTAAGCATGATAAGATACATAAAAGGATAAACATCACATGCATATAACTTTATGTGACATGGTATAGCCAATCTTCGCGCAATGATCTCCATCTTGTGCGTTCCGGCATATGATCTCCATCACTCCACCATGATTGCCTCCACCACGAATAGCAACTACAACCATTGCTAACTACTTAGCGATAAAGTAAAGCTATTACATGGCGTATAAGAAGTTGACTCGCAGGTCATACACAATTATAAATACAACCATATGGCTCCTTCCGGTTGTGTACTCATCGACATGCAAGTCGTGAAACATTACAAAACATGATCATCGCATACAATATACACATCACATCTTGGGCCATACCATATCACAGAAAACACTCCCTGCAAAAACAAGTTAGACGCCTCTACTTTGTTGTTGCATGTTTTACGTGGCTTATGGGAGTAGATGCTAAGAACGATTCTTACCTACGGAAAGCCACAACAGTGATATTATGGTTGCCAAACTCCGGTGTTAATCCCATGACAACTATAGTGAGAGAAACTGGCATCCACAAGCCGCATGTGTGGAACAAGCCACACGTCAAGTGCGGAGCCGGTCTCGCGAATGACGTCGCGTAAGGTTGGCCTGGACCGCTTCAATCTCACTATCCCGCATCATAAGAAGAACACAAACAAGAGGCTTGCAATAGAAAACATCAACGCCCGCAACAACCATGTTGCGTTCTACTCGTGAAACACATCTACGCATAGATCTAGCTCTAATACCACTGATGGGATTCGCGGCATAGTAAATCAAAATTTTCTACGGAAGCGAACAGAGGGAAAGCCAAGATCTAATCTAGGAGATGCAAACAATGAGAGAGATTGGATTAGATCTTCATACCCTTGAAGATTCAAGCAACAAACGCTCGTCGACGTGGGTGATGTAGTCGTACTCGCTTCTCCTCCTCGCGATCCGATCCAATCTAGCACCACAAGTGGCGGTGCCTCCGTGAGATGCACACGTGCAGCACCTCTACGTCTCCTCCTTCCTTGGACCAGCAAGTATGGTGGAGAGACGGATTAGATCTACAACACGACGGCGTGGTGTATATGGTGGAGAATTTCTGCAGCAGGGCTTCGCCTACAAACAGTCGGGAGGGAGAGAGGAAGGCAGCAGGGCGGCTAGGGTTGGAAGGGAAGGTGTGTAAGGGGTTGGTGCGCCCCCACCCCTCTTTATATAGAGGGGGGGGCGCAGCCCTAGCCCCTCCCCCAAGCCCAAACCGGCGGCCCCAAAGGATAAGGAGTGGGGGGGGCAAGGAAACCCCCCCTTCTAGAAGGTCTATCTCGAGTTTAAACCTCTCTTGGCCGGCTGGGCCCTATGGGGCCTTGTTCCCCTGGCCCAATGCGTCCAGGGCACTCCCTCATAGGCCCATGCCCCCTCCCGGAAGGTGGGGACACGTTGGTCCCCTTCCGGAAGGTTCTAGAAGCTTCCGGTACAATACCGATTAATCCTAACAATTCAACTCCAAAACTGCACTGCCTTATATGAATCTTATTCTCCGGACCACTCCGGAACCTCTCGTGATGTCCCGGATCCCATCCGAGACTCCGAACAAAAACTCATAAACCAATTATCCAATCTATCCTAGCGTCGAGACACATTAAGTGTGTGACCCTGCGGGTTCGAGAATATGCAGACATGATCTTCTATGAATAATCAACAGCGGGGTCTGGACACCCATATTGACTCCCACACATTCATCGATGATCATATCGGACGAACCACGATGCCAGGATTCAATCAATCCCATATATATATTCCCTTCGTCTCGCGATATTTTACTTGCCCGAGTTTCGATCGCTTGCATCGTCATACCTAGTTCAATCTCGCTCACAACAAGTACTTTACTCGTTCGTAATCCGATATCACTTTGTGATTAACTCCTTAACCACATGCTTGAAAGCGGTGTTGATATCGACACGAGTGGGCCCGAAGTATATCTCTCCAACTTGGGAGGGACAAATCCCATCTCGATACATACAACCCAACAGATACTTTCCGATCACCTGAGAGACACCTTTATGATCACCCTCTCATAGGATGACGTTTGATGCCCTCAAAGCTTTCTTCCGATACCAGGGAGTTGTATTATCTCATGGTCTAAGGAATACAATATTTGACATAAGAAAAGCTTCGCAAAGACGAACACGATGACATGATCTAATTGCTTCGCTTAGTTTGGGTCCGTCCACCATATCATTCTCCCAATGATATGATCTCATTATTAATTGACAACTCATGTCCATGGTTAGGAAACCTTAACCATCATTAATCAATGAGCTAGTCCATAGAGGCATACTAGGGACACGGTGTTGTTCACAAACCACACAAGTATTAAAGTTTCCGCTTAATACAATTCTAGCATGGAATATAAACATTATCATGAACAAGAATTATAATAATAACATCTTTATTATTGCCTCTAGGGCATAATTCCAACACGTCGTGCTGCCGGAATCGCGAGGAGAGTGCTACAACCTCCGCTGCCTGCTGGAACAAGGGAGAAGAAGGTCTTCATCGAGTACCAAACGTGACCGATCATGAAGCGCCGGAGCGCTAGGCGGAAGGATCGTCTACGCGATCTTGAGATCGGAAGTGTACGACTACATCATCTACGAGAATCTGCTCTCGTTAACCTCTTTGGATCTTCGAGGGTTAGTATTCTATCGACTCGTTGCTACAATCTAGTAGATAGATCTTGGCTTGATCATAGATTAGATCTTGATTGTGTGTTCATACGATAGAAATTTTTTGTTTTCCATGCTACGAACCCCTACAGGGATTGCTTAGTATGCCTTGAAAGAATTATGCGTTGTTTTAGCATACAAAAGCATAGTATTGTGGTATTCTCCTTTGATGCTTTGTTTGGGTTGACTTGGCACATGCTCACACCATGTTATGACTATGAACAAGTCACCATAGCCTTTATGATAATTTAGTCATTGACTTGTAGTACCACTCTATGCTTTGATTAGTAATGTTTTGTTGCTCTGCATGATTATGGCCATTATTGCTCTCTTAGTTGGTTACTCCCAGTCTTTTGCTAGCCTCCACTTGTATGAGTAAGTTCTAATCATGCTTCCAACTTCCAAGAAACCAAGTTATTCCAAAGTATCCACTATAAACTCCTATGCATGGTGTGTTACACCACTCCAAGTATATTCTTGTTTTCAGCTATCTTCCAATTAAAAAATATTTTGTTATGTGAAAACTTAGTGATTAAATCCCTCACAAACTTGATGGAACACTTTATATTCTTTTCCCCTAATAAACTTGAACCATTGTGTCATCTATGTTGTATATGCTTGCACTTTTATGTTGGAATTAGCAGAACCATGTTGTCATGGGGAACGTTTTCAACATTGCATATCATGTGATATCATGGAGTTATGTATTTTGTGTAAGAGAAACGCCTGGGCCGCTATCCTAAGCCATGCCTAAGTCCAGCATCACCGTGATTAGGCATGGCTTAGGCTAGCGTCCCAGGAGTTTCTCTAACACAAAATATAAACTCGATGGACTTACAAGTTCCCTCTTTATTTCACACCGGTGACATCCATAGACAAAAGAACATGATATCAACTGAATACAAAGTACAAGTGCAATGTTGAAAACGTTCCCCGTGACAGCATGGTTCTGCTAATTCCAACGTATAAGTGCAAGCATATACAACATAGATGACACAATGGTTCAAGTTTATTAGGGGCAAAGAATATAAAGTGTGCCATCAAGTTTATGAGGACTTTAATCACTAAGTTTTCACATAACAAAATAGTTTTTAATTGGAAGATAGCTGAAAACAAGAATATACTTGGAATGGTCTAACACACCATGCATAGGAATTTATAATGGACACTTTGGAATAATTTGGTTTCTTGGGAGATGAAAGCATGAGTAGAGCTTACTCATACAAGTGGAGGCTAGCAAAAGACTGGGAGCAACCAACTAAGAGAGCAATAATGGTCATAATCATGTAGTGCAACAAAGCATTACTAATCAAAGCAAAGAGTGGTACTACAAGTCAAGGACTAAATGATCATAGAGGCTATGGTGACTTGTCATAGTCATAAAATGGTGTGAGCATGTGCCAAGTCAACCCAAGCAAAGCATCAAAGGAGAATACCACAATACTATGCTTTTGTATGCTAAAACAACGCATAATTTCTTCAAGACACACTAAGCAATTCCAATTGTTTGGAACAAGACATTCTACAGCAATAATCACTAAGCATAATATCAAAACAACACCTAGCATGTCATGCTAAAGTCTAAGTCACAGTCAATGCAAGCTCCTCTTGCACTTACAAGCAAGAACTTACTACTCATTTCCAACACCAAACAACTTATTTGCAAACAACACAACGGGAACGGGGGTCCAAACTACTTTATTCAAGAAAACTAAACAACCTAAGTAAAGCAAACAAACACTAAGACACTCCAATAACAACACAAATGTGCATGGAATAATAAAAACGAAGTGTCTAGACAGACCTGAGCTTTTTATTGATGAAGAAGGGGATGCCTTGGGCATCCCCATGTTGGAGATATGCCCTAGAGGAAATAATAAATATAGTTATTATTATATCTTTGTGTTTATGATAAATGTTTACTTTCATGCTATAATAGTATTAACAAGGAAACATTAATACTTGTGTGATTTGTAAACTAAAATAGAGTCCCTAGTAAAGCCTCTTTATAATACTAGCTTGTTGGTTAATAAATGATTGTGGTTTCCCTATCATGAATATTGAGATGTTATTAACAACAAGATCATATCGTTAGGAGAATGATATGGTGGACATACTCATGTAGATAAGCGTAGCATAAAGATCAAGTCATTTTAATAGTTCAATTGCTATATGCTTTCTGATACATAGTAACCTAATTCCTTCGACCATGAGATCATGCATATCTCCTTTGAAAGGGCATGTATGCCCCCATGTGTGGTTTTGGTAATTAATGACAATCTCTATGTACTAATGTGTAAATTGAGTTTCACTTGTAGGTTTGTCCATTGGCATCGCTTGGGCCATGTGTTGGTCTCAAGGTTGGAAGATGAAGAAATGTCCAAGGGCTTTGTGCCCATTGGAATCATGAAGAAAGAAGGAGCTTGAAGGTCGATCAAGGCATGTGCAAAGAGTTGCATCAAGATGGATCAACCTCAAGTAAGGATGAAGAAGGACGAGTTCAAGATGCGCCATCTCTAGAAGATCTCATGCTTGAAGCTTGCCATCCTCGTGCTCATGGAATGATGAAGACAAGTTCAAAGAAGAGGTTTCCCCATGGAGTATGGGGGAGCATTTTGCAAGTCTTCATCAAGCAAGAGCGAAAAGAGCAAACAAGAAAGGTGTTCCCACTATAGAAGAACAAGACGGTCTACATCAAGTTCAAGTGGGACGCTCAAGGCAAAGGTATGTTGATAGGGCTTCTCTTTTGCCGGTCTCGTGTTGTTAGTTGGGAGACCGGGTTTAGGATAGATAGCCGTACTACCAAGAGGGGCTCTCAAGCGGGTGTCTCGTTTGCATCGTTCGGAGAGAGCTCAAACCTTTGCATTCATATCATCATATTTCTTGGTTATTATTTGGTTCTTGTCCATGAGAGGATCTAGAGCTTGTGGTCATCATCATAACAAGCTCTAGCTCATCATCTAAGGATTTCACTTGCATATCTTATTGCGGTTTTTGATCTTGCGAGTTTTTCGGCTCCACACCTTGGAGGATTCTATTCGTCGTTATCTTTACAACAAAATTGGTTTCATCCCGTTTGGAGTTCGGATGCAAAAGTTATTGCGTTTCTGGTTTTCTGGTTTCTGGAATTTCCCTGACCGGAAGTTCCGGCTTTCCACCGGAAGTTCCGCTAGGGCATCTTTGCCGCCGAAAGTTCCGGTGGAAGTTCCGGGTCTTCTTCCGCTCACGCTCAGTAACATTCTGTTTTGAAGCGTTCTATTTGCCGAAACTTTGTCGGAACTTGCATCGGAAGTTCACCGGAACTTCCGGTCTGTTTTGACCGGAACTTCCGGTTGCGCTTCTAGAGCGGGCGTCAACGGTCTGATGACCGTTGGATCCAGGCTGGGTGGAACTTCCGCCCAGAGCCGAAAGTTCCGGCCATGATTCGTTTTTTTTCAGTTTCTCGCTCCGCAGTTTTCGACCGATGGCTGGGTGCCACCGGAACTTCCGGCCTCCCACCGGAAGTTCCGGCCAGGTGTCGCGAATGCCCATAACGGGCAGATCTGGGAGCCCTTTAAAAGGGGATCCTCTTCCCCTTCGTGGGCACTAGCTTTTCTTCTTGGTTCTTGGCTTTCTCTCTCTCCTCCATTGTCAACCTTGAAGAAGCTTTCCCTCTCCCTTTCCCCTCCTATGATTCTTGCATCTTTTTGAGGGATTTGAGAGAGGAGATCTAGATCTACAATCCCCCAAGTCAAATCCCTTCTTTGTGAAGGAATCATTGGGATCTAGATCTTGGAGAGTTTTGTGTTCTCCTCTTGTGTTCTTCCTCCCTTATTCCCCCAATAGCTTTTGTAGCTTTGTTGGAATTTGGGAGAGAAGGGCTTGCCCTTGCATTTGGTGCATAGGTTTGAGTTCTACTCTTGTGTTCTTCCTCCTTTATTCCCCCAATAGCTTTTGTAGCTTTGTTGGAATTTGGGGGAGAAGGACTTGCCCTTGCATTTGGTGCATAGGTTTGAGTTCTCCTCGGAGATTCGGCGAGTTCAAGCTTGTGAGCTTGTTTCTCTTGGGTTCCTTGGAACCCTAGACGGTTGTGTGGTTGGATTGTTGACCTTTTGTGGTCTTGTAGCCTTTTGTGGTGTTGTTGGCCTTTTGTGGCTTTGTTGTTGGGAGCCTCCAATTGAGTTGTGGAGTTAGCCCTAATCTTGTACAGGTTCGGTGACCGCCCTCAAGCGTCCCATAGTGGAGCAAGTGCCCGCCTTTTGTGGTGCGCACTTGGGAGAATAGGGTGAGCCTTTTGTGGCGTCGGTGAGTTGCGTGTTTCCGCATCCGGGGTGAGGACTTGTGTGGCATTGGGTGTGCATCGAGCCAACACACCTCGAGGTGAGCCATTTGTGGCGTTCGGAGAGCATTGCGCCACCGCACCTATCCAACGGAGACGTAGCTTCTTTGGAAGTGAACTTCAGGAAACAAATCTTCGTCTCCGCGTCCGTCGGTTATCTCTCAACCGAACCCTTTACTTATGCACTTTACATTGTGATAGCCATCGTGCTTGAAGTATTTATACCTTGCTATCACCTTGTTGCTTGTATTGCTTAGCATTGGTTGTTGGTGCACCTAGGTGAACTTAGTGGCTAGGTTTTGTGCTCAATAAATTAAACGTTAGTTTTATTCCGCATTTACTTGAGCCTAAACCGTAATAATTTTAAAAGCCTATTCACCCCCCCTCTAGGCGACTTCCTTTGTACTTTCAACCTTCACCGGAAGGATGCTTTGATGACATCAAACACCACACCGTAACTGGGTGGCTATAAAGGTGGCATTGAGTGTTCGGAAAGTATTGGTTGAGACACAAGGATCAAGAGTGGGATTTGTCCATCCATATGACAGATAGATATACTCTGGGCCCTCTCGGTGGATTGTCATCCAATTAGCTTGCAAGCATGTGACTAGCTCATAAGGGATCACATATCACGGGAACGAGAAAAGAGTACTTATCGGTAACGAGGTTGAACTAGGTATGCAGAGATACCGACGATCATAACCTCGGATAAGTAAACTATCATGAGACAAAGGGAAATTGGTATCGTATGTAAGTGGTTCATTCGATCACAAAGTAATCATAGAAATATGTGGGAACCATATGAATTTCCAGATTCCTCTATTGGTTATTGTTCGGAGAAGTGTCTCGATCATGTCCGCATAATTCACGAACCGTAGGGAGACACACTTAAGGATTCGACGTTGTTTGAGTAGTTATGGAATGATGAGTAAGAGACCGAATGTTGTCCTGAGTCTCGTATGGGATCCGGGATATCACGGGGAGATCCGGAATGGTCCGGAGAATAAGATTCATATAAGAAAAGTCCTGTTTCGGGGTTGGAGAATGGTTCCGGTGTTTTCATCGGGAATGTTCTAGAAGGTTCCGGAATGTCCGGCACTCCGGAGGGGAAGGGTACATGAATGTGTCATAACAAGTTGGAATGATTGCATCATGTACTAGGTGTCATCGCTGAACAAAATAAAGGGTTTAATCAAATCCTAGTTTGAAAAGTCAAACGCCAATTTGAAAAGTCAAACGACTATTTTGTGAGGTGGAGGGGAAGTAGGAAACCTACTTGGGGAGGAGTTCCTCCCCTCCACCGCCGGCCCACTTGGGAAACCGAGTTGGGGAGGGACTCCCCTCCCCCGGCGCGCCCCCTCCACCTATATAAGGAGGGGCAGGGCTGCCCCTCCAAGCACACAACACCTCCAACCAAAACCCTAGCTCCCAGTCGTCGGCGCCGCCACCTCTTGCTACCGCCGCCGCCTAGGGAAACCCTAGCCGCCGACTTGGGTAGCTCCAAGCCCTAGCCGTCGGCCCTAGACCCTCCTCCTTGGTGCGTCTAAACCCTAGATCACCGAGGATCTCTCTCATAGTCCACCATACTCGCTCCGGCTTAAGCGAAGCCCTACGAGATCTCCCCTCTACTTCCGGTACCACGCCGTTGTGCTGCCGGAATCGCGAGGAGAGTGCTACAACCTCCGCTGCCTGCTGGAACAAGGGAGAGGAAGGTCTTCGTCGAAAATCGAACGATGTGACCGATCGGAGCGCCGGAACGCAGCGCCGGAAGGATCGTCTACGCGATCTTGAGATCGGGAAGAGTAGGACTACATCACCCACGAGAATCCGCTCTCATTAAACACTTTGGAATCTTCGAGGGTGAGTTATTCCATCGACTCGTTGCTACAATATAGTAGATAGATCTTGGCTTGTTTGTTTGTATGCGGTAGAAATTTTTTGTTTTCCATGCTACGAAACCCTATAGTGGTATCAGAGCCGTGTCTATATGTAGATCTGTTGCACGAGTAGAACACAATGGTCATTATGGGTGTTGATGCTTTTGTTGTCGATTACTTCTTGTGTACTTTGCATCTTGCGGGATGGTGGGATGAAGCGGCCCGGTCTAACCTTACATGACATCGTTCATGAGACTTGCTCCACGCTTGACATGCAACTTGTATTGCATAAGTAGCTTTGCGGGTGCGTGTTTCTCTCAACATAGTTAAGATTCAATTTACAACGGGTGATTGACAATACTAGTATCAATCTTGTGGTTCTTGTTCGTAAGTTAGAACGACACTTATTGAAAGCCCCAAACCACGTAAAACATGAAAAGAAAGTAGAGGCGTCTAAATTTGTTTTGTAGGGGTGTGCTGTGATGTGATATGGCCATGATTGTGATTATATTTGATGTATGCAATGTTCCTTATTGTAAGTTGGCAACCGGCAGGAGCCATATGGTTGTCTTAAATTTCTGTTAAGATCAGCGTGTCTATTCAAAGTAGTTGTAATAGTTGAAGCCGGTGGACGACAACCATGGAGCAGCGTCATTGACCTTGATGCGATGTCAGTGATGATGGAGATCATGTTCGTGCTTGAAGATGGATATCGGAAGCACAAAGAAGAAAGTCCATATCATATCACATATTATGAATTGCATGTGATGTTAATCCTTTATGCATCTTGTATTGCTTAGTTAACAACGGTAGCATTATAAGATGATCCCTCATGCACATGAATTTCAAGTTCTTAAGTGTTCATCCTTAGTAAGCACCGTTGCTAAAGCTTGTTGTTTCGAAGCACCACGTGATGATCGGGTGTGTTAGATTCCGCAAGTGTATACAACGTGAGCAAGCCAGATTTTCTCATGCGGAAGCTAAGGTTTGATCTTGACGAGCCTAGCATGTACAGACATGGTCTCGGAACACGGATCACCGAAAGGTAAAGCATGAATCATATAGCAGATATGATGAACATGTCGATTGTTCATCATTGAAGCTACATCAACTCTCGTGATGATCGGTGTTGATGTGTTGGATTTGGTTCGTGTGATCACTAAAACAATGTGAGGGATGTTGTTTTGAGTGGGAGTTCACCTAGATTAATTTAACGATTAATTAGAACTCAATTTGTCATAAACTTAGTCTAAATTATTGCAAATATGTTGTAGATCAATGGCGGCCCCTACCATCAATTTTAATGCATTCCTAGAGAAAGAAAAGTTGAAAAACAATGGAAGCAACTTCGCGGATTGGTTCCGCAATTTGAGGATTGTCCTCACAGCTGGTAATTTGACTTATGTCTTTGGATACACCATGGGTGACCCACTGCACTCTTGCTACCGATGAAGTAAAGAATGTTTACCTCGCTCGAAGACTCAAGACTCCACGGTTTAGTGTGCTATCTTGTATGGTTTAGAATCGAGCTTGTAAAAGGTTTGAGAATTGACCACATGATATTGTCTGTGATCTCAAATTGATCTTTGAGACTCATGCGGCAATTGAGAGCTATGAGGCTTCGAAAAGTTCTTTAACTTCAAGATGGAAGAGGGCGCAGTCGTGAGCATGTGCTTAAGATGTCTGGGCACGCAAACAAACTTCAAAGCTTGGGTATAGTGATTCCTAATGCTTTGGGGATTTATCGTGTCCTCCAATCACTACCACCAAGTTACAAGAACTTTGTGATGAACTACAATATGCAAAACATGAACAAGTAGTTGCCAGAACTCTTCGCCATGTTGAAATCTGCAGAAGTGGAGATCAAGAAAGAGCACCAAGTGTTGATGGTCAATAAGAACACCAAATTCAAGAAAGGCAAGTCTAAGAAAAAGGTACACTTCAAGAAGGGTGGTAAGAAAGTTACCGCGCAAACGAAGAAGACCAAGGCTGGACCTAAGCCTGATACTGAGTGTTTTTACTGCAAGGGAGAAGGTCACTGGAAGCGGAATTGCCCAAAGTACTTGGCGGATTTGAAGAACGGCAACATCAAGAAGAAAGGTATATCCGATATACATGTTATTGATGTGTATCTCACTAGTACTCGTAGTAGTGCCTGGGTATTTGATACTGGTTCGGTTGCTCATATTTGTAACTCGAAACAAGTGCTGCAGAATAAACGGAAGCTAGCGAAGAACGAGGTGACGATGCGCGTGGGAAACGGATCAAAGGTTGATGTGATCGCGGTCGGCACACTACCTCTTCATCTTCCATCGGGATTAGTTTTATACTTAAATAATTGTTATTTGGTGCCTGCGTTAAGCATGAACATTATATCGGGATCTTGTTTATTGCGAGACGGTTACTTGTTTAAGTCCGAGAATAATGGTTGTTCGATTTATATGAGTAATATGTTTTATGCACATGCACCTTTGATAGATGGTCTATTCTTATTGAATATCGATAGTGGAAATACACATATTAATAACATTGAAACTAAACGTTTGAAATCGAGCGATAACTCGACCTATATGTGGCACTATCGTCTTGGTCACATTGGAGTGAAGCGTATGAAGAAACTCCATTCCGATGGACTTCTAGAATCACTTGAAAGATGCGAAGCATGTCTGATGGGTAAAATGACTAAGACTCCATTTTCTGGTATGATGGAGCGAGCTACAGACTTATTGGAAATCATACATACTGATGTGTGTGGTCCAATGAGGGTAGCATCGCGCGGTGGTTATCGTTATGTTCTTACCTTCATGGATGACTTGAGTAGATATGGGTATATCTATTTTATGAAACATAAGTCCGAAACTTTCGAGAAGTTTAAGGAATTTCAAAGTGAGGTTGAGAATAAACGTAACAAGAAGATTAAATTTCTACGTTCTGATCGTGGAGGTGAATATCTAAGTTACGAGTTTGGCGAGCATTTGAAGAAATGCGGAATACTTTCACAATTGACACCGCCGGGAACACCACAGCATAATGGTGTGTCCGAACGTTGTAATCGAACTCTCTTAGATATGGTTCATTCTATGATGTCACTTACAGATTTACCGCTATCATTTTGGGGTTATGCATTAGAAACAGCCGCATTCACTTTAAATAGGGCACCATCTAAATCCGTTGAAACGACACCGTATGAATTATGGTTTGGGAAGAAACCTAAATTGTCGTTCCTTAAAGTTTGGGGTTGCGAAGCCTATGTAAAGAAGTTACATCCAGACAAGCTTGAACCCAAAGCGGAAAAATGCGTCTTCATAGGATACCGAAGGAAACTATTGGGTATACCTTCTATCATAGATCCGAAGGCAAAATCTTTGTTGCCAAGAATGGATCCTTTCTAGAGAAGGAATTTCTCTCGAAAGAAGTGACTGGAAGGAAAGTAGAACTCGACGAGGTTGTCGAACCTTCTCTCGAACTTGCGAGTAGCGCAGCACCAGAAGAAGTTCCTATGGTGCCTGCACCAATAAGAGAGGAAGCTAATGATGATGATCATGAAACTTCGGTTGTAGTTGCTACAGAGCCTCGCAGGTCAACGAGAACTCGTACCACTCCTGATTGGTATGATCCCGTTATGAGTGTCATGTTGGTGGACAACACCGATGACCCTGCGACATATGAGGAAGCGATGATGAGCCCAGATTCCAATAAATGGCAAGAAGCCATGAAATCCGAGATTGGATCCATGTACGAAAACCAAGTATGGACTTTGGTGGACTTCTGGATGGTAGGAAGGCTATCGAGAACAAATGGATTTTCAAGAAAAGCAGATCTTTATGGTAATGTTCTCGTCTATAAAGCTCGACTTGTCGCAAAAGGGTTTCGACAAATTCAAGGAGTTGACTACGATGAGACTTTCTCACCAGTAGCGAAGCTAAAGTCTGTGAGGATTATGTTAGCAATCGCTGCATATTATGATTATGAGATATGGCAGATGGATGTCAAAACAGCGTTCCTCAATGGATACATTGATGAAGAGTTGTATATGATGCAACCAAAAGGTTTTGTCGATCCTAAAGATGCTAACAAGGTATGCAAACTTCAACGGTCCATCTATGGATTGAAGCAAGCATCCTGAAGTTGGAATCAACGTTTTGATAAGGTAATCAAAAGCTTTGGTTTTATACAAACTTATGGAGAAGCTTGTATCTACAAGAAAGTGAGTGGGAGCTCTGTAGCATTCTTAATACTATATGTAGATGGCATATTGTTGATTGGGAATGATGTAGACCTTCTTAATAGTGTCAAGGAATATTTGAATAATAGTTTTTCAATGAAGGATCTTGGCGAAGCAGCTTACATATTAGGAATAAAGATTTATAGAGATAGATCGAGACGCCAAATATCATTGTCACGAAGTACATATTTGGACAAAGTTCTAAAGAGGTTTGGAATGGAAGAAAGCAAGAAAGGGTTCTTGCCCATGTTGCCCAATACGACCTTGAGTAAAACTCAAAGTCCGACATCGGCAGAAGATAGAGAAAGGATGAGTAAGACTCCCTATGCCTCAGCCATAGGATCTCTAATGTATGCCATGCTATGTACTAGACCCGACATTGCATATGCTGTTAGTTTAACTAGCAGATATCAAAGTGATCCAGGAGTGGATCATTGGACATGATCAAAAACATCCTTAAGTACTTGAGAAGAACTAAGGATATGGTTCTTTCTTATGGAGGTGATGAACAACTCGTTGTTAATGGTTACACCGATGCTAGTTGGAACACCGATCCGGATGATTCTAAATCAATCTGGATACGTATTTACTTTGAATGGTGCATCGATTAGTGGAGGTGCAAAGCAAAGCGTTGTGGCGAGATCTTCAACTGAATCGGAATACATGGCTGCTTTGGAGGCTTCACAAGAAGCGATATGGATGAAAGAGTTCATTACGAGCTCGGTGTGGTTCCTAGTCTTTGGACCCAATGTCTATCTCTTGTGATAACATGGCGCCATAGCCAATGCGCAAGAACCAAGGTCACACAAGAAGTGAAGCACATCAAGCTACGTTTTCACGCTATTCGAGAACATGTCCAAGATGGGGACATAAAGATTTGCAAAGTACACAAATCTGAATGGCGGATCCGTTGACTAAACCTCTCCCGAGGGCAAAACATGACCAACACCAAACTGCCATGGGTGTTCGATATATTACCATGTAATCTAGATTAGATGACTCTAGTGCAAGTGGGAGACTGTTGGAGATATGCCCTAGAGGCAATAATAAATGTAGTTATTATTATATCTTTGTGTTTATGATAAATGTTTACATTCATGCTATAATAGTATTAACAAGGAAACATTAATACTTATGTGATTTGTAAACTAAAATAGAGTCCCTAGTAAAGCCTCTTTATAATACTAGCTTGTTGGTTAATAAATGATTGTGGTTTCCCTATCATGAACATTGAAATGTTATTAACAACAAGATCATATCGTTAGGAGAATGATATGGTGGACATACTCCTGTAGATAAGCGTAGCATAAAGATCAAGTCATTTTAATAGTTCAATTGCTATATGCTTTCTGATACATAGTAACCTAATTCCTTCGACCATGAGATCATGCATATCACCTTCACCGGAAGGATGCTTTGATGACATCAAACACCACACCGTAACTGGGTGGCTATAAAGGTGGCATTGAGTGTTCGGAAAGTATTGGTTGAGACACAAGGATCAAGAGTGGGATTTGTCCATCCATATGACGGATAGATATACTCTGGGGCCTCTCGGTGGATTGTCATCCAATTAGCTTGCAAGCATGTGACTAGCTCACAAGGGATCACATATCACGGGAACGAGAAAAGAGTACTTATCGGTAACGAGGTTGAACTAGGTATGCAGAGATACCGACGATCATAACCTCGGATAAGTAAACTATCATGAGACAAAGGGAAATTGGTATCGTATGTAAGTGGTTCATTCGATCACAAAGTAATCAAAGAAATATGTGGGAACCATATGAATTTCCAGATTCCTCTATTGGTTATTGTTCGGAGAAGTGTCTCGATCATGTCCGCATAATTCACGAACCGTAGGGAGACACACTTAAGGATTCGACGTTGTTTGAGTAGTTATGGAATGATGAGTAAGAGGCCGAATGTTGTTCGGAGTCTCGGTTGGGATCCAGGATATCACGAGGAGATCCGGAATGGTCCGGAGAATAAGATTCATATAAGGAAAGTCCTGTTTGGGGTTGGAGAATGGTTCCGGTGTTTTCATCGGGAATGTTCTAGAAAGTTCCTAATGTCCCAAGACTCGGAGGGAAGGGTACATGAATGTGTCATAACAGGTTGGAATGATTGCATCATGTACTAGGTGTCATCGCTGAACAAAATAAAGGGTTTAATCAAATCCTAGTTTGAAAAGTCAAACGCCAATTTGAAAAGTCAAACGGCTATTTTGTGAGGTGGAGGGGAAGTAGGAAACCTACTTGGGGAGGAGTTCCTCCCCTCCACCGCCGGCCCACTTGGGAAACCGAGTTGGGGAGGGACTCCCCTCCCCTGGCGCGCCCCCTCCACCTATATAAGGAGGGGTAGGGCTGCCCCTCCAAGCACACAACACCTCCACCCAAAACCCTAGCTCCCAGCCGCCGGCGCCGCCTAGGGAAACCCTAGCCGCCGACTTGGGCAGCTCCAAGCCCTAGCCGTCGGCCCTAGACCCTCCTCATTGGTGTGTCTAAACCCTAGATCACCGAGGATCTCTCTCATAGTCCACCATACTCGCTCCGGCTTAAGGCGAAGCCCTGCGAGATCTCCCCTCTACTTCCGGTACCACGCCGTTGTGTTGCCGGAATCGCGAGGAGAGTTCTACAACCTCCGCTGCCTGCTGGAACAAGGGAGAGGAAGGTCTTCGTCGAGTATCGAACGTGTGACCGACTACGGAAGGGCTGCCGGAACGCAGCGCCGGAAGGATCGTCTACGCGATCTTGAGATCGGGAAGAGTACGACTACATCACCCACGAGAATCCGCTCTCGTTAAACACTTTGGAATCCTCGAGGGTGAGTTATTCTATCGTCTCGTTGCTACAATCTAGTAGATAGATCTTGGCTTGTTTGTTTGTATGCGGTAGAAATTTTTTGTTTTCCATGCTACGAAACCCTACACCCCAAGCTTTGACGCTTGTACCTCTTGGATATTTCTTGGAGTGACACCAGGGTGGAATCCCCAAGCTTGTGTGCTTTTGTCCATTCTCCATCTCATTACATCATTCTCTCTTTACACCTGAAATTTTTTCCTTTATACAAAACTTCACACAATCTTCATTAGCAACATTAGTTTATTCAAAAGATATTAGACCTCTGGCCAAGCTTTGGAACAGCAAGGCTTTTCACTAAAAACACAAGCTACTGTAGCAACTCCTTCAAAAATCTCAATCCACCTAAAGAGAACTCAAAAAAGGAATCAATAAGAAGCAAATACAAATAATGGTAGAAATCTGTCAAAACAGACCAGCAGGTAGAAACCGATTTTTTAGAAACTCTTCTGTTGCTCAAATCAAAAAGTGTTAAACTAATGAAAGTTAGATAACATACTAGGGGATTTATTCGTAAATTTTAAGCTCAATCCGAGTTACATATACTCCTCAAGATTTGTATTGGTGGAGGACAGAAATCTGTTTCAGGACAGCAACTCCCCAAATCTCACTTCCCTCTCATTAGAGGTCATTCTTGGCACAAAAAGCAAACAATAAGGATAAGGAGAGGTCATTACTGAAGTAATAACTTCCAAGACTCAAGTAAACTCTTGGGTTATCTCCCAACAAGTACTTTTCTTTAACGCCTTTAAGTTAGGCACATGAAGCAAGAAGAATCAAGTATTTTCAAATGAGAAAGCATTAACATCAAACCTTGCTTTCAAAGGAGGAGCAAAAAGCAACTTCTCTCTCCTCATAGGGAAGTGTTCAAAACCTTTCTTGAATTAAAAATGATATTTAATGGTGCCTTCTTTCATATCAATGATGTCACTAACTGTTCTAAGAAAAGGTCTTCCCAAAGTAATAGGACAAGAAGCATTGTATTCTACATCCAAAACATAGAAATCCACATGGACATAAGCATTGTTAACCATAATGAGAACATCATTAATACTTCACATGAGTTTCTTCTTAGCATTATCATTAAGTGGGACATCCAAATAACAATCTTCCAAAGGTGGCAAATCAAGCATTTCATAAATTTTCCTAGGCATAATAGAGACACTAGAACCAAGATCACATGAAGCTTTGAGATCAAAGTCATTCACTTGTATATAAATAATGGGTTCCCAACTATCTTCTACTTTCCTAGGAATAGAATATTTGTGTTTTACCTTCTCTTCCTTAATTTTCACAAGAGCATCTGTAATGTGTTTGGTGAAAGCAACATGCATATCACTAGCATCATGACTTCTAGCAAGCTTTTGTAGGAACATGATCACTTCAGAAATATTGCAACCATCAATATTAAAGTCAAACTTAGCATCACTAGTAGTAGGCTCAATAGGCTTAGGCAAAGTGGGATGAGGAATAGGGACTACTTGTGGTTTAGTGGTAATAGTGCACACACTATTGTTTCTATCAATTTCAGCTTCCCTTTTGCACCTAGCATGAAGTTGATGTAACAACCTAACATTTTCATCAATAGTAACTTGTATGGCATGAGTATCAGCAAAGGCACCTTTCATAGTTTCAGGTTTAGCAGCCATTTTATTAATCAAGGAAGACTGAGCTTCAGACAAAGAGGATATATTTTTATCAACAGTTAAAAGTTTCTCCTCCACGGTTTTGTTGAAAGCATTTTGTTTACTAATAATGTCCTTGAGCATTACTTCAAGTTCAGAGGGGGCACTTCTAGCATTATTGTAAGAGCTTCCATAGGAATTGCCATTATTAGGAGGATAAGGCCTATAATTGTTGTTGCTACCAAAATTATTCCTGTAGGCATTGTTGTTGAAATTGTTATTTCTAATGAAGTTCACATCAACTTTCTCTTCTTGAGCAACCAAAGAGACTAAGGGAACACTATTAGGATCTAGAGGAGCTTTCCCATTAACAAGCATAGCCATAATAACATCAATCTTTTCACTCAAAGAGGAAGTTTCCTCAACAGAATTTACCTTCTTACAATGTGGAGCTCTCTCAACGTGCCATTCAGAGTAGTTGGCCATCTTATTATCAAGGAGCCTTGTTGCAGGACCCAAAGTGAGGCCCATGAAGGTACCTCCAGCAGCAGAATCCAGCAGGTTTTTTGAGGAGAAGTTCAAACCTGCATAAAAAGTCTGGATAATCATCCAAGCAGTGAGTCCATGAGTAGGGAAATTTTTAACCAAAGATTTCATTCTTTCCCAAGCAGGAGCAACATGTTCACTATCAAGTTGTTAAAATTTCATAATGTCACTTCTCATAGCAATAATCTTAGCAGGAGGATAGTATTTTCCAATAAAAGCATCTTTTCACTTAGTCCAAGAATCAATACTATTTTTAGGCAAAGATAGCAACCATTCTTTAGCTTTTCCCCTCAAGGAGAAAGGAAAAAGGCTAAGCTTAATAATATCTCCATCTACATCCTTATACTTTTGCAACTCACAAAGGTCAAAAAAGCTATTAGGATGGACAACAGGATCATCAGATCCAGCACCAGAAAATTGCTCTCTCATCACAAGATTCAACAAAGTAGGCTTAATTTCATAAAAGGTAGCATCAGGAGCAGGTGGAGCAATAGGTGTGCTTAGGAAATCATTGTTGTTGGTGCTAGTGAAGTCACACAACTTGGTGTTCTCAGCAGAGGTCATTTTGGCAAAGGTGGGCAAGCCAAAAACAACAACAGCAGCTAGAGCAGGAACTAATTTTTTTGTGTTTTTAAATAAGGCAAGCAAACCAAACTAGACTAATTTTTTTTGGTTTTTTTGAAAAGAGGCAAACAAAACCAAGCAAAAGAAACAAAGCAAACTAAAAACAAAGTAAAGAGAAAGGATGTGAAGGACTACCCTAGTGAAGACGTCCTTAGCCTCCCCGGCAACGACGCCAGAAAAAGCTTGATGATGACTCCTTAACGGAAGTCTGTTGGGAACCCCAAGAGCAAGGTGTGAAGCAGCACATCAGCAAGTTTTCCCTCAGTAAGAAACCAAGGTTATCGAACCAGTAGTAGGAAGTAAACGTCACACAGGTGTTGCAAGAAATGCGGAGACATGCACAACACAAACTCAAGACTTTACCCCAACGAACAGTGAGGTTGTCAAGCTCACCAGTTTACTGTAACAAATGATTAAACATATGGTGTGGAAGATAATGGTTTGCAGCAAGTAAACAAGTAACAGTGGAAGATGTATCAATGGTAAAGATTGGACTGGGGTCCATAGTTCACTAGAGGAGCTCTCCTTAGAAACAACATGGCATGAAGGGTAAACAAATTACAACAGGGCAATTGATAGGAACTGAGCAAGGCATTAAAATGCAATACTCGTCAAAAAGATCCTATGAGATTCGATTGGGCAATACAACAATATACATAGACCACCATCCAATTGCATCTATGACTAGAAGTCCACCTTCAGGTTATCATCCGAACCCCCTCCAGTATTAAGTTGCAAGCAACAGACATCTGCTTTAAGCAAAGGGTGTAAGGTAAACAATCCACTTGTTCCATGAACAAGAGACCGTTGTTTTCTCCCTAGTAGCAACAACACATCTACAACCGAAGAGATTTCCGTCACTTCCCTTGGAAATTAGAGGCATGAACCCACTATCGAGCATAAATACCCCCTCTTAGAGTCACTAGCAACTACTTGGCCAAGATATCTACTAACAACGGAGAGCATGCAAGATCACAAACAACACAGACATGATAGAATCATAAAGACAAAACCATTAATCAATCTGACGTAATAATCTCAATATCCATCGGATCCCCGCAAACACAACATGCATGATTACAAATAGATTAGATCTTGATCATGAATGGAGCTCACATATCTATACATGAAAGCACAAAGGAGGAGATACAACCATCTAGCTACTACATGGACCCATAGTCCAAGGTGGAACTACTCACGCATCATACCGGAGAGAAGGCCTCCGGGATGATATCCCCTCCGGCAGCGTGCCAGGAAGAACTTCAGATCCCCTCGATCTAGGGACGACGGTGGCGGTGGCTACAAAAGGTTTCGTGAAGTTTTTATCGGATACTTAGGGTTTCTGCATCGGGGGCTTCTTATAGGCGAAGAGGCGAGGCTAGGAGGCATCCAGGGGCCCCACACCCTACCCATGCGCGAGGCAGGGCCCACCCATGCCTAGGGGGGGTCTGGCCGCCCTGGCTCGTGTCTCCGTCTCGTCTTCTGGATTCGTGTCCCCCACGGTAAAATATTGACTTTGGCTTTTGTCTCGTCCAATTCCGAGAATATTAATTTTCTGCCTTTCTGGAACCAAAAGCAGAAGAAGGCAACATGCACTATGGCAACTTTTTAATAGGTTAGTTCCAGAAAAGATATAAAAACACCTTAAATTGTAGACAAAGCAAAGCAAAGTAGATACTAAACAAGCATGGAGCATAAAAATTATAGATATGTTTCCGACGTATCAATGGATATTGAGATTACTATGTCAGATTGATTAATGGTTTTGTCTATTTGATACTATCATGTCTGTGTTGTTTGTGATCTTGCATGCTCTCTGTTATTAGTATCTATTTTGGCCAAGTAGTTGCTAGTGACTCCAAAAGGGGGTATTTATGCTCGATAGTGGGTTCATGCCTCTAGTTTCCAAGGGAAGTGTGAAGGGTTTCGCAGCATAGTAAATCAAAAAAATTCTACGGATGCAAACAAGAAAGACAAGATCTAATCTAGGAGATGCAATCAACGAGATAGATAGATGAGATCTTCATACCCTTGAAGAAATCGCACAGCGGAAACGTTCAACACAACGTGGTTGATGTAGTCGTACTCGCGGTCTCCTCCTCGCGATCCGATCCGATCCTACGCCGCAAGTGGCGGCGCCTCCGAGAGATGCACACGTACGGTGCCGCGACATCTCCTCCTTCCTTGGTCCAGCAAGTATGGTGGAGAGATAGATTGGATCTGCAGCACGATGGCATGGTGCTTATGGTGGAGAGTTTCTGCGGCAGGGCTTCGCCTACGCGCAGTCGGGAGAGAGAGAGAGAGAGAGAGAGAGAGAGAGAGGTGGAGGGGCAGCAGGACGGCGGCTAGGGTTGGAGGATTGGAGGGGGAGGGTGCGCCCATGCCCACCTTATATAGGGGGCTGGACGACCCCCCTTGGCCCCTCCTCCAAGCCCTAGGGCGGCGGCCCCAAGGGTGGAGTGGGGGGCAAGTTTTCCCCCTTCCTTCTAGAAGGCTCCCCTAGGGTTTCCCCTAGGGCTGGCCGGCTGGGCCTTTGGGGCCTTGTGCCCCTGGCCCAAAGCGGCCAGGGCACTTCCCCTTAGGACCACACAGGACTTCGACAAGTGGGCCCATGTTGGTCCCACTCCGGAACCTTCTAGAACCTTCTGGTACAATACCGATAAACTCTGAAACGATTCCGAAATCCAAAAACTGCTTTCCTTTATATGAATCTTATTCTCCGGACCATTCCGGAACCTCTCGTGATGTCCTGGATCTCATCCGAGACTCCGAACAAAAACTCATAAACCAATTATCCATTCTATCCTAGCGTCGATGCATGTTAAGTGTGTGACCCTATGAGTTCGAGAATATGCATACATGATCTTCTATCAATAATCAACAGCGGGGTATGGAAACCCATATTGACTACCACATATTCATCAATGATCATATCGGATGAACCACGATGCCAGGATTCAATTAATCCCATATATGTATTCCCTTCGTCACGCGATATTTTACTTGTCCGAGATTCGATCGTTGGTATCAGCATACCTAGTTCAATCTCGTTCACAGCAAGTACTTTACTCGTTCCGTAATCCGATATCACTTTGTGATTAACTCCTTAACCACGTGCTTGCAAGCGGTGTTGATATCGATTACCGAGTGGGCCCGAAGTATATCTCTCCGACTCGGGAGGGACAAATTCCATCTCAATACATACAACCCAACAAGTACTTTCCGATCACCTGAGAGACACCTTTATGATCACCCTCACATAGGATGACGTTTGATGACCTCAAAGCTTTCTTCCGATACCAGGGAGTTGTATTATCTCATGGTCTAAGGAATACAATACTTGACATAGGAAAAAGCTTCGCAAAGATGAACACGATGACACGATCTAATTGCTCTGCTTAATTTGGGTCTGTCCATCATATCATTATCCTAATGACATGATCTCATTATTAATCGACAACTCATGTCTATGGTTAGGAAACCTTAACCATCATTAATCAATGAGCTAGTCCATAGAGACGTACTAGGGACACGGTGTTGTTCATAAACCACACAAGTATCAAAGTTTCCGCTTAATACAATTCTAGCATGGAATATAAACTTTATCATGAACAAGAATTATAATAATAACATCTTTATTATTGCCTCTAGGGCATAATTCCAACAAATTGATAGAAATCTCTTCGGTTGTAGATGTGTTGTTTCTACTAGGGAGAAAACAACGGTCTCTTGTTCATGGAACAAGTGGATTGTTTACTTTACACACTTTGCTTCAAGCAGTTGTCTGTTGCTTGCAACTTAATACTGGAGGGGGTTCGGATGATAACCTGAAGGTGGACTTCTAGTCATAGATGCAGTTGGATGGCGGTCTATGTATATTTTTGTATTGCCCGATCGAATCTCATAGGATCTTTTTGTGTGGTATTGCATTGTTATGCCTTGATCAGTTCCTGTCAATTTCCCTGCTGTAATTTGTTTACTCTTCATGTGATGTTGTTTATCTAAGGACAACACCTCTAGTGAACTAAGGACCCCGGTCCAATCTTTGCCATTAATATATCTTCCACTGTTTACTTGCTGCAAACCATTCATCATCTTCCACTCCATACAATTAATCCTTTGTTGCAGCAAACCGGTGAGCTTGACAACCCCACTGATTCGTTGGGGCAAAGTCTTGAGTTTGTGTTGTGCAGATTTCCACGTTCCTTGCAACACCTTTAAGACGTTTTCTTCCTCCTTCTGGTTCGATAACCTCGGTCTCTACTGAGGGAAACTTGCTGCTGTGCTCATCACACCTTGCTCTTGGGGTTTCCAACGAAGCGTCCCACGTCAACACTAGGTGCACGCATCAATCAACTTGAGGTACTTCTCCTTCCTAGCTTCTTTAGAAATCCCTTGAATGCGCACCAACACAGTTGTTGCAGGTTCCTTTGTGGATGACCCTTGGGTGGCCTGGCATTCATGGATTTCAGGCTGAGGTAAGGGGGAAACGTGCGGTGTTGTATCGAACCGTAGACTGAGATGTGAAGCTCCTTTTAATGATGGTCCAAGCCTCCGTAGATGTTTTGGTAAACATTATCATGCCAGCGACCTTAACAGACTAGGAACTTGGAAAAGCCAACAATACCGTTTGATCCTCTTGGATCCAGACCGAGAATGACAGATTAGGCATGGATAATGCCTCCAGTTGTCATGGCGATGGAGGAGGGAGGGCATGGGAAGATGCCCTCAACAAATACATGAAGGAGATTGCTTGTGAGGAGGGAGACAACCTAAGATCGCCAAAATTGGCGAGTCTCGGCAGAGATCTTGACTGTGATCAGATGCCCGAAGATGATGGGTTTTGGGAGGAGAGATACTCGATGCTCACAAGGAGACAAAAATTCATCTAATTATATACTAGCTAAATACCGGTAACATTGTATGGAACGACATGAAAATAAACATTTTTGAAAGCTATAAATATATATTTTCTCGTCTTAATTTATTTGGAAGCATACCATATCTTAGTGTTGTACTCCTTGAGGGTGATCGATTGGTCCAATTACATGCCTATACTAGAACCTCTCTCCTGGTGATCCATTTTTATCCGTCCCAAACACGTCTTTTACATCTCTTTATTTTTCTGAAATTTCAAATGAAAAGAAATACTAAACACAATCCCGTCGACTTCCTCATCCTCGATCGGCGCACCGGCCTCCTGGGGATGCCAACGCGCAGCTATCTGTCGATTGGGCATGTGTAAAAATTCTTGCGGGAATCATGCATGTCAAATTTGTTTCATATACTACCCCGTTCTCGTCCAGTTTATTAGACATATATACGCAGTTTAATAAAAATTTAACCATCAATTTTAATTAATAAAATATGCAACGTATGTTTCAAAAAATATACTATTAGAAACTACTTTTAAAGATGAATTTAATGGTATAATTTTTATGATATATTATGTAAAATTTATTAATCAAAGGTTAAAGTTGTTCTTAAACTATGTGCGTGTCTAATAAACCGGACAGAAGGAAATACCAAAATTGCATATTGGAGACAATTTCCCCTACCAAAATTGCATAATGCATATATATATATGGTATCTTTATTTTGACGAGGAAGGAAGGATCTGTCGTCCTTGCAGCTTTAGGCAAGGAAAATCAGCATATACCACACACCTACGCGTTCGCAATTATATCCCAACTCTCCCAAGATTCCCTAGCTCATATATACACATCTAGTCCAATGAAGCCATCGGTCATGGTGGCGACGGCGGAGGTGGTGTCTGTCATATCGACGCTCCTAGAGCGCGTGACGGAGCGCAACGACGCGGCGCGGACGGATGTGTGGTCGGCGTTCCGGTCGACGAGGAAGCCCGACATCTCCGTGCGCGACTACATGGCGCGCATCGCCGAGTACGCGCGCTGCAGCCCGGACCGGACTGCTTCGTCACCGCCTACATCTACCTCGACCGCCATGGCTTCCTCGCCGCACTCGACTCCTACAACGTGCACCGCCTCCTCATAACCTCTCTACTTGTCGCCGTCAAGTTCGTGGACGCCGGCGCTTGCGAATACGACGGAAACATCAACGCCTACTTCGCCAGGGTGGGCGGGATCGACCTGCCGGACATGAACCACATGGAGATGGACTTCCTCCTCCGCGTCAAATTCAGGCTCTTCGTCTCCACGGAGACGTTTCGCCGCTACCGCCACATGATCCGCTCCGAGATGCTCTGCCTCCAGATTCAGCGCCTTCCTCTCCCTTCATCATCTCAAGAAGAAGAAGACAGTCAGGAGGAGCAGCGGGCGGCCTCCTAGGTTTGCTTCCAAGCACGAACAGCACTACATAGTTCTGCACTCTGTGTGTGCCACGGTACAATGTCAGCATCACCATTCAGAGTTCTTTGTTTTACATTTTATTACTATCTTATATAGATTTCGAACGTACGTGCAAGGATCGAGATCTTAATTTGTGTTTAGGGTTTATATATCTAATTATATGGGTCCAAAGAACAAACGTTTGCTTTAACCTTTTTCTATCACTATTAGAACATTTCTAGCAGATACCACTAACCCACGTACTGTAAAAAATAGTTTGCAGTTACCAATTTGCAGTACAAAAATCTCTCATGCAGAAAAGATACAGTAATCACAACTGCATAATTTAAAAAGCATCATTGGTGCTACATCCACACTAGTTCATGCATAGGGGAGGTTTTTTTTTATCACCTAGATCAACAAATTTACAAGAAAAAGCGATGTCGTTGCGGCATCGAAACAAAACCTAGCACGTGCTCTACCCTAGCTACCGGCTGTAACTACTCACCGGAGCATCTATAGCGGTGTCGCGTGCCTACTCTTCGTTGTCGTCGGTGGTGTCTTCGTCGGAGTAGTCAATGACAAGGAGGCCAAGCCGCGCCTGGTGCTCACGTGCGGAACGGCGCAAGGCGCGGCAAATGTCCCGCTGCTCGTCGGTGCGCTCGACGCATCGGCGCTTCGCGATCCCACATGTCGGAGACGAGGATCCCGAGCGAGTTGAATTTGGCCTCCGGGACGTCATCGTCGTAATGTTAATTGTAGAGACTCGTGATCTTTGATGATTTACATAACAGATTCAGGAGTTTTTTTACTTGATCGGGATTCAGAGTATTCTCATATGAGTGGGACATGCATAGTGGTCTCGTTTGAGACACACCATGTGCAAGTGGTCGTGAGAATTCTCATGTTGAAACTTGGAAAAGGTTTGAAATTGGGTATTTTTTGTCAAATCTGACCTTTTTGCGAAAGTTCAACCGAATCTAACCCTTCCCCGATACTAATTCGGAATCTGATCCCTGGGGTTGGCACACATTTTAAACAGAGCCGAAGTTATATAGGTCGGCGCCAACATGTGACAACGGGGGGCAATCTAGGAAGGTCGGCGCCGTTTTAAATGGAGACGACCTCCTTTGGTTCGGTTTTCTGATGTGTTGATGCCGACATGTACAACTTCGGCTCCATTTAAAATAGCGCCGACCCAGGGGTCAGATTTCGAATTACGAGGAGGGGTCAGATTCGGTTAAAGTTTTCATATTTGACAAAAAATATTGAAATTGGCATTTGAAACTAGTAGAAACTTTCTCTCAGGAAAGGAGGTCCGCTTATTTACTTACTGATTTGTTATGTCATTCATCGGGATTTGAGACTATTTATAACTTGTTATGTGAATTATTGTTGATGTAGATTCTAGGTATAGACACACTAACATATTTTTACATATATATTTATCTATTTATTATTAAGTATATATGATTTTGTAGTTTAAAAAACCAGTGAACCGATGAACCAGCGGCCGACCAGTAAAAACCTAAACCGACAACTTTACCGGCTTAATCATCGGTCCGGTTTTTTAAACTATACCGGTAAGGTTACTAGTAACGTTCATCATTAAGAAATGGTACCGGTAGAGTGTGACTTTTGAGGCGTGCCACTAATCGTGCATACGTCTACGACCATTTTCCCGAATTCACCGAAATTGCCTTTTCAATGGTGTTGGAGCCTAAGGCCAAGGAGCAAACCAAACATAAGTTGAAAAAACTTTCGGATTCTCTCTAAAAATTGTGTGAATCTCAAGAAAGAAAGAAGTATAGATCACCCCCATAACTATCAACTTTTGGACAGAAAACCCCCCAACTATAAAATGGAGCACATAATCCCCACAAGTTTGCAAAACCGGAGAGTTTGCCACCTCTCTCCCGGTTTTAGGCTGTTTTGGTTAGTGGTTCTGGTGATGTGGCTGTAAGTGGATTGCACACGGTGGCAAAAATATTGTTGGATCCGAGCGCAACCAGCCAATTGACCAAGCTAACTGATTGATACAGTGGGGGGCGATTTTTCTGATGGTCGCCCGCAACAGATTCTAGGGTCCCTCGTTGGCGCACGGACGGACCGACCGTCGCTGCCGTCACTCCAAGCCACCGCCGCCGTCACTCCAAGCCACACCTGATGCAAGGCGCCTGAAGCAAGGTTACTGGATTAGACGTGATGAGCAGTATAAAGAACTGAAGAGAATCTGTGTATGTACTAGCTAGTTGATGAGCAGCACGAAGAACTGTAGCAAGGTCACTGGAACTTCTCAATTGTGGTAGGTTGTGATCTCGAGACATGATGTGCTTGATACCGAGCATTGGACTTAATATTTCCACGAGCAAACACATGATCTTGGGCTGGCTGAGAGCTAGATTTTTGCTGAGCAGTTTATATGAACTGCAAGATGCCTCCTGAGTTCAGGCAACGACAACTTTGACAGAAGCACTTCGGTTAGAATAGGAGAAAAGGAGCACTGCACTCCAATCAGCAGCAGAGCTAGGGATCGGGAGACTGATCTGCTCATCGCGCCGCACGAGTTGGATCGAATCAGCCAGCGATCATCCGCCGTCGCTGCCGTCTAGGAGGAGTCGTCGCGGTAAAAATTCAGAGATGGCGAGGCCAAGCGTGCCGTCTAGGAGGAGTCGTCCGGGACGATCTGGTTCGGTCTAAACAAGTTGCATCCGGGCCATTTGGACCGATCGAGCGGGGCTTACTTTGCCACCGTGTGCACCGAAACTGCACACCGATCTGGTAGGGCTAACTTCCTACCGCCATGTCACCAAAACCGCTTACCAAAACTGCCTAAGACGGGAGAGGGGACTAATTGTCCGGTTTTGCAAACTTGTGGGGATTATGTGCTCCATTTCATAGTTGGGGGTTCTCTGTTGTCCAACAGTTGATAGTTATGGGGGTGATGTATACTTCTTTCGAATGTCAATCACACTTAAATTCTTCATTTTAGCTCATCGTTTATAAAATCATCTAAGATCAAAATACGGAGTATATATATCCATTAAAAGCAGAAGTAGGCACAGGTCAACAGAATGTCTCTGTTGTTGCTGAATCATTCCTCATGAGAAAATCACCTTCATTGTTGGGGTTGCCATTGGGCGCACTTCCCTCACCTGCAGATGTTAGCGTTAAATTCCATCAACTAAAATTATCTATACTACAAGCTATAACAGTTGATCGATATAATCATTTACTGTATTTCATACTGATAAAGTTGTATTTCATTTGTATTTACTGTATTCCCTCACCTGCATACTGATAAAAGCTGTATTTCATTTGTAAGGTACAACAACAGTTGATCGATATAATCATGCACAGAAAGCTAGCATATACTGTAGTATTAAATTAGGACGGACGGCCACCTAGATATGCATTCACCGCATGAATGATCAAATCTTACACTAGCACATTGGATCCGATCGTGTACAAGAAAGAGATTGGAGACAATGCAGCTGAACAAGCTATATCTACAAACTCGCAATTGAATTCCATACTCAATCTCATAGATATATTGGTGGGAATGGATGTGGAAATGGTGGTGATGGCGGCGACAGAGTTTCGACGACGTTGAGGTATTTACACTACAAGAACAAGACAAGATACCGACGGCTAGGGTGTACGCTGACAGCAATTTGTTGGGGCCGAGGGGAGCCGTCAGCATAGCTAGGCCATCGGCGTAGGTTGCAGATGGCGCCTGCGGTTGACGGAGTTTGACGGCATAGGAACTACGCCGAATATTTTCCCCTTTACCACATTGATAATAGAAATATTATAACTAAATCATTCTAATTCAGAAAAATAAAAATAATATATTAAATTTTGTAGAAAAATAAGATACATCTATCTACACTCAAATATTACATATTTATGTTGAATAAAAAAACAAGTAAAACATAAAAACATTACATATACTTCCGTATAACATATTTTTTTAAAAAAGTGGGCCTGATTTGGACTACATGTACATGATCTGATGCTCATAATTTTTTTTTGAAAAAATCATTTTTAGATTCATAATATGATATTTTATTTGAGAACAGCTGCAAGTTTAGCGAGGCTCGGCCGCGATCTAAGAATGTTCATGCCCGTTGTTTTGAAATAGGCATAAGAAATCTAAAAATAATCCAAAAAATGTAAAACCTTTGTATGATGTCATATTATGTGACATAATTGCAAGAAAAAAATACAATATCAAACTTGGAATATTTCAAATATATTAAAAAACCTTCTTAGAAATGAGCAATCATGTTCGAGGTTTTATGAATTTTAGGACAAATGAGTAATATTATGGATAGAATCATGGCATAGTTTGTGATAAATATGTTCATATTGTGCACACATGTGTATCTTAGGACGGCGAACAATATTGCAGAAGGAAGTTTTTCTTTTCGTCATACCAAAAGGCCATTTTCTATTTTCTGATGCTAAAAATACGGTGTTTTGTGAAGCAACCACCAAATAAATTTTTCAAAATGGTACCAACCTAATTTTCTTAAATACTAGACCACTATTTATGGACAGTGTCCAAATCGGGGTATCTTAAACCTTTCCATCAACTCCTCGTGAAAAGGACAAATTCCTACCGAGTCGGTGAGAAATGAATCAGATTTAAACTACATGTGCATGATGTGATGCTTATTTTTAGGTAAATAATATGATATTTTATCGGAGATCCATTGCAAGTTTAGTTACTAGGGACTTGTTTTCTTTATATACCACACCTGTATTAATGTTTCCACTTAATACAATTTTAGTATAATACTAAACTATTATAAACATTAGAGATATATCAAATAAAAAACTTTATTATTGGCCGCTAGGGCATATCTCCTTAACAACAACCATCAAAGTTTTCTTTGTATCATGCTTCAAATCACTCAAACCTGTCTGTCTATTTTTTTTTTGGAAATGAGCGCATATATTAACGATAACATTTAATGTTTACACCCGGTCTCTACATAACTAGGATGCACACAGCCACATAAACGACAGAGCTAGTAAATAAAAAATAGAAAAGCATTATACAAAGACACTATCGAAAAAAGTCTTGAATCTAAGGCATATCAATCCTCAAGTCACGCGGCCATCCATGTCGGGAGAAAATATCCCTCGCCGTATCCTCCAATCGCGCACGTCCCTTCACAAATAAGTCGTAAAACTCCATACGTTGGAGAATAGTCTGTGATCGGAGAAAAATCGTGGCTCGATAAATAACCTGCAGAGGTGAAGACACAATGTTATTAAAAATCTTGTCATTTTTACCAAGTCATAGCGATCATATAATGACAAGCGCTCTCACCCTAAATAAAGTTCTGTACTTATCAACAATTCCACACAACCAATTACCAAAAACATTGGTTACCGAGGTTGGATAAGATAAACCAGAAGCTATTTGGATGAATGACCATATAGAGCGAGCGAATTTTCACTGGAAGAATAAATGATGAATTGTCTCATCGTGATGACAGAAAACGCATTGTGTACTTCCATGCCAATTCCTTTTTGCAAGATTATCTTTTGTTAAAACTACACCTTTACGTAAATACCATGCAAAAAAATTCGTCTTAAGAGGTATTTTTATTTTCCAAATCTTACTATTGTCATTGACCAGGATTTCAGGTTGTACGAAAGCTTTATAAAGTGAGCCAACAGAAAATTTACCACTTTTTAATAATTTTCATTTAAACGTATTGCATTATGGATAATCTGCCTACGTGTGGGAGAGATTTTCCTAGTTGATGGATAATCCGCCTACGAGTCTGCTCCTGACCCAGTGCAGTATGTTACTCGTTTTCTGGATAGTCTGAAACCATCTGTGAGAGTGCTTGTGGCTGTTCAGAAGCCACCTGATCTTGATGCAGCTTACGAGCTTGCGCTGCTTCATAAGGAGCTGGGAGATGGCAGTAGTCCGTGTAAGAACCCTGTGATGTCAAGTGACATCACATGTTCAGGGAACAACACTTCCATTTTTCAAAAAGAAAACCGTAGTACAAATGTATATAAGTAGAACGAAATGACATCACATGTTTCACCTCGTAGAACCGACACTTGTAGACCATGCTCTTTTAATTTCTTTCATGCAATCCCCAACACATAGGTTGTCGAACGGGTTGACCATATCCACTCCGGAATCAACAACCATAAAATCCACATGGTTGTGTATCCCCGCACAAAGGCCACTTATATTATGCAATTTCATTTAACTAAGCTATGTTTCCGACCCATAGCTCCATGAATGCATTACACCATCTTCGTACACCATCTAGGTTCAGCTCAACAGAAACATAGTCTAACAAAAGGTCTCACCCTCTCCCTAACTTAGTACTCCCTCAATATAACAAGTAGATTGTACATAAGCTACCAAATGGTCTGGAACCCTCTTCCTAAAATTATACTCCGTCAATATAACATGCAGGTAGGTTATATTTGGATATTGAGATCGTCTTGAAGAGTAAATTGTCCGTTAGTACTGAGTATATGTATACAAAAACCAATTCGAGACAAACCTGTACTTGCGATTTTCCAATTTTCAGTCTTAAATAACTAAAAAAATAAATTCGTACAAATGTCAGACAAAAGACATGTCTAGAACACCATGAATTTATGAGGCAGCAACAAATATATGACGTATTGGGCATTAACACGGTCTCCTGGATGTAATTTCGATCACCAATTTAAATTGCATATATGTATAGAAATGTTATTGTTCTATAAATAGCTTTTCAATAAGTCTATACATATGCTTTTAAATTTTCTATCTTAATAATATAGAATTTATTCATAGACATTGTTTAAAAAGTACGACTGAATGTATGTCCAAAATATCATTTATTTCATGATATGAAGGGAGTGACGAGTCACAAATGAAGTTAGCTTTTATGTGTTACATCGGTCACGCATGATGTTAGATATGCAATTCAAACTAGGCCGCGAGAGCTTCAGACTTGTACCCAGGTTAAGACCTCTACCAATAGCTCTATGTGGTTCAATACTCTTATTTCAAAATTTGCTACAAACGAACTATGCACTTGCAGTCATCAGATGTGCTCCTTTCCTTCCCACAATCCCCCGTACATAGGTTATCAAATGGGTTGACTATCGACTCCACAATCAACAACCATAAAATCCACAAAGTTTTGTATCCTTACAAAAAGGTTCTATAACAATACACCACTTATGATACAATTTCATTTAACTATACTAGGTTTCCGTCCCATAGCTCCATGAATGCACTACACCATCTTCATACACCATCTAGGTCCAACCATAGTGGAAACATAGGCTAACAAAATTTCTCGGTCCTTCGGGAAATCTTTTTTGGCTCACGGGTGCATTTGCACCCATTTTGAGAAAACATATTTCGAAATATCAAAAAGTTTGAAAAAAATGTGTACATTTACAATCAAACATTTTATGTTCATTCATAAGTTTTTGGGATGAAAGAACATTTTATGTGTCATGTATAATAAATAAAAAAATGTAACGTAAATAGGACTATTTACATGACATATTTTGTCTTTTTTTTCACGGGACATGTAGAATGTTCTTTCATCCCAAAAACTTGTGAACGAACATGAAATATTTGAATGTATATGTAGACATTTTTTTTTGAATTTTTTGACATTTTAAAATATGTTTTCTCACAATGGGTGCAAATATACCCGTGAGCCGAATAGCCACCTCCTCGGTCCTTCTCCCTAACTTAGTACAAATAGATTGTACATAAGCTACCAAAAAGATCTGGAACTCTCTCCCTAAAATTATACTCCCTCAATATAACTTGTACTAGATAATATTTCGATTTTAAGATTGCCTTGAAGACGTAACTTTCCCGTTAGTTTCTATTGATTACATGTATACAAACAAAAAAGATAATTAGTTTTCTAGGCCATGATTTTTCAAATTTCCAATCTTACATAAGTAAAAAAAATCATACAAATGTATATCAAAAGACATGTCTAGAACACCATGAAATTATGATACGGAGGCCGTAACAAATGTATGGCCTATTGGACATTGACACGATCTCCTGGATGTAATTTTGATCACCAATTTAAATTGCATAAGTATATGTATCAAAATGATATTTTTCTATAAATAGGTTTTCAATAAGTTTATACATATGATTTTCCAATTTTTTATCTAAATAATTTCGAATTTTATTTGTAGGCATTGTTTAAAAAATACGACTGAATGTATGTCCAAAACATCATGTAGGTCATGATATGAAGGGATCGACGAGTCGCAAATGAAGTTAGATTTAGCTTTGATGTGTTATACATGGGTCACACATGATGTTAGATATGCACTTCAAACTGGGCCGCGAGAGCTTCGGACTTGTACCTATGTTAGCGTGTCCTATTTATTTCCAGGGGTGATTTGCATATTGATATTGAGCTTGTAACATAAGTTTTAACCTTTTTTGGCTGCAAATATCTACTTCGATCTTTTTTGTTCCACATCGCTAGATTACATGACATGAAAGGTGTGTATAAGCTAGCTGCGTCTGAGAGCTGCTTGAAAGGCATATGATAAGGTGAAATGGTCCTTTCTGCAGCAAGCGATGCGAATGAAAGGTTTCAATGAATTTTGGTGTGGAACTATCACACGTTTTGTTCAAGGTGAGTGTGGGAATAAGAGTCAATGACGATATTGGCCATTACTTTCATACTAGGAAGGGACTGAGACAAGGATATCCACTCTCCCCAGTTCTCTTCAATATTGTGGCGGACATGCTGGCTATTCTCATTGCAAGGGCAAAAGATGATGGCCAAATTAGTGGACTCGTACCTCATTTAGTTGAAGGGGGAGTCTCCATTTTACAATATGTAGATGATACTATATTATTCATGAAACATGAATTTGAGAAGGCTATTAACATGAAACTGATATTATGCATATTTGAGCAATTGTCCGGTCTCAAAGTAAACTTCCACAAAAGCAAAAAAATTTGTTTTGGAAAGGCAAAAGAGGAATAAGAACAATACAAACAATTTTTTGGTTGTGAAAGTGGTTCTCTTCCTTTTAGATACTTAGGTATCCCCATCCATTACAGACTCGCTTGTTAAATTCTGAATGGAGGCCAGTAGAATACCGCTTTGAAGGAAAGCTTGGGTGCTGGCAAGGAAAGTTGCTCTCATACGGGGATAAACTTATCCTTATTAACTCCGTTCTCACGAGTCTATCGATGTTTATGCTATCTTTTCTTGAGATACCTAAAGGGGTTAGGAAAAGACTAGACTATTATAGATCTCGTTTCTTCTGCCAGAGCGATGATCATAAAAAAAATATCGGTTAACCAAATGGAATATCATCTGCCGTCCAAAAGACCAAGGTGCTCTAGGCGTCGCAGTGCTTGAACTTAAAAAAAATGCTTATTAAGCAAGTGGTTGTTTAAACTTCTGAATGAGGAAGGCATGTGGCAAGAGATTCTTTGCAATAAGTATCTTAGGAATAAAACACTTTCCCAAGTTACTGCAAAACCAACTGATTCTCCCTTTTGAAAGAGATTGATGGGGGTTAAAGATGATTTTTTGTCTAAAGGATCCTTTCGTGTGGGGGATGGTCTCAAAACAAGGTTTTGGGAAGACATTTGGCTAGAAAATAGGTCTCTAGATGAACAATATCCTTCTCTATTTGCTATTGTTCACCGTAAAAACGTGACGGTTGGACAAGTTTTGGCAAATAATCCTCTGAATATTGAGCTTAGGAGGAATCTTTCCGGCAATAGATGGAATAGATGGTTGTATCTGGTTCAGCGTTTGATGAATGTTAACTTATCAGAGAGCACGAACTCTTTTGTTTGAAAGTTAACAACCTCGGAGGAATTCACCGTTAAGTCTATGTACGATGACTTTCTAGATAATAGCACTAGATTTCCACCCTGTTACCTTTGGAAACTTAAAGTGCCACTTAAGATTAAGATCTTCATTTGGTTCTTATACCATAAGGTACTGTTAACGAAAGATAATTTAGCTAAGCGTAAATAGAGTGGTTGTAAGAAATGTTGTTTATATGATTTACCGGAATCAATACACCATTTATTTATTGCTTGTCCATTTACTCGTCTTGTTTGGAGGATTGTAGAGTTCACTTTTAATTTACCACCTCCGGCTAATGTGACAAATATGTTTGACAGTTGGCTAAATGGGGTGAGAAAAGATGATAAAGCTAAATTTTTTGTGGGGGTTTCATCTTTATTATGGTCTATTTGGTACTTTAGAAATGACTTGGTCTTTAACAGGTCCGGTACTATCAACTTTTTACAGGTTATCCGCAGAGCTATCCACTGGATCCATATGTGGTCCTATCTCCTCCTAGAGGACCAGCGGGGGGCTATGGATGTCGGGTGTACCCGATTGGAAACAGTCGCGTATGCTTTCTACAGCCAGGCTGGGTGGTGACATACTAGAAGGCTAGATGTTGCTTAAGCAAACTTTGTTTTTTGTGTTTCGGTGGCTAATCTTTGTAGCCACTTTGGGTGATCCATGATTGTAATATTCTAATACTTTCATACTTTGTTTGGAGACTTTGAAACTATGCAATAAATCAGGCTGTGTGCATCAATTGATGCATAGGCCGGGACTATTTCCCATTTCTAAAAAAAACGCCGCGCGGCAGGCGTGGTCAGCAACCTCAAAAATTGATATATGATGATATTTACATCCTGCATTGCATACGCACATCGACATGGTGTGAACGGCTTTTTAATCTGGTATAAATCGTCCATTCACCAATCATATTTTTTCTCCATTTATTAATTAGAAACATATAGTGTCACATTAGTTGACCTGCACTCCTATTGTTTGATGTGGAGATTATTCCACGACTTGTCCATGACGAGGCCTCTCGCCTCTCTATTTCCACATCAATCCGCTCAATAATAATCCCTTTGTTCTATAATATAAAATATTTTAGATGCCTTCAGGACAGGAGAGAGGCGACACCTTTGTAGAACCCATATAGGGTTTCATCCTTCTTGCCGGCTGCTGATATGTTCCATCTCCGTTAGCCTTGGTTTCTTGGAGGTGTGATGGACCACGACCTCTCGCCAGTGGAAATGTTCATATTTCGTTGTTTAGACTGTTTTTTCACTGTCTTCTTTAGGATGTTGAAGCGACGACTATGTCCTGAAGACAAAATAATGTCCTCTCCGCTCTACCTCTCTGGTGGCGGAGGATGGAAGGCTGTGGGTGAGGAGGGCTACGAACCACGGTGGTGGAGTCATGCATCGATGGATCACTTGAGATCCGGTCGCTTTTGTATTTTTTGGTGTGGTTTGAGATTAATCTCTCCCGATCTTCGATTATCATTTTCAACGATAGTTGTTTCTCTAGTGGGCTAGTCCTTGGGCCTTAGCACAACGAGTTCATGTTCGTCTACTATGACAAGTTTTGACCGGCTCCTGTGATAGAGGGGCGAGAACGGTGGCACGTCTTTGGTTCATGCTAGTGTATGTAGTCGTCGTTAGGTGGTCTATTGACCTATTTATAATTCTTATTAGTTTTGGACTCCTTTGTACCGTTGTTAATGATTATTAATAGATGAGTGGAATTTCGTAAAAAAGAAAATGTTTCCAGGCACATAGGCTTTAACACCGCTTGTTATGCAATTTCTTTTTTGAGTACTTGTTATGCAATTTCATTTAGCTAAACTAGGTCCCCCTACCGTTGGTCCATGAACCCACTACACTGCAATCGTAAACTATCTACAGGTCTATTCGCAACGGAGACATTTACTAACCCCGAGACATCGTGTCTAAGTACTAAGAGCATCTCTAGCTGAACCCCTATCCTTTAGATGATCAAAAGATCCCCTATCCTTTAGACGAGAAATTTTGCTCATCTAAAATACTTTGGTTCCTAGCTGAACTCCTATTCTTAACTCCATAAAAAGTAGTTTTCAACAAAATTCTTGCAATTGAGCACATAGATACATAACAATATATATAATATAACGATTCATAATTCATATTGATCAATAGAATAGTCATACAAATAGATAGCATCATCATAATACTTGACAAATTGGGTTTTTCTACACGATAAATAGTCATCAAGGTCACATATACCGACCACCTAAGCATACATGATAATCCTAGTGTTTAGTTATGCAATAGAGCGCATAACTAGCAAGTTCCACCTATTCCTAAGTGATGGCAGTAATCTAGGTTCTCAACTTGTTTTTTTTTGGCCAAAATTATTGTAATGGTTGGTTAGCTCTGTTCCCTTTGAACAATGCCTCGTTAACAAGTGTTTGATGATGCCACATGAAGTACAAAGCATTGTCTTCACCCTCCTACCATTTTGCTTCTTTCTTATTCTTCTTCACCGATCTACGAATTTAAACAAAGATGAAACAATGCATCATGAACTATGAAATTTATGATCTTTCACAACAAAAGGGGGGAAATTACCTTGTTCCGGCGCCAGGATGAGAAGGGGATGACGCATCTCATGTCGGTGCTTGCGCCGGCACTCCAACGACCACAACAATGTCCAATGTGGCGCTATTCGCCGGAGATGGTAGCAACCCTAAAGATGGCGAGATGCAACGATGGCTAGAGGAATAAGACATGCTGAAGGTATGCGGCAGTGCATATCTGGCTGAAAGGATACTCGCCGCAACCGGGGTTCATCGAATGCGGCGACAGATTTGTGGGTGAAAATCATAGGTCGCGTGGCCCGATTCTGACGATGGCATCTATCGGCGATGAAGTGGAGTGGTGCAGAAGGGTTAGTGAAGCCTATGGGGAGTCGGGGGAGGCAAAAACTATTCACCGGGCTAAATGGTGGCGGCGCTGTGGGGGTGAGTGGCTACACGTGAGGGTGGAGATATTGTTTAGGAGTCACGGGCAGGACCGAGCAAATATAGAAATCACGACGACCGATTCCTAAATATTTGATCATCTAACGCCGATGCGAGTTCGGTTAGTTGTGGTTAGATGCCTAAACAAAAAAAGCTCATTTGAATCTTTTTGAGGGTTCGTCTAGAAAACCTTAAGGGTCTGCGAAACATTTTCCTCCAGCAAGAGAAGGCAACGACCTAGGGTTCCACCCTAGTCGTCGTCATTTTCCTCGCCTTCACCGTCTTTGACTTAGAATCGACAATTCATGTCTCCTCTGTTTGCCGATCCATTGGAGGGAGGGGTGGAGCCCTGAGACATGCGTCCTCTCCCCTTCCAATTCCTCCATCTGTAACTGCAGCAGCCTCATGTACTCCCTTTGATCGCTATCCCGAAGGAAGATGGCCATCCGATGGTTGAGAGACGCAAAGCGCTGTGAGAGCCCCATGAGGGTGCACCAATTACTTAATTGTGCCATAATTATGTCAAATAATATGGTTAAATGCTCGTTGTTAATCGCACAAGCTGATTTAAGTCACACTTGCGTAAAAAATCTTAAGGGTCCGTAAAAACATTTCCCTCCCGCAAGAGAAGGCAGTGACCTTGGGTTCCACCCTAGTCATCGCCATCTACCTCGTCTTCACCGTCTTTGACTTGGAATTAACAGTTCATGCCTCCTCTGTGTAACTACCTCGGTGAATTACGCTCCTAGATACAAGCCTGGATGAGCGGTAGTGGTTGAAATAGTACGGTGGGGCCCCAAAAGCCACTCACTGGTAGTCCTTTCGGACGTCCCAACCACTACCCTCTCAACGGGACCTGTACGGGCGGCGTAATCGGCAGGCGAAGGGATCAACTACATACACAAGTGGGTATGTATGCAAGCCACCATACAAGAGTACATTAGAGCCATACCATCTAGAAAGAAAGGAAATATACCAACGCCATACGGCAAGATTCAAATGACCTAGATAGATCTAATATTTTAGGATACTTCCTCATACAACACACATCAGAGTATCATGCGGAAGCGGCAAACAAGTCCGAGTACGGATAAGAAGCAAATCGGCATAAGATGCCATAGAAATAAGCACATCCCAACCACAGATCTCAAGGATCCCCGTTCCCGGAATCTCTACACCGAACGATCGTTGCCCACATCATCGGCTTCTTCCACCCAGTATCCGTCCTGCGGGGGTACCTGTTCATCTGAACCAATAATTTATCGTGTGAGACCCTAAGGGTACTCAGCAAGTCTTAATGCCTCTAAAGGGGACACAACCTGGGGTGACGCAATTGCAGCGAAAGATAAACCCTAGCATTTCTACAGATAAACGCTAACCATCCGCCTAACCAATGATAGACGGATGTCCGTGAATTAAGAACAACAGTTATAATAGTAATTTCATCAGATCCATCCTCCTCCCTGCTTACCAACAAGGAAGCGGACGAACAACCCCCCATCCGTTGGCAATTTTATTAACCATTCCATGAGTGTTGCACTATTTACTAGTCAAATTACTTAGTCAGATTAAAGCGGTACTTTAGTTATGCTTGTCTATGATCGAGAAACTGTGCTCCAAGTCGTCCATATCCGCGGACACGGCTTTCAGAAAGTTTTACCCGGCCGGGGTGCACCAATAGCAACACACGCCGATCAACCTCGGAAAACCAAATCAAAACCCAACGAGGCTTTCACGGTGAACAATCACAGAATCGAAATATTTCGGGGCCACCCATTGAGTAGACCATAGAAGTTAGCTGACTTGAGACGGACTCAAGGTTTGCGCCAATGGTCGTATAATCGGGAACCCGAAAGTGTGGCTGGGCTTGTCGATGCACCGCGTAATCACTCCGCTTACCTAACAAAGATAGGTGCTCCTCGCACAATTTAAATACAGAAAGTAACATGGCATAAGTACAGGATCGTAAATAAAACCTCAAACTAGTTGTGGCCCCAAGAAATAAGACTGAATCAAGCTCTGGCTCAGGGGGGTCCCATATACCTCCCGGATGTGGATAGCGCGATAAATCAAGGAACAGGAATCAAGTACTCGGGGTCTTATGGGACACAAGTGAGCAGGAAAAAACCAAATAGCAGATGTTGCTCACCGGTGCCACTTTCATTAGTTATCCCATTACTACTCAGATTAAGTTGTTTAGGTACCTCGTTATCCATCTGACTCTCACAAACCCTTCACATGCTGTTCTACGACTCGCATGGCTCAAACAACTCCTGTAGTAATGGCTCATGGGATGGAGGAACAAGCTTGGTGGGGTTTAAAAGTAAAGGCCATGCATACTTGGGCTTCAATTAAATGCAATCGCGACTCAATGATGCAAGAATAAGATAGAGGCAATAGGTACTGTATGTATGCAAGCATGTGGAAGTGCTTGCCTGTCAACTCAGTTGAAGCGAGGGACGGATCTGGGTAGTGCTCCTGGTTCTCTTGATATAACCCCTGCTCAGTGTCTATCCGAGAAAAACCAAACAAACAAGGCCAACATGAATATAGAGCACAAGCACATGAATAAGATGCGACAAGCAAACAATCATGCCATGATGAATGATGCACAATTTACATGGCAATAAGGTAGCATGGCATAGTGAGGTGTGGAAGACAAGTAACAACATTTTAATGGAGTTTTGGATCACATTTTGTTGTCATAACAATTGCTGTTCACTATATATTTATATGATGCATGCTGCAATTGAAGTTATGGATAGCATAAACAGAAATGTCTCGTCGAGCTGATCATTTTAGACATATCATTTGTACAATTTGGAATTATAAAACACAAGTTATTAATTATTGAAGTTCTAGTGGCAATTGTGGTAATTTAATTAAACTTGGAATTTTAAATGTGCAAAAGGCAAATTGAATGGCATATTTGAAATCCTCACATTTTTCTGAACTCAAAACATATATCATTTGTATTGTTTGGATTAATATTGGAAAAGTTATTCATAACTGAATTAGATTTGAATTTGAAATAATTTAAACAAGTTTTGAGTTTTAAAAGCACTGAAGCCTTTTATACCCAGCCTATTCTAGCCCTGGTCACAGACATGTGGGGCCAGGCGCGTACTGACCCACACGTCAGAGTCTACGAAGGAGGGGGGACCGCGGGTTGCTTCTCAGATAACCTGAGATCCTTTTTGCAAAACGCCACACACACCGACAATGGGCCAGGCTGGACCGCGGGTTGGCGCGACAAAAGGGGAGGGGTGTAAGTGCAAAACGTCCACGCGCGTACTGTACTTCTTCCAGACCCTGCACATGTGGCGGCGGCGCTGGCTTCAACCAGCGACGCGAAAGCGCATGGGGACGGAACATTGCGGTAAGGCTGCGTGGTTCTTGACAGTGCGCCGTGGCTAGATAAGCTTCTGCGAGGCGCGGGTGGAGCAGAGAGCAACGAGCGGCGGTGCACTGACGGTGTTCGACGGCCGGAGCGGCGCAACCAGGAATCGAACAGAGAGGTGAGGTTGTCTGGGAGGTTAGGGGGCTCACCGCGAGTGTCTTTGGTGGGGTCAGACGGCCGGGACGCAGTCGATCGCCGGCGCGGCTCGCGGACGGAGGCGCTAGGGTTTCGTCAGGCGTGCGCAGGTTCTGGCGGTGCTGGGCTCCTCCTCCTCGCTGCTGAGCACGGAGGCGTCGCGGACGATCTCCAGATCTTCCTCGACACCTCCAACACCACGCCCTCCTCCTGGTTGCTGTGCTCGCGAGAGAGCCCACGGCGTGGCCGGCGTCGGGGTGATTCGGAGGTGGAGAAAAGAGGGCCAGAGGGGAAGCGAGGCAGAGCCTCAGGTGGATCTGGGGACGGCTAGATGCGACGGGAGGGGATAAGAAGGAGAAAGGGAGGTGGGGGCTTGCGTGGGGGAGGGGTAGACCGGCGCGGCGCCACCCTTGCACCTCACGTGCACGGCAGGGCCACGGCAGGCAGGGGAAGGGGCAGGTGGCTTCCAGGTGGGACCAGGGGCGAGGCCAAGACGTCAGGGCAGGCTCGGTGGGGCTTCTAGTCAGAGAGAAAAGAGAGGGGAGGGAGGAGCTCGAGTTGGCTAGGTTAGGAGCTAGGCTCGGGCCAGGGTTTGCCTTAGGGCTGGTTTGGTGGTAGCTAGGTGGGGTAGGGCGACCAGGTGGTCCAGCATGTAGAGAGAGGGGGTGGTGAGCTAGGGGGATGGGGTTCATGTGACCATGCTAGGTAGCTAGAAAGGAGAGAAGAGGTACTTAGGGTTTGTTTAGGGGAGGTGTAGTTTAGGGTTTTGTTTAGCTAGGATGGGGAGGTGGCATGGGGTAGGTTTTAGGGTTTAGCTAAGAGGGGGGTATGGATAGAGGGAGTGTCCTTTACTTGATCATGCATCATAAGACAAACACACAAGATCAAGACAAGGAAAAAGAGAGAGAGAGGGAGAGATGAGGGAGATGTGGTTTTCTTTGATTCATGCATGCTCCAATTAAAGACCAAGCAAGATCAAAGAAAAGAGGTAGAGAGAGGAAGGTGGGTTTAGGTTTGTGCATGCCTCCTGAGCACATGTGTGTGCATGGAGCATGGGGATAGAGGTTTAGCTATAGGGGGATAGAGATAGATGATATGGTGAAGAAAACTACAAGCCAACACAAGATTTAAACAAAGGAAAGATGATTCATGCAAACAAAGCCAAAAACATTCCAAAGCCAAGAAATGGTGGCACTTGCATGGCCCATGCAACAATATTTGCCATGTAGTTATATTGTGAAAACAACATTAATTCATGTGGCACTATTCCTTGCATTTCCAAAAGGTGGGCAAAGGCCAAGCATAAAATTATGGTGGAGTTATAAGGTGGTGAAGAAAGGTGGTGGAGTATAAAGAGATATGCCCCCAACTCAACTTGGGCATTTAGCAATATATCAAGAACCAAATACAATATCAAGAGGCAACTACAATTAATCATGCACATGAGATAAGAACCAAACAAGAAAGGGTTTTATATGATGCTCAAATTGCAAGGTGGTATGATGACATGAGCATGACATGGTGATGATGCAACAATTATATGTTGGAAGTGGCCCTTTTATTATTATGTCAAGTAGCATTACAGGTGTTAGACAACTGGGATGCTACAACTCTCCCCCACTAAACAGGAATATCGCCCCGAGATTCTAGGAAGAAGAAGAGGACACAAAGAGATAAGGATGGTTGGCACGGAGTTCATCTTCACGCTCCCATGTGGCTTCATCAACAGAATGGTGTGACCACTGCACCTTGCAGAACTTGATGGACTTGTTGCGAGTCCTTCGTTCTGCGGTCTCAAGGATTTTGGTGGGGTGTTCTTGATAAGACAAGTCTTCTTGGAGATCGATTAGCTCATGATCCACGGTCCTGCCGGGATCTTTGAAGCACTTCTTGAGCTGAGAGATGTGGAAAACATCATGGACTTTGAGTTTTTCCGGAGCTCAGGCATAAGCAACTTCTCCTCTTCTACCACGAATCTTGAAAGGACCGATGTATCTAGGAGCCAACTTTCCTTTGATACCAAAGCGGTGTGTTCCTCTCATGGGAGTGACACGAAGGTAGACGAGATCACCAGGGGCATATACCATATCCGTGTGCTTCCTGTCATAGTTGCTCTTCTGACGACTTTGAGCAATCTTCAGGTTCTCCAGAATGATATGCACCTTCTCCTCTGCTTGAGTTACAATGTCAGGGCCAAACCAGATTCTTTCTCCTGCACCTGACCAACCAATCGGAGTTCTGCACTTGCGACCATAGAGAGCCTCGAATGGTGCCATCTTCAGACTCTTTTGGAAGCTGTTGTTGTAGGAGAATTCAGCATATGGGAGACATTCCTCCCATTTCATGCCAAACGAGATGACGCAAGCCCGAAGCATATCCTCCAGAATCTGATTGATCCTTTCCACTTGTCCTTGCGACTGAGGGTGGTAAGCGCTGCTGAAGTTCAACTTTGTTCCCAAAGCTTTTTGGAAACTCTCCCAGAACTTTGAGGTGAAGATGCTCCCACGGTATGAACTGATTTCAAGTGGAACCCCATATAGAGAGACAATTCTGTTGATATAGAGCTCAGCCAACTGAATTCCAGAAATTGTTTCTTTGACTGGGAAGAAATGAGCCACTTTAGAAAGCCTGTCGATGACAACAAAAATTGCATTGTTGCCCTTCTGCGATCTTGGGAAACCAGTGATGAAGTCCATCTCTACTTTCTCCCATTTCCATTCCGGAGGTTTCAATGGCTGTAGAAGACCAAAAGGTTTCTGATGAACAGCCTTGACTCGCAGAACATCACATTCTGAGACATACTTGGCGCAATACCGTTTCAACCCAGGCCACCAGTATTGTGTTTTCAAGTCCATGTACATCTTTGTGCTGCCAGGATGGATAGAAAGAACCGAATCATGTGCCTCCTTGAGAACTTGGTCTCTCAGACCCGGGTAGTTCGGAACAAACATCCGGTGTTCAAAGAAGAGCGTGCCTTGATCATCAACGTGGAAGGACTCATACTTCGGAAGGTCAAGCTTAGAGATGAGCTTTTTGGTGTGCGGATCACCAAGCTGACGAGAGCGAATCTGTTCTTCCAAGAGAGGAGTAGCCAGAAGGTTCAGGAGATGCCCTTGTTCCACAATTTCCAGGTTGAGCTGACGGAATTCCTCGCACAAGAGAGGTTGTTGCTCTTCCACCATGAGGTTGTTGACATACGCTTTACGGCTAAGCGCATCTGCCATGACATTTGCTTTGCCCGGGGTGTAGTTGATGGTCACATCAAAGTCATTGATTGCTTCAATCCATCTCCTCTGCCGAAGGTTGAGATCAGGCTGTGTGAAGATATACTTCAAACTCTTGTGGTCCGAGAAGATCTCACAACGGTTACCAAGCAAGTAGTGCCTCCATAGCTTCAAAGCAAAGACAACTGCTGCTAGCTCGAGGTCATGTGTGGGATAGTTGATCTCATGCGTCTTCAACTGACGAGAGGCATAAGCAACCACCTGTTTCTCTTGCATAAGGACCGCACCCAATCCTTGCAAAGAGGCGTCACAGAATATCTGGAAAGGCTTAGATGTATCCGGAGGAACCAAGACTGGTGTGGAAGTGAGCTTCTCTTTGAGTGTCTCAAAACTTTCTTGACATGCAGGAGTCCACAGGTACTTCTTGCCTTTCTTGAGGAGATCGGTAAGAGGCTTTGCTATCTTCGAGAAGTTCTGAACGAAACGACGGCAATAGCTAGCCAAACCCAGAAAACTCCGCACTTCCTTGACATTAGCAGGAGGAAGCCATTCAACTATTGTCTTCACGGTTTCCGGGTTGACTGCAATGCCCTTGGCAGAGATAACATGACCCAGGTATGTTACTTCAGGCAGCCAAAACTCACACTTTGAGAACTTTGCATACAAGCGGTTCTCACGAAGCTTGTTTAGGACACACCGCAGGTGTTCTTCATGCTCTTCCTTAGACTTGGAATAGACCAGAATGTCATCCAGATAGACCACGACAAACTTATCAAGGTACTCCATGAAAACGGAGTTCATCACCGAGAAGGTAGCAGTGCGTTGGTGAGACCGAAAGACATGACTGTACTCATACGGACCATAGCGGGTGGTGAAAGCTGTTTTGGGCACATCTTCGTTTCGAATTTTGATTTGGTGATAACCACTTCTCAAGTCCAGCTTAGAGAACACCACAGCTCCTGCCAGCTGATCAAAAAGATCATTTATCCGTGGGAGAGGATATTTGTTCTTGATGGTTTTAGCATTGAGAGCCCGGTAGTCAACACATAGCCTATCGGTTCTGTCACGCTTCTTCACAAAGATTGTTGGACTACCCCAAGAAGAAGTGCTGTGTTGAATGAAACCCAACTTCTCTTGTTCATCAAGTTGTCGTTTGAGTTCAGCCAACTCAGAAGGACCCATTTTATATGGCCGCTTGGAGATAGGAGCCGTTCCAGGTTCAAGCTCAATCACGAATTCAACCTCGCGATCCGGAGGCATACCCGGCAACTCTTCAGGAAAGACATCTGGGAACTCACAGACCACTGGTACACTCTGAATAGCTTGCATAACATCATCATTCAGAGCCGCCAAGGAAAAGAGCTGGACAGCAGGAGTCAGACTTGGAGAAAAGACTATATGGCCTTCAGGAATCTTCAGAGACACTGAGCGTTCAGCACAATCAATCACAGCTGCATTTGCCGTCAACCAATCCATGCCCAAGATGACATCAATGTCCGAATTTCCCAGGACAATTAAAGAAGCCAAGAAGGTAGAACCACCAATCTCAACTTGATTGCCATGACTGATTTTAGCAGCTGCCATTGTTGCTCCAGGAGAAAGAACCATTAACCGCTTTTGGAGAGGAACCAATGCTAACCCATTCTCATCTGCAAACTTGTGCGACACAAAAGAATGCGATGCACTGAATCAAAGAGAACTCGTGGTGGATCGAGTTAATGGAAAGCATACCCATCACAACTCCAAAGAGCTCACTTGAGAGGCGTTGAGGCGTTAGCTTAGCACGAACAACCCTTGACCGGGCTTGGTGTTGATGTTGAGAGCCCGCCCAGGCGGTGGTGCACGAACGAAGGAGAGCTTGTTGCAGATCTTGGGGGGTGGAGGGAGAGCTTTGTTCTTTATTGGACAGTTCCAGTTGGTATGTCCATGATCTCCACATGTGAAACAAGCACCATGTGGACGTGGAGGAGCCGCAGGACTCACTCCGCCAGCGCCCAGGTAGTGGTTGTTGCCCCACAGGAGCGCAGTGGTGAAGTTTGGTGGCCTTGACGCCAAACTTGCAGGTCTTGGTGGGGAGGGAGCGGGTGGGGTGGGTGTTAGGAACCCAGACACGCCGCTTAGAAGGAGCTGCCATAACTGCAGAGCTTGATGCATCCCTGTTGTGTTTCTTGGACTCCTCAAACATTTGCCTGCTTGCCTCCTCTTGCAGAGCTGTGTGTTGGAGTTCCAGGAAAGTTGCCGGCCTTGCATGTGTGATTGCATACTTGATCGACGCATTGAGCCCTTGCCTGAACCTTTTCTGCTTCTTCTTGTCATCAGATACCTCATCACCACCATAACGAGAGAGATTCATGAAGTTCCTGATATAGGTGTTGACGTTATCATTTCCCTGCTTCAGTTGAGGAAAGCCTCCTTCATCCTTTCCATTACAATCTCTGAGAAACCGCTTTGAACGCTCGGTGAACCTCTCCCAAGTTGGCTGGAACCCAGCAGCCTTGCCTTCAAGTAGTTCTCCCACCAAAGAGCTGCATCTCCCTTGAGAAGGTGAGTAGCACACTTGACCCACTCGCCCGAACATCAGCAGCCTCGAGCAACCTTGAGATCTCACGCAGCCAATCATCCGCCCGTAGGTCGGTCGAAACATCAAACCGACGAGGGTTGAATTTGAGGAAGCTCTTGATGTCTCCACGCTTGGGAGGTGGAGGAAGTGGAGCAAACTCGCTTTCCCGACGCTCTCCTCAAAGCGCTGGTTCTCTTGCATTGCGCCAAAGCATTAGCTATGTTTGACACATGAGCCCAGTTCCCGAGGTATGTCCTCTTCGGCATGCGTGGTGGAGCCATCCGTCATTGATATAAACTCAAGTCAAGACTATAATGGAAGATGATAATAATCCAAAATAGTACCAAGATGGAATTAACCAAGATTAAAGGATACAATTCTTCGAGATGATATTAAAATATCAACAAAGTTCATAGCACCTAAAAGATATTAAGCATATCGCACACGACTGAAAAGGAGTGTGGTACACAAATATATCAAAGAAAATTTTTCCACAAATTTCGGCATTACAATACCAATAGATGCGCAAAATTACTAAACGAATCAAGATTAGTGACTCTACCGATTCAATATACAAAAGCGAATGATCAAAGTAGTGGTATGGTCGCGACTCCATCCCGCACTCAAATCATTACTCCGCACATGAACAAGTGGAACACATATCCTAACCCGTTCTTCTCACGACGAAACCTAAAGATTGGTAACTACGGAAACGAACACCCCAAACAAGATAACGTCGGATACAAAGAGGAAGATAGATTGCGTCGGTTTGCAAAAGCCTGTCGGTATGGAACATACCAACAATTGATAACCAAAGGCCGATAAGATAACAACTTGGATGCAACAGATAGACAAGGAATTACACACACACACACCCTATGGTACTACGGAAACCCAGAACAAGTGAATCCTAGCTTGAATTTTGAGAAGAGGATTGAAAACGTTGCACTTCCTTACCAGAAAAGGGTGGGTGGGAGGGTAAGAAGAAAAGTGGAAGCAGTCCTACTCCCGCGTTTTGTTTTTCCCTAATATACATAACTACCAAAATATTTGCTAGACTGACAACGACCGTTTGGCTGAAACCCTGAAGGTCGGGATGGCTCTGATACCAATTGTAACTACCTCGGTGAATTACGCTCCTAGATACAAGCCTGGATGAGCGGTAATGGTTGAAATAGTACGGTGGGGCCCCAAAAGCCACTCACTGGTAGTCCTTTCGGACGTACCAACCACTACCCTCTCAACGGGACTCAGACGCGGCGTAATCGGCAGGCGAAGGGATCAACTACATACACAAGTGGGTATGTATGCAAGCCACCATACAAGAGTACATCAGAGCCATACCATCTAGAAAGAAAGGAAATATACCAACGCCATACGGCAAGATTCAAATGACCTAGATAGATCTAATATTTTAGGATACTTCCTCATACAACACACATCAGAGTATCATGCGGAAGCAAACAAGTCCGAGTACGGATAAGAAGCAAATCGGCATAAGATGCCATAGAAATAAGCACATCCCAACCACAGATCTCAAGGATCCCCGTTCCCGGAATCTCTACACCGAACGATCGTTGCCCACATCATCGGCTTCTTCCACCCAAAGATCCGCCCGGGGTACCTGCTCATCCGAACCAATAATTTATCGTGTGAGACCCTAAGGGTACTCAAAGAAGTCTTAATGCCTCTAAAGGGGACACAATCTGGGGTGACGCAATTGCAGCGAAAGATAAACCCTAGCATTTCTACAGATAAACGCTAACCATCCGCCTAACCAATGATAGACGGATGTCCGTGAATTAAGAACAACAGTTATAATAGTAATTTCATCAGATCCATCCTCCTCCCTGCTTACCAACAAGGAAGCGGACGAACAACCCCCCATCCGTTGGCAATTTTATTAACCATTCCATGAGTGTTGCACTATTTACTAGTCAAATTACTTAGTCAGATTAAAGCGGTACTTTAGTTATGCTTGTCTATGATCGAGAAACTGTGCTCCAAGTCGTCCATATCCGCGGACACGGCTTTCAGAAAGTTTTACCCGGCCGGGGTGCACCAATAGCAACACACGCTCGATCAACCTCGGAAAAACCAAATCAAAACCCAACGAGGCTTTCACGACTGAACAATCACAGGAATCAGAAATATTTCAGGGGGCCACCCCATTGAGTAGACCCGCAACGAAGTTAGCTGACTTCGAGACGGACTCAAGGTTTGCGCCAATGGCTGTAAGCGACTGGGAACCCGAAAGTGTGGCTGGGCTTGTCGATACCGCGTAATCACTCCGCTTACCTAAACAGTACAGTGTGCTCCTCGCACAATTTAAATACAGAAAGTAACATGGCATAAGTACAGGATCGTAAATAAAACCTCAAACTAGTTGTGGCCCCAAGAAATAAGACTGAATCAAGCTCTGGCTCAGGGGGGTCCCATATACCTCCCGGATGTGGATAGCGCGATAAATCAAGGAACAGGAATCAAGTACTCGGGGTCTTACGGGACACAAGTGAGCAGGAAAAAACCAAATAGCAGATGTTGCTCACCGGTGCCACTTTCATTAGTTATCCCATTACTACTCAGATTAAGTTGTTTAGGTACCTCGTTATTCATCTGACTCTCACAAACCCTTCACATGCTGTTCTACGACTCGCATGGCTCAAACAACTCCTGTAGTAATGGCTCATGGGATGGAGGAACAAGCTTGGTGGGGTTTAAAAGTAAAGGCCATGCATACTTGGGCTTCAATTAAATGCAATCGCGACTCAATGATGCAAGAATAAGATAGAGGCAATAGGTACTGTATGTATGCAAGCATGTGGAAGTGCTTGCCTGTCAACTCAGTTGAAGCGAGGGACGGATCCGGTAGTGCTCTGGTTCTCTTGATATAACCCCTGCTCAGTGTCTATCCGAGAAAAACCAAACAAACAAGGCCAACATGAATATAGAGCACAAGCACATGAATAAGATGCGACAAGCAAACAATCATGCCATGATGAATGATGCACAATTTACATGGCAATAAGGTAGCATGGCATAGTGAGGTGTGGAAGACAAGTAACAACATTTTAATGGAGTTTTGGATCACATTTTGTTGTCATAACAATTGCTGTTCACTATATATTTATATGATGCATGCTGCAATTGAAGTTATGGATAGCATAAACAGAAAGGTCTCGTCGAGCTGATCATTTTAGACATATCATTTGTACAATTTGGAATTATAAAACACAAGTTATTAATTATTGAAGTTCTAGTGGCAATTGTGGTAATTTAATTAAACTTGGAATTTTAAATGTGCAAAAGGCAAATTGAATGGCATATTTGAAATCCTCACATTTTTCTGAACTCAAAACATATATCATTTGTATTGTTTGGATTAATATTGGAAAAGTTATTCATAACTGAATTAGATTTGAATTTGAAATAATTTAAACAAGTTTTGAGTTTTAAAACAGACTCTGGAAGCCTTTTATACCCAGCCTATTCTAGCCCTGGTCACAGACATGTGGGGCCAGGCGCGTACTGACCCACACGTCAGAGTCTACGAAGGAGGGGGGACCGCGGGTTGCTTCTCAGATAACCTGAGATCCTTTTTGCAAAACGCCACACACACCGACAATGGGCCAGGCTGGACCGCGGGTTGGCGCGACAAAAGGGGAGGGGTGTAAAACGCCCACGCCAGCGTCTTGTACTTCTTCCAGACCTGCTCGCTGGCCTTGCGGCGCTGGGCTTCGAACCCGCGACGCGAGCGTGCGCGCGGTGGGACAGAACCGCTGCGGTAGGCTGCGTGGTTGCTGACAGGGTGCGCCGCGGGGCTAGGTAAGCTTCTGCAAGGCGCGGGTGGAGCAGAGAGCAACGAGCGGCGGTGCACTGACGGTGTTCGACGGCCGGAGCGGCGCAACCAGGAATCGAACAGAGAGGTGAGGTTGTCTGGGAGGTTAGGGGGCTCACCGCGAGTGTGCTGGTGGGGTCGGTACGGGCCGGGACGCAGTCGATCGCCGGCGCGGCTCGCGGACGGAGGCGCTAGGGTTTCGTCAGGCGTGCGCAGGTTCTGGCGGTGCTGGGCTCCTCCTCCTCGCTGATGGGTACGGAGGCGTCGCGGACGATCTCCAGGTCTTCCTCGACACCCGCAACACCACGCCCTCCTCCTGGTTGCTGTGCTCGCGAGAGAGCCCACGGCGTGGCCGGCGTCGGGGTGATTCGGAGGTGGAGAAAAGAGGGGGCAGAGGGGAAGCGAGGCAGAGCCTCAGGTGGATCTGGGGACGGCTAGATGCGACGGGAGGGGATAAGAAGGAGAAAGGGAGGTGGGGGCTTGCGTGGGGGAGGGGTAGACCGGCGCGGCGCCACCCTTGCACCTCACGTGCACGGCAGGGCCACGGCAGGCAGGGGCAGGGGCAGGGGCAGGTGGCTTCCAGGTGGGACCAGGGGCGAGGCCAAGACGGCAGGGCAGGCTCGGTGGGGCTTCTAGTCAGACAGAAAAGAGAGGGGAGGGAGGAGCTCGAGTTGGCTAGGTTAGGAGCTAGGCTCGGGCCAGGGTTTGCCTTAGGGCTGGTTTGGTGGTAGCTAGGTGGGGTAGGGCGACCAGGTGGTCCAGCATGTAGAGAGAGGGGGTGGTGAGCTAGGGGGATGGGGTTCATGTGACCATGCTAGGTAGCTAGAAAGGAGAGAAGAGGTACTTAGGGTTTGTTTAGGGGAGGTGTAGTTTAGGGTTTTGTTTAGCTAGGATGGGGAGGTGGCATGGGGTAGGTTTTAGGGTTTAGCTAAGAGGGGGGTATGGATAGAGGGAGTGTCCTTTACTTGATCATGCATCATAAGACAAACACACAAGATCAAGACAAGGAAAAAGAGAGAGAGAGGGAGAGATGAGGGAGATGTGGTGATGAGGTTTTCTTTGATTCATGCATGCTCCAATTAAAGACCAAGCAAGATCAAAGAAAAGAGGTAGAGAGAGGAAGGTGGGTTTAGGTTTGTGCATGCCTCCTGAGCACATGTGTGTGCATGGAGCATGGGGATAGAGGTTTAGCTATAGGGGGGTAGAGATAGATGATATGGTGAAGAAAACTACAAGCCAACACAAGATTTAAACAAAGGAAAGATGATCCATGCAAACAAAGCCAAAAACATTCCAAAGCCAAGAAAAGGTGGCACTTGCATGGCCCATGCAACAATATTTGCCATGTAGTTATATTGTGAAAACAACATTAATTCATGTGGCACTATTCCTTGCATTCCCAAAAGGTGGGCAAAGGCCAAGCATAAAATTATGGTGGAGTTATAAGGTGGTGAAGAAAGGTGGTGGAGTATAAAGAGATATGCCCCCAACTCAACTTGGGCATTTAGCAATATATCAAGAACCAAATACAATATCAAGAGGCAACTACAATTAATCATGCACATGAGATAAGAACCAAACAAGAAAGGGTTTTATATGATGCTCAAATTGCAAGGTGGTATGATGACATGAGCATGACATGGTGATGATGCAACAATTATATGTTGGAAGTGGCCCTTTTATTATTATATCAAGTAGCATTACAGGTGTTAGACAACTGGGATGCTACACTCTGTTTGCCGGTCCAACGGAGGGAGGGGGTGGAGCCCTCGGATCCACGCTCAACGTTGTAATAACATTCCTACAATTAGAGTTTATTCAATCGACATCGACAATATGGTGGCTATGGTGACATTATGCGGGACAAGTATAAGGTACACCAACAACATAATTGAAAGTGACAGCAGAAATTGCAAAGCACACAAACATAATTAAAATTGCATCGAGAGATCTTTGAACGACATAATTATGTCCGTGTGCAAGTCATATGTTCAAAAGCTCTGACGGCAACGGGTCGTTGTGTGGTTTAAGGATCTAGATTTGGATCTTTCTCGCGAAAATAAAAGTGAGAACATGTGAACATATGACGTGCACACGAATTACCTTAATTACAAACACACATAGATATTTTTCCTTACTCTTCGACGTTACATGTAACATAACATAGCAAACACACACCACACATGCAAGTGTTAACGCTTGACATTACCAACACATTCTTTTGTACTGTTGTACATACATACACACGATATATGCACTCGATATATATGCAGATGTAGATATTGTGGATTAAGATAGAGATGATGTCAACGTCTTGTACCGACCAGACCACCGTGGATCATCCATCCGCCATTTAAGTCTGGGGCCGCCGGTTGTCTCTTGTGCTGCTACCGTTGCTGCTGGTGCCGGCGGTGCCACCACGGTTGGTGTTGGGGCGTCCACCGCCATCTGCGCCGCCGGCTTCGATGTTGTGGATGTCCGCGACGAGCTGACCGTAGTGACGCCGCACGTCGTCCGCCGTCCTGCCGCCGCCAACGTCGGCAGCAATGCGGTCCCAGCAGCCAGGCTCGTCAGTGCCGTAAATGGCCAGAGCGTTCTCGAACCTCTGGTTCTCGCTCTTGCTCCACTCCGGCGCCGCCATGGCCGCTTCAAGCTTGAGCTAGCTGATTAAATGAATTTCTTTTCTTTGCCTGTTCTTGTGTCTGTCCTTGCAGACTAGCGAACGAGTGCAAGCTCCATATTTATACTACCGAGAAATCAATTAATTGGAACAAAATGCATTGCAAAAGGGAATGCAATAATTTTAATCTAGTTGCGAGTTGCAGGGACTAAATCTTGGAGGGGATCGAGGTTTAGCATTAGGGAGCAAGACTACTGGAAGCCGTTTTATTCCGAGGACAAAGTGCTGTACATATATATAAAATATAATAACCACAATCAAAAGGCTTAAGTTGACTAATTAATATAAAGTTAGGGCAACAACTGTTGTTTTGCCAGCAGAACAGATGCAAGAGAGTGGACTGTCAATCAGAATCTAGCTAAAGCACCGGCCACTTTTAAGTACTCCCTCCGTTCAAAAATATAAGACGTTTTAGCTTTGTAAATCGAATGTATTAGACAACTTTTGGTGTATAGGTTCGTAGATATTCGGAATAAATCTATATACTACAAGGTGTCTAGATATATTCATTTCACAAAGCTAAAGTGTCTTATATTTCTGAATGGAGGGAGTACCAAATTAACAAGATTAGTTTAGCCAACCAAGTTCAAATTTGGTGGCATGGGCCCAGGCACGTCATCATATATATTCCATTCCTCATCTGTCAGGGCAAATAATTGCAATTATGTATATACTAGGTTCGCATTGTCAAATCTTGTCTTTATGCCCAACATCTGTCTAAAGGCCGGAGCAACATGTATGAAACGACAAATCCACTTCATGTAGGCTCCAAGACTTGTAGTTTAATTGAAATTCTTTTGCGGGGGTTAAATTAATATGTTGTAAGGACCATATTCCATGGTGTGTAGAAACCTCCAAATATTATGCAGGATGAGCACAATAACAAGTCTAACAAGTGTATTATTGCGCTGACACCTGAGAGGGAATGGAATAATTGAACGCGCAATTAACTAAGATCCCAACAATAAGTTAACCTTTTTTGGCTGCAAATCACTGTTTTACTGTAGATATTTTTTTAGTACCCTTGGCGTCTCCGTACAACTGGGTAGATTATTCATGGTCATCTTTAGACGGAAGAGAATGTTTGTGGGTGCGCAGGCTTGGAATCCTGCGAACCATATATTCATGTCCTACGCAAGCAAATCTATCGACCATGGTCGTATATGGTAACATAATGTAAAGCGATGCATCAGTGACCAACGCAAACATAATGAAAACGAGAATTAACCATCAAGCACCCGCACACACGCTTTTCTTGTCGCGCCACTCTTTTTGCATTTTTTCGTTAGAGACTTCTCCACCTTCTTGATAGTGTCTCTCGAGGCCTTTCCCGGCAGGATGCTAGCAATCTCCTTGCTAGATCCATGGCTAGCCGTCTCCAAACTGACGAGTAAACCGCAAAGCTCTTTTACAAATATATCCTCAAAACTAAGTGCCAACACATTTGTCTCATTAACCTCATCACGCGAAGACAACACCTTACCCTTATCACTCGAAGGCACCACCTGCCCGTAGATCACAGGCAAGCGCACCACAGGTGGTGAGGACGTCACGGGTACTACCAAGGCGTTGAGCGAGCCCACCTCCTTGGGGATCACCAAAGATGGTTCCTCGCATAGCTCTTGCAGAACTGGAGCCACCACCTTAGTGATGACTACCATAGCTGAGGTCCCAATCGAGCCCACCTCCAGAGAAGCGGCATCCCACATAGTTCTTGCAACTCGGGTACGATCTGCATCACTGAAATCACCCCAGAGATACCCCATGCTCTCAGATGCAGTAGAGACACCGTGCGGCGACAAGAAATGCCTAGCATGAGGAGAAAAACTGAAAGGCCTAGCATGAGGAGAAAAACTAGCATAGAAGCATGCTTCCTTGTCTTTCACAGACTTGACATGGAGATCGGATGGAGGAGACACATTAGCAAAAAAAACTCAACTTGTGCCAAGCAGCCTTGCAGTTCAGAGCGAAGCATCTCGGCCTCCTTAGCTCTTGCTTCAGATGCGGATTGGGAGGGGATGCTGCCAAGGATGAGGACGGAAAGCGACAGGGGATCATGAAGCGCGGCGGTCTTGGACCGAAGGAGGGTGGGTAACGGTTATCCTGGCGCAACACATTTTTTGTGACTGAATTGGCGACAGTTGTTGCACTTGAGTGGCTCATGACAGAGACTAATGCCCAGTGCCCAACTTCATGACAACGACAACATATCCCTTTAAGCCAAGCTGGAGGAGCAGGACGAGTCTTTGGAGAAGCGAAAGCTTTGCGGCGTAGGCCGCCTAGTCTGGACGACCTCCCATGCCACCTCCTCACGCCTTGTGTTGCCCACCGTGATGTCAGCGGATGGAAGAGGAGACTCCGATGGAATCGGTGTCGTGGAGGAGCGGACGAGCTGGGTGCCCATCTCACTTGGAAGGCCCAAGGAGGACGCAGATGATGCCACCAGTTGTTTCATTCGAGGGGCTTTCCTCCACGAAAATGCAATCCCCCCTGTAAGTTGGGCCCCGACACTATCTGTGTCCTCCATTTGTTGAATATTCGTGCTGACATTTTACAGAACAACCTTCACACCTCACTTCTCGAGTCCATTGTTGTTTTGCTTATTAGCCCTTAGTGTTTTCGTCCATTGTTGTTTTGCTTACTAGCCCTTAGTGTTTTCAGGTTTTATACATTTACGTTGCTGTCTTCAAGGGACAAATTTTATACAAAAAACTAAAAGTGATCCATTTCGTACATGTGTCGGTATCAAACAGAGATGCTTGTATTCGTTTCAAACAAGTTTGATAGTATTTCTATTTTTTTGGCCAGTTTCAAAGTAGTTTTCTAGAGGTATCACAAATAATATAATAATTCGTAACCATATCAACACAGATTCAACTCCAAATGTCAAGAAAAAATAGATCACAAACATATTTAGCAATTTCTCACAGTAGATTTCTTTCATACAATATTTTTTGCATGCAAGGTATATTCATACAAGAATCATACACCAGCATAACATTGTTCCATAGGAGATATATAGAAGTTATTTGACCATTTCAACATGCAACACAACTTTTCACAAGAATTTTTCCCGTTTTATACTCATGAAAACACAGATCCAATAAAGTTTCATGCATGTTTCAATCTATAAACAGAAATAACACAACTATGAATGAATCAGAGAACCGAATCTTGGAAGATTCATGCAAGTATCAAATTAATTATTATCAAATTGACATAATCTTCTCACGTGAGATTAATTTGACAGAGTATTCATACACAAGATTCACACAATATTCCTACATATGATCCACGCAATATTCATACACGATGCATCATTCATATTTTATCAAAGGGAAGTAGAGATCCATTCAAGATCCATAGAGGTTTTCATGGAATGTGAGAAATCCGTTCATTTTTCTTAGGAGAAACACATTAAAAGACATTTGAACGAATAAATAACCACATAAACTACACACTCTAGTGAATTTTGAAGAAACTTGGACGAATCATTGAGAATCGGAAAAAATGAAAGAATTTTTCGAGAAACTTGGAGGAAAAGTAAAGTGGGGAATGGCGAGGCCGGATATTCTTGGGGCCAGATCCAGTGGTGGAGCCTAGATTCATGGCCTCCGTGCCCCAGATCGAACGCGCCTCCTAAATCCGGCACGGTGGAGGGCGTGGTCCTTGCCAGTGGCGGCAGTCGAGGTGGTCCTAGGGTCCGCGGTGGATGGAGACGCGGCAGCGCGGGGCTAGAGGAGGTGGAGGCGGGTCGATTTGTCCTCTCAATCTGGTTAGGGTTCGCTCTGGGATGGGAGACAAGCCGGACTGGGATTTTGTCCTCTCTTTGGTGGATTGTGGGCTGATTTAACGTTTTCTTAGGAGCTTTTTTTGCAAATGTATTGAATATGTTTACTATCAAGACTTCGCACGAATCTCCAACAATTTTGTGGCATAGACAGGGACCCAACTTAGGTGTGGTAAATCCGCGATCCTTTCCTCCGGGACATCCTTTTTAGAACGAAGCGAGTAGTACATTTATGTTACAAATGAGGCCAGGCTTCATATAAAGTAAATCTGTTCCATACTATTGTACATTTTGGCAAGCTAATATGGAACGAAGGTTGTACAACTTAAAAAGTTACAGTCCACATACGTATACATAGCAAATACTACACATTACCATCACACTGCTTTATGTGTCGTGCGCACGTACTAGATTTAAGATAGAGGCTCACGTCCATGTCTTGTACCAACCAGTGCCATGCAGGATCATGTCTGGGGCCGCCGGCCGTTTTTATTCTCGCCCCCGTTGCTGGTGCCGGCGGCGCCGCCGCGGTTGGAGTTGGAGTTGGAGTTGGAGGGTCCACCGCCAGCTGCGCCGCCGGCTTCGATGTTGTGGACGTCGACGACTAGCAGGTCGTAGTGGCGCCTTACGTCGTCGGCCGTCCTGCCACCGCCGACGGCTGCGGCGATGCGGTCCCAGCAGCCAGGCTCGTCGGTGCCGTGCGCGGCCAGCGCGGTCTCGAACCTCCCGTTCTCGCTCACGCTCCACTCCAGCGGCGCCGCCATGGCCGAGCCGATCGGTCAGATTGAAGCTTGATCTACTTGGATGGTTTCTTTGACTGCACTACTTGCGTATGTGTGTCCTTGCCATACATTTATACTCCTACAAACTTGATTAGAACCAAATAAATGCAGTGCAAAAGGCAAATATTAATCTAGTCGCAAATTGCAGGAACCAAATCTGGGAGGCGATCGAGGTTCAGCATGAGGGAGCAAGACTACTGGATGGCGTTTTATTCCAAGGACAAAGATGCCGTACTAACATATACTCCAGTATACATAAATAATCAGAAGGCTTGAGCTGACTAACAAAAGTTGAGACCACAATCAATTAGAAATTGACGGCGAACCAATAGTTTTGGCAGTAGAACAGATGCATGAGAGTGGACTGTCAAGAATGAATTAGAATCGAGCTAAAGCACCAGGCCCTTATAGAGTAATTGACAAAATTAGCCAACCATGCATGTTCAAATTTGGTGGCATGGCCCATGGTGGCACGTCCTGCTACATAGACATCGATAGGTTCCATTTTCTCATCCATCCATCAGGCCAGAAATAATTGCAATTATTTAACTTAGGTTATTAGCATTGTCATATCTTACCTTTATGCCCAACATGTATCTGCCCAAAGGTAAGAGGAATAGATGTATGAAACGACAACTGACCCTGCCTTTAGAGCATCTCTAGTGGCTCGTCTATATGCCCGTCTAAAACGATTTGAACGACCGTGGATAGAAAAAACCTTCCCAGTGGCTCGTCTAAATGGAGGTCTAAATTTAGACGTCCTCCCAAACCTGCTACCCATCGTCCATATATGGACGACGGTGCCACGGCCGTCCAAAGCAACTTCTTGCCCGGAAGCTCACTCCCACGCCCATCCGGAGCAGTTGGAGACGTAGGACGCGGGGGCACTCGCGAGAGGTCGCCGTCCCTCCCCGGCTCCATGTACTCTCCTTTTCCATGTAGATTTGGCGAGAGGGAGAGAGAAAGTGGACAAGAACAAGAGGGTGCTCGACCATGGTGCTTAGACGCATGCTAGATCCATCCGTCGGCAGACAATTTTTGCCGGATCCGGACGCAAAACAGTGTAGACGGGCGCGGTCTCGTCTGGTCCTGTTGGGGACAGGCTCGGGCGTGGAGGGGGGCATGGGGTCACATGAGGCGTCCGGCCTAGCGGCAGACGAGGAAGAGAATGGGAAGGGGCATGGCGGCGGTTGGGGAGGAGCAGCGGCAGGGGCATGGTAGAGGGCTGCAGCTACTCCGATGATGTTGAAGAGAGGAGGCTTGTCTCGTACTGAACTTGTTGTTGCTTGTGCATCGATACAGAATATAGAGATGGAGTGATGTACTACTGAATGTTGCTGAACATTGCTTGTATCGCTGCATAATATACAAATATTTGCTTGTATTGATAATCATGTCGTTGTCTTGTTTGCTACCGAATATTGCTTCTAAATTTTGATGGTAGTTATAAAAAAAATACTAAAATATTGGAGAGAGGATGTAGACGTCCTACATATACACGTTGCGCTGAAAAACTAAGATCGTCTATATTCTCTCTCATTTTAGACGATCATCTATACGGACATATAGACATTTAGATTTAGACGTTCCACTAGAGATGCTCTTAGGGTCCAAAAAAAACCTTCCTTCTTTTTCTTTTAAAATCAACCGATCATTCATGGAAACAGAATGAATTTGTTGAGAGGACCATATACGTGTAGATTCCCTCCAGCTAGTGTATATTATGATGTATGTATAGATTATTCAGCTATTGCGCTGACGCACCCTGCATCTGGGAGAGAATGAACTGAGCTTGCAACATAAGTTTTGGCTGCAAATATCTACTTCAATCTTTTTTGTTCCACTTGTGTTTCTGCTACTAGTACAATATGAAAAAAAAAATATTAGGCCGGCCGACTATCCATGGTTGTCATTAGACAAAGAGAGGTTGTGGTGTCAAGGTTTAGAATACTGAGAATCATATATACATGTCCTAGGTAAGCAAATCTATCAACCATGGTCATATTGTCACATCAATGTAAAGTAATGCAGAACCTGATGCGTGCTTCAGAGCCAAGGATGTACTCCCTTCGTTTCATAATATAAGAAAGACGTTTTAGCTTTATGAAAATAATTAATTTATCTAGACTTCTTTTGTGTGTAAGTTCGTACGGGTTCACTCCAAATCTACACACTAAAGGTGTTATATTTCAAAACGGCGAGAGTATACTAGTGTACTATCCGTAGTTAATATTGCTGGCAGGTATGGTAGCTAGGCACCCTTCCACAAGAACATTTGTGAAGACCACAGTACACAGATGTCTAGAGAAGATAACGACAAACAGCACACCAAACAAACAAACAAACAACTCAGTGGATTTTTTGACACAAAACATGTTCAGCCTCATTTTAATGTCAAGGCATTGCCATGACGATTCGGTCACATGACAATCAAAAATGGATATAACAGTAGTGGAATCCGAACAATGGTGCGTCCAGGAAGGGATAGTTTGGTTGTACGAGACAGTAGACAAGTATAACGAGGAGGATGCTCTTCAAGCAGGCGCTGCTGCCTGCTTGCTGGCTGCCAGGTAGAGGCCATCAGATCTCATAGTTCCACGTGCTCTCCGCTACAAGCTTCGGTGCTTTGCTTTGATCAGACAGATCAAACGTCGTCGCAACCTGCACATACAGAGCACAAATAGTAGAGTCAGGGTTTCGGTTGTACTTGTTAGATGATCTAACAAAGCGAAACAAGAAACCAGCATGTCCAGCCAAACAATCAATCTTGCGTCTGGGGAAGAAGATACTCTTCTGTAGAGGACCTTTTCTGAAGGTACACTATGACGAAGCGAACATTACTTCAGCTATCTTGTAGTGATTGCGCGTTAGGTCAAAAAACTGAATCAGATAGGATAATGATATTATAAAAAACGATACCCTCACAAGAGAATACAATTTGCAGACCTGGACTTCCTAGAGTAAAAAACATAAAAGTAACACCGACAAAACATAGGGCAGAAACACTGCATCCAGAGTTGTAAATTTTACCGACTAAATCTAGATTACACCTCCTATTTTACCATACTTCAGACCCTGCAATTTTCTTTTTTACTTAAGCAAAACCAACTAACTTTTGATAGCATTAGCATTGAGCTTCAGAAAACTATACAAAGTTTAGAGTTCTCTTGACATACTTACATATTCTCTATATTTGTATTATCAATTGTACAAAGTTGGACATTTTGATACATTTGTTACGAGATTATTTTGCCTGTTCAACAGGATACTACTCCCAGTAATGAGTTCAATAGAAACCAAAAAACCAAGATCCTTAAGGAATGACAGCAACAGTTTTTGCACAAAGCAAAATAATAACAGTTTTGGCACATGAAACGAATAAACCACCAACAATTGTCCCCAATGACATATGGCGACATAGAAAACTGAAAGACAAGAATCAATTATCTAGGCTTTTGTGTTGGCTTGCAGATGGGTAACAAGACTATGTACTGATTCCTATATAGTATCCCGTGCAACAACATATGATGTGTCATGTATCTCATCCAATATTTTCTTTTTATCTAGACATAATTTGCTAGCTATCTCATCTATGTGCGAATTATGAGTTGGCTTATTATAACACCTAGGCAAATATATGCCAAATAGTCCAGATAACCACCAGTACTGAATGGCATGCACCAATACAGTTTATTTCCAAATCAATGAGGATAATTTTAGGAGTTGTTTGGGGATGAGCTCGCTACACCCAAATTTGGGATCGGAAAATTGTATTCTTGTGGTGGCAACATAATCTCGGTCTTCCTCAACTTAACCCACCCACATCTCACCATCCTCCTATTTCATCTGTCCATGAGTGTCCTCACCCCTCCTCAAATCTAGATCCTACTTGGACCTACCAAAGCTTAAGCAACTGAAAAAAAATTCGAGAAATAGTGTTGCCAAGGAACTAATAAAAAAAGACGTTGGCTGCTTAACTAGGTAACCTAATACTTGTTCACCCAAATATTCACTCTGTTGTCTGTTTAGCTTTAGTGGAAGGAGTTACACCTTCAGTCCTCATTCTCATAGAAACAAAAAGAGAAACACGATCTTTACATGATGGTCTAAAGACACCACTAAGAACCACCCAGATTGCAGTAATTTGCACATAGCAACTACAAAACACTAGGAATATGAACTATTCCCAGTTACATACTGCAATGTAAAAAATACTGACACATTGGAATTGACTATATAGTCATAGGACACAGTGCTGCTGCAGGGAGTCTACATATATCTCAACCAATGCTAAAGGAAACAATTATTCTCCACGACGGATTCATATCCTACAGTTCTATGTTTTTCATATCCGCGGACTAGCATAAAAATATATTAACTAACACCAATCCATGTACAGTGTAGACCTCATATTCCTTTGGGACGAATTCCTTGGTGATATTAAAAGATAAGAAGTAGAGTTATATGCATCAAGTTGTACCAAGACCTCGTTAAAATAAAATTATGGCTGTGTACAGTGAATTCATAAGGATTGTTGAGCAAATCCTAAAAACAATGCGTGGGGCTAGTTATGTATCTAAAACTATTGAAGGATTAATGAACCATGTATTTAAGAAACAGCAACACTACTCTAGTTCACTGACTTGAACAGCAAATACCATGGCCCCTTCTCCCCAATCCACAAAACTGTTTTGAATCCAAAAACAACTATAGATGTCCTCAAACACTCAGCAGCACTATGCGACAAGCACGACACACATTGGTTCCGTTCTAACTTTTAAAGCACACTAGTACAAGACAAGCAAACCGATAAATAGATGGATGACACAATCATTTGAACGTACCTTGAATGAGCCGCCGATGCTGGAGCTCCTGGTCCACTCGAGCCCTAGCTGCTTGGTGGAGGCCTGGTAGGTGCCCCTGACAGAGTCCCCGCCATCGAACTTCCTGGCGACGGCGAACTCCCAGGCGTTCTTGGCGGTGTCGAAGGTGGGCTCGATGGTGGTGAGCCGTCCGGCCCCGTGCGCGTAGGTGTACTTGACCCGGCACCCGCCCGAGGCGAGCGCGTGGGAGACGCTGACCTTGTTGGCCGGGTCGAAGGCGATGGAGAGGTCGAGCGCCGTGCGGCTGGGAGGCGGGCCCTTGGGCGGGGGCGCGGGGGCGGCGGCACCGGCACCGGTGGCCGGGGCAGGGATGGCCGGCTTGGGGGCTACGGGCGCGAGGGAGGTGGAGTGCGTGTAGGTGAGGCTGACCCGCTTGTCGAGGACGACCGCCGAGTTCATGAACTGGAAGCGCACATCCTGCAGGACGCCATCGAATTGGGTGGCGAGATTCAAGTGATGGCCAGTGGGGGAAGAGAACTAGTACTAGTACAATCGGGAGGGGGGATTACGTACCTGGTTGTGTGGCTTGAGGTCTACGAGGAAGGCGCCGGGCTTCTCGAGGGTGAGGGTGAGGCCGTCGAGGGAGGGGCCTGCGGCGAAGGCGGCGTCGGTGGCGGAGGCCCGGAGGCGTAGGTCTCCCGCGGCGGAGAGCGCGAGCGTGGCGGCGGCCGTGGCCTTGTCGCCCTCGTAGCGGCCCTTGACGGTGGCCTTCATCTCCGACGACGACGACGACGACTAGGAAAGCCTCGGAGTCTCCGCCGCCGCCCTCCAACAACCCCCTTCCTTTCCTCGCTCTTATCAATTCGGCGACCGCTACGCCCCCCTGGGTTTGGACGAACAAGAAAACACTTTCGTGAGCTCCGCCGTCTCACTCCCCACCCTATCTATGTAGGTAGGTGATATCTATGCGTCGCAAAGGCCCACCAGATCATTCGGCCCAACTGATTTTCTGGTGTGAAACAAAAGGTTAGTTTGTATGGAACAAACAAAATGAAAAAAAAAAGACCACTAGTAGAACAAAACATTAGTGTTTTTTCTGAATTGAACAAAACATTAGTGTTAGTAGAACAAATGATGACCGTAAATGAAACAAACAATTATACTAGCGGACAAAACTGCTTGCCAAATGTACAATGACTATTACTTAAAAAACCTTAGACAATCGAACAATAATTTAGTTCCCACCAACAAATTGTGAGTATGAAATAAAATATACTAACACGGCAACCTTTTCTAACCATGCGAAAAAACATTCTAATCGTGTGAACACATTCTACTAAAATAGAAACCATTTTTTTTGTATGAACAGTTTTGAAAATGAAAAACATTTTTAATAAGCATGAATTTAATAAATAATTACCTAAAAAAAATATGTTTTCCTCAATATAAAAAATGTTCATGTTTCTAGAAATTAATGTTCATTTCGAAAAAATTAATGTATCCTTGAGGAAATAAAATAGAAAAAGTATAAACAAAATAAAATTAAAATATAAACAATAAAGCAGAAATAAATGTTCATTTTTGTAAGAATTCTCTCCTCTTAGCCTGATGATCTATGCTTATCCAGACTCATTTGCTGATATTGTTAGATTTTGTAATTTTGTCCACTATTGCTATCACCGAGGGCATGTTCTAGCCCGGGGATAAGAATATACATATTATTTATACAAAACAATTCTACTTTTTATAATTTATTTTTGGCAACACATCATGTTAACAATATATTGCAATATAGAGTTAACATAATTAACCACTAAGTATTATTTTAATGTTATTTTCAAATGATTCTAATATCACTAATCAAAATTTACTTGATTTGTGCTAAGTTAACAACAATTTATAATAATTTGTTTGTTATTTTTTCTTTTGAGTTATTTTATTTTAAATCATCTTTAAACCACATTAAAATGTAAAGAATCTATGCCATTGTGGATTCATTTGTTATATTTGCACCGATAATGGTTTATATGTGTATGCGTTTATTTTTGTCCATTTTAATATGCTTAACAATCAAGGTAGGGATATTTAATGTGTATTTGGTCTCACAAAAATCTTACTAGCGGTTTCTAGTGTATGATTGGGTATACTAAAACTTCAATCGTATAATATATGAAGGCTTTATGAGGACCATATCATTTATTGAATCAGTGTATAGGCTCTTTAACTAGATTTTTGTGATCAAATGTGTTATACATTAACCAATAATTAGTCCAGATACGCTATTGATAATTGATATTGAGACCTCAAGTTTCCTTTCTGTAAAATACAAAGAAAAATGCAAATGCACTTTAAACATTTTAAACTACAATATTATCAAATTTTTGTTTCATAAAGGACACGAGGTTTGTGGTTTTTCTTAACACGGATTAATTGCACATGGAAAACAACATTCCATCCCCCTTTACAATGCAAGAGGCCTCTGCGTGGACTTTGTTTTCTCTTGAGGTGGACACAAAATGTCTTCTGTTAACTCCATCAATTTCTTATGGCCAAGTGTGGAAATTGGATCATTCGGCGCAACTGATAAGCACCGAAGCTCGAATATCTGCCGACCACATATTAGGCCCAAATGCATTAGTCGTGTTTCTTCTTCTCTAGAGCCAAGAATTATCTTAACAGGTGTGGATGGTATGCCGCTTGAGGAATGGATTACGTTGCATGAGTTCAATTAGATCGAGGAGTTTAGGAGTGAAGCGATTAGGTAATGTTAATTAGGTCAAGTGTATGGATCCCCTTGGATCAGTGGACAAGTCTGGTCAGATTCTGAATATCTGCACGATAATCCAGTAACCATGGCACGATGGTCTCCAACCGTCTCCTGCTTCGCACATTTACTAGTTTGGATAAGAAATAAAATGCAGCCTGGTGTTTTCTTACAAAAGTAGAGAAGAGGAGTGTGATGGCTTGCTCCCAACCGACTCGCCGATCTGGTCTTTGTGGCCTTGTTGGGGTGTGGCGGTATTGACTGTTGCTGGTTTGTGGTGGATGGTGAAGGTTCCGGTCGCATGATAGGCAGGGTGGCACTGACCATGGACTGAGCGTTGAAGTGCATCGGAGGGCTCCTCCGTCTGATGTTCCTTAGAGGACTAGATCCAGTTTTACTGGGCTCGTGGCTATCGGGGCTCGTTAACGCATTATGGCTAGGGGCCCAACAACGATGCTAAGAAGGGAAGACGAAGGTGGTACCCAAGGTGGGCGGCCGTGCTACCATCGCCTAGAGATGATGCTACTATCACCCAGAGTTGATGCTACCATCGCTCAGTGCCGATGTTGCAAAGGGAAGAAGGTGGTCCCCAAGGTGGGCGGCGGTGCTACCATCGCCTAGAGCTGGTGCTGCTATTTCCTAGAGTTGATGCTACCATTGCCTAGTGCCGATGCTGCAAAGGGAAGATGAAGGTGCTACCGAAGGTTGGCAGTGGAGTTGCAAGGAGTTGGCTGCCGAACCATGCCCTGTTGTGCTTCTGGGCGAGTGTCGTCACTGCTGTTGGGAAACATGATCATCAGTGCCTGGAAGGCTTCAGGCGCGAGCGGTGCGAGGAGCTATGGCGAGGTTTTTTTTCCTGCGTTTTCAAGGAGACCGAGAAGAGGCAAGTATAGACCGCGTGACGAGGCCACATATCGAGTGGCTAGGCGGCTTCGTTTCGGAAGACGGAGGATCAAGGCGAGGTCCCTTCGAGGATGCTCCAGCGTGGCCCTTCTATAGCTAGATATATTGCTATCTTTATAAATATATAAGTAATGTATGCTTAGGGACCGAAAAACAAATTAAGTACGAATCTTCAAGCAAACAAGAAGGAGAGATAATAATATGGGAACGTCTACGTCTCAGGCGACTGAGAAGTCGGCTGACGTGGCTGGCTCAATCGAATGGAAACATGCACATGGTTTATAAACAAAAAACTGCAACTAGATGGTTCAATCAAAACTTGGAACCAAAATCCAACGGTAAACAAGATGACTATTTCTCAGACGCCTGAGAAATAGCAAAACCATGGGAACGTCTACGTCTCAGACGACTGAGAAGTCGGCTAACGTGGCTGGCTCAATCGAATGGAAACATGCATATGGTTTATAAACAAAAAACTGCAACTAGATGGCTCAATCAAATCTTGGAACCAAAATCCAACGGTAAACAAGATGACTATTTCTCGGACGCATGAGAAATAGCAAAACCGTAATAATATCTATGCCATCAACACATATAGTTTAGGAGATGCAATTGTGTGTAAGTACAAGATTACAATTTAATTTCTACGACCTTGCACCCACACACATGACACAGTTTCGATGGAACAAAAACCAATAGAGGAACTAACTGGAAATACTACTAATAAAATTGGTAAATTAAACACCGGCGACGACACGGACCATATGGACCAACAGGAATACTAATCAGGGGCTATATATAATATATAGCCGGCAGGGAGCTCCGGCCGGCGCCGGGCAGCAGAGCGGGCAGGTGGGGTGTGCGCGCAGGCGCAGCCAATTGTCGATGCAGTGCCCGCACGCCGGCAGCCGCCGCACCAACTCGAACTCGCGGACCAGGCTCAGCAAGTTGCTGCCCTCCGCCGCTCGGTCCTCTCTCTTAACTGCAGGGAGAGCCGCCGCGTCCACCCTCAGCCCTACGCCGCCGCAGGAAGAGAACGAGGCGGGCGTTGAAAGGGACGACGATGCAGCTGAGGCACACGGCGACCAGGGCACACGCGGCGACCTGGGTCCCGAAGAGCACGTAGGCGGCAGCCAGCACGGAGGTGGACGCGCGCGGCGTAGGTGTAGGCGAGCCAGATCCGGTCGGCGTCCATGGATGGGATGGGATGGGATGGGTGCGTGTACTGCGCGTCTCGGATGTGTAAGATGGCGGCCGGCGACGAACACGAAGAATATATATAGGACAGCGTCTCGTAGGGTGGATCATCGTGATCACAACATATATGCGCGCAGGAAATCGAGGCATTCATTGCCTACTGCATGATTTTCTTCCCATCTACGGAAGATCGAGGGATACGTGGCGATTCCTGTAAACCTATCCACACATAGTACTAGCAATTGCAGGTTCGATTCAGATTTTGTTAAATTCAGCATAGTCGACTTAGAAATGTGCAGCAAGACCGAGACATAGATGCATGGAATCATTTTATTTTGCAAAATATCCACCCATCTCATTAATAATCAAGAGGACTAAAAGTACCACAAACACTAGCACGAGATGAAGGCGCGTCGCCGTCCTCGTCCCTCCAACACCACACCTGAGCAAAGCATATCATATCGTAGTAGAGCTTATTGTAGTAGACAGATGAGAAGTCAAATTGTGCTAAGGCCCCAAAACACCAGCGTGCTAGAGCAACAACCATGCCAACGATGACATCCGTAAATCAGAAGAGACTGACCTGAAAACACAACAATAAACACCAAAGCAAACAGATCACGACTCCACGCACTCTCTATCGGCGCTAGATGCACCACCAGAGCGAGGATAGGGCGGGGAGGAACTTATTCTGACTTCAGGATGTAGTCGTTGCCTCGCCATCCCCAAAAAACATAAAAAATAGTCTAACCAATGAATAGTAACCTCCCGGTGTCGAGAGGTCGTGGTCCGACACACCTCCAAGATCTCAAGGCAACCTGAGGTGGAGCAGACCGGCGGCGTAACCGGCGAGGGGAACGGAACCCTAGATGGGGTTTTCTCAGCAGCCACCGCCGCTAAAGTTACGGACCGGTTCAGTCAGTGCATGAAATCATCTTTACTTGTTCTCTATTATCCTTAGGTGACCGATGACCACGATTTCTCACCGCGCTTCACGATTTGTGCACGATAATTTTTTTTGAATACCGGTCCATCGTACATTGGCCGAATTCGGGGACGGTATGCCGTCCCTTGATCTTGATTCATCGTCCTAGAATCATGTTTGGGAACGGTAGGCGGTACAATAGGATTCGATGGATGAAACGCATCCTTGAACAGTAGGTACTGGACATAGATTATGCGACCCTGCAACATCGGTACGTGTCCATGAATCGTCAAGCTACTACACATCTACACACTTCCAACTACGCCACTACCGTTTCCCCCCTCCCAAACGTTCTCCGGAACGCCTCGATCTCCCATCGCCATTGACTGCAACTTCCAAAGAAGACAAGAAAGCATGCAAATCAATGGATCTTGTTGTTAGGGACGATATGATCCATCTCCATCTTGCCCTAGCATGACTATTCCATGATTATAGGGAGAGCTACTTGGTGATTTCATAGTCCCCGTCGTCTCGGTCATGGTCCATGTCGATTATCATTGTAGTCCACTATCGACCAAACTATATTGTGCCTTCTGCTTGTGCCCTCATGATGCGATCACCAAGTCACAAATGTTGTCTCTCAGAACCGATACGAATTTACACCATCAGCCTTCATTTGTTTGTAGGGCATACATAAGTAATACACATCCTAATCTGGCGCGATCCATGGAAGGGGAGCGGAAGGATGACGGAGAGAGTGGAAGATGATACATGGGCTTATGCTGTGTGGGGATGAGAAGATGGGAGAGAAGATCGGTTGGAGATGGACAGGGAAGGTAGGATTGGTCGAAGGTCAGGCAACATGAAGTGAATGGCAGAGAAACCAACCATTGCACATGGGCTGATGGAAAAACATTACATAGCCAGATAGGGGTCACTGATGTGAAGAGCTAAAGGGAGGAAGCTGATAACTGATAACCGTTACCGAGAGGACACACTTTTTGACATCGGATTTTCCTATTACTCCGTTTACCTATAGTTTGGCTCATCAGTTATGGTGTTTATTCTACCACCTGTCTGCGTTGAGATATTTTTCTCTAGTTAAAATGTATAATTTAAAGTGGTAGGAAAATGTCACACACAAAAGGCACTGAAGTAGAAGCATATTTTATTCACTCATATCATACACAATTGTCACTAATACTAGCGACGCATCCTTGTGGGGAGCTCCACTTATAAGGGGACATCCATCTGGTGGTAAGTGGCAGTTTAGTAATGGCGCACCCTTAAGAATGGGTCACTAGTATTTAAATACTATATATGATACTACTATTATGAAAAGTCTTATAGTTTTGACTTGTCTTATGCTAGCACTTGTTTCTGAGAGGTTTTGCTCGTCCTCGCACGCATGAACTAATCATTGAAATAAGAAGGCCATGCAACCAGTGATGGTTGTTGTGACCCCCTTCCTTGGAACAGGTGCCCGCATGCCGGCAGCCGCCGCACGGGCTCAGACTCTGCGATTGTGGTCAGATCCAGTACAACTAGTTGCATGAGATTATGTGTGCCTCTGCGATTCATTTGATTACTTATTTTCATTAGTTATGTTTAAAAGGTGTCACAAAAGTTCTTAACTGTAATATTATAAAGATAAAATTGTTTTTCTATATAGAGCATATTGAACAACCAAATATACTTCTCGCTAACAAGATCTACCAAGTGAGCAAAGAGTAAATAGAGATAAAATACGTAACTGAACCCCTACGTACAGAAAGGACAGCCGCCGCCTCCCACCTTAGCCTCATCCATAGGTCGGTTCCCCCTCCTCCGGCCGGCCTCGGTGGGGAACCCAATCTATAAGTGGAGCTTTTAAGTAAAGTGGAGATTTTAAAAGATTATTTTAGGGTTTTGCTAGCCATCTTCGTGTTGGCCTCCGCCTCAATGGATATGACATCATGTATAATAAGTGATATTCGGCCCTTCGTTCGACAATGAGATCTCTTTCCCAATGTCAATGGTGGTGCTGAAAGATCGAAACTCTCTAGGTATTGGTCTAGATCTGTTTGGGATTTTTTTCTCATAGTTGTAGAAAGGTTTGTCCTCCCAATATTTGTTCCGGCTACTACGTCCTCGACGACGGTGATTTCTACTTTTGGCTCCCAGCAATGTTGACCAGGCTGTTCGATTACTTTGCCCTAGAATATTGGTGTTGATACTCTAGCCGATGTTGGTTGATTACTTTAATAACTGCGCACGTGCACGCAGTCTTGGCATTGCAACACAAATTACAATTATGGGAGAACCATCATTGCTATTTACAGGTCTGTAGTTTGCTTCTTTTTTTATGTCAGTTTTGTTCAGCTACCTTCAGGAAAGTGCAAAATTGTGTCATAAAAAAAGAAAGAGTATAAAGACCGCGAAGATTTTCTCGTTTCTTTTAGACTTTTGTTTGTAATCGCTGGAGTTAGTTTATGTATCTCTACCATGTACAATTCACTTCTATTAGGATAATATGATATTGATTGTAAAAAAATCATACTATTTGTTCTACTATTTTATTTCTCGTAATATAAGTTATATACACATGTTGGAGTATGTACTTGAGGTCAAATTTAAACTTAACAAAATTTTGAGTTGTGAGTGTGATGTTCTATCATTTAAAAACTACTTTGAGAGAATTTTGTTCCACAATTTTTTTTGTTCTATAGAATAAAAAATTATTTTGTGCAAAATGTTCTCCCAAGATTTTTATTCTTGGGAAAATGTTCATGTCGAACTCAACAAAAATATCTTGATTTTTCAACTTTTTCACTTTTCATACATATGCCTATGTTTCCCTTTTTATTTTTTTGCATACTTTGAAGATTCCTGTCAATAAGAAGTTAGAATAATTTCAATGGGCCTGATTTCCTGTCAACAGGATTCAGTCAACAGGAAGTTAGATTCCTGTCAATAAGAAGTTAGATTCCTGTCAACAGGATTCACAAAGTCGAAGATTAACAATAACACGGGGGAAATCAGGCCCATTGAAATTGGGTTAGTTGTTCGTGGGCTGAACACATAGGCAACGGTAAATAAAGGACTACCCTCGTCAAATAGGATAGACCACGTGAGCCACAAATCCTCTAAAAAGAAAAACGTGAGCCACAAATATTATTGTAAGTCCATTTTCGATGTGGAGTTCTAAGAAAATGGTGGAACATAAATAACCTTTAGATGCGTATATACATCGCTCTGTATTCTCAGAAAACAATTAATCTCTCCCTACTCCGTAGCCCCACTTGCCTATCTACTGGACGCGTCCTAGCTGCGGCGCTCGCGGTTTACCTTGTTCTCTCATATCCCTTTAGCGAAATAACCCTCATACAGATCCTGTCACTCGAGAATCTCGACCTATCCATTAGTAACATTGTTGGGACCATGTTCAACATCATGGTAGAGAGTTTAACATGGGGAGCCATATAAACTTCGACAGAGCAATATCTATGTTGGACACTTTGTAAATATTGCTTAATCTTGTATGAAACATCAAATGAGAAAATATCAATGAAACTCATGTATGTATGTTGAACAATATCTCATAAAATATAAACCTAATTTACGACAAAGAACATTGCAGTATCTTTATTTAAATGAGACGCTGGACAAAAAGAGAATGTCTGGCCTCGACTGCTCTCGGAGATCCAAGAGCGAAACGAACTGCCGGTGGTGAAGTTGCCGCCCGATAGTTCCATCCACAGAGTTTCATTGGGACATGCGGTCCTCCTCGTGGGAGGCCGCCAAATCATCAGATAGAATTTCCTCATCCTTCTTCTCATTGTCCTTGGTTCTCTTCTTATCGCGAGGCTTAACCGGTGAATCGGTCAAAACTACGCCTTCCATTGCCGTGGCCCTCTCCTTCGCCAACAAGTCCTGCTTCTCTGAAGCCTCCAAACCGAAGCCACCTCCTTCTCCTCAGAACCATCAGACCGTTTACGTCCACCAGTGCTATCTTTATCTGGAGTGGGAATATCAAAGGCTTCAGTATTTTCCAGACCATCAAAAGGAAAGCGGCCACGCCCACGTCCAGCTCCCTGCCCTCTTCCACCGCGTGCAGTAAAGGTTCCTGCACGTCCACGACCACGACAGCCAATATCAGCTATCATCCACTCTTCGAAGACGCAATCCTCAGGTTTAAGGAACCCTGTACCACACTCTTCAAATTCATGGCCTAGGAAACCACAAATCTCACAGAATTTCGGGACCTTTTCATACTTCACCATGAAGACATCTCGAGCTCCCTTCCTGATCACCGATGTAAACCTTTCCAGAGGTTTGTTCACGTCGATCTCAACTCTAACACGGAAAAAGTTTCCACCGCCCATGCCATCACTGTCCACCTTAACAAATTTGCCCATCCGTCCGGCCGAATTATGCAAGATTTCCTTTTTCTTCACATATGCCTCAGGTATGTCATGGATCTGAATCCAGATCGGTAGCCTGTCCAAGATCAACTTGGAGGGCTTCGAGTAGCCGTCATAGGGTTGGATCACAATTCCCCAATTCCTGAACAAACACGACCCCTCGTCCACAACCTTCTTCCAATCCCCCAAACAACCAAGCTGTAGGATAAATGTGTTACTACCGACATCAAGGAATTCTATCTTTTTTGCCAATGCCCACGCATAGCGCATAGTTTCCTCAAAGGACGCCGGGCTGAAGGTCTTGTCTATCAAAACCCTAGCCATGGCAAGAAGATCCGGTTCCTCTTCCATCGTCATGTCCTCTCCAATGACAAGATCGTCAAAAGCATCATGACCAATCTTCAGATCACGCAGGAGTGCATCGACGTCCAGCATCCGCCTGACTCCCGATCCGCTTGGCTTCGAAAACCTGCTCCTCGACGCCATCAGGAATGGAGATGCGGGCAACAACGGGAGATACGTTGCAGAGATCGTTCTCCGGTAGGGATTATACAAGGGTAGACCTCCGATCAGAGATCGAGGTAGGCGACTCGAGATCGGCTTGGAGATCGAGGTAGGGGACTCGAGTAGGAAACCCTAACAGGGAGGGTGAGAAGCCTGTCATAAAGATAGGGAGGAAATATTTTTGTTTTGTACCGCTGGTATGTGTGTCTTCTCTATATTGCTACCTTTATAAATCTTTACTATTAAAACCGAGTTGGTGGTTTACTTTGGGATCAAACATTGAGATGATCTAGACCGTTAAATACAAACATCAGACATTAGGAGAACCATAGCCACCGGATTGCTCATCCTTGAATTGGGGACTATTTATTTGGCCAGACCAATCTTGATTCACATTAATAGGCTACCCAAAATTGCCAAATAAATCTCGAGCTAATAATGCATGCATTAATCAATCAAGCTAATTGATAGATACAATTGCATGTATTGGCCATCCGTCCGACAACAAGAGAAATCCCACGGAAGGTTAGACCCTAATTAATCACTCCTATTAATGCTAATTGCATGCAACGATTGTTTTTTTTTTGCTCGTTTTGATTGCATGCAGTGGGCCTTCTTCATCTGTTAGCATCCCCTAATTAATTGGTGGTTAATGAGCGTGAGTCATTAGAGATGTGATTGGAGAAAATAAACGAAAATATAGTTTTTAAACGTCCAATCCTGCGCTACCAAGGTTGCGATGAAAACCGAATTGAGCCCAATACACCGGAACAGAGGGAGTACTCGCTCTGTTCTGGTATCCAAGGCTATAGAGACAGAGCGTTGCAGATTAAGGAAATTAACTCTCTCCTTATTTATGGTTAGACAAAAATGAAAGTGATTTTTCAAAATTAACAGATCACATGTACCGTGGGGAGAGAAAAAAAGAAGATGAAGCGCAAGACTGTAGGGATTTTTATTACCCCAAACATGCATGCATTGGTGGAGGTTCTACCGTGTTGTTAACTTTAGAAAAATGCAGGGGATTGACACTAGAGTTTAGGGTCTTAATTACTCCGGCCTAGGGTTTTTGAAAAATCTGGAAAAGGGGATGCACTTAGATATACCCGAATCTTAAAAAATCTGTCTCCCTTATTTATAAAAAAATAAGTGAGACAACATGCTTACGGACCTACTCCTCGAAAAATCTGTCTAACTAACATATACCCCTAAAATACCTTAGTGTTACTCCCTCTGTTAGGGATTATAAGGCCTATGGACCATTTTGATAGGATTAAGAAAATTAATAATCCACCCTCTTGATTACTACATGTATCAATAGTTACAAATGCATGAGAGAAGATAGAGAAAAAGAAGAACATACATTGAAGGAGAGAGACTAATAAATGAGAGAGGACTTATAATTCCTAACATTTATAAAAATCTCTTGGGCCTTATAATTCCTAACGGAGGGAGTAAAATCCATGCACGTTTGAGGAGTACTCAATTTCTATGCAGGCATGAAGGACCTTTATTTATATGGATTATTGATAGGAGCCTAGGAAGCTACCATAGTTCCAACAATGTATAGTTTTTAGTGGTATATGTTAAGTATAACTAATATATGATATCGTGGCATGGTAGAACAAAGAGAGCGGAAAAGCCATAGTGATAGTTGATAAGGAGGTCAAACAATGAAAATGAAGTCAGATAGAGACGCATGTGAAGTTTAATGAGGATGGGGAGAACACACAATTGGGACAAACCCTACAAGAGAATTTTGACCTAGCTACACACATTCGTAAAAATAGTATCCATATTATTATGAGAAAACAAGTTTCAAAGTGACTTGAGATGGAATGGGATGATAAAGTAGCATCGTCAAAACTAAAGGTACCATCGATGTGGACATGCAAAGAAATATGGAGGGGAAAGACTATGCTACCTCTTCTAATATTGTATCATCCGAACAAGTATGATAAGGAGGTAGTAGAGATGAGAAGGTAGTCATCACATAAAAAGATTTTGGTATTTAACACACATGTATGTATCATGTTGAAAATTATAACAAACCCTTATAGATGCCCTCGTGTATTGCGTTGTTGATCCGTAGCAACGCACGGTACTTAGCTAGTACAAGTAATGTACGAGTCTACAGGCTGAAAAGCCTCTTCGAGCAGACAACGGCGAGAGATAATAATACATAGTTTAGGAGACGCAGTTGCGTGGAAGATTACAATTTACTTTCTACGACCTTGCACCGACACATCACACGATTTTCGATAGAACAAAAATTAACCAATAGAGGAACAAGAAATAAAATTGTTGGTAAATTAAACATTGGTGACACTTCAACCAACACGATCGACGGACCGACACGGACCAAGCCTACGACATGATGGACGGAAACGAATCAAGGGCTATGCAGACTGCTAGCTCGCTCAGAGAGGTAGCTCCGGCCGGCGGGCAGCACCAGCAGCACGAACGTCCGCCCGGCAGAGCGGGCAGGTGGGGTGCGCGCGCAGCCACTTGTCGATGCAATGGGCGTGGAACAGGTGCTCGCACGCCGGCAGCCGCCGCACGGACTCGCACTCGAGGACCAGGCTCAGGCAGATGATGCACTGCGTGCTGCCCTCCGCCGTGTCCAGGCCCATCCCTACGCCGCTGCCGGCCTCGGCGATGCTCGCCGGACGCGGCCGCAGGGAGGGAACGAGGGGTACGATGAAAGGGACGGCGAGGCAGCTGAGACACACGACGCCCAGGGCCCACGCGGCGCCCTGGGCCCCGAAGAGCAGGTAGGCGGCAGTCAGCAGGGAGGCGGAGGCGAGGAGGTGGATGCACGCGGCGTAGGTACGTGTAGGCGCGGCAGGGCGGCGGCCTCCGGTCGGCGTCGGCGTCGGCGTCCATGGATGGATGGGTGTACTGCGCGTCGGATCGATGTGTAAAGATGGCGGCCGGCGACGAACAGGCGGAATAGGAGCGCGTAGGTATAGATGGACGATCGACTAGGGGTGGATCGTCGTGATCACATCATATAAGCGCATTCTTTGCCTACTGATTTTCTTACCATCTACGAAGATCGAGGACTACGTGGCGATTCGTGTAAAAGCTATCCACATAATTACGTAGCAGTCCCATTTTCCACGTAAGTTCCTACTTTATTTTAGCAACAATTCATTTTCTGAACAATATGTACCTTGTATGTGAATGGTCTGGAAACGTCAGTAAATAGCAATTAAACTCTGCGTGAATCTTGCTAAACGATAAACTCTGCAAACATTATCTTAATCCCCAAGAAGCAAGATGCTGCATCTATATGCGACTACAGACCTATCAGTCTCATCAATAGTTTGTTAAAGATTTTCTCCAAGCTCCTTGCAAACCGGCTGGCTCCAATTCTGCCTGAAATTGTTTCCCAATGCCAAAGCGCCTTCGTGAAAAAAAGGAGCATCCATGACAGCTTCTTGCACGTGCAAAACCTCATCAAAGAGCTATATTCTTCAAGAACACCTAGCCTTTTCCTAAAACTTGACATCTCTAAAGCCTTCGACTCCGTCGGGTGGGCTTATCTCATCGAGGTAATGACGGCCCTGGGCTTCAGACAATTATGGCGAGACTGAGTATGCTTGTCTTTATCTCCGGCTTCCTCCAAAGTGCTTCTTAATGGAGATCCGGGAAGGCCATTTCAGCATGCCAAGGGTCTAAGACAGAGTGATCCTCTCTCTCCCATGCTATTCATCCTCGCCATTGACCCCTAATAGCGTATCCTCTCGATTGCAAGTCAACGCGGTATCCTCAGTCCTATCCGATCACGCAAGCCTCATTGCAGAATCTCCATTTATGCGGATGATGCCGGAATTTTTGTCAACCCTGTGAAAGAAGAGCTCCAGGCTATCTCTAACATCCTCGAATGCTTCGGAAAGGTCATTGGCCTCATCACCAACCTAATTAAGACGGAGGTCTTCCCCATTAGATGTGACAATATCGACCTTCTGAATGTTCTCTCTGCTTTCCCGACAAAGATTGCTACGTTCCCAGGAAAATACTTGGGTCTGCCCCTGCACTTCAGGCGACTCCGTAAAGTAGATCTGCAGCCCCTCATTTACAAGATTGCAGGAAAGCTCCTGGGTGGAATGGGAAGTTTCTTGCTCGACCTGGAAGAATTACCCTTGCCAAGTCCGCCCTCATGGCCATCGCGGTCTACCACGCTACAGTCATTCCCTTATCCAAATGGGCTAGAGATAAGATTACTCGCATTGCACGGAACTTCGTCTGGGCCAGCGACGAAGGCGAGCACGCGACAAGAGGAAGAACATTAGTTAGCTGGACGACACTGTAGACCGAAAGATCTGGGCGGGCTTGGGATGCCTCACCTGCAATGGACATGACGTGCCCTCAGACTCCGATGGCCTTGGCTACAGTGGACTGACCCCCAACGCACCTGGGCGGGTTCTAAGTTCCCCTGTGACGATGCCGACATGGACCTCTTCAGAGCTTCCACGAAAATCTCTTTAGGAGATGGTGAGACGGCCTCATTCTGGCACGACAGCTGGTCTCATCATGGCCCCACACACCTTTGGGTGCCAGACCTTTTCAAGATTGCTTCGAGAAAAACCAGAAGCGTGGCCAAAGAACTAGCTGACGGAAACTGGATACACGCCATTTCTAGCTTGACCACTCCGGTGCAGCTTGCCCAGTACATCAAAGTTTGGGACGTGGTTGCGAGCACGCAGCTGACTCCATGAAAAAAAGATGGAATAGTTTGGACTTTGACGGCGGATGGAAACTATAGTGCTACCTCTGCGTACCTTGCGCAATTTCACGGCGGTCACCCCAAGTTCATTGTCCAAATAATTGTGGACTGCCCATGCCGAACCCAAATGCAAGATTTTTGGTTGGCTGCCATGCATGGCAAGCTCCTTACGGCTGATAACTTAGCCACTAGGGGGTGGACGCACGATCCTATCTGTGCTCTTTGCCTTAGAGCGCCCGAGACAGCCGATCACCTCTGCAAAGATTGACCTTTTACTACAGCAGTCTGGAACCTTATCCAAGTTTGGGACAACGCTGCAGGGGGGTTCCATGGCCACGACTTCCATTCCCTCATAGAATGGTGGGACAATCTGATTGTCGGAAGACCATCGAACGCAAAAAGAACTTTAAGTGGTCGACTCTTATATGTCCTTTGGAACGCATGGAAAGAGAGAAACATACGAATCTTCACCGGACGGCTGCTGACTTATGTCGAGGTGGCTGAGATCGCAAGGGAGGATATCAGGCAACGCGCCCGGGCTTTTGTGGTCTTCGGGCCTGCCATTCTTGCGGAGCCTGATTTAGGCGTTTTTCAGTTTTTTGTTTTGCGGTGTTTTTCGGCATGTTTTCACCTTAAACAAAACATGCCTCCATGTACTGTGTTTTGCTTTCCCTCTATCTATTTGAAAAGCTAGAGCTCCTGACGGTTGCTCCAAAAAAAATCTTGCTAAACGTATGAAACATTTCATTTTATGTTAAAAATTGTATGTATCATTGCATGACTTCCAAGAAATTTGCATCAAAATTAGAAGAGTAATTGTTGGTTTCTATGTATAACCAGAGGTGGAGGTGGGAAAGAGAAAAGGTAATACTATGTGGAAAAGAGTATAAAATTACCTGATAAGTTGGGGAATGTTGCCCTAAACTACGAAGATGGAACAAAAGCCTCGTTCTCCTAAAAAAAGTCATAGAGGCCGCCACATCCATTGCAGGTCTTCGCCTCTTCTGCTTTCGGCCTAGTGGGCCGGAGGGGGTGGGTACCAAGGACCTACACTCGGTGTTCAGCTAGGTCACAAAATTTAGCGTTTTTGTGGTGTCGTGGTGGCGCAAATCAAATGGCGGTGGATGCGCTACATCGAATAATGGTACCCAGGATTCAACCCCATCTTGGTAACATTTATGGCATCAAGAAGTCTGGGATTGTGTCTATATTGGTAAGGCTGGACGTTAGTCCACAGGCTTTTGGCTCGGCCCGGTCCAGCATCAGCTCGCTTCGAGCTGGGCTTGGCCCGAGATAGTCAAGGACCGAGCCGAGCCCAAAATCCTGGACCGTTGCGGGCCAAAAGCTCGCCCGGCTCTGCTCGGTCCAGCCCGTCAGCTCGCCATTTTTTTTATCAAAGAGGGAGATGGGCTACTGTGTGTCCAGCGTGTTAGCAGCTAGCAATCCATGTGGGAGGGGTGGGGCAGGCGAACGAGCTCGTCCAGGCTCCCAGGAGACCCATGTCCAAACTATTATGCATATCCAAAATCTTCTAAATTTTGAAAAAAATCTGCTACTATAGGCTAGTGGGAAGAGTAGGGGCAGAGACAAGGGAGGGCCAGCACGGATCAGACCCTCCCCCCTAATTGATCGCCCCCCTCAAGGAAATACAATAGGTCTGGTACTATTATAGATTTACTTATGCGCTAATAGCCACAAGTAATTAGCTAATTAGGAGTATTAAACCCAAGGTTCAGTATTTATGAACCTTCTAAAGCCCAGCCAGCAACCAGAACAGCCCATCTAGCTGACTGTCCATATACAGGGCATGGATCATGGACCCTAGACGCCTAGTTGCTGGCCACCATCTATCTGCTCTATCAATTCTTAAAAAAAAATCTGCTCTATCAGATCGATCGACAGATCTCCCTCCGAGTGAAGCGAGTACACCCGCTGCCGCAAGCAATACGACGATCTTGACTTGATCGGTGGCGGTGTCTCTAGGCAGCTGAGTAGCGGCAAATACGGCAGCAGCCACTGATCGGCGTTGGTTGCTTACCGGACATTCGCACAACCAGATTATTATCAAGGTTAGTTACATGATATAGTAGTATATAAGTTTGCTATTTCTGATCTAGTTCCTCTTTTGTTATAGTTTTGCTATTTGGTTAGTTATAGAAACAAAGACAAAGAAAATACTTTTCAGAAAATTTATTTCGATACTGAATCTGGTAGTGCTGAACAAGTCGAGAGAACAAAAATACACTGTCATACTATTTATATCGGCTGAATCGTAGGGATATATTTAACCTTGCGAAAATTAGACGAACACATATTGACGTGCATATCAATTTTAATGTTGGATGACATTTATATTCATACAAAACTATTCGTTTCTTGCCAAACATGTGTTTCTATGTTATTTCTGATAAATGTGATGGACTCAAATATTATACTACTACGATTTATTAAAAAAACATTATACTACACATGTAATTGTCATTGGTCGCCCCCCATGTCTAAATCCTAGCTCCGCCCCTGGAAAGAGTCACCACCCTAAGCTTACTATTTTGTGAAGTTTCATGACAAAATTTAAATGTTTACTTGTTTGATTTTCTTGCACAAATTTGTACCGGAGTGTTACTCTCTACCTACCGGGCTCGTGTCCACACTTATATGTTGGGTGTGTGATATCGCTTTGTGTGGTCTTGGTCTAGTCGCCTATCGGGTCATGACGGCCTTAGAGTGTGGCGGTATTGACTGTTGTTGGTTTGTGGTGGACGGTGCAAGATCTGACCACATGATAGTCGGAGTGGCACTGGCCTGGATCCGGCGTTGAAGATTCTCATAAGGCTCCTTCGTCCAATGTTTCTTGGAGGCCTAGATCCAGTTTTACGGGACTCGTGGCTATTGCAACTCGTTAACATCTTATGGCTAGGTGTTCATTCAGTGCCAAAGTATTGACCGACTGCAGGTGATTTTCTTCTTCTCTGACAGCAGTGAAGGATATGGATAATTGGTAGTTGCGGCGAGAACCGTTTGGCGGTGCACAACTGCTTGGTATCTCCTTGTTTTGTATTGCTTGTATACGTACTTTCTCTATATTGATACCTCTATGAATACAAGTAATGTATACTTACGGGCTGAAAAGTGTAGTACGAATCTTCAAGCAAATAGCGGCGAGAGATCATATCTCTCTGACATCAACATAATTTAGGAGATGCAATTGTGTGCAAGATTACAATTTATTTTCTTGAAGTCGGTGACACACTTTAACCGACACGAACCATGCATAAGGCTCTACGACATGATGGACCGATCGAGACGAATCAGGGGCTATATATGCCGATCGACTAGGTCGCTCGCTCAGACAGGCAGCTCCGGCGGCGTGCGTTCGTCGGCGTGGCAGAGCGGGCAGGTGTGGTGCGCGCTCAGCCACTTGTCGATGCAGTAGGCGTGGAAGATGTGCCCGCACGCCGGCATCCGCCGCACGAAATCGGACTCCTCGCGGGCTGCCATGCTCGGACAGATGCTGCACCGCCGCGGCGTGCTGCCCTCCGCCGCTTGGTCTTCTCTCTTAAACGTGAACGCCGCCAGGAGCGCCGCCACGTACACTCCCAGCCCTACGCCGCCGCCGGCCGGACGCGGCCGCAGGAAGAGAACGAGGCGGGCGATGAAGGGGAGGCCGATGCAGCTGAGGCACACGGAGACCAGGGCCAACGCGGCGACCTGGGCCCCGAAGAGCACGTAGGCGGCAGCCAGCACGGAGGTGGACGCACGCGGCGTAGGTGTAGGCGAGGCAGATCCGGTCGGCGGCCATGGATGGATGGATGGGTGTACTGCGCAAGTGTGCATCTTATATATATTCCCTAGAGCATTCAGCATTATGTCAGATTTTCAACAGAGTATGACATTAGATAATACAACTATACAAGTGTAGAAACAGATTCAGCTCCAAAATATATAAAGGAAATAAGTCCCCACTATTGTCATAGATAATTTATTTAACAATATGTTTGTTTGTCCATTTGCTGTACAGATTGAAAAACTACAAGAAACTTTTAATCAATTGAACCAAACACCTGAAAACACATGAGCATATGTGCATCTTACCAGAGAACTACTAAGCACATGTGTAAGTGTCCAATGGCAGGTAAACAGCTTTACCACAAAATCTATACATGTTTCTAACTTTCTGTCTAGGGTGGTCAGGAAGTCTTTAATATATTTCAGTTCCCGAGAGAGATCCAGCTTATTATGGACTTCATGAGTTTGAGATTTAAAAAAGGAGGATCTGGAGAAGCACTGACCATAACCAGGTACCTTTACAATCTATTGACAACTCATTAGTACCAAAAAATAAGGGTGTGTATGAGTTGATCATCATTACCAAGGGATACGGTCACTGGTGTATGTGTTCCATTTTCTTGGACATCGATATTGGCAGGATCAACAATCATATTTTTCTGACCGTAGGCTTCACATTGGCTCTTTAATATATCATCCCTATTTTGTGAATATTATTCCCTCTCCCGTTGCCACATCAGTTCCATAGGGCTTCATGCCGTCTTCTCCAAATATCATCTGAATGTAAAACTGGAAAAGAACTTCCTGAACATGAATTTTCTTATGCACTAAAATACAAAACAAAACTACTCCCTCAGTCCCATAATAGATGTCTTAGATTTGTCAAAATTTGGATTAATCTAGACACTATTTAGCATATAGATTCATTTAAATTTTAAAAAACTTGAGACATCTATTTTAGGACGGAGGGAGTATGTATAATGGAGATGCCATCAAAACGAGTCTCGGATGTGTAAGATGGCGGGCGGCGACGAACAGGAACATATATAGGGACCGCGTAGGGTAGGTATATATGGACGACGATCGAGTAGGGTGGATCGTGATCACATATGAGTATGCGCACGAAATCAAGGCATTCATTGCGTACTGATTTTCTTCCCATCTACGGAAAATGACTACGTGGCGATTCGTGTAAAAGCTATCCACAGTATATACGTACGCAGCAATCCCATTTTCCACGTAAGTTCCTAGTAGTACTTTTTTTTAGCCACAACTGCTCGGTTTCTTCAGATTTTCTTAATTCATCATAGTCGACTTAGAAATGTGCAGCACGACGTAGAAATAGATGCATGGACTCATTTTTGTTATGAATAATTAATAATCATTAATTAAGGAATAATTCCCGCTTAGTCCACACTTGTAATCCCACGTACGTGGGAACCGCCTTAGGCAGTTACAACCTGGAGCGCCGCCTCCAAAACCGACATTGTAATCGGCGTGTCCTTTGGAGGCGTCCCTAATGTATACTATATAAGGATTCGATCCTGATCAATAAAGTTGGTTGATTCTTTCCATCGCTTTCTACTTTCGATTTCTTACACGTTATCAGCACGCTCCCAGCGAGAGCAAAACTCCGGCGAGAAAAGCTCTCTACGGGGACAATCCGTTGGAAGAGGAATTATGTCTTGTGGACAGTGCTACCACAAACTCTATACTAAGGGAGTTGAAATATTTTCAGACTCTGAAAAAGATGAATGGAGATATTTTGACTATCGCTGGACGCGATACGGTAATTGTTGGCACTGGACGTGCCATATTTACCCTCCCAAACGGTACACAAGTGACAATTGAGGATGCCTTGTTGTATCCCGATTCGTCACGTACCTTAATCAGTTATCGAGATATCCGTAAGAATGGTTTTCATATTGAAACCCATGAAGACAACAAAGAAGAGTATCTGCTCTTCACAAAAGATAACGGATATGGCAAGCAAGTACTTGAAAAAATTCCTTCTCTGTCGTCCGGACTGTACTATACGTACATCAAGCCCGTAGAACATGTTGCTTACAAGGTAATCTTCCAGAATGTTGATGCATTTCAAACTTGGCATGATCGCCTAGGCCATCCCGGTATCGGGATGATGAGGAAGATTACTAGCAATTCCATTGGTCACAATTTGCATGAGTCCAAATTCCCTCAGTCATCAGACTTTGTGTGTACATCATGTGCCACAGGGAAGCTAATTTTGAGGCCTTCGCACCTCAAAATACAAGTTGAACCACTTCAGTTCCTTGAGCGAATTCAAGGTGATATTTGTGGTCCTATCCAACCATTATCTGGACCATTTAGGTATTTCATGGTTTTGATTGATGCATCTACACGATGGTCACATGTGTGTCTTCTTTCCACACGAAATCATGCATTTGCCAAGATAATGAGGGAAGTAATTAAGTTACAGGCCCATTATCCAGAAAGTCGAATTAAATCAATTCGCATGGACAATGCTGCAGAATTCTCTTCACGCGCCTTCAATGACTATTGCATGGCCTTGGGGATTGAAGTTCAGCACTCTGTTCCATATGTCCACACTCAAAATGGTTTGGCTGAGTCCCTAATAAAGAGGATCAAACTCATTGCAAGACCTTTGTTAATGAATTGCAGCTTGCCAACTTCGTGTTGGGGTCACGCGGTTTTACACGCTGCTGACCTAATCCAATTGCGACCTACTGCATATCACAGTACTTCCCCTCTGCAATTGGTACGTGGAAATCCTCCCAGCATTTCCCATCTGCGTAAGTTAGGATGTGCTACATACATCCCGATATCACCACCACAGCAGACATCCATGGGCCCACACAGAAAACTAGGGATCTATGTGGGGTACAAATCGCCGTCGATTATTAAGTACCTGGAACCCCTTACTGGGGATCTATTCACAACCCGTCACGCTGATTGCATATTCGATGAGGAACATTTTCCGGCATTAGGGGGAGATTTCAAGTACCAGAAAGAATGCCCCAGAAATTGATTGGAATGCTATCGCCATTTCAACCTCTGATCCACGTACCCAAGAGACCGAACTCCAAGTTCGGAAAATTATCAATTTGCAACATCTTGCAAATAATCTGCCAGATTCATTTACTGATCTAAAAGGTGTTACTAAATCCTGGAAACCGGCCAGAAATGCGCCCGAAAGAGTGGAGGTACCAACAAAAACCACTCAACTCCCTGATCCTAAAAAGAGGGGGAGTAGTACGGCCACTGACACGGAACCTGCTTCTCGCAAGCAACAAAGGAGAGAGAGGAGAAAATCCTCCAAATCGGTAAATGCAAGTCAGCTCAACATTGACGAACACCTTATGGGTAGTATACACCCATTGGAAGGGCAACCTCCACATCCCAGCTCCAGCTTGCACACACTGGCTGGGACATCGGAACACCTAGACTCACGCGTATTGTGAAATCATGAAGAGTCATCAAGGGTGCATGAGATATCCACCAACTATATCGATTCTGGAGAATCATTCAACCGTAAGTCTACGATTGTCGACACTTATTTTTCTGCTACAATTGTTGATACCCTTCTCAATGATCATGATCCAAGGATTATCGTTGAGTGTGAGAAACGCTCCGACTGGCCTAAATGGAAGGAAGCAATACAAGCAGAACTTGCTTCGCTTAATAAAAGGAAGGTATTCACAGAAGCAATACCAACACCTCCCAATGTTTTCCCTGTGGGATTCAAATGGGTTTTCCTCCGGAAACAGAATGAGAACAATGAGGTGGTGAGATACAAAGCGAGGCTCGTAGCACAGGGTTTCACGCAGAGACCCGACATTGATTTCAATGAGACATATTCTCCAGTAATGAGTGGTATCACTTTCCGATATCTTATATCTTTGGCAGTGCAAAATCGTCTATCTATGCAGTTGATGGATGTCGTGACCGCATATCTTTATGGGTCACTAGATTCGGACATATACACGAAGGTTCCTGATGGAGTCTCTGTCCCGAATGCAAGCGCTAAACGCAACATGTACTGTGTAAAACTGAACAAGTCTTTATACGGCTTGAAACAGTCGGGACGGATGTGGTACAACTGACTTAGTGATTTCCTTCTTCAGAAGGGTTACTCCAACAATGATGACTGTCCATGTGTCTTCATCAAGAAGTCCTCTTCAGGATTTTGCATCATTTCAGTGTATGTCGATGATCTCAACATCATTGGCAACACACAAGATATTGATGAAGCACGCAATCATCTAAAGACAGAATTTGAGATGAAGGATTTGGGTCAAACCAAATTTTGCTTGGGTCTCCAACTCGAGCACCTTCCCTCAGGAATAATGGTACACCAAGCTGCCTACATCCAGAAAATGTTGGAGAAATTCAATATGGAAAAATCCTATCCATCTAAAACTCCCATGGTGGTTCGTTCTCTAGACGTAGGGAAAGATCCTTTCAGGCCAAGGGATGATGGAGAAGAGATGTTGGGACCCGAGGTTCCATATCTCAGTGCTATTGGAGCACTTATGTATCTTGCAAATTGTACGAGACCTGACCTCGCATTTGCAGTGAATCTACTTGCTAGACACAGCGCAGCTCCCACCAAACGCCATTGGTCGGGAGTCAAGAATGTCTTTCGATATCTCCAAGGCACAAAGGATCTTGGCCTATACTTTCAGTTTCAGAGAAACTGGACTCGGTATGATTGGATACACCGATCTTGGCTATTTATCCGATCCCCATAATGCGGATCGCAGACCGGCTTTGTGTTCCTACATGGTGGAACTGCTATATCATGTAAGTCTTCAAAACAGACTCTGGTTGCCACTTCTACCAATCATTCTGAAATAATTGCATTATATGAGGCATCACGCGAATGTGTGGCTTCGCAGAATGATAAACCACATACAAAAGTCATGTGGAATTGGTTCTATCGAATCACCTACCATTATCTATGAGGATAATGCGGCTTGTGTTGCACAGATGCAAACAGGATACATCAAGAGCAATATCACTAAGCATATTGCCCCTAAATTGTTTTATCCTCATGAGCTCCAAAAGAGCGGGGAAATAAACATCTTGCAAGTAAAGTCATGTGATAATCTCGCTGACCTATTCACGAAGTCTCTACCAACTTCAACATTCCAAAAATATATTCATGGAATTGGTATGCGACGGCTTCGAGATTTGCAAGAATCAGGGGGAGTGTCTTCCTGAATTATGCTTGTTCAAAGCATCATATTATACTCCTTTTCCCTTGATGAGTTTACTATTCAGGTTCTCATTAAGATTTTTAATGAGGTAATATCAACATAAGATCATATGTCATACTATCCGTTTTCCCCATCGGGGTTTTTAAGATGGTATAAACGACATATTTATTGACCTCTAGATTCTATGGATTTATTTCATATTGAGTTAATAGAGGCGATAATCATTATATGCTGTGTCATTTTCTCCTTATTTTCCCACAGGGTTTTTGAAGGAGTTTTAACAGCATATCCTACCATACTCCTCACATTTTTCCCACAGGGTTTTTGGAGGAGACTTAAATCAAGATGAAGGATCCTTATGTAGTGAAGCGGTGATTAGGGGAGTGTTATGAATAATTAATAATCATTAATTAAGAAATAATTCCCGCTTAGTCCACACTTGTAATCCACGTGCGTGGAACCGCATATAAGCGATTACAACTGGGCGTCGCCTCCAAAACCGACATTGTAATCGGCGTGTCCTTTGGAGGCGTCCCTAATGTATACTATATAAGGATTCGATCCTGATCAATAAAGTTGGTTGATTCTTTCCATCGCTTTCTACTTTCGATTTCTTACAATTTTTACTCGTTTTTTATTATGCCTTAGATGATCGATGACCAAGATTGCTTGACACGCTTCACAATTTGTGTACGATAAGTGTTTTTTTGAATACGGATCCATCATAAACTAGACTAATTCGGGGGATAGTATGCCGTCCCTCAATCCTGATTATATTTCCCGTCATGGCTTGATGACCGAAACTCGTCCCGTACAGTCAGTACACAACCTAGGTTATGCGACCCTGCAATTTAGGGTTTAGGGTTTAGGGTTGTACGCGTCCGTCATGGCTAAATAGGATGACCTCACTTCTTAACTAATCTCACATCACTAGCCACTTCTCCTATTTATGAATCTTAGAGTCTTCCCAGATACTTCTTTCTCTGACACTCCTACTATCTCTAACTACTCATGATACCATCATCTCCTTCACTAAAATGATGGATTCTAATAACTTCAACATCAACTCACTTAACATATATACATTCCAATATTCTCCCAAAGGTTGTAAGACTACAATTCTCACTATATCACAAGTGATGCCAACTCTCTCGAAGACCTATGATACTAGTCCTATGATCCAAGGTTGCTCTTATATGGTTTGGTCAATATACCATGACTTCAACTACTCCATGTAACTCATACTCTACTCTTATTATACTAGTTTCCTTATAACTCCTAACTATCAGCTCATCTCTTAATTCTAGAGGCTTCTTCTCGTTAACCCATGAGTGAGTTAACCCTCCAACTATCAAATGAGTGGATCTCCACTAAGACTCTCATCCTAGTGATGATATATAACACATTCGATCATACATGTTTTCTCTCTTCTTATTGATTTCCTTCAAGACTTTGGAAGGAATAACATTATAGGCCAAGAGTTGGAAAGTCAAGAATTGATCATCCAATCATGGAGGATCAACTGATACTAGAACATAGTTCATTAGATATGACAATGATTAATATGATAAGAAGGATATGTGATGAAGATTCTTGGTTTTATTTCTTTCCTACTCAATATAAGTTAAAGAGTTAGGGTTTAAGAATTACCATGATGCTCATGGTAAAAATTATTATGAAAAGTATGTATATCAAGATGTAGTGATTGAATTATTTTACTTAAGTTTTATACTTGATTTGATATCCATGAGTTTTTAAAGAATACCTTGATACGATCTTTAGAAGATCTGGTATTAATCCTTAAGTAATATGTTGTTGTCTTATTTTTATTCCATTTGATCTAACCCATAGATCAACTTACCTTTATCCAAAATAAGGTTTTAACAAAGGTCATATTGAAACTTATCACACTCAACTTGATGATCTACTTCAGACCCATCAAGTTAAGATAAGTTTCAGTCACTGTGATAAGTTTTAATCAAAAGCGCGAAAAGTATCCAGATTTTCTATGCATGAATGTAATGTACACACCTGACCTCTATTCATTTCTAACCAGTAATGACTGGATGTTTCATATGACCTCCGGGGTCTGGTCCTAGTACACATGATTGCATACAAACATGTACCCCGCAAGCATGATCTCTTTGCTTTCTTCAATTGGTACATGGAGATAGGGGACCATACAAAGGCGTCCAAGGTAGGAAAAATCATAAAATGCAAGGGTGGGAAAATCACCTCCGGGCCCCAGCATTCCATCCTCCAAGCGCATAGCCATTGTATCTTCAAGGAGGCAACTGATGAAGCATGTCACCTTCACATATTCATGGTGAACCACCTCCTAAAAGACTCCAATAAGTTTAGAGAAAACCTTTTAGTTGTTATGAAGTCGAGGAAATTCAGTTAGTATGAAAACCACTAGAAAAGAGAGTGAGGATATTGACCCCCACTAGTGCCTCACAATCTTTGGAGGCATGGATTCCTAACCGATGTCAGTTGGAAAGCTCTAGCTCCAAGACTTGGCATGATCGAGGGAGGTCTCGCTATCTTCTCCATCCTCATAAAGGTCAGGACGTTGGAGTCACCTTCCACAATAGAGAGAGAGAGAGAGAGAGAGAGAGAGAGAGAGAGAGAGATAGATGTTTTGTAGGCGTAACCGTCTTAGATATTATTTCCACTTTTTTTTTGGGTTTGGTTCTATCGAAATCATGTGATGCATGCATACTTGACGTAGTTAGCTGCCACTCTCGGGAGAGAGAGTGTATGCTAAGTGTTTTTCTATGGAGAATGCATTGCATATCTGCTAGAAGAAAGCGTCGCGCCTAAATATGTTAGCATAGTTAACCTAGTCCATAGAAAGCCAGCGGGTACCCTCCCTAATCGCAGGGTCATCATCCTTAATGACAAGATCAGCGAAGTCCTCACATCACCAAGATCATCAAAGTACTCATCACCAAGATCCATTTTGTTGTTCAAGGAGTCGATCTAACCGTAGCGAAGCACTCTCTATAGTTCGTCTGCTTCTGCGAGCTATAATTCTCCTTGGTTCCATCCACATTTGGTTCGTTAGTAGAGCCGACGGACTGTTCATGGTGTCAGGAATATGCAACTTGTAAGAGCAGACATAAAAGAAGACTCAGAGGTCATATGAAAGGAAGCTCCAGAATCCAGATACCACGGGGACATACCTGACTGTGTAGAAGGGGGTGGTCGCGTAGTGCCGGAAGAATCAGTCACAGAACCAGCAGTGCCTGTCGAAGAAGAGCCTGTAGCAGCAAGCAGACCGCGAAGACTCCTGATAATGTCCTGATCGGAGAGAGCAACTGCTGAAGATCCGGAAGGAGCTGACTGCCCACGAGCCATCTGGTGCTGCTGACGTAAACTGGGATCCCGTGTATAACAAGTGGCCCAAGTGTGACCATCCTTGTTACAGTAAGAGCAGTGACGAAGAGAACCACGGCGACCCTGACCACGAGCCTGCTGGTGCTGACTCTGAACTTGAGACGGCTGGTGCGGACTCAGTATTCTACCCCCATCCGTGTTTTTCGTGCTGATTCTGCTGGTGAGTATATCTCCCAGATGTTGCGAGGTGTTCTAGCTTAGCAGGACACCCTTGCTTAGTTCTCCTGTCCTGGCGCACATGCCTAGAATGGCGTTGCTGAGTGTAAGCATCAGCATCTTCTTGAGACCACTCGCGCTATGATGATTGCTTCTTCTCTCTCTGCCGCACTTCTGGGCTGAGGCTGTCGCTACGTCGGCTTACCTCATCAATATTCAGCCTTCTGCTGCCTTGCAGGGTGGTATCCCTCTTGAGCGCCTATCTGGACAGTCTCCAGACTACTCCATGATTCGCTTGTTTGGTTGTGTTTGCTATGTTCTCCTTGCTCCTCACGAACGTACCAAACTAACCGCTCAGTCTGTTGAGTGTGTCTTCCTTGGATACAGTGATGAGCATAAGGTTTATCACTGTTGGGACCCTGTTGGTCGTCGGATGCGTATCTCTCGTGATGCTACTTTTGATGAGACGCGTCCTTTCTATCCTCGTCCCACCGCTGGCACTTACCCGGTGGAAGATATCTCTTTTCTTCTCTTTCCCGACACACCTCCTTCTACACCTATTGTGTCTTCTTCAGGATCTCCTCCCCCTGATGTCTCTTCTTCGACGCCGTCCTCCTCTGCTCCGTCTAGTTCTCCTAGTTCTCCTTGTTCTCCAGAGTCTTCCTCTACTATTCCCTCTTCTTCATCGTCGTCTCCTGCGTCGTCTTCCTCTGATGATCTTCCATCTACTCGTCCTGTTCGTCAGCGTCGTGCCCCCGACCGTTACTCTCCTAGTCAGTATGGTCTTTTTGTTGCCTCTGAACCGACTTCTTATCGGGATGCTGAGCATCATCCTGAATTGCAGCTGGCCATGGCTGAGGAGATCGCTGCGCTTGAGCGCACTAGCACCTGGGATCTTGTTTCTCCCCCTCCTGGTGTTCGTCCTATCACGTGTAAGTGGGTCTATAAGATTAAGACTCGCTCTGATGGATATCTTGAGCGCTATAAAGCGCGTCCTGTGGCTCGTGGTTTTCAGCAGGAGCATGGTCGTGACTATGATGAGACCTTTGCTCCTGTGGCTCATATGACCACTGTGCGTACTCTTCTTCTTTGCTTCACATTGCGTCACTGGTATATGTCGGCTTGATGTTCGTAATGCCTTTCTCAATGGTGAGTTGGTGAGGAGGTTTATATGCAGCCTCCTCACAGGTATTCTTCGAGGGATGGTTTGTCGTCTTGGCGTTCTCTTTATGGCCTCAAACAGGCCCCTCGTGCTTGGTTTGGCGCTTTATACAGAGTAGTGGCTGTTGGTTTCTCCCCTAGTGCTCATGATCCGGTCTGCTCACACTTCTCCTCGTGGGCGCACTCTCCTTCTTCTCTATGTTGATGGTATGATCATTCTTGGTGATGATCTGAGTATATCGCCTTTGTTAAGGCTCGTCTTCGTGATCGTTTCTTATGACTGATCTTGGTCCTGTTGATACTTTCTTGGGATTGAGGTCTCCTCCACTTCGATGGCTTTTACATCTCTCGGGAAAAGTATATTCAGATCTTCTTGCCCGTCTTGCTCTTGGGGATGAGCGCCTTGTTGAGACCCCTATGGAGCTTAATGTTAAGCTTCAACTCACCGATGGTGATCCTCTTTACGATCCGGCGTTAGCGTCATCTTGTTGGGAGTCTTGTTTATCTTGCTGTCACTCGTCCTGACATCTCTTATCCTGTTCATATTCTGAGTCAGTTTGTTTCTGCTCCCACCACTGTTCACTATAGTCATCTTCTCCGTGTTCTTCGTTATCTTCGTGGTACGATCACTCGTCGCCTTTTCTTTCCTCGTTCCAGCTCCCTCCGGCTCCAGTGCTATTCAGACGCTACGTGGGCGAGTGATCCTTCGGATCGTCGTTCACTTTCTACTTACTGTGTGTTTCTTGGTGGTTCGCTCATTGCTTGGAAGATGAAGAAACAAACAGCGGTTTCCCGTTCGAGTGTTGAGGCTGAGTTGTGTGCTATGGCCTTGTTGACTGTTGAGGTGACCTGGTTACGGTGGTTACTTGCGGATTTTTGGGTCTCCATTATCACACCCAGTCTGGTTTTGTCTGACAGTACAGGTGCTATTAGTGTTGCACAGACTCTGACCCTGCCCTGGAGGAGTGGGTAGTATCGGTGGCGGCATAGAGGACCGCTGCTGAGTCGAGGGAGCAGACGGCATAGGAGTACCACGAGTAGCAAGCACAGATGAAACCGCAAGAAGACCAGCACCATGGAGACGGGTCTCCTCAGCCCGAAGCTCGGACAACACCTCAGAGAGCGGAACACGACTACGAGCATTCAGCTGAGCACGCCGAGGCTCAAACTCCTGGCGGAGCCGAGACATAAACTCATAGATGCGGTGAAACTCCAAGTCCGAAGCGCTGTCTGGCGGACGAGCATGTGCCACAAACAGCGGAGAGAGAATCAAGGCGCCGGATAGCGGCCGCGAGTATAGAACTCATCAATAGTGGAATCACCTGCTGAAGAGCATGCTCTGGCGAACCACGGGTAAAGAGTATCCCAGACGGGTAGCGGCCGATGAAGATGGGCCCATTGGCGGCAACGATGGGGCGACTCATGAACTCAGCGACATCTTGAGGCGTAACACTAGAGGTGATGACAACAGAAGACGAGCATCCTCATTGACCCAGAGTGTAGGCGGTCGGGCGTGTCGATAGGTCTCGAGATCGGCAATCTTGTTTGAACTTCAGCTCATAAGCAGCAACAGCACTATCATCGACACTCTGAGCAGCATCCTTGGCCTCCTGAGAAGCATCAGCACCGAGAACAATCGGCGTCGGCGGAAGAGGAGCCACAGGAGCAGGGGGGGCACGGCGGACAGGAGACCTCGCCGGAGAGCACACCCCAAAGACGGAGACCGTGCATGTGAACGCGCATAAAGGCAGCGAAATCGGGATAATTCGCGCCATCGAAGATCACCGGGCAACGAGGAATCGCAACATAGCCCGATGTAGAAGACATTTTTTTGTTGCTTTTTTTTTCATATCTTGATCAACCCAAACTGCTGTCAGAGGCCGGCCAAATTCCGGCGAATCGGGGCGAGAGGCGGCGCCTAAGGCCCGGGGAGGCTAATTCGGGCCACCAGGGAGCGATTCCCGGTGGTATCGATGGCCGGCAGTGGGGGAGCGGCCGACGGCGGTGAGGCACTCGCGGTGGAGCTCGATGGCGGCAGGCAGGGCCGCGCGTGGGCGGTGTCAGGGAGCAGGACGCGCGTGAGAGGCGGGGCGGGGTCGATCTGATGGTGGGCGAGCAGATCGAGGCGGGGGCATGTGGCATCCCGCAAAACCACTACTAGAAAATCGCGTTGAATTTGTGCATGGCATCGTCATCGTCATGCATTGTTTGCCAAAACTATGTTTGCAAAACCCGTCTTCGTTTTCCAAACGCCCCATCTTTTATTAAAGCAAACCCCGGTTCGCGGATTGTTTTGTTTTGGCATGGCGGTTTGCAACGGTCAATTAAACAAATAAAGTTTTATTTTATTTTTAGTAGGGCGTCGAGCAGGCCAACCGAACGACCACCCGTTTAAACAGATCGGTCCGCCTTTTTCTAAACCTACCCGAAACTTACCCACCCTCCTTGGCCACCTCACCCGGCCAGTCTTGCGCCACCTCAGCTGAACCTCCCCCCTAACCAACCAGATCTTGCCACGTGGCCCTCTCACCCCTCTCTCCTTCCCTCACAACCCACCCAGCCCAGGCCACACACTACGCACCCACAAGACACCGCTCATCCACCGCCTCAAGACTGTCACAGGCCCCTTGACCCACCCCCACGCGGCCCCTGTCCCCAACCCCATCTTCCTCCTCCCCTCGTTCTTCTCCCCTGGCCGTGCTCGCCGCTCACCCCTCCCCGCTCAGCACCGCTCCCTCCCTCCTCGCTGCGACCCTCCTCCTCCCGCCGCCGCCGTTCCTTCGCCCGCCCAGCCTCTCCTCCCGTGACCCACCTCCCAAGCAGCCCGGCCGCGCGCCTCCCTCCAACCTCGCCGGTGCCCGCTCCCCGCCTCTCGCCCAAGCCCAGCTGCTCCGCCCGCCAGCTCGCCAGCCTTGGGGCCGCCGACCTCGCCGTCCCTGCCGCCTGGCCACCATCAGCTCCGCCCGCTCGGCCTCGGCTTCAGCAGCGCGCGCCCGGCCCGCCACCGCCCGCACCTCCAGCCCTCCGTTCCACCGCTGCCGTCGCCGCTCGCTCCGACCCAGCGCTGCGCCAGCGGCTCGTCGACCCTCTCGGCTCCCCAGACGCCGCCTTGCCGCCAGCCCGCCTCGGCTCGTCTGCGCCGCCCTCACCCGATCCCGCCTCCAGCGGCCTCGCCTCCCGACCCGCGCCTCCCTCGTCGTCGCCTCCGGGCCACCTCCTCCCGCCATAAGCGGCTGCCCCTCGGCTTCGCCGGCTGGCCCATCACTGGCTGGCGCGCCAGCTCAAGCCCCGACCCCCTCGCTGCCGCTGAGCTGTGCTCACGGCGCATCCCGTCCCGTCGCCCGGCCTCCGTCCTCCTGCGCGTGCGTCGCCTCTGCCTCGTGCGTGTGGCATGGACCGTCTGCCGGCGTCGCCACCGGTCCGCCTTGGTGCCAAGTTCCGCCCGAGCCCGCGTCCCCCGGGTCCGCTGCCGCCCCACGCACGCCATCGCCCCTTCGGTCACGTGGCGCCGTTCAAGATGCCAAGCCGACACGGGATGAGGACCAAGTCCACGAGACCGACCCCGTACCCGATACCGCGTCAGGAACTCCGAACACCCGGTCTTGGGCGAGTTCGCCATCGACCTCGAGTTCTCCCACATGGATACCAAGCGACAAGATCATCGTCATAGAACCCGAAGGCCCCATGAGCGACAAGCACCTCACCCCCGGACCCCGAGGACCCTGGCGCCGTTCCCGAGATCGCCACCGGTTCGACATGCTCCCCAACACGGATACACCAAGTGAACCATCGAAGACACCAAGACCTCCGTCACGGAAAAACCTCAAGCGCGACCCTGTGGGACCCGACAAGATCGGCATGAAGATAAGAACGGCACCGACCCGGAAGAAGCCGATGCGCCCCGACACCGACCCAAGTTCCGCACCCGGACGCACCAAGATCTACCCCGATCCGAGGCCCTAACCCCAGAGTCCGAGAACGACCCCGGAGCCCGAGAACGCCCGTCGAACCCTGGACCCCGAGACCGACTCCGAACCCCGAACCCCGGAACCCAAGATCGTCGAGACCCTTCAATGTGTGAACCCCTTCTCGAAACCCTATCTTATAACATAATAACAACTTGTCGCATAATAATTGTTCATGCATGCATCTTATCATGTGGTTTGGGGGCCTTATGCCGATTCACCTAATAATTAAATATGGGGCCCATATGCGGGCAAATCTAGCCTTATATTGGCCTCATTTAAACTTGTATAACGAACCCGTATTACCTTTTGGCCACGTAATACAACATTTAAATTGCGGGGTAGTTAAACAACATGAACCACCTAATTAATTGTCGGGACCCGGTTCGCTTAATCTTGACCTAATTGCGCCGCTTGCCATGCCATACATCATGCATGCATCATGCCGATCTTCGCCGTGTATTAAATGTTGCATCCGGTGTTTCTTCTAGTGTTTTGGTTCTTCGCGGATAAGGCCGTTGAGTGGATGTGAGCTTACGATCTTGGTTGAACCTTCGACAATGTTTTCAAAGAGCACCTCCCCTTTCTACCTATCTTACTTTCTAGTATTTACTTCCCTCCTGTTGATCTTTGCTATACGTTTGCGATGCTCTAGATTTCGTACGTGATATTCCTTGCAGCCATATATAGCCATGGACACATCCTATTCCTGTTGTTTGGTAGATAGTTGGACCCGCGTGTCGTAGCTTGCCCAAGAGTTTTGCTTGTCGTCAAGTACCACCTTTGTTGGAGAATTGCCGTATGTTGGCGTTGAAGATGATCATGGTTTACTTACGCTCCACTTTAAATTCTGTTTAACAACTAAAATTGAACTAAGCGGAGGCATCGGTGGGTGATAGGTAAGATTTGGTTTCCGATCGCCCACTTGTGTCCCGTAGGACCGAGTTCTTGACACACTGTTAGAGATCGAGCGCGCTAACCACGGTGGGGAGATATGGGCCCCATTGATAATTACGATTCAAAGTATCAGTCTTGGGGGCCACAAACTAGTTTGGGGTTTTATTTACTATCCTACTTATGCCATGCTTTCGCTTTATTTACGATTGTGCGGTACTGCGCATTGTCTGTTAGGAAGCGGAGTGATTACGCGGTATCGGGTCCCGTTTGGGGCATCTTGTCACTGACCATTGGCGCAACCCTAAGTCCGTCTCGGACCGGCCGACTTCGTTGGTGTACTTAGTGGGTGGCCCCGGTGCTTGCTTTGGAGTGCAGGAGCCGTGACTTAGGCCCGCCGACATACCGATGGGTGTATGTTAACCGATCCGGCAAAAGGGTCAAGTGCTGTGGATACTTTGGTGCACCCTGCAGGTTTAATCTTTTCGAAGCCGTGTCGCGGTTATGGACGACTTGGAGCACGATGTTCGATCATAGACAACTATAACTAAAGTTTATTGTTTTAAATTGACTTGTTTCCGATATGATTAGTAATCAGCTTCACTACAACGGAATGGCTAAGTAAAAGTATCAACAACTGCTGGGTTTTTGGGGCTATCTCATGATAATTGTATCTGACTAGTAATTGTTGCCACTATAATGTAATGATTAACTAAAAGTGCCCATCGCTTACTTTATCGTGACGATTATCTAAACCTGACTAGTAATTGCTGCAACGATAACTGAATAAGTAAAACTGCCAACTGTGTGCGTTCCTCGGTTGACTTCCTCGTTTGGTCTCGAGGGGGAAACGCCAGGATGGGTTTGTTTGGTGATAGCTTCAGGTTGGATCCGGTTAGGCCATTCTTATCCCTCTCTGATATCCGCCAGTTGTATCGAGTCTCTATAGGTTGTTTAATGCATCTTTGCCGCTTTCGATCCACCATACCTATGTAGGCGAGACCGCCGAATTCTAGCCTCGCCGTCTCGGCCTCGATCGACGCTCCTTCTTTGTTTTCTTTGCCCTTTGTCGGCACCTTTTGTTAAGCAGGTTTGAGATCGGCCGTTAGCGTGGTTACCCTTCCGGCTTGGCTCTGGCGGGGTTATGGACGCCATTGATTATTCTTGGGCTCTTAGCCCCATTTGCATCTTGTCCGTAGCTGGACTCTATCGCTTTCAAGGTGATTTGGATCTTTGTATTGTATATCTGTATTCTTGGCTCTTTGAGTCAGCTGTTATATATATCTTACATGGGTCCCATCGAGGACTGTTGTGTAATGTTATTACTTTGTTTTTCCACCCATGAAAGTGCTGGTGGGCACCTTCGAATCGTTTCTATGCGGGTTTGGCGAATTTTTTGCTGAAACTTGCATAGGGCGATTCGAGGTGTTCTGAGTGGTATCGAGCTCAGCAGTTGCGATACCCCAAGTCCAACTGTAGGATAACCTAGCTAACGGCCGAAGTAGAGTGTCGAAACTATTTTTGCAAAATCGGTTGGATAGTTCTGGCTAGGTCTGATTTACTCCTTACCCCTCTGCTGTTCTCCTCTTACCTCGACGTGTTTTGAATCTGCTCTCTTATCTTTTCTTCGAGTCCAGGATTTCTCGTGGTGGGGTTTCCGTCGTACCTTTAGGGTTTCGCTTCCTTCTTTGGTAACGGTGTTCTACCATCCGGTGTTTAAGCTGCCTGATGAATCCGTCTACGGTGTTACCATCCTGTAATCCTTGTTTGTTCCTTCCGGTGTTTCCGACGCGACGTCCTCATCTATGCCAGTTCCGATGCAGAGTCCGCATCGCTCCTTTGTTTCCGAACCTCGCTTGTCGAGATCTTCAGTCTGAATCCGAGGGTTGGTTGCACAATCCGTCTGTTCGTGTACAGGGTAATGCTTTGAGTGCGGGATGGAGTCGCGACCATACCACTACTCTTATCATTCGCTTTTGTACATTGAATGGTGGATCGATGCAATTTTACTCCTTCCATGGAAGTTAGAGGTGGCCTTACCTTTAACTTCGTCCGTTGTTATCCGGAGTGCTCTCTTGACGAACAGGAACAACGACCCCTTGTTAGTGGTGTCGCGAGGATCTACACGAAGCGAGAAGACGGAGAACGCCGACCTTCTTTCCGGTACCATGAGGCGGATCTCGAGGGCGAGATCCCTTGTTAGTGGTGTCGAATTGTGGCATCCCGCAAAACCACTACTAGAAAATCGCGTTGAATTTGTGCATGGCATCGTCATCGTCATGCATTGTTTGCCAAAACTATGTTTGCAAAACCCGTCTTCGTTTTCCAAACGCCCCATCTTTTATTAAAACGCCAAACCCCGGTTCGCCGGATTGTTTTGTTTTGGCCGCGAGCGGTTTGCAAACGGTCCAATTAAACAAATAAAGTTTTATTTTATTTTTAGTAGGCGATCGAGCAGGCAACCGACCCGAACGACCACCCCCGTTTTAAACAGATCGGTCCGCCCCTTTTTCTAAACCTACCCGGAAACTTACCCACCCTCCTTGGCCACCTCACCCGGGCCAACAGTCTTGCGCCACCTCAGCTGAACCTCCCCCCTAACCAACCAGATCTTGCCACGTGGCCCTCTCACCCCACCCCCTCTCTCTCCTTCCCTCACACAACCCACCCAGCCCCAGGCCACACACTACACGCACCAGACACCGCTCATCCACCGCCCCTTTGTCCACAGGCCTTGGGGACCCACCCCACGACCCCTGTCCCCAACCCCATCTTCCTCCTCCTCGTTCTTCTCCCACCGTGCCGCTCGCTCACCCTCCCTCGGACCGCTCCCTCCCTCCCTCTCATGACCCTCCTCCTCCCTTGCTGCCTTCGCCACGCCCAGCCCTCTCTCCGACCCACCTCCCAAGCAACCCGCCGCGCCTCCCTCCAACCTGGTGCCCGCTCCCGCCTCTCGCCAAGCCAGCAGCTCCGCCAGCCGCCAGCGCCGCCCGCCACCGCGCCACTGGCCGTCCCTGGCCGCCTGCCACCATCTGACCCGCTCGGCCTCGGCCAGCGTCCGCTGCCGGCCGCACCGCGCCGCACCTCACCCTCCGTTCACGCTGCCCGTCGGCCGCTCGCTCGACCCAGCGCCTGCCGCAGCGGCTCGCGTCGACCCTCTCCCCCATGAAGACGCCGCGCCATGGCGCCGCCTCGGCTGCCTGCGCCGCCCGCCCGCCCCACCGCCTCCAGCCTCGGCCCCTCCGCCCTCCCGCCTCCGTCGCCTCCGGGCCCTCTCCTCCCGCCAAGCCGGCCCTCGGCTTCGCCGCCGGCGCCGCCATTGGCGCGCCCGCCTCAAGCCCCGACCCCTCGCTGCCGCCTGGCTTCATGCTCACGGCCGCATCCCCGGTCCCGTCGCCAGCTCTCCGTCCTCTGCGCGTCGGCGTCGCCTCTGCCTCGTGCGTGGCAGCGGGACCGTCTGCGTCGCCACCGCCGGTCCGCCTTGGTGCCAAGTTCCGCCCGAGCCCGCGTCCCCCGGGTCCGCTGCCGCCCCACGCACGCCATCGCCCCTTCGGTCACGTGGCGCCGTTCAAGATGCCAAGCCGACACGGGATGAGGACCAAGTCCACACGAGACCGACCCCGTACCCGATACCGCGTCAGGAACTCCGAACACCCCGGTGCCGGGCGAGTTCGCCATCGACCTCGAGTTCTCCCACATGGATACCAAGCGACAAGATCATCGTCATAGAACCCGAAGGCCCCATGAGCGACAAGCACCTCACCCCCGGACCCCGAGGACCCTGGCGCCGTTCCCGAGATCGCCACCGGTTCGACATGCTCCCCAACACGGATACACCAAGTGAACCATCGAAGACACCAAGACCTCCGTCACGGAAAAACCTCAAGCGCGACCCTGTGGGACCCGACAAGATCGGCATGAAGATAAGAACGGCACCGACCCGGAAGAAGCCGATGCGCCCCGACACCGACCCAAGTTCCGCACCCGGACGCACCAAGATCTACCCCGATCCGAGGCCCTAACCCCGAGTCCGAGAACGACCGGGCCCGAGAACGCCGTCGAACCCGGACCCGAGACCGACTCCGAACCCCGGAACCCAAGATCGTCGAGACCCTTCAATGTGTGAACCCCTTCTCGAAACCCTATCTTATAACATAATAACAACTTGTCGCATAATAATTGTTCATGCATGCATCTTATCATGTGGTTTGGGGGCCTTATGCCGATTCACCTAATAATTAAATATGGGGCCCATATGCGGGCAAATCTAGCCTTATATTGGCCTCATTTAAACTTGTATAACGAACCCGTATTACCTTTTGGCCACGTAATACAACATTTAAATTGCGGGGTAGTTAAACAACATGAACCACCTAATTAATTGTCGGGACCCCGGTTCCGCTTAATCTTGACCTAATTGCATCGCACCTTGCCATGCCATACATCATGCATGCATCATGCCGATCTTCTGCCGTGTATTAAATGTTGCATCCGGTGTTTCTTCTAGTGTTTTGGTTCTTCGCGGATAAGGCCGTTGAGTGGATGTGAGCTTCGCCCCGATCTTCGGTTGAACCTTCGACAATGTTTTCAGGCGAGCACCTCCCCCTTTCTACCTATCTTACTTTCTAGTATTTACTTCCCTCCTGTTGATCTTTGCTATCTGTGTTGCGATGCTCTAGATTTCGTACCCGTGATATTCCTTGCAGCCATATATAGCCATGGACACATCCTATTCCCTGTTGTTTGGTAGATAGTTGGACCCGCGTGTCGTAGTCGCTTGCCCAAGAGTTTTGCTTGTCGTCAAGTACCACCTTTGTTGGAGAATTGCCGTATGTTGACGTTGAAGATGATCATGGTTTACTTACTGTTCCACTTTAAATTCTGTTTAACAACTAAAATTGAACTAAGCAGAGGCATCGGTGGGTGATAGGTAAGATTTGGTTTCCGACCGCCCACTTGTGTCCCGTAGGACCCGAGTTCTTGACACCTGTTCCGAGATCGAGCGCGCTAACCACAGGTGGGGAGATATGGGCCCCCCATTGATAATTACCTGATTCCAAAGTACTGTACTGGGGGCCACAAACTAGTTTGGGGTTTTATTTACTATCCTGTACTTATGCCATGCTTTACTGCTTTATTTACGATTGTGCGAGGTACTGCACACTGTACTGTTTAGGAAGCGGAGTGATTACGCGGTATCGGCAGTCCGTTTGGGGCATACCGTCTGAGCCATTGGCGCAACCCTAAGTCCGTCTCGAGACCGGCCGACTTCGTTGCGGGTGTACTTAGTGGGGTGGCCCCGATTGCTTGCTTTGGGTGCAGGAACGTCGTGACTTAGGCCCCGCCGACATACCGATGGGTGTATGTTAGCGATCGGCAAAAGGGTCGAAGTGCCTGTGGATACTTTGGTGCACCCCTGCAGGGTTTAATCTTTTCGAGAAGCCGTGTCCGCGGTTATGGACGACTTGGAGCACAGTGTCTGATCATAGACAACTATAACTAAAGTTTATTGTTTTAAATTGACTTGTTTCCGATATGATTAGTAATCAGCTTCACTACAACGGAATGGCTAAGTAAAAGTATCAACAACTGCTGGGTTTTTGGGGCTATCTCATGATAATTGTATCTGACTAGTAATTGTTGCCACTATAACAGAATGATTAACTAAAAGTGCCCACTGCTTACTTTATCAGGACGATTATCTAAACCTGACTAGTAATTGCTGCAACGATAACTGAATAAGTAAAACTGCCAACTGTGTGCGTTCCTCGGTTGACTTCCTCGTTTGGTCTCGAGGGGGAAACGCCAGGATGGGTTTGTTTGGTGATAGCTTCAGGTTGGATCCGGTTAGGCCATTCTTATCCCTCTCTGATATCCGCCAGTTGTATCGAGTCTCTATAGGTTGTTTAATGCATGCTGCCGCTGCCGCTCAGTCCACCATACCTATGTAGGCGAGGACCGCCGAATTCTAGCCTCGCCGTGTACTGGCCTCAGTACTGACGCTCCTTCTTTGTTTTCTGCTTTGCCCTTTGTCGGCACCCCTTTTGTTAAGCAGGTTTCGAGATCGACGCCGTTAGCAGGGTTACCCTTCCGGCTTGGCCTGGGCAGGGTTATGGACGCCATTGATTATTCTTCAGGGCTCTTAGCCCCATTTGCATCTTGTCCGTAGCTGGACGCTCTATCGTTTTCAAGGTGATTTGGATCTTTGTATTGTATATCTGTATTCTTGGCTCTTTGAGTCGCTGTTATATATATCTGTTCTGTGGGTCCCATCGAGGACTGTTGTGTAATGTTATTACTTTGTTTTTCCACCCGCACGAAAGTGCCTGGTGGGCACCTTCGAATCGTTTCTATGCGGGTTTGGCGAATTTTGCTGAAACTTGCATAGGGCCGATTCTGAGGGTGTTACAGGGCAGGTTCCGCGTGGGAGATCGAGGCGGGGAGGTGTTGGCCCGCGTGGCCTGGTTTCCCGCGTGGTCGGGCGGTGTCAGGGAGACAACCGGGCCAGGCGATTGGGAGGAGCAGCAGGGGGCTTCCGGGCATCGTGAAGGCAGGACGACGGGAGCAGCAACAACCGATCTGGAGCAGCAACACCAGGTGGATATCGACGCAGACGGATCTGGATCCGGATCGAACCAGACGGAGACGCATACGGAACGGGCGGCGACCGTCGGCGGCGCCGACGGCAAGGCCGTCGGTGACAGGAACGGTGGCGGCTGACGAAGTTACGAGAAGGAGGAGGCTAACCTAGCTCTGATACCATGTCAGGAATATGCAACTTGTATTCCTCCGGGGGCCAAAGGCCATAATATATAGTACAGATACATGGCAAATATGCAGAAAGCCCCCTAACATATGGAGGAAATACAATATACAGATATATACATCTAACACATGGTATTGTCTTCAACGGTGGTCAGAAGTCAAAATACTAGCTTTACACATTGAACCGGTCGGAACCAAACAAGGAAGTTAAACCACCCTTATGGCCAACCAGGGCAGGTCGTCAGAGAATGGGGAAGACGGGCCAGAGTGGGTAACGGTGTCCCAGAAGAAGATTAGGTCGAAACAAGCTAGAACCTGAGACTCACCCCCAACTCGTCTAACATGAGGACAAAATCATATATGGGTACATTTTTAAACCTCACAGTACAGATATAATCGTGCATGCATGCATAGGCGGTTCGATGAATGGCCTGTCCTGCCCGATTGTTTTGTTTCTCGTTGCTTATATGTCTGAAATCCTGATGGACTCATCATACAAAAAAAATAAGAACTAGTTTTATAACAGTATTCACAACGCAGTCGACACAAAGCTACTTATTCAGTTATTTGAGGCTTCAAAGAAATCAAGACATGGGACACCACGAGTTCATTATCAAGAAGATTAATCGTATTGACGACACAGTTGCCTGGTATATAGACAAAGGAAAAAAGAAAATGCAGCTGGTAGCCTGGTACCTAGCACCACCACCGTCCGCCGCCGCCCTTTTCTTGGCCCCGCACCACCACCGTCGAACGAACTGGAAAAGGCCTTGGACTGCCGCCGCCTCAAAGGACCCGATTGGAGGATATCCGTCCCGACCGCTTGTGGAGGAGCTCCCGCTGACGCCTGACGGGACAAACAGGCAGGCGCGCGGAAGGCTAGCCGTGAGTGCGTGGTGCCGTGGTCGAGCGTCGTAGCCGCGTGGGCGTGTGGAGGCGGCCATAGTGAGGCGATCGAGGCTGACCACGAGATCGTGGTCGAGTGTCGTAGCCGCGCGGGTGGTCAAGCAGGAGGCCTGATCTTCAACTAAAGATGAGCTGGTGCTCGAATTCCAACCATGGTAATGGGATGGAGTGGTGGATTTGTGCTACCGATTTGCAGATTTGATACATTGTGGCCTCCCTCGTCAATTCCCCACCTCCAAAACAGAATAGGATTAATTGCCTAGCTACTCCGCCGCCATGCCGGCCAGCCCCATCGCGTATCTCGCCGGCGCGCCTCCCTAATCCTGGGCGAGCGGCGATGGCGAGGCTGGATAGATGGGGTGCGAACGACTGGTGTCAAGGGGGTGCGCACGACTGGTGAGCGGCGATGGCGATGACTGAGGTCCAACCGGAGGGCTTGTGTTGTTGTAACGGGCGGCGACGTTGCCGGAATTGGTGTTGGAGGCGACCATCTACATACCCGCTGATGTGGTTGTTACCTTACCTGCTAACCAACTGCAAATTAACATGGGTGGTCTGGACTGCCGCAGATGCTACAGGAACTCAACTCAAGTAGCTAATGATTATTGATGCTTTGCTGAATTTTATTCTTCTACAAAATATTGTTCCGGCCTGTTGTATTAGTGATTTTCATGTACACGGCATAGACAAAATGTTATGGTCTTTGCTGTATTATTAATTTCCCAATTTGGTGAATTAGATTAGATAACTCAGCTTTGATCACTTGGAGTTATGCTAACAATCAATCATATGATCATGATTCAGCGAATTTGCAAATCCCGGCCCATGTGTGAAAAAAAAGTGCAAATCTAATCAAGTATCAGCGCGAGGTCACCGAGGAGGTGTGTGATGCCTCTTGATCGGAAAAACCGATTCCCAGTAAAACTGGAAACTTAATATTTTATTTAATTTATTTTTTATTAAAACTCTTCACATTTATCGACCCATTGCAATGTATATAATTTAATAAAAATAATTATAGCGAGAAAAATATGCAACAATGGTTTTTAGTTCGTCGTACGTGCTATGCTATGGAGTGCGGGTGTGCGTGCTATGTTGGGTCAGGTGGTTAGTGCTTTGATTGCCGGCTGGATCTTTGAGCATTCCGACATAGTACAAGCATGGTAAAGTTGTCATGTAGGAGACGGTGACATGCAACATCTAGGTGAGACAGCACGACGAACCACCAAATTTAACGACCGTGCTTCTTAGTTTAAGGATCTCTGAAAATACATAAAAGTTGTTGCTGGACACAGACAAACCAGATCAAAATAGCACTATAACATCCAGTTCAATGATCTAATGAAGTATAGTACAACGTAGGACATCCAGTTCAAGGAAAAGGGTCTAGCCCAAAGGAAAACACAAAACTGCTACTCCATACGTACGTCTCAAAATAGTTGTCTGTCGTAGATTTGTTAAAAATTGGATGAATCTAGACACAGTTTAGATTCATTATTCAAATTTTGGCAAACCTGCGAGCGACATGAGATCTATTTTGAGAGGGAGGGAGTACTATTTTTTTTTTCATAGATCTATATATACTACTAGCTAGTAGGAATATATAAACGAAGTACACATCTTGGGAAGGGCCGGCAATTTTTTGGGCCTCCTAGCTATGGCCGTCCCTGGGTAGGGGCCCCATTATTGTTCATCATCCTTGCACGTGCTTCGGCAAACAACCTCTGTTGTTCTGCAGCAGCTTCTTCTTCTGTCATCTCCACGCCAGCATCAGTGAATTTGCTTGGTTTTGGAGAGTTCATAGTATCACGCTTGTTATATTCGTAGGCTGCATAAACGTCTTGGATGTAGTCCCCGAAGCCAAGATCGTCCAAAGCCTCAATGACGTGCAGAGGAGCAATGGTGTTCTTCTCGTCCCCGGCGCACAGGTCATTGGATTCGGAAGTAAGAAGACTGATGAACTCTACGCAGCATTCGGCGAGAAGATCTTGCGCGTCTCTTGCCACTCGAGTATCAGGCGGTAGCATCTCCTTGATAATCTTGAACATTGTTGATTTGGGGAGGGAGACGTCCTCCTTCTTGTTGGACTTGCCCGCCATGTCTACCGTCGGATCCATCTATCTCCTCGCGCGGCGACGACTCAAGGTCCGGTAGTGGAGGAGGATCTAGAGTAGAGATCGTTCTCCGAGACTGCGGAGGACGAGCGGCGCGACGAGGTGGTGCAAAAAGGGGGGAAATGCGATGGCGACAGCGGCGTAGAGCGAGGTGGGTCAGATATGTAGAGGCGGCGCCGGCGGTTGCGCAGAACTACGGCAGGGACGTAGCTCTAGGACTACGGGAGACAATTTAGGGTTAGGCCGCCGTGCATGTATATATACACACGCACGCGGACTCGCGACTCAGCCGTGGTCGACGCGTATGTATTGTACGTACGTGCGCCAAGGAGAGCTCAGCTAGCACTACACCGTTTGATTTGCTTCCCGAATCGGCTTTGGTACTAATTAAGTTCCCTGATTTGCTTCCGTTTTTACATACTTTGCATTAACCTGCTTATTATTTTCAACAGGTAAATAGAGGAAAACAATCAATTCCTTTTATTTGCTCCTTAGTTTAAGGATCTCTGAAAATACACAAATGTTGTCGTTTTTAACGCTGACAAACCAGATCAAAGTAGCACAACATAACATCCAGTTCAAGGATCTAACCAAGTATACACTATGTTCTTATTAGATTTGTTAGCATCAAGCCATGCCCGTGCGCGGTGGCATCCGACGTCCGTGCACCAGGAGGCGAGGCGATGGATCGTGTGGATCTGGCTCTCGGAGAGCCGATCGCGTGGCGGCGACTCGCGGATGCGAGCCGAATCCTCCGAGACAATGACGTCGGTGAGGCCGACGAAGAGGCTGATCGTGCCGACCGGCAGGATCACGCTGTGCGTGACGGGTCGCGCCGCCGGGACGTAGCTGCTCGGCAAGATTTGGAGCATCTCGCCGATCACTATCATGCGGCCGGTGGCGACCGTCTCGTTGATGGGCAGATTGGATCTCGCCGCAGAACACCGGCCAGACCGGCCAGGCCCCACGGTGGGCGCCACTGTCGTGGGAATGGTCACGGCAGATGCTGCGATCGGCAGCGAGTAGTAGAACGAGGGGCAAGGGCGGCCAGCCATCTGCGATGCGAGATGAGGGCAGAGACACAGGTTTTACCCAGGTTCGCCCCCCGGAGGGTAAAGACCTACTCCTGCTAGATTGTATTATGAAGGTGGTACAATGGGCGAGCTCGGCGGCTAGGCGGCGAGTCACTTGGGTGTATGATGGAACGTATCTCTACACGCCCTGTAGGGAGGTTTATATAGGCTCACCTCCCCTAGGGTTTACATATCTCAACCGAATCAGTTAAAGTTTCGGTACTCGTTTAACCTAATCCGACTGGGCCTATCTACTCGCCTGTGCCTTCAGCTTCCAGTCGCTTGGATCCTCACTGGGCTTCGATCCAGTCACCGTCTTACAGGCCCACTCGCCAGTTCTTGGGCCAGTCGGAAACGTCCTGCTGGGTATACCCCGGTAGGCACATCCCCATCACAAGATCTATCAAGTTTGTGCTTCATCTACAGAGAGATCGACCGCCGGAGGAGAGAAGACTATTATTGTCTGTTTATCTAGTTAAGAGAGATTATAATATTGTTGCCCATGAACTGGGGGAAATTAGCTCCAGTAGAAGGAACTGTAGGTTTTTGGTATGATTAATGTGTACCTGATAAGGTTAGTCCCTTTGTACTAAACGATTGTAACAGCCTGATCATGCAATGACATTCTCTCGAAACAGGCTTTCGCCCAGCTTTATAAATAAAGCACATCGGTGAGACCGCTGCTGGGCTAGACAGCACAACGCCCAAATGAAACAAGGGAACGAACAACTGAAAATGCTGGGGCAACAGCTAACACATGCCCAAAAGAAAAAGAAATGAAAAAGACGGCGAATCAACGAGACAAGGGTGACAGGCCACCGCTGCGCCCTCCGAATATGTCCCACCCCGCACCTAGCACCCCAAATCGCCCAATGTCAAAACAACACCTTCAGGAAGGGAAGCGCCGTGGCGACGACGCTGCTGTCCGGCCCAGTGCACAGGACCTAGGGTTTCCCCCGACACTCAGAGTAGAGTGGAGTAGGCCTATCCGCGACGCCCTCCAAGGAGGCAAGGCGCCACCCAAAGGCGGCACCGCGGCGGAGTCGGACGAACCGACAAGGATTTCTCCCTAACCCCACCCACAACAGAACTCCGGACGCTTCGGAGCACCACCACCAATCTCGCCACCCACTAGCATGCGCCACCACGATAGCGCCGTCACCATCGCCACCGTCTCATCGAAGACACAAGCAGCAGTCCATAGGACAGATGCAATAGACCAAGATCGAGTCGGGGGGACTGCATCACTACAACCGGCGGGAGGAACCCACCTCCACCACCAAGGGTGGTCATCGCCCTGACAAGGCAGTCAGGACACACCAGGCCTGCGCAGGCCCGGTCGGGCCCCGAGGGGCCCGTAAAGCCCCCGCCGCCTTGCTGCAGTGGGCCAGCCATGGTGCCGCCATCCCCAACCAGAGCCGAGTCACCGCCGCCGTCACCAGGAAGACAACGCCGCGGCGAACACGCCGGCCCACCGTAGCCCAAATCGGGCCCGAGGGGCCCAGATCTGGGCCGCGTGAAGACCGATGCCAGAGGGCGAGCTTGCTCCGCGCCGCGTCGCCCCGCCGTGCAAGACGGCGCCACCGCCCGCCACCACCCGGAGCAGGGCCGGACCGCCAGATCCCGAGGAGCACCGCCGCCGCTGAGAAGCTCGCCCCGACGGGCTCCCATGGCGCGGGGAGAGGAGAGCCGCCGCGGCCGGCGCCGCCCGGGCTTAGCCCGACGGCTCCTGCCGGCGGCGGCGACAGGGCAGGTGGGGAGGGAGAGGTCTGGCCGGCGGCAGAGTGGGAAGGCGTGCCGTCGCCCTTGGGGGGGCGAGAGCGCGTGCCCCTTGGGGTATCCGTTTCCCAACGGAGGTAGTACTAGGAAGCTCTGCAATGACATTCTCTCTTGACGTCAAACAAAAAGCCCAATAATCACACCACTTATTTGATTTAGACCAGCGTTTTGTGTGGGGATAATATTACATTGCGTTCTTATTAGATTTATACCAGCGTTTTGTGTCGGCATAATTACACCGCGTTCTTATTGGATTTAGATCAGCTCGATAATAATTACTCCCTTCGTTTCAAAATATAAGATGTTTTAGTTTTGTAAAGTAAATGTATCTAGACTACTTTTAGTATATAGGTTCACTCAAGTTTAGAGTAAATCTACACATAAACAAAGTCTAGATACATTCTTTTTATAAACCTAAAACATCTTATATTTTGAAACGGAGGGAGTATAAAGAAAGCATGGACTGGATTCCTGAAAAATGTAAAGTGGTACCATTTCTTAAATTTGACATGTACAATGTGGTAGTTTTATATGCTATTAACTCGTAGGATCATCTTTGTTCCGAGCAGGAGATCGGTATATAGTATATTCTACGGAGCCCGGCGTGACATTAAAATAGAATTTTCTAAGAAGCAAGACAAATAATCCTAGACTTTAAGCTGACCAAATCATGCAAGGATGGATATGCGTCGTCACCACATGTAGACATCGTGTCATCGTCACGTGTGCAGTGCTCGCTATTTTGTGGATAGATTGATTCTCAGATTGGGCCCCGACCAAGGGAGGCAAAATCGGTACCCTGTCCACGCAACCTCAAGGATCAAGTCACATAGATGGAGTCCAACATAAACAAGAGCATATATATACCCTAAAAGAAAAACATGAACAAGAGGAAGAAAAAAAGGACAATTAATTCTTTCCTTAAATTGTGGTGAGTTACAGGAGATTAAGGCATAGCCCATAGGTTTATTCCGGCCAACACAACACAGGAATTAAAAGGAAATCGTGGAAACATATTAATTTTCTAATTTAACTCTGCCTTATTACGATCTTATTATATGCTTGGTCGTCCCTAACGACGGCCCCCACGGCCGGGTCGTTGGGTCAAACACCACTTGACGTATTGGCTGTCATCCGCCCGACGACGTTGCTGATGCCGGTGAGAAGGTCTAAACCCAGGTGAATCATACCCTTCGTCCTCGTCGAAATCCTGCTCGTCTACCAAGGCCGAGGGGTGGACTTCATCCTACGCCAGCCACGACGCATCGATCTGCGTGACGGTCACGTGGCAGCGGACCACGATGCTATCGTCACAGATGAGATGGTCACGACGCCTCTCTAGCTCCTCCGTCGTGATGAACTCCTCGTGGCCGCATCCAAGCCCCGGTTCCTCGCGGGGTATGGGGCAGCACCGATCGCGTTGTTGTGAGGGTAGTAGTGGCCGGCATGGGGGATTACGGCATTGGGGATGCCGGTGAAGATACCGGTCTCGCCTGGGAGCTCGTACGCGGGGTTGCCGGCGTGGTCCAGCAGGATGAACGCGTACCCGGCCTGGAGCTTGAGTGCGAGACCCTGCTGGGCCTGGTGGTAGTTGTCGATAATTGTAATTTGTGCCACAATGCCAAGACCGCATGTACGCACAGCCATTAAAGTAATCAACTAACATCGGCAAGAGTACTAACACCAATATTCCAGGGAAATGTAACCAAACAGTCTAGTAAACGTCGCTGGGGAGACAAAGGTAGAAATCACCATTGTCGAGGACGTCGCAGCCAGGAAAATATTGTAAGGACAAATCTCGCTGCAACCATGAGAAAAAAATCCAAAACAGATCTGGCAAAACAAGATCTGAAGACCCATACCTAGAGAGTTTTGATCTTTCAGCACCGCGATTGACATGGGAAAGAGATCTCGTTATCGAATGAAGGGCCGGTGATCACTTATTATAGATGTTGGAGATATGCCCTAGAGGCAATAATAAAAGTAGTATTATTATATCTTTGTGTTTATGATAAATGTTTACATTCATGCTATAATAGTATTAACCGGAAACATTAATACTTGTGTGATTTATAAATTTATTAGAGTCCCTAGTAAAGCCTCTTTGTAATACTAGCTTGTTGGTTGATAGATGATCATGGTTTCCTGATCATGAACATTAAGATGTTATTAACAACAAGATCATATCATTAGGAGAATGGTGTGATGGACATACTCCTATAGATAAGTGTAGCATAAAGATCAAGTCATTTCATTAGTTTGTTTGCTATAGGCTTTCTGATATATAGTAACCTAATTCGTTCGACCATGAGATCATACTAATCACCATTACTGGATGGATGCTTTGATGACATCAAACACCACTTTGTAACTAGATGGTTATAAAGGTGACATTGAGTGTTCAGAAAGTATGTGTTGAGGCACATGGATCAAGAGTGGTATTTGTCCATCCATATGACCGATAAATATACTCTGGGCCCTCTTGGTGGAATGTCATCCAATTAGCTTGCAAGCATGTGACTGGCTCACAAGGTATCACATATCACAGGAACGAGTAAAGTGTACTTATCGGTAACGAGGTTGAACTAGGTATGAAGAGATACCGACGATCACACCTCGGATAAGTAAAATATCGCGAGACAAAAGGAAATTGGTATTGAAGGGAATATGCCCTGAGAGGCAATAATAAAGTGTTTATTATGTGTATTCCAAGTATATGATAGATGTTTATTTTGCATGCTATAATTGTATTGAGACGGAAACGTTAATACACGTGTGTTTAATAAACAAACAGAAAGTTCCTAGTTATGCCTCTCTCATAAACTAGCTCGTTGATTAACAAGATGATCAAGGTTTCCTGATCATGGACATTGGATGTTGTTAATAATGGGATCACAACATTAGTGTAATGGTGTGATGAACATTCATCCAAAGTATAGCATTACAATCAAAGTCATTGAGTTTATGTTGCTATAACAACTTACGAAGTGATCCTAATTCTTAGACCATGAGATCATGCCAATCACTAACACCGGAAGAGTTTCTTGATAACTTCAAACGTCACACCATAATAGGGTGATTATAAAGATGGGTTCAGAACTAATAAAGTGTTATGTTGAGGCCCATGGATCGAGAGTGGAATTTGTTCATCCCGATGACGGATAGATATAGTCTGGGCCCTCTCGGTGATATCACATTGGTTAGCTTGCAAGCAAGTGATTTGATAACTAGAATGTTATATCACAGGAACGAGAAAAGAGTGCATGTTAGTAACGAGATCAAACTAGGTATGGAGATACCGATGATCGAATCTCGGACATGTAATATATCGCAAAACAAAGGGATTAAGATACTAGCGTAAAAGGTTCCGACAATCACAAGAAAGTCATCGTTGAATGTGTAGGAGTCAGTATGGGTCTCTAGATCCCGCTTCTGATTATTGATCTGAGAGGGGTCTCGATCATGTCCGCGTTATTCGCGAACCATAGGGTGACACACTTAAGAGACACCGACATCCAATTGGAGCAAAAGTTTCATGCCGGAAAGAATAACAAGCGCAAGAATTTATTTCACTAGATACCGAAACATGTTTTCAGGTGAAATTGCAAAAAGTGTTTTTGCATGTGAAATGGAATTCTAGCAAGGGGTTATATGTGAATGTTTTTCATTAAAGTAATTGACAAAATTCTAAATAAATAAAAGGAGTTTTATTTAATGAGAGTTTGCATTAAATTTGGTGGAAATTTAATAGCAATTTTGAGTGGAGGGATTCGAAGAGTTTTTTGTGAGTAGAGTCTCCACCCACATGAATGAGGGGAGGGCAAGGGGGCAGCCCCATGCGCCGGCCACCCCCTTGGGGTTCCCTCCTCTCCTATAAAAGGCACCGCTCTCCCTCTCTCTCACTCATACCTCCTCGTGAAGGATCTCTCTCCCCCTCTAGAATTTATCCCCCATGGTCTCGGACTAGCGAGATACATGTTCCCGGTGGCTATTCGGCAAGAAAGAGTTGTGCTTCCGCTGCATCGCTGGAGCGAGGAGGTGGAGGTTGCTCGGTGCCTCGGACGTGTGTGCGAGCACGGATGCGCTGCTGATTTGCGGCGCTAGGACTTCCTCTCGATCTTGAGATCGGCAAGAGATCGTCTACATCAACCACGAGTTTAACTCGTTAAGCTTTGTCGGTCTTCAAGGGTATGTTCTATACGGTTATACATCAGTCCGTTGTTTGTATCTAGTAGATACATCTTGGTACACAGTTGTTCCTATCGTAGGAAATTTTTTGTTTTTTATGTTGCGAACCCTACAGTGGTATCAGAGCCAGGTTTATCCTTAGATGCTTTACACGGGTAGTACACATATGAGTATGTGGGCGATGATGATCATGTTGTTTCTTCTTAGTTATAATTTTGGATATTGGTGGCATAGTGGGATGAAGCGGCCCGGACAAACTTTACATGTCCTCGCACATGAGACCTGTTCCACGCTTGACATGCAACTAGTTTGCATAAGTGGCTAGCGGGTGTCTATCTCTCCTACTATAGTCAATATCTATTTTGTAACGAGTTGTCAACAATTTGGTTATCCTCGTTGTGGTTCATGTTCGTAGGTAAGAACGGTTCTATCTTCGAAAGCCCTAAGCCACGTAAAACTTGCAATGGATAAATTAGAGGCGTCTAGTTTAGATTGTTGTTGGGCTAGTGTTATGATATGGTGATGTTGTAAGTAGAAGTATGAGATGATACTCTTACAACTTACATAACGTGTAAGTTCCATAGACCTTGGCCTTACACATAAAGTATGATAGTGATTATACCACGATACACATGATAGAGATCATATGCGGGAACCATATCATTTCACTAGTAAACATGTCATGTTTGATAGCATCTTATATTGCTTGTTTGGCATTTTATTAGCATAATAAGATGATCCCTTAATTAAATATCAAGATAAGAATGTGTTCTTCCTTTAGTATGCACCCATTATGTTTTCGTCACTTCAAGACATCACGTGATAATCGGGTGTTCTTGGATCCACAACCATATTTCGGGTGTAAGACAGTTACACACGCGAATACTAAGGTTCTTACTTGGCGATCCTAGCATGTACAAACATGGACTCGGAACACGGACCGAAAGGTTAATCATGAGTCATATAGTAGATGGTGAAAAAGACAAATTCATGCCGAATCGGTAGGAAGTGGGTCAGATATGAATTACAGGTACATGATCTAATGCTCATGATTTCTTATAAAATCATTTTAGGTTCAAAATATGCTATTTAATCAGAGATCCACTTCAATTTTAGCGAGGATCAGCCCCAAGCTAAGAATCTTCATGCCCGCTGTTCGACAAAGTTTAACGATAGTTTCAAACGGGCATTAGAAATTTAAAAACGATCTAAACAATGTGAAACCTTTGCGTGGTGTCATATTTTATGACATAGTTGAAAGGAAAAATATCAAACTTAGTATATTGATTATGTCTAAAAAACCCTTCACAAAATGAACTATCTCATTCGAGGTTTCATGGCTTTTTGGTCAAATGACCAATATTATGGATAGAATCTCGACATAGTTTGTGATAAGTTGATATGGATATCATATTTGGATTTCTCTCATTTTTCTGATCAATCTAGACATATTATTTGTCGAATTCTGATTTACGGATTTAAAGATATTAATTTTTCCATATTAAATAAAAAATACAAAAAAAATAAAATAATTATATTTTTATTTGAATTCAATAATATTTTTTACTTATTCATTATTATTTAATTAAATAATTGTTTGTAATTTCAAAAAATACAAACGGCCTCTGTGTGCTCCGTCGAGAAAGACCTTTGCCAAAAAGACTACATCGAGAGCAACCGTCGGCATAGCATATGCCGAGGGCATTTTGGCCTACGCCAACAGCTTTTTGCCCTCAGCGTAGCATGCCGTTCCTGTAGTGACACGAGAACACGAGCCAGAGGGACACGAGCCATAGGACGTAGTTTCGCTCGGTTGGTTCTGGCAGTCCCGATCAGAGATAATCAATGGGAGGCTAGCAGCAAGTTGGGATAGACTTGGTTGTGCCCTGGCCAAACTTTTATTGTCATAGGAGGCCAAAATTTTCCTGCGCCCAAGGCCGTGACCCTAGTTTCCTTGGGCCTAGATACGCCCTGATTCCCATCAAATTTTTTCAGCATAATCTAGGACTGCTAAAGAAAAAATGATGAGTAAAATGCGCCATAGGTCCTAAAAGTTTGGAGGAAACCATATGCATGTCCTAAAAGTTTGTTATCGCCATATTTTGGCCTAAGATGGAGATGGGCCGTGATCAAGATGGGCTTAGAAGATACATATATTCAAGGTGTTGTTGGATCGGCCTAGTGCGTAGATTTGGGCTGAATTGCGCGTGTATCTTGTATCATAGTAGGATTTGTGTTTGTTTAGGTTCCGTTTATGTTTAGGTAAAGATAGAGTTGTAGAGTTATTCCAAAAGTAGAGAGTCTCCGGACTATAAATATGTACCTAGGGTTATTGAAAGAAGGAGGACAATCACGTTCACAACCAACACAATCTCGGCGCATCGCCACCCCTTGTTTCTAGGGTTTTCTCGGGTAAGTGCCATGCTGCCTAGATCGCATCTTGCGATCTAGGCAGTATTTACTTATGCGTTATCCGGTGTTACTCGTACTGAAGCCTTGTTGATGGCGAGTAACATCTTTACCACAGATTTGTTAGAGCTAGCATCGATACTTTTACTACGATTGCTTATTTATGCTACCTCTAGCTATCTCGCCTTTGCACCTTCTCCGGTGTAAAGGTGGCATCTTGCTTGATTTCGCTTAAGTCGATTTGATCTGTTATAGTTGTGCCTTGTTCATCAAGGTTTAGTTTAATATCTACGTGATTTGGCCTCACAAACGGGTTGAACGATCCGTAATACGAGTACGATTTATTGATCTTAGAGGGGATGTTCCGGGAATTGACGTTATGTTGGTTTTTAGGCCTTCTCTAGGATCGGTTTTCTACTACCTTTCGTATCTATTAGGCTCAACTACGCGTGGGACGCTCCGCTATGCGGTGAAAACACCAAACTATCGAGATCGATTTAGCTTGTAGTAATTAAGCAAAACCCCATGTTATCATAAGATCCAATGCAAAGCCATGGGGGTAATCGACTCTGAAAGCCGATTTACAGGGAAACCTGGGAGCCGATCACGGCTCGAATTTTACGGATACTTGTTTACCGCAGAAACCAATCGAACAATCCATCACCTTCCGACCAGGTATAGGTCGGTGGCATCTCGAACCAAGACAGACGTGCGTGCGGAAGATTTGCGGACGTTGACCGAGGGACCAGGCCCACCAGCCGCCTGGGAGCCTCCCGGCTCTTCGTGTTGCTCGTCGCTGCCCGCCGGTGAGTTTTGACAGGCAACACATTCTGGCACGCCCGGTGGGACCTTCAACAACGTCTACATCAATGTCCGACGCTGCGATGGAGAACAGGCCGGTCACGTACGACGAGCTTCCTGCTGAGCACAAAGCGAAGTATGACGAGATCAAAGATCTTGATCTTGAGCCGACCACATCGGCTCTTTCGAGAGGACCCGACGCTGGCATCAGGTGGAAGGGATTCTCCCTTGAGGGTGCTCTCGATGAAGTGGATCTGTCTGTTCCTTCGGAGGAACGCTCCAGGGCTCTACGACAGGAGGTCAACTACATGGTGGCTCATTCTCTACACCGCCACTCTGAGAGCCTGGTGAACGCTTTCGAGCGGGTCGCGGTTCGCGTGGTCCAGGAAATCATGAAACATCAGTACTCTCCGTCGGGGCCCACTTTAGGAACCCACCAAGGAGAAAGACCGCTCCACACCAGGCCGCAACTGCCATTCACACTCGCGGCTCCAGAGCCGCCAGGATCAGCGGCATACATTGTCTACAAGGCCGGAGGCGATCCAGGTGATTGCCAATTCCTGTTCGAGCCACCCAAGGAGATCCCGCATGGGTACATATGTGCCTACGGACTGCAACAACTTGGCGCGACCACCAGATCGCAACCGCAGGAGTGTTCGCGGCGGGGTTCCTCTGCAGATCTTCGTGAGCAGGCGTTCGAGCAACGATGTCCGATGGACGCCGACAAACAGCGGCTAGCCAAGTATGCCACCGAACAAGCCATGAGAGTCTAGCCCTGCAGCTCAAACAAAGGACCAAATCACGCCATCTTGAGAGATCGGGCTTCGCCGTCGAAAAGGCGCCTGATCGGCTACTCAAAGCCGTACCCCAACGAAGTTTGACCTGATTCCACTACCGCCCAAATATAAGCTCCCCGAGTTCTCAAGATTCAGCGGTCGAGGGGTCAAGCTCGATCGAGCACGTAGCCGATACCGCACAGCTAGGTATGATTTCGCATCGGATCAAATGCCGTGAGATTTTTGCACAATCTCTAACAGACCAGCCTTTGGGTGGTACACCGCCGCCCGATTCAATTCGCACCTGGAAGCAACTAGAAGAACAGTTCCACATCCAATACCATTCGGAGGCTACCGAGGCTGGCATTGCAGACCTGGCGCAAGTACGACAGAAGCGGGGAGAAACTGTAGCCGAATACATCCAGCGCTTCAGGACCATCAAGAACAGATGTTACTCGGCTCGTTTAACTGAGAAGGAAGCAATCGAGCTGGCGATCAGCCTCAAAGACCCATCAAGGACGTGGCGTTCCAGGTAGAATACAACTCATTGGCGCACATGGCTCAGAAACTGACGATGTATGAGCAGCGCCACCCTGAGTTGTACCAAGACAAATTCAGACGTCCGATAAGCCTGGTCGATGCAGAAGAGGAAGATCCTACGCAGGACCAGGAGGTGGCCGTGGCTGAATGGGCTCGGGGCGATCCTGTGGCACGTAAATGGGTGAAAGAAGGGCCTGCGAGAGGTTCGACTTGATGTGAGCAAAGCTGAGCAGATATTCGATCTCAACTGAAGGAGAAGCGGTGAGGTTGCCCAAGGCCACAAAATCCCTACGGCTCAGAGATGAACGGAGACCATACGCAAGTGGCATCATTCGCTCACTCACCCCACCAACGAGTGCAAGGAGCTTCACGCCAAATCCAGATGGCTATAGAACAAGGCCGTCGATCCTCGCGATTCGCCATGAAAGTGGACACGAACCCGTTCCCGGTGTCAACATGATAGAGCTCTGCGCCCGCGAGACGTCAATCGACTTTTCGTTCGGTGTCAACATGGCTGGGTCTGGGTACCACCATGACACGTACAAAGAAGGAGGCGATCACTCTCGGGGCAAAGAAAGAGAGAAGGCTGGTCCACGCGACCGGCCCAGCCACGATAACGGGCGATACTTAACAGAGGAACAAGTGAGGAGAGTGCGATATCAGAAGCCACATTCCACGCATCTCCTTAATAAGTATGGGCGCCAGTATGACCAACGTCGCCAGCACGACAGAGACGACGGAAGATATGAGCACCTTGCTAGGGGACCGTCGAAAGAGAAGGAAGGCGCAGACAAACATTGGGATTGCCCCTTTTTCAAGCATTGCTGGGACGTGGGAATGAGCCGATTGCCTACAGCCGACAACTGCCCAGAATGTGGACAACAAAAGAAGGGCACGAGGCCAGTATCAGTGTTCGAACGTCTAGGACCTCTCCAACCTCGTGAGCCGCCCTAAGGAGTCCGCTGAGCGAAGGGCCTTGAGAGGCCAGGGATGACAAAGAAGAAGACAGGTTTCACCGCCCAAGGTGGTGCCCGATGGACTCGGACACACCCGAGCGTAGTACAAATGCGTAACTTAGAAGAAGCTGCGCAGATCTCCACGCTAAAGAAAGCACGGCCTGATCTGGCCGCAAAGTAAGCGAGACTACGGAGACGGAGGGCGCGACAAGGAAAGAGTGGCGCCCCAAGCCAATAAAAGCCGATGCACGGCATCGGTGGCAAACATGGTGTTCGTGCTCCGTCGATTCTGCGCCAAGAACCGATGAGTTACTCGTGGCACAACTTGACTGCGGCCCACGGCCGGTTATCTTTGAGAAGCCACATGAGAAGGGTTACAAACATCTGAAAGCTCTGTACCTGCGGGGCTACATCAATGGACAACCCGTCAGCAAGATGTTGGTGGACACCGGAGCGGCAGTCAATATCATGCCATACTCCATGCTACGACGTTTGGGACGCTCTACTGCGGACCTGATCAAAACCAACGTCACGTTAAGCGACTTCAACGGCCAGTCTTCGGAAACACAAGGCGTTCTGAACGTGGATCTGACCGTGGGCAGGAAAACCATACCCACGTCATTTTTCGTCGTGAACAGCAAAAGTACCTACGCCGTCTTGCTAGGAAGGGATTGGATCCACGCTAACTGCTGCATTCCATCCACGATGCACCATTACTGTCTGATGGGACGGGGATGAAGTGGAGGTCGTCCATGCAGACGATTCTATCGAGGTTTCCACTGCTGGCATGAACATCTAGGAAGCGGAAGACCAGGAGCCGATCTCTGGAATCAAGCTAGACGGCTGCGAACGTATTGAAGCTACAAAAAACGGGGTGAGGCTGGTCTTATCCACTGGCCTTACAGAGTAGAAAAGCCCACGATCATCCGTGGTACGGCCGATCCCTGCGATCGGCCACAAAAAATAAAAAGCAGCGATCATACGACAAGCAGTTCATGTAGTCGTAGCAGAGAGATACTCTGCCACTGTAAAATAATAAGGTGTAAACCGTCCTTGGCAGACGCAAGCAAGAAGGGGGCCGATTCAGGCGATCGGCCCAAATTATGTTTGTTGTCCTCACCCATCGTTTGCCCTGTGTTTAGCGTCGATTTGACAGGTGACGGAAAGCTCAGGTATGGGTTTACATCAGCTGATGAGCTAGGAGAGATCGACATCGGTCCTGGGGATAAGCCACGACCAACATGTGTCAGCAAGAATGGGCTAGGATGTGCCGACGTTCAGGTACAGTTCCTGGAATCAGACGACTTGAGAGCCGATATCTTCAAATTATTTGAAAGATTCGGCTCGGGGGGCACCTAAACGGATAAGGCACAAAAGCACGGGAGATATTGAACGGCAAAAATGTAGGGGCCGATATCAAAAATCGGCCGAATAAGGAAACAATATACAGCCAATGCACGGTCATCGGCTTTAGTGGTCCACACACACAGTTACAAACAAGTGCCAGTTTACACATATGAGCTACTGAAGAAGGCATCGAAGGCGTGGAAGGCGTCAGCCCGGATACGATCCACCTCAGCGATCTCGGCTTCGTCATCTTCATCCTTGCCCGACACTAGCTGTTTGCTTAGGGCGCGTATGCCCGCCAGATCGGTCTTCAATTGAGATTTGAGGCCTTCCGCCTCGTCTTGGGAACGGGCTATGGATTCTTCCTTGTCACGGATGAGCTGTTTAGTCACCCGGGCCTTTTCCTCAAGATCTTCTAGCTCCTTTTTCAAGGATGCGAGCTCGGCAATGCTGACAGAAGTGTCAGTTCTAGCATCCAGAGATGCCTTTTTCTCATTAAGCTGCTGACATCTTTCTGCAATATCGGCTTTCAGCGGGAGTTGGGCATGGCGCAGGTGGATCCTTTCACGGGCTAGTTTCACCCGTGGCCCGAAAAGGGACAGATTTGCAACCGACCAAAGCTTCACTTGTAATATGCCTGGAAGATGATCCTGAATTTCGGCAAGAACGCCCTTCACTTCCTCAGAACCCTCGATCAACTCCTCAAGCGGGGAAGACAGCAAGTTTTTCAGGGATGCCTTTTTCTCATTAAGCTGCTGACATCTTTCTGCAATATCGGCTTTCAGCGGGAGTTGGGCATGGCGCAGGTGGATCCTTTCACGGGCTAGTTTCACCCGTGGCCCGAAAAGGGACAGATTTGCAACCGACCAAAGCTTCACTTGTAATATGCGGAAGATGATCCTGAATTTGCAAGAACGCCCTTCACTTCCTCGGAACCTCGATCAACTCCTCAAGCGGGAAGACAACAAGTTTTTCAGCGCTGAATTGAGGGGAGCAATCCTGGCTCGTGGTTCAGTATGGTCAACAGAGGGAGTAGGTTCGATGGATTCAGGGTCGAACGACAGCAAACCTGAAAGATCGCAACCCCGGCAAATGTAAAAGCGTCGATGGCGTCTAAACATACAAGGACGGACACGGATGTAAACGTATCTCCTATCAAGGAGACACCGATGAAGAGACCATCGGTTCGTGTGTGGTCACCGGAGGCTCGGCCAGGTTGGCAATGTTCCATCTACACCTTCGGGTTCCCAGATCCGGCGTCGACGGCCCGCCTTCCACTAGAAGCGTCGATTGCTGTAGAGGGTAATTTATCAATATCGAAAAGGGAGTAAGGCGGAGCATAGAAGATGAGGATTTTTCAGAACCTCCTGGCTTGACGAAGAGGCTTGCAGTGCTTTGCGAGCTCTTTTGGGACCCGCTGATGGCCCCCCTCGACTGACGCTCGGGGGGCAGCAGTTTCAGGGGCCAACCTCTTCTTGGACGCCGATGGTGGTGAGTCCGCTGGTTCGTGTGATGGTCCTCTCGAATCTGTGGGACCTAACTCCCTCGATTGGTCAGGTATCCTCATTGGAAGAGTCTTCGGCTAGCCGCAAAGGAAGAGTCGATGGCGTGGGTGTGGCTGCAAGAATAAAAGAAGCAACAAGGGTCGACTAAAACCTAAAGTTAAGCTTACATGCGAGCTGTCTGGGGAAGGGCTCCGGCGCCTCAAGGTTTTTCTGGCAGCTACCTTCCTCACCATCGTCCTGGTTTTAGTCGGAACTCGAGGGGCAGCTGACTTAGGAGTTGCTGGTTTCTTGGAAGCCGATCGTGGGGTTATCGGCTGTTTCTGCATTATGACCTTTTTCAGAGGTGGCGAGTCTTTGCAGAAAAGAACCACAGGAGCTGGCGGGAAGAATTCGAAAGGGGAGCCATCGCTGTGAGTAGGCTCAGGGCCATCTTGTTGCTGCGAAGAGAAAGAGTGAGTTAATAAAAGGATCAATTGCAGGCTGCATCAAGAAAATTTGCAAGTAGGAGTACCTGGTCCACGGGGATGTCATAGTCAGCGTCGAGCTGTTTCAGCAACGGTCCCAGAGCTCTCCTAAAGACGTGAGTCTTCCACATCGACCACCAGTCTTCAAAGCCATCGGTTGATGAGGCAAAGGTGAGGTCGGTGGGAATTGGGATGGTCAGAGCATCAAAGAAAGAGTAGCACCTCTGACTGGTGAGAGGATCGGGCAGATCGGCTCTACACTCCGTGAGTTGATGAAGAAAGAAGTGGGGAGCTACTTGCCCAAGGCCGAATTGACGAGCCACTATGACTGGCTGGTAGAATTCGTACCCAGGTTTGATTATCCGGTTGGATGTGCTCATGCCGACTGGAAGGAAACAGGGGCGAATAACGGTGGAGAAGAGTTGCCGAGTGCCAGTGTCATCTGCGAAATTGTCCAGCCTGAAGGAGAGTGGATTCTCAAAATGTTCTGCTTCTTCCATATAAGGGAAGAAGTTGGGGTTGTCCAGGCCTTGGAAGAAGATGCTGAACCATTTTGACGCCTCTTGAGGTCGGTTACTACCCGCAATCGATACAAAGCTTGGCCATAGTGGTGCATCGGATTTGCCTCCTTTAACGTCGGGAAAGTGCAACTCGCCGTAAGGGAAGTGGGATGCGGTTTTGGAAATGGTGAGCCACAATGGATGAACCACCAAGGTCCACCTGCTACGATTGCTATGCACGAGAAACGACATGACATCAATTGGAGGTATCGATAGACCTCTCCAAGGAACAGTTTGCCGATGCCAAGCTGGGTACCTTTGGCCAGTTCGTAGGCTAGGAAAGATAGTTCTTAGTGGGAGCAGGAAGCCACGAAGATGAAATGCTCTAGCGAAGTTGAGAAAGGCTGTATGTTCTTTCTCTGAAACAGGGCCCTTGGTTTTCATATGACGTTGGATATAAGCGCCCCAGCTTGTGCAATCTGTTTTGGAAGATAGTTTGTAAGGGACTGTGGTCAGTTTGAAAGCAGAGGGGCTGGGTGATGTAACGTCCAGACCAGTAATCATCACCACGTCTAGCAAGGTTGGCGACATAGGGCCATGGCCGAATATGAAACAATTCAGGGCGTCAGACCAGAAGTAGCCGATGGTTTTGAGAAGATTCTCGTGTTTCTCAAGAGGAGACAATGATAGATGCAAGGCATCGGCTATTCCCAAAATTTCCCATTGGGGTTGGTAAGTTCTAGCTACTCTACTGAACCAAGAAACCCAAATTTCAGGGGGATTAGGCCAGGCTCGCAAGCAGTCGGCCCAAGAGTTCAGATCTAGGTCCTGGCTTACGAAGGGGATTCTATTGGCCTCGCAAGAGATTAGATGGGCAGGACTAGAATCTGTACGAGGGCCAAGACAGAGAGAATTTGGGAGAGAAGGATGCGGCAGCAGAATGTCTGAAACCTAGAAGATTTAATGGCGAAATAAAGGAATTAATTCAAGTGTTCGCCATCAAGTTTTAACATTGTGTTAAAATTACGAAGGGTAAGCGTACCTTCGAGACGAGACCTCCGGATTGGTGGTGGACGATCGCCATCTGGTTTGCCGCGGAGATGGATCTGTGAGTAAGGATTGAGGGTTCCTGTTGCTATGAGCTCGATCTGGTCGGTAGGCAGTTGAGGATCTAGGCCGCCCTTTTTGAAGAGAGTCGCAGGTTACCGTTTGAAACTTGGAAGTGACCGTTTGGTTTTGCCTAAATATACGGCTGGGTTGACCTTGTCAACAATTTGGGGAAAGTTGATATGCATCGGCTTTTTGAGTTGTGGTTTGGTTGACTGTGAAAACATGATAAGGTAAAAGCCGATGCGTTGCTATCGGCTTTTGGAGCATCGATTTATTTTCAACATCGGCAAAATTGGGACGACAAAATTAGCATCTTTGAGGAAACAGATTCTCATTCATTTGGAGACGGATTGATTACAAAAGGGGGTCCGGCTACTACTACTATTGTTGCTAATTCCTAATTTAAAGGGCGAGATCGTCGCCGCTGTCGTCGCCGCCGTCTTCTTCGCTGTCTTCGGCGCTGCTACCAGCGTCGTTTCCGCTGCTGCTGCTGAAGAAGCCAGTAGGGGCTTCATCGTCTTCATCATCATCTTCAGTATCTTCGCTTGACCCGGCGCGGAAGCGCTTCATCGGCGGATACTCATCGGAGGACGAATCCTCCTCCGATTCTTCCTCTTCGTCTGAAGACTCGACGCCGTCCCACGACCAGGCGTCGTCACTACTTTTCGCCTCCAGCTCCCCGTCCAGAGGCGAAGGTTCTCTTGCCGTCTGTCAGGGCGCATCGTCCTCCGACCAGACGGCAAAGTCCTCCCCTGACGTCCCACCATCGTGGGAAGGTACTATATGGCCGTGGGTGGGTGCTCCGAGTCGCTCACGGTCACTAATGCTATTGGAGGCATGGGAGGATAGGCGGAGGAAGCGAGAGGAGGCCATGGCGAGAAGGGTTTTCGGTGGAGAAAGAGGGTTTTCGGCTACGGAGGAAGATGGGGACTGTGAACTGTTCAGCGGATTTAAATAAAGAGGAATAGTGAAGAAAGCGGTTCAATGCCATAGCAGTTTCCCAGTTGCCGCCAAAATCGTCAAATCATGCAATCATGGAGGAGTTGAGAAGACAGGCATCATGATGAAGGTGGTGGCGATCTGTTACGCCACGTTACGACGTCTGGCGTAGCCGATAGAGAAAAAAGGGGGAAAAACCGGAGAAGAAAAAACACACAGAGTGGTTTTGGAATTATCATTGCCAAAACCAGGGGGGCATGTGTTATCGCCATATTTTGGCCTAAGATGGAGATGGGCCGTGATCAAGATGGGCTTAGAAGATACATATATTCAAGGTGTTGTTGGATCGGCCTAGTGCGTGAGATTTGGGCTGAATTGCCGTGTATCTTGTATCATAGTAGGATTTGTGTTTGTTTAGGTTCCGTTTATGTTTAGGTAAAGATAGAGTTGTAGAGTTATTCCAAAAGTAGAGAGTCTCCGGACTATAAATATGTACCTAGGGTTATTGAAAGAAGGAGGACAATCACGTTCACAACACAATCTCGCATCGCCATACCCCTTGTTTCTAGGGTTTTTCGGGTAAGTGCCATGTTGCCTAGATCGCATCTTGCGATCTAGGCGATATTCTATCGTTATCCGGTGTTACTCGTACTGAAGCCTTGTTGATGGCGAGTAACATCTTTACCACAGATTTGTTAGAGCTAGCATCGATACTTTTACTACGATTGCTTATTTATGCTACCTCTAGCTATCTCGCCGTCTTTGCACCTTCTCCCGGGTGTAAAGGTGGCATCTTATGATTTCTTAAGTCGATTTGATCTGTTATAGTTGTGCCTTGTTCATCAAGGTTTAGTTTAATATCTACGTGATTTGGCCTCACAAACGGGTTGAACGATCCGGTAATACGTAAGGTACGGTTTATTGATCTTAGAGGGGATGTTCCGGGAATTGACGTTATGTTGGTTTTTAGGCCTTCTCTAGGATCGGTTTTCTACTACCTTTCGTATCTATTAGGCTCAACTACGCGTGGGACGTTCCGGTTGTGTGGTGAAAACACCAAACTATCGTAGATCGATTTAGCTTGTAGTAATTAAGCAAAACCCCATGTTATCATAAGATCCAATGCAAAGCCATGGGGTAATCGCTCTGAAAGCCGATTCTGAGAAACACAGGAGCCGATCACGGCTCGAATTTTACGGATACTTGTTTACCGCAGAAACCAATCGAACAATCCATCACCTTCGACCAGGTATAGGTCAGGTGCATCTCGAACCAAGACAGGACGCGTGCGTGCCGGAAGATTTGCGGGCCGTTGACCGAGGGACCAGGGCCCACCAGCCGCTCTGGGAGCCTCCCGGCTCTTCGTGTTGCTCGTCGCTGCCCGCCGGTGAGTTTTGACAGGCAACAAAGTTTGAACTTGTATACAGTAGGTCCTAATTCTCAGATCCATATGCATTGTAGCCAAGGTTGTAGCTAAGAATTAGGACCTCCAGTACATAACTAACTGAGAATTAGGACCTGCAGTGCACAATTAAGCGAGAATTAGGACCTTTGATACACAAGTTGAAACTTTTAGGACCTGCATAGGGTTTCCGCCAAACTTTTAGGACCTCCGGTACAATTTACTCAAAAATGATTGGTGTTCTTCAAGATTTTAAGGATACTTAATTCTGAAAATTAATAATCCTACCAAGCACCTCCTAGATTATATTATCTCGCCTTCTATAGTTCCTTTATTCCTGGATGTATGATCACTGATAATGCACTATTGGTGCGTTTAAACACATTCATGGTATCAAACATGAGAAAATTCTACAATACGTATATTTTCTTATAAACTTGACATCTCAAAGGTATATGATATAGTTTCTTAGTCATTCTTGAGACAAGTGATGCAAAAGCTAGGTCCTAAGTCGGTGAGATATGCTGTAAAATTCAATAGAACCCTCTTGGATTCATTTGCACCCTAGATGTGGGCCACCGCAAGGTGATCCACTCTCTTCATTTTTTTTTATTTTTTTATTGACGGTTTATCGGAGCGTTTGAATAAGCAAATCGATGCAAATAAGCTATCTCCGATCAAAGTATGTCGGCATGCACAAGGGGACTCATTTTATGTGGATTCTACGTATTCAATTACAATCGCAAGTTGACCAGTGAATGGAAAGTTGATTCACATTATATTCACGGTTTGCAGGAGAATCTAGAGCCAGAATAGCGCATACGAGCAATTCAAGAGGAACTGGCAGGATTTCTGATAAAGGAAGTCATTGATGAAAAGGGAGAACATTATGTGGAGGACGACGAACTCCATATGCTTTAGTGATCTTCATGTAATTGATATGATATATCATCAATGAACATGTAATTTCAAGCATTCTCTTTCTTTTGATATGATCAAATATTGTATATATATGTATGCTTGCAAGGGATGGAATATTAATTATATATATGCATCAACGTGTACTGTGTATGTAGTAGCATAGAATAAGTGTACGGAAACATGTTTGAAATTATAGTGAAACACAAATCGAAATGGAAAAAACAAAATGACCCTGGTGGTGTTATGACCCGGGACTAGTGGGGTCCCGTCTCCCGCCTCGCGAAAACTGCCACGTGGTGGACTCTAGTCCTGGGCCGTAGCAAACCGGGACTACAGATAGGTGCCTCTAGTCTCGATTTGACAGTCCCGATACCAAAACCGGAACTGAACCGGGACTAGAGCCCGTTACAGTCCCGGGACTACATGCTCGTTTTCCACCCGTGTTGGTTAGATCCTTGAACTAGATGTTATGGTGTGCTACTTTGATCTGGTTTGTCAGCGTTAAACCACAACTTTTATGTATTTCCAGAGATCCTTAAACTAACAAGGGGAAAATAAAAAGGAACCGATTGTTTTCCTATATTTATCTGTTGATAATTATAAGCAAGTTAATGGAGAGTATACATATGTAACGGTTTTGCTAGTTCTCATACGTCTGAGAATTAGTTAAGTCTCAGTTACTTTATTTAACCGTTGGATCAGATGCTTTGCGATGCTTTGCGATTTGTGCAAACAGGATTTTCCGTCGTGTGCGTCCCTGTCGTGTATGTTGCCGTCGCTCGCATGCATGTGGCTGTGTGTTTTGTGGTTCCTGCGCACTGTGTGTTGTGGGCTTTCTGTGGGTTATACTGCAGCCTGTTTTTTTGTTATTTTTTTTACTGTGGGCTGTTTCCTAGCAAATACCCCCTTCGTTTAAAATATAAGATGTTTTAGGTTTGTAAAGAAAATGTATTTAGACTTATTTTAGTATCTAGATTCATTCCAAACCTCGGTGAATCTACATACTAAAAGTAGTTTAGATATATTTGCTTCACAAATCTAAAACATCTTATATTTTGAAACGGAGGGAGTACACGATGGGACCAAGAGAAATTTCCATCGGGGCGGGATTTGGGCTGTTTATTGTGTGGGCTGATGTTGTTTTTTTGTGTGATTTTTTCTGTACTGTTTTTATGTTTTTTTTCTGAACATGTTTTGTGTTTTTGTATTTGTTATTTGTGGTCGTTTTATTATGGGCGACAAATTTTTTTTACAGGCAACATAAATATGTGAAGCTAGACTGCTAAGACATATTTGTTTTCTTTTTTTGTAGTTGTTTTCTTTTTGTGAAATTAAGATTTATCTTTTAATTGTTTTTCCAGTTGTAAGTTTAATCGATTTTCAATTAAGTTTTTTCAACCAGCCCAGTTGCAACTTTCTTGCAACCAGGGAGACCCCGTTGGCAGGCCAGTCTTGTAAGTTGCTTGTGAGCACCCGTCCAGGGAGGGGGGTGTCGGTGGGCTAGTTCACAACTTGCTTGTATCTGAGCTCTGGCGGGTCCCATTTGTAACTTGCTTGAGTTCCAGTTCCAACTTGCTTGAATTGGGGCCCCATCGAGGGGAGGGGGAGAGGAGGCAGTTGTAACTTTGTTTTGTAACTAAGCTCTGTCGAGTTCCAGTTCGAACTTGCTTGTAACTATGGCCACGCCCGGGGCGGTTTGTAACTTGGTTGTAACCGGGAGGACACCGTCGGCGGGGACGAGGGAGCTAGTTGCAACTTTGTCGTCGCAACTGAGCCTCGTTTGTGTGGAGGGGGTGCAGTCGCAACTTTGTTGGGTCCCAGTAGTAACCGAACTCCCGACAGGGCCCAATTGCAACTTAATTGTAACCGGGGCCCCACCTAGGGAAGGGCAGTTGTATATCGATTACAACCTGGGAAAGGGGGCCCGTCGGAGGGCCAGTCGCATCTTGATTGCAACCAACTTTATTGTAACTGAGCATCCCATCGATGTGGAGGGGGGCAACACTTGCAAATTGCTATAACTGAGCACCCGCCGCTGTGGAAGGGGTGGGACAGTTGCAACTTCCTTTTAATTAGGCTTTATCGGGTCCCAGTTGTAACCAAGCTCCTAAGGGGGCCCAATTGCAACGTCATTACAACTGGGACCCCGCATGAAAGGCGATGGGGATACGCCATCTTTGGGGTATACTCGGCGGGACGTTCCGACGCCCTGTGGCGAGTGGGCCCATGCAGCGAGTGGATTGAAGCCCAAAGAAGGTACCGAGCGATCGAAGTCAAGGCCCAAAGTAGTAGATAGGCCCAGTCGGATTGGGTTAACGACTCAAGTTGTAACGAATCGGTTGGGATATGTAAACCCTAGGGAGGTGAGCCTATATAAACCTCCCTATGGGGGAGTAGAGACACGTTCCCTCATACACCTAAGCGACTCCGCCCTAGCCGCCAGTTCGCCCATTGTAACACCTCCTTAATACAATCTAGCAGAGTAGGTCTTTACCCGGGGCCGAACCAGGTAAACCACATGTCTTTGCCTCATCTCGCACCGCAGATGGCTGGCCGCCCTTGCCCCTCGTTCTACTACTGGCCGATTGCAGCGTTGCCGTGACCATTCCCACGGTGGCGCCCACCGGGGCCTGGCGGTCTGGCGGTGTTCGCGGGCGATCCAATCTGCCCATCAACGAGACGGTCGCCACCGCCGCATGATAGCGATCGGCGAGATGCTTCAGATCTTGCCGAGCAGCTACGCCCCGGCGCCGACCCATCACACAGCGGATATCGCCAATCGGCACGATCAGCCTCTTCGCCGGCCTCACCGACGCCATCGCCTCGAGGACTCGGCTCATCCGCGAAGTCGCCACGCGATCGGCTCTCCGAGAGCCATTCGCACGATCCACCGCCTTGCCTCCGAGTACAACTCGCCCAAAGAACGTGGCCGGAATTCAATGGCCGGAAGATGCAGCCTCACCGACGACGCCGACTCGGCGACCCGGCCACTCACGGATCCATCGCCGTGGCTTCATCCGCTGGCTCCATCGCCTGTGTCTCCAACGTGGAGACTTCGAGGACCCTCCATCCTCGGAATCTTCGACCGACCGGTCGGAGAATTCCGACCTCCGCGAAGGACCGCCACGCCACGGCTTACATGGCCACCGCACCGATCCGCCGGAGGATCCTTTCTCCACCACAATCCTCCTAACGCCACGGCAACGGAGGTCGAGGAACTCCGCTTGAACCGGGCGAGGCGGACGCAGCGAGCAGGCGCGAAAAATTCCGCCTCGAGCAGGTGACGCGCAGAGCTGCCACGCTACCACCAGCAGCCGGATCAGGTCACGTTTGAACCCCACCGTTCAAGGGCGTGCCACGAACTTCGACGACAACGACCCGCTCGCATAGCCGAGCGCGATCTGCGAGAACGCCACCAGAGGAAGCGCCGCCCCGCCAGATCGACGGCGATGGGTGCCCCACCACCACCCAACCGCACTCCTGTGGACCAGCCGCGGATAGTCGTCTCCTCACGGAGCGAGACGCAAACGGCCTCCCATCGTTCTCCACCCCGATGGACAACCTCGCAGGTGCCGAGCAGCCGATAGCATCACGGCCACCGGCGACGGCGCCTTACAGATCCAGTACGTCAAGGCCCTGCTTGCGAAGGCCGTGGAGCAGCAAAGAGCGGGCGCCGACTCGCAAGGTCGAGTATACTCGCGTTCCTCGGGAAGCAGAGCGGCCTCTAGCGGCCGCCCAGCGGCGGCAAACACCCTCAACTGCCCGCCACCAGAGCCACTACAGCTCCAACACCGACCCGCGAACACGGCACTCTCCACCAACGATCCCCGGCCGGCGACCAACTTCATCGCCGCTAACGGACAACCCATCGACGCCCGCACCCACATCCTCAACAACCAAAGCTGGCGCCAAGACGCCAGACGATTTACTTGCGGCACACCCTAACTAATCGCCGCGATGGCGAACCTATGGGGTCGCTCAGTCGACTTGGGCCTAAGTGCTTCGGACCAATGATCCGAGGCGAGAAGTACCCGCCAAACTTCAAGGCGCCAAAGGAGATAGAAAAATACGACTCCTCGTACGACCCCGCAGTCTGGCTCGACACATACCTCATGGCAATGGGGATCGCGGGTCACACCGACCTACTCGCCGCCCGCTACCTCCCACTGATGATGGAGGGGACGTGCAGGCAGTGGATCAACACTCTCCCCCAGGACAGTATCGACTCCTGGGAGGAAATGCGCGACGCCTTCGTCAGGCACTTTGAGTGCTCCTACACCCGCGCCACCACCATTGAGGACCTGGAACGATGCGTCCAGGGACCCCGCGAGTTGACCCGCAACTGGGTCCAACGGTGGCAAGAGCTTTGGTACAACGCGGTCGGCATCCACCCGGACACCGCGATCCATTGCTTCAAGACCTCGTGCCGTTACGAGCCTCTAGTCGCCAAGCTCAAGCGACACTCCCGCACACTCGACAACATCCCCGACCTCCTCGAGATCGCCAAACGGTACGCCGAGGAAGATCCAAACCAGAAACGACGAGTCAGAGGGCAACGCCAAGACGGGCGGCAATCGTCAGGAATGACCACGCAGATGCGCAATCGGCAGTAGTAGAACGAAGGGCAGGGCGGCCAGCCATCTCATGGCGAGATGAGGGCAAAGACACAGGTTTTACCCAGGTTCGCCCGAGGGTAAAGACCTACTCGCTAGATTGTATTATGGAGGTGTTTACAGTGGGCGAACTCGGCGACTAGGCGGCGAGTTCCTTGAGTGTATGAGGGAACGTGTTTCTACTCACCCCTTAGGGAGGTTTATATAAGCTTACCTCCCCTAGGGTTTACATATCTCAACCGATTCGTTACAACTTTGCCAATCGCTTAACTCGGACCGACGGGCCTATCTACTCGCTGGCCTTCACCTCGATGCTTTGGTACCTTGATGGGCTTTGATCCACTCGCCGCTCAGCCCACTCGCCAGCCCTTGGGCGGTCGGAACGTCCACCGAGGATACCCGGTAGGCATATCCCCATCGAGTCCCCGAGGCCGTCGTTGATTAGGCGCGGGTGGCTCTTGCCGATCGAGTATGCGGCTTCAAGTTGGCATCCATCGAATCGTCGGCGGGCTCTGCGAAGGAAAAATCCGGCGAACCGAAAGTTGCGTCTTGGGTGAATCGAACCAACGGGTCGCGGCCTCGGCGAGTAACTTAGCGAGCCGGGTGGCAGGAGGCGGACCGTCGGGCGTGGTCAAACTAGCCGTTAAGGTAACTTAACGGTAACTTTTGGCGCAATCATCGCGCGGTAACGGCCCCCTAATTTGGCGGGCAGCTTCCGCTATATAAGAGGAATGGTAGGCTATCGGAAAGCCAACCGCCCACCATTTCTTCCGAGTACGCACATCTTTTGCCCGTTGATCCCGCGATCTGATCGACCCGCAATCCTCCGACCTCCAAGCAAACCCTCAGCCATGGCCCTCTCCACTGAACCTTGGGGTAGATCCAAGTGCACCAGGGCGCAACTGGCCTCCTTCGAGGAGGCCGGAATCCTGCGGGCCGGCTGCTGGCGAATCCCCGCAGCCGGTGAAACGACCCCGAACCCGCGCGAGAGAGAGTTCATCTGCTTCACTAGTCACCTCGAGCGGGGCTTAGGGTTTCCCACTTCTCTGTTCTTCCGGCGCCGCTTACTACGGATCCAGCCTCGGATCCGGGTCCCCATAGTATCGAGTAGCTCGCCATCTTTGTGGCGTGCTCGAGTGTTACTTGGGCTGCCGCCCTATTTTCCCTTGTGGCATGATCTGCTCCACGGACGGATCAGCCATGAGGAAGCGGCGCCCAATGCTAGCCGCTGGCGGCCTAACCTTCCAACTCAAATCCAAAGCCTCCTTCGACCGATGTTGCCGCCAAAGCAAATGACGGAAAAAGTCTTGGTTTTATGTGACCGAGGCGACCCGGCGAAGGCGGCGATCCGGTACTCGCCAACCGCCGAGCCACGCAATCTCCAGTCGTCAAGCTCCCCGACGACCAACGGATGGTCGCGATTTAGATGCTCCGCACCATTCGTGGTCTCAAGAAGAAGGGCTCAGACGGTGAACTTGTACAACTGGCTTGGGCGGCGTTGTTCCACTCGCCCAACGCGAGCACTATATGTACCAAGACACGGGCCGAGAAGACTCGACGGCCTGCCTCGCCGAGTGGAAGCCGGAGGACTACCTCCTGGCGAAGAGGATCACCCAGCGGCATACACGCGCAGCCGGGCTCCTCCATACACCGCGAAGCGTCCGGCCCAACGGTAATAATTTGATCTTGTTCGCAGTGCAGCATATGCGATCGGTAATTCTAACTTTGTTCCATGTTTAACGCAGCTATTTCAAGTGGTGGAAGGTGGCTACCACCGCCGATGACGAGCTCGGGCCATCCGCCCAGACACAAGCGAAGTCGCCTCCCGCCAAGGGTAATGAGGACGATGAGGACGAATCCGGAGGATATCGCCCCATGGTCCGAAGACCCGGCAACGCCAGCGAACTCAAGGCGGCAGAGCCTCGGCGTCATGACGATGACGAGGAACTCCGGAGACCACCGCCCGCAGCCACTCCCGCCAAGAAGAAGAAGGAGAAAGAGGCGAGGGCCCCCGAGGAGGAGGACGGCCGCCGAGGATGGCTTCACCGCTTGGCCAGCAGCTCCGATGCCCACAGCTCGCCGGTGACGGGCGGCCCGGCAACAACCGCTAGATGCGCCATCCATGGAGGCACCGCTGGCTTCACTCCGCCTCCGGCCGGTCTCCGGGCTAGGGAGGCTCCGCCGTGGCGATTTCGCCGCAAGGAGGTCCCGGCGTGGGTCTCGCCGCAAGGAGGCTCCGGCGCTGCAGCTCCACTTGCGAGGAGGCCTCCGCCAAGGCGTCCCGAGGTGCCAACCGCTACCTCAACGCCAAAGAAGCCCTCCGTATCTTGGGCCCCGACGCGCCTGAACTGGGCTTAGTCGCCGATTGGGCCCTGAGCTGAGAAGCCGGCCCGTGACAGGCTGCGTTTCATTCCAGCCGCCAAGTGAGTGCACTCGGCCTTCACCTTTCTCTTAGTATTTGGACTGTTTTGACTGAGTTGTCTCGTCGTAGGACCGGAGTGAAGAAGATGGGCCACCCGACGGTGGCTAAGGTGCCTCCGCCGCTAGCGAGGAGGACCCTTCCGTAAGAGGAAGGTGGACGAGGTCGCCGCCCACGGAAAGCAGCAAGAAGGCCAAGGGCGGCGACATCATTGCTGTCTCTCGACGACACGGCAGGCCGGCCGGGCCCGCTGGAAGCGACCGCCCACGGCGGAGGCATTTCGTTGCCTAGACCGGAGGAAGCGAGCTCCTTTGGGGCGGGTGCGTCATTCGTTACCTTCCCCCGCTTCATGACCAAGGCGGCCACGGCGAGTGAGGCTGCGACTCCGAACCCCGCTCCAAAGACCGCCGACGCTGAGATTGACCAACGTCGCGGGCACACACCGGCGCTGCTTGCGTCCGTGGACGCGGCGCAACTGCACGGCATGCTTGGCGCGGCCATCCAGGTACCTCCAGTCCCCGAGGATCAGGTCGGTGCTTTGTAGCGGCCTGATTCTTTATAGTTACTTGTTTTGTGCGTTCGAGTCCGTCCCGAAAAGTGCTCGCTAAATTGTAGCGGTGGGCACCGAGTGATTTTGCCGCCAGCCTCGAGTGCGCACCGCTAAATTTTAGCGGGTGGGCACGAGGATTTTTCGTGATCGCCAGTCCTCGATGCGCACCGCTAAATTTTAGCGGTGGGCACCGAGGATATTTCGTGATCGCCACTCGAGTGCGCACCGCTAAATTTTAGCGGTGGGCACCGAGAAGTTTTCATGCCGACTTTGAAGATGCAGGGTCTGCATGGAGTCGGCAGAGCGATTGGCTGCGCAACAGGCGTCGAGAAGGAACCGACCGCTCTCCGTGAAGCAAACAAGGAGCTTGTTGTTGGCGCAGCGAGGTGGCTCGCCAGGAGCTTGTCCCTGCTGGAGAACTGGAGGTGGTGCGGTCTGCGTTAGGCGCCGCCGAGCAGAAGATCGCCGACCTCGAGCGCGAACTGCGGGAGGCAAAAGAAGAAGCAAACTCGGCGAACGGGCGAGCGAAGGCCGCCATTGCGTCGCGGAGGATGATCGAAGGCGTCAAGCCCTCATTGTTGGGCTTCAGGACGATCATACATCGCTTCAAAGTTTCATCACGGGACTCGCCCGCCCATTGCTTGGTGAGTGCGTCTTCCCTGTCTTTTGATTGTGTTGTTTGTGGTTTCCATGGTACTCATACTTGTCTCCTTCTCGCAGGTCGTGTTATTGGCTGCCAAGAAGCGAACTCTTGACGCGAGGGAGTGCGTAAGCATGCTCGTCGACTCGGCGACGCTGTCGGCGACCTGCATCCGCGCCTACCTCCAAGAGATGTCGCCCACCGAGGTTATTCCCAGTGACCTCGTTGAGGTGTGGGAGTACTTGGAGAAGGCGCCCGCGGTCGTAGAGTTCATGACGCGGTCGGCGTTTCGTCGCGGAGCGTCGACAGCCTTGAGCCTTGGACTCGCCCACTTCCCCGAGGACTTCGATCTCGACGATGTGACGAGTGGGTACCCTTCATCGACTGGCGCGGTGGATCTGTCCGAGGTTCTCAAGCTGCAGGAACGTGCCGCCGCATTTCGAGCGCTGGCGGGCGACCTCCTTCCCTACCAGAAGCGGTCGTCGCGCGCGACCCGAACCGCCGCATCGCGACTTCAAGGTTGAGCAGCCTTTCCGCCGGGCGATGGCGGGTGATCGACGACGTATCCACAAACCCGCATACACCGCGTTCATCCGTAGGCGCCGGGTGCCGGCGCCGTCGAAGCTTTCAGCGAATAGTGTAGTTTGCCTAGATGTGTTAGCGATTCTGCCGAGTAGGCATATTTTGTAATGTAAGACAATGCGATATGCGATTGAATGGAACGTTGTGTTCATTTTGCTATTTGTTTGTGTTTGATTGATTTTGGGTGAGTCCCCGAGCGTCCGCCTTTTGTGGGGTTCACCTTAGATATGATGTTTTGTTGTTTATCATGTGTGTTGTTGGTTGAGTCGACTCGCCCGAAGCTCGAGAGCCCGCAAGGCGCCTCCCTTGAGTGCTCTGTACTTTACCGTTTTCCCATACGCGAACGGGGCCGGGTGGCCGAGTCCCCGAGCGTGGTACTTGGTAGTTTCAAGGCGCGACTCGAGGGTGGTTGAGGACTGAGCGCGTTGGTGTGAGCGCGTCACTCCTGCCTGGCCCGGTGGGTCGATGGCGAGTCCTGGCCCGCTCTTACTTGGCGTTTTCCTGTCCGATCGAGACGAACCGGTATCAGTCCCGAGCGTGGTACTTAGCCGCTCGAGTCGCTATGTCGAGGATGCGGAGGACCAGGGTCGCTGGGAAGCGAGGATGATGTCTTGGTTCAGAAACCAGTCGAGCTAGGCGACTCGATGGGGCTCCGGATTGGCGTTTTCGTGGGACGATGCAGACCTGAAATGACTCGGTTCTTACATCGCACTACTTAGCGTGCCGCTGTACCAAGGGTTGACTTCGTATTTTAGCATGACGCGCATTACGAAAAGTGGTGGCACAAGGCATGGAGAGTAGACGAATTTTGCAAGAACTTCTTTTATTCATAGCGACCGGAGAGTACATATGGGGTTCTAGGTATAGAACTTCCGGAGGAGATGTACATTCCACGGCCGCTTGACGTCGAGTTCGCCGTCCCCGCGGACGTCGACGAGGTAGTAGGCGTCGTTGCCGAGTACGCGCCCGATAGCGATCGGGCCTTCCCACGGAGAGAGCTTGTGCATGCCCTTCTTGTCCTGGATGAGGCGTAACACCAAGTCGCCTTCCTGGAAGGTGCGGGTTTTCACCCGTCGGCTGTGGTAGCGACGGAGCCCTTGCTGGTAGATAGCGGTGCGCGATCGGGCGAGGTCGCGTGCTTCGTCGAGTTGGTCGAGCCCATCTTGGCGGGCCGCCTGCTTGCGGCCTCCGTATAGTGGACGATCCGCGCGAAGTCGTGTTCGAGGTCGGTTGGCATGATAGCTTCAGCGCCGTAGACCATGAAGAAGGGGGTGAATCCCGTCGACCTGTTGACCGAGGTGCGGATTCCCCAGATGACGGAGGGAAGCTCTTCGACCCAGCATCCAGCGGTGCGCTCGAGTGGTACTTGGAGTCGCGGCCAGCCGTGGAGGATGCTTTGGTTGGCTCGCACCTGGCCGTTGGATTCCGGGTGTGCGACTGACGCGAGGTCGAGCCGGATGTGGTGCTCCTCGCAGAACTCGGCCATTGCTCCCTTGGCGAAGTTTGTGCCGTTGTCCGTGATGATGCTGTTAGGGAAACCATAGCGGTATATGAGCTCGCGTAGGAACTTAGTGGCAGTCTTCCCGTCGCATTTCCGGACTGGCTTGGCTTCTACCCACTTTGTGAATTTGTCGACGGCGACCAGCAGGTGGGTGTAGCCGGAGGGGGCCTTCTTGAAGGGGCCTACCATGTCCATGCCCCACACGGCGAATGGCCAGGTGATGGGGATTGTTTTGAGCGCCGAACTTGGAACGCGTCGTTGGCGATTTCGCACCCGGCGCATCGCTGGACGATATCGACAGCGTCGGCATGTGCGGTGGGCCAGTAGAAGCCGTGTCGCATGGCTTTGGCGACCAGGGAGCGCGCGGCAGCGTGGTGGCCGCAGTCGCCTGAGTGGATGTCGTGTAAGATTTTGCGTCCTTCAGCCGGTTGGACGCAGCGTTGGAACACGCCGGTGACGCTGCGCTTGTGTAGCTCGCCGTCGATGATGGTGTAGGACTTGCATCGGCGAGCGATCATTCGAGCGCTTGTCTCGTCTTCGGGCAGGTTGCTGTCTGTGTAGGCGATGTAGGGCTTGGTCGATCGTCTGCTCGAAAAGTCGACCAAGGTTGCCTCTGGTTGGAGGGGGACTCCGATGTCGATCTCCCTCGGGGGAGAGACTGATGGCTTGGAGATTGTATCGAGGAACACGCCGGCGGGTGGTGCGAGTCGAGCCGACCCGATGCGAGAGAGGGCGTCTGCCTCCTCGTTTTTCCGCCTGTCGATCCATTCGACGGAATAGCGGTGAAGTGGCCGCCCACTTGTCCACCTCTTGGCGTACGCCGCCATGGTAGGGGAGACGGCGTCGCAGTGCCGGGCGACTTGTCCCGCGACGAGGTCGGAATCTCCGTAGCATCGAAGGCGGTTGGCGCCATCTCCTTTGGCTCGCATGTCGGAAGTAGGGCCTCGATTCGCCATGTTGTTGGTGCAGGCGTGAAATCGAGGCGAAGGATGTAGCGGAGCTTGTCGCCTTTGGTGAAGTCGACAATCCCGCCTGCACCGTCCGCGTTCTTGGACCCGTCAAGTGTAGGTTCCAAGAATGGAGGTACGGGCGGCTTGTCCGTCATTGGGCCTCTTCCCATGGCGATGAAGTCTGCCGGTGCTTGGGACTTAATCGCCTTCGTGGCTCAGACTTAATGTTGTGGACGCCGATCTCGACGGCCCACTTGGCGACCCGCCCGGCCGCCGCGATGCGGATGATGTCTTGTAGTGGAGCCGAGGAGACGATCGTGATGGGGTGCTCGAAGTAGTGCGGCAGCGCCGTGAGCTCAAGACCGCGTATACCAGCTTTTGGTACTGTGGGTATCGGGCGTGACTCGTTAGGACCTCGCTGATGTAGTATACCGCCGCTGGACTGGGCGCTCTTTTCCTTCCTCCGTCGCTCGGCGACCATTACAATACGACGACGCCGGACGCCGCGACGTAAACCAGCATGGGCTCCTTGTCGACGGGTGCGGCGAGTAGTGGTGCGGCGAGTAGCACCTTTTGAGGTCGCGAGCGCGTCCGCCTCCTTGTCCCATCGGAAGGTGGGATTCTTGCGCATCAGCGGTATAGGGGCATCGCTTTCGCCAGCGGGGATGAAGCGATCGAGAGCCGCCTACCGCCAGCCTTCGACGCGCAGCACTCGGGTTTGCCGAGCCGCGATCGTGTCGATCTTCGTTGGGTTTGCCTCGATCCTCGCTTGGAGACGACGTATCCAGAGTTGCCGCGGGTACAATCAAGGTGCACTTGCTTGGATTGAGCTTTATTTTGTACCTTCGCAGATGGCGAAGGTCTCGCGAGGTCGGCGAGCAGGTCGCCTTGGCGGCGGATTTCACGACCACGCCGTCGATGTAGACGTGATGTTGCGCCAATTTGGCTCGCGAGGCATTCTTGCATGCACCGCTGGTAGGTTGCTCGGCGTTTGAGGCCGAAGGTCATGGCGTGTAGCGTAAGGCTCAATGGCGTGATGAACGCCGTTTTCCTCGCCCTCGACAGCCATTTTGATCTGGTTATACCCAGAATAGGCGTCGAGGAAACACAATGATTCGAACCCGCGGTGGAATCGATTATCCGATCGATCCATGGAGGACGAATCGCCTTTGGGCGGCCGCTCAGGTTTGTGTAGTCGATACACATTCTCCGGTCCCGTTCTTCTTCTCGACCGGGCTGGGTTTGCCACCACTTGAGTATTTAATTGGCCGGATGAAGCCAGCGGTAGTAGACGCTGCACTTCTCGGCGATTGCCCAGTGGCGTTCGTTGAAGGGCTCAGACCGCTTGATCGGTCGCACTTTGGGGTCGGCGTTTAATTTGTGCTCAGCGAGCTCCCTAGGGACACCGTGCATGTCGGAGGGTTTCCATGCGAAGATGTCCCTGTTCTCACGGAGGAACTCGATGCGCGCCTTCCTATGCTGCTCATGCTCGTCCCGATCGCCACCGTCTGGAGTCGCCGACCAGCTCAACGGCGAGTGAAAAGGCCGTAGCCTCAAGGTTGAGGTGTTTGCGCCTCCGAGTTTGGCTTCTTGAGTATAGTGGGTCGTCGTTGTTAACCCGCTCGCGTATTTGGCGAGCTCGTCGGCGTGATTGGTTTCTGCCGCGACGGCGCCGCGAGTTCGCTCCTTTGGCCTCGCATTCGCGCCATGTCGGGTCGCTTGATGGTGATGACTCCACATGGCCCGGAGCTTCATCGCTATGCAGCGTAATGGGGCACCGCCATGAATTTGGCGAACGCTGGCGCTAGGACGCAGCGGTGGTAAGGGCGTCGAATGGCACCAGCTGAAGACGATCCGCTCGTGCGGAAGTTCGCCGAGTACCGAAGGTGGGTAGCGTGACCTTGCCGATCGGGTACGCCTTCCCGACCGGGACGATGCCGTGGAACGTGGTGTGGTGGTCTCGTTCATCGATCGCGGAGCCGCAGCTGAAGGTGTCGAGGTAGAGGATGTTGATGGAGCCGCCGCCCATCAGTGTCTTGGGGAGCCGAGTCGCCGACCTTGGTTTGACCACCAAGGCGACTCGCCCGGTACTCGATGCGGGCGAGTGGTCTTGCCGGCCTGTGATGGGCTGTTCCGACCAGTTGAGGAACCGGGGACGTCTGTTTGGGCCACCGCATTGACGGCGACGGCGCTGGCGACCTTCTTCTCGCCGTGTTGAAGCCGTGAAGGTATGGAGCGAGCCGCTACTTTGCCGAATTTTCCGCCATTTTGCGGTCGTTGTCGGTGTCTCTCCGCTGCCGTGCCTTCGATTTCCGAGGGTGTGGCGCCGGCGGTGGTGTGCGTGGCGGGCTTTCCTTCCGCGGAAACGCACACGGTTGGTTAAGGAGGCATGGATCGAACCTTGGCTTGTTCTTGTAGTTCCCGCGCCGTCGCTGTTGCCCTCCGTCATGGCGGTAGCTCTTGGGGTCGCCAGCGTGCCCAGCGTTAAGTCGACTTCGCCCATCGCTGCGGCGCGCTTGCCGTGAGGCGAGTGCCGCTGTAGCGTAGGTCGGTTCGCGCCGCCGCTGCCGCCTGCGGCGTTGTTGCCCTCGACTCGTCGTCGACGTCTTGGTTGGGATCTTCCTGCGTATCGTTTGGCGATCTCGAGGAGGTCGGGATGTTGTCGAGTGCGGGCGTGTCGCTTGAGCTTGGCGACTAGAGGCTCGTGGCGGCACGAGGTCTTGAAGCAATGGATCGCGGTGTCCGGTGGATGCCGACCGCTGTACCAGCTCTTGCCACCGTTGGACCCAGCCATGGTCGACTCGCGGGTCCCTGGACGCATCGCTCCAGGTCCTCGATGGTGGTGGCGGGTGTAGGAGCACTCGAAGTGCTCGACGGCGTCGCATTTCCTCCGTGAGTCGATACTGTCCCGGGGGAGCGTGTTGATCCATTGCCTGCACGTCCCCTCCATCATTAGTGGGAGGTAACGGGCGGCGAGTAGGTCAGTGTGACCCGCGATCCCCATTGCCATGAGGTATGTGTCGAGCCGCATCACGGGTCGCACGAGTCGTATTTTCGATCTCCTTTGGCGCCTTGAAGTTGGGTGGGTACTTTTCGCCGGATCATTGGTCCGCACTTGGGCCCTAGTCGATCGAGCGATCCCATAGGCTCGCCATCGCGGCGAGTAGTTAGGTGTGCCGAAAGTCGGGGCTGGCGTGGCGCCGCTTTGGTTGTTGATGATGTGAGTGCGAAGGCCGATTGGCTCTCCATTAGCGGCGACAAGGTTGGTCGCCGCCCGATCGCAGGGAGAGTGCATTCGCGGGTCGTCGTTGAGCTGCAGTGGCTCGGCGGCAATTGAGGGTGTTGCCACCGCTGACGGCCGCTTGAGGCCGCCTCGCTTCCCGAGGAGCGAGTACACTCGCTTCTGCGGTCGGCGCCGCTTTTGCTGTTCCACGGCCTTCGAGTAGGGCCCGACGCATCGATCTGTAAGGCGCCGCCGGCCGCCGTGATGTCGACGCGGCTCGCCTGCCACGAGGTTGTCCATCGGGTGGAGAACAGTGGAAGGCGCCGCTCGCCTCGCCCGTGAGGAGACGACTATCCGCGGCTGGTCCTCGAGGTGCGGTTGGGTGGTGGTGGGGCACCCATCGCTGATCCTGGCGGGGTCGGCGCTTCCCCTGGTGGCGCGTTCTCGCAGATCGCTCGGCTATCCGAGCCGTCGTTTCGTCGTCGGTTCAGGCACGCCGACGGTGGGTTCAGCGTGACCTGATCCGCGCTGGTGGTAGCGTGATGCCTGGCTGTCACCTGCCGAGGCGAAATTTTTCGCCGCTCGCTCCTCGCATCGCCTCCGCCAGCCAGCGGAGTTCCTCGACCTCCGCCGCTGCGGCGTTAGGAGGATCGGGGAGAAAGGGTCCTCCGGCGGATCGGTGCCGGTGGCCATAGGTCGCGCATGGCGACGGCACCGTGGAGGTCGGGCGGAATTTTCCGACCCGAGTCGAATTCGAAGATCCCGAGGATGGAGGTCCTCGAAATCTCCCGCTGGAGACCTGACGATGGAGCCCGCGGATGAGGCGCGGTGATGGATCCGGCGTGTGACGCCGGGTCGCCGAGCGTCGTCGGTGAGGGTCGCGTCTTCGCGTCACCGAGTTCTCGGCCACGTTGCGGCCGAGTTGTACTGAGGCGGGCGGTGGATCGTGCGGATCTGGATCTCGGAGAGCCGATCGCGTGGCGGCGATCGCGGATGCGAGCCGAGTCCTCCGAGGTGATGACGTCGGTGAAGCGACGAAGAGGCCGATCGTGCCGACCGCGTGATCACGCTGTGTGTGACGGGTCGCGCCGCCGACGTAGCTACTCGGCAAGATCTGGAGCATCTCGCCGATCGCTATCATGCGCCGGTGGCGCACGTCTCGTTGATGGGCAGATTGGATCTCGCCAGTAACACCGCCGACGCCAGGCCCCACGGTGGGCGCCACCGTGGGAATGACCACGGCGGCAATCGGCCGAGTAGTAGAACGAAGGCAAGGGCGGCCAGCCATCTGCGGTGCGAGATGAGGGCAAAGACACGTGGTTTTACCTGTTCGCTTCCGAGGGTAAAGACCTACCCTGCTAGATTGTATTATGGAGGTGTTTATAAGTGGCGAACTGGCGACTAAGCGGCGAGTTGCTTGGGTGTATGAGGGAACGTGTCTCTACTCACCCTTAGGGAGGTTTATATAGGCTTACCTCCCTAGGGTTTACATATCTCAACCGATTCGTTACAACTTTGCCAATCGTTTAACTCGACCGACTGGCCTATCTACTACTGGGCCTTCACCTCCCGCTGGTACCTTGATGGGCTTTGATCCACTCGCCGTTCGCAGGCCCACTCGCCAGCCCTTGGGCGATCGGAACGTCCCCGAGGATACCCCAAGAGGCATATCCCCATCAAGAACGACAATGACGCCGAACCGACCTACGCTGGCGGCATCCGCCTCAGCAAGCGCCCGCGACGGGCGAAGTCGACTTGTCGCCAACACCGGGCACGCATGCGAGCCCAAGAGCTACCGCCGCGACGGAGGGCAACGGCGCGATGGCGGCAGTTACAAGAACAAGCCAAGGTTCGATCCCGCGGCCCTCCTTAACCAACCATGTGCGTTCCATAGCAGGGAAGGGAAGCCGCAACACACACCACCGCCGACTGCCACACCCTCAGGGAAATCGAGAAGGCACAACAAGCGCGGGAGGACACAGACAACGACCCGCCAAACGGCGGAAAATTCGGCAAAGTAGCCGGCTCGCTCCACACCTTCACAGGCTTCAACACGAAGCGCGAAAAGAAGGTCATCGCCCGCGCCGTCGCCGTCCATACGGTGGCCCAAGCAGACGCCCCCGCCTCGAACTGGTCGGAACGATCCATCACCGAGCCGCAAGACCACTCGCCACGCATCGAGTACCCGTGAAGTCGCCTTGGTGGTCAAGCCCAAGGTTGGCGACTATTGGCTCCCCAAGACACTGATGGACGGCGGCAGCTCCATCAACATCCTCTACCTCGACACCTTCAGGCGGTTGCGGCTCCCGCAGTCGATGATCGAGACAACCCACACCACGTTCCACGGCATCGTCCCCGGTCGGAAGGCGCACCCGATCGGCAAAGTCACGCTACCCGTCACTTCGGTATTCGGCAAACTTCCGCACCGGCGGATCGTCTTGACTGGTGCCTTCGACAGCCCCTTACCATCGTCCCGGGCGCCAGCGTTCGCTAAATTCATGGCAGCGCCCCACTACGCGTACAACGCGATGAAGCTCCCCGGGCCGTGCGGCGTCATCACCATCAACGGCGACCCCGACATGGCCGCCGAATGCGAGGCCAAAGGAGCCGAACTCGCCGACACCGTCATCGCGGCAGACTAATCACGCCGACGAGCTCGCCAACACGCGAGCGGGTCAACAATGACGACCCCACAATACTCAAGAAGCCCAACTCAGGGCGCAAACACCTCAACCTTTGAGGCCACGACGCACACCGCACCGTCGAGCTGGTCCCGGCGACTCCAGCCAGACGGTGATCGGGACGAGCATGAGCCCAGCATAGGAAGGCGCTCATCGAGTTCCTCCGTGAGAACAGGGACATCTTCGCATGGAAACCCTCCGACATGCCCGGTGTCCCTAGGAGCTCGCTGAGCACAAATTAAACGCCGACCCCAAAGTGTGACCTGTCAAGCGATCACGACCCTTCAATGAAGAACGCCGAGCAATCGCCGAGGAAGTGCAGCGTTACTCGCTGCCGGCTTCATCCGCCAATCAAATACTCAAGTGGCTGGCAAACCCAGTCCCGGTCGAGAAGAAAACGGGACTGGAGAATGTGTATCGACTACACAAACTGAACGGCCTTTGCCCAAAGGAGTTAAGTCCTCCCGCGGATCGATCAGATAATCGATTCAACCGCGGGTTCGGAGTCGCTATGTTTCCTTGACGCCTACTCCGGGTACAACCAGATCAAAATGGCTGTCGAAGACGAGGAGAAGACGGCGTTCATCACGCCATTCGGAGCCTTCTGCTACACCGCCATGACCTTCGGCCTCAAGAACGCCGGGGCAACCTACCAGCGGTGCATGCAAGAATGCCTCGTGAGACAAATTGGCCGCAACATCCACGTCTACATCGACGACGTGGTCGTGAAATCCGCTCGCCAAGGCGACCTACTCGCCGACCTGGCCGAAACCTTCGCCAATCTGCGAAGGTACAAGATAAAGCTCAACCCAGGCAAGTGCACCTTCGGTGTACCCGCCGGACAACTATTGGGGTACGTCGTCTCCAAACGAGGGATCGAGGCGAACCCAACAAAGATCGACACGATCGCCCGGCTCGGCAAACCCGAGTGCCTGCGTGACGTCCAGAAGCTGGCCGGGCGAGTAGCGGCTCTCAGTCGCTTCATCCCCCGCCTGGGCGAAAAGGCGATGCCCCTATACCGCCTGATGCGCAAGAACCCCACCTTCCAAAGGGGACGAGGCGGACCACGCGCTCGCGACCTCAAAAAGTGCTACTCGCCGCACCATTACCGCCGCTCCGCCGACAAAGAACCTATGCTGGTTTACGCCGCGGCATCCGAGCGTCGTCATCTGTGATGGTCGAACGACAGAGGAAGGAAAGGAGCGCCCGGTTCAGCGTCCGTGTACTACATCAGCGAGGTCCTCACCGAGTCGCGCCGGTACCTGATACCAAAAAGCTAGTATACGCGGTCTTGAGGCTCAGCGCGCCGCACTACTTCCAGGAGCACCCGGTCACGGCGTCTCCTCGGCGCCACCGCAAGACATCATCCGAATCGCGAGGCGGACGGGCGGTCGCCAAGGGCCGTCGAGATTACGTCCACAACATTAAATGAGCCACGAAGGCGATTAAGTCAGCACCGCGGACTTCATCGCCGATCGAGGAGGCCCAAGAGCCGAGAAGCTGCCGTACCTCCATTATCGAGCCTGCACTTGACGGCTCCAAAACGCGGACGGCAGGAGCGGGATAGTGTTGACTTCACCAAAGGCGACAAGCTCCGCTACATCCTCCGCCTCAATTCACGCCCGCACCAACAACATGGCTGAATCGAGGCCCTACTCCACGGCATGCGAGCCGCCAAGGAGATGAACGTCAATCGCCTTCGATGCTACGGAGATTCCGACCTCGTCACGGGCAAGTCGCCGCACCGCGACGCCATCTCCCTACCATGGCGGCGCATCGCCAAGAGGTGGACAAGTTGGGCGGCCACTTCACGGCTACTCCGAGTGGATCGACAGCGAAAAACGAGGAGGCCAACGCCCTCTCTCGCATCGGGTCTGCTCGACTCGCACCACTCGCCGGCGTGTTCCTCGACACAATCTCCAAGCCATCAGTCTCTCCCCCGAGGGAGATCGACATCGGCGTCCCCCTCCAACCCGAGGCAACCTTAGTCGCACTCATCGCCGAGCCGACGATCGACCAAGCCCTACATCGCCTACCGAAGCCGACACCTGCCACAGAGATAGACGCCGAATGATCGCCGAAGCAAGTCTTACACCATCATCGACGGCGAGCTACACAAGCGCACACGGCGTGTTCCAACGCTGCGTCCAACCGGCCAAGGACGCAAAATCCTCCACGACATTCACTCGGTGATCGCGCCACCACGCCGCTGCCTCCTCAGTCGCCAAGGCTATGCGACACGGCTTCATGGCCCACCGACACGCCGACGCTGTCGACATCGCCCAGCGATGCGCCGGTGCCAATGCCAATCAAGCGGCGTCGAGCTCGGCGCTCAAAACGATCCCCATCACTTGGCCATTCACGTATGGGGCATGGACATGGTGGGCCCTTCAAGAAAGCCCCTCGGCTACACCCACTTGCTAGTCGCCGTCGACAAATTCACCAAGTGGGTGGAGGCCAAGCCAGTCCGGAAATGCGACGGGAAGACCGCTACTAAATTCCTACGCGAGCTCATATATCGCGACGGGTTCCCAAATAGTATCATCACGGACAACGGCACAAACTTTGCCAAGGGAGCAATGGCCGAATTCTGCGAAGAGCACCACATCCGGCTCGATCTCGCGTCAGTCGCCCACCCGGAATCCAACGGCCAGGCGGAACGAGCCAACCAAAGCATCCTCCACGGCCGAAGCCGACCAAGTACCACTCGAGCGCACCGGGTGCTGGGTCAAGAGTTGCCCCGTTATCCGGGGAATCCGCACTCGGTTAACGGATCGACGGATTCACCCTTCTTCATGGTCTACGGTGTCGGGCGGTCATGCCCACCGACCTCGAACACGACTCGCCGCGGGTCGTCCATTATACGGAGGCCACAAACGAGCTGGCCCGCCAAGATGGGCTTGACCAGCTCGACGAAGCACGCGACCTCGCTCGGTCACGCACCGCCATCTACCAACAAGGACTCCGCCGCTACCACAGCCGACGGGTGAAAACCCGCACCTTCCAGGAAGGCGACCTGGTGTTACGCCTCATCCAGGACAAGAAGGGCATGCACAAGCTCTCCCCTCCGTGGGAGGCCCGTCTATCGCCAGCGTGCTAAACGACGCCTACTACCTCATCGGCGTCCGGCGGGGCGGCGAGCTCGGCGTCAGCGACCATGGAATGTAAACCTCCTCCGGAAGTTCTACTCCTAGAACCCCACACATGTACTCCGATCGCTATGAAATAAAAGAAACACCACAAATTGCCTACTCTCCATGACTTGTGCCACTACTTTTCGTAATAACAATGACGCTAAAATGCGAAGTCAACCTTTGGTACAGCGATCGGCACGGCTAAGTAGTGCGGTGTAAGAGCACTGAATCACTTCAGGTCTTGCATCGTCCACGAAAAACGCCAACCCGGAGCCCCATCGGAGTCGCCTAGCTCGACTGGCTTTACGATCCAAGACAACTGCCCTCGCTCCTCACAGCGACCTTGGTCCTCCGCATCCTCGGCTCAGCGACTCGAACGGCTAAGTACCACGCTCGGGGACTGAATACCAGTTCGTCGCGATCGGTCAGGAAAAACGCCAAGTAAGAGAGCATGCCCAGGACTCGCCATGCGACTGACCCCACAGGCCAGGCAGGAGTGACGCGCTCACGACAACGCGCTAAGTCCTCAACCACCCTCGAGTCGCGCCTAGAACTACCAAGTACCACGCTCGGGGACTCGGCCACCCGACCCCGTCCGCGTACGGGAAAACGGTAAAGTACAGAGCACTCAAGGGAGTCGCCTTCCGACTGGCTCTCCGAGCTCGGGCGAGTCGACCAAATCAACACATGATAACAACACACACCATATATGAGGTAAACCCCACAAAAGGGCGGACGCGCTCGGGGACTCGTTCAAAATCAATCCAAATCACACAAACGAATAGCAAAATGGATACGACGTCCAATTCAATCGCATACTGCATTGTCTTATGTTACAAAATATGCCGCATGGCAGAACTGCTGCTAACACTTCAAAGGCAAACTACCCTACTCTGCAGGCTTGGATGATGACTCGCCAGCATCACGGCGATTACGGATGAACGCGGTGTACGGGTTTGATGGATACGTCGTCAGTTCACCAGCCATCGCCGCGCGAAAAGGCTGCTCGACCTTGAAGTCACGATGCAGCGGCTCGGGGTCGTTCGGCGCGACGACCGTCTCCTGATAGGGAAGGAGATCGCCCATCGCCCAGACACGCTCCGAGTACTTGGCAGCACGCTCCTGCAACTTGAGAACCTCGGACAGATCCACCGCGCCAGTCGACGATGGATACCCACTCGTCACATCGTCAACGTCGAAATCTTCGGGGAAGTGGGCGAGTCCGAGACTCGATCTTGTCGACGCCCACGCCAAACGCCGTCGCCATGAACTCGACGATCGGGCGCCTTCTCCAAATATTCCACACCTCAACAAGGTCGCTGGGAATAACCTCGTAAGCGATATTTCTTGAAGGTAGGCGCGGATGCACGCCGCCGAGTCGCCCGACGAGCATGCTTACGCACGCGTCAAGCGAGCTCGCTTCTTGGCTACCAATAACGCGACCTGCGAGAAGGAGACAATGATGAGTACGACGGACACCACAAAACTACAACTAACGAAGGGAAGATGCACTCACCAAGCAGCGGGCGGGCGAGTCCGTGATGAAGCAGGCGGCGTGTGGTCGCCCCGAAGCCCAGCAATAAGGACTTCCGACACCTTGCGGTCCTCCTCTGCGGCCGCAATGGCGGCCTTAGCTCGCCTCCCCGCCGAGCTTGCTTCTTCTCGCCTCCCGATTCGCTTTTCGAGGTCGGCGACCGCTGTTCGCAGCACCAGCGATCGCGCCGCCACCAACTCACTGCAGGAGGGACAAGCTCTGGCGAGCTTCCTCTCGCCTTAACAACCACAAGCTCTTTGTTCGCCTCTTGGATGGTGGCCAGCTCCTTCTCAACGCTGTTCGCGCCAATCGGTCCGCCGACTCAAGTTGCAGACCCTGCATATCATCAAAAAGTCAGAAAACTTCCTAAGTGCCCACCCACTAAACTTAGCGCGGCGCACTTCGGGACCAGCGATCAAGAATTTCAAGTGCCCACCCGCTAAATTTAGCGCGGCGCACTCGGGACCGGGCGATCAAGAAAATTACTAAGTGCCCACCGCTAAATTTAAGCGGCGCACTTTCGGGACCAGCGATCAAGAAAATTCCTAAGTGCCCACCCGCTAAAATTTAGCGTCGCTTCGGGACCGGATGCGAAGTAAAGGCGAAATTATAAGAATCAAGCGCGCAAAGCACCGACCGATCCTCGGGACCGAGGTACCGGATGGCTGCACCAAGCATGCCATGGGTTGTATTGCGTCCACGGACGCAAGCAGCGCGTGTGCCCGCGACGCTGTCGACTTCAGCATCGGCGGTCACGAGCGAGGCTCGGGCGCAGCCGCTCGCCGTGGCCAGTTTGGAAGCGGAAGGTAGCGATCGAGGCACCCGCTCCAAAGGAATTCGCTTCCTCCGGTCTAGGCAAGGAAACACCCTCCTTCGTAGACGCGGTTGCTTCCACCGCGGGTCCGGCCGGTGCGACCGCCGTGTCGTCAGAGACAGTGAAGATGTCGTCGCCCTTGGCCTTCTTGCTGCCTTCCACTGAGGCGACGACCTCGTCCGCTTTCCTCTTACGGGAAGGGTCCTCCTCGCTAGCGGCGGAGGGTACCTGAGCCACGGTCGGGTGGCCCATCTTTTCCACTCCGGTTATGAAAGGTAGGGAAGGGTGAACGCACTCACTTGGCGACTGGGATGAAACGTAGCCCTGTACGAAGGCCGGCCGGTTTTTCCAGTTCGGGGCCCAGTTGGCGACTGAGCCCCAGTTCCAGGAAGTCGCGTGCCCAAGACACGGACGACTTCTTCGTCGTTGAGGCCGCGGCTGGCGCCTCTGGGACACCCTTGGCGGGGGCTTCCTCGCGAATTGGAGCCGCTGCGGCCGGAGCCTCCTTGCGGGGCGAGACCGCCACACTCGGAACCTCCCTGCGAGGCGAAGTCGCCGCAGCCGGAGCCTTCCCTAGCCCAGAGACCGAAGCGAATGGCGGAGGCATCGAGGCCAGCGGCACTTCCTCGGTCGGCGTGTCTAGCGCGGTTGTCGCTGGGGGCGCGCCGTCACCGACCGAGCTGGGAGCATCGGAGCTGCTCGTCGAGTGCGGCGGCGAGGCCATCCTTGACGGCTTCGTTTTCCTCTTCGGGGGGGGCCCTCGCTTCCTTTTCCTTCTTCTTCTTCTTCGAAGGAGTGGCCTGGCGGCGCGAGGTGGTTTCTGGGAGCTCGTCGTCGTCCTCATGACGCTCGAGGCTTCTGCTCGCTTTGATTTCGCGCTGACGTTGCCCGCGGGTTTTTCGGACCAGCGGGGCGATTTCCTCTTCGGACTCGACCTCGTCGTCCTCATTGCCCCTCGCGGGTGGCGATTCGCCTACGTCCTGGGCGGATGGCCCCGGGCTCTCATCATCAGAAGGTGGGAGCCACCCTTCCACCACTTGGAATAGCTGCAATGAATATAAACCAGAATCAGAATTACCGCGACTGCACACGCTGCGACTGCGAACAAGGTAAAGAAATTACCGTTGGAGCCGGACGCTTCGCGGTGTAAGCGCTGACCCGCCGGCATCCGGTACACCGCTGGGTGATCTTCTTCAACGCTGGGAGATAATCCTCCAGCTTCCACTGCCGAGAGGCAGTTTCGCCGAGTCTCCGCTCGTGTCTTGATACATGTAGTGGTCGCGTTGGGCGAGTGGAACGAGCCGTCGCCCAAGCCAACAATTGTACAAGTTTATCGTCTGAAGGCCTTTCTTTTTAAGACCACGGATGGCCTGGAGCATCTCGTCAACGACCATCCGCTGGTCGTCGGGGAGCTTGCCGACTTGGAGATGGCGTGGCTCGAGCGATTGGCCGAGTACCGGGATCGCCACCGCCTCCGGGTCGCCTCGGTCACGTAGAACCATGACTTCTTCCAGCTCGCTGCCTTGGCGGGTAGCATCGATCGAAGAAAGACGCCTTGGACTTGAGCTGAACGTCTGCCGCCAGCGGCTAGCATTGGGCCGCCGCCTCGCGGTGATCCGACCATGGAATGGATCTGCCACAAGGGTAAGTAGGGCCGCAGCCCAGTAGCACTCGCAGAACGCCACGAAGATGGCGAGCTGCTCAATGCCTGGGGACCTTCATGATTCCAGCCTCCTCGAAAGAGGCCAGCTGCGCCCTTGTGCACTTGGACCTGCCCCATGGTTCGGTGGAAAGGGCCATGGCCGAGAGGTTGTTTGGAGATCGGAGGATTTCGGGTCGATTGGATCACGGAGCGAAGGAAGGAAAATGAGCGCACTCGGAAGAAGTGGTGGGCATTTGGCTCTGCGATTGCCTACCATTCCTCTTATATAGCGGGAGTTACCCGCCAAATCAGGGGGCCGCATCGCGATGATTACGCCAAAGTTACCGTTGGATTACCCCAACGGCTAGTTTGACCACACCGACGGTCCAACTCCGGTCATTCGCTCGCTAGGTCAATCACCACGACCGCGTTCACGACTCGACTCGCCTAAAACGCGACTTGGTTCACCGGATTTTCTTCTTCATACAGGAGCCCGCCGACGATTCGACTGGATGCCTACTCTGAAGCCGTATACTCCGACTGCCAGCAGCCACTTACGCCCAATCGACGACGGCCTCGGGGACTACTGATGGGGATACGCCTCGGGTATACTCGGGGACGTTCCGACGCCCCGTGCTGGCGAGTGGGCCTGCAGAACGGCGAGTGGATTGAAGCCCAGCAAGGTACCGAGCAACTGGAAGCTGAAGGCCCAGACGAGTAGATAGGCCCAATCGGATTGGGTTAAACGACTACTGAAGTTGTAACCGAATCGGTTGGGATATGTAAACCCTAGGGGAGGTGAGCCTATATAAACCTCCCTATGGGGGGAGTAGAGACACGTTCCCTCGTACACCTAAGCGACTCGCCGCCTAGCCGCCGAGTTCGCCCATTGTAACACCTCCTTAATACAATCTAGAAGGAGTAGGTCCTTACCCTCCGGGGGGCCGAACCTGGGTAAACCCTGTGTCTTTGCCCTCATCTCGCACCGCAGATGGCTGGCCGCCCTTGCCCCTCGTTCTACTACTCGCTGCCGATTGCAGCGTCTGCCGTGACCATTCCCACGACAGGGGCTATTTTTGCAACTTGATTGTTACCGAGGGGACCCCATCGGCAAGTCCTAGTCACAAGTTGCTTGTTATTGGGGTCCCGTCGAGGGGGGGGGAGTTGCATATTGATTGCAATCGGGGGGAGGGAGACCCCGTCGGAGGGGCCAGTTGCATCTTGATTGCAACCAGGGGGAGGGGTACTCCACCGGACGGCCAGTCACAACTTGTTTGTAACTGAGCACCCATCGGTGTGGATGGGGGCCAACACTTGCAACTTGATGTAACTGAGCACCCGTCGCTTTGGATGGGGGTGGGGCCAGTTGCAACTTGCTAGTAACTAAGCTCTGCTCCTAGTCGCAACTTGCTTGTAGCTGAGCACCCATCAGTGTGGAGGGGGGCACTTGCCACTTGCTTGTAACTGAGCTTTTTGGCAGGTCCCAGTCGCAAGTTTCTTGTTAATGGGGTCCCGTCGAGGGAGGGGGGCAGTTACATCTTGATTGGAACCGAGGGAGGAGGACCCCGTAGAAGGGGCCAGTTGCATCTTGATTGCAACCGGGAGAGGGGGACTCCACCGAACGGCCAGTCACAACTTTCTTATAACTGAGCACCCGTCGGTATGGAGTGGGGCGGCACTTGCAACTTACTATAACTAAGGACGCGTCAAATGTGGAAGGGGGGTGTGGCAGTTGCAAGTTGCTTGTAATTGGGCTTTGTCGGGTCCCAATTGTAACCGAGCTCCCAACGGGGCCCAATTGCAAGTTCATTGTAACTTAGGCCCCTTCTAGGGGGCCATTTGCAACTTGCTTGTAATTGAGCACCCACCGGTGTGGAGTGGGGGCGGCACTTGGAAATGTAGGGTTCGCAGCATAGAAAACATAAATTTTCCTACGATGTGAACTATATACCAAGATCTATCTACTAGATACAAACAACGGGCGGATGTATATCCGTAGAGAACATACCCTTGAAGACCGACAAAGCTTAACGAGTTCAACTCGTGTTTGATGTAGACGATCTCTTGCCGATCTCAAGATCGAGAGGAAGTCCTAGCGCCGCAAATCAACAGCGCATCCGTGCTCGCACACGTTCGAGGCACCGAGCAACCTCCGCCTCCTCGCCCAGCGATGCAGGAAGCACAACTCTTTCTTGCCGAATAGCCACCAAGAACATGTATCTCGCTAGTCCGAGACCATGGGGATAAATTCTAGAGGGGAGAAATCCTTCACGAGGAGGTGTGAGACAAGTGAGGAGGGGGCTCCTTTATAGGAGGGGAGGGGGGAACCCCAAGGGTGTGGCCGGCGCATGGGGGCTGCCCCCTTGCCCTCCCCTCTTCATGTGGGTGGACACTCCACTCACAAATCTCCTTTAAATTCCCTCCACTCAAAAGTCCACTCAAATTCCCATTAAATTTCCACCAAATTTAATGCAAACTCTCATTAAATAAAACTCTTTTATTTTATTCATAATTTTGTCAATTACTTTAATGACAAACATTCACAAATAACCCCTTGCTAGAATTCTATTTCACATGCATAACCACTTTATGCAATTTCACCCGAAAACTTGTTTGGGTATCTAGTGAAATAAATTCCTGCGCTTGTTCATTTTTTCGGCATGAAACATTTGCTCCAATTGGATGTCGGTATCTCTTAAGTGTGTCACCCTACGGTTCGTGAATAATGCGGACATGATCGAGACCCCTCTCGGATCAATAATCAGAAGAGGGATCTGGAGACCCATACTGACTCCCACACATTCAACGATGACTTTCTTGTGATCGTTGGAACCTTTTACGCTAGTATCTTAATCCCTTTGTTTCACGATATATTACATGTCCGAGATTCGATCATCGGTATCTCCATACCTAGTTTGATCTTGTTACCAACATGCACTCTTTTCTCGTTCCTGTGATATAACATTCTAGTGATCAAATCACTTGCTTGCAAGCTAATCAATGTGATATCACCGAGAGGGCCCAGAGTATATCTATCCGTCATCGGGATGAACAAATTCCACTCTCGATCCATGAGCCTCAACATAACACTTTATTAGTTCTGAATCCATCTTTATAATCACCCATTACGGTGTGACGTTTGATGTTATCAAGAAACTCTTCCGTTAGTGATTGACATGATCTCATGGTCTAAGGATTAGGATCACTGTAAGTTGTTATAGCAATATAAACTCAATGACTTTGATCGTAATGCTATACTTGGATGAATGTTCATCACATCATTACACTAATGTTGTGATCCCGTTATTAACAACATCCAATGTCCATGATCGTGAAACCTTGATCATCTTGTTAATCAACGAGCTAGTTTATGAGAGAGGCATAACTAGGAACTTTCTATTTGTTTATTAAACACACATGTATTAACGTTTCCGTATTAATACAATTATAGCATGCAAAATAAACATCTATCATATACTTGGAATACACATAATAAACACTTTATTATTACCTCTCAGGGCATATTCCTTGGTCTCCACTTGCACTAAAGACAATAATCTAGTTACATAGTGATAAATCTAACACCCATTGAGTTCTGGTGTTGATCATGTTTTGCTCTAGGGAGAGTTTTAGTCAATGGATCTGCTACATTGAGATCCGTATGTACTTTACAAATCTTTATATCTCCATCCTTGACATGCTCGCGGATGGAGTGAAACCGGCGCTTAATATGCTTGGAATGCTTGTGAGACCTTGGCTCTTTGGCATTGGCAATGGCACCATTGTTGTCACAATAGATCACCATTGGGTCCAACGCATTTGCCGTCACTCCTAGTTCGGATATGAACTCCTTCATCCAAACTGCTTCCTGAGCCGCTTCTGAAGCAGCAACATATTCGGCCTCCGTTGTTGATCCCGCTACCACAGGTTGTTTGGAGCTCCTCCAACTAACCGCTCCGCCATTCATGAGAAATACGTATCCGGATTGAGACTTAGAGTCATCCGGATCGGTGTCAAAGCTAGCGTCGACATAACACTTAGCGACGAGCTCTTCTTCACCTCCGTATACAAGAAACATATCCTTAGTTCTTTGTAATTACTTAAGGATATTCTTGACCGCTATCCAGTGTTCCGAACCTGGATCCGATTGGTACCTACTAGTCAAACTAATAGCATGTGCCACATCCGGTCTTGTACATAGCATGGCGTACATTATAGAGCCTATGGCTGAAGCATAGGGGACTTTGTCCATTATCTCTCTTTCTTCCGCCGAAGCCGGACTTTGAGTCTTACTCAATGTCTTGCCTTGCAACATAGGTAAGAACCCCTTCTTACTTCCATCCATTTTAAACTTCTTTAAAATCTTATCAAGGTATGTACTTTGCAATAGTCCTATTAGGTGCCTAGATCTATCTCTATAGATCTTTATGCCTAATATGTATGACGCTTCACCTAGGTCCTTCATTGAAAATTTGCCGTTTAGATAACTTTTAACACTGTTTAAAAGATCTATATCATTTCCGATCAATAATATGTCATCCACATATAATATCAGAAATGCCACATTTCTCCCACTCACTTTCTTGTAAATACAAGCTTCTCCATAAGTTTGGACAAATCCAAACTCTTTGATCACCTCATCAAAGCGGAGATTCCAACTTCGTGATGCTTGCTTCAATCCATAGATGGATCGCTGAAGCTTGCACACCTTGTTAGCATCCTTAGGATCGACAAAACCCTTTGGTTGTATCATATACAACTCTTCTTCAATATTACCATTGAGAAACGCGGGTTTGACATCCATCTGCCATATCTCATAATCGAAATATGCAGCAATTGCTAACATAATCCTAACTGACTTTAGCATCGCTACGGGAGAGAAAGTCTCATCGTAGTCAACTCCTTGAATTTTTGAAACCCCTTTGCGACAAGTCGAGCTTTATAGACGGTCACATTACCATCAACATCAGTTTTCCTTTTGAAAATCCATTTGTTCTCCACGGCCTTTCGCGTGAGGTAATTCCACCAAGTTCCAAACTTGATTTTCATACATGTATTCCATCTCGATTTCATGGCTTCTAACCATTTGTTGGAATCCGGGCTCATCATCGCTTCTTCATACGTCGCAGGTCATCATTTTCATCAACCATGAAATTCATGACAGATTTCCGACATCGGAGCTGCACGTCTGTTTGACCTGCGAGGTTCGGTAGTACTCTCTTTTGGAGTTTCATGATCATTATCATTAGTTCCCTCTTCAATAGGTGGAGCCAACTCCGGAACAACTTCCGGCGCTGCGCTACTCGCCATACTTTGAAGAGAAGGTTCCACAACCTCTTTGAGTTCTACCTTCCGAATACTCACACCTTTCGCGAGAAACTCTTTCTCTATAAAGGATCCATTCTTGGCAACAAAAACCTTGCCTTCGTATATGTGATAGAAGGAATACCCAATAGTTTCTTTAGGGTATCCTATGAAGACACATTTTTCCGCTTTGGGTTCGAGATTATCCGGTTGAAGTTTCTTCACATAAACATCGCATCCCCAAACTTTAAGAAATGACAGCTTAAGTTTGTTTCCAAACCACAATTCATACGGTGTCTTTTCAACGGATTTAGATGGTGCCCGATTTAAAGTGAATGCAGCAGTTTCTAGTGCATAACCCCAAAATGACAACGGCAAGTCCGTCAGAGACATCATAGATCGAACCATATCTAATAAAGTACGATTATGACGTTCCGACACACCATTTCGCTGTGGTGTTCCGGCAGGTGTGAGTTGTGAAACAATTCCACACTCTTTCATGTGAGTGCTAAACTCGTAACTTAGATACTCACCTCCAGGGTCGGACCGTAGAAATTTGATCTTTCTATTACGATGATTTTCCACTTCATTCTAAAATTCCTTGAACTTTTCAAAGGTTTTAGACTTGTGTTTCACCAAGTAGATATAACCGTATCTACTCAAATCATCCGTGAAAGTAAAAAAATAATGATATCCACCTCGCGCCGACACACTCATTGGACCACATACATCAGAATGTATGACTTCCAATAAATCTGTCGCCCGTTCCATTGAACCGGAAAACGGCGTTCTAGTCTTCTTGCCCATAAGGCATGGCTCACATGTATCAAATGATTCATAATCAAGTGATTCCAAAAGTCCATCCGAATGGAGCTTCTTCATGCGTTTAACGCCAATATGACCTAGACGGCAGTGCCACATATATGCGGATATATCATCATTAAGTTTAATCCTTTTAGCATCAACATTATGAATATGTGTAACTTATCATCGAGATCTAATATAAATAAACCATTCATCATCGGTGCATGACCATAAAAGATTTCATTCATATAAATGGAACAACCATTGTTCTCGGATTTAAATGAATAACCACTTCGCATCAAACACGATCCAGATACAATGTTCATGCTCAGTGCAGGCACCAAATAACATTTATTCAAGTTTATAACTAATCCCGACGGCAAGTGGAGAGGCAGCGTTCCGACGGCGATCACATCAACACTTGATCCATTGCCGACACGCATCTTGACCTCACCCCTTGCTAGCGGTCGCTTGTTCCGCAGCCCCTGATTCAAGTTACAAATATTAGCAACTGAACCGGTATCAAATACCCAGGTGCTACTGCGAGCACTAGTCAAGTACACATCAATAACATGTATATCATATATACCTTTGTTTGCCTTGCCGGCCTTCTTGTCTGCCAGATACTTGGGGCAGTTGCGCTTCCAGTGGCCAGTCCCCTTACAATAGTAGCACTCAGAATCAGACTTAGGTCCAACTCGGGGTTTCTTTTCAGGCGACAGCAGGCTTGCCCGCCTCCTTCCGTTTTCCCTTCTTGTCTTTCTTGAAACCAGTGTTCCTATTGATCATCAACACTTGATGTTCCTTTTTGATCTCCACTTCTCCAGTTTTAAGCATTGACAGAAGCTCGGGGAGATACTTCTTCATGCCTTGCATATTATAGTTCATCACGAAGCTCTTATAGCTAGATGGCAGAGACTGCAGAACACGATGGATGCCTAAGTCAATGGGAATCGATATTCCCAAGGACACAAGCTTATCGGCGTTGAAGGGTTTCGCGGCATAGTAAATCAAAATTTTCTACGGATGCGAACAGAAGGAAAGCCAAGATCTAATCTAGGAGATGCAATCAACGAGAGAGATTGGATTAGATCTTCATACCCTTGAAGATTCGCACAGCGGAACGTTCGTCGGAACGTGGGTGATGTAGTCGTACTCGCTTCTCCTCCTCGCGATCCGATCCGATCTAGAACCACAAGTGGCGGTGCCTCCGTGAGATGCACACGTGTAGCACCTCGACGTCTCCTCCTTCCTCGGACCAGCGAGTATGGTGGAGAGATAGATTGGATCTACAACACGACGGCGTGGTGTATATGGTGGAGAATTTACCTGCAGGCTTCGCCTACAAACAAATGGAGGGAGAGAGGAAGGTAGCAAGGCTGCTAGGGCTTGGAGGAAGGTGTGTAGGGGGGAGGGGGCGCACCACCCCTCTATATATAGAGGGGGGGCGGCCAGCCCTTGCCCCTCCTCCAAGCCTATCTCTAGTTTAAACAATTTAAACTCTCCCTTATCTAGAAATCCTATCTCTAGATTTAAACGAGTCAAATCTCTCTAGAATCGGCTGGGCCCTATGGGGCCTTGTGCCCCTGGCCCAATGCGGCCAGGACACTCCCTCATAGGCCCATGCCCCCTCCCGGAAGGTGGGGCCACGTTGGTCCCCTTCCGGAAGGTTCTAGAAGCTTCCGGTACAATACCGATTAACCCGGAACAATTCAACACCAAAACTGCATCGCTTATATGAATCTTATTCTCCAACATTCGGAACCTCTCGTGATATCCCGGATCCCATCCGAGACTCGAACAAAAATTCATAAACCAATTATCCAATATATCCTAGCGTCGAGATACGTTATGTGTGACCGCGGGTTCGAGAATATGCGACATGATCTTCTATCAATAATCAACAGCGGGTGCAGGCACCCATATTGACTCCCACACATTCATCGATGATCATATCGGATGAACCACGATGCCAGGATTCAATCAATCCCATATATATATTCCCTTCGTCGCGATATTTTACTTGCCCGAGATTCGATCGTCGGTTGCATCATACCTAGTTCAATCTCGTTCACGAAGTACTTTACTCGATCCGTAATCCGATATCACTTTGTTATTAACTCCTTAACCACATGCTTGCAAGCGGTGTTGATATCGACACGAGTGGGCCCGAAGTATATCTCTCCGACTTGGGAGGGACAAATTCCATCTCGATACATACAACCCAACAGATACTTTCCGATCACCTGAGAGACACCTTTATGATCACCCTCTCATAGGATGACGTTTGATGACCTCAAAGCTTTCTTCCGGTACCAGGGAGTTGCATTATCTCATGGTCTAAGGAATACAATATTTGACATAGGAAAAGCTTCACAAAGACGAACACGATGACACGATCTAATTGCTCTGCTTTGTTTGGGTCTATCCATCATATCATTCTCCCAATGATATGATCTCATTATCAATTGACAACTCATGTCTATGGTTAGGAAACCTTAACCATCATCGATCAATGAGCTAGTCCATAGAGGCGTACTAGGGACACGGTGTTGTTCACAAACCACACAAGTATTAAAGTTTCCGCTTAATACAATTCTAGCATGGAATATAAACTTTATCATGAACAAGAATTATAATAATAACATCTTTATTATTGCCTCTAGGGCATAATTCCAACAGCCTCCCACTTGCACTAGAGTCAATAATCTAGTTTACATTTGGCAACAATCTCACACCCATGGCACTGAGGTGTTGATCATGTTTTACACGTGGAAGAGGTTTAGTCAATGGATCTGCGACATTCAGATCCGTATGTACTTTGCTAATCTTCAGATCTCCATCTGCTATATAATCTCGGATTATATGGAACTTGCGGTTGATATGCTTGGTCTTTGGATGATATCTTGGTTCCTTAGCGAGTGCTATGGCGCCAGTGTTGTCACACAATATCTCCAGTGGGTCCAATGCACTTGGAACCACCAAGCTCGATGATGAAGTTTCGATCCAAACTCCTTCACTTGGCAACGCTCTGCGGCAGCCATGTATTCCGCTTCTCAGTAGATCCTGCGATCACGCTTTGCTTGCAGCTTCTCCGACTCACACTCCTCCATTCAAAATATAAACGTATCCATGCGATATTTAGAATCATCCTTGTCGATTGCGAAACTAGCATCGACGTAACCTTTACGACAAGCTGTTCATCACCCCATAGACTAAGAACATTTCTTTAGTTCTATTTAGGTACTTTAGGATGTTCTTCACGGCTGTCCAAAGGTTCCACTCTGGATCACTTTGATATCTGCTCGTCAAACTAAGAGCATTGGACACATCGGTCTAGTACACAAGATGGCATACATGATGGAACCTATGGCGAGGCATAAGGCACTTTGCTCATAGATTCCCTATCATTTACGTATGGACACTTTGAGCCTTGCTCAATATCTTACGACAACATAGGCAGAACCTTTCTTTGCCTTATCCATTACGAACCTTTTGAACTTTGTCTAGGTATGTACTCGGCTTAAAGCTATCGGGCATCTTTGTCTATCTCTATAGATCTTGATGCCCAATATATAAGCTTCACCTAGGTCTTTCATTGAAAAACACTTGTTCAAATAACTCTTCACATCGTTAAGCATGTTGATGTCATTTCCGATAATCAATATGTCATCCACATACTGATGCGAAGCGTCACCGAGATCCCACTCACTTTCTTGTAGATACAAGCTTCGTAGAAATTTGGAACAAATCCAAAGCTCTTGATCACTTGATCAAAACGAAGGTTCCAACTCCGAGATGCTTGCTTCAGTCCATAAATGGAACGCTGAAGTTTGCATACTTTATCAGCATCCTTAGGATCGACAAAACCTTCGGGTTGCATCATATACAACTCTTCATCAATGTTCCCATTGAGGAAAGCAGTCTTGACATCCATCTGCCATATTTCATAATCATGAAACGAAGCAATTGCTAATAAAATCCGAATGGACTTAAACATCGCTACGGGAGAGAAAGTCTCATCGTAGTTAACACCTTGAACTTGTCGAAAACCTTTTGCGACAAGCCGTGCTTTATAGACGGTAACATTACCATCCGCGTCCGTTTTCTTCTTGAATATCCATTTGCACTCAACGGCCTTTCGGTCGCTAGGAGGATCCACCAAAGTCCATACTTGGTTTTCGCTCATGGATCCCAATTCGGTTCATGGCTTCCACCATTTCTCAGTCTGGGCTCATCATCGCTTCCTCATAGTTCGTAGGTTCACCGTCTTCTACCAACAAGGCAGTCAAGACAGGTTCTTAGTACCACTCGGGAGGGCACGCGACCTTGTCGACTGCGACGTTCAAGATGCGACATCGTCCAAGCTTCATGATCCTTGTCATTAGCTTCCTCTATTGTTGGTGCGGTGACCTGGAACAATTTCAGGTCTTTGCGCTACTCTCCAATTCAAGAGAAGGTTCAATAACCTCGTCTAGCTCTACTTTCCTCCCACTCACTTCTTTGAGAGAAACTCCTTCTCAAGAAAGGGACCGTTCTTCACGACAAACACTTTGCCTTGATTACGTGATAGAAGGTATACCCAATGGTTTCCTTAGGGTATCCTATGAAGACGCATTTCTCCGCTTTGGGTTCGAGCTTATCCGGCATCAACTTCTTGACGTAAGCTTCGCATCCCCAAACTTTAAAAAACGACAACTTAGGTTTAGCACCAAACCACAGTTCATACGGTGTCGTCTCAACGGATTTAGATGGAGCCCTATTTAAAGTGAATGCAGCGGTTTCTAATGCATAACCCCAAAATGATAACGGAAAATCAGTAAGAGACATCATTGCTCGGACCATATCTAATAGGGTTCGATTCCGGCGTTCAGACACACCATTGCGCTGTGGTGTTCCGGGTGGCGTGAGTTGTGAAACGATTCCACTTGCTTTAAGATGCGTGAGAAAATCATAACTCAAATATTCCCCTCCACGATCGGATCGTAGAAAATTAATCTTTACATTGATGGTTCTCCACTTCATTAAAATTCCTTGAACTTTTCAAATGTTTGATTTATGTTTCATTAAATAGATATACCCATATCTACTTAAGTCATCGGTAAAAGTGAGGAAATAGCGATATCCACCGCGTCGAAACACTCATCGGTCCGCATACATCGGTATGTATGATTTCCAACAAGTCCGTTGCTCGCTCCATCATACTGGGAGAACGGGGTTTTGATCATCTTGCCCATGAGGCATGGTTCGCATGTGTCAAATGATTCAAAATCAAGAGACTCCAAAGTCCATCGAATGGAGTTTCTTCATCGCTTTACACCAATATGACCTGAGCAGCGATTTGCCACAAATAAGTAGTATTATCACTATCTACTTTGCATCTCTTAGCCTCAATGTTATGGATGTGTGTTTCATCCCTTTGAGATTTAGAAGAAATAAACCATTCACAAGAGGTGCATGACCATAAAAGATGTTACTCATATAAATAGAACAACCATTATTCTCCGATTTAAATGAATAACCGTCTTGCAATAAACACGATCTGAAATAATGTTCATGCTCAGCAGGCACATAATAACACTTATTAAGGTTTAAAACTAATCCGAAGGTAAAACTAAGGAGGCGTGCCCACGGCCATCACATCAACTCTTGATCCGTTGCCAACGCGCATCGTCACCTCATCCCTAAAGCGCCGTCTATTCCGTAGCTCTGTTTGAGTTACAAATATTAGCAATCGACGGTATCAAATACCCGTGCACTACAACGAGGGCTAGTAAGGAAAACATCAATAACATGTATATCAAATATACCTTTGATGGTGCCACCTTCTTGTCCGCTAAGTACTTGGACGATTGCGCTTCCAAATGACCCTTGTCCTTGCAATAGAAGCACTTAGTGTCCGCTTTGGACGGACACAGCTTCTTCTCAGCGAGGGCAACGCAGCTTGTCTGCCTTTCTTGAAGGCTTCCTTGCACCCTTACCTTTCTTAAAGGTGGGGGCTTGTTGACCATCAACATATGATTATTCTTTTGATGTTCACCTCGCTACTTTCATCTTAGCAAAGAGCTCGGATCATATCAGTGGAACCAATCTGATTGTGATCAACTACAAAACTTTGTAGCTAGGAGTGTCAATCTTGAGCTCCTCGGAATCTTGCGATCCGGTTGCTCAAGGCGTTGAGTGTAGCCCGACATCTTAATGGCGTGCTCACTAACGGACCTCCCTTCCTCCATCTTGTAGTTAAAGAATTTCTTAGAGATCTCATATCTCTCAGAACGGGCTTGAGTCTGAAACATGTTTTTCAGCTCCTCGAGAATCTCAAAGGGCCCGGCGAACTCCTCAAAACGATTTTGAAGATCTTATTCCATAGAATACAACATGGCGATCTTAATCAAATCATAATCATCCTTTCGCGACTGATAAACAGCTTTTTCATCAGCCGGCGCATCTATAGCAGGGGCGTCACCTAGCGCTTTCTCAAGGACATAGTCCTTTTGTCCGCCAGCGAGAATGATTCTCAGAATGCGGAACCATTTGGTGAAGTTAGACCCATTGTTTCTAAGATTTTCTATCTCAGCAAATACGTTGAAGTTGAAGTTGGACTTGGCCATGTGATCTACAGTATTTGCAAGTACAATTTAGACTATGTTCATGATAAATAGTTCAACTTAATCAAATTACTAGATGAACTCCCACTAAATTCAACATCCCTCAAGTTGTTTAGTGAACACGATCCAAATTCACCACACCTAATCTGATCATCACGAGAAGAGATGTGGTTTCAATGGTGGACAACAAAGTGTCGATCATATCATTCATATGACTCATGCTTAACCTTTCGGTTCTTGTGTTCCGAGGCCATGTCTGTACATGCTAGGCTCGTCAAGCTAGACCCAAGTATTTCTGCGTGTGCAAAACTGGCTTGCACCCGTTGTATGTGAGCGTAGAGTCTATAGCACCCGATCATCACGTGATGCTTGGACACGACGAACTTTCGCAACAGTGCATACTTGGGGAGAACACAGTTTTTATCTTGATCTTTAAGTGAGGAATCATCTTATAATGCTACCGTCGCGATCTAAGCATAATAAGATACATAAAGGGATAAACATCACATGCATATAACTTTATGTGACATGGTATAGCCAATCCTCGCGCAATGATCTCCATCTTGTGCGTTCCGGCATGATCTCCATCACTCCACCATGATTGCCTCCACTACGAATAGCAACTACAACTATTGCTAACTACTTAGCGATAAAGTAAAGCTATTACATGGCGTATAATAAGTTGACTCGCAGGTCATACACAATTATAAAGACAACCATATGGCTCCTGCCGGTTGTGTACTCATCGACATGCAAGTCGTGAAACATTACAAAACATGATCATCGCATACAATATACACATCACATCTTGGGCCATACCATATCACAGAAAACACTCCCTGCAAAAACAAGTTAGACGCCATACCATATCTCCACTTCTGCAGTTTTAAGCATTGACAGAAGCTCGGGGAGAGACTTCTTCATGCCTTGCATATTATAGTTCATCACGAAGCTCTTATAGCTAGGTGGCAGAGACTGCAGAACACGATGGATGCCTAAGTCAATGGGAATCGATATTCCCAAGGACACAAGCTTATCGGCGTAACCCGACATCTTGAGTACATGCTCACTAACGGAGTTGTGCTCTTCCATCATGCAGCTAAAGAACTTTTCTGAAGCGTTGTAGCTCTCTACAGCAGCATGTGTGTCGAAAATCATTTTCAACTCACCCATTGTATCAAATGCATTGCCGTTTTCGAAACGCTTTCGATGTTTCGGCTCTAGCCCATACAATATGCCGTAATGAACTAAGTTGTGGTCCTCCTGACGAGTCTGATAGACATTCTTCTCCTCGTCAGGGGCATCGTCAAAAGGTGGGGGGCCTAACGGCGCTTCTAGCACATATTGCTTTTGTGCAGCAGATAGGAGAATCCTCAAATTCATGGCCCATTCGGTAAAGTTGCTACCGTTCGTTGCTAGTTTCTCTTTCTCCATGAACACATTGAAATTAAAAGCAGGTGGTGCCATCTACAACAAAATTTGTAAAGTTTAGACTAAGTGTATGATAGATTGAGTTCAAATAATCCATATTATGAATGAACTCCCACTCAAAAACGACATCCCTCGTGCCTTTTTGGTGATTACATGAACCAAATCCACTACACCAAGTCCGATCATCACGTGAGTCGGTATAGCTTCAAAGGCGAGCATCAAATGGGCATCATATCAACTATATGACTCATGCTTAACCTTTCGGTCCGTGTTCCGAGGCCATGTCTGTACATGCTAGGCTCGCCAAGTTAGAACCTTAGTATTCACGTGTGTAATTGTTTTACACCCGAAATATGGTCGTGGATCCAAGAACACCCGATCATCACGTGATGTCTTGGAGCGACAAAAACATAATCGGTGCATACTAATGGAAGAACACATTCTTATCTTGATATTTAAAAGAGGGATCATCTTATTATGCTAACAAAGCGCTAAACAAGCAATATAAGATGCTATCAAAACATCATATGTTTATTAGTGAAATGATATGGTTCCCGCAGATGATCTCTATCATGTGCATCGTGGTATGATCACTATCATACCTATATGTGTAAATCCAAGGTCTATGGATTTTACACGCTATGTGTGTTGTAAGAGTATCATCTCATACTTCTACTTACAACACTACCATATTAGTAGCATCCCAATTGTCTAACAACTGTAATGCTACTTGGTCTAGTAATATAATGGCTACTTCCTACACATAATTGTTGCATCATCATCATATCATGCTCATGTCATCATGCCACCTTGCATTTGGGCATCATACAAACCCTTTTGTTTTGGTTCTTATCTCATATGCATTATTATTTGTATTTGCCTCTTGATATTGTATTTGGTTCTTGATATATTTTTAAATGCCCAAGTTGGGTTGGGGCATATATTTTAATCAACTCCACCACCTTTCTTTCACCACCTTATAATTCCACCATCCCTTTATCCATGAGCTTGTAATTATTTTTCTTTTGGTGTTTAATCAAGCTCATAAGAGATAGGGTGGGTCCAGTCCTACAAGTCCTTTTGCTTGGCCCTTACTCCAACTTGGGAGGATGCAAATAAATAATGCCATGATAATATAATTGCTTCTACAATATTTTAATCATGGTAATTCTCATCTTGCATGGGCCATGCAACCTTACCATCTTTGGTCCCCCTTGTTTTTAGTTGCATATTTAAGTGGATCATCTCCCTCTATATCTCTTTTCATCACCTCCTCTCTTTTCACCTCCACCCATGCATGCTCCATTGCTTGCCTACATGCATTATGGATGCATTGCATGGCACATGCAATATGGGCACCATCTACACCCCTTTGCCTCTATTTTTGATTTGGTGTTGTTTGGGTTTTACCTAAAGGGGTGAGATCAAATGTTTGGTCAACAAAAGAAATCAAACCTAGCTAACCCTAATTCCAATCCACCTTCACACCAAACCTCACCTACCCCCTCTCTCTCTTTATTCCTCTCTCCAACCTAATCAACCCTAAACCCTAGCCTCGCTCTAATCTCACCTCTCTCTTTTTCCATCCCTAACCCTAATCCCCCTCCCTCACTTGATCCTCTCCCCTAAACCCTAGCTATAACCCTATCTTACCTCTCTCCTCACCACCCTCCTCTCTCCATGCCGAGCCTACCCAACCCTAAGCCCTAACCCGAGCCTAGCTCCACCCTCTCTCATCCCTCTCTCTTTCTCTCTATGCCATAGGGGCCCCCTAGCTGAGCCTGCCCCTACCTCCTTGCCCTCACGTCGACCCCACCTGGTAGCCCCTTCCCCAGGTCTACCTGCCCTCAGCCGTGCCTGCCCTGGCCCCGCGCGAGCACGTGAGAGAGATGGGAAGAAAGGTGGCCGAGCCACCTTTTTGATCACCAACTCCCCCACGCTATCTACCCCTTCCCCCTCCTTATCTACTGCCTCACCCCCCTCTCTGCCTCGCCAGATCTACCCAGAGGCCCTGCCTCGCCTCCCCTCTTCTCTCTCTTTCTCCACCGCCACCATCCTCCGACGCCGGCCACCACCGTCGGCTCCCTCTCGTCCACATCGATCCAGGAGGCGGGCGAGGTGCTAGGGTTGTCGAGGAAGCTCAACAAGACCTCTGCATCGCCCCTGTACCCGCAAGCGAGGAGGAGGAGCCCCAGGCCGAGCTACACGCCCGGCCGCAAACCCTAGCTCACATGGTCGCCAGCCTCATGACGATCGTGACCGCCTCGAGCCGATCTACCTACACCGACGCCCTCACGGTGAGCCCACGAACTCCCTAGACATGCCCAGATCCTACGCTGCTTCCCGTTCGCGTCGGTCGATTTGTCGAACGCCCAGCGTGCGCCGCCGCTCGCGTCGTCTGCACGCTCGCGCTCCGCATAAAACCCTACCTAGCCCTCACCCTCCCTTCTGTCACAAGCCCACAACCACCGCAGCGGCAGCCGCCGCCAAGCGCAAGCCCCAGGTCGCGGGATCGAGTCCCCGCTCGACGCGGCCGGCCTCTGTCGCGCACAGTTCGGTCTCTGCACGCGCGGAAGAAGCACAGTGCACGCGGGCCTTTTTGCGTTTAACCCCCTGTGGCTTTTTATTCCTAGACCCGCAGTCCCCATAGCCCCACAGTCAGCGTCGGTGGCTCTTTTATAAAAAGGCTCCCGTGCTTTTGGGGAATCAACCATGGTCCCGGCTCCTCCACGTGCTTGCGCCTGTGGCGCCGCGTGTGGCCCTGTGGTTGCCGCGGCCCCACCCGTCAGCGACAGGGGCTGGGTTCGACTGAGTAATAAAGGTTTTTCTGTTTATCTGTTTTAACTTAAATCTTTTCAAACGAATTTAAATTCAAATTGAATTCTGCATTTAAATCACTTTTGAATTACAAACCCAAATTCAACAAATGATATATGATTTTGAATCAGAAAAATATGAGGATTACAAATATGCCATCCAAAATTTCAATTGAGCACTTTATTTTCCAAGTTGAATATAATTACATAAAATGCCCTTTTCCTTATTTATTTAATAACTTGTGTTCTATAACTCCGAATTTAACAAATGATATGTCTAAAATGATCAGCTCGATGAGACCTTTCTGTTTCTGCTATCCATGACTTAAATTGCAGCATGCATCATATAAATATATAGTAGACAGCAACTAATATGACAATAAATTATGGCCAAAACTCAATAAAATGATTTATTCTTGTATTCCACACCTCACCCATGCCATGCTACATTATTGTCATGCAACTTGTGCATCATTCATCATGGCATGATTGTTTGCCTGTCGCATTTTATTCCTATGCTTGTGCACTTTATTTATGTTGGCCCTTGTTTGTTTGGTTCTTCTTCGAATAGACGCTGAGCAGGGGATATATCAAGAAAACCAGGAGCACTACCCATATCCTTCTCTCGCTTCAACTGAGCTGCCAGGCAAGCACTACCACATGCTTGCATACATACAGTACTTATTGCCTCTATCTTATTCTTGCATCATTGAGTCGCGATTGCATTAAACTGAATCCCAAGTATTGCATAGCCTTTACTTTTAAACCCCACCAATCTTGTTCCTCCATCCCATGAGCCACTACTACAGGAGTTGTTTGAGCCATGCGAGTCGTAGAACAGCATGTGTAGGGTATGTGAGAGTCTGATGGATAACGAGGTACCTAAAAAACTTAACCTGAGTAGTAATGGGATAACTAATGAAAGTGGCACCGGTGAGCAATATCTGCTATTTCGTTTTTCCTGCTCACTTGTGTCCCGTAGGACCCCGAGTACTTGATTCCTGTTCCTTGATTATTCGCGCTATCCACATCCGGGAGGCTTATGGGACCCCCCTGAGCCAGAGCTTGATTCCGTCTTATTTCTTGGGGACACAAACTAGTTTGAGGATTTGTTACTATCCTGTACTTATGCCATGCCTTACTGCTTTATTAAGATTGTGCGAGGAGCACACTGTACTGTTTAGGTAAGCGGAGTGTTTTCGCGGTATTGACCAGCCCAGTCACATTTTCGGGTTCCCGGTCGTTTACAGCCAATGTCGCAAACCTTGAGTCCGCCTCGGAGTCAGCTAACTTCGTTGCAGGTCTACTCAACGGGGTGGCCCCCTGAAATATTTCTGAATCCTGTGATTGCTCTGTCGTGAAGGCCTCATTGGGTTTTGATTTGGTTTTTCCGAGGTTGATCGAGTGTGTGTTGCTATTTGTGCACCCCTGCAGGGTAAAACTTTCTGAAAGCCGTGTCCGCGGTTATGGACGACTTGGAGCACAGTTTCTCGATCATAGACAAGCATAACTAAAGTACCGCTTTTAATTTGACTAAATCGACTAGTAAATAGTGCAACACTCATGGAATGGTTAATAAAATTGCCAACGGATGGGGGTTGTTAAATCCGCTTGCGTTGGTAAGCGAGGAGGAGGATGGATCTGTGGATATTACTGTTATAACTGTTGTCATTAATTCACGGACATCCGTCTATCTTTGGTTAGGCGGATGATTAGCGAGTATCTATAGAACTGCTAGGGTTTATCTTTTGCTGCAATTGCGTCACCCCAGGTTGTGTCCCCTTTAGAGGCATAAAGACTTGCTGAGTACCCCTAGGGTCTCACACGATAAATTATTGGTTCAGATGAACAGGTACACTCGCAAGACGGATACTGGGTGGAGGAGGCTGATGATGTGGGCAACGATCGTTCGGTGTAGAGATTCCGGGAACGGGGATCCGTGAGATCTGTGGGCGGGATGTGCTTATTTATGGGCATCTTATGCCGATTTGCTTCTTATCCGTACTCGGATCTTGTTTGCCGCTTCCGCCTGATACTCTGATGTGTGATGTATGAGGAAATATCCTAAACTATTATATCTATCTAGGTCATTTGAATCTTGCCGTATGGCGTTGCTATATTTCCTTTCTTTTTAGATGGAATGGCTCTGATGTACTATTGTATGGTGGCTTGCATACATACTCATTTGTGTATGTAGTTGATCCCTTCGCCTGCCGATTACGCCGCCCGTACTTGTCCCGATGACTGGAAATGGTTGGGACGGCCGAGAGGTCTACCCGTGAGTGGAATTTGGCCCCACCGTACTATTTCAACCATTTCCGCTCATCCAGTCTTGTATCTAGGAGCGTAATTCACCGAGGTAGTTACAATATCATAACACTAGCCCAGCAACAATCTAAACTAGACGCCTCTAATTTATCCATTGCAAGTTTTACGTGGCTTAGGGCTTTCGAGATAGAACCGTTCTTACCTACGAACATGAACCACAACGAGGATAATCAAATTGTTGATAACTCGCTTGCAAAATAGATATTGACTATAGTAGGAGAGACAGACACCCGCTAGCCACTTATGCAAACTAGTTGCATGTCAAGCGTGGAACAGGTCTCATGTGCGAGGACATGTAAAGTTTGTCCGGGCCGCTTCATCCCACTATGCCACCAATATCCAAAATTACAACAAAGGAGCAACAACATGATCATCATCGCCCACATACTCATATGTGTACTACCCGTAAAGTATCTACGCATAGATCCGCTCGATACCCTTTGTAGGGTTCGCAAGATAGAAAACAAAAATTTTCCTACGATGTGAACTATATACCAAGATCTATCTACTAGATACAAACAACGAGTGATGTATATCCGTAGAGAACATACCCTTGAAGACCGAAAAAGCTTAACGAGTTCAACTCGTGGTTGATGTAGACGATCTCTTGCCGATCTCAAGATCGAGAGGAAGGCCTAGCGCGCAAATCAGCAGCGCATCCGTGCTCGCACACACGTTCGAGGCACCGAGCAACCTCCGCCTCGCTCCAGCGATGCAGCGGAAGCACAACTCTTTCTTGCCGAATAGCCACCGGGAACATGTATCTCGCTAGTCCGAGACCATGGGGGATAAATTCTAGAGGGGGAGAGAGATCCTTCACAAGGAGGTGTGAGAGACAAGTGAGGAGGGGGGCTCCTTTTATAGGAGGAGGGGGGAACCCCAAGGGGTGGCGCATGGGGCTGCCCTGCCTCCCCTCTTCATGTGGGTGGACACTCCACTCACAAATCTCCTTTAAATTCCCTTCACTCAAAAGTCCACTCAAATTCCCATTAATTTCCACCAAATTTAATACAAACTCTCATTAAATAAAACTCTTTTATTTTATTCAGAATTTTGTCAATTACTTTAATGACAAACATTCACAAATAACCCCTTGCTAGAATTCTATTTCACATGCATAACCACTTTATGCAATTTCACCCGAAAACTTGTTTCGGTATCTAGTGAAATAAATTCCTGCGCTTGTTCATTTTTTCGGCATGAAACATTTGCTCCAATTGGATGTCGTTGTCTCTTAAGTGTGTCACCCTACGGTTCGTGAATAATGTGGACATGATTGAGACCCCTCTCGGATCAATAATCAGAAGCGGGATCTGGAGACCCATACTGACTCCCACACATTCAACGATGACTTTCTTGTGATCGTTGGAACCTTTTACGCTAGTATCTTAATCCCTTTGTTTCACGATATATTACATGTCCGAGATTCGATCATCGGTATCTCCATACCTAGTTTGATCTCGTTACCGACATGCACTCTTTTCTCGTTCCTGTGATATAACATTCTAGTGATCAAATCACTTGCTTGCAAGCTAATCAATGTGATATCACCGAGAGGGCCCAGAGTATATCTATCCGTCATTGGGATGAACAAATTCCACTCTCGATCCATGATCCTCAACATAACACTTTATTAGTTCTGAATCCATCTTTATAATCACCCTGTTACGGTGTGACGTTTGATGTTATCAAGAAACTCTTCCGGTGTTAGTGATTGACATGATCTCATGATCTAAGGATTAGGATCACTTCGTAAGTTGTTATAGCAATATAAACTCAATGACTTTGATCGTAATGCTATACTTCGGATGAATGTTCATCACACCATTACACTAATGTTGTGATCCCGTTATTAACAACATCCAATGTCCATGATTAGGAAACCTTGATCATCTTGTTAATCAACGAGCTGATCTATGAGAGAGGCATAACTAGGAACTTTCTGTTTGTTTATTAAACACACATGTATTAACGTTTCCGTATTAATACAATTATAGCATGCAAAATAAACATCTATCATATACTTGGAATACACATAATAAACACTTTATTATTGCCTCTCAGGGCATATTCCCTTCAGCAAATTGCTGTAACTAAGCACTCGTCAAATGTGGAGGGGCATCACTTGCAACTTGTTGTAACTGAGCACACGTCGCTGTGGATGGGGGTGGGGCAGTTGCAACTTGCTCGTAACTGAGCTCTGATGGGGTCCCAGTTGCAAGTTGCCTGTTAATGGGGTCCCGTCGAGGGAGGTCCAGTTGCATATTGATTGAAACCGGGGGGAGGGAGACCCCGTCGGAGGGCCAGTCGCAACTTGACTGCAACCAGGGGAAGGGGGACCACGTCGGAGGGCCAGTCACAACTTGCTTGTAACCGAGCACCCGTCGGTGTGGAGGGGGGGACACTTGCAACTTGTTGTAACTGAGCACCCGTCGATGTGGAGGAGGTGGGGCTAGTTGCAACTTGCTAGTAACTGAGCTATGCTCCTAGTGCAACTTGCTTGCAACTGAGCACCCGTCGGTGTGGAAGGGGGCAGTTGCATCTTAATTGCAATTGGGGGAGGAGGAACCTGTCGGAGAGCCAGTTGCATCTTGACTGCAACCGGGGGAGGGGGACCCATCGGAGGGCCAGTCGCAACTTGCTTGTAGCTGAGCACCCGTCGGTGTGGAGGGGGTGGAGAACTTGCAACCTGCTTGTAACTGAGCACCCGTCAAATGTGGAGGGGGTGTGGCAGCAAGTTGCTTGTAATTGGGATTTGTCGGGTCCCAATTGTAACCGAGCTCCCAACGGGGATCAATTGCAACTTCATTGCAACTTGGGCCCCCCCTAGAGGGGCCATTTGCAACTTGATTGTAACTAGGGGGACCCCGTCGTGGTACTGAGTAACTGAGCTCTGGCGGGTCCCAGTTGAAACTTGCTTATAACTGAGCACTCAGTCAGTGTGAAGGGGGGGTGGGACAGTTGCATCTTGCTTGTAACCGAGCACCCGTCAGTGTGGAGGGTGGCATCACTTGCAACTTGTTGTAACTGAGCACTCGTCTCTTTGGAGGGGGGTGAAGCAGTTGCAAGTTGCTTGTAACTGAGCTTTGTCGGGGTCCTAGTTGTAACCAAGATCCCGGCGGGGACCAATTGCAACTTCATTGTAACTTGGCCCCCGCCTAGGGGGCCATTTGCAACTTGATTGTAACCAGGGATCCCGTCGGTGGGATCGAGTAACCGAGCTCTACTAGGTCCCAGTTGCAACTTGCTTATAACTGGGCACACCGTCACTGTGGAGTGGGTGGGGCAGTTGCAACTAGGTTGTTTTGACTTGAACTACCGGTGGCCCTCGCCGTCGCCGAAATTGTTTGATATGATTTTTTCGACTCTTTTTCTTTTTTATTTGTTTTATTGTTTTGACAGTTTGTCCATTGCCATCACCGAAATTGTTTTTCCATTTGTCTTGTTAGACTTCAGTCATACAAAGAGCCAAAATAGGAGCCGTGAACAAGGAAAGTGTCCTATACTCCCTCCGTCCGCTAATTAAATGTACGTATAGCATTGTTCTAAGTTAAAAGTAAAAAAGTTTGACTAACTTTATAGGAAAACGTAGCAATAGTTATGACTCTAAATTGGTACTATAGTAGATATGTTTTCAAATTTATTTTCATAAAATTTTAATTTAATATAATATATGTTGTCATATTTATCTATAAAGTTGGTCAGATTGGATAAAGTTTGATACAAAAAAATGCTATAAGTACATTATTTACGGAAGGAAGGAGTAGCAAACAGTGGCGCACCACTATTTACTGCTGTTAAAGAAATTGGATAACGGACCGACGATATATATGAATGAATAGAATGGTCAAATGTTTGGGGGCACACCACCTGACAACAAGAACATATAAAGTTCGCACAAGACGCGTACACATCAGACATCGGATTTTATTCAACAAGAAAAAACAACAAAGAAGACACAACGACAATGTAGACCCGCTTATGTCAGGTGACTGAGATCGCCTGGGATCTAATCACGCCCTATATGTAAAAACGGAAGCAAATGAGGAAATTAATTACCAAAACCGATTCGGGAAGCAAATCAAACGGCGTACTAGCTGAGCTCTCCCTTGGGCCTTGGCGCACGCGTCGACCACGGCTGAGTCGAGTCCACGGCCGGTTTGGCTGCCCGCGTGCGTGTGTATATATATAGACGGCGGCGCCACAGTTTTAACCCTAATTTCCCCCTTAATTTGCACCACCTCTCGTCCGCAGTCTCGGACATCGATTTGATCCTCCTCCTCCACCGGACCTTGAGTCGCCGCGCGCGGAGATAGATGGATCCGACGGCGGACATCGCGGGCAAGTCCAACAAGCAGGAGGACGTCTCCCTCCCCAAATCAACAATGTTCAAGATTATCAAGGAGATGCTACCGCCTGATACTCGAGTGGCAAGAGATGCGCAAGATCTTCTCGCCGAATGCTGCGTAGAGTTCATCAATCTTCTTACTTCCGAATCCAATGACGTGTGCGCCGGGGAAGAGAAGAACACCATTGCTCCTGAGCACGTTATTAAGGCTTTGAAGGTTCTTGGTTTCCGGGACTACATCCAAGACGTTTCTGCAGCCTACGATTATCACAAGCGTGATACGATGGACTCTCCAAAACCAAGCAAATTCACTGATGCTGGCGTGGAGATGACAGAAGAAGAAGCTGCTGCAGAACAACAGAGGTTGTTTGCCGAAGCCCGCGAAAGGATGATGAACAATAACGGGGCCCCTACCCAGGGACGGCCATAGCTAGGAGGCCCAAAAATTTGCCGGCCCTTCCCAAGATGTGTACTTCGTTTATATATTCCTACTAGCTAGTAGTATATATAGATCTATGGAAAAATAAAATAGTACTCCCTCCGTCTCAAAATAGATCTCATCTCGCAGGTTTGTCAAAATTTGAATAATGAATCTATATGCTAAACCGTGTCTAGATTAATCCAATTTTTGACAAATATGTGACATACATCTATTTTGAGACGTACGTATGGAGTAGCAGTTTTGTGTTTTCCTTTGGGCTAGACCCTTTTCCTTGAACTGGATGTCATGGATTGCTACTACATTGTACTATACTTCATTAGATCCTTGAACTGCTGGATGTCACGTACTGCTACTTTTATCTGATTTGTCTGTGCCCAACGACAACTTTTGTGTATTTTCAGAGATCCTTAAACTAAGAAGAATTACCTGTTGATTGTTTTCCTATATTTACCTATATTGATTATTTTTCTATATTTACCTGTTGAAAATTATGAGCAAGTTATGGAAAGTATGTAAAAACGGAAGCAAATCAAACACGCTGAGTGCTAGACTAATCCGGTTGTTAGTCGACATATGTATTCACGGCGGTGCCAGAGTTTCGTGTTGCTAACATTATTTGACCTGATCGATTGCCTCATCAGTGCGCGGGCGAAACTCAACGCCGCCATGAGAGGACCTCATCATGGTGCTTCCGTCGCCGTTCTTCTCCTGTGGCTCATCGCATTCCCCACCTTCTGTGAAAGCTTGCTTACCGAATGGAGCTCCGTCCCTCTCCCGAGGAAGATGCTTCCTCGATGCTTCGTCTCTTGGTCGGCCACAGGACCAGCAACAACACCACCACCACGAGCCACCAGTAGAAAAAGATCTTCGGTTTGATCTAGAGTCTAATGCTAGTCCCGATTTATTTCGGGCCAGGACTAGTGCGCAACAACACCACCACCACGAGCCACCAGTAGAAAAAGATCTTCGGTTTGATCTAGAGTCTAATGCTAGTCCCGATTTGTTTCGGGCCAGGACCAGTATGAGCACTAGTCCCGGTTCGTACCGTTTTCGGTGGCTAGGAGCCCGAGAAAACTCTAGTCCCGGGTCGTTTTGGACCTTTAGTCCCGGGTCGTGATACGGCCCGGGACTAAAAGGGTTCGGGCACGGGCAACACCCTTAAGTCCCGGATAGTGATACAGCCCGGGACTAAATGGGTTTGGGCAGGGGCAACACCCTTTAGTCCCGGGTAGTGATACAGCCCAGGACTAAAGGGGTGCGGGCCCGGCAGGAAAACTTAAATTGGCTATAACTTTTGCGTACGATATCGGAAAAAAATGTACAACCTATCAAAATGTGTGAAAAAATTGTGAGTTCGATTTTAACAGCTTTAGGCCGTTTTAGATTATTTTAGATTTTTAAAATTCGAAAAGAAAAAAAAATATTTAAAAAATTAATTTTTTTTGCAATTTTATTTATTCCATATTTGGATTTCTCACATTTTTCTGATAATTATGGATATATTATTTGTCGAATTTCGATTTACAGATTTAAAGATATTATTTATGCCATATTAAATGAATAAATGACAAAAAAAGAATAAAATATTATTTTATTTGGTTTTTTACTTTCATTGGATTAAAATATTATTATTACTTATTTATTGTTGTTTACTAAAATAGTTGTTTGTAATTTCAAAAAATAAAGATGTATGGCATATTGATATGGGCTAGGATAGATATTATAGTATTGACAACAAGATATAAATGGGTTTCCTGATGGAACAGAAAAGTTAAACGTGCTAAGAATAAAGTAGTGAGCATCCCCATGCTGGTAGATGGAATGGAACTGGCAGCAGGGAGCTCAGCCATCTCCTGTTGCAAACCGCGATGTGCATCAGTACGCCCCGGAGATGAGGCTAGTTCCCACAGGCCCAAATTCCTTGCATCACTAACGGAGAAATATAATGAATCTCCATGGGCCGGGCTTCCACCGTCTTGCTGTGCCCATCGAGTCCACTAGCACTGTTTCATTCTGGTTACTGATTAATCATCTTCATGGATCGACCCAGAAATCAAGGTTGTCAAGGGTTTGAAAGGAGGGAATATGGGCACTTTCGGTAGCATTTTGTTGGAGATAAAAGAAAGAGCCCAGGTGAGGGGTAATATAGTTTTCTCTCATGAGAAAAGATAGTTTAATAGAGAAGCCCACAGTCTGGCGAGATATGCTTCGACTCTGCCAGTGGGTAGACATCTGTGGCTGGTGCGACCACCGGCTGGCTTGATATGCCTGTAATACGTGTAAACTCTGAATCTCGAATAAAGAGGCATGTGAGAATAAAAAAAAAATAAAGAGGGCAAGAAAATGCAGAAATCAAGAGTGCTATATATTCAGTACGCATTGTCTATATACTTGTCGTTGCTAATCTTCACATGTCTTGATTTCTCCCGAGTTAGTGAACTCGTGGTGTGCCTTGTCTTGATGATTTCTTTGAAGCCTCGGATAATTGCATAACTCACTTTGTGTCGACTACGGTTGCGCGGGAATACTATGTTATAAAACTAGTACTCTCTCCATCTCAAAATAGATGTCTCAATTTTTTTAAAATTTAGATGAATCTAGACACTATTTAGTATATAGATTCATCCAAATTTTAAAAAATGTCCCTTAGGATTCCAGACTACATGACATTAATATATGATTTTGTCCTCATGTTAGACAAGTCGGCGGTGAGTCTCAGCTTCTACCTTGTTTCGATCTGATCTCCTTTTGGGACACCGTTACCCACTCTAGCCCGTTTTCCCAATTGTCTGGCCTACCTTGGCTGGCCATAAGGGTGGTTTTTCCCTCCTTGTTTGGTTCAAATCTGTTCAATGTGTGAAGCTAGGGTTTTGACTTCCAACCACTATTGAAGACAATACCATGAACAGTCCGTCGGCTCTACCAACACTAGTAGAAAACGACCCTTTCATCCGGGCCATTAGTCCCGTCTGTAGTTGAGGCCGGGACTAATGGCCCGCATCGGACGGCCCGAATCACCCCCTCCCCCCGCAAACAACTTGCCCCGGTCCGTTAGGCACCATTAGTCCCGGTTTTATATACAAACCGGGACTAAAGAGTCTGGGGCCTGTCGTGGGTTTCGAGCACACCTTTTAGTCCCGGTTTGTATCTAAAACTGGGACTAGTGGTCTGACCCTATATATATGGCACAACCCCTCCCCTCTTAACTGTTTTTTTCCTGGTGGGAGGTGGGTTTGTGCTAGTTTTTTTTCTTCATATGCACTAGAGGTGTTCGGTGAAATGCTCATTAGAGCTATGCGACTTTAGGTCACACGAGATAAACATGATATGAGGTGTACAAACTAGGACTAGTGGTCTGACCGTATATATATGGCACAACCCTTCCCCTCTCAACTATTTTTTCCTGGTGGGAGGTGGGTTTGTGCTAGTTTTTTCTTTTTTATATGCACAAAAGGTATTCGGTGAAATGCCTGTTAGAACGATGTGACTTTAGGTCAGACAAGACAAACATGATATGAGGTGCCCGAGCCACACTTAATTTTTCTCATCTTTGTTTCCAAGTGTGCAAACGGTTAGCAACTATTTTCTCATTTAGACCGCGCGGTACTAATTTTAGCATCGTGATTGCGTTTGATATATAGTTGTATGATACAAATGAGCCATCCATGGATGTACGGTGACCGATGCTCTTCCGCTTTCAGAGAAGGCGAGCGTTCTTTTCTCCTTGTGGCCGAGGCAAACAAGTGGCGGGATGGTTTTATGTGTTGTCCATGTGTTGAATGTAGGAATGAGAAAGGCTCACATTTCCGCAAGAGTCATTCAGAGCCACCTGCTTTGTTCCGGTTTTATGTCCGGCTATAATGTTTGGACCAAGCATGAAGAAAGAGGGGTTATGATAGAAGACGGCGATGAAGAAGAAAACGACGATGACAACTAACGATCTATGTTCCCTGAATACGCTGATACCACAATGAAAGAAGAAGGAGGTAAAAAACGGGAACCAGATGAGCCCGCTGATGACCTTGGTCGGGTCATTTCGATGCAAAGCGAGACTACGACACAGAAAATGAGAGGTTGCAGTTCAAGCAGATGTTACAGGACCACAACAAATTGTTGTACCCAACTTGTGAAGATGGCCAGAAGAAGCTGGGTAGCACACTGAAATTGCTGAAGTGGAAGATAGAGAACAGTGTGACTGACTCGGGATTCGAAAAGTTGCTAGAACTAATGAAGAAGTTGCTTCCAAGAAATAACGAATTGCCCGCCAGTACGTACGAAGCAAAGAAGCTCGTCTGCCCTCTAGGATTATATGTGCAGAAGATAAATGTGTGCCCTAATGACTGCATCCTCTACCGCGGTGAGAAGTACGAGAATATGGATAAATGCCCGGTAAGCACTGCATTGCGGTATAATATCAGAAAAGATGACCCTTATGATGTTGATGAGGAGCCACCTAGGAAAAGGGTTCCTTCCAAGGTGATGTGGTATGCTCCTATAATACCATGATTGAAACGTTTGTTCAGAAACAAAGAGCATGCCAAGTTGTTGCGATGGCACATGGAAGACCGTAAGAAAGACGGGATGTTGAGACACCTCGCTGATGGTCGACAGTGGATAAAAATTGAGAGAAACTTCCCGGACCGACCTACCCTGGCTGGCCATAAGGGTGGTTTTCCCTCCTTGTTTGGTTCAAATTAGTTCAATGTGTGAAGCTAGGGTTTTGACTTCCAACCACTATTGAAGACAATACTATGAACAGTATGTCGGCTCTACCGATGAACCGAATGTGGATGGAACCAAGGAGAATTCTGGCTCGCGGAAGGAGACGAACTCTAGAGAGTGCTTCTCTATAGGTAGATCTACTCCTTGAACAACAAATTAGATCTTAGTAATGAGGACTTCGATGATCTTGTCAATAAGGATGATGACCCTGTGATTAAGGAGGCTACCCGCTGGCTTGCTATGGGTCGGGTTAACAGTGGATCCATCTGTGAACGTGCTTCATCGAGTGTTCTTCTCTTTTTTTGTATGCATCCAAGATTTCACTCATTGTCGCCAATGATATGTTTAGACGGTACGTTTCTCACTGAAAATTATAGGGGTCAGATCCTTGTCGCCATTGTCCAAGACGGCAACAATCAAATTGTCCCACAAGCATTTGCTTTCGTGGAGAGCGAAAACACTGAAAGTTGGACATGGTTCTTCAGGCAGCTCAAAATAGCAGTTGTGAAAGACAAGCCCAACGTGTGCATCATTCACGATAGGCATGCTGGCGGTATACTCAATGTCGTCAAACGGCTGACATAGACAGGGCCTAAAGAGCAAACGCCTTGGCTTGACATGTAGAGCCATTGGTGCATATGCCATTTGGAAGCTAATTTCTTCTCATAGTTCGGGAATAAGAACCTGATGAATCTATTCAAAAAACTGTGCAAGCAGAACCAAGAATGGAAGTATGATTTCATACGTGCAAAGCTCGATGAATTCACTCAAAAACATGTGAGGGCGAGGAAAGCTGCACAAAACACAGTCGTAGCTGCACATCAAGCAGAAGTAGCTGCATAGGTAGCTACTAGAGCTGTGCCTATGGAGGAAGAGCCTGTAGGGCTTTGTGACTTGCCTGGATTTGATCCAACTGTTACTAGAAGAAGGCTCAACAGATCGATCAAGAACTTCCAACAGTGGATAGAGCACGAGCCTTTGGAGAGGCGGTCTTTGCTACACGACACACATGGAGCTAGGTACGGTGTCATGACTACAAACCTAGCTGAGTCATATAACTTTGTCCTCAGAGGTAACATGGCACTTCCACTTATAGCCATAGTCGAGGGTATTATATATGGCACAATTTCAGATTTTAGAAACAAACGACAGTGCGCTCAGATTCATATCATGAACAATCCAAACACACGCTTCTGTAAAAAGATTATGAGGTACATGGATAAGAAGATGACAAGAGCTAGGACACACACTGTCGTGTGCATACGTAATGAGGAAAGAAGGTTTTAGGTGCGGCTAGCCACAAATAAGAATGGGTGTGGTAATGAACTAAGGACGCATGAGGTGAAGATTGGAAATGAGTAATGGACAACCTATGAGTGCACCTGCAAAAAACCAAAGTTTCTTCACCTTCCTTTCTCGCATGTGCTTGCTGCTTGCGGGCAGCTAGGGATGGACGCCATCTCGTTCGTGTCTTCCTACTACCTTAAAGAATCTATGGTCAATACCTGGACCAGTGAGATGTCAGGATTTCGAGTCATGGATAATTTCAACACCGTGAACCCTGGGGAAAGGCAGTACATCCCCCACCCTGCTATAATTCGAACAAGCAGTGGCAGACGCCAGTGTAGGCGCATACGGAACGATATGGACGAATCAGAAGCTGGAGGCCCAACTCGGCAGTCTTTTCTATACAATGCATTTGGTCACAGGGATACTCATTGTCCCACTTTCGGTACAGGCGTAACACCTATGCGAGGACGGGGCGCACGAGGTCTAAGAGGTAGAGGACGCAGGCAAAACTAGACGAACTATGTTGTAATATGTGACGAACTATGTTAGTATTTGTAATATGTGCCAAACTATGTTTTAAGTTGTAATATGTGGCTAACTATGTTTGCATTTGTAATGTATGAAGAACCATGTTTTAACTTGTAATATGCAAATGATTATGTTAAATCGTAAATTGTGCAGAAATGGCGAGAAGATACATGTTGCCTAATCCATACATTGAAAAGAAGAATCTTGCTAGAATTTTGGAGGATGAGCCTAACTCCCTCGAGCCATTGGTCACTCGCACACCGAATGTTAACTGGAGCATACACCCCGCTTGGGTTCCTACTACGAGTTAATCATGCATTACATGATTATTTTCGAGACGCGACAAATGATTTTTCAAGCTTTTTGGTTATGCGGGTTGAAGTGGGCTGGGCTTCTACCGTTCGTTCGTCTGGTTGAGGACACTAGAGACTCTACACGCCTGTTATATGATCAATCGTTACTCACTTGCTTGGTCGAACGTTGGAGGCCCAAAACCCACACTTTTCACTTTTGCTGGGGAGAGATGGCTCCTACTCTCCAGGATGCGTCATACTTGTTGGGACTTCCTTTGGACGGACAACCCATTGGACCGTTGCAGGCACCGGCAGGTTGGCAACATGATATGGCACACCGTTTATAGGGTATTAGTGGTCCATTCGAGAACGATGAACACGGATCGAAGTTCGACTGGTTACTAGGATGCCAGGTGCGTTCGCTAACTTCTCTTCATTCTGTAAGACAATACACAATATCATCATATGTTTTACTTATTGAACCATATTTGATCAATGCAGATCTAAAGGCTAGGCTATCCAGAGACCCAGTTGACAGAGGCACAAATCACTCGGTGCTTGGAGAGATACATACTTTGGCTTCTCAGGAAGATGTTCACCGAGAACCATGTCTGACGAGGTTTGATCTCATCAATGCCCATTGTTATGGACTTGGGTTTTGGAGAAGATGGGGATGCTGGAGATCGTGGAACGGTTAGCAAACAAGCAACACGGGGCACAAGTTTTACCCAGGTTCAGGCCCCCGGAGGGAAAACCCTACTCCTGCTTGTCTGCTCTTGATTACGGCGGAACCGAGGGTTACAGGGGTGCGCAGATGCAATCTGGCGTGGAGGTGTGTATATAGTGGTATGAAGTCGAGAGATCTAGGTCGTTCACTCCTGGCCTTTATATAGACTTAGGCAGGTCCCGGGCATAGTCCTAGTCGGTTACAGGTTTTAGGGTTTTACCCCCTTTGAATTTCCTATCTACTCTAGTCTTGCTCTCCAAGGATCCGAAGGCACCATGGGCCTGGTGTTGGGAATATGCCCTAGAGGCAATCATGTATGATGAGATTTCCCATTGTATTCATAAAGTTATTAAGTAGTCCTTGTATAAACATCTGATGTGTATCATTGAATATGTGATTCAGTTGTAGAACTATGCATTCATGTTGTTTGTACTAAATATCCTTGGTCATTGAGGTTGTGCTGGACACACAACTTAGACCAATGTGAAAGTTGGCTTGATGACTCGGTTCCACTTGTCATGGGCATGGAGATGCTATTCCAACTTACGACTAGGCTAAAGAGTTTAGCGAGTCGGATTGATCCATATTGAGGTACAACGAACTAAGTTGTCATTTGTATATCTCAATCAATGTAATCCTTAGACCTGAGGTTGTTGCATAGTCCGAGTTGAGGATCACCGACTTAGGTTCTGTCAAACGCTGATCCGAATCGGCGCTTATAAAGGCGGTTCGGGTCGACTGAGAATCAAGCTGCGTGATGTGAATAACTAAGATGGGATTTTGCCCCTCCACTCGGAGAGATATTCTCTGGGCCCTCTCGTGAGATATGATTCGGAAAGCATGGCCATGCACGACTCGGTTAAGTGTTAACCAAGGCGATCGACTAAGAGTTAGTCGGGTGAATCACTTATCTCGGATCGAGAAGAGAGTTGGACTATTTAAGGGATGACATATATTCGCCTATAGTCTGACAAGGTATATCGTGAGGCAAAAGGGACTCAGACGTAAGTCGCATTGGAAAGGCAAGTCGTCATGACTCTTTGGTACTTGGGAATCGGCATGTTCTGCTAGGAGCCGATGCCGATTGATCGATTGTGAGTTGGACTCTAATCGTGTCCAAGTAACCATGAGCTCCTGGGGTCACACACTTAAGAGCGGGAGCAGGTTCGGATTGGATCCGAATCATATAATCTGGTTGGGTTGGACCTAAACCGGATTAGGACTGAGTTAGTGAGTTGGACTCACGGTGACTAATGTTATATGGGCTTTAGTGAATGGGTCGCGCGAGCAGAGCCCACGTTCACTCCCTATATATAGTGGAGCACAGTAACCCAGAAAAGGTTAATCGTTGTTCGGTTAGGTCATTCCATGTGTTGGAAACCCTAGCTCCACAGCAGTCCAGCCGCCGTAACGAACCTAGCAGTTCACCGCCGGTGCTCCTCCTTGTACGTGTGGATACCAGCAGAGGTGTCGCGATCAGCACTGTGACGATCGGATCGTGAGGACTGCATCGCATCAATCGACGCGCTTCATCGCAGAATCCGCAACTGCGTCTAGTGGTAAACCTCGTGGCCTTCTACCTCAGCTAGGTCTTGGGATCACCACGTTAGAAGAAAAGTTTTGTTTTATCTCTGCGGGCCCAACAAAGGGTATCGAGCGATAGCTTCGGTTTTAGGTTCGAGATCTCGCATATGTGATATGCGAGGCTATAGATGAGATCTATGTGTTGTTTTGGTGGTCGATCTATGAGATAGATCGGTTTTGTATGAAGTTGATTGGATCAACTATACTCGGGAGTGGTAGATCTGATTTCCGTGATCATATCGCCGAGGTCGGAACGACATACCCTACCGTCGGCTTCCGCCATCGGGGTAGACCGTGACACGTAAATCCGAGCGGTGATCGAAGATCAAAAGTTTGATCGAATCGGAACGATGGACGGAATCCATGTTCGGATCGTAGATGAGATCTACGCCGAAAAATCGTCTAGCGGACCGCCGTCAGAAGCGCCTTAGATGTCGCGTGAGTTTCACAACGCCGTAGATATTGTATCTATGCATAACTTGTTTTTGCAGGAAGTTGTGAATGGTATGGTTCATGTGCATGTGATGTATGTGTAATCCATACGTGATCTGCGAATCACGGTTTTTGTCACTACCGGAGCCTAGGTGTCATCATTTTATTGTATAACGACCTGCGTGTCGGATTCTCTATGTAATTTACTTTACTAAGCTAGTGTAGCTGTTTGAGAACCCGTAAGGCATGCATATGCTGTACATGTCGGCGACATGGAGTAAGGCGACAAGTGACAAGAGTTGGCACGAGTCTAATTACGCTTTGTGGAGATGGAGATCGCCATGAAGAGATCCATACCATTTCACATTATAATTGCTTTATTTTGTGTTATTGTTATGTCTCGTTTTACCTCTATTAGATAGTCGGTAAAATTTAATCCCTCAAAGAAGGTCTAGTCGGTTTTCCCGCCAAGTGTTTGCACCATCACAAGTCGGACATTTTTGGTAGTGGGCTCATAAAATTGAGGTGCTGCCAATTCTTTCCAACTAGGTGGGTTCGAGTCGGACTCTCTGCAGAAACACTTGGTAAGCTAGACGGGTCTATCACAACGTTGTGGGACTCGGGGAAAGGTCGGATGGGAGCCGGGGCATGTGATGCCACCCATCCAACAGGAGTCGCATGAGATGCGATTGACAAGGAGTTGTCTACCTAGATCACTTGGCGGCTAGCGGTGATGCTAAAGCTCACTAGCCGACTTGCTTATTTAGGATCCTGAATCACTAAGTAACCATCGGAGGGGTGTTGGTTCTAGTGGGAGCATAAAATATTAAAATGTTTAATATGCTTGCTCTTTTATGAATACATGTCTTAAGTGTTTTTGCATATTTTCTGTTGTAGATCATGGCACCAAGTAGCAGTCACTCTCAGTTATCCGGTTTTGCGTTGAGAACCATTCTTGAGAAAGATAAACTGAACGACACTAATTTTACCAACTGGTATCGAAATCTGAGAATTGTTCTCAAACAAGAAAAGAAGGACCATGTCCTAGACAACCCACTTCCAGATGAGCCGAATGAGAATGCGACTGTCGCAGCCACCAATGCCTACCGTCGGGATAAAGATGAGTCCACGGATATTAGCTGTCTTATGCTTGCTCACATGGAACCGGACTTGCAAAAGCAGTTCGAGCATGTTGAGGCCTACGATATGATCGAAAGCCTCAAAAGTATGTTCGTGCTCAAAGAAGACCGAGAGGTATCAAGTCTCTCGTGCTTTGAGTTGCAAGCTTAAGGATGGTGATCCACCGAGTCCGCATGTGATCAAAATGGTTGGTTACGCAGGTCTGGAAAGGCTTGGCTACCCCATAAGCGAAGAGTTCGCTACGGATATAATTCTGAACTCTCTTCCTAGTGCATATGGGCAGTTCATTTCAACTACCACATGCATGGTATGGATAAGAAGCTCACTTTGCATGGGATGCTTAAGGCGGAGGCGGATCTCAAGAAGGGCACCCGATCAAGTGTTGATGGTGCGAATAAGGCTAAGTTCAAGAAGAGTTCTTGGACTAAGAAGAAGGCTAAGTCAGGAGGAAAGGTGCTCAGACCCGGTCCCAAGCGCTTCCTCGGGGACTAAACCATCTCCTTCACCGGATCCACTTGCTTCTACCGCAAGGCGGATGGCCATGGAAGAGGAATCAGCAAGTACTTGGCCGAAAGCCAAGAGTGGAGGTATGACTTCCGACTCAGTACACTTGTTTGCAATGTTATAGACATATATCTTGCGATGCACCTAATAGTTCTTGGGTATATGATACCGGATCGTTATTCACATCGCAACTCGTTGCAGGGTAAGAACTAGGAGCGTAGCAAGAGGCGAGGTTGATATTCGAGTCGGCAACAAAGCAAGAGTTGCTGCGTTGGAAGTCGGCACGATGCAACTTCATTTACCTTTCGGATTCATTATGGAACTAAATAATTGTTATTATGTTCCAGTGCTCAGTCGAAACATTATTTCTGCTTCATGTTTGATGAGGCAAGGCTATGAGTCGAATATCAAGAATAATGGTTGTTCTTTGTATTTGAATGATATGTTTCACGGCTTTGCACCCGTACAGGACGGGTTATTTATTTTGAATCTTGATGGTGAGTCGGTTTATAACATAAATGTTAAAAGGTTGAAACCAAATGATCTGAATATGACTTACTTTTGGCACTGTCGGCTTGGTCATATAAGTTGGAAACGCATGAAGAAGCTCCATGATGATGGATTCCTAACTTCGTTCGACTTAGAGTCGTTCGAGACATGCGAATCTTGCCTACTCGGCAAAATGACCAAGACACCTTTTGCAAAGAGTTGCGAAAAGGCATCCGACTTGTTGGGACTAGTACATAGTGATGTATGTGGACCAATGAGCACGACAGCCAGGGGTGGTTATGAGTACTTCATTACCTTCACTGATGATTTGAGTAGGTATGGATATATCTACTTAATGAAACATAAGTCGGAAGCCTTTGAAAAGTTCAAAGAATTCCAGAATGCACGTAATCAACTCGGCAAGAAAATAAAGTTTCTTGATCGGACCGAGGAGGTGAGTACATCAGCCATGAGTTTGAGGACCATCTAAAAAGTTGTTGAATAGTTCCTCAACGTACTCCGCCAGGAATGCCGCAAAGGAATGGTGTTTCGGAAAGGCGGAATCGGACCTTGTTGTACATGGTACGATCAATGATGAGTCGACAGATCCTTTATCATTTTGGGGTTATTGTCTAGAAACAGCGTTCACACTAAACAAAGTACCATCAAAATCGGTAGAGAAGACACCGCATGAGATGTGGACAGCAAAAGCCGAGTTTGTCTTTTCTTAAGATTTGGGGTTGTGAAGCTTTTGTCAGCGACTTCACCGGACAAGCTTACGCCAAGTCGGATAAATGTATTTTCGGGGTATCCGAGGGAAACCTTGGGTTACTACTTCTACAACCGAGAAGAGGGCAAAGTGTTTGTCGCTCGAACGGTGTCTTCCTTGAGAAAGAGTTTCTCACCGGGAGTAAGTGGAGACGTGCAACTCAAGAAATTCGAGAGGAATCGGATAATAGCGAATCGGCTAATAGCGAATCGGCAAAACCTTGGAGGTTGAGCCGATCGTGGCAAGTGACAAAGACTGTACTACGGAGATCGGCAAGATTACGAAGTGTTCGTGATGTGTTACCGTTAGATGTTGATGAGCCGGCAAATTATTCGGAGCGATGGTGGGATCTCGATTCGAGTCATGGCTTGGAGCCATGAGATCCGAGATAAAGTCCATGGATGAAAATCAAGTTTGGAACTTGGTTGATCTGCGACGGTGCAAGACCCACGAGTGAAAATGGGTCTTTAAGAAGAAAACTGATATGGATGGAAATGTTTCAATCTATAAAGCACGCCTTGTCGCGAAGGGGTTCCGACAAGTTCAAGGAGTTGATTACGAGACTTTCTCGCCCGTAGCGATGCTTAAATCAGTTCGGATCATGTTAGCTATAGCGGCCTATTTCGACTATGAGATATGGAAGATGGATGTCAAAACGGCTTTCCTTAACGGAAATTTAACCGAGGACGTGTATATGATACAGCCCGAGGGTTTTGTCGATCCAGCTAATGCTGACAAGGTATGCAAACTTCTGAAATCCATTTATGGGTTGAAGCAAGCATCTCGGAGTTGGAACATTCGCTTTGATGAGGTAGTCAAATCGTTTGGCTTCATCAAGAGTGATCATGATTCTTGTTTGTACAAGAAGTTTAGTGGGAACAAAGTAAATTTTCTAATCTTATATGTGGATGACATATTACTGATTGGAAATGATGTCCAGATGTTGCAAGAAACCAAGGAATCATTGGAAAGGAGTTTCTCAATGAAAGACTTGGGTGAGGCAACATACATCCTCGGAATCCGGATCTATAGAGATAGATCAAGGAGGCTCATTGGATTGAGTCAGAGTACTTATTTGGACAAAGTGTTGAAAAGTTCAACATGGAATCGTCTAAGAAGGGTTCTTACCGATGTCCCATGGTGTAAAACTTAGCAAGACTCGGTGTCCTTCGACAACCGATGAGCGAAGTCGGATGAGTGCGATTCCATATGCTTCGCATTTGGATCCATCATCGCCATGATTTGTACTAGGCGGATGTTTCCTATGCTCTAAGTGTTGTGAGAGATACCGGCTGATCTGAGAGATCCATCGATACAGCCTAAAAATATCCTAAAGTACTTGAGAAGGACTAAGGATATGTTCTTGGTTTATGGTGGTGAAGATGAACTCGGTGTAAAGGGTTACACGGATGCGAGTTATCTCACCGACTCGATGATTCTCGTCGCAATCCGGATACGTGTTTATTATAAACGGAGGTGCCGGAGCTGGAAAAGTTCCAAGCAAGAGACCGTGGTTCTGCGTCACAACAGAGGGTGAGTATATTGCGCCTCGAGGCAAAAGGAAGCTGTTGGATGAGGAATTTCCTCATGGATCTTGGTGTGGTTCAGGGCTCGTCCAATCCGTTGGACGTGTATTGTGACAACAATGGTGCTATTGCACAAGCCAAGGAACCTAGACAACACCAGAAGAACAAGCACATACTCATGCGGTACCACCTGATTCGGCCCAAGTGGATCAGGGTGATATCAAGTTATGCAAGGTACACACGGATGCAAATATTGCGGATCCGTTGACAAAGCCGTTACCCCAGCCGAAGCATGAGGCGCACCTGAGAGCCATGGGCATTAGATGCTTAGACATGTGATGTCGGAAGATTGACTCTAGTGCAAGTGGGAGACTGGAATATGCCCTAGAGGAAATCATGTATGATGAGATTTCCCATTGTATTCATAAAGTTATTAAGTAGTCCTTGTATAAACATCTGATGTGTATCATTGAATATGTGATTCAGTTGTGGAACTATGCATTCATGTTGTTTGTACTAAATATCCTTGGTCATTGAGGTTGTGTTGGACACACAACTTAGACCAATGTGAAAGTTGGCTTGATGACTCGGTTCCACTTGTCATGGGCATGGAGATGCTATTCCAACTTACAGACTAGGCTAAAGAGTTTAGCGAGTCGGATTGACCCATATTGAGGTACAACGAACTAAGTTGTCATTTGTATATCTCAATCAATGTAATCCTTAGACCTGAGGTTGTTGCATAGTCCGAGTTGAGGATCACCGACTTAGGTTCTCACAAACGCTGATCCAGAATCGCGCTTATAAAGGTGGTTCGACTGAGAATCAAGCTGCGTGATGTGAATAACCAAGATGGGATTTTGCCCCTCCACTCGGAGAGATATTCTCTGGGCCCTCTCGTGAGATATGATTCGGAAAGCATGGCCATGCACGACTCGGTTAAGTGTTAACCGAGGCGATCGACTAAGAGTTAGTCGGGTGAATCACTTATCTCGGATCGAGAAGAGAGTTGGACTATTTAAGGGATGACATATATTCGCCTATAGTCTGACAAGGTATATCGTGAGGCAAAAGGGACTCAGACGTAAGTCGCATTGGAAAGGAAAGTCGTCATGACTCTTTGGTACTTGGGAATCGGCATGTTCTGCTAGGAGCCGATGCCGATTGATCGATTGTGAGTTGGACTCTAATCGTGTCCAAGTAACCATGAGCCTGCGGGGTCACACACTTAAGAGCGGGAGCAGGTTCGGATTGGATCCGAATCATATAATCTGGTTGGGTTGGACCTAAACCGGATTAGGACTGAGTTAGTGAGTTGGACTCACGGTGACTAATGTTATATGGGCTTTAGTGAATGGGTCGCGCGAGCAGAGCCCACGTTCACTCCCTATATATTGTGGAGCACACTAACCCAGAAAAGGTTAATCGTTGTTCGGTTAGGTCATTCCATGTGTTGGAAACCCTAGCTCCACAAGAGCCCGCCAGAACGAACCTAGCGATTCGCCGGTGCTCCTCCTTATGCGTGTGGATACCAAAGAGGTGCTGTGCGATCAGCACCGTGACGATCGGATCGTGAGGACTGCATTGCATCAATCGACGCGCTTCATCGCAGAATCCGCAAGCTGCGTCTAGTGGTAAACCTCGTGGCCTTCTACCTCAGCTAGGTCTTGGGATCACCACGTTAGAAGAAAAGTTTTTGTTTTATCTCTGCGTGGCCCAACACCTGGGCCACCCGAAAGTCTTCATGGGCCAACGTACTTTTGCCGTGGGCCTTCCTTGGGCTAGACTAGGTATGCTGAGATCACGTACCCGTAGGGTATAACCATGTCAGTAGCCCCCGAGTGATCAGTCGAATCGTAGATTCGGCTGAGGACTCTTCAATCCTTCGGCTGCAACTATGTATTAACAGTATGTGTGTAGGTATTGTTGATGCGTGTGCCTGACTCACCCGACGGATCAGGGTCAGTTAACTATCTTAGGACGAAACAACACGATCTTCCTCAGGTTCGAGTCCCTCAACTCGAAACTGGAACATATGCTGGCATAATTCGACTCAGGCCGCGGAGGACTTATAGGAGTGGAATTCCAGTGACTTTAATTGATGTACCCAACGCGTCTGTCGGGATTTTTCATCGCACCTGCTGGCACGAATTCATACTAGCAGAGCGTAGTCGGGTGCGTTGTCAGGCCACCAGACGATATCTGTAGGTCTTATCTTTGCGTCGCAGACGCAGAATCCGAACATTTGTCACCGCGGAGGTGTTTCGGGTGGCCAAGGAGAAACATTGCTCACTTAGCATTCTACTGAGGCAAAGTTGCCGAAAAAGTTTTGCGTGTTTGATCCGAAAGATCGCAGTCGAAGAATTCATAGGGTGCGCGACCAGCGCTCCCTATGGGAGTAGCCCCCAAGTGTCTGTTCGAGTCGTAGACTCGGGCGGAGACTTTTATTCAAGCACTTTGTTTATTTTTAAGTCCGTAGGAAACAAAAAAAAATTCGGATGCTTAAATCCATCCTCCCTATGGGAGTAACCCCCGAGTCCTTAGTGGAGTCGTAGACTCGGCGTAGGACTCGAAGAAATATTTTGTCTTTATTCGTCTTTCGGGTGTGCGGCCAGCACTCCTGATAGGAGTAGCCCCCGAGTATTTAGTTGAATCGAAGATTCGAGTCAGTACTCTTAGCTGTGTAGCCGAAGAATTGTAGTTGGTGCTAGTATAGCTTTTGATGACATCAGTGCTGACGATCGGTGACCTCAAGCGTCTGCTGCGCCAGAGGTGACTTGACTAGACGAACGTGGGTCCCACTTGCTGACCTTGAATTGACCGGTCACGCGCGGCATGGAGATAATTACGGCATCTCCTCGATTTCCGCGCGTAGTGGACGGCGTGGTAACGACGGTTCGTTGTGATGCTGACACGTGTATGGCCAGATCTGTCGTTGGCGTTAGGTCGTCCTGATGGACGGTTGCCGTGCATCGTCTTCGCCGTTATAATCCTTGTGCTCTAGCGATTCTTGCCACGCGCTGGAATTTCCTTCCACATTTCCATCTTCCCTTCTGCGCTTTCACCGCCGGCGCCGCCGTAGCGCGATGGGAAACCAAAGAAATCGTCATCAGCAGTTGGTACCAGTGCCGTCGGAGGAAAGAAAGGCGCCACCGCTACCCGCGTCACCGATGGTGGATGGCGGCGATCAGAGACACGGGAGAGTGATCTCCGCAAGCTTTGCGAGCGGGGCTTGATCCCGTAGGATAGGGAGGCCGTCAGACTCCCCGGCAACGAGGTAATCCCCCGTCCCCCAGCTGGGTATTGGGTTATGTTTCTTGCCTTCGTTATGTGTGGGTTTTCCTTCCCATTCCACAACTTCCTCCGTGGGCTGCTCTTTCTCTATGGCATCTAGCTTCATCATCTTTCGCCCAATTCTCTTCTTCACATTGCTTGCTTCATCACATTCTACGAGTGATGGCTCGGCATTGAGCCGCACTTTGGACTCTTCCGGAAACTTTATTCCGTGAAGAGGCAGTTTGGTTCGGATGGTGTTTATCCCATTGGGGGTTGCATCATCTCCCTCAGTCCCAATCTTCTTTTCTTTTCGTTTTCCATGTCCGAATCTGTTCAGTACTGGCGGAGGCGATGGTTTTATATCCGCGACTCCGTAGTGCCTGGGCAAGATTTTGGTCTTGTTCCTTTTGACCCCTCCCAAAAGATTGAGCCGAAAAGGTCTTGGAAAAACAACATCTTGGATGGCGAGGTGGCGGAGATAGAGGCCCTTTACCGTCGGGTGGAGGATCTCCAGCTGATTCCGGAGAAGGAAGTGAACGGCGTGGACATCATCCGGACGTTTCTCGAGCGTCGGGTGTAGCCTCTCCAAGAGAGGGCGCACCCAATGTTTCTTTATTCTGGGCGCCGTGATCCGACGAGGGTTTCGGCTGAGAAAATCTCCGAGGGGGATCTTGACAGGGCCCTTCGCTCGCTGCTGAAGTTCAAGTCCGGAGAGGAAATCCCTAGGAAGTCGCTGACTCCGTCGTTTTCTTCGGCGTTGGCTGTTCCACAGGTGTAGATTTGTGCGCGTAGCGCTTTTTTCGACTGCGTATTTATTTTCCTTTGTTTGCTAACAAAGTCCCTTCTGGTTTTGTATAGCTTCAAAGTGCCGGTCATGGTACCGCCATTGCCTGAAAAATATCCGAATGCCCCGGATAATGACGTGGTGGATTCCGTGTCCGAGCTGCCGTCGGCGCGATCCCCAGCGGAAGATGCCGACGAGTCGAGTGAGGACCATATGCGCAAACGATCATGGAGTTCCAGCGAGTCTTCAGATGCCTCTACTCCTCCGACTCCCAGAAACCCTCTGTGCCTTGAGCGTCATAGTGACGGGCATGGAGGCTCTTCCTCTCCCATTCCTGCCATTCCTGTGCGGGCTGTAGCGCCACACCCGCCAGCGAAGCGGAAGAAGGAAGAAAAGAAGGAAGAGAAGAAGGAAGAGAAGAAGGAAGAGAAGAAGGTGGAGAAGAGAGCCCAAAGGACTCCTCCAGTCTTTGACCTGAGCTCGCTGGACTCGTAAGTTTCTTGTCTTACTGCTGTCCTTTTTCATTCTTGAGTTTGCACTTGTGCTGATTGCTTCGTATGCAGGCATTCCTCCCACGACTCCTCCAGCGATGGTGCTCGGGAGATGATGGGGGAGTCGAAAGTTGCGTCTCCTCCTCCACAAACGGTGGCGATGTCAGGGGGTGCCGCTCCAAATCCTCTTCTGCAGGAGGTGCAGGTGGTTGCGCCTCAGAATTTCGCCAGCGGGCCTTCGGATTCGCCATCAGAGCATGTAAGTACCTCTGCTTCGCACCACGGGGGGAGCCCCCGGGTGTCTGAAAAAAATCGTGTCTTGTTCTTTTTTCGAATCTTCGGGGGAAGCCCACGAGTGTCTTCGCGTTCGAGTGTTGCCTTTATTCCTTAATGTTGGGCGCAGCCCCCAAGTCTTTTTCTTACTGGTGTTTCTTTTTCTGCAGCCTTTTGTGGAGGAGGCCAAGCAGCTGGTGCAGGAGCGCCTGGTGCTAGCGGCTAACCTCCGACAGCTTCAAGGTACCTATTTGTTTTTGGTGCTTCTTTGTGGCATCCCGCAAAACCACTACTAGAAAATCGCGTTGTTTTTGTGCATTGCATCATCATGACCGCATGCTCATGTCATCATGCCACATTGCATTTGAGCATCGCCATCATCTTGCATTTGTTCGCATAAAACTATTTTCGGAAAGACTGGTTTTGTTTTCTAAACGCCTCGACTTGATTTCAAATTTAAAACCCGGTCTCCGGATTGGTTTGTTTTGTCTACCAGTGTTTTGCAAAGTCCCGTTCTAAATAAATAAAATTGTTTAATTATTTTAGGGGGTAGCCGAACCGGGCCGATCCGACCCAGTTGGCCACCCCCAGTACAAACAATCGGTCCACCCCAAACTCTAAATCTATTCCCACCTGGAACTATCCTACCCACCAACCGCAGCGTGCCACCTCACCCCTTCCCCCAATTTCCTACCCACCCCGCCACCTCACCAATCAGCCTACCCAGAAATCCTTTTCTACCCAGACCTATTCTACCCCTCCCCAGCCACATCACCCTGGCCAATCACCGAATGCCACCTCACCTCTCTTTCCTCTCTCCACCACTCCCAGCTCGCCACGTCAGGCTCTCTTCCTCCCACCCACACGCCTGCACGCACACAGCGGCACCTGCCCTGTCCCGCTGCCACCTGGGCCCCTCCTCCCTGGCCCCACCCCAGCACACACGCACCCGCCAGCCGCCCTCCACCCCAGGCCCCACTCGCCCCGGCCCCACCCCATCGCCCCTGCCTCCCCCGACGCGCCTCTCTCTTCCTCCCCGCGTCGCCCGCTGCACCGCCCCCACCTACCGCCCTCCTCTCTCCTCCGGCGCCGGCCCGACCTCGCCTCCTCCGCCCGTCGTCGGCAGCCCTGCCCCTCCTCCCCCGGCGCGCCCGAGCCCGAGCTCCGCCCGCCAACCTCCTACAGCCCTCTCCCGGCCGCCTCCTCACCTCCTCTCCACCGCCGCCCTGCGCTGCCCGAGCCCCTCCTCTCCTCCGGCCATTGCGCTTCATCTTCTCCGCGCGACCTGCCGCCTGGCCGCCGCCACCGCTCCCTCCGGCCACCGCGGCCCCTCGTCACCCTCGGCCCGGCCGCGCGCCATCCACCACCGGTCCTCCTCCGGCCGCGGCCTCCACCACGCCACCGCGCCCCGTCCATCTTCCATCTCCTCCCCATCCGGCCTCCACCGACCGCCGGCGCCGCCTCCTCTCCCTCCGCCACGCTCCGCCGTCCAACCACCGCCCGCCCCGCGTCGGGCTCCTCCCTGTCGCCCCTGCACCGAGTCGCTGCCACCCCGTCGTTCCCTTGGAGCCTCCTCGTCCCGGGTCGCCTGGCGCATCCCTCCGGCCTCGCCCCCCTTCGGCCTCGAGCTCACCACTGGCATGGCCCCACCAAGCTAGTGTCGCCCACCTTCGTGTCCGCTGTCCGCACTTTGGCCTGCCCACTCTGTTTAATCTTAATGTTCAAAGGTGGCGTTTTGAGTATCTCGGTGTGTGGGGCGCCGCAAGTGTTGCCCGATTGATATTATTTTGTCGATCGAGGCCTTCCGAGGAACAAGTGCGACAAGTTGGGCAACAACCGCCAAGATCTTGGTCTACACCGTTCGACAAGAACTCCATCACGAAACACCGGTGCTCCTTCAAATAACCGATCGGATGCGAGGATCGTCTCCGGCCAAGTACTTCCCTCGGACGCCAAACCCGAACCTGAAGAACGCCAAGACCGACAAGATCTTCGCAACGACAAGATCTACTTCACGGATCCGAAGACCCCGGTACCCGATCCACTCAAGTTCGCCATCGACGGCAAGATCGACACCGTCCAGGGCGAGTCCGATGTGCCCCCGACGCCGACCAAGTCCTGCTTCCCGGATGCGACAAGATCTACCTCATTTATCCGAGACCGATCCGTCGAACCCTGAACCCTGAGCCCTGTCGAACCCCGAACCCCCCGGAACACCAAGATCGCCAAACCCTAATGTGTGAACCTTTTCCCGAGCCCCTATTTTATAAATGCTAAATATAAAACCTGTTGCATATTAAATTTTCTTACTCGCATGCATATTTGTGTGGTTTGGGGGCCTTATGCCGATTCACCGTATAATTAAATATGGGGCCCATATGCGGGCAAATCTAGTCTTATATTGGCCCCATTTAAATTTGTGCATCGAACCGTTGTCATATTCTGCCTTGTTAAACAACATTTAAATTGCGAGGTAGCTAAACATCATGAACCACCTAATTAATGTCGGGACCCCGGTTCCGCTTAATATGACCTAATTGCGTCGCATCTTTGCCATGTCATGCATCATACATGCATCATGCCGATCTTCTGCCGTTGTATTAAATATTGCATTCGGTGTCTATTCTAGTGTTTTGGTTCTTCGCGGATAAGGCCGTTGAGTTGATGCGAGTGTCGACCCGATCTTCGGTTGAACCTTCGACAATGTTTTCAGGCGAGCATCTCCCCCTTTCTACCTATCTTACTTTTATAGTATTTATTTCCCTCCTGTTGATCAATTGCTATCTGTGTTGCGATGCTCTAGCTTTCGTATCCGTGATATCCCTTGCAGCCTTATATTGCCTTGGACACATCCTATGACCTGTTGATTGGTAGATAGTTGGACTTGCGCGTCGTAGTCGCTTGCTCAAGTGCTGTTGCGTGTCGTCAAGTACCTCAGTTGTTGGAGTATTGCCGCATGTTTATTGTTGGAGATGATCATGGCTTTACTTTTCGTTCACTTTAATTACTGTTAACAACTAAAATTGAAGTAGGTAAGCAGAGGCACCGGTGGGTGATAGATACTATTTGGTTTCCGACCGCCCACTTGTGTCCCGTAGGACCCCGAGTTCTTGACACCTGTTCCGAGATCGAGCGCGCTAACCACAGGTGGGGAGATATGGGCCCCCCATTGATTAGTACCTGATTTCAAAGTATTGTACTGGGGGGCACAAACTAGTTTGAGGTTTTATTTACTATCCTATACTTATGCCATGCTTTACTGCTTTATTTACGATTGTGCGAGGAGCACACTGTACTGTTTAGGAAGCGGAGTGTTTTCGCGGTATCGACAGTCCCAGTTTTGGGATTCGCTGTCGTTTACAGCCACTGACGCAAACCCTGAGTCCGTCTCGGAGACCGGCCGACTTCGTTGCGGGTAGACTTAGTGGGGTGGCCCCCGTGATTGCTTTGGGTCTGGAAACGTCATGACTTAGGCCCCGCCGACATACCGATGGGTGTATGTTAACTGATCTGGCAAAAAGGGTCGAAGTGCTTGTGGATACATTGGTGCACCCCTGCAGGGTTAAATCTTTTCGAGAAGCCATGTCCGCGGTTATGGACGACTTGGAGCACAGTGCTTGATCATAGACAACTATAACTAAAGTTTACTGTTATAAATTGACTTGTACCCGATATGACTAGTAATCAGCTTCACTACAACGGAATGGCTAAATAAAAGTACCAACAACTGCTGGGTTTTGGGGTTATCTCATGCTAATGGTATCTGACTAGTAAGTGTTGCAACTATCACGGAATGGTTAACTAAAAGTGCCCACTGCTTACTTTATCAGGATGATTATCTACACCTGACTAGTATTTGCTGCAACGATAACTGAATAAATAAAACTGCCAACTGTGTGAGTTCCTCGGTTGACTTCCTCGTTTGGTCTCGAGGGGGAATACCAGGAAGGGATTGTTTGGTGTTAGTATCAGTCTGGTTCCGGATAGGTCTTTCTTACCCCTCTCTGATAGTCGCCAGTTGTATCGAGTCTCTATAGGTTGTTTAGTGCATGTTGCCGCTGCCGCTTCAGTCCACCATACCTATGTAGGCGAGGACCGCCGAATTCTAGCCTCGCCGTGTACTGGCCTCAGTACTGACGCTCCTCTTTTTTCCTTTGCCCTTTGTCGGCACCCCTTTTGTTTAAGCAGGTTTTGAGATCGACGTCGTTAGCAGGGTTACCCTTCCGGCTTGGCCTGGGCAGGGTTATGGACGCCATTGGTTATTCTTCAGGGCTCTTAGCCCCATTTGCATCTTGTCCGTAGCTGGACGCTCTATCGTTTTCAAGGTGATTTGGATCTTTGTATATTATATCTGTATTCTTGACTCATTGAGTCGCTGTTATATATATATCTGTTCTGTGGGTCCCATCGAGGACTGTTGTGTAATGTTATTACGTTTTCCACCCGCGAAAGTGCTGGTGAGCACCTTCAATCGTTTCTATGCGGGTTTGGCGGAATCGCTGAAACTTGCATAGGTCGATCGAGGTGTTCTGAGTGGTATCAGAGCCAAGCAGTTGCGATACCCCACAAGTCCAGCCTGTAGGATAACCTAGCTAACGGCCGAAGTAGAGTGTCAAAACTATTTTTGAAAAATCGGTTGGATAGTTCTGATTAGGTCTAATTTTACTCCTTACCCCTCTGCTGCTCTCCTCTCACCTCTACGTGTTTTGAATCCGCTCTCTTCTCTCTCTTCGAGTCCAGGATTTCTCGTGGTTGGGTTCCGTCGTACCTTCAGGGTTTCGCTTCCTCCTTGGTAACGGTGTTGCTACATCTGGTCTTCATGTTATCCGAGGAATCCTTCGTCTGTGGTACCATTCTTTGTTCCTTGTTTGTGCCTTCCGGTGTTTTCCAACGCGACGACATCATCTATGCCAGATCCGATGCAGAGTCTGCATCACTCCCTTGTTTCCGGACCTCGCTTGTCGAGATCTTCAGTCTAATTCCGAGAGTTGGTTGCATAATCCGCCTATTCGTGTGCAGAATAATGGTTTGAGTGCGGGATGGAGTCGCGACCATACCACTACTCTTATCATTTGCTTTTGCATATGGATTGGTGGATCGATGCAACTCTTACTCCTTCCATGAAAGTTAGGGGTGGCCTTACCTTTAACTTCGTCCGTTGTTTATACGGAGTGCTCTCTTGACGAACAGGATCAACGACCTCTTGTTAGTGGTGTCGCGAGGATCTACACGATGCGAGAAGATGCAGATCACCGACCTTCTTCCGGTACCATGAGGCGGATCTCGAGGGCGAGATCCATTGTTAGTGGTGTCGAATTGTGGCATCCCGCAAAACCACTACTAGAAAATCGCGTTGTTTTTGTGCATTGCATCATCATGACCGCATGCTCATGTCATCATGCCACATTGCATTTGAGCATCGCCATCATCTTGCATTTGTTCGCATAAAACTATTTTCGGAAAGACTGGTTTTGTTTTCTAAACGCCTCGACTTGATTTCAAATTTAAAACCCGGTCTCCGGATTGGTTTGTTTTGTCTACCATTGTTTTGCAAAGTCCCGTTCTAAATAAATAAAATTGTTTAATTATTTTAGGGGGCAGCCGAACCGGGCCGATCCGACCCAGTTGGCCACCCCCAGTACAAACAATCGGTCCACCCCAAACTCTAAATCTATTCCCACCTGGAACTATCCTACCCACCAACCGCAGCGTGCCACCTCACCCCTTCCCCCAATTTCCTACCCACCCCGCCACCTCACCAATCAGCCTACCCAGAAATCCTTTTCTACCCAGACCTATTCTACCCCTCCCCAGCCACATCACCCTGGCCAATCACCGAATGCCACCTCACCTCTCTTTCCTCTCTCCACCACTCCCAGCTCGCCACGTCAGGCTCTCTTCCTCCCACCCACACGCCTGCACGCACACAGCGGCACCTGCCCTGTCCCGCTGCCACCTGGGCCCCTCCTCCCTGGCCCCCCCCAAGCACACTTGACCGCCCTCCACCCCAGGCCCCACTCGCCCCGGCCCCACCCCATCGCCCCTGCCTTCCCCCGACGCGCCTCTCTCTTCCTCCCCGCGTCGCCCGCTCGCACCCGCCTCCCCTACCTACCCGCCGCCCCCTCGCCGGCCCTCCTCTCCCCTCCGGCGCCGGCCCGACCTCGCCTCCTCCGCCCAGTCGCCTCTGCTCCTCCTCCCCGCCGCCCAGGCGAGCTCCGCCCGCCGACCTCCTGCAGCCCGCTCCCGATCGCCGCCCTCCTCACCTCCTCTCCACCCTCGCCGGCCCTCGCCCGCCGAGCCCTCTCTCCTCCGGCCAGCGCCTTCCCCTCTTCTCCATGGCGACCTCGCCGGGCCGCCACCGCTCCCTCCGGCCACCGCGGCCCCTCGTCACCCTCGGCCCGGCCGCCCACCACGGTCCTCCTCGGCCCGCGGCCTCCACCACGCCACCGCGCCCGGCCATCTTCCAGCTCCTCCCATCCGGCCTCCAGCGCCGCCTCCTCTCCCTCCGCCACGCTCCGCCGTCCAACCACCGCTCGCCCCGCGTCGGGCTCCTCCCTGCCGCCCCTGCACCGAGCCGCTGCCACCCCGTCGCTCCCTTGGCGCCTCCTCGTCTCGGGTCGCCTGGCGCATCCCGCCGGCCTCGCCCCCCTTCGGCCTCGAGCTCACCACTGGCATGGCCCCACCAAGCTAGTGTCGCCCACCTCTGTGTGCTGCTGTCCAGACCCTTTGGCCTGCTCGCAGCTCTGTTTAATCTTAATGTTCAGTCCCTGGTGGCGTTTTGAGTATCTCTGGTGTGTGGGGACGCTGCAAGTGTTGCCCGATTGATATTATTTTGTCGATCGAGGCCTTTCGAGGAACAAGTGCGACAAGTTGGGCAACAACCATCGCCAAGATCTTCGGTCTACACCGTTCGACAAGAACTCCATCACGGAACACCAGTGCTCCTTCAAATAACCGACCGCGGATGCGACATGATCGTCTCCGGAACACCAAGTACTTCCCTCGGACGCCAAACCCGAACCTGAAGAACGCCAAGACCGACAAGATCTTCGCAACGACAAGATCTACTTCACGGATCCGAAGACCCCGGTACCCGATCCACTCAAGTTCGCCATCGACGGCAAGATCGACACCGTCCAGGGCGAGTCCGATGTGCCCCCGACGCCGACCAAGTCCTGCTTCCCGGATGCGACAAGATCTACCTCAGTTATCCGAGACCGATCCGTCGAACCCTGAACCCTGAGCCCTGTCGAACCCCGAACCCCCCGGAACACCAAGATCGCCAAACCCTAATGTGTGAACCTTTTCCCGAGCCCCTATTTTATAAATGCTAAATATAAAACCTGTTGCATATTAAATTTTCTTACTCGCATGCATATTTGTGTGGTTTGGGGGCCTTATGCCGATTCACCGTATAATTAAATATGGGGCCCATATGCGGGCAAATCTAGTCTTATATTGGCCCCATTTAAATTTGTGCATCGAACCGTTGTCATATTCTGCCTTGTTAAACAACATTTAAATTGCGGGGTAGCTAAACAACATGAACCACCTAATTAATGTCGGGACCCCGGTTCCGCTTAATATGACCTAATTGCATCGCATCTTTGCCATGTCATGCATCATACATGCATCATGCCGATCTTCTGCCGTTGTATTAAATATTGCATTCGGTGTCTATTCTAGTGTTTTGGTTCTTCGCGGATAAGGCCGTTGAGTTGATGCGAGTGTCGACCCGATCTTCGGTTGAACCTTCGACAATGTTTTCAGGCGAGCATCTCCCCCTTTCTACCTATCTTACTTTTATAGTATTTATTTCCCTCCTGTTGATCAATTGCTATCTGTGTTGCGATGCTCTAGCTTTCGTATCCGTGATATCCCTTGCAGCCTTATATTGCCTTGGACACATCCTATGACCTGTTGATTGGTAGATAGTTGGACTTGCGCGTCGTAGTCGCTTGCTCAAGTGCTGTTGCGTGTCGTCAAGTACCTCAGTTGTTGGAATATTGCCGCATGTTTATTGTTGGAGATGATCATGGCTTTACTTTTCGTTCACTTTAATTACTGTTAACAACTAAAATTGAAGTAGGTAAGCAGAGGCACCGGTGGGTGATAGATACTATTTGGTTTCCGACCGCCCACTTGTGTCCCGTAGGACCCCGAGTTCTTGACACTGTTAGAGATCGGTAGCGCTAACCACGGTGGGGAGATATGGGCCCCCATTGATTAGTACCTGATTTCAAAGTATTGTCTTGGGGGGCAAACTAGTTTGAGGTTTTATTTACTATCCTATACTTATGCCATGCTTTACTGCTTTATTACGATTGTGCGAGGAGCACAGACGCAAACCACGAGTCCGTCTCGGAGACCGGCCGACTTCGTTCGGGTAGACTTAGTGGGGTGGCCCGTGATTGCTTTAGTGCAAACGTCATGACTTAGGCCGCCGACATACCGATGGGTGTATGTTAACCGATCGCAAAAAGGGTCAAGTGCTTGTGGATACTTTGGTGCACCCTAGGGTTAAATCTTTTCGAGAAGCCGTGTCATGTTATGGACGACTTGGAGCACGATTGATCATAGACAACTATAACTAAAGTTTACTGTTATAAATTGACTTGTACCCGATATGACTAGTAATCAGCTTCACTACAACGGAATGGCTAAATAAAAGTACCAACAACTGCTGGGTTTTGGGGTTATCTCATGCTAATGGTATCTGACTAGTAAGTGTTGCAACTATCACGGAATGGTTAACTAAAAGTGTCCACTGTTTACTTTATCAGGATGATTATCTACACCTGACTAGTATTTGCTGCAACGATAACTGAATAAATAAAACTGCCAACTGTGTGAGTTCCTCGGTTGACTTCCTCGTTTGGTCTCGAGGGGATACCGAAGGATTGTCTGGTGTTAGTATCGATGCAGTTCGGATAGGTCTTTCTTACCCTCTCGATAGTCGCTAGTTGTATCGAGTCTCTATAGGTTTTTAGTGCATGTTGCGCTGCCTCTTGATCCACCATACGTATGTGGCGAGGACCGCCGAATTCTAGCCTCGCTGTCTTGGCCTCGATCTTGACGCTCCTCTTTTCCTTTGCCCTTTGTCGGCACCCGTTTTGTTTAAGCAGGTTTTGAGATCGGCGTCGTTAGCGGGGTTACCCTTCCGGCTTGGCACAGGGGTTATGGGCGCCATTGGTTATTCTTGAGCTCTTAGCCCCATTTGCATCTTGTCCGTAGTGGACGCTCTATCGTCTTCAAGGTGATTTGGATCTTTGTATATTATATCTGTATTCTTGACTCATTGAGTCATGTTATATATATCTCTGTGGGTCCCATCGAGGACTGTTGTGTAATGTTATTACTTCGTTTTCCACCCGCACGAAAGTGCCTGGTGGGCACCTTCGAATCGTTTCTATGCGGGTTTGGCGGGAATCGCTGAAACTTGCATAGGTCCGATTCTGAGGGTGTTACATTCTTTCATTTATTCCGGTCTTGCTCTCTGACGTTTGCTTGTTTCGAATGCAGAGGAGCATAATAATTCTCTCCGTGAGGTCGACGCTATCAAGAAGATCCTTGGTCAATCGGAGAAGATGGCCGAGGCCGCCGTTGGTGTGAAGGAACGCCTCGAGCTAGAGCTGACCAAGGCAGCCGAAGCTAAGGAGCGTCTGCAGGAGGCATGGACCGTGAGCAGCTAGCCAGCTTTGCTTGCGCGAGAGGGAGGTGGCAGGCAAGCTCATGGCTGCTGCCAAGGCTGTTTCGGGTGAGTGTTGTATTTGTGCTTCTTTCTTCTTGTCTTCTAAATGCGTTGCTTTTCGTCATGTCTCCCTTTTTTTTGTCTCAGATGCCGCAGGCATCGAGTTTGACCAAGGCGCTCTGGAGCACGGGAGTGCTCGAGATGATGCTACTGCAGCGGTCGAAGATCGTTGCAGTACTGTCGTCAGCTCCCTTGCCAAGGCGAAAGAGGTCCTTGGTCGCTTCTACAAGGAGCTTGTCCCTATGGGCGCAACCCTTGATGATGTGGATGCTCTAGCGGAGTCTTTGTCAGCCGAAGCGCCTGCGGCGTACAAGCGCAAGTAGAAGGTCATCGGCGCGTCCGTTGGGCTGGCGATGGCTTTGGCGGCTGGAGCCGAGCTGGACCTGCCCTAGATCACCTCCCAGATGCCGACGACTGCAGACGGATCCGAGGTAGCCTTTGCTGCCTGCTCTGCTCGCTGCAAGCGATATGGGCCGAAGCTCATTGATTTGCTGTCTGAGTATGCGTTGCGGCAGCAAGGGGAGGACAAGGCTAGGCAATCCGGCTCCGAGGCGACTCAGGGTGCCGCGTCTTAGGCGCTGTAGATGTAGGATAGTTTGTAGTCTGCTTTTGCTGTAAATATTTTGAAGAACACATTCCTTTGTGCCACGTAGTGGCCTTATATGCTTAATGAATTCTTCTGAGTTGTGCACTACCACTGTCTAAATGTTTATGTTCTTTGCTTTTCTGTTGTGCTAGGTTCCTTGGTCGACCCGTTGACACCTCGCACTTTATGCTTAAGGTCCATCTTTGGATGATTCCTCGCAACTCGCTTTTCTTCGGGATCGTGTTCGTAGTCTTGATAGGGAGTTGCTTGGGTTGCGAGGTCATGCCGATGTTTGGAAGTCCAAGGCGGATCGTGGTGCAGCCAGAGAGGAGTACTTGATGGCGGAACTGCTTCGGCTGTCTGAGCAGCTTCAATGTAAGTTGTTCTTTGTTTCGAGCTACAGCTCAGTTATTCGAATGAGCCTGCTGGCCTTGCCTCTTATGTTGTGCAATTGTCGCAGGTGCTAAGGAGCGTGTCGCTGTTCGGGTCAATTTCTTGACTCAACCGGACATGGAGGCCGGTGGCTTCTTCTGGATGGATCGTGACCGTGCCATGGCTCTGGCGACGGTGCAGGATCGTGTGCACCAGGTTTCGCGGGTGCTTCGCCAAGTGCAGACGTCGCTTTCCTCGTTGTTGCACGTCATGTTTCCTTTGGATGCCGTACCGACGAGCATTGCGGGTCTTCTGTCGAAGTTTCGGAGCGTGAGCAATGTCAAGGAGTTGGTGCGGCAACAACTCGTCGCAGGAGTGAGAGCTGCTTTGTCTCTTGTGAGCCTGCACCGGCCTGATGTAGATTTGGCTGTTGTGACAACTGGGCCACCTCCTCGGCCGGATGGTGATGAGTGGGACATGCGTCCACATTACGCAACTGTGAGGCAGTATGCCGAATAGGTCGTAGATTTGTTTGAGCAGCGTGCTCAGGTTATTCTTCAGAATAGGTAGTACCTGTAAAATAGATAGATGTAAAATTTGTATATTTCGACTGGGCGTGTTGTGCCCTTTGTTGTAAAGATGTGTTTGTTGTAAGCACGCAGTGATTTGTTTGGGTACGTGTCCTTTTCGTTTGCCTGACGTTGTGAGCTACTCAGGTGTATACGCGTAATCCTCGGTTGATGAAATCGTGAGGTGGGGGGAGCCCCCGAGTGCGTTTGTAGCATAAAGTAAAGTTGCAAATAATGAACAAAAGTTTGGGGCGAGACACTTAGCTTTATTTATATCGTAATGGAGGAAGTACATTGTTTGGCTGAATAGCCTTGGCTGAAAAGCCTTATTGAAAGTAAAGGGGTAGGTAGCTAGGGTAGAATAAATCATAAGTGCGATGTTCCATGGGTTGGAGTATGCGACTCCGGACTCCACGTGCTTGAGGCGATAGGCGCCACAGGATGACTTCGGTGATGACGGGTCCTTCCCATGGTGACTCGAATTTCTTGATCGTTCTTGCTTGAGTCGCAAGACGAGGTCTCCTTCGACGAAGGACCTTGGGCAACCGGCTGTGGTAGTTGCGGAGACTCTTTGGTACACGGATCGAGCTGCTGCTATGTCTCTTGCTTCGTCGAGTGTGTCAGCGTCTTGAGTGCAGCCGTGGATTGACTTGTAAGCGACGACCGAGGGCTGGTGGCGTGCCGGTGGTAGCACGGCCTCAGCTCCGTGCACCATGAAGAACGGCGTGTTGCCTGTGGAGCTATTTGGCGTAGTCCGTAAGCTCCACAGGACGGATGGTAGCTCTTTCGTCCAGGCTTCGGCTTTCCGTTCGAGTGGACTCATGAGGCGCTTATTGATGCCAGCGCCGATTAGGCCGTTGGCCTTTTCCACTTGCCCGTTCGTTTGCGGGTGTGCCACTGAGGCGTATGTGATGTTGATCCCAAGGCCTTCGTAGAAGTCCTAGAACTCCTTGGAGATAAAGTTTGATTCATTGTCGGTGATGATGCTGTGCGGTACGCCGAACCTGTAGACAATGGAATCGAAGAACTTGACGGCAGTTTTGCCCTTTTGGTTGGTGACGGGCATGGTCTCGACCCACTTGGTGAATTTGTCGACTGCGACCAGGAGGTAAATGTGTCCCCCTTTCGAGGATTTTGGCAGTTTGCCAATCATGTCAAGGCCCCATTGAGCAAAGGGCCAGGCTATAGGTATGGGTCTGAGCTCTGACCCGGGTGCGTGCGGTTTTTCGGCGAACCGTTGGCACCCATTGCATCTTCGCACGATGTCCTTTGCGTCGCTCATGGCCGTTGGCCAGTAGAATCCGGCTCGTAGAGCTTTGGCGACAAGGGAGCGGCTGCCTGCGTGATGGCCATAGATGCCCTCGTGGATGTCTTGGAGGATGGCTTTCCCGTCACCGATGGTGACGCACCTTAGTACACCGTATCTGCGCTTGTACAGCTCACCATTGATGATGGTGAAGGCTTTTGACCGACGAGATATGCGCCGGGCATCTGTCGGGCTGTCAGGCAGTTCTCCGTTTATCAAGAACTGGAGGTATGGTTGCGTCCAAGTTTCTTTGACTGCCATGACCTGCATTAGGTTGACCATGGCGACCTCTGTGTCCAGTTTCTCGGGTCCTTGATGTCCTTCGGGCAGCGTAGCCCCCGTGTGTTCTGCTTCTTCGGGTGATCCCTTGGGGAATTTTCGCTTGATGGATGGAAGGCAGATCTGTTCGAGGAACACACCTGGTGGCACCTTTGCGCAAGTGGAGCCGATGTTGGCGATTCTGTCAGCCTCCTCGTTGCTTTCTCTTCCAACGTGCCGAAGCTCGCAGCCGTCAAATTCTCCTTCGAGTGCGTTGTAGAGCGCGCGTTACGCGATCATGTTTTCGGCGTGTGCGTCGCACTCGTTCATCGTCTGCTGGACAACGAGGTTGGAGTCACCGTAGATGACCAGGCGCGTTGTGCCGCATATCTTTGCCATCCTCATGCCATGAATGAGGGCTTCGTATTCGGCCTCGTTGTTGGAGGCTCGGAATTTCATCAGTAGGACATACTTCATCTGGTCGCCCTGCGGGGAGGTCAATATGACCCCGTCTCCTGCTCCCACTTAGCACTTGGAGCCGTCGAAGTGCATTGTCCACAACTGCGACATGTCAAGGGTGTCTGGCAGCTGCAGCTCCATCCAATGTACGAGGAAGTCCGGGAGGACTTGAGACTTGATTGCGTGTCGCTTATCGTAGATGATGTCCAGGGGTGACAGCTCGATGCCCCATAGGGCCACGCGTCCTGTGGCTTCGGGTTATCGGGATCTTTGTTGGGTGCCTTGTTGATGACCATCACCTGGTGCTCCTGGAAGTAATGGCTCAGCCGTCGAGCCGTCATGAACACGCCGTAGGCGAGCTTCTGGTAGTGAGGGTACCTCTGCTTTGTTGGTGTCAGTACCTCGCTAAGGTAGTAAATTGGGCGCTGGACCCCATGGGTCTTGCCTTCTTCGGGTCGTTCGACCACTAGTACGGTGCTGACCACCTGGTGTGTGGCTGCTATGTACAGCAGTAGAGGCTCGCGCTCCTTTGGCGTGACCAAGACGGGCGAGGTGGAGAGAAGCCGCTTGAGGCTTTCGAATGCATCGTCGGCTTTCGGCGTCCACTCGAATTTCCCTGATTTGCGTAGCAGCTGGTAGAATGGTAGGGCCTTCTCGCCCATGCGGCTGATGAATCTGCTTAACACCGCTATTCGTCCTGCGAGCTGCTGGACGCCTTTGAGGTTTTTCGGCTTCTCCATCGTCATGATGGCTCTGATTTTCTTCGGGTTTGCCTCGATCCCTCGCTGAGAGATGAAGTACCCAAGCAGTTGACCCGATGGGACGCCGAAGGCGCACTTTTCGGGGTTTAGCTTGATCCTGTAGCGGTCAAGGTTGTCGAACGTCTCACGGAGATTGTTGATAAGTGTCCTTGCCTCCTTGGTTTTTATGACTATGTCGTCAACGTAGACTTGGACGTTGCGACCGATCTGGTCCTTGAGGCAGGCCTGCATGCATCGCTGGTACGTGGTGTTGCCTGTCAAAACTCACCGGCGAGCAGCGACGAGCAACACGAAGAGCCGGGAGGCTCCCAGAACTGCTGGTGGGCCCTAGTCCCTCGGGCGACGGCCCGCAAAACTCCGGCACACGTCCTGGCTTGGTTCGAGGGCGTGCCACCTGACCTATACCTGGCCAGAAGGTGAAGGATTGCTCGATTGATTTCCTGCATGGTAAACAAGTAGTATAAAATTCGACCCGGCTCGAGGTTTCCCTGTAAATCGGCTCCTAGAGCCGATTGCCCCATGGTTCTGCATTAGATTTACGATAACATGGGGTTTTGCTTGATCACTACGAGTTAAGTCGATCTACGACAGTTTAGTGTTTTCACCACGTAGCTGGAACGTCCTACACGTAATTGAGCCTGGTATGTACAAAAGATGAAGAATATTAACCCTAGAGGAGGCCTAATAACCAACGTAAAGTCAATTACCGGAACAACTTCTCTAGAACGAATAAGCCACTTCCCTACGTACTACTGGATCGTTCAACCCGTTTGTAAGGCCTGACTACGTAGATATCAAACTAAACCTTGGCGAGCAAGGCACAACCATAACAGATCGAATCAACTAAATAAAGATCAAGCAAGGTGCTACCCTTGCACTTGGGAAAAGGTGCAAAGGTAGCGAGATAACTAGAGGTAGCATAACTTCAACGATAATAGTGAAAAAACACCGATGCTAGCCTCAAACAATCTATGATAATAGTATTACTCGCCATCAACAACGCTTCAGTACGAGTAAAACCAGGTAACGCATAAGTAGATACTGCCTAGATCGCAAGATGCGATCTAGGCAGCATGACACTTACCCGAAAGAAACCCTAGAAACAAGGGGTGGCGATGCGCCGAGATTGTGTTTGTTGTGAACGTGATTGTCCTCCTTTTCTCGATAACCTTAGGTACATATTTATAGTCCGGAGACTCTCTACTTTTGGAATAACTCTACAACTCTATCTTTACCTAAACTGAAACGGAACCTAAACTGAAACGAAACCTACTATAATACAAGATACACGGGCAGTTTAGCCCAATTCTTCGTACTAGGCCGATCCAACAACACGTTGAATATAAGCATCTTCCAAGCCCATCTTGATCACGGCCCATCTCCTTCGTTGGCCAAAATATGGCGATAACACATGCCCCCCCTGGTTTTGGCAATGATAATTCCAAAACCACTCTGTGTTCTTTTCCTCTCCTCCCTTTTTTTTTGTATCGGGCTGCGCGTTGGCGAGAATCGTGGCGAGAATAAATCACGCTACCCCTTCATCATGATGCCCTGTCTTCTCAACTCCTCCGATTGCATGATTTGACGATTTTGGCGGCCTAACTGGGAAACCGCTATGGCATTGAACCGTCTCTCCACTATTCCCTTATTTAAATTAAATACGAGCAGTTCGCGTCCCCATCTTCTTCCAAAGAGCTGAAAACCCTTCTTCCTCCGGAAAAACCCTGTTTCTTCGCCATGGCCTCCTCTCTTCTTCCTCGCTGTCCTCCCGCCTCCAACTCAATGAGTGACCGAGAGCCAGCGGAGCACCGCCGATGGCGGCGTACAACACTCTCGCCCCACAATGGTGGGATGAGAGGGTTGGGATTCGCCGTCTGGTCGGAGGGCAGCGTCCTTAACCGCGGCGAAGAAGAAGACCCTGCAGTTCCTGCGATGGGGAATCGGAGGCAAGATCGGCGACGCCATGTCACGGGGCGTCGACTCCTCAAGAAGAGGAGGAAGAGGAGGACACCTCCTCCAAGGAGTACCAGCCGGTGAAGTACTTCCGCCGGGTCCAGCGAAGACACCAGCGGACGAGGAGGCCCTGGCTTCTTCAGCCGGCAGCCAGCGACGACGCATTGGCAACGCCGAGGATAGCGAACAAGACGGCGGCGGCAGCGACGACCTCGGCCTAGATTAGGAACCGATGGTAGTAGCCGTAGTAGTAGTAGGCTCCTTTGTAATCCATCGATCGCTTGTAAGCAATCTGCTTTTGAATGAATGAATGAAAAATCCGTTTCATGATTGTCTTTTCGCAATTTTGTCGATAACATAAATAAGTCGATGCTCCGAGCCGATAGCAACGCGCATCGGCTTTCACCTTGTTACGTTCTCACGGTCACCAAGCTATAACTCAAAGAGCCGATGTACATCGGCTTTCCCGAAATCGTTGACAAGGTCAAACTCGATGCATATTTAGGCAAACCTAAGCGGCCACTTCTTAGTTTCAAGCGGTAACTGCGACTCTCTTCAAAGGGCGACCTAGATCCCCAACTGCCCACCGACCAGATCGAGCTTACAACAACAAGAACCCTCAATCCTCAATCTGCATAGATCCATCTCCGCCGGCAAACCAGATGGCAGAATCGTCCAACGCCAATCCAGAGGTCTCCGGTCTGAAGGTACGCCTACCCCTCGCAGTCTGAACGCAATGTTAGAACTTTAATGGCGAACACCTGAATTAATGCTTTTATTCCACCATTAAACTTTCTAGGTTTCAGACATTCTGCTGCCGCATCCTTCTCTCCCAAATTCTCTCTGTCTTGGCCCTCGTACAGATTCTAGTCCTGCCCATCTGATTTCTTGCGAAGCAAATAGAATCCTTAAGTAGCCAAGACCTAGATCTGAACTCTTGGGCCGACTGCTTGCGAGCCTGGCCTAATCCCCCTGAACATTGGGTTTCTTGGTTCAGTAGGGTAGCTAGAGCTTACCAATCCCAATGGGAAACTTTGGGAATAGCCGATGCCTTGCATCTATCATTGTCTCCTCTTGAGAAACACGAGAATCTTCTCAAAACCATCGGCTCTTTACAGTGCGATGCTCGAACTGCTTTATGTTCGCCATGGCCCTATGTCACCAACCTTGCTAGACGTGGTGATGATCACTGATGCGGATGTTACATCACCCAGCCCTCTACTTTCAAACTGACCAAAGTCCCCTACAAAGCTGTCTTCCAAAGCAATTTGTACAAGTTGGGGTGCTTATCTTCAACGCCATATGAAAACAAAGGGCCTGTTTGGAGAAAGAACATACAGCCTTTCTCAACTTCGGCTAGAGCATTTCATCTTCTGGCCCTTCCTTGCTCCAACCAAAACTACCTCCCTTAGCCCATGAACTGGCCAAAGGTACTCAACTTGGCCTCGGAAAATTGTTTCTTGGAAGTCTCGATACCTCCAATTGATGTCTGTCAAGCTCTCGGCATAGCAGTTAAAACAGGTGGTCCTTGGTGGTTTATTCAGCTATGGGCTCAAGGTATTTCAAAAATCATATCCCAAACTTCCCCTTTTGGCGAGCTGCACCTTTCCGGATGTGAAAGGCGGATCCGATGCACCAGCTATGGCCAAGCCTTGTATCGATTGCCAGGCAGTAAACTGACCTCTCAGGAGGCATCTAAGTGGTTCAGCACTTTCTTCCAAGGCCTGGACAATCCTACCTTCTTCCCTTACATGGAGGAATCAGAACACTTTGAAAATCCACTCTCCTTCAGGCTGGATAATTTTGCCGATGATACCAGCACTCGGCAGCTCTTTTCCACCGTGATTCGTCCCTGTTTCCTTCCGGTTGGCATGAGTCGTCCAATGAATAATCAAACCAGGTATGAATTCTACCAGCCGATCGTAGTGGCTCGCCAATTGACCTTGGACAAGTAGCTCCCACTTCCTTCTCCATCACCTTACGGAGGCGAGCCGATCTGCCTGATCCTCTCACCAGCCAAAGGTGTTATTCCTTCTTTGATGCTCTGACCATCCCAATTCCCAACGACCTCACCTTTGCCTCATCAACCGATGGCTTTGAAGACTGGTGGTCGATGTGGAAGACTCACGTCTTCAGGAGAGCTCTGGGACCGTTGCTGAAACAGCTCGATGCTGACTATGACATCCCCGTGGACCAGGTAGCTCTACTTGCAAATTTTCTTGATGCAGCCTGCAATCGATCCTTTTATTAATCCACTCTTTCTCTTTGCAGCAACAAGATGGCCCTGAGCCTACGCACAGCGATGGCTCCCCCTACGAGTTCTTCCCGCCAGCTCCTGTGGTTCTTTTCTGCAAAGACTCGCCACCTCTGAGAAAGGTCATAATGTAGAAACAGCCGATAACCCCACAATCGGCTTCCAAGAAACCAGCAGCCCCTAAGTCAGCTTCCCCTCGAGTTCCGACTAAAACCAGAACGATGGTGAGGAAGGTAGCTGCTAGGAAGACTTTGAGGCGCCGGAGCCCTTCTCCAGACAGCTCGCATGTAAGCTAATTCAGGCCTTGGTCGATCCTGGTCATTCTTCCATTCTTGCAGACATGCTCGCGATTACTGATCCTCCTCCTTTACAGGCTTCCGTCGAAGACACCTCCAGTGAGGATACCCAGACCAATCGAGGAGAACTAGGCCCAACGGATTCTGAGAGGACCATCACACCGAACCAGCCAGATTCACCACCATCGGCTTCTAGGAAAAGGTCGGCTCCTGAACCTGCTGCCCCCCGAGCGTTAGTCGAGGCGGGGCCAACTGCGGGTCCCAAGAGAACTTGCAAAGGACTACAAGCTTCTTCGTCGAGTCAGGAGGTTTCGAAAATCACCACCCTTTTTTGTCCGATTTATCGTTATTTACCGCTAAGAACACCTTTCATGCAGGCCTGGCGTTTCCGATTGGAAAGCGGGCGGTCTGCCGCCGGATCAGGAATCCCGAAGGTGCGGATGAAACGGCTACTACTCTGGCCAAGCCTCCGGCACCACACACAAGCCGATGGTCTCCTCGCCGGCTATCCCCTCGATCTTAGGAATGCGTTTAGGTTCTTCGGCTCATCCTTACACGTTTGGATGCATCTTGGCGCTTTTACGGCTGCGAGTTGTGATCTTCAGGTTTCTTTGTCGTTCGACCACGAATCCATCGAACCAACTCCCTCTGTTGCCTGCTGAACCACAAGCCAGGGTTGCTCTACCTTAATTCAGCGTCTTAAAACCTTCTGTCCTCCCTATCGAGGAGCTGATCGAGGTTACGAGGAAGTGTAGGCGTTCTTGCGAAATTCAGGACCATCTTCCGGTAGCATTGCAAGTGAAGCTTTGGTCGGTTAAATCTGTCCTTCTTGAACCACGGGTGAAGTTAGCTCGTGAAAGGATCAATCTGCGCCGCCCAACTTCCGAAAGCCGATATTGCGATGGATGTCGGCTTAACGAGAAAAAGGCGTCTGGATGCTAAAGCGACACCTCCGTCGATGCCGAGCTCGCATCCTTGAAAAGGAGCTGGAAGATCTTGAGGAGAAGGTCGGGTGACTAAACAGCTCATTCGCGACAAGGAAGAATCCATCGCCCGTTCCCAAGGCGAGGCGGAAGGCCTCAAAGCTCAGCGAAGACCGATCTGGCGGACATCGTGCCTGAGCAAGCAGCTAGTGATGGGCAAGGATGAAGATGGCAGCCGAGATCGCCGAGGTGGATCGTGTCGTCTTGGCGCCCTCCACGCCTTCGAGGCATTTCTTCAGTAGCTCGTATGTGTAAACTGGCATCTGTTTGTAACGTGTGTGAACCTCTAGGGTCGATGACCGTGCATCGGCTATATTTTTTCTTTTTGTTCGGCCGATTTTCAGTATCGGCCCCCCCATACTTTACTGTCCAACATCTCACGTGCTTTTACCTGGCCGATTTCATGTATCGGCCCCCATGTTTTACTGTCCATCATCCCACATGCTTGGGAAATATTTCTTGAGATGTTGACCGTTGACCGCCACTGGGAATTTTACGCCGTCCAGCTGCTCGAGCATGTATGCGTTTCCTCTTAAAACTTGATCGACCCTGTACGGCCCGTGCCAATTTGGAGACCATTTACCATATGTTGCATCCTTAGTCCCCAATGGCAACACAGCTTCCCATACTAGATCACCAACGTGGAACTCCTTTGGCCTCACTTTCTTGTTATATGCACGAGCTACCTTGGCCTTGTTCTCTTTGATTTTCTCCAGTGACCATAGCCTGAGCTCGGTTAAATCCTCCACACTGTCACTCATCAGGGCTGCGTATTCTTCGGTTGTTAGATCGTCCTGAAAAGTGACGCGTCTCGATCCAGCCGTAATTTCCCAGGGTAGTACGGCTTCTTGTCCATATACTAGATGGTATGGCGAGGTTTTTATTGCTCCATGGCATGACATGCGATAAGCCCATAACGCCTCTGACAAAACCTCGTGCCAACACCTAGGGTGCTCATCGACTTTCCTCTTGATCAGCTTGATGAGGCTCTGGTTGGACGCTTCAGCTTGCCCATTAGCCTGCGCATAGTATGGAGATGATCTGATCAGCTTAATCCCCATGTCCTCGCAGAACTTTCTAAACTCCTGAGAAATAAAGACCGAACCCCCATCGGTCGTGATAGTTTGGGGAATCCCGAATCTATAGATGACATGTTCTTTCACAAAATTGATAACATCCTTCGAGTTTACTGACTTCATCGGGACAGCCTCCACCCATTTAGTGAAGTAGTCAGTGATGGCCAAAATCCACATGTGGCCTTTGCTCGATGGAGGATTGATTTTGCCGATCATATCCATGCCCCAACCTCGGAACGGCCAAGGCTTGATGATGGGGTTCATTGCTGACGCGGGTACCATCTGAATTTTTCCAAATTTCTAGCATGCTTGACACCCTTTGTAGTACTTGAAACAATCCTCAAGCATGGTGGGCCAATAAAACCCTGATCGCCTGATCAACCATTTCATCTTATGAGCCGATTGGTGAGTTCCACAGGCGCCTTCGTGTACCTCGTGTAGGAGCCGATTGGCCTCGGCTGTCCCCAGGCATTTGAGCAATAGCCCTTCCAGAGTCCTGTAAAACATGTCATCCCCAATAAGCACGTACTTCATGGCCTTGTATCTTATCCGTTTAGGTGCCCCCCGAGCCGAATCCTTCAAGTAATTGAAGATATCGGCTCTCCAGTCGTCTGCTTCGAGGCATGCACGAACATCGGCTCCTTCTGCGACGTCCTTGTAGACTGAAGCCATTTGTGCAAGATCATTTGCCTCTGATTCTACGACCGTGGGATCCAGGTGAAGTTTATGTACCGGAACTGCGCCATCAGCTCACGGCAGTGCAACCATAATGGGAAGAGGGACTCGCTCTCACACTTGTACTCCTCCGTGAGTTGGGAAATCACCAACTTGGAGTCTCCAAAAATTTCCACTGCTTCGCTTCGCCGAGGAGTAACTCCATTCCCTTGCGTATCGCCTCGTACTCGGCTACATTGTTGGTGCGAGAGGTAGACAATCTGATGGAGAAGGAAAATGTTGCCCCCCGGGGCGACACAAGTAAAATGCCGATGCCGCAGCCATCGTCACAAACTGATCCGTCGAAAAACATAGCCCACGCTCTTATGGACAGTGCTGCTATGTTAGTGTTGATCCTTTCATGATAAGATCGCCGGCGCTTGTCCCTTAATCGCTTTCGCGAGTTGATACCGGATGTCAAACTCGATAATGCAAACATCCATTTGCCCGGTCGGCCTTTTAACATAGGAGCCGGCAAGATGTGCTTTATGACGTCGATTTGCATATGATGATGATCTCTCTGATAGCAAAATGTGGCAGCTTGGTGCGGTGAAAAAGCGGTGAGGCACAACTTATCGATATCGGGATACCTTGTCTCCGGCCCAGATCCTTCGCTTATGTAAAATACGACTCGCTCCAGCCCATCATAAACTTGCACCACCACCGAGGCGATGGGCGTGTCGACTCTTGACAAGTAAATGTAGAACGGTGCATCTGGGGTGGAACCAACATCGGCGGCTTTGTCGATATTCTTTGATCTCGTCGAAGGCTCGTTGTTGTTCCGCCGGAATTCCTCGTCAGATTTGATTTTTACTAGTCCCATGAACGGCTCTATCCTTCCTGACAGATTAGAGATGAATCTTCTGACGAAGTTGATCTTGCCGATGAGGGACTGCAGTTCTTTCTTCGTGGTGGGTGGCTTCATTGTTCGCACTGCCTCCTGAATTTTCAGGCCGATTTCAATTCCGCGTTCATGGACCAAAACACCCAAGAACTGACCGGCCGTCACCCCGAAGGCACACTTCTTTGGATTCATCCGTATCCCGAATTTTCTTGTTCGGTCCAGGACGCGTTGCAGATCGTCCAGGTGTCCGTGCGCTGAAGCAGACTTGACCACCACGTCGTCGATGTAAATCTCCACCAGTTTGCCGATCAGATCATGGAAAATATAATTCATGGCCCTTTGGTACGTGGCGCCGCATTTTCAGTCCAAACGTCATGACTACATATTCAAATAACCCCATGACCACAGGACTCGAATGCCTTGTGTATGTCTTCTGGAGCCATGAATATCTGGTTGTAACCGGCATTGCCGTCCATGAAGCTCAAAATCTTATGACCAGCTGCTGCATTGATTAATGTTTCTGCCACCGGCATCGGATACTCATCCTTTGGGGTAGCTCTGTTGAGATCCCGAAAATCTATGGCCACACGCCAACGGCCATCCTTCTTCTCTCAGTGCGATACTAGAAATCCACTCAAGATACCGGATGGCACGATCAACTTGGCATCAACATTTTCTCGACCTCCTTCTTGACTTCTTCCGAATTTCGCCTTCATCTGTCGTGCTCGTTCTGAAATGGCGAAATCCTTTTAAGCGAAGTCGATGCTCAATGATGCTCTGTCTAACCTGCATTTACATGTAGTCCGCAAAGCGATGCGGATATTGTTTCAACAGGCTATCATCGGGCCCCCGCACTCGGATCTAACTTTCGATAAATGTTGGTCGTGGCTTATCCCCGGGACCAATGTCGATTTCTTCTAGTTCATCGCCGGATGTGAACCCGTACCCTAGCTTCCGTCACTGTCAAATCGATGCTAAACACGGGGCAAGCGGTAGGTGAGGATAACAAAAATAATTTGGGCGATTGCTTGAATCGCCCCTTTGCTTGCATTAGTCAAGGACGGTTTACACCTTATTGTTTTACGGTGGCGAGCATCTCTGCTACGACTACATGAGCCGCTTGTCGATGATCGCTGCTTTTATTTTTTGTGGCCGATCGCAGGATCGGCCGTACCCTGATGATCGTGGGCTTTTCTACTCTGTAAGGCCGATGGATAAGACCAGCCTCACCCCGCTTTTTGTAGCTTCAATACGCTCACAGCGTCTAGACTGATTCCAGATCGGCTCTAGGTCTTCGCTTCCCAGACGTTCATGCCAGCTATGGAGATCTCGATAGAATCGTCGCGTGGATGACCTCCACTTCATCTCCATCCCTTTGGATTAGGCCTTTGGTGCATTGTGGACGGATGCAGCAATTAGCGTGAATCCAATCCCTTCCTAGCAAAGGCGATGTAAGTGCTTTTGCTGTCCACGACGAAGAATGACGTGGGGATGGTTTTCTGCCCACGGCCGATCTCGTTCAAGACGCCTTGCGTTCAAGTCCGACCGTTGAAGTCGCAACTTGACGTTGGTTTTGATCGATCTGCGGTGGGCGTCCCAAGCGTCGTAGCATGGAGTATGGCATGATATTGATCGCCGCTCGGTGTCCACCAACATCTTGCGACAGGTTGCCCATTGATGTAACCTCGTCGTGAGGCAGGGCTTTCAGATGTTTGTAACCCTTCTCACGTGGCTTCTCAAAGATAACCGTGGGCCGCGATCGTACAGCTGGTAGCTCATTGGTTCTGGCGCAGAATTACGAAGTATGAACACCATGTTTGTGACCGATGTCTTTGCATCGGCTTTTACGGTTTGGGCGCCACTCCTTCCTTCGGGCGATCTTCGCTTCCAAAGTCTGCCTCACTTTGACGGCCAGATCGGCCGTGCTTTCTTTAAAGCGTGAGATACTGCGCTCGTCGGCTTCCTCCAAGTTACGCAGCCGCTGCACTCTACGCTTACGGTGTGTCTCGAGTCCGGGACACCACCTTGGACGGTGATACTGTCTTCGTCTTTGTCATTCTTTGGCTTCGAGGTCTTACGCTCGGCGGACTCCTAGACGGCTCTGGGGTGGAAAAGGCCCTAGACGTTTGAACACTGACACTGGCCTCGTGTCCTCCTTCTGCTGACCGCATTCCGGGCAGTTGTCGACAGTAGGCAATCGGCTCATTCCCGCGTCCCAGCAATACTTGAAGAAAGGACAATCCCAATGTTTGTCTGCGCCTTCCTTTTCTCTTGACGGTCCCCTAGCAAGGTGCTCATATCTTTCGTCGTCTCTGTCATGGCGGCGTTGGTCATCTTGGCGCTCATACTTGCTAAGGAGATGCGTGGAATGTGGCTTCGATATCGCACTCTCCTCACTTGTTCCTCTTAAGTACCACTGTCATTGTGGCTGGGCGGTCGCGTGGACTAGCCTCCTCTCTTTCTTTGCCCCGAGAGCGACCACCTTCCTGCTTATGCGTGTCATGGTGGTACCCGACCTGCCATATTAACGCCGAGCGAGAAATCCGACGCCATGAGCGACTGAGTTCTACCATGTTGACGCCGGGAAATGGGTTTGTGTCCACTTTCATGGCGAACTGCCCAAGGATCAGACGGCCTTGTTCTATCGCCATTTGGATTTGGCGGCGAAGCTCTTTGCACTCATTGGTGGTGTGGGTGAACGAATGATGCCACTTGCAGTAGGGTCTCCCTTTCATTTCCTGAGCCGTAGGGATTTTGTGGCCCTCGGGTAACCTCAGCTGCTTATCCTTCAGCAGCAAATCGAATATCTGCTCGGCTTTGCTCACATCGAAGTCGAACCCTTTTGCAGGCCCTTGCTGTTTCACCCATTTGCAGGCCACAGGATCTGCCCCCCGAGCCCATTCAGCTACGGCCACCTCCTGGTCTTGCGTAGGATCACCTTCTTCTGTATCGACCAGGCCTATCGGACGCTTGAATTTGTCTTGGTATAACTCAGGGTGGCGCTTTTCATACATCGTCAGTTTCTGGGCCATGTGCGCCAATGTGTTGTACTCTACCTGGAAAGCCAGATCCTTGATGGATGCTGAGAGACCCAACACTGCCAGTTCGACCGCTTCCTTCTCAGTTAAACGAGCGGAGTAACATCGGTTCTTGACGGTCCTGAAGCGCTGGATGTACTCGCCAGATTTCCTCGTTTACGCACTTTGAGCCAGGTCTGCAATGCCAGCCTCAGTAGCCTCTGAATGGTACTGGATGTGGAACTGCTCTTCCAGTTGCTTCCAGGTATGAATCGAATCAGGTGGCAGCGAGGTGTACCACCCAAAGCTGGTCTGTCGGCGATGCGCAAAAACCTTACGCGCATCTGATCCGACGAAATTATGCCTAGCTGTGCCAGGTATCGGCTTACGTGCTCGATTGAGCTCGACCCTTCCGACCGCTAAACCTCGAGAACTCAGGGAGTCGATACTTGGATGGCGGTGGAATCGATCAAACTCGTTGGGGTACGGCTTTGAATAGCCGATTGTCCTTCTCTTGACGGTTTAACTGGTCTCTCGGGATGGTGCGGATTTGCTCCACTTGTTTGAGCTGCAGGGCTAGATTCTCTGACTCGTTCCGGTGGCATACTTGGCTAGCCACGCCTGTTTGTCGACATCTATCCCGGACATCGCTGCTCGAACGCCGCTCACGAAGATCCCGCCGGAACCCCCGCCGAAACTCCCGCGTTGCAATCTGGTGCGTGTCGGTTATTGCAGTCCGACACGTAGGTGCATATGTATCCGTGGGATTTCCTTAGGTGGCTCAAACAGGAATTGGCATCGCCTGGTCGCCTCCGCCTTGTAGACGACGAAGCCGCTGCTCTGGCGGCTGGAGCCGCAAGTGTGAATGGCAGCTGTGGCCTTGTGCGAGCGGTCTTTCTCCTGGTGAGTCCCTAAAGTAGGCCCCGACGGAGAGTAATCGATGTTTCATGATCTCTGAACTACGCGAACCGCGACCGCTCAGCGTTCACGGGCTCTCGGAATGGCGGTGCGAGAATGAGCCACCATGTAGTTGACTTCTGTCAGAGCTGCAGTGCGCTCCTCCGAAGGAACAGACAGATCCACCTCATCAAGAGCACCCTCGGGGGAGAACCCCCTCCACTTGATGCCATGCTTACGGGTCCTCTCAAAAGAGCCGATGAGGTCTTCTTCGAAGAGAGCCTTGATCTCGTCATACTTGGCCTTGTGCTCGTCAGGTAGATCGTCGTACGTGACTGGTCTGTTCTCCATCGCAGCGTCGGATGTTGATGTAGACGTTGTTGAATGTCCCACCGGGCGTGCCAGAATGTGTTGCCTGTCAAAACTCACCGGCGAGCAGCGACGAGCAACACGAAGAGCCGGGAGGCTCCCAGAACTGCTGGTGGGCCCTGGTCCCTCGGGCGACGGCCCGCAAAACTCCGGCACACGTCCTGGCTTGGTTCGAGGGCGTGCCACCTGACCTATACCTGGCCAGGAAGGTGAAGGATTGCTCCGATTGATTTCCTGCATGGTAAACAAGTATACGTAAAATTCGAGCCGTGACCGGCTCCCAGGTTTCCCTGTAAATCGGCTCCTAGAGCCGATTGCCCCATGGTTCTGCATTAGATTTACGATAACATGGGGTTTTGCTTGATCACTACGAGTTAAGTCGATCTACGACAGTTTAGTGTTTTCACCACGTAGCTGGAACGTCCTACACGTAATTGAGCCTGGTATGTACAAAAGATGAAGAATATTAACCCTAGAGGAGGCCTAATAACCAACGTAAAGTCAATTACCGGAACAACTTCTCTAGAACGAATAAGCCACTTCCCTACGTACTACTGGATCGTTCAACCCGTTTGTAAGGCCTGACTACGTAGATATCAAACTAAACCTTGGCGAGCAAGGCACAACCATAACAGATCGAATCAACTAAATAAAGATCAAGCAAGGTGCTACCCTTGCACTTGGGAAAAGGTGCAAAGGTAGCGAGATAACTAGAGGTAGCATAACTTCAACGATAATAGTGAAAAAATACCGATGCTAGCCTCAAACAATCTATGATAATAGTATTACTCGCCATCAACAATGCTTCAGTACGAGTAAAACCAGGTAACGCATAAGTAGATACTGCCTAGATCGCAAGATGCAATCTAGGCAGCTGTGGCATCCCGCAAAACCACTACTAGAAAATCGCGTTGAATTTGTGCATTGCATCGTCATCATCATGCATTGTTTGCCAAAACTATTTTCGCAAAGCCCGTTTTGTTTTCTAAAACACCCCATCTTTAATTCAAATGCAAAACCCCGGGCCGCCGGATTGTTTTTGTCTGACCAATATCGGTTTGCAAACGGTGTATTAAAACAAATAAAAATTATATTAATTTTTGGTGGGGGCAGTCGAACGGGCCAACCCGACCCGAACGACCACCCCAGAAAACTAAAACGGTCCAACCTGCCAGCTCCACCTAATCCTATTCCTACCTAAAACCCTACCCACACCCCCACTCCACCTCACCCCACCCAATCAGAGCACGCCACCTCACCTCCTCCCTCTCCCTCACCCAATCACACGTCGCCACGTCACTCCACTCTCTCCCTACCCTCTCTCTCCACCTCTCAGCACACACGCAACACACGCACTAACGCACGCACGCCCAACCCCCACCCCTGGCCACGTGCCTACCTGGCCCCTGCAAAGACCGCCCGCCTGTCCCCATCCTTTCCCACCCTGCCCGCGGGTCCCGCCTGGCCCACCTGCAGCCTGGACCCTGCCCGCACCCCACGCCCACTCCCCGACAAACCGCCTCACCCGCGCGTCCCCTCCCCTGTTCTTCTTCTTCCCCGTCCTCTCCCCTGCCGCCTCTCCTCGAAGCCTCAAGGCCACGGACCGCCCTCGCCCTCCTCGCCAGCTTGCTCCCTCCGACCAGCGTGTCGGCGACCGCTCCGCCACAGGCCTCCTCCGCCCTTGGCCGCACTGCACCCCGCCTCGACCCGCTCTCCCCGTCCGCCGCCCCGACCCCAAACCCAGCTCCGCCGCCCCACCTACCACCCTCGCCGGCCGCAGCTATCTCCGCCCATCGCTGCCCTCGGGAGCCGCGCCCGAGCTTCGCGGCCCGCCTGCCGCCGGCGCTCGCCAGTTCCTCCTCCGGCTGCCTCCTCCCAGCGCCAGGCCAGCTCGCCCACTGCACCGCCCAACTGAGCTGCCCGTGCCTTGCCGCCGCAGCTTCGCCACGGACCCGCCATCTCCTCCCCGGATCGCCACCGATCACGCGACCTCCTCCGCCTCCCCTCTCCCGGCTCGGGCCCCCCCATCTCCGCGGCGCCACGGAGACGCCTGCACCCCCCGCCGCTGGACGCCCCTCGCCTTCCAGCGCTCCAAGGCTGCCTCTCTCCCAGCGTCGCTGCCGCCGCAGGGCCCCACCGCCGCCGCCAGGTGGGCCCCTCCACCGAGCCGTTCCCTGCGGGCCCGCACGCAGCCAGGGCCGCTCCCTCGTCCTCCAGCGCGCCCCCGTGAGGACCCCTGCAGCGCCGCCCAACCCTCGTCGAGCTCAGAGACCGGCACCGCGTGAACCCGAAGACCCCGACCCACCAAGATCTCCGTCCTGGACACCGTGCGGCAACACCTATGTCACGGATTCCGAAGACCCACGGATGCGCCAAGATCTACAACGAAACGCCAAGTTCTGCCACGTGGGCCCATTGAACCGAGACCGACCCCGTGACGAGTGCATCGACCCCGACCCGAAGATGCCCAGAACACAAGTTCGCCTTCTCGAACGCCAGGAACTCCTTCATGGACATCGATGAGCGAACCCCGGTGCGTCAAGATCGCCTTCTCGACCGTCAGGGTCCACGACATGGAATCGCCAGGATCATCCCCAGAACGCCAAGAGTGCCACGAGAACGTCCCGAATGTTGACACCGACTCGATGGCGCGAGCCCGACAAGGTCCTCGCAACGGCAAGATCGACCCCGTGAGGCCCGACAAGACCTTCGCGATGACGAGAACGGCACCGACCCAAGTTCTGCTTCCCGAACATCGAGACCCCGATACGACAAGACCTACCCCTGAGTCGGAGAACGACCCCGCCGAACCCGAAACCCTGAGACCGACCCCGAACCCCGGAACCCAAGATCGTCGAGCCCCCTCTGATGTGTGACCCCTTTTCCTCGAACCCTATTTCATAACATATCAATTTGTTGCACATTAAATTGTCATTCCCGCATGCATAGCATTGGTTTGGGGGCCTTATGCCGATTCACCTAATAATTAAATATGGGGCCCATATGCGAGCAAATCTAGTCTCATATTGGCCTCATTTAAACTTGTGTAGCGAACCGGTGGTATATTCTGTCTTGCTAAAACAACATTTAAACTGCGGGGGTTCTAAACAACTTGAACCATTTAATTAATTGCCGGGACCCCGGTTCCGCTTAATATTGACCTAATCGCACCGCACCTTTGCCATGTCATCCATCATTCATGCATCATGCCGATCTTCTGCCGTGTATTAAATATTGCATCCGGTGTTTCTTCTAGTGTTTTGGTTCTTCGCGGATAAGGCCGTTGAGATGATGTGAGCTTCGCCCCGATCTTCTGATCCTTCGACAATGTTTTCAGTGAGCATCTCCCTTTCTACCTATCTTACTTTCTAGTATTTATTCCCTCCTGTTGATCTTTGCTATCTGTGTTGCGATGCTCTAGTTTTCGTACCCGTGATATCCCTTGCAGCCATATATAGCCTTGGACACATCCTATTACCTGTTGTTTGGTAGATAGTGGGACCCGCGTGTCTTAGTCGCTTGCTCAAGTGTTTTCGCTTGTCGTCAAGTACCACAATTGTTGGAGGAATTGCCGCATGTTGATGTTGGAGATGATCATGGTTTACTTATTGTTCACTTTAATTCCTGTTTAACAACTAAAATTGAATTAAGCAGAGGCATCGGTGGGTGATAGGTAAGATTTGGTTTCCGACCGCCCACTTGTGTCCCGTAGGACCCGAGTTCTTGACACCTGTTCCGAGATCGAGCGCGCTAACCACAGGTGGGGAGATATGGGCCCCCCATTGATAATTACCTGATTTCAAAGTATTGTACTGGGGGCCACAAACTAGTTTGAGGTTTTATTTACGATCCTGTACTTATGCCATGCTACTTTCCTGTATTTAAATTGTGCGAGGAGCACACTGTACTGTTTAGGATCGGGCCACGATTTCGCGGTGTCGACAGTCCCCGTTTGGGGGCGTACTGTCGTTCACAGCCGTCTTCCCAACCCTAAGTCCGTCTCGGAGACCGGCCGACTTTGTTGCGGGTGTACTTAGTGGGGTGGCCCCCCGTGCTTGCTTTTGTCCAGGAACGTCGTGACTTAGGCCCCGCCGACATACCGATGGGTGTATGTTAACTGATCTGGCAAAAAGGGTCGAAGTGCCTGTGGATACTTTGGTGCACCCCTGCAGGGTTTAATCTTTTCGAGAAGCCGTGTCCGCGGTTATGGACGACTTGGAGCACAGTGTCTGATCATAGACAACTATAACTAAAGTTTACTGTTATAAATTGACTTGTTTCCGATATGATTAGTAATCAGTTTCACTACAACGGAATGGCTAAACCAAAGTACCAACAACTGCTGGGGTTTGTGGTTATCTCCTGATAATTGTATCTGACTAGTAAGTGTTGCCACTATAACAGAATGATTAACTAAAAGTGCCCACTGCTTGCTTTATCAGGATGATTATCTAAACCTGACTAGTAAAGTGCCGCAACTATAACTGAATAAGTAAAACTGCCAACTGTGTGAGTTCCTCGGTTGACTTCCTCGTTTGGTTATGAGGGGGGAAACGCCAGGATGGGTTTGTTTGGTGATAGCTTCAGGTTGGATCCGGATAGGTCATTCTCACCCCCTCTCTGATAACCGCCAGTTGTATCGAGTCTCTATAGGTTGTTTAGTGCATGCTGCCGCTCGATCCACCATACCTATGTAGGCGAGGACCAATTCTAGCCTCGCCGTGTCTTGGCCTCGATCGACGCCTCTTTTTCCTTTGCCCTTTGTCGGCACCTTTTGTTGAAGCAGGTTTGAGATCGACGCGTTAGGGTTACCCTTCCGGCTGCCTTGGCAGGGTTATGGACGCCATTGGTTATTCTTGTGGCTCTTTGCCCCATTTGCATCTTGTCCGTAGTCGGACGCTCCCTCTTTTCAAGGTGATTTGGATCTTTGTACCGTATATTTGTATTCTTGACTCTTTGAGTCGCTGATGTATATATATCTGTTCTGTGGGTCCCATCGAGGACTGTTGTGTAATGTTATTACTTTGTTTTTTCCACCCGAAAGTGCTGGTGAGCACCTTCAATCGTTTTATGCGAGTTTGGCGAGTTTCGCTAAAACTTGCATAGGGCCGATTCGAGGGTGTTCTGAGTGGTATCGAGCTCGGCGGTTGCGATACCACAAGTCCAGCCTAGGATAACCTAGCTAACTCAAGTAGAGTGTCAAAACTATTTTTGAAAATCGGTTGGATAGTTCTGATTAGGTCTGATTTTACTCCTTACCCCTCTGCTGTTCCCCTCTTACCCCTACGCGTTTTGAATCTGCTCTCTTATCTTTTCTTCGAGTCCAAGATTTCTCGTGGTTGGGTTCCGTCGTACCTTTAGGGTTTCGCTTCCTCCTTTGGTAACGGTGTTCTACCATCCGGTGTTCAAGCTGCCTGATGAATCCGTCTACGGTGGTACCATTCTTTGTTCTTTGTTTGTGCTTTCCGGTGTTTTCCGACGCGACGATATCCTCTACGCCAGATCCGATGCAGAGTCTGCATCACTCCTTTGTTTCCGAACCTCGCTTGTCGAGATCTTCAGTCTGAATCCGAGGGTTGGTTGCATAATCTGTCTATTATTCGTATGCGGTAATGCTTTGAGTGCGGGATGGAGTCGCGACCATACCACTACTCTTATCATTTGCTCGGTATATTGAATAGTGGATCGATGCAATTTTACTCCTTCCATGGAAGTTAGAGGTGGCCTTACCTTTAACTTCGACCGTTGTTTATCCGGAGTGCTCTCTTGATGAACGTGAACAACGACCTCTTGTTAGTGGTGTCGCGAGGATCTACACGAAGCAAGAAGACGCAGATCGCCGACCTTTCCTTCCGGTACCATGAGGCGGATCTCGAGGGCGAGATCCATTGTTAGTGGTGTCGAATTGTGGCATCCCGCAAAACCACTACTAGAAAATCGCGTTGAATTTGTGCATTGCATCGTCATCATCATGCATTGTTTGCCAAAACTATTTTCGCAAAGCCCGTTTTGTTTTCTAAAACGCCCCATCTTTAATTCAAATGCAAAACCCCGGGCCGCCGGATTGTTTTTGTCTGACCAATATCGGTTGCAAACGGTGTATTAAAACAAATAAAAATTATATTAATTTTTGGTGGGGGCAGTCGAACGGGCCAACCCGACCCAAACGACCACCCCAGAAAACTAAAACGGTCCAACCTGCCAGCTCCACCTAATCCTATTCCTACCTAAAACCCTACCCACACCCCCACTCCACCTTACCCCACCCAATCAGAGCACGCCACCTCACCTCCTCCCTCTCCCTCACCCAATCACACGTCGCCACGTCACTCTACTCTCTCCCTACCCTCTCTCTCCACCTCTCAGCACACACGCAACACACGCACTAACGCACGCACGCCCAACCCCCACCCCTGGCCACGTGCCTACCTGGCCCCGCAGCACGCCCCCTGGCCCGCCTGTCCCCATCCTTTCCCACCCTGCCCGCGGGTCCCGCCTGGCCCACCTGCAGCCTGGACCCTGCCCGCACCCCACGCCCACTCCCCGACAAACCGCCTCACCCGCGCGTCCCCTCCCCTGTTCTTCTTCTTCCCCGTCCTCTCCCCTCACAAGCCATGGCCGCCTGCCCACCGCCACTTGCCGGCGAGCTTGATCCTCGTGCCAGCGCTCCGCCCCGAGCCTCCTCCCGGCCGCGCCGCGCCGCTCCCGGACCCCGCTCTCCCTGCCGTCCGCTCGCCCCCGACCCCAAACCCAGCTCCGCCGCCCCACCTACCACCCTCGCCGGCCGCAGCTATCTCCGCCTTCGCCGGCCAGAGCTTCGCCGAGCTCGCCTGCCCGCCTGGCCAGTTCTCCTCCTCCGGCCTGCCTCCTCCCATTGGCCAGGTCGCCACTCGCCACCTGCACCGCCTCCCAACTGAGCTGCCCGTGCCCGCCGCCCGCCGCCAGCCGACCCGCCAGCTCCCTCCCCGGATGCGCCACCGACCACGCGACCTCCTCCGCCTCCCCCTCTCCCGGCTCCGGCGGCCCCTCCCCATCTCCGCGGCCCGCCGAGACGCCAGCACCCTTCGCCGCTGGGCGCCCCTCGCCTTCCAGCGCTCCGCGCCCGCTGCCTCTCCTCGTCCGTCGCCGCAGGGCCCCACCGCCGCCAGGTGGGCCCTCCACCAGCCGTTCCTGCGGGCCAAGACGCAGCTGTAGGCTCCTCGTCCTCCAGCCGCCCGTGAGACCTCGCAGCCGCCCAACCCTCGTCGAGCTCGAGACCGCACCGTGAACCAAGACCCCGACCCACCAAGATCTCCGTCCTGGACACCGTGCGGCAACACCTATGTCACGGATTCCGAAGACCCACGGATGCGCCAAGATCTACAACGAAACGCCAAGTTCTGCCACGTGGGCCCATTGAACCGAGACCGACCCCGTGACGAGTGCATCGACCCCGACCCGAAGATGCCCAGAACACAAGTTCGCCTTCTCGAACGCCAGGAACTCCTTCATGGACATCGATGAGCGAACCCCGGTGCGTCAAGATCGCCTTCTCGACCGTCAGGGTCCACGACATGGAATCGCCAGGATCATCCCCAGAACGCCAAGAGTGCCACGAGAACGTCCCGAATGTTGACACCGACTCGATGGCGCGAGCCCGACAAGGTCCTCGCAACGGCAAGATCGACCCCGTGAGGCCCGGCAAGACCTTCGCGATGACGAGAACGGCACCGACCCAAGTTCTGCTTCCCGGACATCGAGACCCCGATACGACAAGACCTACCCCTGAGTCCGAGAACGACCCCGTCGAACCCTAAACCCTGAGACCGACCCCGAACCCCGGAACCCAAGATCGTCGAGCCCCCTCTGATGTGTGACCCCTTTTCCCCGAACCCTATTTTATAACACATCAATTTGCTGCACATTAAATTGTCATTCCCGCATGCATAGCATTGGTTTGGGGGCCTTATGCCGATTCACCTAATAATTAAATATGGGGCCCATATGCGGGCAAATCTAGTCTCATATTGGCCTCATTTAAACTTGTGTAGCGAACCGGTGGTATATTCTGTCTTGCTAAAACAACATTTAAACTGCGGGGGTTCTAAACAACTTGAACCATTTAATTAATTGTCGGGACCCCGGTTCCGCTTAATATTGACCTAATCGCACCGCACCTTTGCCATGTCATCCATCATTCATGCATCATGCCGATCTTCTGCCGTGTATTAAATATTGCATCCGGTGTTTCTTCTAGTGTTTTGGTTCTTCGCGGATAAGGCCGTTGAGATGATGTGAGCTTCGCCCCGATCTTCGGTTGATCCTTCGACAATGTTTTCAGGCGAGCATCTCCCCCTTTCTACCTATCTTACTTTCTAGTATTTATTCCCTCCTGTTGATCTTTGCTATCTGTGTTGCGATGCTCTAGTTTTCGTACCCGTGATATCCCTTGCAGCCATATATAGCCTTGGACACATCCTATTACCTGTTGTTTGGTAGATAGTGGGACCCGCGTGTCGTAGTCGCTTGCTCAAGTGTTTTCGCTTGTCGTCAAGTACCACAATTGTTGGAGGAATTGCCGCATGTTGACGTTGGAGATGATCATGGTTTACTTATTGTTCACTTTAATTCCTGTTTAACAACTAAAATTGAATTAAGCAGAGGCATCGGTGGGTGATAGGTAAGATTTGGTTTCCATCGCCCACTTGTGTCCCGTGGGACCCAGTTCTTGACACTGTTAGAGATCGGCCGCTAACCACGTGGGGAGATATGGGCCCCCATTGATAATTACCTGATTTCAAAGTATTTTGGGGCCACAAACTAGTTTGAGGTTTTATTTACGATCCTGTACTTATGCCATGCTACTTTCTGTATTTAAATTGTGCGAGAGCACACTGCATCTTGTTAGGATCGGGCCACGATTTCGGTGTCGACAGTCCCGTTTGAGGCGTCTGTCGTCACAGCTGTCTTCCCAACCCTAAGTCCGTCTCGAGACCGGCCGACTTTGTTATGGTGTACTTAGTGGGTGGCCCCGTGCTTGCTTTGGGTGCAGAACGCCGTGACTTAGGCCCCGCCGACATACCGATGGGTGTATGTTAACCGATCGGCAAAAGGGTCGAAGTGCCTGTGGATACTTTGGTGCACCCCTGCAGGGTTTAATCTTTTCGAGAAGCCGTGTCCGCGGTTATGGACGACTTGGAGCACAGTGTCTGATCATAGACAACTATAACTAAAGTTTACTGTTATAAATTGACTTGTTTCCGATATGATTAGTAATCAGTTTCACTACAACGGAATGGCTAAAACAAAGTACCAACAACTGCTGGGGTTTGTGGTTATCTCCTAATAATTGTATCTGACTAGTAAGTGTTGCCACTATAACAGAATGATTAACTAAAAGTGCCCACTGCTTACTTTATCAGGATGATTATCTAAACCTGACTAGTAAAGTGCCGCAACTATAACTGAATAAGTAAAACTGCCAACTGTGTGAGTTCCTCGGTTGACTTCCTCGTTTGGTTATGAGGGGGGAAACGCCAGGATGGGTTTGTTTGGTGATAGCTTCAGGTTGGATCCGGATAGGTCATTCTCACCCCCTCTCTAATAACCGCCAGTTGTATCGAGTCTCTATAGGTTGTTTAGTGCATCTTTGCCGCCGCTCGATCCACCATACCTATGTAGGCGAGGACCGCCAATCTAGCCTCGCCGTGTCTTGGCCTCGATCGACGCTCCTCTTTTTCCTTTGCCCTTTGTCGGCACCCCTTTTGTTGAAGCAGGTTTTGAGATCGACGCCGTTAGCAGGGTTACCCTTCCGGCTTGGCCTGGGCAGGGTTATGGACGCCATTGGTTATTCTTCAGGGCTCTTAGCCCCATTTGCATCTTGTCCGTAGTCGGACGCTCCCTCTTTTCAAGGTGATTTGGATCTTTGTACCGTATATTTGTATTCTTGACTCTTTGAGTCGCTGTTGTATATATCTGTTCTGTGGGTCCCATCGAGGACTGTTGTGTAATGTTATTACTTTGTTTTTCCACCCGCACGAAAGTGCCTGGTGGGCACCTTCGAATCGTTTCTATGCGGGTTTGGCGAGTTTCGCTAAAACTTGCATAGGGCCGATTCTGAGGGTGTTACAGCAGCATGACACTTACCCGAAAGAAACCCTAGAAACAAGGGGTGGTGATGCGCCGAGATTGTGTTTGTTGTGAACGTGATTGTCCTCCTTTTCTCGATAACCTTAGGTACATATTTATAGTCCGGAGACTCTCTACTTTTGGAATAACTCTACAACTCTATCTTTACCTAAACTGAAACGGAACCTAAACTGAAACGAAACCTACTATAATACAAGATACACGGGCAGTTTAGCCCAATTCTTCGTACTAGGCCGATCCAACAACACGTTGAATATACGCATCTTCCAAGCCCATCTTGATCACAGCCCATCTCCTTCGTTGGCCAAAATATGGCGATAACACGTGGCACCTGCGTTCTTTAGCCCGAAAGGCATTGTGTTGTAGCAGAATACTCCGAACGGTGTGATCAACGCCGTTTTCTCCTGATCTTCGACCTTGAGTCGAATCTGGTTATAGACTGAGTAGGCGTCGAGGAAGGAGAGTTTCTCGCAACCTGCAGTTGAATCGATGATCTGATCGATCCGAGGAAGAGGGAAGTGGTCCTTTGGGCAATGCTTGTTTAGCGACGTGAAGTCCACGCACATCCGCAGGATGTCCGTGTCCTTCTTTGGGACCATGACTGTGTTTGCAAGCCACTCGCTTTCTTTAATTTCCCTGATGAAGTCTGCAGCGAGTAATCTGTTTATTTCCTTGCCGATAGCTTCGCCTCGTGGCTCGGACAGTCTTCAGATGGACTGTTTGACGGGCTTGGTGTCTGGAAAGACGTTGAGTGCGTGCTCGCGAATTCCCTGGGAACTCCTGGCATGTCCGCAGGATACCAAGCGAAGATTTCCCAGCGCTCACGGAGGAATTCGACGAGCGCGCCTTCCTATGCGGGGCTGAGGTCGTTGACGATCAGCGCCGTCTTGGAGGCATCCGTCGGGTGGACCTGACCTTTTTTGTGTTGACCGTGGAGTCGAAAGACATGTCAGGTGCGTTTTGTCGTGCGACTAGGGGTGCCCCATTGTCCGTCACCTCGCGGAGTCTAAGGATCTCCTCCTGCATACCGAATGATTGGGAGATTCTGTTGAAATCCCTGTCGCATTGGTCCGATCGGGTGAAGCTCCTATGGACTGTGATGACGCCCTTCATTCCTGGCATATTGAGTAGCAGGTATGCATAATGTGGGACAACCAGGAACCTTGCGAATGCTACACGCCCGAGGATGGCGTGGTACTGTGATGGCCAGTCCACCACTTTGAATTCGAGCCGTTCCAGTCGGAAGTTGTCCGGCTTGCCGAAGATGACGTCGAGCCATATCTTGCCCAGGGGAAATATGCTCTTCCCTGGGACGATGTCGTGGAACGTTGTGTCTGATTGTTCCAGGCTGCACTGCGGGATCCACATTGCTGCTAGAGTGCTTGCGAACATCAGGTTGATGCCGCTGCCGCCGTCCATGAAGATGCGACTCATCTCAAAACCTCCGATCTGCGCCTCCAGCACCAGGGCAGCATGACCTGGGCGAGGGATCTGGCAAGGGTTATCCGAACGAGTGAACGTGATGCAGGACTCTGATCCGCTGAGGTACTCAGGGATGGCGGGTGGAGTTGCCACGACCAGGTTGATCTGTCGGGTGATTTTCTTCTGCACCCTATTCGTAGGGCACCCCTTCTGGATCATCAGTGATCCTTTTGGCAGGGGATACCCGTTTCCAGTGTTGTTTTGTGCTGGTGCGACTGGTTGGTTCGGGCCTCCTACCGGTGGCGGTGGAGGAGATCCATGCGCTATCTCGCCTGGCGCCGGTGCGTTTCCGAACTCAGGGATTAGAGCCTGCTGCCTCATCTGCACCATGCTTTCGCTGAGCTTCTGGAACTCGTGGCAGTCCTTGAGCATGTGGCTCGCCTTATTTTTGCCATCCTGCTTGTCGATGTAGAAGTGTATGGTGCATGGACCCGAAAGCTTTTCGTATGCTGAGGGTCCGTTATCGCGGTCGCGGCGTTGCCACGACTGCGCTAGGCGTCCTCCATCGCGGAAGTTTCCTCTGCGGTATCCTCCGCTGTTGCGGTTGGCGTCGTTGCGGCGATCGGCGTAGCCAGCCGCGACCATGTCGGGTCCGTCGCGATCGTCGTAGACGCTTGCTACGGCGCTCCCGTCTTCGGCCATAGTCGTCCTCTTCATCCGATTGTGCCCGGTGAATGGATTCTTCTCCGTCAGCCCACCTGTTGGCGATGTCCATGAGGTGATCGAGCATTTTGGGTTTGACGCGCCCAAGTTCTTCCTTGAAGTCTTGGCGCTTGACGCCATCCCTGAAGGTGTCTATGGCCCTCTCTTCGGAGATGTGGGCTGCGGAGTTCTTGGTGTTGGACCAGCATAGTATGTATGAGCGAATGGATTCGCCTGTTCGTTGAGTGCAGGCGCGCAACTCTTCGATTGAGGCGGGCATCTTGCTGGTGCCCTTGAAATTTCGGATGAAGCTGTAAGCTAGCTCCTCCCAGCTTCGGATGGACCCTGATGATAGGCTGCTGAGCCAGATCCGTGCCGCTTTGCCATTGCGGTGAAGGCATTGCATGGCGGTTTCTTTGTTACCGCCGTGCAGCTTGACGGATGACAGATGGTCACTGAGCCATGCTTTTGGATCTTGCGTGCCATCGAACTTCAGAGTATCCGAAGGAAGGTTGCAATTGCGTGGCATCCGCATTCGCCCAACGGATCTGCTGAAGCATCGGGCTCCATAGAGTTCTCCTTCGTCTTCGTCCATCTCGGATTCAGACGAGCATGCGCGCTTGGCGCGTGCTTTGTCGATTTTGCGTTGTGTGAGCGCATCTCTGGCGTCGTAGTCGCGTTTATGGTGACGCGAGCTCTTCTTCCTTCGAGGAAGGTCGTGCTCCTCTTTCTCTTCGGATGAAGGGGTGGGGCTTCGGTCGTGCCTGGCCGGAGCCTTCTTCTTCGGCTCCGCAGGAGCGTCTTGGTGGAGCGCAGCTCCGACAAGTCCGAGTCTGGTAAGTGCGGACTTATGCATGGCCCTCTTCGGGTCCCCCTCGGGAGGTGGGTGGGCCGCGAGGTACGCAGTGGCTGCCATGATTGCAGCTTGTGGCGTCTTCGGGATGACGTTGCCGTCGGCGTCCATCTCCATGAAGGATGTGTGGAGAGTTCGCGTCAACTCGCGGCGCTCCTTGGGATCCATGTTCTCCATCCGAGAGCGGTGCTTGTTGCCTGGGTTGGCGTTCGAGCTGGAGCCGATGCCCATGGCGGAGAGCGCGGCTCGTCGCGCACTGGACTCTGAGGCTTCTTGCTTGCATTTGTCAAGCACCTCCTGCATCTTGACCTGCTTCTTGTTCTCCTCGATTAGGAGCAGGTGGTAGGCCATCAGCATATCTCGTGAGGCGTCTGCGGGTAGTACTATGTTGCCTGCCAAACTTCGTGGACCTGGGTCCATCCCTCTTTGCGAAGGCGGATGACGTGGCCGCCGTTGTTTTCCCCTTCGGGTGGGTGAGATTGGCTTCTTCTGTTCCCACCGTTTCGTTCTGGAGAGTTAGGCGGTTGTTGATCCACGTCGCTTTGGATGATTGGTAGCGCCAGATTGTCCTTCGTGGGTGTCCGCAGCTTTCAGATCCGAATCAGAGGTCCTGCATCCGATGGCGGATCGCACAGATCGGAGTTGCAGCTGCTGCTGTCGTAGGAATCATCTGCTGATGATGTTGTGCGTAGCACGGGGTGTGGGGCCCATGAAGCGGGCCTGATTGATGGTAGGGGCACCCTCTCAGGTAGGCGGAGGGTGCCAGTTTGCCTCACCTGGAAGCAGAAGCTCCCGAACAATATTTCGAGTTCGTCGCCTACGGGCTCGAAGTCCTTCATGGTGGCCGGCGAGTGGGCGGTGAAGTCGAAAGCACCAAAGAGGATATGGCTCTCCGTCGCTGCAGAGTTGTAGATCGATCGGGTTAGGACTGTCACGATCGCACAATCAGTGCCCCCAGTTCCCACAGACGGCCCCAATTGACGAGGTTTGATCTCATCAATGCCCATTGTTATGGACTTGGGTTTTGGAGAAGATGGGGATGCTGGAGATCGTGGAACGGTTAGCAAACAAGCAACATGGGGACACAAGGTTTACCCAGGTTCAGGCCCCCGAAGGGAAAACCCTACTCCTGCTTTTCTGCTCTTGATTACGGCGGAACCGAGGGTTAGAGGGGTGCGCGGATGCAATCTGGCGTGGAGGTGTGTATACGGTGGTATGAAGTCGAGAGATCTAGGTCGTGCCCTCCTGGCCTTTATATAGACTTAGGCAGGTCCCGGGCATAGTCCTAGTCGGTTACAGGTTTTAGGGTTTTACCCCTTTGAATTTCCTATCTACTCTAGTCTTGCTCTCCAAGGATCCGAAGGCACCATGGTCCTGGGCCACCCGAAAGTCTTCATGGGCCAACGTACTTTTGTCGTGGGCCTTCCTTGGGCTGGACTAGGTATGCTGAGATCACGTACCCGTAGGGTATAACCATGTCAAGAGCCCCGGTGATCGTCGAATCGTAGATTCTGAGACTCTTCAATCCTTCGGGTGCAACTATGTATTAACGATGTGTGTAGGGATTGTTGATGCGTGTGCGACTCACCGACGGATCGTGTCGCTTAACTGTCTTAGGATGAAACAACACGATCTTCCTCGTGTTCGAGTCCCGAACTCAAATGGAACATATGTCGTAATTCGACTCAGGCCGTGGAGGACTTACAGGAGTGGAATTCTAGTGACTTTAATTGATGTACCCAACGCGTCCGTCGGGATTTTTCATCGCACCTGCTGGCACGGATTCATACTAGCAGAGCCTTGGGTGCGTTGCGTGCCACGACATTTATATCCAGAGGGTCTTATCTTTGCGACGCAGACGCAACATCCGAACATTTGTCACCGTGGAGGTGTTTCGGGTGGCCAAGGAGAAACATTGCTCACTTAGCATTCTACTGAGGCAAAGTTGCCGAAAAAGTTTTGCATGTTTGATCCGAAAGATCGCAGTCGAAGAATTCATAGGGTGACTGCCTCCTATGGGAGTAGCCCCCAAGTGTCTGTTCGAGTCATAGACTCGGGCGAAGACTTTTATTCAAGCACTTTGTTTATTTTTAAGTCCGTAGGACACAAAAAAAATTTGGATGCTTAAATCCATCCTCCCTATGGGAGTAGCCCCCGAGTCCTTAGTGGAGTCGTAGACTCGGCGTAGGACTCGAAGAAATATTTTGTCTTTATTCGTCTTTCGGGTGCGCGGCCAACGCTCCTGATAGGAGTAGCCCCCGATTATTTAGTTGAATCGAAGATTCGAGTGAGTACTCTTAGCTGTGTAGCGGAAGAATTGTAGTTGGTGCTAGTATAGCTTTTGATGACATCAGTGTTGACGATCGGTGACCTCAAGCGTCTGCTGCGCCAGAGGTGACTTGACTGGACGAACGTGGGTCCCACTTGCTGACCTTGAATTGACCGGTCATGCGCGGCGTGGAGATAATTATGGCGTCTCCTCGATTTCCGCGCGTAGTGGACGGCGTGGTAACGACGGTTCGTTGTGATGCTGACACGTGTATGGCCAGATCTGTCGTTGGCGTTAGGTCTTCCTGATGGATGGTTGCCGTGCATCGTCTTCGCCGTTATAATCTTTAGGGAAAGCTGCAGTTTGTTTCGGGTAGCTATTCGGCAAGAAAGGGTTGTGCTTCCGCTGCATCGCTGGAGCGAGGAGGCGGAGGTTGCTCGATGCCTCGAACGTGTGTGCGAGCACGGATGCGCTGATGATTTGTGGTGCTAGGACTTCCTCTCGATCTTGAGATTGGCAAGAGATCGTCTACATCAGCCACGAGTCGAACTCGTTAAGCTTTGTCGGTCTTCAAGGGTATGTTCTCTACGGATATACATCCGCCCGTTGTTTGTATCTAATAGATAGATCTTGGTACATAGTTCACATCGTGGGAAAATTTTTGTTTTCTATGCTGCGAACCCTACAATGATTACAAATAGATGATCTTGATCATGAATAGAGCTCACAAGATCTAAACATGGTGGCACAAAGGAGGAGAAACAACCATCTAGCTACTACATGGACCCGTAGTCCAAGGTGGAACTACTCACGCTTCATACCGGAGGCTGGAATGGTGATGAAGAAGTGCTCCGGGATGATCTCTCCCTCCGGCAGGGTGCCAGGAAGAGCTTCAGACCCCCCCGATCTAGGTACGATGGTGGCGGCGGCTACGGACTGTTTCTTGGAAGATTGATCAGGTACTTATGGTTTTGGTATCGGGGGCTTCTTATAGGCGAAGAGGGAGGCCGAGGGGTGCCCTAGGCGGATGCACGCCCCCCCAGGCGCGGGACAGGGGGTGTGGCCCCCTCGTGTCCCTTCTCCATCTCGTCTTCTGGCTTCGTGTTCCCCACGGTAAAATACTGACTTTGGCTTTTGTCCCGTCCAATTCCGAGAATATTGATTTTCTGCCTTTTCTGGAACCAAAAACAGAAGAAAACATGCAACTGGTACTATGGCATCTTGTTAATAGGTTAGTACCAGAAAACATATAAAAATACCTCAAAGTATAGACAAAGCAAAGAAAAGTAGATACTAAACAAGCATGGAACATCAAAAATTATAGATACATTTACGACGTATCAGGGTTTTGCGGTCTTAGCGGCCACGTACCAAGGTATGTGCAGCTGTTGCCAGCGTAGAACGCCAAAGTCAGGCCTGCTTGGATGCCCACTACTGTTGCAGATTTGGTCCTATGAGCGGTTTCCTATCGGCCGGCCGGGCGTTTCGGTTGATAAGGCTTACCCTTCGGCTGCTTTGGGCGACCCTCAGACCAGACTGTTCGATCCAGAGCACGTCGACCTACCTACTTTTGGTACAGTTTGGATACGCCGCCAGGTATGTGCAAAGTTACTCAATATATTCATTATTTGGTTCACATAAACTATGAATGGAGTTGACAAATTATTTTCACAAAGACACTTTTCTCACATTCAGGTGAGGGGTTGCTACCCCGCACTATCCGAGCAGTTTGGCGTACTGCTCCTGTGTTTGGTGATGTGGGATCCCTACACGGATGAAGCCATCGCTGCTAGATTCCAAAGGGATGGGGACACAACACACATATTTCTATTCTCTGCACCAGAGACGTGGCGTATTGGATAACAAAATCAAAGATCATCTTCGACATGCTGGAAGAGGAGATGAGCCTACAGAGAGTAATGAGGCAGTTCGGTCTTTGCTAGTTGGCTGATCCTCGTCATGATTATACAAAGGAGTTGGGGTTCTGCGGTCTTAGCGGCCATGTACCGAGGTATGTGTAGCGGTTGCCAGTGTGGGGTGCCGAAGTCAGGCCTACTTGGATGCCATTACTATTGCAGCTTTGGTCGTGTGAGAGGTTTCCTATCGGTCGACTGGACGTTTTGATTGATAAGTCTTACCCTTCGGCTGCTTTGGACGACCCTCAGACCGGACTGTTCGATTCAGAGTGTGTCGACTTACCTACTTTCGGTACAGTTTGGACACGCCGCCAGCTATGTGCAAAGTTACTCAGTACCTTCATTATTTGGTTCACATAAACTATGAATGGAGTTGAAAAATTATTTTTTGTCAAATTATTTTTTGCAAAGACACTTTTCTCACAATCAGGTGAGGGGTTGCTACCCCGCACTGTCCGAGCAGTTTGATGTACTTCTCGCGTGTTCGGTGATGTGGGATCTCTACACGAATGAAGCTGCTAGATTCCAGAGGGATGGGGACAACACACAGATTTCTATTCTCTGCACCAGAGACGTGGCTTATTGGCTAACAAAATTGAAGATCATCTTCAACATGCTGGCAGAGGAGATGAGCCTATAGAGAGTAATGAGGCAGTTCGGTCTTTGCCAGTTGGTTGATCCTTGTCCTACAGTGAGTTCCATACCTTTGATCATACACACGAATGTTTTCTTTACATATTACTTTCATCTTAACATAATTTATTGACTTTCCACAATCAATGTCCAATTTTAGGTTGTCGAGGAAGGGAAGTAGCAAGACCGCCACAGGTTGGCTCCACATGGTTGTGGTGTACGTTGCAAAGTATGACACCGCTACAGTGTAGGGTTCGCAATATAGAAAACAAAAAAATTTCTACGATGGGAACATCTAAGTACCAAGATCTATCTTCTAGATACAAGCAACGGGTGGATATACATCCATAGAATACATAACCTCGAAGACCGAATAGCGTTAACGAGGTTGTACTCGTGGATGATGTAGACGAACGCTTGCCAATCTCAAGATCGTGATGAAGTCCATCTGGTCCAGCCGGTCCAACACGATCAAGTCCAGCACCTCAAAGCAGTGGTGCATCCGTGATCGCACACACGCATGGTACCCGACAACCTCCGCCCTCGCCTCAATAAGCAGCAAGCAAAAATCCTTCCAGAAAAAGCCACCGGGAACATGTATCTCGCTGATCCGAGACCATGGGGAAATTCTAAAGGGGGAGAGAGATCCTTCGCGAGGAGGTGTGCTTTGAGAGGAGGAGAGGGGGGGCTTTCATAGGGGAGAGGGGGGCACCCAAGGGGCATGGAGCCCAGCCATGGGGGCTGCCCCCACCTCTTCCACATTCATGTGGGTGGAGCTCCCACTCAAAATGAAAAGCCTCCACTCCCATTAAAAAAGCTTCCACTCAAAAATCCACTCACATGCATTAAATTTCCACCAAATTTAATGCAAGCTCTCATTTAAATAAAACTCTTTTATTTATTTATTCAGAATTTTGTCAATTACTTTAATGACAAACATTCACAAATAACCCCTTGCTAGAATTCTATTTCACATGCATAACCACTTTATGCAATTTCACCCGAAAACCTGTTTCGGTATCTAGTGAAATAAATTCCTACGCTTGTTATTCTTTTCGGCATGAAACTTTTTCTCCAAATGGATGTCGGTGTCTCTTAAGTGTGTCACCCTACGGTTCGCGAATAATGCGGACATGATCGAGACCCCTCTCGGATCAATAATCAGAAGCGGGATCTGGAGACCCATACTGACTCCCACACATTCAATGATGACTTTCTTATGATCGTCGGAACCTTTTATGCTAGTATATTAATCCCTTTGTTTCACGATATATTACATGTCCGAGATTCGATCATCGGTATATCCATACCTAGTTTGATCTCGTTACTGACATGCACTCTTTTCTCTTTCCCGTGATATAACATTCTAGTGATCAAATCACTTGCTTGCAAGCTAACCAATGTGATATCATCGAGAGGGCCCAGAGTATATCTATCCGTCATCGGGATGAACAAATTCCACTCTCGATCCATGGGCCTCAACATAATACTTTATTAGTTCTGAATCCATCTTTATAATCACCATGTTACGGTGTGACGTTTGATGTTATCAAGAAACTCTTCCGGTGTTAGTGATTGACATGATCTCATGGTCTAAGGATTAGGATCACTTCGTAAGTTGTTATAGAAATATAAACTCAATGACTTTGATCGTAATGCTATACTTTGGATGAATGTTCATCACACCATTACACTAATGTTGTGATCCCGTTATTAACAACATCCAATGTCCATGATCAGGAAACCTTGATCATCTTGTTAATCAACGAGCTAGTTTATGAGAGAGGCATAACTAGGAACTTCCTTTTTGTTTATTAAACACACATGTATTAACGTTTCCGTATTAATACAATTATAGCATGTAAAATAAACATTTATCATAAATAAGGAATACGATAATAACCACTTTATTATTGCCTCTCGGGCATATTCCCTTCAGTCTCCCACTTGCACTAGAGACAATAATCTAGTTTGAAAACTTTGCGTATTGAACACATATGGCTTTCTGGTGTTCCATATACGCAATTGCAAGTGGTTAACATAATCTACGGATCTGACACTTTCATGTCTTTGCGTCTTCACGCATCACTCATTCTCTAATGAGATGGCATCGTATAAATTTGGTCTTTCGGTGAGACCTTTAGTTCCTTGGGGTTAAAACATGTCGATACTATTGTCATACAATATATCTTTAGTGTTAGCCTGTTGCGAACCGCACCTTAGTTTGATAACAAACTACTTAACACAAATTCCCTCCTTTGTTGCTACTATAGCAGTCATATACTTAGCCTTTTGTTGTAGTATCCGTCACAATGTATTAACTTTGGAATTCATCCAAATCCATCATGGAAACTTTCTTTCCATTTCATTGTGCCACACATAGTTTAAATTGAGATAAACTTAATTTGTATCTTGTGACAAAACTAGTATCAATGTAACGCTTTACAATAAACTATTTGTAATTGTTTGTCACCTCTACACAAATATATTCTTAGTTCTTCCAAAAGATCATAAGAATTTCCTTACTATTGTCCAATGATCATTTTATGATTCATTCTGGTATATGCTAATAACACTTAGAGCATAGGACATATCTAGATGTGTACATATCATGGTATGATTGAGCAAATCATTCTTGTGATTTTACTCATCAAGTGTCAAAGCACTTGAATCTTGTTTCACTTATCAAGTGCCGATACACTTGAATCTAGATTCAATTCCTTTCCATGCAACAAGAACTGTTTCTTGTCGTTTCTATATTGAACTCCTTCAATATCTCATATATGTACGTTTGGCACAACCATATTGGCGGCACAGTCTATCCACTATAGACATTCACGCTAAATATTCGGGTTTTGCCTAAGTATTTCATCGAAATGAAATTCTTAACCTTTGTCAATAAATAATACATTATTTCTAATCAACAAGATGTCTTCCACATAATGTATTAGAAATATGTCTCAGCGCTCCCACTTAATTTCTTGCAAATGCACGCATCTTCATCGTCTCTTGATGAAAACTCCTTTTCATCATAGTGAAGATTCCAACTCCGCATGCTTACTTCTCAATCATTGAAGTTTGCATGCTCTTTTAACATCCTTTGAATTTAACAAAACCCTTTGGATCGTGTCATGTACACGTCCTAGGTAACCATTCTATTAAAAGAACTTTGTTTTGTTTATTCATCTACCATATACCAAATTATATGTAGTGGTTGCTATTTTAATCCGTCCAGACTAAATATCGCTATGAAAGATCAAATCTTGTCATAGTCAACTCCTTGAACATTGTCGTAAAATTCTTTACGACATGTCAACTATTTCATAGATGTGAAACAACCATGTCTGTTTCTTTATAGATCCTAATATGACTGATAGGTTTTTACACCTTTCCGGTGGGTCTTCCAAGTTCAAAACTTGATTTATCGTGTATGGACTTATCACGGATTTTATGGCTTCAAGCCATTTGACGGAGTCAGGGCCCATCATCGCTTGTTTGTATGTATTCGGTTCATCATTTGTAGGATTCGCAGCATAGAAAACAAAAAATTTCCTACGATGGGAACTATGTACCAAGATCTATCTACTAGATACAAACAACGGGCGGATGTATATCCGTAGAGAACATACCCTTGAAGACTGACAAAGCTTAACGAGTTCAACTCGTGGTTGATGTAGACGATCTCTTGCCGATCTCAAGATCGAGAGGAAGTCCTAGCGCCGCAAAGCAGCAGCGCATCCGTGCTCACACACACGTACAAGACACCGGGCAACCTCCGCCTCCTCGCTCCAGTGATGCAGCGGAAGCACAACCCTTTCTTGCCGAATAGCTACCGGGAACATGTATCTCGCTAGTCCGAGACCATGGGGAATAAATTCCAGAGGGGGAGAGAGATCCTTCACGAGGAGGTGTGAGAGACAAGTGAGGAGGGGGGCTCCTTTTATAGGAGGAGGGGGGCACCCAAGGGGGTGGCCGCTGGCCATGGGGGCTGCCCCCTCCCCTCCTTCATTCATGTGGGTGGACACTCCAATCACAAAATTCCCTCCACTCAAAAGTCCACTCAAATTCCCATTAAATTTCCACCAAATTTAATGCAAACTCTCATTAAATAAAACTCTATTATTTTATTCAGAATTTTGTTAATTACTTTAATGAAAAACATTCACAAATAACCCCTTGCTAGAATTCCATTTCACATGCATAACCACTTTATGCAATTTCACCCGAAAACCTGTTTCGGTATCTAGTGAAATAAATTCCTGCGCTTGTTCATTCTTTCGGCATGAAACTTTTGCTCCAATTGGATGTCGGTGTCTCTTAAGTGTGTCACCCTACGGTTCGTGAATAATGCGGACATGATCGAGACCCCTCTCGGATCAATAATCAGAAGCGGGATCTGGAGACCCATACTGACTCCCACACATTCAACGGTGACTTTCTTGTGATCGTAGGAACCTTTTACGCTAGTATCTTAATCCTTTTGTTTCACGATATATTACATGTCCGAGATTCGATCATCGGTATCTCCATACCTAGTTTGATCTCGTTACCGACATGCACTCTTTTCTTGTTCCCGTGATGTCGTGGTATTGCACGGCAGATGCTACTGGGGGTAGCTTACGTAGAGGGAGCAAGGCGACGTAGGAGAATCCGGGAGCGAGATTGGCACACGATGTACCCAGGTTCACGTCCCCTCGGTGGAGGATCGCTACGTCCTGCTATCAATCCAGTATATGATCATAGATTGGTTTACAATGGAGTCGCCGGAGGCGGTGGGGGAGACTAGATCTAATATGACGTACCCCTTGGGGGTGCCCCTGGTGGCTTTATATATGCAGCCACCTAGGGTTTACAAGTGCACTAATGGGCTTTGTATTGGGGTCACCGTCTTGGGCCTCATTCGCCGCTTGTCCGGTCCAGTCGCCATCGCCATATTAGCGAGTCGACCTTCAGGCTTGGCTTCAGTCGGCTCGATCAGGCTGGCGAATCCGCTTCGTGGGTTTACCCCGATTGGTATTCCCCCATCAGTAGTCCCCGAGCGCGTTGTCAATTCGACGCGGGCTTGAGGCAGGGCGCAGAGAGTCTTGACGATGGGTCGTGGCGAATCGGCGATGAGCTCCTGAATAAAGAAAAGAACTGTGAAGCGGGAGCGGGAGGCGTGAGCCAGTCGGTAATGGCTTGGCGAAGACCGAGTTTTCGGAGAAGCCGCCAGTTGCGGCGAATCCCCGAACGTGGAGCGTGCCGAGTCTGCGAGGGTGGCGAGTCCCGAGCGTGTTGAGTACGCGAGGGCGAGTTCGCGGTGGCGAGTCCCCGAGCGTGTTGAGGACGCGAGGGCGAGTGTCCGCGGCGGCGAGTCCCCGAGCGCGTTGAGAACGCGAGGGCGAGTTCGCGGTGGAGAGTCCCCGAGCGTGTTGAGGACGCGAGGGCGAGTGTCCGCGGCGGCGAGTCCCCGAGCGTGTTGAGGACACGAGGGCGAGTGCATTATGGCGAGTCGACGAGGGCGAGCCGCGGTCGTGGAACCACGCATACACACTGCATGCCTAGGAGTAGTCCCCGAGGCTCGAGTTGGCTTGTATAGGCGACTTGAGGCTCTTTAGAGATGCATATTTTGAAAATATTAGTGGTTGCTGCCGAGCGCGGCGAGTGGCAAGGTCGGGCGACCGGCGAGCGCCGAGCCCCGAGCGCGGCGAGTGACGAGGTCGAGCGGCCGGCGAGCGCCGAGTCCCCGAGCGCGACGAGTCCGCTATGATTGCGAGTCCGCGAGGGGAGAGTCCCCGAGTGTGGCGAGTCCGCGATGATTGCGAGTCCGCGAGGGGAGAGTCCCCGAGTGTGGCGAGGCTGCGATGCGAGTCCGATGGGAGAGTCCCGAGTGTGGCGAGTCCGCGATGATGCGGTCCGCGAGGGAGAGTCCCGAACGTGGCGAGTCCGCGCGATTTGAGTCCGCGAGGGGAGAGTCCCCGAACGTGGCGAGTCCGCGATGATTGCGAGTCCGCGAGGGGAGAGTCCCCGAGTGTGGCGAGTCCGCGATGATTGCGAGTCCGCGAGGGGAGAGTCCCCGAACGTGGCGAGTCCGCGATGATTGCGAGTCCGCGAGGGGAGAGTCCCCGAACGTGGCGAGTCCGCGATGATTGCGAGTCCGCGAGGGGAGAGTCCCCGAGTGTGGCGAGTCCGCGATGATTGCGAGTCCGCGATGATGTTGATTGCGCTGTTGTTTAGCGAGTCTCTCGTCTTGGCCCGGGGGGCCAGTCGCATGGCGACTCCAAAGACGGCTCTCGGCTGGGCGTTTTTCCTGGACGATCCGAGGCTCGGTTTGCGAGTCCTCGTCCAGATTTGCCGTCGAAGTCGCCTGTCTAAGGTTGAGGAGGACATGGTGCGGTTTGTGTAGCACTACCATTTTCTTGGCCCGAAGGCCAGTCGAGCAAGGCGACTCCAATGATGGCTCTCGGTTAGCGTTTTTCGTGGGACGATCCGAGGCTCGGTTTGCAGTCCTCGCCACTACTTGGCCATGCGAGTCGCTCTTTCAAAGGTTGACAAAGGCGAATAGATTTTTCCCGGGGGGAAGAGACACCCAGTGGTGAGTCCATGCAGCATGGCATGCGACCCTCTCTGGCGATTCGGACGATAAAGGTCCCTTAGTAGGCACGGCGTACGCATTTGATGTAGCGGATGGGGTCGTACGGTAGACGTATGGTTGCGCTATGGCGAAGTCGACGCGAGTGTCCGCCGGCGGACGGAGGTCGCGCTATGGCGAAGTCGACGCGGCGGACGCTTGGTCTACGCGGCGGACGGAGGTCGCGCTATGGCGATGTCGACGCGGCGGACACTGGGTCTACGCGGCGGACGGAGGTCGCGCTATGGCGATGTCGACGCGGCGGACACTGGGTCTACGCGGCGGACGGAGGTCGCGCTGTGGCGAAGTCGACGCGGCGGACACTGGGTCTACGCGGCGGACGGAGGTCGCGCTATGGCGATGTCGACGCGGCGGACACTGGGTCTACGCGGCGGACGGAGGTCGCGCTGTGGCGAAGTCGACGCGGCGGACACTGGGTCTACGCGGCAGACGGAGGTCGCGCTGTGGCGAAGTCGACGCGGCGGACACTGGGTCTACGCGGCGGACGGAGGTCGCGCTATGGCGATGTCGACGCGGCGGACACTGGGTCTACGCGGCGGACGGAGGTCGCGCTGTGGCGAAGTCGACGCGGCGGACACTGGGTCTACGCGGCGGACGGAGGTCGCGCTGTGGCGAAGTCGACGCGGCGGACACTGGGTCTACGCGGCGGACGGAGGTCGCGCTATGGCGATGTCGACGCGGCGGACACTGGGTCTACGCGGCGGACGGAGGTCGCGCTATGGCGATGTCGACGCGGCAGGCGAATCCGCACTGGGTGAGTCCACGAGTCTAGCGAGTCCGTGTTTAAGCGTGTCCGCGATTAGGCGAGTTCCGAAGCATGACGACCCTGCAGCAAACACGGAGTTGGCGCGAAGGATGTAGTCGGCACCGTGTCGGAGTCGCGGTGTTGTAGTCTATCGCAACAGTAAAGAGGCCGGAAGTGACCCCGTAGTGACGAGTGGTCGACGAGTTGACCGCACAAAGGTTGCCGACTTGTGTGGTTCCGTGAACTGCATATTACGACTCAGTTTTCCGAATATTCGCAAAGACAAGATGATCAGTAGACATGATAGAATTAATAACTTTAGTAAAATTGAGGGGAGCAGGATTGTATCGGTCGGATTTCAATCGTCTGCCGCTTGGAGTTTTGCTCTAGCATTGTATCCTTCGAAGATCAATACGCCTTCCTCCAATCTCATCTTGGAACCATGATTACTCCAGATTGAACATGCATACAAATAAACGTACATGTGTGTGGAGGATTAAATTTGAATAGAATAAATGAGAGATATATCGACAGATTTGTATTGATCTAAAAGAGAGAAATCATTATGCTGGGTTGGAAAAAACCGATCAAGTGAGCGACAAGGTCACGTGGTGGCTTCATGATTTGATGGATCTGACAACTCTTGACCAGACATGCTTCTTTTCCTTGGGACTCGATGCATTGATCGGTGTATGCCTGAGAAGTGATCGTGGCAGCTCTTCTCCCTTGAGCTGTGAGGAATTCAATTCGCTCATATAGCCAAACACGATCGTTTACCCAAGGATCAGATTAGAATTAAATAGGAGGCTTTGCTAAATAATCAACGAGAGAGAGCGAAGGGATTAAATAAGAAAACTTAGCTGCTTCTATACGCAACCGATTGGGCATGTACGCATGACGAGCTTCATCAGCACGCCGCGTCGGAAGGCGATCGGATAGAACCAGCTTGATGCGACCTGGCGGTGAGGGATCTCGCCCGGATTATCACCCTCCAAGCACCGTTTGCCCCACGGTGGGCGCCAACTGTCGTGGTATTGCACGGCAGATGCTACTGGGGGTAGCTTACGTAGAGGGAGCAAGGCGACGTAGGAGAATCCGGGAGCGAGATTGGCACACGATGTACCCAGGTTCACGTCCCCTCGGTGGAGGATCGCTACGTCCTGCTATCAATCCAGTATATGATCATAGATTGGTTTACAATGGAGTCGCCGGAGGCGGTGGGGGAGACTAGATCTAATATGACGTACCCCTTGGGGGTGCCCCTGGTGGCTTTATATATGCAGTCACCTAGGGTTTACAAGTGCACTAATGGGCTTTGTATTGGAGTCGCCGTCTTGGGCCTCCAGTCGGCGCCGCTTGTCCGGGTCCAGCGTGCGCCAGTCGCCGTATTGGGCGAGTCGACCCGCTCTGGGCTTGGCTTCAGTCGGCTCGATCCGGCTGGCGAATCCGCTTCGTGGGTATACCCCGATTGGTATTCCCCCATCACGTGATATAACATTCTAGTGATCAAATCACTTGCTTGCAAGCTAACCAATGTGATATCATCGAGAGGGTCCAGAGTATATCTATCCGTCATCAGGATGAACAAATTCCACTCTCGATCCATGAGCCCCAACATAACACTTTATTAGTTCTGAATCCATCTTTGTAATCACCCTGTTACGGTGTGACGTTTGATGTTATCAAGAAACTCTTCCGGTGTTAGTGATTGACATGATATCATGGTCTAAGGATTAGGATCACTTTGTAAGTTGTTATAGCAATATAAACTCAATGACTTTGATCGTAATGCTATACTTCGGATGAATGTTCATCACACCATTACACTAATGTTGTGATCCCGTTATTAACGACATCCAATGTCCATGATCAGGAAACCTTGATCATCTTGTTAATCAACGAGCTAGTTTATGAGAGATGCATAACTAGGAACTTTCTGTTTGTTTATTAAACACACATGTATTAATGTTTACATATTAATACAATTATAGCATGCAAAATAAACATCTATCATATACTTGGAATACACATAATAAACACTTTATTATTGCCTCTCAGGGCATATTCCCTTCATCATTGTCAAACAATAATTATCTACTCTCAAATCTTAGTATTTGATTGTTTATCCGACCTACTTGGTTCAACAGGAACTTAGATCTCCGTGACCGCAACCTTTGAGACACGTGATCCATGAGCATTCTGGCTGCCTCCAGAACATTTTCTGGCGCTGCGCAATTCAGCACATATAGCTAAGGTTCGTTAACCTTATCAAAGTTCTATTGTCCTCCCACTTAACTTTTATGAAAAAATCCTACTTCAAGAAACTTCACATTTCAAGCGACAAACCCTTTTGTCCTCGGTGTTATGGAGGAATAACCAATTGTTATTCGAAATAACCTACAAAGACATGATCATCCGACTTTGGTTGTAAACATCTTACTTATGTTTAGAATACCAAAATTTAAGAAATGACAACTTGGGTTTTACCCCAAACCATAACTTCCATGGTGTCATTTCAACGGATCAAGATGGATCTATTTTAAGTGTAAAAGCGGAAGTCTCTAAAGCTTTAATCTTTTAAAACATAATGGCAGTTTTATAAATAACATCTTTGATCCAACCATGTCAAACAAGGTTTCATTACAAATCTCAAACACTCCATACTCCTATGGTGTTTCCGGAAACGTAAATCTAGGTGTTTTGCTAAACTTGCAACTCAAATAAATCCCTTTATGATAAAATCATAATTCATTTATTTTCTTGTTACACTTGTAACTCAAACAAATCCCTTATGATAAAATCATAAACCATTTATTTTCTTGTTACAATGATTTTCCACTTCATCTTGAAAGTCTTTGAAACGTTTTTCAAATATTTCATACTTCTTTCTCATTAAGTGAATATTCACTCAAATTTCCGGAGAAAGCATATGAAGCTGAAATCCATCGCTTACGACTATACATAATGGACTACATACATCGATATGTATAAATTCCAATATTTTAGTCGTTCGTTTTTCTTTGGCCTTTGAACGAAGTTTTAATTATCCCGAGGAAAGTCTCACAAGCGTCACTTGATCAAAAAAAAGACTCCAAAAATCCATGAATATGGAGATTCTTCATGTTTTCTTTCCAATATAATTTAAATGGCGATGTCACTTCGTAAGTGATCTTTCAATCATTTGTCTTGCGACATTTTAGCATTAGGTTTTATGGATGTGATTTCTCCAACTAGATTTGTAAATCATCCATCTTATATGGAATACGGTAATTATTTGAACAACCTTTGTTCTCATAATACCTGATTCAAATAACAATTATTAATACAAATCTTGAAGTCAAGCTTTGATGTCAACGAGAAATACAAACGACGATTTGTTTGTTTTCGATGAACATCATCACATATTCTCTTGCTAGTTACTTAGGCCATTGTGGTTCATGAATTGCGTTGTTCCGTATGAAATTTCATACCAACCAATTCGGTATCCAATACCCAAGAACCACATTGTTTAACAAGCAAAGAATACAACCATAACATGTATATCATCCATATACCTAACTTGGATATCTCCAATCTTTTCTTTTCTGCCAAATATATTTTATAGATTCTCTTTCAGCATTTCCTTTTCCTTTTTAAAAGAATTTATCAACATCAACAGTGGCGCCATATACATGACACATAGTCCAAAGCGTGTATATTCAAATAATAATACCTTTGGATTTGCACTTTGAAGTAGATCACCATCATCAAAATGATCGGTATTCTTTCAAAATCCATTCTTTAGTAATCTTTTAGTGTAGTAAATACTTTACATACATCTTCTATTCACCCTTATCATGACGACTTTCATGATCAAGCTATTGTAGCTTATAAAGGCGAATTGTGAGTATAACATTACTTTCCAAAACCCTTTTTGGATGATTAGGATGTCTAGCATCTCCAATCTTTGTAAATTCTCATCCAATATGAGAACATATATTATACTCTATCATATTGCAACCAAAACATTATTTCAGATATCGTTATATCTGCCACACATGATGGTTTCTGAAACAATTCTTTCAGCTCCTATATAAACTTGATATTAAAATAATCAAGAATCATGGAGGCAAACACGATACTTAAGATACTAACACTGGAATTGTTACTCTCGATTTAATACCAATTATCAAATTTCACGGAGTAAATAGAGTTTGCTGAAAGTTTGCAATAGGACTTTAAACTTTAGATTGACACTCAACACAATACGATACCAGTTCGTAAAGTATATATCCAGAATTCTATAGTTCTATTATCTCAATTACAACTATGCATAAGGTGGTGAACGAATGCCAATGACTACAACAAATTATGAAAATTCACTTTGATTTAATTTATGATAAATTGAGTTCTACTAATCCAAATTAGAAATGAACTCCCACTCAAAAACAACATCCCTCGTGTCTTTTTGGTGATTACATGAACCAAATCCACTACACCAAGTCTGATCATCACGTGAGTCGGTGTAGCTTCAAAGGCGAGGATCCATATTGTCATCATATCAAAACATATGACTCATGCTTAACCTTTTGGTCCGTGTTCCGAGGCCATGTCTGTACATGCTAGGCTCGTCAAGTAAGAACCTTAGTATTCGCGTGTGTAACTGTCTTACACCCGAGATATGCTCGTGGATTCAAGTACACCCGATCATCACGTGATGTCTTGAAGCGACGAAACATTGTCAGTGCATACTTAAGGAAGAACACATTCTTATCTTGATATCTAAATGAGGGATCATCTTATTATGCTAATAAAACACCAAACAAGCAATATAAGATGCAATCAAAACATCACATGTTTATTAGTTGAATGATATGGTTACCGCATATGATCTCCATCATGTGCACCATGGTATGATCTCTATCATACCTTTATGTGTAAGGCCAAGGTCTATGGAACTTACACGCTATGTGTGTTGTAAGAGTATCATCTCATACTTCTACTTACAACATCACCATATCATATCACTAGCCCAGCAACAATCTAAACTAGACGCCTCTAATTTATCCATTGCAAATTTTACGTGGCTTAGGGCTTTCGAAGATAGAACCGTTCTTACCTACGAACATGAACCATAACGAGGATAACCAAATTGTTGACAACTCGTTGCAAATTAGATATTGACTATAGTAGGAGAGACAGACACCTGCTAGCCACTTATGCAAAACTAGTTGCATGTCAAGCGTGGAACGGGTCTCATGTGCGAGGACATGTAAAGTTTGTCCGGGCCGCTTCATCCCACTATGCCACCAATATACAAAGTACAACTAAGAAGTAACAAAATGATCATCATCGCCCACATACTCATATGTGTACTACCCGTGCAAAGCATCTACGCATAGATCCGGCTCTGATACCACTGTAGGGTTCGCAGCATAGAAAACAAAAAATTTCCTACGATGGGAACATCTAAGTACCAAGATCTATCTTCTAGATACAAGAAACAGGTGGATATACATCCATAGAATACATACCCTCGAAGACCGAATAACGTTAACGAGGTTGTACTCGTGGATGATGTAGACGAACGCTTGCCGATCTCAAGATCGTGATGAAGTCCATATGGTCCAGCCGGTCCAGCACTGTAACACCCTCAGAATCGGACCTATGCAAGTTTTAGCGAAACCCGCCAAACCCGCATAGAAACGATTCAAAGGTGCCCACCAGGCACTTTCGTGCGGGTGGAAAACGAAGTAATAACATTACACAACAGTCCTCGATGGGACCCACAGAACAGATATACACAACAGCGACTCAACGAGTCAAGATTACAGATATAATATACAAAGATCCAAATCACCTTGAAAACGATAGAGCGTCCAGCTACGGACAAGATGCAAATGGGGCTAAGAGCCCTGAAGAATAACCAATGGCGTCCATAACCCCTGCTGCCAAGCCGGAAGGGTAACCGCTAACGTCGATCTCAAAACCTGCTTAAACATAAGGGGTGCCGACAAAGGGCAAAGGAAAAAGAGGAGCGTCAGTACTGAGGCCAGTACACGGCGAGGCTAGAATTCGGCGGTCCTCGCCTACATAGGTATGGTGGACTGAAGCGACAGCGGCAGCATGCACAAAACATCCTATAGAGACTCGATACAACTGGCGACTATCAGAGAGAGGTAAGAAAGACCTATTCGGAACCAACCTGATACCAACATCAAACAAACCCATCCTGGCGTTTCCCCCTCGAGACCAAACGAGGAAGTCAACCGAGGAACTCACACAGTTGGCAGTTTTACTTATTCAATTATCGTTGCAGCAATTACTAGTCAGGTATAGATATTCATCCTGATAAAATAAGCAGTGGGCAGTTTTATTTAACCATTCCGTTATAGTTGCGACGCTTACTAGTCAAATACAATTAGCATGAGATAACCCAAAACCCAGCAGTTGTTGGTACTTTTATTTAGCCATTCCGTTGTAGTTGCAATACTAACTAGTCAGGTACAATGGTCGCAAGCGACAATCCAAACAAGCAATTGTGGGCAGTATTATTTAGCCATTCCATTATAGTGAAGCTGATTACTAGTCATTATAAAGTCAAGTTTATAGCACTACTTTAGTTATAGTTGTCTATGATCGAGATACTGTGCTCCAAGTCGTCCATAACCGCGGACACGGCTTTGAAAAGTTTTAACCCGGCCGGGTGCACAAATAGCAACACACACTCGATCAACCTCGGAAAACCAAATCAAAACCCAACGAGGCCTTCACGACAAAGCAATCACAGGATTGAAATATTTCAGGGGCCACCCTTGAGTACACCAAGAACGGTTAGCTGACTTGAGACGGCCCGAGGTTTGTGGGCCAGAAGCGACGGGAACCCAAACTGGGCTTGTCGATACCGCGTAAACGGGTCACAATTCCTAACAGATGCGTGTGCTCCTCGCACAATCGTAAATAAAGCAGTAGCATGGCATAAGTACAGGATAGTAAATAAATCCTCAAACTAGTTTCTGGCCCCAAGAAATAAGAATGAATCAAGCTCTGGCTCAGGGGGGTCCCATAAACCTCCCGGATGTGGATAGCGCGATAAATCAAGGAACAGGTATCAAGCACTCGGGGTCCTACGGGACACAAGTGGACGGTTAACAACCAAATAACATCTATTGCCCACCTGTGCCTCTGCTTACTTACTTCAATTTTAGTTGTTAAACAGGAATTAAAGTGAACGATAAGTAAAGCCATGATCATCTCCAACAACAAACAGGCGGCAATACTCCAACAACTGTGGTACTAGGCGACACGCAACAGCACTTGAGCAAGCGACTACGACGCGCAAGTCCAACTATCTACCAAACAACAGGTAATAGGATGTGTCCAAGGCAATATAAGGCTGCAAGGGATATCACGGGTCTGAAACTAGAGCATCGCAACACAGATAGCAATAGATCAACAGGAGGGAATAAATACTATAAAAGTAAGATAGGTAGAAAGGGGGAGATGCTCGCCTGAAAACATTGCCGAAGGTTCAACCGAAGATCGGGACGAAGCTCACATCCACTCAACGGCCTTATCCGCGAAGAAGCAAAACACTAGAAGAAACACCGGATGCACTATTTAATACTACGGCAGAAGATCGGGCATGATGCATGTATGATGTATGACATGGCAAAGATGCGATGCAATTGGGCAATATTAAGCGGAACCAGGGTCCCGACAATTATTCAGATGGTTCAAGTTATTTAGAACCCCCGCAATTAAATGTTGTATTAACATGGCCAAATATAGCACCGGTCCGCTACACAAATTTAAATGAGGCCAATATAAGACTAGGTTTGCCCGCATATGGGCCCCATATTTAATTATTAGGTGAATCGGCATAAGGCCCCCAAACCACACAAATATGCATGCGAGTATGACAACTTAATATGCAACAAGTTGTTATTACATTTATAAAATAGGGCTCGAGAAAAGGGGCACACATTAGGGTTCGGCAGATATTGGGGTTCCGGGGGGGTTCGGGGTCGGTCTCAGGGTCCAGGGTTCGACGGGTTCGGTCTCGGCGGGATCGTTCTCGGATACAGAGTAGATCTTGGCATTCCGGGAAGCAGGACTTGGTTCGGCGTCGGGGGCGCATCGGACCCGCGCTGGTCGGTGTCGTTCTTGTCGCATCCGTGGTCTTCGGGTCCGCGTAGACGGTCATGGCGTTCAAGGTGGAGAACTTGGTGTTTCGTGTAAGCGACCTTGGCGTCCTTGTCAGAGTTCTCGGATGACGATGTCGGTCTCAGGTTGGGCGCCGGTGGATCTTGGCGTTCCGGGAAGGAGGCCTTGGTCCGGTGTCGACCTCCGGGTACCGTGGTTTCTCGGTGTGGTTTTCCTCGGGTGGTCGGCGAACTTGTGTCGAAGTCGAAGTTTCTCCCGAAGATCTTGGGGTTCCTCTTGGTTTGACGATGCCGATCTTGTCGTTGGACTCGGGCGTTTTGGGGAACATCGCACAACACACAAAACACACGTGGGCCAAAGGTGCAGACCTTGCTCTCATTGCGGCCGAGCACGCCGAGGCGGCGGTCTTGCAGCGGAGCGGATGACCTCCGGAGTGGGGTCCACGGGGAAGCGGAGGAGACGCTGGCGGCGGCTAGACTGACGCGGCAGTGGGACCGCAGGGCGACGCGGGCGGGCGGACGGGCGGCCTGGGCGGACCTCCCGGCGGGCGAGGTTGATAGGGCGAGCGGACGTCGAGCGGGCCAGACGGGCGCGCAGAAGGAGGCGAGGCAGCGGCCAGACGAGGAGCTTCAGCGGCGACGTGGGGCCCGGCGAGGCGGGGGGCCCGCAGGCGGTGCTTGGGCCACACGACGGCGGAGGAGAGGGTCGGGGCGGGCCAGCGAGCTTGCGGGCGAGAGGCCGAGGCTGCGGCGGCGGCCTGGCCGGAGGCGAGGAGGAGAACTGGCGCCGCGGCCACGGGCTGGAGGCGGGGCGACGGCGACGTGGGGCCCGGTGAGGCGACGCCCGGAGGAGGCGGGGCGGTGCGGGAGCCGAGGCGGTGAGCGGAGAGAGGAAGGAGGGCGCGGGCGGGCGAGCGGGCGGTGGCGGTTGCGAGGCCGGAGGGCGTCGAGGAGGCACGGAGGGGAGGAGGACCGCGGGTCGGGCCGAGGAGAAGGAGGGGCGCCGAGGAGGAGTGGGTGGCCGCGGTGGGCGCCGGCGGGTGGAAGGCGGTGGCCGGAGAGGAGAAGGCACGCGGACGGCGGGCGCGGAGGAGCTCGAGAGGGGGGCGGTCCGGCGAGGTAGGTGGGGGCGAGCGAAGGGCGGAGAGGGAGGCGGCGTGGCCCGGCCGGAGAAGGGCAGGCGGGGCGGCGCCGGGTGGAGAGGAGGGTGGCGGGAGGCGCGGCGCCGGAGGAGAGAGGGAGCGGGCGGTGAGGGAGAGGGGACCGAGGGAGGAGGAGGGAGGTGGAAGACGGCCACGCGTGGGGGACGCGTCGGCGGGGCGCGTGGGTCACGTGTGGGCCAGGGGACGGGGCCCGCGGGGCAGGTCGGGCAGGGGTAGGTAGGCTGGGTCGGTGGGGTGTGTGGGCCGCGGTTTGGGGTGGGGCCAACCTGTAAGGGAGAGAGGAGAGAGATGGGTAGGTGGGAATGGGGTGAGAGAAGGAGAGGGGGGATAGATCAAGGATTGCTGAGGTGGCGGAGTGGGTAGGAAAAATGGGGGAGGGGTGAGGTGGCGAGCTGTGAGAGGTGGGTAGGATAGATTTGGGTGGGAATAGACTTAGGGTTTGGGGCTTGTGTTAGTTTAGAAATATTTACGGTGTTGTGTTTGTTTCAAATCTTTTTAGCAAATAACTTGTAGGCAAATAATTTGACAGGTAATTATAAGACTTATTTTGAAATAAGAGAAGGGCATTTTTAGAAAACAAAAATAGGCTTATTGGAAATAGTTTCAGACAAACAAATGCATGATGATGACGATGCAATGCACTAAAACAACGCGATTTTCTAGTAGTGGTTTTGCGGGATGCCACAAGCACGATCAAGTCCAGCACCTCAAAGCAGTGGTGCATCCGTGATCGCACACACGTACGGGTACCCCGACAACCTCCGCGCCCTCGCTCCAGCGAAGTAGCGCAAGCAACAAATCCTTCCAGAAAAAGCCACCGGGAACATGTATCTCGCTGATCCGAGACCATGGGGAAATTCTAAAGGGGGGAGAGAGATCCTTCGCGAGGAGGTGTGCTTTGAGAGGAGGAGAGGGGGGGCTTTTATAGGGGAGAGGGGGGCACCCAAGGGTCAGGGCGCCCAGCCATCGGGGCTGCCCCCACCTCTTCCAAATTCATGTGGGTGGAGCTCCCACTCAAAATGAAAAGCCTCCACTCCCATTAAAAAAGCCTCCACTCAAAAATCCACTCACATGCATTAAATTTCCACCAAATTTAATGCAAGCTCTCATTTAAATAAAACTCTTTTATTTATTTATTCATAATTTTTTCAATTACTTTAATGACAAACATTCATAAATAACCCCTTGCTAGAATTCTATTTCAAATGCATAATCACTTTATGCAATTTCACCCGAAAACCTGTTTCGGTATCTAGTGAAATAAATTCCTACGCTTGTTATTCTTTTCGGCATGAAACTTTTGCTCCAAATGGATGTCGGTGTCTCTTAAGTGTGTCACCCTACGGTTCGCGAATAATGCGGACATGATCGAGACCCCTCTCAGATCAATAATCAGAAGTGGGATCTGGAGACCCATACTGACTCCCACACATTCAACGATGACTTTCTTGTGATCGTCGGAACCTTTTACGCTAGTATATTAATCCCTTTGTTTAACGATATATTACATGTCCGAGATTCGATCATCGGTATATCCATACCTAGTTTGATCTCGTTACTGACATGCACTCTTTTCTCGTTCCCGTGATATAACATTCTAGTGATCAAATCACTTGCTTGCTAGCTAACTAATGTGATATCATCGAGAGGGCCCAGAGTATATCTATCTGTCATCGGGATGAACAAATTCCACTCTCGATCCATGGGCCTCAACATAACACTTTATTAGTTCTGTATCCATCTTTATAATCACCCTGTTACAGTGTGACGTTTGATGTTATCAAGAAACTCTTCCGGTGTTATCACGTGGTTTAGTCGCAAAGAGTAGAAGCTACGGCGTATCTATGGGGTTATCACGTGCACCCGCTCTTTGTACATTGCTCACCACCCAGCACCACAGCGTCCTCCGCATCACTCGACGCACCAACAGCAGCAACGTCCACCCTCGCCCCTACGACAGTCTCCGCGTCCACGGCTTACACCACAGAGGACACCGAGACCTCCTCCCCCAGACCAGGATGGAGGTTCGTTCTGGCAGCATCAGTCCTCTTTTGACTGGTGGCAGCAGCAACAGCCACCTTTGCACGATGGAGGTTTTTCATGGCAGCATCAGCAGCAGGAGCCTTGGGGTCACCCTCCCATGCCAAACTACGGGTTTCTCCCACAGCCACATCCACAGGGTACGCATCTTACATGAAAAGTCTCGAGGATCGAGTCATATCAATTTCTTACATACTTCGTTTTCATGTGTAGGAGCATTCGGAGTGCAGGGGTCTATGCCTGGCTATCAGTCATCTATTTTCGAATCCGCATGGACTGATCAGGATGTTGATCAGAACACTCAGGATTTCATAATGCAAAACAGCTGGGTAAACCATTTCAGACTCCTCTCCCAGACCCCACACAAGAGACTTAGTACGATGAGTACGGGTCGGTGATTCCTCCCCGAGAGGTTCGGCTGGATGACGCCCCCTCACCCACCACCCGAGCGTCGTGGCAGACGACGTCGCTGATACGACAAACGCATCTACTATCTATCGGTGTATGAGACATATTTTTATCTATGTATGGGACATGTTTATCTATCTATGTATGAGATACCTTTCTATTGTTTCACAATTTTATTCGACAAACAGACACTTCAACATAACTTGCGGTACATACATAAGGGTGCTCTCTATCCCTACGATGATGCTTACCCCTTGCCCTTCGATGATGCCTCTCCCTTTCTCTTCTTGGCCTGCCTCTTGTCCCACTCAGATCTCGCCTTGGTACCAACACACGGCAGCATAAAGATATCATCTTCATCTTCTTCCTCAATATCAGTCACTAACCAGCCTAATACGTTGTCTACCCAAAACTCAATCGGCCTCGTGGTCCGAAGCTTTAACGCTTCCCACAACCCATTCATCCTGAGAAGTTCTTTGCGAAGTTCCTCAGGAGTCCTCATAGGGCGGCAAAACCTAAATAATCTCTCAGCCAACTCATTGAGGAGGAGGTCCCTACTAATGAGAGTGTCCAGTGTAACTGAAGCTTCGTCTATCGAAAACTCTCTGGCCAAACTTAAAAGCCTGCGGGACTCCCATAGCTCAAACCTACGATTGGAAGGAGAACTAGACATTTTTGGGAGAGGAACAAGCTTGTGTGCTTACAAATCTGAGGGAGGGGAGGGTTTTATAGAGTGAGAACAGAAGAAGTATGCGGGAAAATAATGGCAGGAAGAAGTTGGCGGGAGAAAACGGTGGGGGGAGAAAACGGCAGGAAGCGGTGGCGGAAGAAAATTGGCGGGAATCAGTGGCGGGATAAAATTAGCGGAAAAGGAAGGCGGGCTGGAACTAGCGTTCGATAGTTTGACCTAATCACGCAAGGTTGCATTGATCATGCAGGATTTGGTCAGACACAGGACGATTAGGTAGTCGGCGAGGGGCTGACCGAAAGGTGTAGTCTCATGGCAGGCCGACTACTCCACTCGGTCAGGGCCTGACCGATTGGTCCATTCGGCCTGGGCTTGGCTGACACGTTAGTGGTTCGTGGCCGAGAGGGCAATCGGCTTGCCCTAGGTGGCTGGATTCTATTCAGCTTCGCACGTGCTGACAAAGTGCTAGTTTTATAAAATCCAAAAAAGTATAATAGAGACGCGCACGGTAGAATCTCTTTTCGTCCACCCTACGCGACGCGGTCCTATATATTCCTGTTCGTCGCCGGCCGCCATCTTACACATCCGAGACGCGCAGTACACGCACCCATCCATCCATCCATGGCCGCCGACCGGATCTGCCTCGCCTACACCTACGCCGCGTGCGTCCACCTCCGTGCTGGCTGCCGCCTACGTGCTCTTCGGGGCCCAGGTCGCCGCGTTGGCCCTGGTCTCCGTGTGCCTCAGCTGCATCGGCCTCCCCTTCATCGCCCGCCTCGTTCTCTTCCTGCGGCCGCGTCCGGCCGGCGGCGGCGTAGGGCTGGGAGTGTACGTGGCGGCGCTCCTGGCGGCGTTCACGTTTAAGAGAGAAGACCAAGCGGCGGAGGGCAGCACGCCGCGGCGGTGCAGCATCTGTCCGAGCATGGCAGCCCGCGAGGAGTCCGATTTCGTGCGGCGGATGCCGGCGTGCGGGCACATCTTCCACGCCTACTGCATCGACAAGTGGCTGAGCGCGCACCACACCTGCCAGCTCTGCCACGCCGACGACCGCACGCCGCCGGAGCTGCCTGTCTGAGCGAGCGACCTAGTCGATCGGCATATATAGCCCCTGATTCGTCTCGATCGGTCCATCATGCATGTCGTAGAGCCTTATGAATGGTTCGTGTCTGTTAAAGTGTGTGTCACCGATGTTTAATTTACCAATTTTATTATTTCCAGTTCGTCTACTGAATTGTTTTTCGATCAAAACCGTGTCATGTGGATCGATCGGTTCAAAGTCGTGGAAAATAAAATGTAATATTGCATCTCCTAAATTATGTTGATGTCACAGATATTATCTCTTGCCATTGTTTGCTTGAAGATTCGTATTACGCTTTTCAGCCCGTAAGCATACATTACTTGTATTCATAAAGGTAGCAATATAGAGAAGGTACATATATAATAAGCAATACAAAACAAGGAGAAACCAAGCGGTCGTGCACCGCCAAACGGTCCTCGCTGCAACTACCAATTACCCATATCCTTCACTACTGTCAGAGAAGAAGAAAATCACCAGCAGTCGGTCAATACTTTGGCACTGAATGAACACCTAGCAATGAGACGTTAACGAGCCGCAATAGCCACGAGTCCCGTAAAACTGGATCTAGGCCTCCAAAAAACATTGGACGAAGGAGCCTTCTGAGAATCTTCAATGCCGGATCCGGGCCAGTGCCACTCCGACTATCATGTGGCCAGATCTTGCACCATCCACCACAAACCAACAACAGTCAATACCGCCACACTCCAAGGCTGTCATGACCAGATAGGCGACTAGACCAAGACCACACAAAGTGAGATCACATACCCAACATATAAACGTGGACACGAGCCCGGTAGGTAGAGAGTAACACTCCAGTACAAATTTGTGCAAGAAAATCAAACAAGTAAACATTTAAATTTTGTCATGAAACTTCACAGAATAGTAAGCTTAGGGTGGTGACTCTTCCCACTAGCCTACAGTAGCAGTTTTTTTTTCAAAATTTAGAAGATTTTGGATATGCATAATAGTTTGGACATGGGTTTCCTGGGAGCCTGGACAAGCTCGTTCGCCTGCCCCACCCCTCCCACATGGATTGCTAGCTGCTAACACGCTGGACAGACAGTAACCCATCTCCCTCTCTAATAAAAAAAATGGCAAGCTGACGGGCTGGACCGAGCTAGCAGAGCCGGGCGAGCTTTTGGCCCGCAACGGTCCAGGATTTTGGGCTTGGCTCGGTCCTTGACTATCTCGGGCCAAGCCTAGCTCGAAGCGAGCCGATGCTGGACCGGGCTGGGCCAAAAGCCTGTGGACTAACGTCCAGCCTTACCAATATAGACACGATCCCAGACTCCTTGATGTCATAAATGTTACCAAGATGGGGTTAAATCCTGGATACCATTATTCGATGTAGCGCATCCACCGCCACTTGATTTGCGCCACCACGATACCACAAAAACGCTAAATTTTGTGACCTAGCTGAACACCGAGTGTAGGTCCTTGGTTCCCACCCCCTCCGGCCCACTGGGCCGAAAGCAGAAGAGGTGAAGACCTACAAGGGATGTGGTGGCCTCTTTGACTTTTTTTTAGGAGAACGAGGCTTCTGTTCCATCTTCGTAGTTTAGGGCAACATTTCCTAACTTATCAGGTAATTTTATACTCTTTTCCACATAGTATTACCTTTTATCTTTCCCACCTCCACCTCTGGTTATACATAGAAACCAATAATTACTCTTCTAATTTTGATGCAAATTTCTTAGAAGTCATGCAATGATACATACAATTTTTAACAGAAAATGAAATGTTTCATACGTTTAGCAAGATTTTTTTTGGAGCAACCGTCAGGAGCTCTGCCTTTTCAAATAAATAAAGGGAAAGCAAAACACACAGTACAGGGGCATGTTTTGGTTAAAGTGTGTGTCACCGATGTTTAATTTACCAATTTTATTATTTCCAGTTCGTCTACTGAATTGTTTTTCTATCAAAACCGTGTCGTCGTAGAAAGTCAATTGTCGGTCCATCATGTCGTAGAGAATGTACACTTGGTCCTTATGGTTCGTGTCGGTTAAAGTGTCCGATGTTTAATCTACAAATTTTATTTCCAGTTACTCTATTGGTTTTTATTCTATCGAAACCGTGTGATGTGTCGGTGCAAGGTCGTAGAAAGTAAATTGTAATCTTGCAGACAATTGCATCTCCTAAACTAACTATGTTGATGTCACACATATTATCTCTGGCCGTTGTTTGCTTGAAGATTCGTACAAAGCCACGTTCCCTTCTCTCCCGTTTTCATAGTTTAGGGAAACATTCCCCAATTTATCATGTAATTTTATATTTCCTTTTTCTCTGTCCCACTCTGGTTTTACATAGAATTTTACACATTTTCTCCATGGCCAAGTTGCCAAATCCACATTGGTACCAACAATTTACTCTTTTATTTTTGACGGAATTAAAGATTAGTCCATATGAATCGTGAGGCGATGAGAGGCGACTCTGGTGATCTCCGATCACAGAAGAAGGGCTGCTTCTAGGTTCTCTCGTCGAAGGACAGCGGGGGCAAGGACGGCCATTCAGATGGTGATGATGATGATGGGGGTGGATTCACCGGAGACAGCATTCAGGTATCCCCGAGATCATTCTAGGGAAGAGGGTGACATAAACATGTCTCAATCCTCCTCTAGAGTGGCGAAGCGGATCGAGCGGCGTTGTCAACAACGCCTCGCGGACATGGAGCTGCAGATTTCTCCCGCACAGGTATGTCATGAGGCAGAAAGATATGTTTGAAACTCGATTATTCACGAGGATCGAAAGAAGCCATTCAAACATCCGGATGCATCAGTTTTTTTGGATTGTGATAATGAAAATGAGTCCACACTATTAGGAAAACAGCTATAGATAGATAAGACTTTTATGGCGCAGATGTGTTGACATGTGCCACAGAAAAACAATAGTGGCGCGTTACATCAAATGCGCCACAAAACCTTTCACTGCTCTGTGGCGCATGCACAGGGACAGTGCACCACAGAAGTTTGGCGGGACCCGCCACCGGGGTTGGGCACCCGGGCTTTCTGTGGCGCACATGACCATATGCACCATAGAAATCCCGTGTGGGACCTACCAAGGAATCTCGTTGACTGCACTCTAACCAACATTCTATGAAGCATATGACCATATGTACCATAAAAGTGATGATTCTGTGGCACATATAGAGGTATGCTCCATAGAAGTCGAGTAGGAAAAAGATCCCCCTTTCCGCGTGGATAGCCTTTTAACTTTTGTAAAAACTAAACGAAAATGATAAAAAAATTAAAAAAAAATCCTTTGAGATGTAGTTATATTTTGGGGTATATTTGTAGGAAAAATTGAAAAACATGAATTTCGATGTATTTTGCAAAAAAGGTCATGGCACAATAAAACTGCCAAACTTTTACATACGTTGTCGAAAAAATAGTTTAATATATCAAAATGATCTTCTCCAAATTTCCTACTCAATTTAAGCCGTTCAAGATTTTACAGACTCCCCAAATTCGAAAAGAATAAAAAGTTATGGCAGGAAGAAAAAAATCTGCAAAAAAAGGGGGGAGAAACTTTTATGGCGCATTTCTCCCATATGCGCCACATAAGTCTTGGGATTGGAATTTTGAATTCCCGCGGCGTCCTTTGACGAGGTTTAATCTCGTCAATGCCCATTATTACGAGCTTGGGTTTTGGAGAAGATGCGGGTGCTGGAGATCGCGAAACGGTTAACGGACAAGCAACCAGGGGACACGAGATTTACCTAGCTTCAGGCACCCGGAGGGAAAACCCTACTCCTGCTTGTCTGCTCTTGATTACGGCGGAACCGAAAGTTACTGGGATGCGCAGATGTGATCTGGCGTGGAGGTGTGTATGTTGTAGAAAAGATTGGTCCTCCTCGCCGTGCACTCCTAGCCTTTATATAGAGTTAGGCAGGTCTCGAGCACAGATCGAGTTGGTTACAAGTTTAGGGTTTGCTCCTTTGAATATTCTATTTGTTCCCGTCTTGCTCTTCAGGGATCCGAAGATGTCATGGGCTTGGGCCACCCGAAAATCTCCATGGGTCGTGTATATCCTTGTGGGCCTTCCTTGGGCTGGACCAGGTATGCCAATGTCGTGTACCCACAGGGTATAACCATGTCAGTATCCCCCAAGTGTTCAACCGAATCATAGATTCGGTTGAGGACTCTTTAATCTTTTGGATGCAGTTGTTTATGTTCCTCATAGAAAAGAAATGATCTTAGTGTGTAGGGATTGTTGATGCGTGTGCCCGACTCTCCTGACGGATCATGGTCAGTAAACTGTCGTAGAACAAAACAACACGATCTTCTTCAGATTCGACTCCCTAGACTCGAACGCGGAACAAATGCTGGCGTAATTCGACTAAGGCCGTTGAGGTCTTACAGGAGTCGAATCCTAGTAGTTTTCAAATGATCTACCCATCGTGTCCGTCGGGATTTTCATCGCGCCTATTGGCATGGATTTTTACTAGCAGAGGGCAGTCAGGTGCGTTACCAGGCCATTACATGATATATGTAGGTCTTATCTTTGCGTCGTAGACATCATCCGAAATTTTTATCACCGCGGAGGTGTTTCGGGTGGCCAAGGTGGATGTTACTCACTTAGCGTTGGTTGGGGCAAAGTTGCCGAAAAGTTTTTACATATCAATCCGAAGGATCGCAGTCGAAGAATTCATAGGGTGCGCGACCAGCCCTCCCTATGAGAGTAGCCCCCGAGTGTCTGTTCGAGTCGTAGACTCGAGCAGATACTTTAATTCAGCCGTTGTTAGTTTCAGGTCCATAGGACACAATTTTTTTGGATGCTTGAATCAATCCTCCCTATGGTAGTAGCCCCCGAGTCCGTAGTGGAGTCACAGACTCGACGTAGGACTCGAAGAATAGATCATTCGTATAGTACCTTATTCGTGCCTCAGGTGCATGGCCAGCGCTCCTGATGGGAGTAGCCCCCGAGTAGTTGCTCGAATCGTAGATTCGAGTGAGTAATTTTAGCTGTCAGCCGAAGATTTCTAACCGTTGCTAGTGTGGTTTGATGACGTTAGTGTTGTCGCCTGCTTCATTGCTTTTTGCGAGTGTTGGCTCGGTATCGAGCCGCACTTTGGCCTCTTCCGAAAGCTCTATTCCATGAAGAGGTAGTCCGGCTCCGACGGAGTTTATCCGATCGGTGGTTGCATCATTTCTATTCGATCTAATGTTATTTTCTTCTCTGTCTACATGTCTGAGTCCATCCAATGCTGGCGGAGGAAGTGGTTTTATATCCGCAACTCCATAGTGGACGGGCAAGACTTCGGCCTTGCCCCTTTCGACTCCACCCAGGAGATCTTGAAGAAGAGATCCTGGAAGAATCATATCCTGGAGGGCGAGGTGGAGGAGATAGAGGAGCTCTACCATCGGGTGGAGGCCCTCCAGGTGGTTCCGGAGAAGGAGGTGAATGGTGTGGATATCATTCGCACCTTCCTCAAACGTCGGGTGCAGCCACTTCAGGCTAGGGCGCATCCGATGTTCCTTTACTCTGGCCGCCACGACCCGATGAGAGTGAGCGCTCCAGGGGGGACCTCGACAGAGTTCTTCGGCCACTGCTGAAGTACAAGGCTGACGAGGACCTTCCGGGGAAGTCGCTGATGCCCCCATTCTGTGCCGTGAGACCAGTGCCGCAGGTGTAGATTTATGACCTTCGCGTAGCGCCTTTTTTCGAGTGTTTTTCCTTGTGATTATTTGTACTGAAATTTTATGTCTTCATTGTGCAGGACTTCAAGGTGGCTGGCATGGTGCCTCTACTACCCGAAAGGTTTCCAGATGCGCCGAACAACGAAGTTGTGGACTCCGAGTCGGAGCTTCCGCCGGCGTAGTCGCCAACTGAGGAAGCCCCCGAGGCGAGCGAGGGGCAGACCCAAAAGCGAGCACAGAGCTCGAGCGAATCTTCGGATGCCTCGACTCCGCCAACGCCTAGGGACCCGTCGTTCCTTGTCCGCCATAGTGGAGGTGATGGTGCTTCTTCCTCTCCTATCCCGGCCGTTCTTGTGCGGGCTGTAGCGCCGCAGCCGCCGGCCAAGAGGAAGAAGGAAGAGAAGAAAGGGAAGAGGGCGCTGCCCGTTTTTTGACTTGAGCGACATGGACTCGTAAGTATCTTCGAATTCCTTTCGCTACTTTTCTTGTCTTCTCTTCTTCTTGCTTTTGGTTGGTGCTTTCCTTGCAGCCACTCCTCCGAGGGCTCTTTTAGTGAGGCCACTCAGGAAGCCATGGGGGAGTCGAAACTGACGCATCCTCCCTCTCAGACGGTGGCCACCTCTGGGGGCATTGCTCCGGACCCCTCTCCGTAGGAGGCTCGAGTGATCGTCTCCCAGAAGACTGCACCGGGACCCTCGGAGTCTCCGTCTGAGCATGTAAGTTGTTTCCTCTCTTGTTGTAGGGGGAGCCCCCGAGTCTTATTTTTTGGATGATCTGCAGATCTTGCTTCCTTTTCTGCGTGTCCCGGGGGGAGACCCCGAGCATTTTTCATGTGTTTGATGTCTTCCCCGTTTCTTAGGCGCAGCCCTCGAGCCCTTTTTGTGATACTTTGTTTCTTCTCGCAGCCCTTTGTGCAAGGTGCGGACCTGCTTGTGCTGCAACACCTGGCGCTGGAGGCCAGCATGCGGCAGCTTCAAGGTACATACTGAATTGATCCTATTCTTTTTCGTGTGCTTGCTAGCTTGTGGAGCTCATGTATGTTCTTGTTGCTTTTGCGGATGAGAATAATACTGCCCCCCGCGAGCTTGATGCTCTCAAAAAGAGCCTTGAGCGAGCGGAGAAGAAGGTCGTGGATGCCATTGGGGCGAAGGCGCGCCTCGAGCAGGAGTTAGCTGACGCAGCCACGACCAAGGAGCGCCTGCAGTGGGAAGATACGGATCAAGAGGAGAAGCTCGCCGCTACTGCAGCTGAGCGTGACAAAGAGGTGGCCGAGAAGCTGATGACTGCTGCCAAGGCCGTTTCGGGTGAGTGTTTTGCCTGTCTTTGGTTTTTTCAGCTGATCTGCCTCCATGCCCTTATCTGATTCCTTCTTTGTCTTTCTTTTGCTTCAGATGCCTCGGGCATTGAGTTCGATCGCAGTGCCTTGGAGCACGGGAGCGTTCTAGACGATGCCGCCGCGACGGTAGAAGACCACTGCAGTACTGCTGCTGGCTCCCTTGCCAAGGCCAAGGAGATCCTCGGGTGTTTCTACAAGGAGCTCGTTCCCAAGGGCGCTGCCCTTGAGGATGTCGACTCTTTGGCGGATGCACTGTCAGCGGATGCGCCTGCGGCCTACAAGCGCAAGCCGAAGGGCATCGGCGCTTCCATGGGACTGGCTATGGCCCTGGCGTCCGGGGCGGAGCTGGATCTTCACCAGATCACCTCCTAGATGCCAACGGCTCCCGATGGTTCCGAGGTAGCCTTCGCTCTCTATGCTTTTCGCTGTAAGCGCTATGGGCGAAGCTCATTGACCTTCTGGCGAAGTATGCGGCGAAGCTGCAGGAGGAGGTCAAGAGCAGGCACTCTGGCTCCGAGGCCACTCAGGATGCGGCTGCTTAGGCTTTCTCGCTGTAGTTGTAGTATAGTTGTCTTCTTCTTTTGTTGTAATATTTGACGAACAATTTCCCTGCGCCACGCAGTGGCCTTTTGTTGTATATAAATGATCCTTTGAGTTGTTGCTCAGTCATGTGTTGTTTATACCCTTGTCTGTTTTTCCTTTAGGGACCTTCGGGTGAGGACCCTGTCGATACTTCATCTGCTCCGCAGCCACGACCATCTTTGGATGATGCGTTGCAGCTTGTTTTCCTTCGTGACCGCGTCCGTAGTCTTGAGAAGGAGATAATTGGCATCCGAGGCCATGCGGATGTATGGAAATCGAAGGCGGAGCGAGCTACCACCAGGGAGGAGTACCTGATGGGGGAGCTGCGGCAATTGGCCGAGCATCTGTAGTGTCAGTTTCTTCGAGCAGCTGCTCGTTTTCGGATGCACCTGGTTTGCGAGTCATCTTACTATGTAGTTGCTTCAGGTGCCAACCTTGTTCCGAGGGAGGAGAAGGAGCTCGTTGCAGTTCGGATCAACTACTTCACCCAGCAGGATATGGAAGCCGGAGGCTTTTTCTGGATGGACCGTGACCGCGCTATGGTCCTTGCGACTGTGCAGGATCATGCTCATCAGGTGACACGAGTGCTAAGGCAGGTGAAGAATTCTTTGGCGTCGACTCTACACGCCATGTTCCCCCTTGATCAAGCGTGATCGACTCTCTGGGTTTGCTGGCGAATTTTCGAGACGTGCGTCACGTCAGGGAGTTGGTGCGGCACCAGTTGGTCGCGGGGGTGAAGGCTGAAGGGTTTCGCAGCATAGTAAATCAAAAAATTTCTACGGATGCGAACGGGAAAGCCAAGATCTAATCTAGGAGATACAAACAACGAGAGAGATTAGATGAGATCTTCATACCCTTGAAGATTCGCACAGTGGAACGTTCGTCGAAACGTGGGTGATGTAGTCGTACTCACTTATCCTCCACGCGATCCGCTTTGATCTAACACCGCAAGTGGCGATGCCTCTGAGAGATGCACACGTGCGGCACCTCGACGTCTCCTCCTTCCTTGGTCCAGTAAGTATGGTGGAGAGACGGATTGGATCTACAAAGCGACGGCGCGGTGCAAATGGTGGAGAGTTTCTACAGCAGGGCTTCGCCTACGTGTAGTCGGGAGGGAGAGAGAGGAGGAGGGCAGCAGGGTGGCTAGGGCTTGAGGAGGAGGTGTGTAGGGGGTGGTGCGCCCCCAGCCCTCTTTATATAGAGGGGTGGGCGCCAACCCTAGCCCCTCCCCCAAGCCTAGGCCGGCGGCCAAGGAGGGAAGAGTGGGGGGCAAGTTTCCCCCCTCCTTCTAGAAGCTCCCCTAGGTTTGGCCGGCTGGGCCCTATGGGGCCTTGTGCCCCTGGCCCAATGCGGCCAGGGCACTCCCTCATAGGCCCATGCCCCCTACCGACAAGTGGGGCCACGTTGGTCCCCCTCCGGAAGGTTCTAGAAGCTTCCGGTACAATACCGATTAACCCGAAACAATTCCGAACTCCAAAAACTGCATTGCCTTATATGAATCTTATTCTCCGAACAATTCCGGAACCTCTCATGATGTCCCGGATCCCATCCGAGACTCCGAACAAAAACTCATAAACCAATTATCCAATCTATCCTAGCGTCGAGACACGTTAAGTGTGTGACCCTTCGGGTTCGAGAACATGCAGACATGATCTTCTATCAATAATCAACAGCGGGGTATGGAAACCCATATTAACTCCCACACATTCATCGATGATCATATCGGATGAACCACGATGCCAGGATTCATTCAATCCCATATATATATTCCCTTCGTCTCGCGATATTTTACTTGCCCGAGATTTGATCGTCGGTACCGTCATACCTAGTTCAATCTCGTTCACAACAAGTACTTTACTCGTTCCGTAATCCGATATCACTTTGTGATTAACTCCTTAACCACATGCTTGCAAGCGGTGTTGATATCGATTACCGAGTGGGCCCGAAGTATATCTCTCCGACTTGGGAGGGACAAATACCATCTCGATACATACAACCCAACAGGTACTTTCCGATCACCTGAGAGACACCTTTATGATCACCCTCTCATAGGATGACGTTTGATGACCTCAAAGCTTTCTTATGATACCAGGGAGTTGTATTATCTCATGGTCTAAGGAATACAAAATTTGACATAAGAAAAGCTTCGCAAATATGAACACGATGACACGATCTAATTGCTCCGCTTAGTTTGGGTCTATCCATCATATCATTCTCCCAATGATATGATCTCATTATTAATCGACAACTCATGTCTATGGTTAGGAAACCTTAACCATCATTAATCAATGAGCTAGTCCTTAGAGGCATACTAGGGACACGGTGTTGTTCACAAATCACACAAGTATTAAAGTTTCCGCTTAATACAATTCTAGCATGGAATATAAACTTTATCATGAACAAGAATTATAATAATAACATCTTTATTATTGCCTCTAGGGCATAATTCCAACAGTCTCCCACTTGCCCTAGAGTCAATAATCTAGTTTACATTTGGCAACAATCTCACACCCATGGCACTAAGGTGCTGATCATGTTTTACACGTGGAAGAGGTTTAGTCAATGGATCTGCGACATTCAGATCTGTATGTACTTTGCTAATCTTCAGATCTCCATCTGCTATATAATCTCGGATTATATGAAACTTGCGGTTGATATGCTTGGTCTTTGGATGATATCTTGGTTCCTTAGCGAGTGCTATGGCGCCAGCGTTGTCACACAATATCTCCAGTGGGTCCAATGCACTTGGAACCACGCCAAGCTCGATGATGAAGTTCTGATCCAAACTCCTTCACTTGACGCTCAGCAGCCATGTATTCCGCTTCTCATCAGATCCCGCGATCACGCTTTGCTTGCAGCTCCACCACAGCTCCTCCATTCAAAATATAAACGTATCCTGTCTGAGATTTAGAATCATCCTTGTCGGTGTCAAAACTAGCGTCGACGAAACCTTTTACGACGAGCTGTTCATCACCCCCATAGACTAAGAACATTTCTTTAGTCCTATTTAGGTACTTTAGGATGTTCTTCACGGCTGTCCAGTGTTCCACTCCTAGATCACTTTGATATCTGCTCGTCAAACTAAGAGCATTGGACACATCCGGTCTACTACACAGCATGGCATACATGATAGAACCTATGGCCGAGGCATAAAGCACTTTTCTCATAGCTTCTCTATCATTTATCGTAGCTAGACACTAAGCCTTGCTCAATATCTTACCTGACAACATAGGCACTGAACCTTTCTTCGCCTTATCCATTCTGAACCTTTTCAGAACTTTGTCTAGGTATTTACTCTAGCTTAAAGCTATCAAGCGTCTTTGTCTATCTCTATAGATTTTGATGCCCAATATATAAGCTGCTTCACCTAGGTCTTTCATTGAAAAACACTTGTTCAAATAACTCTTCACATCGTTAAGCATGTTAATGTCATTTCCAATAATCAATATGTCATCCACATATAGTACCAGAAATGTCACCGAGCTCCCACTCACTTTCTTGTAGATAGAAGCTTCATAGAAATTTGGAACAAATGCAAAGCTCTTGATCACTTGATCAAAACGAAGGTTCCAACTCCGAGATGCTTGCTTCAGTCCATAAATGGAACGCTGAAGTTTGCACACTTTATCAGCATCCTTAGGATCGACAAAACCTTCGGGTTGCATCATATAAAACTCTTCATCAATGTTGCCATTGAGGAACGCAGTCTTGACATCCATCTGCCATATCTCGTAATCATGAAACGCAACAATTGCTAATAAAATCCGAACGGACTTAAACATCGCTACGGGAGAGAAAGTCTCATCGTAGTCAACACCTTGAACTTGTCGAAAACCTTTCGCGACAAGTCGTGCTTTATAGACGGTAACATTACCATCCGCGTCCGTTTTCTTCTTGAAAATCCATTTGCACTCAATGGCCTTTTGGTCGCTAGGAGGGTCCACCAAAGTCCATACTTGGTTTTCTCTCATGGATCCCAATTCGGATTTCATGGCTTCTAGCCATTTCTCAGAGTCTGGGCTCATCATTGCTTCCTCATAGTTCATAGGTTCACTGTCTTCTACCTACAAGACAGTCAAGACAGGGTTGCCATACCACTCAGGAGGGGCACGCGACCTTGTCGACCTGCGACGTTCAGTAGCAGCATCGTCCGAAGCTTCATGATCCTTGTCATTAGCTTCCTCTATTGTTGGTGCAGGCGGCACTGGAACAATTTCAAGTGTTGCGCTACTCTCCAATTCAAGAGAAGGTTCAACAACCTCGTCTAGCTCTACTTTCCTCCCACTCACTTCTTTCGAGAGAAAATCCTTCTCAAGAAAGGAACCGTTCTTTGCGACAAACACTTTGCCTTTGGTTCTGTGATAGAAGGTATACCCAATAGTTTCCTTAGGGTATCCTATGAAGACGTATTTCTCCGCTTTGGGTTCGAGCTTGTCCGGCATCAACTTCTTGACGTAAGCTTCGCATCCCCAAACTTTAAGAAACGACAACTTAGGTTTAGCACCAAACCAGAGTTCATACGGTGTTGTCTCAACGGATTTAGATGGTGCCCTATTTAAAGTGAATGCAGCGGTTTCTAATGCATAACCCCAAAATGATAACGGCAAATCAGTGAGAGACATCATCGATCGGACCATATCTAATAGGGTTCGATTCCGGCGTTCAGACACACCATTGCGCTGTGGTGTTCCGGGTGGCGTGAGTTGCGAAATGATTCCGCTTGCTTTAAGATGCGTGAGAAAATCATAACTCAAATATTCACCTCCACGATCGGATCGTAGAAACTTAATTTTTCTGTTACGATGGTTCTCCACTTCATTCTGAAATTCCTTGAACTTTTCAAATGTTTCAGATTTATGTTTCATTAAATAGATATACCCATATCTACTTAAGTCATCGGTAAAAGTGAGAAAATAGCGATATCCACCGTGCGTCGAAACACTCATCGGTCCGCATACATCGGTATGTATGATTTCCAACAAGTCCGTTGCTCGCTCCATCATACCGGAGAACGGGGTTTTGATCATCTTGCCCATGAGGCATGGTTCGCATGTGTCAAATGATTCAAAATCAAGAGACTCCAAAAGTCCATCAGAATGGAGTTTCTTCATGCGCTTTACACCAATATGACCTAGACGACAGTGCCACAAATAAGTAGTATTATCACTATCTACTTTGCATCTCTTAGCCTCAATGTTATGGATGTGTGTTTCATCCCTTTCGAGATTTAGAAGAAATAAACCATTCACAACAGGTGCATGACCATAAAAGATGTTACTCATATAAATAGAACAACCATTATTCTCCGATTTAAATGAATAACCGTCTTGCAATAAACACGATCCAGAAATAATGTTCATGCTCAACGCAGGCACATAATAACACTTGTTAAGGTTTAAAACTAATCCTGAAGGTAAAAATAAGGAGAGCGTGCCGACGGCCATCACATCAACTCTTGATCCATTGCCAACGCGCATCGTCACCTCATCCCTCGCAAGCCGCTGTCTATTCCGTAGCTCCTGTTTCGAGTTACAAATATTAGCAACTGAACCAGTATCAAATACCCAGGCACTACAACGAGGGCTAGTAAGGAAAACATAAATAACATGTATATCAAATATACCTTTGATGGTGCCAGCCTTCTTGTCCGCTAAGTACTTCCGACAGTTGCCCTTCCAGTGACCCTTGTCCTTGCAATAGAAGCACTTAGTGTCCGGCTTGGGTCCAGACTTGAGCTTCTTCTCAGCAGGGGCAACACGCTTGCCGCCGCCTTTCTTGACGGGATTCTTTGCACCCTTACCTTTCTTGAAGGTGGGGGGATTGTTGACCATCAACACATGATTATCCTTTTTTATGTCCACCTCCGCAGCCTTCAGCTTTGCGAAGAGCTCGGTGATCGTATCAGTGGAACCAATCTGATTATGAGTCACTACAAAACTTTTGTAGCTAGGAGGGAGTGATTGCAGAACCCTGTCAATCTTGAGCTCCTCTAGAATCTTGCAGTCCAGTTGCTCAAGGCGTTGAGTGTAGCCCGACATCTTTATGGCGTGCTCATTAACAGAACTCCCTTCCTCCATCTTGCAGTTAAAGAATTTCTCAGAGATCTCATATCTCTCAGAACGGGCCTGAGTCTGAAACATAGTTTTCAGCTCCTCAAGAATCTCAAAGGGCCCGGGATAGTCTTCAAAACGATTTTGAAGGTCCGATTCCATAGCAAACAACATGGTGCTCTTAATCACACCATAATCATCTTTGCGCTGATAGATGACTTTCTCATCACCGGCATCTAAGTAGGGCGTCACCTAACGCATTTTCAAGGACATAGTCCTTTTGACCGCCAGAGAGAATGATTCTCAGATTGCGGAACCAGTTGGTGAAGTTAGACCCATTGTTTCTAAGATTTTCCTTCTCAGCAAAAACGTTGAAGTTGAAGTTGGACTTAGCCATTTGATCTACAATATTTGCAAGTACAAATTAGACTATGTTCACGATAACTAGTTCAACTTTTAATCAAATTACTAGATGAACTCCCACTAAATTCAACATCCCTCAAGTTGTTTAGTGAACACGATCCAAATTCGCCACACCCAATCCGATCTTCACGAGAAGATATGTGGTTTCAATGGTGGACAACGTAGTGTCGATCATATCATTCATATGACTCATGCTTAACCTTCTGGTTCATGTGTTCCGAGGCCATTTCTATACATGCTAGGCTCGTCAAGTTAAACCCAAGTATTTCCGCGTGTGCAAAACTGGCTTGCACCCGTTGTATGTGAACGTAGAGTCTATAGCACCCGATCATCACGTGATGCTTGGACACGACGAACTTTCGCAACGGTGCATACATGGGGAGAACACAGTTTATATTGCTCTTTAAGTGAGGAATCATCTTATAATGCTACCGTCGCGATCTAAGCATAATAATATACATAAAAGGATAAACATCACATGCATATAACTTTATGTGACATGGTATAGCCAATCTTCGCGCAATGATCTCCATCTTGTGCGTGTCGGCATGATCTCCATCACTCCACCATGATTGCCTCCACCACGAATAGCAACTACAACTATTGCTAACTACTTAGCAATAAAGTGAAACTATTACATGGCGTATAAGAAGTTGACACACAGGTCATATACAATTATAAAGACAACCATATGGCTCCTGCCGGTTGTGTACTCATCGACATGCAAGTCGTGAAAAATTACAAAACATGATCATCGCATACAATATACACATCACATCTTGGGCCATACCATATCACAGAAAACACTCCCTGCAAAACCAAGTTAGACGCCTCTACTTTGTTGTTGCATGTTTTACGTGGCTTATGGGAGTAGCAAGCTAAGAACGATTCTTACCTACGGAAAGCCACAACGGTGATATTATGGTTGCCAAACTCCAGTGTAAATCCCATGACAACTATAGTGAGAGAAACTGACATCCACCAGCCGCATGTGTGGAATAAGCCACACGTCAAGTGCGGAGCCGGTCTCGCGAACGACGTCGCGTAAGGTTGGCCTGGACCGCTTCAATCTCACTATCCCGCGTCATAAGAAGAACACAAACAAGAGGCTTGCAACAGAAAACATCAACGCCCGCAACAACCATGTTGCGTTCTACTCGTGAAACACATCTACGCATAGATCTAACTCTGATACCACTGAAGGGTTTCGCAGCATAGTAAATCAAAAAAATTCTACGAATGCGAACGGGAAAGCCAAGATCTAATCTAGGAGATGCAAACAACGAGAGAGATTAGATGAGATCTTCATACCCTTGAAGATTCAAGCAATGAACGCGTTAAATCGGACGTGGGTGATGTAGTCGTACTCACTTCTCCTCCTCGCGATCCGCTCCGATCTAACACCACAAGTGGCGATGCCTCCGAGAGATGCACACGTGCGGCACCTCAACGTCTCCTCCTTCCTTGGTCCAGTAAGTATGGTGGAAAGACGGATTGGATCTACAACGCGACGGCGCGGTGTAAGTGGTGGAGAGTTTCTGCAGCAGGGCTTCGCCTACGTGCAGTCGGGAGGGAGAGAGAGAGGAGGGCAGCAGGGCGGCTAGGGCTTGAGGACGAGGTGTGTAGGGGGTGGTGCGCCCCCAGCCCTCTTTATATAGAGGAGTGGGCGCCAAACCTAGCCCCTCCCCCAATCCTAGGCCGGCGTCCAAGGAGGGAAGAGTGGGGGGCAAGTTTCCCCCCCCCTCCTTCTAGAAGCTCCCCTAGGGTTTCCCCTAGGTTTGGCCGGCTGGGCCCTATGGGGCCTTGTGCCCCTGGCCCAATGCGGCCAGGGCACTCCCTCATAGGCCCATGCCCCTCCCGAGAAGTGGGGCCACGTTGGCCCCCCTTCGGAAGGTTCTAGAAGCTTCCGGTACAATGCCGATTAACCCGAAACAATTCCGAACTCCAAAAACTGCATTGCCTTATATGAATCTTATTCTCCGGACCATTGAGGAACCTCTCGTGATGTCCCGGATCCCATCCGAGACTCCGAACAAAAACTCATAAACCAATTATCCAATCTATCCTAGCGTCGAGACACGTTAAGTGTGTGACCCTTCGGGTTCGAGAACATGCAGACATGATCTTCTATCAATAATCAACAGCGGGGTCTGGAAACCCATATTGACTCCCACACATTCATCGATGATCATATCGGATGAACCACGATGCCAGGATTCATTCAATCCCACATATATATTCCCTTCGTCGCGATATTTTACTTGCCCGAGATTTGATCGCCGGTACCGTCATACCTAGTTCAATCTCGTTCACAGCAAGTACTTTACTCGTTTCATAATCCGATATCACTTTGTGATTAACTCCTTAACCACATGCTTGCAAGCGGTGTTGATATCGATTACCGAGTAGGCCCGAAGTATATCTCTCCGACTTGGGAGGGACAAATCCCATCTCGATACATACAACCCAACGGGTACTTTCCGATCACCTGAGAGACACCTTTATGATCACCCTCTCATAGGATGACGTTTGATGACCTCAAAACTTTATTCTGATACCAGGGAGTTGTATTATCTCATGGTCTAAGGAATACAAAATTTGACATAAGAAAAGCTTCGCAAAGATGAACACGATGACACAATCTAATTGCTCCGCTTAGTTTGGGTCTGTCCATCATATCATTCTCCCAATGATATGATCTCATTATTAATCGACAACTCATGTCTATGGTTAGGAAACCTTAACCATCACGGTTATGAACCAAACACCGGAAAGAGATCGAGATCTTCGATCTCGATCTCAATATCGTATTCTACCGAAAAGAACCAAACACCGGAAAGAGAGGGAAACAATCAACACATGGCATCGATGCAATGCTCAAGAAAGTATGATGATATGACAAGTTAATTTGCTTTGAAATGTAACTCTAAGGCATGCTCGACAACCCAATCGGGGTTTCGAGGGGCGCAAACCCTAACTCGGAAAAACTCCGGAATCATATGAGAGGGGTTAGTTTGTTCTTATAATTAAACTTTCCATTTAAGTTGTTGAACAATGCATGATTATATCTTAAATAGCTAGGTTTCATTTTTCTGAACATTTTGATATATTACTTGTATTTTTCTGAATTACAGATTAAAAGTTACTGAATTTACAATATTCAAACAATTTCTGAAATTATTAAACCTTTTCTTAATTTAAATAAATCTAGAAATCCTTTTTACACAGGGGGCTGGGCTAGCCACAGACACAGACATGTGGGCCTCTGGCCACCTCAGCAGCCACACATGCGAAAGGGGCATTTGCTACCGGGGCAGAGCCTAGCCCTAGAGGCTGACTGGTGGGACCAGGGCCACGCAGGCGCCACGCGGGACTCGCCGGCGAGCGCGTCGGCCAGTTGCCAGGGACGACGGAGGAGGGAGATCTGGGAAGCGCTATTGCATGCGTTCGAATCAGAGGAGCAGCGCGAACCAAATAGAGGAGGCGCCACTCGATTTGGGTCACCATAACGACGGCACGGATGAGGTCCGGCGGCGGCGCTCGGTGACCGATGGCGGCAGCGTGCTATAATGCGAGAAGAAGGGGAAAAATGGGTCGAGGAGAACCGCATGCTCACCCTGAAGCTTAAGGACGCGGCGGTGAGGCCGTAGGCGGACAGGGTCGACGACATGAACGGCGGTGGTGCTTGTCAGAGACGGAAGAGACGGCTGCGTTGGCGTTGACTGGAGGCTCCCCTCTTTTCGATTCCATTGGCGGGGAAGGTCAACTCGACGAGGTGGAGCTCGAGGAAGCCTTGGCTGAGCGAGGGGAGGCCGGGAGCGACGGGGCGCCGGCGGGGTCTGGGGCTAGGGTTTAGTCGCCTGGCGAGGAGAGAGAGGGAGGTCGCTAGAGAGGGGGAAAAGAGATAGGGTCGAGGACCGAGTGGCGTGGCGATCTTATCCCCACCTCGGGGCTCGTTGGACGGCTAGGAGAAGGCGACGGCATCGACGGCGGCACCGGCGAAACGGTGATGTGTGCCTATGTGGCGCCCCGCAAAACCACTACTAGAAAATCGCGTTGTTTTTGTGCATTGCATCATCATGACCGCATGCTCATGTCATCATGCCTCATTGCATTTGAGTATCGTCATGTCATCTTGCATTTGTTTGCATAAAACTATCTTCGAAAAATCTATTTTTGTCTTCTAAACGCCCCGTCTTTATTCAAGCACAAAATACGGGTCTCCGGAATATTTTGTTTTGTCTGCCAACGGTTTTCAAAAACCCCGTTCTGAATAATAAAATATTTTAAATTATTTTTGGGGAGGCAGCCAACCAGGCCCGAAAGCCTAGCCGGCCACCTCCAAATTAAAACCCTACCCTGTCTATCCCCAAACCCCTTTGCTACCAAATACTCTACCCACTCTAGTCCTATCCAGCCCTCCACCTCACTCCCACCACTCACGGTTTGCCACCTCATCCTCTCCACATCACCCTGCCAATCCGGGCTCGCCACCTCACTCCTCCGGTCCCACCTCCCCAGCTTGGTCGCCCCGCACCTGCCCACTTCCCCTTGCAGCCTGGCCCGCCTGCCCCTGGGTCCCACCACACCCAGCCTCCCACCTGCCGCCACTCCCTCTCTCACCCCATCGACGCAGACATGCTCCCGCCCTGGACCCACTCCCCATGACGCGGGACCCACCAGCGCCGCACCCTACTCCCCAGGCCACACGCGATCCCCTCCTTCCTTCCTCCTTTGATCGTGAACCACCGCCGCCACCTCCCGATTCCCTACCTCCCTTTCCCTCGATCTGACGCCGCCGTCTGCCTCGCCTCAACCACCACGCGACCCCCTCCCCGCGCCTCTCTCCGGCTTGGTTCCCTGGCCATGGCGCAGCTGCCAGGCGCCTCTTCCCCCTCTGTTCGTCGGCCTCCCCAGCGAGCCGTCGTCGGCTCGCCTCCTCCTCCTCGGCCAGCTCGAGCGCTGCAACCAAAGCCGCGCATCACCATCGCCACTCACCGTCGGAGCCCCTGCACGTCGCCGCCCCTGTCCGCGCGGCATAGCCAGGCCCTCCCGTGTCCGTCCCTGCCCCAACGATCGGCCTCCGTCCTCGCCCCCGGGCCACATTGTCGTGGTCGCCGCACATCGGCCCGGCCAAGCCTGAGCCCAAGATCCATGGTTGCCATCTGCGCCTCTCTCCCCGCGTCCCGGCGTCGCCCCCCTCCGAGCCTGCACCCAGCCGCCCTTGCGCCTGAAGCCAGCCGCCCGAGCCGCCAAGAGGGCTCGCCTCGATCTTCACCAGCGCCTCCTCGATCCCCGTCGAACTCCTCTGCATGCTCCTTGCTGCACCTCGTGCAGGTCCTGGCCAGGCCCCTCTATGGCTGCCCGTCCTTCCTCCGATGGATGTCCGTCAGGTTAACCACACCAGATGTACCATGTCACCAAGTTCACCGACGATCGAAGACGAAACTCCAAGGTCGCCCTCATGGAACCCGAAGGCGATGCTCCTAGAATCCGAAGGCCTTAAAACCCAAGATCTCCTTCTCGTATCCGAACATCTCCGTCACGGATTCCGGGAATTCCGGCATGGACACACCAAGGACTCATTCCTGGAGGTGAAGACCGAACCCGAAGACCGATCCCGCCGAACGCCAAGATCTTCAATCGGATCCGAGGACACCGAGACCCCGGTGCGATAAGTACTCCTTCCCGGACGCCGAGCTCGCCGAGACCCGGGACACCAAGATCTCCGCCGTGAAACGACAATACCGACGACACGACCCGACGACCACGGATGCGACAAGATCGTCTCTCGGACGCCAAGTTCTTCTTCCCGAATGCCAAGACCGATCTCATCGAACCGAACTTGCCTTCCCGTCGAACCCTGAGACCGATCCATCGAACCCCAAGCTCGCCGAACCCTAATGTGTGACCCCTTTCTCAAGCCCTATTTTTATAAATGTAATATCAAACTATTGCATATTTAATTGTGATACTCGCATACATAATGTGGTTGTTGGGGGTATTTAGGCGATTCACCTAAATTAAATATGGAGTGTTTATGCGGGATATCTTTCTCTTATTCCGGACTCCATTTAAATTGGTGTAGCGAACCGGTGCTTTCTTTTGCCATGTTAAGACAACATTTAAAATGCAGGGTAGCTAAACAACATGAACCACCTAAATATTTGTCGGGACCCCGGTTCCGCTTAATCTTGCCTAATAGCATCGCACCTTTGCCATGTCATACATCATACACGCATCATGCCCGATCTTTTGCCATAGTATTAAATAGTGCATCCGGTGTTTATTCTAGTGTTTTGCTTCTTCGCGGATAAGACCGTTGAGTTGGTGCGAGTGTCGACCCGATCTTGGATGAACCTTCAGCAATGTCTTTCAGGCGAGCACCTCCCCCTTTCTACCTATCTTACTTTTATAGTCTTTATTTCCTCCTGTTGATTTATTGCTATCTGTGTTGCGATGCTCTAGTTTTCGTACTCGTGATATCCCTTGCAGCCTTATATTGCCTTGGACACATCCTATTACCTGTTGTTTGGTAGATAGTTGGACTTGCGCGTCGTACTCGCTTGCTCAAGTGCTGTTGCGTGTCAATCGATTACCACGATTGTTGGAGTACCTTGCATGTTTAATGTTGGAGATGATCATAGCCTTACTTATTGTTTAATAACTAAAATTGAAGTAGGTAAATGCAGAGGCACAGGTGGGCAATAGATGTTATTTGGTTGTTAACCGTCCACTTGTGTCCCGTAGGACCCCGAGTTCTTGACACTGTTAGAGATCGAGCGCTAACCACGTGGGGTGTATGGGCACCCCATCGATTAGTACCTGATTTCAAAGTATTGTACCGGGGCCACAATTAGTTTGGGGCTTTATTACTATCACACTTATGCCATGCTTTCTTGCTTAATTTAAATTGTGCAATCTTTGCATCTTGTTTAGGTAAGCGGAGTGTTTTCATGATATCGACAAGCCATCTCATTTTCGGGTTCCCATCGTTTCAGCCATTGACGCAAACCGAGTCAGTCTCGGAGACCGGCCGACTTCGTTCGGGTAGCTTAGTGGGGTGCCCCAATGTACTTGCTTTGCAGGAAACGTCATGACTTAGGCCCGCCGACATACCGATGGGTTTATGTTAATCGATCGGCAAAAGGGTCAAGTGCGTGTGGATACTTTGGTGCACCCTGCAGGTTAAATCTTTTCGAAGCCGTGTCCGGTTATGGACGACTTGGAGCACAGTTCTCGATCATAGACAACTATAACTAAAGTTTACTGCTATAATTTGACTTGTATCCGATGTGACTAGTAATCAGCTTCACTACAACGGAATGGCTAAATAAAAGTACCGACAACTGCTGGGTTTGGGATATCTCATGCTTATTGTATCTGACTAGTAAGTGTTGCAACTACAACGGAATGGTTAACTAAAACTGCCCATCGCTTATTATATCGGGATGACCATCTATACGACTAGTAATCGCTGCAACGATAATCGAATAAATAAAGCGCCAGCGTGTGAGTTCCTCGGTTGACTTCCTCGTTTGGTCTCGAGGGGGAAATACCAGGATGGGTATGTTTGGTGGTAGCATCAGGTTGGTTCCGAATAGGTCTTTCTTATCCCTCTCTGATAGCCGACAGTTATATCAAGTCTCTATAGGTTGTTTAGTGCATGCTGCGCTGCCTCTTCAGTCCACCATACCTATGTAGGCGAGGACCGCCGAATTCTAGCCTCGCCGTGTACTGGCCTCAGTATTGACCGCTCTTTTTTTCCTTTGCCCTTTGTCGGCACCCCTTTTGTTTAAGCAGGTTTTGAGATCGACGTCGTTAGCAGGGTTACCCTTCCGGCTTGGCCTGGGCAGGGTTATGGACGCCATTGGTTATTCTTCAGGGCTCTTAGCTCAATTTGCATCTTGTCCGTACTCGGACGCTGTATCGTTTTAAAGGTGATTTGGATCTTTGTATTGTATATCTGTATTCTTGACTCTTTGAGTCGCTGTTGTATATATCTGTTCTGTGGGTTCCATCGTGGACTATTGTGTAATGGTATTACTTCGTTTTCCACCCGCACGAAAGTGCCTGGTGGGCACCTTTGAATCGTTTCTATGCGGGTTTGGCGGGAATCGCTGAAACTTGCATAGGGCCGATTCTGAGGGTGTTACAGAGTGGTATCAGAGCTCAGCAGTTACGATACCCCACAAGTCCAGCCTGTAGGATAACCTAGCTAACGGCCGCAGTAGAGTGTCAAAACTATTTTGCAAATATCGGTTGGATAGATATGATTAGGTCTTCTTTTATTCCTTACCCCTCTGCTATTCTCCTCTTACCTCTGCGTGTTTTGAATCCGCTCTCTTACCTTTCTTCAAGTCCAGGATTTCTCGTGGTTGGGTTCAAAATCTTCGTGGTTTCGCTTCCTCCTTTGATAACGGTGTTCTACCATCCAGTCTTCATGCTATCTGAGGAACCCTTCATCTGTTGTGCCTTTTGGTGGATCAAAATTCACTGAGACCTTTCTTTGTATCTACCGATGTTTTTCAACGCGACGACATCCTCTACGCCAGGTCCGATGCAGAGCCTGCATCACTCCTTTGTTCCGAACCTCGATTGTCAAGATCTTTAGTCTGATTCCGAGAGTTGGTTGCATAATCCTCCTATTCATGTGCAGACTAATGCTTTGAGTGCGGGATGGAGTCGCTACCATACCACTACTCTTATCATTCGCTTCTGTGTGTTGGATCGGTGGATCAATGCAATTTTACTCCTTCCACGGAAGTTAGAGGTGGCCTTACCTTTTGAGACCTCTATCTTCGACTTTGTTTCTCCGGAGTGTTCTCTCGACGAACATGATCAACGACCGCTTGTTGGTAGTGTCGCCGATCTCAAGATGGAGCAAGAACCCTTGATAGTGGAGTCGCGAGGATCAACATGAGGCGAGAAGATTTCGACCGTCGACCTTCTTCCCCATACGATGAGGCGGATCTCGAGGGCGAGAACCATTGTTAGTGGTGTCGAATTGTGGCGCCCCGCAAAACCACTACTAGAAAATCGCGTTGTTTTTGTGCATTGCATCATCATGACCGCATGCTCATGTCATCATGCCTCATTGCATTTGAGTATCGTCATGTCATCTTGCATTTGTTTGCATAAAACTATCTTCGAAAAATCTATTTTTGTCTTCTAAACGCCCCGTCTTTATTCAAACACAAAATCCGGGTCTCCGGAATATTTTGTTTTGTCTGCCAACGGTTTTCAAAAACCCCGTTCTGAATAATAAAATATTTTAAATTATTTTTGGGGAGGCAGCCAGCCAGGCCCGAAAGCCTAGCCGGCCACCTCCAAATTAAAACCCTACCCTGTCTATCCCCAAACCCCTTTGCTACCAAATACTCTACCCACTCTAGTCCTATCCAGCCCTCCACCTCACTCCCACCACTCACGGTTTGCCACCTCATCCTCTCCACATCACCCTGCCAATCCGGGCTCGCCACCTCACTCCTCCGGTCCCACCTCCCCAGCTTGGTCGCCCACTTCCCTTGCAGCCTGCACTGCCTCAGGTCCCACCACACCCAGCCTCCCACCTGCCGCCACTCCCTCTCTCACCCCATCGACGCAGACACGCTCCCGCCCTAGACCCACTCCCCATGACGCGGGACCCACCAGCGCCGCACCCTACTCCCCAGGACGCACGCGATCCCCTCCTTCCTCCTCTAATCGTGAACCACCGCCGCCACCTCCCGATTCCCTACCTCCCTTTCCCTCGATCTGACGCCGCCGTCTGCCTCGCTGTAACACCCTCAGAATCGGCCCTATGCAAGTTTTAGCGAAACTCGCCAAACCCGCATAGAAACGATTCAAAGGTGCCCACCAGGCACTTTCGTGCGGGTGGAAAACGAAGTAATAACATTACACAACAGTCCTCGCCCGGACCCACAGAACAGATATATATACAACAGCGACTCAATGAGTCAAGAATACAGATATAATATACAAAGATCCAAATCACCTTGAAAATGATAGAGCGTCTGACTACGGACAAGATGCAAATGGGGCTAAGAGCCCTGAAGAATAACCAATGGCGTCCATAACCCTGCCCAGGCCAAGCCGAAAGGGTAACCCTGCTAACGACGTCGATCTCAAAACCTGCTTAAACAAAAGGGGTGCCAACAAAGGGCAAAAGAAAAAGAGGAGCGGTCAGTACTGAGGCCAGTACACGGCGAGACTAGAATTCGGTGGTCCTCGCCTACACAGGTTTGGTGGACTGAAGCGGCAGCGGCAGCATGCACTAAACAACCTATAGAGACTTGATACATCTGGCGGCTATCAGAGAGGGATAAGAAAGACCTATTCGGAACCAACCTGATTCTATCATCAGACAAACCCATCCTGGTGTTTCCCCCTCGAGACCAAACGAGGAAGTCAACCGAGGAACTCACGCAGTTGGCAGTTTTATTTATTCAGTTATCGTTGTAGTGATTACTAGTCAGATATAGATAGTCATCCTGATATAATAAGCAGTGGGCAGTTTTACTTAACCATTTCGTTGTAGTTGCGACACTTACTAGTCAAATACAATTAGCATGAGATAACCCAAAACCCAGCAGTTGTTGGTACTTTTATTTAGCCATTCCGTTATAGTTGCAATACTTACTAGTCAGATACAATGGTCGCAAGCGACAACCCAAACAAGCAATTGTTGGCAGTTTTATTTAGCCATTCCATTATAGTAAAGCTGATTACTAGTCATTATAAAGTCAAATTTATAGCACTACTTTAGTTATAGTTGTCTATGATCGAGATCATGCTCCAAGTCGTCCATAACCGCGACACGGCTTTGAAAGTTTTACCTAGGGTGCACAAATAGCAACACACACTCGATCAACCTCGGAAAAACCAAATCAAAACCCAACGAGGCCTTCACGACAAAGCAATCACAGGATTCAGAAATATTTCAGGGGGCCACCCCATTGAGTACACCTGCAACGAAGTTATCTGACTCCGAGACGGACTCAAGGTTTGCGTCAATGGCTGTAAACGACTGGGAACCCAAAACTGGGCTTGTCGATACCGCGAAAACACTCCGCTTACCTAAACAGTACAGTGTGCTCCTCGCACAATCTTAAATAAAGCAGTAAAGCATGGCACAAGTACAGGATGGTAAATAAAACCTCAAACTAGTTTGTGGCCCCAAGAAATAAGAATGAATCAAGCTCTGGCTCAGGGGGGTCCCATAATCCTCCCGGATATGGATAGCGCGAATATTCAAGGAACAGGTATCAAGTACTCGGGGTCCTACGGAACACAAGTGGACGGTTAACAACCAAATAACATCTATTGCCCACCTGTGCCTCTGCATTTATCTACTTCAATTTTAGTTGTTAAACAGTAATTAAAGTCTTGATCATCTCCAACAATAAACACACGGCAATACTCCAACAACTGTGGTACTTGACGACACGCAATAGCACTTGAGCAAGCGACTACGACGCGCAGGTCCAACTATCTACCAAACAACAGGTAATAGGAGGTGTCCAAGGCAATATAAGGCTGCGAGGGATAACACGGGTACGAAAGATAGAGCATCGCAACACAGATAGCAATAGATCAACAGGAGGGAATAAATACTATAAAAGTAAGATAGGTAGAAAGGGGTAGGTGCTCGCCTGGAAAACATTGCCGGGGGTTCAACCGAAGATCGGGTCGACACTCGCATCAACTCAACGGCCTCATCCGCGAAGAAGCAAAACACTAGAAGAAACACCGGATGCACTATTTAATGCTACGGCAAAAGATCGAGCATGCTTATGATATGATGCATGACATGGCAAAGGTGCGATGCAATTAGGCCATATTAAACGGAACCAGGGTCCCGACAATTAAATATATGGTTCTAGTTGTTTAGATACCCGCCATTTTAAATGTTGTCTTAACAGGGCAAGATAAGTTACCGGTTCGCTACACAATTTTAAATGAGGCCAATATAAGACTAGATTTGCCCGCATATGGGCCCCATATTTAATTATAAGGTGAATCGGCATAAGGCCCCCAACCCACATGACAAGTATGCATGCATGGCAATTTTATATGCAACAAGTTTTATATATAGCATTTATAAAATAGGGCTCGGGAAAAGGTTCACACATTGAGGGTCGGAGATCTTGGGTTAGATGGGGTGCGGGGTTCGGTCTCAGGGTTCCGGTTTCGACGGGATCGGTCTCGGCAGAAACATTCTCGGACAACGGAGTAGGTCTTGTCGCATCCGGGAAGAAGGACTTGGTTGGCGTCGGGGGCACATCGGGTCCGCCCTGGTCGGTGCCGATCTTGTCGCATTCGTGGTCTTCAGGTCCGCGTAGACGGTCATGGCGTTACGAGGAGAAGGTCTTGGCGTTCCGTGGATGCGGTCTTCCAATCCCCGGGAAGGATGTTTGGCGGTTTCGTGTGAAGGCGATCTTGACGCTCGGTGCCCGTGAAGTAGAACTTGTCGCCCGTCTTTTGTCGGTGGTGAACTTGACCGATGGTCTTCGGGTCCGGGAAGTAGTTCTCGGTGCTCCGTGTGGAAGGCCTCGAGGGTTCGGGATCGGTCTTTGGTCCATGTAGGAGTACTTGATGTTCCGTGATGTAGTTCTTGTCTATGATTTTTCGGACACCCTCGGCTCGATACGGTCTTCGGTCACACTTATAATCGGTGCGGGGATCTGACAGCATCAAAGGAAACTGGACCCCAAGTGGGCGTGCGTGGCTGCGATGTTGTAGACGAAAAAGGAGAACCGACACGCTCCAGCTCGCAGCATCTCTCGAGGCAGAGAGCGCCGGGGCGACCGCACACAGGGCTCGCGGACAGCGGATGCAGGGGCCACACGGCGAGGAAGTTGACGGGGTGGAAGGTGGGCCCGACGGTGGCGGCGCGGAGCTCGTCGGTGGGCACGGTGACGAGGGCGGGCGCGGCCTCTGCGGCGCAGGAGAGAGGCCACAGCGGCCCGGCAGCGACTCTGGCGACTTCGAGATGGGCCGGCCGGGGTTCCTGGCGGAAGAGGCAGGGCCGGAGGGAGCTTCTGGGCGGCGGGGCCAGAGGGCGACGAGGAGGCCGCGGTCGAGGGAGGACCACGCGGAGAGGCCCGCCGGCGACGGCGGCGTCGGGGCGCAGCCGAGCTCGAGGAGGAGGAAGAAGGAGCGGACGCGGGCGACGGCTGGCGGCTCGCCGGAGCGCGGCAGCGATGAAATGCAGCGGCACGGCCGGAGAGAGGCGGGCGAGCGGCGCGTCGGCGAGGGCGCGAGGATGGCTCGGGAGGCGGCCTCCGTGAGCAGAAGAGAAGGCCGGGCGAGGCGGCAGACGCGGGCGGTGGAGAGGCGGCTTCGAGGCCGGGCGGCAGGGCCAAGCGGGGTCATGGGAGCTTCGCGGAGCCAGGAGAGGCGGAGCGGGCGACGGAGAGGCACAGCGGTGTCCGCAGTGGCCGGAGACAGCGCAGACGAGGCCGGGCAGGCGGCGAGGAGCGGAGGAGGAGCGGCGGTTGCTCAAGGGAGAGGGGGCGGCCGGAGGAGGGCGTGGGCGAGGTGATCGTCGGAGAGGAGAGGCGGAGGCGGCTCAGCGGGAGGCAGGCGGCGACGGAGGTCGGCTGAGGCGTGAGGCGAGAGAGAGGAGGAGGGGAGGTTGGGGACGCGTCGGTGGGGCACGGGGTGGTACCGGACGCGCGTGGGTGGTCTGGTTGCTGCGGGTGGGGCCAGGGAAAAGTGGGGGCGGGGTGTAAGGGAGAGGGGGTGGAGTGGGCGTGTGTGGGTGGCCGGTTGGGAGAGAGAGAGGGAGTGGGGGGCTGGCATGTGGGGCCAGGGGGAGTGGGGCTGCGGGTGGGACCGGTTGCAGGAGGTGGTGGCTGGTGGATTGGTGAGGTGGCGGTGGGTGTGATGAGGTGGAGGGAAAGTGAGGTGGCAAGCACTGGTTGGTGGGTAGACTAGGTTTAGGTAAGAAAGGGCTGGGTTTTAGGTTTGATCATTTTGTAAAATATTGTTTGTTTTGTTTTGTTTATTTTAAAACAAGACTACTTTGCAATTAGTTTATAGGTAAATAAAATATCCGATACGATCAGGGTTTTGCATTTGAAATAAAGAGGGGTATTTGTACAAAGCAAAACTAGGCTTTTAGCAAATACTTTTAGGCAAACAGATGCATGCTGAGGTCATGATGATGCAATGCACAAAATCAACGCGATTTTCTAGTAGTGGTTTTGCGGGATGCCACAATTCGACACCACTAACAATGGATCTCGCCCTCGTGATCCGCCTCATGGTACCGGAAAGAAGGTCGGCGATCTGAATCTTCTCGCATCGTGTAGATCCTCGCGACACCACTAACAATAGGTCGTTGTCCGTGATCGTCGAGAGAACACTCCGGGAAACAAAAGATCGAAGGTAGGGGTATCAACAAATAAAGCCACCCCTAACTTCCGTGGACGGAGTAAAACTGCTGGATCCACTGATTCGATGTACAAGAGCGAATGATAAGAGTAGTCGGATGGTGATCAGTCCATCGCGCACCCAAACCATTACTCTGCACACGAATAGGTGGATTATGCAACCAACTCTCAAAATTCAGATTGTAGATCTCGACAAGCGAGGTTCGGAAACAGAGGAGCGATGCAGACTCTGCATCGGATCTGGCGTAGATGATGTCGTCGCGTCGGAAAACACCGGAAGGCACGAGAAGGAACAAAGAGAAGTCCACCAGACAAAGGGTTCCTCGGATAGCATGAAGACCAGATGTAGACACACCGTCACCAAAGGAGGAAACGAAACCCTGAAGGTACGACGGAACCCAACCACGAGAAATCCTGGACTCGAAGAGAGAGAAGAGAGCGGATTCAAACACGCAGAGGTGAGAGGAGAGCAGCAGAGGGGTAAGGAGTAAAATCAGACCTAATCAGAACTATCCAATCGATTTGCAAAATAGTTTTGACACTCTACTTCGGCCGTTAGCTAGGTTATCCTACAGGCTGGACTTGTGGGGTATCGTAACTGCTGAGCTCTGATACCACTCTGTAACACCCTCAGAATCGGCCCTATGCAAGTTTTAGCGAAACTCGCCAAACCCGCATAGAAACGATTCAAAGGTGCCCACCAGGCACTTTCGTGCGGGTGGAAAACGAAGTAATAACATTACACAACAGTCCTCGATGGGACCCACAGAACAGATATATATACAACAGCGACTCAATGAGTCAAGAATACAAATATAATATACAAAGATCCAAATCACCTTGAAAATGATAGAGCGTCCGACTACGGACAAGATGCAAATGGGGCTAAGAGCCCTGAAGAATAACCAATGGCGTCCATAACCCTGCCTAGGCCAATACGAAAGGGTAACCCTTCTAACGACGTCGATCTCAAAACCTGCTTAAACAAAAGGGGTGCCGACAAAGGGCAAAAGAAAAGAGGCGGTCGATCTCGAGGCCAAGATTGCAGGAGACTAGAATTCGGTGGTCCTCGCCTACACAGGTTTGGTGGACTGAAGCGGCAGCGGCAGCATGCACTAAACAACCTATAGAGACTTGATACATCTGGCGGCTATCAGAGAGGGATAATAAAGACCTATTCGGAACCAACCTGATTCTATCATCAGACAAACCCATCCTGGTGTTTCCCCCTCGAGACCAAACGAGGAAGTCAACCGAGGAACTCACGTAGTTGACAGTTTTATTTATTCAGTTATCGTTGTAGTGATTACTAGTCAGATATAGATAGTCATCCTGATATAATAAGCAGTGGGCAGTTTTAGTTAACCATTCCGTTGTAGTTGCGACACTTACTAGTCAAATACAATTAGCATGAGATAACCCAAACCCAGCAGTTGTTGGTACTCTTATTTATCCATTCCGTTATAGTTGCAATACTTACTAGTCAGATACAATGATCGCAAGCGACAACCCAAACAAGCAATTGTTGGCAGTTTTATTTAGCCATTCCATTATAGTAAAGCTGATTACTAGTCATTATAAAGTCAAATTTATAGCAATACTTTAGTTATAGTTGTCTATGATCGAGATACTGTGCTCCAAGTCGTCCATAACCGCGGACACGGCTTTCAGAAAGTTTTACCCTGCAGGGGTGCACAAATAGCAACACACACTCGATCAACCTCGGAAAAACCAAATCAAAACCCAACAAGGCCTTCACGACAAAGCAATCACAGGATTCAGAAATATTTCAGGGGGCCACCCCATTGAGTACACCCGCAACGAAGTTAGCTGACTCCGAGACGGACTCAAGGTTTGCGTCAATGGCTGTAAACGACTGGGAACCCAAAACTGGGATTGTCAATACCGCGAAAACACTCCGCTTACCTAAACAGTACAGTGTGCTCCTCGCACAATCTTAAATAAAGCAGTAAAGCATGGCATAAGTACAGGATGGTAAATAAAACCTCAAACTAGTTTGTGGCCCCAAGAAATAAGAATGAATCAAGCTCTGGCTCAGGGGGGTCCCATAATCCTCCCGGATGTGGATAGCGCGAATATTCAAGGAACAGGTATCAAGTACTCGGGGTCCTACGGAACACAAGTGGACGGTTAACAACCAAATAACATCTATTGCCCACCTGTGCCTCTGCATTTACCTACTTCAATGTTAGTTGTTAAACAGTAATTAAAGTCTTGATCATCTCCAACAATAAACACACGGCAATACTCCAACAACTGTGGTACTTGACGACACGCAACAGCACTTGAGCAAGCGACTACGAAGCGCAGGTCCAACTATCTACCAAACAACAGGTAATAGAAGGTGTCCAAGGCAATATAAGGCTGCAAGGGATAACACGGGTACGAAAACTAGATCATCGCAACACAGATAGCAATAGATCAACAGGAGGGAATAAATACTATAAAAGTAAGATAGGTAGAAAGGGGGAGGTGCTCGCCTGGAAAACATTGCCGGGGGTTCAACCGAAGATCGGGTCGACACTCGCATCAACTCAACGGCCTCATCCGCGAAGAAGCAAAACACTAGAAGAAACACCGGATGCACTATTTAATGCTACGGCAAAAGATCGAGCATGCTTATGATATGATGCATGACATGGCAAAGGTGCGATGCAATTAGGCCACATTAAGCGGAACCGGGGTCCCGACAATTAAATATATGGTTCTAGTTGTTTAGATACCCGCCATTTTAAATGTTGTCTTAACAGGGCAAGATAATTTACCGGTTCGCTACACAATTTTAAATGAGGCCAATATAAGACTAGATTTGCCCGCATATGGGCCCCATATTTAATTATAAGGTGAATCGGCATAAGGCCCCCAACCCACATGACAAGTATGCATGCATGGCAATTTTATATGCAACAAGTTTTATATATAGCATTTATAAAATAGGGCTCGGGAAAAGGTTCACACACTGAGGGTCGGAGATCTTGGGTTAGATGGGGTGCGGGGTTCGGTGTCAGGGTTCCGGGTTCGACAGGATCGGTCTCGGCAGAAACATTCTCGGACAACGGAGTAGGTCTTGTCGCATCCGGGAAGAAGGACTTGGTTGGCGTCGGGGGCACATCGGGTCCGCCCTGGTCGGTGCCGATCTTGTCGCATTCGTGGTCTTCGGGTCCGCGTAGACGGTCATGGCGTTACGAGGAGAAGGTCTTGGCGTTCCGTGGATGCGGTCTTCCAATCCCCGGGAAGGATGTTTTGCGGTTTCCTGTGAAGGCGATCTTGACGCTCGGTGCCCGTGAAGTAGAACTTGTCGCCCGTCTTTTGTCGGTGGTGAACTTGACCGATGGTCTTCGGGTCCGGGAAGTAGTTCTCGGTGCTCCGTGTGGAAGGCCTCGAGGGTTCGGGAAGGTCTTCGGGATCGGTCTTTGGTCCATGTAGGAGTACTTGATGTTCCGTGATGTAGTTCTTGTCTATGATTTTTCGGACACCCTCGGCTCGATACGGTCTTCGGTCACACTTATAATCGGTGCGGGGATCTGATAGCATCAAAGGAATCTGGCCCCCAAGTGGGCGTGCGTGGCTGCGACGTTGTAGACGAAAAAGGAGAACCGACACGCTCCAGCTCGCAGCATCTCTCGAGGCAGAGAGCGCCGGGGCGACCGCACAGGTGGCTCATGCGGATGGGGGCCACACGGCGAGGAAGTTGACGGGTGGAAGGTGGGCCGACGTGGCGGGCGGAGCTCGTCGGTGGGCACGGTGATTTAGGGCGGCCTCAAGGGCGCAGGAGAGAGGCCACAGCGGCGAGCCTCGGGCGACTTCGAGATGGGCCAGCGAGGGCCCCGGAGGTGGAACGGAAGAGGCGGAGGGAGCTTCTGGGCGGGCCAGAGGGCGACGAGGAGGCCGCGGTCGAGGAGGACCACGCGGAGAGGCCCGCCGGCAGCGGCCGGGCGCCGAGCTTCGAGGAGGAGGAAGAAGGAGCGGGCGACGGCTGGCGGTCACGGAGGCGCAGCAGCATGGGGGTACCGCGGCATGGCCGGAGGAGAGGACGGAGGGCGGGGCGAGCACGTCGGCCAGAGGGCGACGAGGATGGCTCGGGGAGGCGGCCTCCGGCGGAGCAGAGAGAGAAGGCGAGGCGGGAGGCGACGACGGGCAGTGGAGAGGCGAGCTCGAGGGAGGCCGGGCGACGGGGCCAAGGCGGGGTCATGAGCTCATGGGACGGGCGATCCGGAGGAGGGCGAGCTGGCGGGCCGACGGAGAGGAGGGCACGGCGGTGTCCCGCGGTGGCCGGAGACGGCGCAGACGAGGCTGGGCCGGGCGGCGATGCGAGGAGCAGAGAGGAGGGAGGAGCGGCGGCGGTTGCTGCGGGACAGGGAGAGAGGGGGCGGCCCGGAGAGGAGGGCGTGGAGGCGAGGTGATCGTCGGGGAGAGGAGAGGAGGCGGGAGGCGGCTCGCAGGCGGGGAGGCAGAGGCGACGGAGGCGAGGTCGGCCTGGGGGCGAGCGGGCAGAGAGGAGAGGAGGGGAGGGGAGGTTGGGGACGCGTCGGTGGGGCACGGGGTGGGACCGGACGCGCGTGGGTGGTCTGGTTGCTGCGGGTGGGGCCAGGGAAAAGTGGGGGCGGGGTGTAAGGGAGAGGGGGTGGAGTGGGCGTGTGTGGGTGGCCGGTTGGGAGAGAGAGAGGGAGTGGGGGGCTGGCATGTGGGGCCAGGGGGAGTGGGGCTGCGGGTGAAGGAGGTGGTGGCTGGTGGATTGGTGAGGTGGCGGTGGATGTGATGAGGTGGAGGGAAAGTGAGGTGGCAAGCACTGGTTGGTGGGTAGACTAGGTTTAGGTAAGAAAGGGCTGGGTTTTAGGTTTGATAATTTTGTAAAATATTGTTTGTTTTGTTTTGTTTATTTTAAAACAAGACTACTTTGCAATTAGTTTATAGGTAAATAAAATATCCGATACGATCAGGGTTTTGCATTTGAAATAAAGAGGGGTATTTGTACAAAGCAAAACTAGGCTTTTAGCAAATACTTTTAGGCAAACAGATGCATGCTGAGGTCATGATGATGCAATGCACAAAATCAACGCGATTTTCTAGTAGTGGTTTTGTGGGATGCCACACTCGCCTCAACCACCACGCGACCCCCTCCCCGCGCCTCTCTCCGGCTTGGTTCCCTGGCCATGGCACAGCTGCCAGGCGCCTCTTCCCCCTCTGTTCGTCGGCCTCCCCAGCGAGCCGTCGTCGGCTCGCCTCCTCCTCCTCCTCGGCCAGCCCGAGCGCTGCAACCAAAGCCGCCCATCACCATCGCCACTCACCGTCGGAGCCCCTGCACGTCGCCTCCCCTGTCCGCGCGGCATAGCCAGGCCCTCCCATGTCCGTCTCTGCCCCGACGACCGGCCTCCGTCCTCGCCCCCGGGCCCCCTTGTCGTGGTCGCCGCACATCGGCCCGGCCAAGCCCGAGCCCAAGCTCCATGGTCGCCATCTGCGCCTCTCTCTCCGTGTCCCCGGCGTCGCCCCCCTCCGAGCCTGCACCCAGCCGCCCTTGCGCCTGCGAGCTCGTCCCCGCCCTGAGCCGCCAGTAGGCCGCCCTGCCTCAGCTCGATCTTCACCAGCGCCTCCTCGGTCCCCGTCGAACTCCTCTGCATCCTCCTTGCTGCACCTCGTGCAGGTCCTGGACAGGCCCCTCTATGGCTGCCCGTCCTTCCTCCGATGGATGTCCATCAGGTTAACCACACCAGATGTACCATGTCACCAAGTTCACCGACGATCGAAGACGAAACTCCAAGGTCGCCCTCATGGAACCCGAAGGCGATGCTCCTAGAATCCGAAGGCCTTAAAACCCAAGATCTCCTTCTCGTATCCGAACATCTCCGTCACGGATTCCGGGAATTCCGGCATGGACACACCAAGGCCTCATTCCTGGAGGTGAAGACCGAACCCGAAGACCGATCCCGCCGAACGCCAAGATCTTCAATCGGATCCGAGGACACCGAGACCCCGGTGCGATAAGTACTCCTTCCCGGACGCCGAGCTCGCCGAGACCCGGGACACCAAAATCTCCGCCGTGAAACGACAAGACCGACGACACGACCCGACGACCGCGGATGCGACAAGATCGTCTCTCGGATGCCAAGTTCTTCTTCCCGAATGCCAAGACCGATCTCATCGAACCGAACCTTGCCTTCCCGTCGAACCCTGAGACCGATCCGTCGAACCCTGAGACCGATCCATCGAACCCCAATCTCGCCGAACCCTAATGTATGACCCCTTTCTCGAGCCCTATTTTTATAAATGTAATATCAAACTGTTGCATATTTAATTGGCATACTCGCATACATAATGTGGTTGTTGGGGGTATTTAGGCGATTCACCTAAATTAAATATGGAGTGTTTATGCGGGATATCTTTGTCTTATTCCGGACTCCATTTAAATTGGTGTAGCGAACCGGTGCTATCTTTTGCCATGTTAAGACAACATTTAAAATGCAGGGTAGCTAAACAACATGAACCACCTAAATATTTGTCGGGACCCCGGTTCCGCTTAATCTTACCTAATAGCATCGCATCTTTGCCATGTCATACATCATACACGCATCATGCCCGATCTTTTGCCGTAGTATTAAATAGTGCATCCGGTGTTTATTCTAGTGTTTTGCTTCTTCGCGGATAAGACCGTTGAGTTGGTGCGAGTGTCGACCCGATCTTGGATGAACCTTCAGCAATGTCTTTCAGGCGAGCACCTCCCCCTTTCTACCTATCTTACTTTTATAGTCTTTATTTCCTCCTGTTGATCTATTGCTATCTGTGTTGCGGTGCTCTAGTTTTCGTACCCGTGATATCCCTTGCAGCCTTATATTGCCTTGGACACATCCTATTACCTGTTGTTTGGTAGATAGTTGGACTTGCGCGTCGTAGTCGCTTGCTCAAGTGTTGTTATGCGTGTCGCCCAGATTACCAGCTTGTTGGAGTACTTGCCGCATGTTTAATGTTGGAGATGATCATAGCCTTACTTATTGTTTAATAACTAAAATTGAAGTAGGTAAATGCAGAGGCACGGTGGGCAATAGATGTTATTTGGTTGTTAACGTCCACTTGTGTCCCGTGGGACCCGAGTTCTTGACACTGTTCGAGATCGAAAGCGCTAACCACGGTGGGGTGTATGGGCACCCCATCGATTAGTACCTGATTTCAAAGTATTGTAGGGGCCACAATTAGTTTGGGGCTTTATTACTATCTGCATTTATGCCATGCTTTGCTTAATTTAAATTGTGCAATCGCACTGTACTATTTAGGTAAGCGGAGTGTTTCCATGTATCGACAAGCCAGTCTCATTTTCGGGTTCCCGTTTCTGACCATTGACGCAAACCACGAGTCCGTCTCGAGACCGCCGACTTCGTTGCGGGTAGCTTAGTGGGGTGGCCCCAATGTACTTGCTTTGGGTCTGGGAAACGTCATGACTTAGGCCCCGCCGACATACCGATGGGTGTATGTTAACTGATCTGGCAAAAAGTGTCGAAGTGCGTGTGGATACTTTGGTGCACCCCTGCAGGGTTAAATCTTTTCGAAAAGCCGTGTCCGCGGTTATGGACGACTTGGAGCACAGTTCTCGATCATAGACAACTATAACTAAAGTTTACTGCTATAATTTGACTTGTATCCGATGTGACTAGTAATCAGCTTCACTACAACGGAATGGCTAAATAAAAGTACCGACAACTGCTGGTTTTGGGATATCTCATGCTTATTGTATCCGACTAGTAAGTGTTGCAACTACAACGGAATGGTTAACTAAAACTGCCCACTGCTTATTATATCAGGATGACCATCTATACCTGACTAGTAACTGCTGCAACGATAACTGAATAAATAAAACTACCAACTGTGTGAGTTCCTCGGTTGACTTCCTCGTTTGGTCTCGAGGGGGAAATACCAGGATGGGTATGTTTGGTGGTAGCATCAGGTTGGTTCCGAATAGGTCTTTCTTATCCCTCTCTGATAGCTGACAGTTATATCGAGTCTCTATAGGTTGTTTAGTGCATGCTGCGCTGCCGCTTTAGTCCACCATACCTATGTAGGCGAGGACCGCCGAATTCTAGCCTCGCCGTGTACTGGCCTCAGTACTGACCTCTCTTTTTTTTCCTTTGCCCTTTATCGGCACCCCTTTTGTTTAAGCAGGTTTTGAGATCAACGTCGTTAGCAGGGTTACCCTTCCGTCTTGGCTTGGGCAGGGTTATGGACGCCATTGGTTATTCTTCAGGGCTCTTAGCTCAATTTGCATCTTGTCCGTACTCGGACGCTATATCGTTTTAAAGGTGATTTGGATCTTTGTAATGTATATCTGTATTCTTGACTCCTTGAGTCGCTGTTGTATATATCTGTTCTGTGGGTTCCATCGTGGACTATTGTGTAATGGTATTACTTCGTTTTCCACCCGCACGAAAGTGCCTGGTGGGCACCTTTGAATCGTTTCTATGCGGGTTTGGCGGGAATCGCTGAAACTTGCATAGGGCCGATTCCGAGGGTGTTACAGCCTGGCTAGAGGAAGACGACGAGGGAGGAGAGCGAAGCGGTACCGGGCCAGATGGGCCGGCTGCGGCTTCTGCGGGCTGCTTGCGGGCGGCAGATAGCACAGGGAAGGGTTTGGGCTGGCCTGGTATTCTGGCTACTGTTTTTATTTCCTGAAAACAGATTTCTATTTCTGATTTTGTTTCTTTGTTGTCTTTTCAATTTGTAAACTTTTTGAACTATTTCAGAAATACAAGAAGGTTTATAAGATTATTTAAAACACATAGGGGCCCTCTTAGTCCATTTGGGCTTCAAAAAATTTGGTAACTTTTCAAATTCAAAACCATTTGAATGCTTTCAAATAGAGGGAGAAAAAGTAGGGTTTAGGGTTTGTATTTCTCTTTTGTTCAATGCATTTTTAAGGAATGATGCTCATGCAATGCACACCCAAACCCTAATTAAGGTTTAGGTAAAACTGGGGTGTTACAATCCTTACCTCTCTTTTATACTTCTCCCCTATACTCCTCTCCTCCACTTCTTCTCTCCTCCTCTTCTTCTCTTCCTCCACTTCTTCTCTCCCCCTCTTCTCTTCCTCCCCTTCTCCTCCACCCTCCTTCTCCACTCTCCGGCCAACTCCTCCTCCTACTCCAGCCATGGCCTCCACCACCTCCGGTGACACCTCCTCCTACTCCGGTGACACCTCCTACTACTCCTCCTTCTCCTACTCCTACTCCAGTGACCCCCCTCCTACTCCGGCGACCCCTCCTACTCCTACTCCGCCGACAACTCCTCTTCCTACTCCACCTACTCCAGCGATCACTCCTCCTACTCCTCCTACACCGGTGGCCTCCTACTCCGGCGACCCTCCTCCTCCACCCACCACCCACCACCCACTCCGGCCAGATCTAGGCTGCTTTTTTTGAAATTCGAAAAAAAATTAGTGGCACATATCACAATATGCTCCACAGAAGTTTGCGATTTGAAATTTTGGGCAGGATCTAGCCCGCGTTTTTTTTTTAAATTCGAAAAGACAGTTCTGTGGCGCATAGACGTCCAACCTTACCAACATAGACACAATTCCACAGACTTCTTGACGCCATAAACATCACAGAGATGGGGTTGAAGTCGGGGTACCATTATCCGATGTAGCGCATCCACCGCCATTTGAGTTGCGCCACCATGATACCTCAAAAACGCTAAATTTTGTGACCTAGTTGAACACCGAGTGCAGGTCTTGGGTCCCCACCCCCTCCCGCCCACTGGGGCGAAAGAAGAAGAGGTGAATACCTGCAAGGGATGTGGCGGCCTCTATGACTTTTTTTAGGAGGACAAGGCTTCTGTTTCATCCTATGATAACCTACATTGTGGAAAATAAAATAGTATAACAAATCATATGATAATACAATGTTGTTGTTGAGTTACTTTTTTTATCTATATTTACTCTTTGCTCACATGCATGGTAGATCTTATTGGGGGAGAAGTATATTCGGTTGTTCAATAAGCTCTATATAAAAACATTTTGCTATTTAATATTACAGTGAAGAACATGTTGTCCATCATTTCGTAGAGAATGTACGTTTGGTCCTTATGGTTCGTGTCAGTTAAAGTGTCACGGACGTTTAATTTAAGAATTTTATTTCCATTTCCTCTATTGGTTTTTGTTCTATCGAAACAGTGTGATGTGTAGGTGCAAGGTAGAAACTAAATTGTAATCTTGCAGACAATTGCATCTCCTAAACTATGCTGATGATTGAGGTATTATCTCTCGCCGTTGTTTGATTGAAGATTCTACACTTTTCAGCCCATATAGGCATACCTTACTTTGTATTCATAAATGTAGCAATATAGAGAAGTAAGCATGCAATCAAGGAGAAACCAAGCAGTTGTGTAACCGGCAAACCGGCCTCCCCGCAACTACCGAGGACCCAAATTCATCGATGTCGCTAGCGAACAAAGAAATCACGAGCATGTAGTTCGTCCACCCTTTGGCACTAAAGAAACCCCTAGTCATAAGGCGTTAACGAACCCGATAGCCACGAGTCCCGTAAAACTGGATCTAGGCTTCTAAGAAACATCGGACGGAGAAGCCCTCCGATACACTTCAACGCTGGGTCTGTGGCCAGTGGCACCCTACCTATCATGCGACCGGATCCTATAATTATCGTGCACATATCGTGAAGCGGTCAAGCAATCTTGGTCATCTAAGGCATAATAGAAATCGAGTAAAAATGAGTCCATGCATCTATTTCTATGTCGTGTTGCACATTTCTAAATCGACTATCATGAATTAAGAAAATCTGAAGAAACTGTGCAATTGTGGCTAAAAAATACACTAGGAACTTATTACGTACGTGGAAAATGGGACTGCTACGTAATTATGTGGATAGCTTTTACACGAATCGCCACGTAGTCCTCGATCTTCGTAGATGGTAAGAAAATCAGTAGGCAATGAATGCCTCAATTTGCTGCGCTTATATGATGTGATCACGACGATCCACCCCTAGTCGATCGTCCATCTATACCTACGCGCTCCTATTCCGCCTGTTCGTCGCCGGCCGCCATCTTTACACATCGATCCGACGCGCAGTACACCCATCCATCCATGGACGCCGACGCCGACGCCGACCGGAGGCCGCCGCCCTGCCGCGCCTACACCTACGCCGCGTGCATCCACCTCCTGGCCTCTGCCTCCCTTACCTGCTCTTCGGGGCCCAGGGCGCCGCGTGGGCCCTGGGCGTCGTGTGCCTCAGCTGCCTCGCCGTCCCTTTCATCGTCCCCCTCGTTCCCTCCCTGCGGCCGCGTCCGGCGAGCATCGCCACGGACGTCGGCGGCGTAGGGATGGGGGTAGACGCGGCGGCGTTCACGTTTAAGATAGACGACGACGACCAAGCTGCGGAGGGCAGCGGGCAGTGCAGCATCTGCCTGAGCCTGGTTCGCGAGTCGGAGTTCGTGCGGCGGCTGCCGGCGTGCGGGCACCTCTTCCACGCCCAGTGCATCGACAAGTGGCTGCGCGCACACCCCACCTGCCCGCTCTGCCGCGCCGACGTACGCGCTGCTGCCGGACGGCCGGAGCTGCCTGTCTGAGCGAGCTAATCGGCATAGCCCCTGGTTCGTGTCGGTCCATCATGTCGTAGAGAATGTAGACTTGGTCCTTATGGTTTGTGTCGGTTAAAGTGTCACCGATGTTTAATTTACCAATTTTATTTCCAGTTCCTTTATTTGTTTTGTTTCTACATCGAAATCTTGTGATGAGTCCCGGCCGGTCGTAGAAAGAAAATTGTATCTTCTAAACTATGTTGATGTCAGAGATACTATCTCTTGCGGTTATTTGCTTGAAGATTCGTGTTACACTTTTCACAAAGCCACTTTCCCTTCTCTTCCGTGTCTTTTTTTAGGGAATCCCTCTTCGTAGTTCAGGGCAAACATTCCCCAACTTATTAGTAATTTTATATTTTATTTTCTCTCTCCCACCTCTATAGTTTTACATAGAATTTTACATATTTTTTATGGCCAAGTTCCCAAAGCTATATTAAAACCAACAATTACTGTTCTAATTTTCACGCCAATTTCATGGAAGTCATACATAATACGTACAGTCTTAAGATTCGCACATCGTTCCATAGCATTCAAATATAAGATACATATTGTTCAACATATATACATACATGAGTTTTGTTGATATTTTCTCATTTGATGTTTAGACAAGATGAAGCAATATTATCAGAGTGTTCAACAGAGATATAGTTAATATTGCTCACCGTGTTAAACTCTACATAATGATGAACGTGGACCCAATAAAGTTATTAATGGGTAGGTCGAGTTACCCCTACGAGGGTTATTTCGTTAAAGGGCGCCGGAGAGCTAGCTAATATGTGAGGGCCGCAAAATAAATAGCTTTATGCCTTTTCCGTAAAAAAAAATACACCCCTCCAAGCAATTTCTGAAGAGTTGGTGTCGGGTATTTCCAACGAGTAAGTCATAGGGGGTGTCCTAACCACGAGTTTAGAGAGACGTGGGGGGAAGGCAACGAGCATCCAGGAAGGGCGTGAAATATGGGTTACCCAGTTTTAGATCTCACGATGGTGGTGAGATCCTACTCCGCTATAAATCACTGTATCGGCAATAGGCCAGGTTACAGAGATTTTCTATTGGTTGCCCTAAAGGCTTCCACAGATCCAATTTATAAAGACGTCGGAACCGTCATCATCATCATGATGCCCTTCTTCATCATCTTCATCGTTGTGATGATGCCCTCCTTCTTCATCACTCATCCACTTAGTGTGGCCCTCCATCAAACCAAGCATGAGCAAGTGTTCCTGTAATATGCCTGGAGGGGTCGAACAAGCGGTCTAGTTTGCATCTCCAACATGGAAACCTTATGTCTGTGCGATTATTTCGATGCATGTCAGCCATCACGTGTTCCACATATCTATCCACGAAGCTTTCCCTCATCGAGATGACCATTGTCGCATGCATGGAAAAATAGAATTCATTACTAGAACCATCGGTTTTTACGGAAATTTTTGGCATGACCCTTCTAGAAACACGGTCTACGGGAAGCACCAGAAATTGGCCGAAACGGAAATGAATCAACATTTCAGCAAAACATTGGAAACTCATTTTCATGTCATCAAATCTTTCGAGCGCAATACAATTCTATAGATATGCACACAATTCCGCCATCTCATCATATGTCATATAGCCAATTTCATCCAGGAGTAGGGTTTTCCCTCCGAGGGCCTGAACCTGGGTAAACTTCGTGTCCCCGTGTTGCTTGTTTGCTAACCGTTCCGTGATCTTCATACAAACAACACGGGGGCACGAGGTTTACCCAGGTTCAGCCCCCCGGAGGGAAAACCCTACTCCTGCTTGTCCGTTCTTGATTGATAGCTATGTCGGTGATTACAGGGGTGCACAGATGCAATTTGGCATGAGGTGTGTTCTCAGGTACCGATACGAGTTGGTTACAAGATGTATTCAAACTCTAGTCTTGAGTTTTCCTTGTCTTGCGCGCTTGGAGTCCGTGTCCATATGGGCTTCATATCAGCTGAACCATCATAGGCGTCATGGACCTTGGTAGGTCGTCACTGGTTACTTCACCAGCATCCCCGATGTTGGCCACTACTACCCTCACAACAACACAACGGGGCCAGGATGCGGCCACGAGGAGTTCATCACGGCGGAGGACCTAGAGAGGCGCCGCGACCATCTGATCTGTGATGATTATAAGTGCACAGATCGTTTGTAGCTAGTTTCGAAATAAAGATATCGATCCCACAGGAAACAGGAGTCTGAAGTCTAATAACTCTTAAATTAAATATTAAAATAGAAATGCTAAAATAAAGTTCTAAGTAACAAAATAAAGTACGATTGTTGTGTAAAAAGGTGTTTTTGGGTTTTTGTATAATAGAATAATAAGTAAAGTAAAATAAACTGAATACAGAAAATAAGTAACTAGATAAACAGAGAATAATAGTCTTCTCTCCTCCGGAGGTCGATCTCTCTGTAGATGTAGCACAAACTTGTTGCAACCACACCCGCACAATCAGACTCAACGGCAGTAGGTTTGGTATGATATTCAGAGCAGTATTGCAGGCAAGTTAGAAGGGCGGTAGCTTCAGCTTCCTCTGCACTTGTGCAAACTGGGAGCATGTCGCACATAGAGCAGATCACAACACGATGTTGCTTTCAGAGTTTCTCACAACACCACCCATTGTTGCTTGACCAGAATAATGGCAAAAGTAAGCATCAATATTCATTTTAAGCGTACCTTGTGCTGGTGCAAACCAACGAGCCATGGGAGTGGACATAGTGCATACCTGGGCAGTACATGGTTGCTTTGTAGTAGTACCCACCACTACATTTTTCCCTTTGCTAGCGACAATGGGAGATCCACGGCTTTTCAAAATTTGCAGATAATTTTGTGAATAAACCGATGAGGCCTCAATAGAACACAGTCCGCCATGTGTTGAACCTATGCGCGCAGACATGCATGATTTGGTCTGTTTAACTTTTATGAATTGAATGCCCGTGCGTTGCTACGATTTCTATTTTTCAATCTGCCAATACAATAGGTTCAAGAATTCACCAGAATGAATATGGTCACGAGATATCCACCGTTCTCGTGGGGTTATTATCCATGCTGAAAGCAACAACAATAATCTTCTAGCAAAAATGTTTTGATAATTTGGGGAAAATGAAGTAGTACAAACACGAATAATATTGCAACACATAAATTACTAATGGCTACATCCAAAAGAATTCGGAACAAAAAACAAAAATTACCAGTTGATTAAGCTCACATCTGATTTAATCGGATGGTGAACTAAAAGAGGCCCCATTACAACACTACATGAAAGAACATAAATATCTATTGCAATGTAATTCTTAAGACTAAGGTCTATGCCATTAGTAAAAACACTAGGTTCCTCTATATTTCAGCTATATCATCTACACACAACAAAAAGTAAAAATCATGAAGAAATCATGACTAAAATTCAAGCGCTAGGACATTCTAAATTAGGAATACTGAAGCCCATGATGTGGAACGAAGAAGAAGATTGGCAGAGATGTCACTTTGATACACATAAATTAGATGATGTATCTATGTTAATTAAAGGGACTAAAAATCACATAAATAAATATTTTAAATTGGATGATGCATCTATGTTGAGTCTGATCCTGTCAAGTTAGACTTGGTATCGTCCTTTTAGAGTTTCGAAGTTACCTCATACAACACCTAGATCATAAAATTATATAAAAATAGAGAAATTATTTAAAAAGTGAATGGATTTAGTAACAATAGTATTCTATCAGATTCAAACAGATGACTTATCAAAAAAATGTTCGCATTTCCAGAAAAAATTATTTAAGGGGTACATAGAGAATGTTCTCTAGGTTCAAGAAATGTTCCTACTGGTTTCATGATATCAGATTAAAAAATTCTCCCATAAAAAATGAGACCACTGATACGTCGGAAATGTATCTATAATTTTTAATGTTTCATGCTTGTTTAGTATCTACTTTGCTTTGCTTTGTATTTCTTTGAGGTGTTTTTATATCTTTTCTAGAACTAATCTATTAACAAGTTGCCACAGTGCAAGTTGCATGTTTTCTTCTGTTTTTGGTTCCAGAAAGGCAGAAAATCAATATTCTCGGAATTGGACGGGACAAAAGCCAAAGGCAATAACTTTCCGTGGGGAACACACGAAGGCCAGAGGGGAAACAGAGAGGCAAGCCAGGGCGCCCACACCCCCTAGGCGCGACCAGGGGTGGGCCCGCGCCTAGGCAGGGGTGTGGCCCCCCTGGTCACCTCCTCGGCCTCCCCCTTCTCCTATAAGAATCCCCCGATACAGAAACCCTAAGTACCCGATCAAAACTCCACGAAACCGTTTGTATCCGTCGCCACCATCGGGGGGATCTGAATTTCTTCCTGGCACCCTGCCGGAGGGGAGATCATCCCTGAGGCCTTCTTCTCCGGTATGATACGTGAGTAGTTCCACCTTGGACTATGGGTCCATGTAGTAGCTAGATGGTTGTATCTCCTCCTTTGTGCTTTCATGTATAGATCTTGTGAGCTCCATTCATGATCAAGATCTAATCTATTTGTAATCATGCATATTGTGTTTGCGGGGATCCGATGGATATTGAGATTATTATATTGGATTGATTAATGGTTTTGTCTTTATGATTCTATCATGTCTGTGTTGTTTGTGATCTTGCATGCTTTTAGTAGCTATCTTGGCCAAGTAGTTGCTAGTGACTCCAAGAGGGAGTGTTTATGCTCGATAGTTGGTCCATGCCTCTAGTTTCCAAGGGAAGTGACAGAAATCTCTTCGGTTGTAGATGTGTTGTTGCCACTAGGGAGAAAATAATGGTCTCTTGTTCATGGAACATGTGGACTGTTTACCTTACACACTTTGCTTAAAGCAGTTATCTGTTGCTTACAACTTAATACTGGAGGGGGTTCGGATGATAACCTGAAGGTGGACTTCTAGTCATAGATGCAGTTGGATGGCGGTCTATGTATCTTGTTGTATTACCCAATCGAATCTCATAGGATCTTTCTGACTAGTATTGCATTGTTATGCCTTGCTCAGTTCCTATCAATTGCCCTGTTGTAATGTGTTTACCCTTCATGCCATGTTGTTTATCTAAGGAGAGAACCTCTAGTGAACTATGGACCCAGGTCCAATCTTTACGATTGATACATCTTCCACTGTTACCTGTTTACTTGCTGCAAGCAACCATTACCTTCCACACCATACGTTTAATCCTTTGTTACAGCAACAGGTGAGCTTGACAACTTCACTGTTCGTTGGGGCAAAGTCTTGAGTTTGTGTTGTGCAGGTCTCTGTGTTGCTTGCAACACCTGTGTGATGTTTCTTTCCTCCTTCTGGTTCGATAACCTCGGTCTCTACTGAGGAAAGACTTGTTGCTGTGCTCATCACACCTTGCTCTTGGGGTTTCTAACAAAGTGCTCCACGTCAAGGACCATCAACCACCGGGGGGAAGAACACCCGCGACTTTGTATTAAGTAGAAAGTGTGAGGCATGAGCCTGAACCACGGGAATGTAATAACTCACACACAGGGATCGAATTCGGGTCGGCAAGAAAGCACCACTGTGCTCCTACCACTGGGCTAGATGCCCATCCAGAAAAAAAGACTTCCCCCTTATAGACCTTGTTTGGTACTAGTGTTTTTCTAAGGATTAGAGGGGATAATCCTCAAGGGGATTGGATAAAACCTCGACATTGACTCAAACCCCTCCAATCCCCAGAAAACTACATTCCTACCAATCCACTAGGTATGGGTAGTGTATTGGATATTGGGAAAAATGATACGGATCGTCCTGATGATCCTTTAGTTTTGTCTCGATGTTTCACAGCGAGTCAACCAGGTAAGTAATCTTCCAATTACGCGATGAACGCAACCTGAAGAAGAGGAATCAATCCGGCTAGTAACATGATGAAGATCACCACGCCTCAAAACTGAGCACGACAATCCTTGATGAACACAAGAACTTCCGCATCAATCTCTATAAGAATCTGATAAATGTGTCGCCATCCCCAGAGGGATGATACACGGTGAAGCACAATATAGTTTTAGACTAAACAGTTGAACTTCCTAAATCCTAACTCGATCAGCTCCTTATATGAGGGCTGGGACGCCCCACTAGTTGGGCCGCTACTCGACTTGGTTGGATAGACCCAAACCAAGACCACACACATAATAAAATCTAATTGGCCCACAACATGATCAGGAATAATAAAATCTAATTATTAATTTACAAAGACACGCCTAGCTTGGTGGAGTCCTGAAATTGGGCTGCATATTCTCCGTCGTCCCCATATCAATACACTAAAAGTTGGAGTAATGCGCGAACTAAATTAGCCTAATACTCTAGAACTAAATATATTTTTAAGCATAGGCGGAGATTTGGGGTTTAGGTAGTATTATCCGCTCTACACGCCAAAAAACCACTAGTACCACCATAGAGATTGTACTCCAGTCTAAAGAAAAAAATTCCTCTCGAGTCTCCACTCTGCAGCTTGACCGGCTAAACTGAAACGGTAATAAAAAAACCGCATTTTCTATTTCTTGCGTGGGCACGCTCCGGTCTTACCCGGTGCTCAGGCCTGGCGCGCGTCGGATCGCTAGCGGATGGCCTGGATGAAGCGGCGCTAGCATCCAAAAAAAAAACAACACTCCGTCGCTATCTCGACTGTTCAAACTCCTCGAGTCGATCTCGTCTGCTTCCCCTTCCTCCTCTCTCGCCCCTTTCACATCCCTCTCGATCTCCGGCAGTAAATCCCCCTCCACGCGGCGGCAAGCTGTCCGACGGGAAGCCGCGAGGGGCAGGGTTTCTTTCCTTTTTGGTGGAGCAGTGCTGGAGCTCCGTCGATGGCGGGGACGAGCAGATCGGGTGTGGCGCATTCGAGTGGAGCCCCGTCGACGGCGGGGACGAGCAGATCGGGTGTGGCGCATTCGAGTGTAGAATCAGAAGGGCGGATCGGCGAATCGACGTGTCCGAGTCCGGCGGAGGTGATTTTTCGAGTGGGCGGGTTGGCCATGCTCGGAGGTGTCATCAAGTCAGCATCGGTGGCATCATTCTGCTTCGAAACAACGGAGCACTTCTTCTGATCTACTCGAGGTGGTTAGTGATTTCGTCCTTCCGTCTCACTGCTATTTGTTCGTTCAGATGTTGGTGTTTTTAGCTTTGAATAATTCATCATTGCTATCGGGATGGCCTTTTAGATCGAAACTAGTATAGATTAGCCCAAATTTTTGGCCATGGCGGTTCTCCCTATGGTGCTCCTCTAGTAGTCTATGTGTTTTTATTGCTAATACTATGTCGTGGTACTCGTCTATTAATCTCAGATGATTTGCTCGCAGGGATGTTTCCATGAGATAAGTTTGTGTTCATAGCACACAACAGGTTCAATATACAAGCATCATAGGATGTAAATTTCAAATGATTATTACAGCCTATGTTCGTACTATCGCTAACATAGCCTATGTTCGTACTGCTAGCCTATGTGTTGTGGTACCCATTTTATTACATTTTGCAAGACATTTGTTACATGCATATTATGATCTGATTTGTAGTTTGTTTGTAGATCCCTCTGGAATCATTTTTGAGAGATGTACAATTTTTCATATATATGGTGTTAATAATTTAGCACGAGATGTAAACCTTTTGCCAATAAATACATTTTCAAATGGTTAAAACACCTTTTCTACATGTTGGATGTACAATTTACAATAATTATTACAGCCTATGTTCGTACTATCGCTAACATAGGATGTATTTTTTCTCTCATAATAATGTTCCAGGCTGTGTTTGTACTGCTAGCCTATGTGTTGTGGTACCCATTTTATTACATTTGCAAGACATTTGTTACATGCATATTATGATCTGATTTGTAGTTTGTTTGTAGATCCCTCTGGAATCATTTTGAGAGATGTACATTTTTTCATATATATGGTGTTAATGATTTAGCACGAGATGTAAAACTTATGCCAATAAATACATTTTCAAATGGTTAAAACACCTTTTCTACATGTTGGATGTACAATGACCAGAAATCAGTACTATTTTTTGTTTACTGGTATCAGGATGTAATAATTGCAGCTTTTTTTTGGTAGATAGAAGGTGTTATTCAGTATGGAAACACTCAGCCTGATTCATGCTATGGGGGTTTGAATCCTCATTCATGACAATAAATACATGCTTTTTTAAAATGATTACCACACCTTTATACTTAGACAGCATGAGATGTAAATTATAGGGGGATAATTACATGCTGCTTCTTAAATGGTGTTTAACACATTTTTTGCCACTGTTTTGCAGGCTTTTTAATTCAATGAAGGAAATCCTTTATTTTGTTTCCCTCTATTATAAGACGATTCCAGCAGTAGCTACGGTATGAACACATATAGAATTAAAAATAGTAGTAGTTTTATTTTTACGTACTAATAGTTCCTTTTTTTGTTGCTTGTAAAAAGTCTCTCGCACACCCAAAATTGGACAGTCCAAGTTAGGGAGGATGAAGCAGCGGTTGCAGTACAAGGCGAATGTTACTGAAGGAGAGCACACGGAGCCACCTGGAAATGAAGACCACGGGGATGAAGACCAAGGAGATGTGGAAGGACCATCCAGAAACAATAAAAATCAAGTAATGGACAGTCACTTTTCTCTCTGTTTTTACTTTCTTTACTGTCATTTTTAGCTTGTTAGTTCTGACATATTTAGTCCCCTTTTGTGCTTCTTTTTCAGAGCAATTTATTCAACCGCTCATCCCCGATGAAGATTGTCAGGGTTTGCAGATCAATGACAGATGATCAGCGGGCTGTTATTCGCGAAGCAGAATTCACGGGCTTGTTAGAAATGAAGGTTTCCAAGCTTATGCCAGAGTTGTGCAGATATTTAATGGGATCCTTCAATCCACAAACATGCGAGCTGGATTTTGGTGATAGGGGGAAGATCCCTATAACCACTCAATCTGTTGTCAGGGTTATGGGAGTACCCGGGGGCGGCAATAAAGTTCCTTATTGTCTAGACCTGAACTCCACCGGCTTGATTCTGGAGATGTTTGGGATCCACAATGGGAAGCAGCCAACAGTAGCATTTGTCGAGAAGCTGCTAGGCCCAACCAACCCTCCTAATCAGGATTACTTGAGAAAGTTCGTCATCTACAGCGTGTCCTCAGTTTTCGCCCCAAACACAGGGACTCTTGTCAGCCCTAGATGCCACCCATCTGTCATCAACACAAACACAATCCGTCATCTCAACTGGGCCAGATTCATTATTGATGTTCTAATCCAGACAGCAACTGCTAAAGATACCCAGAATTGGTTTAAAGCATGCATGCAATATCTCATGGTGAGTTTACATAATCCAACTCTTGTTTTTACTTTTTTACCAAGTTATGTTTTATGCTATGTAGGATGTATTTTTTTCATGGTGAATTTGCCTGATGTAGTATCCACGACGTGATTAGTAATAGTTCATGGTAGGATGTAAATATCATGTTCAAAGATGGACAAATATTTAATGTACCATGCCATTAGAAACTAGGCTGTATGTAAGTATTGTTCATTTTTTACATGGGAATCACTAGATAGGTGGTGCATCATTTTTATACCTATGATGTATATGAGCATGTTTATCTAGTTTTTTCTAATACATCATTTTTTCTACATGCTCATAAAATAATTTTACATTATGCTATGTAGGGTAACTCATCTTTAGGATGTAATAAGGTTACCCTATCGTGTTTTTACCTGCATTTCTGCACGTAACTAGATAGGTGAGACAGATGCATTAGATATACCCGAGGATAAAACTAGGATATGCATTTGGACAAACAAGATGGTGAGACTTATAGTTGACCTTGATAGAAACGGCGATGGCTCGTTTGGGAAATTACCGGTAGGTTCTCATAAAGTAGTGTTTTCTTAGGCTTTAAGCATCTTTTTTTCATGCATTTTTTCTACTGTGTTGTACCTTTTCTGAAATGTTTATTCACATGATTTTTTTCGTCTACAGCTAAATAAATGTTTCAGGATTAGGATCTCTCTGTTCTCAGTAGAGCCTTCTGATATGGATATGTTCGTCAAACGCCATGTTTCGGGCGACCATACTGACGAGGTTTGGACCATAGTGTCTCTTTTATTTACATCTAGCAGTTCCTTTTTTCTCTTTCTTTTTTGCTTATTCAAGTGTATTTTTACTAAGCTAGCTTTTTTTGTATGTGTACTACACAGGACTTGTCAAAATATAGGGAAGTGGTAATAGAGATGTGTAATGTGTTTGAAGATGGGCTTGCCAAGTTTCTTACCTTGTCGAACAAAGAACACAAGGATAGAGCAGAAGAAATTTTTTGCGGAGGAGGTGCAATGAGTCGTGCAACAGCCCAAACAAAGAATGCGGAGACGCCGATCAAGGCCACTGCTGGTGGAAGTAACTGAACAGATTGTAGCTGATACAGAATCTGCGCCGACAGAAGTAGAGTTGACGGAGCAAGTTGTTGTCAGAAATAATAACATGCAGGGAGAATATGGGGACAAACAATTTGTTGGAGACATGAGCTGTGCTGAAAATGGAGGCGTGCAAAAAACAGCACCTGAGATGGAAACAGGGAAGGACCGCGAGGATGAAATGTAGACTGGGGATGGAGAAAAAGAGATAGAAAAGGATGCTAATTTGGAATGCCATTTTTTACATGCAGCTGGTAGTGGCACTCCAGAGATTTCAAAAGAAGGTGAGCTTAGTCTTGCAGAACCTGAACATGTGCCAACAGGACAGCATTCGACATTCCCGCTAGACCCACTGAAGTTGATTCAATTATATGGGTCTGGGTCATAGTCCAGTGCAGATAACATTGGTGGGGCTGCCCTGCTGCTATCTCCTTACCAGCTGCGTCTCCTTGCAAACAGCAACAACCTAAAGTATCATCAGGCAAGAGAAAGAAGTGTGTATCATTTGTGGAGCAATTAAAGGAATCTGAAAAGGAAGACGAAAGTAAATGCATGCAGCCCAACAACATCTCTGCTGAAGTGAAAGCATCCCCTGTTGAGCAACTCAAAGGTACAGCTTTAGGAGGGAGTCCAATTGGCAGACCAATCACTAGATCAATGTCTCCTCTAAAATCATTGGTTGCCACTTCCAAAGCAAGTCCTCGGCAAAAGCAGGGGCAGGTCCATGAAGATGTGACAGTTGTTTCACCTAGCCCAAGAAGGTCAAGTAGGTTTGCTACAGCTGAAGCAAGGGCAAACCGTAACAACCAGATGGCAATAACAACAAGCTCAGGAACTGTTACTGAAGGTTGTAAAGTTGCAGGTTCTACTATTCTATGTGATAGCACGAACAAGAGGTTGTTTGGAAGTGTAGAAGGTATAAATGAAAGTGAACAAAAAATGAAGCGCCTGAAGCTGATAGAAGATTGCCCCTCGTTCGATCTTGGGTTAGATGAATCACCTTGTGAGGATTTTGAAGCTGCCAAAACAGAGGTATCGGTTCAGTTAGAAGGGGATCATGTTATTGCATGTAGCAATGATGACAACAGGGATTCTTTGGACAAAATCTACGCCATTATCGATATGCCTACCAGGACACCAGTTGGCGAGGATGGTCATAAATTCCAAGAAGAAACAGTTTCACTTAATGCGCCCAACAGTCTTACACCAATCCCTCAAGCTCATCAGCGAAGGGTGGTGAAGCTAGGCCCAGCAATGAAGTCGACGTTTGTTGATGTGGAGAGAAAGGCGTTTGCGTCAAAGTCAGCAATTGAGATCTACAACAAAGTTTGCGAATACATGGGAAAGGATGTAAATGACCCTAATGAAGAACCTATCATCATCGACGACGGACGATGGTTCATCACCTGAAAGATTTGGCTGATTCAGTCAGGCCATGCGGAAAGTTGAGCAACTCAACATGCGAGATGGCTCTTAACGCTATGTCCATGGAGATGGCGCAACAGAAGAAATTTCTGATGCCACTTAGGATTGCGGTAAGATATACTTTTTTCTCTGCAAAAACATATGCTTAGGAGATGCCACTTAGCTATTTCAACCTTACATTCTTCTAAAACTCCTACTTACAGGGAAAGCTTAGGAGTGCCACATGCTTTATGGATAAATCTGTCAAGAAAGCATTCGAAAACTCCCCCTCAAACCGGCTAGACCACAAGGAGATGGTAATTTGTTTTGTACTCTTTTTGCGTCCATGTTTTAACTTTTTCAATTCAGACCCACAATATCATATACATATCATGTTTTACAAGTGTTTAAGTTTTCTCCATGTACAGATCATGTTCTCTGTTCTCCAAGATCTCACACCGGATATTGAAGCAACAACGAGGCACTACTATCTGATTGTTCTGAACCTAAAGGCAGAGAGATTTGAAGTGATGGACTCATTGAGGAGGGAGGGGGACAATGGATTTCAATCAGATTACAGAGCAATTATTGGGTCTATCAAGAATATGTGGTCGCGAAACTACAATCAGTCCAAGTTCAACATCTCAAAATACAAAACATTGTACATTCCTACTCCAATGCAAAGCACGAAGTAAGATATCCCTTTTTGCTCCAAAATAAGAATGTATAACTGCAACTACAGTAGCTTTTTATAACATGTAAATTGCTAAAAAAATTACATTTTCTGGGAACACCAGTTTTAGAACATGTAAATTTTACCAACATTTTTACTTTTTACCATGATCTGTACCATGCTTTTTACTGTTTGTACATATGTATGGTCTAAATTACTTGTACCATGCTTTTTATACACTGAACATGTATATAAAATGAAAACATGTAAATTCTGAAACTAAAAGTAAAATGTTGGTAAATTTTACATTCAGAACATGTATTTTTTAAGTTTTTTACATTTTATGAAAATGTAAAAAGCATTCAGAACATGTACCATGCTACCATGGTAAAAAATGATTCAGAACATGTACCATGCTTTTTATACATTCAGAACATGTAAATTTTACATACAGATCATGTAATTTTTAGGTTTTTTACATTTTATAAACATGTTAAAAAATGATGCAGTGTACCATGCTTTTTATACATTTAGAACATGTAAATTTTACATACAGATCATGTAATTTTTAGGTTTTTTACATTTTATAAACATGTTAAAAAATGATGCAGTGTACTTGTGATGCATATACATTCAGAGCATATGAATTTGTACATGTAAATTTTTACTCTAACTTTTCAACCTACTATAATAATGCTTTTCTACACTGATGTAAAATTTAAAACTTGTTTGTTTTCATCCAGACTGTTCACATTCTTTTTTTACATTGCTAACCATTTTTTGCCACAAACAGTTTGATTGTGGGTTTTTCATGCTGAAGTTTATTGAGTGCTGGAACGGGAGGATGATGCTGCCTTTCAAGCAATTTGATATGCCTGTGATCAGGAAACTTCTCGTGAAGAAATGGTTGGATCGCGAGGATAACAAAGTAATCAACTGAAGTACTTTTTCAGACATGATGTTCATTCAGGAGAATAAAGTAATACATTTCCTGTTAGAAAGGTATAAAATGGTTCTTTTTAATTACCAAAATTTGAATTTAACTTTTAGGTTACATTTTTTACATGTGTTGTAGTATGAAAAGTTGTGAATGTACCATGACACAGATTGCATCGCATAATTCAAACTAAAAAAGGCTGCATCAAACTGACTTTAGGTTTTTTACATACAATAAAACATTCTAGCCAGCAAAAAAAATAGAACATTCTTTGCATTTCTTTAACACTAGTACTTAATAAAACATGTTTGCACACTAAACCATATCAGCAAAGAAGTTGAACACCGGTGGTTTTGGAACAGGAGAGATCTTGCTGGGTTTCTTTGACTTCAAATGTAGCCCGGACTTCTTCCTCTTCTCCGGAGGACGACCTTTAGTTGTAGTACATTCAGGGTCCCGAACATGCTGATATTGCGATGCACTTCCTTGACCGTCATCACCTACAAACTCCAGCCCAGAAGGAGCTTCTTTTGTTTTGGTTTTACCCTTATTTGCTTTCCTCTTAGCTGATTCACTTAACTTCATAGCTTTTAGCTCATTACCCAATGCTTGCATGTACTTATCCGCTAGAGCTTTTCCTTTGTCTGATTCGGCTACAACCTTAGCGTGCTGCGTCGAGTCATTGCATAGTGTCCCGTAACGCAGCAACTTCCTTTCCTTGTTTGTCAATTTCCTATCAGTTGGCACATCAGGGAGCTCCACCTTTTCCGGCACAATTACATCCTGTGTCTTTGCCCATCTAGGAAGTATATATCGCGGCGGAATAGACTGTACAGCACCAAGCTGTGCCATGACCCTCAACACATGGCAGCATAAAAGACCATCCCTACTAAATTTACTACACTCACACTGATTTATTGATTCCTGCAAGTTAGCTTCCACTCTGTATGATCTGTTTCCATACCCAAACACAACTCCCGATATTGGCACAACATCAAAGTGTTGCCCATCGACATGGGTAACATTCTAGGACGTAACTTTTCGGAGCTCACCACGGAAACGCAAGTAAATGGGGCATGTGTACACGCTCAAAGATTGCTTTTCCAGAGGGTAATCTCCCCACACCCTTAGAACTTTGTCTTCCATCTGGAACTCATTCGACTCTTCTGCCACATCTATATTCTCTTGCAACTTCATGTACTGCTGGGAGAAATGGAAGAGGCTATTGTTAGGCTTTACATATCTTTTCAGAACTGCATTAAACCCTTCACTACGCGCTGTAGTTTGTAGGAATGGGAAAAAGCGATCTCTGTGGTATGCAGGGACAAACTCGGCCCTCAGATCATACAAATCCATCAAATTTTTATTGTCCCCCACATTGTGCCGTAATATCATTTCTGCCCACCTTGCTTCAAATTCTCCAATTGACATGCTGTGATCTATAATATCATTCAATTCCTTTCGAAGTTCCTCATGTGTGAACAAGAAATTACCCAACACATTTTGCATATTTTGCATGATATGCCATCTACAACTCCGATGCCACGTGTCCGGAAACACAACTAAGATAGCACTCTTCATGGACCCATCCTGATCAGTGATGAAGTTTGCAGGCTGCAAACCACCATGAGCTTCAAGGAATTGATTGTACAGCCAAACATAATCTTCAATTCTTTCATTTTTTAGAAACCCACATCCCAGCTGAATAGACTGCCCATACCGATTTATACCAATGAATGGCGCAAATAGAATTTTGTAAGCATTAGTCATATACGTTGCATCAAACGACACACAATCGTTGTAGAGATTGTACGCAGCCCTTGCTGGCCCATCAGCCCAGAAGATGCGCTGAACTCTGTCTGCATGATCAAGATCCAGCCTATAGAAGAAATATGGATCATCCTTTTTTAATTTTTCAAACTCGGCAAGCAACAAAGACATGTCTTTATATTCATGCCCTTCATCTAGTGTAGACATAAAGTTGCTGACATCCTTTGAATGATATGGAACATTAGCCAAGTTTCCGTACAACTCTGCTATAATAGACATCACCCTCTCGGCCGAGAGGTTAACCTTATGCAGTATCTTGATAAAATCTCTTTCTTCCTTGGGTATTCCTCTATGAGACCTCAAGTACTTTTTCAAGAAAAATTTCTTGATGCATGGATGATTGTGTTCCTCTATGAACATTGTGACATGCCACTTTTCATCTCTTCTATTAACTCTCAGACGCGCCTTGCAGTCCGTCTTCTTTGTTATGCTACGGTTCCTCTACCTTACGGGTGGAGCTTCTTGCTGGTTAATGTCTTCATTTTTTCCATTTTTGTTGCATACAAAAAGCTGTTTGTCCTTCTGTTTGTCCAGAGCAGAATTTCTGGAAGTGCTGGCTTTGATGGAAAACCAACACTCTTAGCATATCTATTATAGCATAACCTTGCATCTTCTAGAGTTTCAAAAATCATTTGTGGGTATGGTTTTTCTACCGGAGTTAAGCTAGGTGTTGACTCAACCTCTTCCTCACCACCTGAATTGGCGCTAGACAATGTATTTTCTGTTTCAGGACCCGTGTCAATAGATGGCCCGATATCAGCCCCAGATGGAGGAACATTGCCTGTATCCCCTGTAAGATCATCCCCAGGGTTGCCTAGCATGTCCTGGTCGGCATCATCTTCTTGTGCAGGGTTGTTTAGGTCAATACCAGCATCACCGAGCCAAAAAGCCATACGTGCAAAAAAAACAAAAGAAATTTACATTTTCTTCTACACAAAAACAACAAAAGTTAACCAAGTGTGTAATCTTTTTTACATGTTACTTTTTATCCTGCTACTAAAAAAACAGAAGTTCTTCTTTTACATGTTATTTTTTTACATGTTAGTATATCCCAGCTACTTTAGTGTCAACCTAGCATATAATAAACTTACATGTACAACATTGAACCAACATTTCCTTTCTTTTACATATAAGCTAATAAAACCCTGTTTTTTTCTGACGATTCCAACTAGAGTTACTCTGGAGATGCCCAATGCTGGAAGAGGATTCCTGCTACTGGAGGTTTTGTTTTTCTACATGCTATGTTTGATGGATCCCTATAAATGGTTCATGCTCGATGAAATCTACATGCAATTTGAACAAACTACTATTTTTTTTACATCTGGTTCACTTCTCTTCTTGTGATACAGTGATCTTCTTATGATACAGTGTTCTTTTTCTACATCTTGAAAACCTGTTGATCAGCGTCCAGATACCCCCTTGCAAGTATCTACTTTGGACATGGAAGTGGTCTGTTTTTGTACATAGTAAAAAAGATCTGGAAAATCATGATGTTCATGACAACTGCATGTAAAAAGCAAAATCGGGCAGTGATATACCTGTGTTCTTGCTTTTTGTTTCCTTGTTATGTATTTTACTCCAGTAATCTGTCTGTAGTTTTCTGCTCTCCTGTATTGGGAGAAGGGGGAGGATAGATCTCCCTATATTGTTGTTTTCTGAAGTTTTGTACAAGAAAAAGAAACGACCATAGAGATTTTGCAGCCGGCTGGAGAAGGAAGAAAGGGAGTAGGTAGGGTTGGGGAAAGGAAACGTGAGATGGAGATGTTGTTTTCGTCCCTGTACTTTTTTTCGCTGGCAACCGAAAACAGGAGCTGAGCTGGTGTAAAAATCAGGAGCTGAGCTGGGGTGAGCTGAGCTGGGAAACGGTACCACGTGGCACTTTAGAAAAGTTTTGAATTCGAAGAGCACCGCAAAGACAATATAAAGTTCGGGCACTGTGTAGCAACGTCCTAAGAAAAAAACTAGTACACCTACTGTGTTGCCACTCCCGTCACCGTGCCCGCCGCCGCCGCCGCCCGAGCACCCGCCACGGGAGGCTTCTTCCGACGGAGCACCAGCTGCTTCCCAGGTCACCGGTGAGCCGTCACCCCGGCGCCTCTCGCTCTGTTCGTTCTCGCAGGTGCCCCACCCCATCTCTCCCGCCTTTCTATCTCCCTCTAGCGTCGGCGGCGAGGAGGCCTCCGGGCGGCCTGCCACGAGCTACCTGGAAGAAGCATTCCTGGCTGGGATTGCCGGAGGAGCTCGCCCATGGTCTTGCTGAAGTGAATTCAAATTGTAAATTTCTAGAAACAAATCTGCCATGCTAGATTAAACATTTCTAGATAAGACTGCATCCGAACTTTTTTAAAGATCTGCTCATATCAAAATCTCTCCCAAAAGATTCAGCGCCCAGGAAAAGAAAAAAAAGGAGTTACTAATATTTCAGGACTTGCCCATATTTTGAGAGTTGCTTGAAGCCTATTTCCCAAGGTTTCTTAGTTCCTTCAATGCTCTGTTCTAATTAGGTTCACTGTACTGTATGTAAATGTCTGCTGATTTCCTGAGAAGATTGCATCTGAAGTGTTGCATTTCTCGTAAATCTGCATCCATCAGCATGTATTCAGGCTGTAGCCATCATTGTTCTGTAGCCTCTCTTGTCTGTATACAGATCACACCCACAAGAAGTAATAAGATGAAATTATTTGTGTATGTTAATATTAATACTGGCATCCAGACTACAGAGAAGCCATTTAGTATTTTAAATATTTCTACAATACTACGGAGAAGCCATTTCTTGCACTTCCTTTTCAGAAAACTCTGTTTTCTGAAGTATACCGAGCACAGGGGAAGTCAACAGCTAACTCTGATGCATGCACATAGAAATAGCTACATGATGTCCTTGTGGGTGTTGTGTGTTGACATTGACTAAATGGTAAATAATCAAACAGTTAATTCTTGATTGTTATATGCGAAAACATGTATCGCGATGAGAGATCATATATGTTATTGTTTCTGACGAGATTAATCAGTTGGTGGCACTCATCTGGTATTGGTGGTATTGCCTATAGTTGGTGCGCACCAGGGTGTTTCAGATGGCGCCGCTGATGGTTGATGGGGCACTGGAGCAGCTGGAGAAAGTTGATCATGACTTGTACGCCTTCAGGGATGAGCAGGCGGGTAAGCTTTGCATTCACTTTGCTCTGTGAAAGAGTTGTTGTGTTCCTGGCTTTGTTGTTTCCTGCTGAAGTGAACTAATGAAGTGTGTATGTATATACTGTGGAGCGCAGGCAATGTGAACATCTTGTACACGGGGAAGGAAGGAAGATTCAGGCTTATCCATGTCGCCAAGGAGACTATCGATCAGGACAATGGCAAGGTGCGCTCATTTGCCAGCTGAATCGTCTCATTACTGAATCACTAGCAGTAGCCATGCAGGATATCTTGACTCTTAGTTGATCATTTTTTTATCTTGATGGATGTATGTCTACTGTTAATGTTTCATCAAACTGAGCCTGGCCATTGTGTATGTACTGTGCAAATTTAGAAATTGTGTTGGAAATCTCATCTTCTTAATTTGTGCCCTGTAGTGCAGGTCCAAGTTCGATGCAAAATGATAATAATCCTCACTTACAGAATTGATATGCAAAATTGAAATGCATAGTAGCATGTACCTTTTGTAACATGATTAGTCGTACACTAGACATTATTGATGTACATAACTATCAATTATTGCGCCATAAAAAATATATGCAACACAAGCAGAAACAGATGACAGGCCACAGCTGAAATCAAACATCGTCTATCCTGTTGCTCGCCATTCATACTGAGACAAATTTATTAGTAAGCTACTCCAATCCCCGGTATATCTTGTATGGATATCTAATTACCATGTCGATTACTTCTTAGGCCTTATTTCGATTCCTTCGATGATGAGCCCCTTCTTCCACTCCAACTCCTCAAACTCGTGCAGCTCCATTTTAACATCTTCGGCAACATCACTTGTGTCTGTTTGGAAGTCGCCCATCTCAAGCTCCAACCACCCGTCGACCCTCTGTCGTGGGTATCTTACCAGACCGCCTCCTTCCTCCTCCTCGTGCTCGTGTGGCTCTGATGTTTCAGTATCGCCTCCGTTGTCACAGGTAGCACGGTTGCAAGGATGGAGAAACGCCTTACGGGCGCTCCCCACCAGCTGCCCGCCTAACTCGACGAACGATATCTGGCGTGGGGAGCTGAGGCCTGAGGCTTCGTGGGTGAGCTTGAAAACGAGGTAGCCTGCGTAGTGGGTGCCAGGGGAGAGCTCACTGCTGTTGATGCTGCCAGAGACACAGAACCAGCAGACTGACAGAAGCTCCGCCACCTTGGAGAACCTGCTCAATTAATTGTCAAACAAATTAACAACAGTCTTCTTTTCCCCTGCTATTAATCCATTTCAAACTAGAGAAATGATTTAGATAGGATATATACTAGTACCTTGAATCCGGGTCTGACCTCTTTGTCCAGTAAAGGTTTTCATTGATCCAAGCAATTTCCAGTAGTTCGCTTCCAGAAAGCATGTAGCACTTGGCGCCGTTCCATCTATGGAGCCCAAAACTCTACAACATATTTAACAAATCGGTTTTCAGAACTTTGAAGGCAACATATCAAAATGATAAACCTTTTTGTCTAAGCAAATCATGGTGAGGCATGCACCAATTTTCCATCATCAAGGAGGACATGTTCTTGGGCGAGGTCAAGGAAAAGCTCCTTCTTGGAGGAGGAATCCACGACGTGGACTGCCCGCTCCAGGACGGTGTCGCAGTCCGGCGGCAGGAACAGCTCCCACACAGCGTCGGAGTATGCCACGGACCGGAAGGTGGAGGATACCGCGGAGGCGCGGCAGGCGTCAGCCGGTGTGGTCAGGCCGATAGCCTGCGCTATGCATTCCTCCGGGAGCTGCTGGATCCCGCCTCCGCCATCTCCGTCGTTCCTTGCCTGCTTCATGGTCAGGGAATGCATCCCACCTCCGTGCGTTTTATCATCAGTCTACATAGCAGATTAAAGGGCGTCATTTTCCCTCCAAAAAGAACTCTTCGATTTTTTAAAATTTTACTCCGGAGGAGGACTTGATGCACATGGGCGGCGAGCGCGAATATCTGAGCCGCCCACCTGTTCTTTGAGATTGTCAAATCAGATACAATAGAAATCGATATGGGAGGAACTAAAAAGGAATCTGCTGTTAGAAAATCGGCCCATCACAATAGACTCTGTAGATGGAATCTTGTTTGTCCTAGCCAGAAGCTTTCTGAATGTGGCCTTGCCACCAATGCTACATAAAGAGCATTAAGGGGAATATTGCTGTACTAATTTATTAATACAAAGTTAGTTGGAAAAGCGCAACATATATGTTTTTTAAGCGCAACAAATTTCTGTCACATGGAGATATGGAATAAACCAGAGACGAATATGCCGTTGGAAAACAAGGTGGGGCGGCCAAGGAAAATTGACCGTGAAGATGAATTCATGTTGTCGGGTGTAAAGGGGCAATGAAAATCCGTAGTTGTATCAGTTCTCTTGAATTAGTCCTGTATTGGTTGAAGAGAGTGGCAAATATTCAATTACAGCCAGATACACGTATCAGTGGCAAGTCCTGAATTTTCCAGTAATATATATATTGTATATGTTATAGTCGTGTAAGAAATAAACTATTGTTAGATATTGATAAATTAGTTGTCTATGTATGATTATATTTTTCAAACGCACTTGAGTTAAATGATGAATTTAGCGTACTTGTATTTTATAGTCATGCAATCTGCTAGTTTCACAAAATATTTACTCCCTTCTGTTCATATTAATGACCTCAACTTTATCTAGATTCTTATGTATTTAGTTAAGTATTTAGACTAGATGCATTCGTATCTAGACAAAGTTGTGGCCATTAATAAGGACAGGAGGGAGTATTTAGTGTTGCATAGTACTCTCTGACGTGAAGACCAGATCTTAAGGTTTAGAGATGAAGCAGTTTGGCAGGACCACTTAATAGGGTTGCTGGGTCATATCATTCTGCAAAAGCTCCACCTAATATTCTTTTACTCTTTCGGTGCATTTTAACCAAAAGAAACCTTAAATATACATTGCAGGAATCGTATTCCCACTTTTTTCCTTCAGACAGAGCTCCACCTAAATATTCCATAGTAACTTTTCAACATGAATTTTTGGCCTTAGAGGCTCTGAGTGCATGATGAGTTGAACACAACCGTATAATTTGATTGCAGAGTCATATCACTTTGCACAAGATCAAAAGTTAATGGCATGTTCACTATTCAACACAAGGAATTGGTCTCAAAGGCAACGAGTCACATAGAAGAGTTGCATATTCACATTACTTTGCTGTATAGTGACTGTTCCGTATGAAGATTTGATCATAAGGGTCTGCCTGCAGTAATAAAGTGAGCATTATATTGCGAAATCTCGAGCTAGCATGTGATATTCCGTGGAAATGTACATGTATCAGGTTGATGTGAAAAACGGACAAAGTGGCAGCACTATAAATTGCAAAACACCCTGATTTTGAGGTTCTGAAGAAGACTGAAACGAGCATAAGCTGCAACCCAAGCAAGCGCTCGCCGGTTGATGACCCTCTGCGGTCCTGCCCAGCCTACCTTTCCTGCCATCCCAGCTGCAAAGCTCTTGCCTTCCTTCTCGCTGGAGCACCCACCTCCACGCTTGCGGCTGTCCTCCTCTCTCGCAGGTGCCATCATTTCCAGTCCCCCACACTCTGTCTCTTTCTGTAGCATCGTCTTTCCCCAAAAGTTTTGAACTTCAGGTTCCTTCTGTTATATGGAAAGCCGAACTGAGGAAAGTAAGTGAAAAGGATGATTTGATTATTTCAGTATATACCATGTTTTGTTCGGTAATTTCATTTGGAGGTATTAGATGCTTTGATTAGGAAAGTTGGCATGTTACATTTTGCATTCGTACTGAATATGGTATCTAATTTTTTTTAAAGATCTGTTCATCTTTTCAAGTTACCTGATCCCAGTTCTTACAATTTCTTGCATACTCTGTTCTCACTTCTTACTTTTTGCTGCGTTTCATTGTAATTCTGCATTCATCAACATAATGCATACATGTACCGTTGCAGGTTGATATTAAGTTGGTATTTAGCATGATACTCTTGGCCTGTAGGCTTAGAATACTTCAGAGAAACCATTATGTACAATATCTTGTCAGGCCTCAGGGACTAAATTCTGTTTCTGAATGCATAGGTGTACCGATGCAGGTAGATATTAAGTTGGTATTTAGCATGCTATTCTTGGCATGTTGGCTTAGAACACTTCAGAGAAACCATTATGTGCAATTTCTTGTCAGGCCTCGGGGACTAAATTCTGTTTCTGCAAGTATTGAGCACAAGGCAAACTTAAAAGAAAATTTCTCATACGTGCACGTACCAAATAACTTCTTGATCTCTCTATGGCCTTGTGGGTGTTATGTGTTTAGATTGACAAAATGGTAAACGGTCACCACTGAAAACTAAATCGTGCCATGTTCCTCGGAGTAGATATTTTATTAGGTGATTAACTTGATCAAAGAATAGATATTTGAGCACATGCCCAACTCGAGCATTCACTAGATTTTTAACAGGAGCCCAGTATTACTAACTGAAAAACATTTAGTCATGACAATCACAATCCATTTGTAAAAGTAAAAGAGCATATTCGTAATACTGCTATAAATATTTATCATATATTAATGCAAACTCATACATGAAAAACAAAAGTTAGCAGGTTGCAAAGCGCTTGAAAATATTATTTTTATTACTCCTCATAGTTAAGCAGAGATCTCCTTCCAGATTGACCTTATCAGCTTATATGTTCATTCCTTAACAGGAGAGAACTTTGTACAACTGCATACATACATGGACTAACAAATTCGAACATCATTGTTGCAGGGTCCAAATCATGATGTTCACAGCTGCAGAGCAGGTGGCTGGTGGTTTCTCGTCAGCAGTTATCGAGCGTGTTGTTGACAAAACGATGGAATTCCTTGGGAGCAACTACAATCTGAGCCATGCTACTGAAGAGCTTCTGACCAAACTGCGCACAAGCCTCACCATGGTGAAGGCCATTACGGAGGTTGCTGACAACCAGATTATCACAGGAACTAGTCTGACCAAGTGGCTAAGGAACCTCCATGATGTTGCCTATGAAGCTGAGGATGTGCTTGACAGATTTGATTCTCATGAGATAGTCGCCGGAAAGCGCAAGGTGAGTGAGCTCATTTCGTCATCGGTTAGGGCCTTGAGAAGTTTGATTCTACCTGATGAGGGCATGAAAATGCTTGAATGTGTTGTGCAAAAGCTAGACCACCTTTGTGCAACGTCCAGTACACTTGTTGAGCTCATGAAGCAGAGTAATTCAACAGCCATGGAGGAGAGAATTGGGGGAGAGACTACTTCTCGTGTTCCAGTTGATCTCAAGGTGTTTGGCCGCGACGAAGTTCTAGAGTTGATACTGAAAATTATTTTGGATTCGTCTGGCTCTGGACCAGAATCCAACAGTGTAAGAGCAAAACTTGGGGCAAGGTACCAAATTTCTAGTGTTGATGTTATCCCAATTGTTGGTATGAGCGGGGTTGGGAAGACTTCCCTTGCTCAAGTAATTTACAATCATGGAAATGTGAAGGGTCACTTTAGACAGAGAGCATGGGTGTATGTTTCAAAACACTTCAGCATCAAAAGAACATTGCAAGAGGTGTTGCGCTCTTTTAAAGGAAATTCATCTTTTGACTACTCAGACAGTTTGGAAACAACAGTGAACAATATCCAAAGTGTGATCCAACAGGATGGAAGGTTCTTTCTTGTGCTAGACAGTGTTTGGGAGGAGATGTGTGACCAATGGACTAGTTTGCTTACTGCCATAGCTTGTGAAGTGCCTGGGAGTGTAGTTCTTGTCACAACACAAAGCAAAAAGGTCGCAGACACAGTAGCGACAACGTGCCAAGTTCCACTAGCACCTTTGACATGGGAGAGTTTTTGGCCAGTTTTCCAGTACTATGCATTTGGCACTACCAATGTTGCCGCTCAGAATAATCAGAGTCTTTTGCTAATTGGTGAGCAAATAGCAAAAAGACTAGATGGTCTGCCGTTAGCAGCAAAAGTAATGGGAAATCTGTTGAGGTCCAGATTAAATGTAGACCAGTGGAAGTGCGTCCTAGAGAGCGATTGGTGGGACCTGAGTGAAGTTCTTTGTGAAATCCTTCCATATATGGGAATTAGTTATCAAGATCTACAACCTAGACAAAGGCAGAGCTTCGCTTTCTGTTCAATCTTTCCACAAAACTACTTGTTTGATAAGGACAGATTGGTCAATATGTGGATTTCTCACGATTTCATCCAACACAGAGAATTTGATGACACTAGGCTAGAGGATATCGGAAGTAAAATGTTTGATGAACTTCTACAAAGATCATTTTTCCAGGCTACATTTGACGACAAGAGGTACACTATGCACGATCTAGTAAGGGCTCTAGCAATTGCTGTTTCTTCAGATGAATGCTTCCTCCACAAAGAGAACACACAGAGAGCATCACCAACTGCTCGCCACTTGGCTCTGCAAATTGGTAATCAACTGCATATTGATGAACTAAGAAAGTATAAAAATCTGCGGACAATTTTGTTGTTTGGCCGTTGTGACAGTAGTGCAATTTCTGATGTTGTTGACAACATGTTAGCCAAGTCAAGAAGCATCCGAGTGTTAGACTTGTCTCACGTGGATGTGCTGACAAATATGCTGCCCAACATTGCATCCTTGAGAGTATTGAGGTTCCTTGATCTTTCTTTCACACGAGTCAATAATTTCCGCAATTTCCCTTGTAGTCTTCAAGTTCTATACCTCCGTGGATATACCCGCAATTCTATTCCTCAAAGCATTAATAGGCTTGCCAAGTTAAGGCACTTGTATGTTGATGCTACAGCTCTCTCTCTGATTCCTGGTATCGGGCAACTGAGTCAACTTCAAGAATTGGAGAACTTTAGTGTTGGAAAAAGAAATGGATTTATGATAAATGAGTTGAAGAATATGCAAGAGCTATCTGGTAAAATTTGCATCAGCAATGTCCAAGTTATTAAAAACAAGCATGAGGCAAATGAGGCCAACATGATCTTGAAGAAACACCTTCAAGCTGTGGTGTTGAAGGGGAGAAATGTATCCAAAGATTTACTCGAAGGATTGCAGCCACACTCAAATCTACAAGAGCTCATGATTGAAGGTTATGGCGCCACGTCTTTACCAACCTGGATGTCAGAGGCTCATATATTTACCAAACTCCATTCCCTTCATGTGGTAAACTGCCGACTTTTATCCATACTTCCACCATTCGGAAAATTCCATTCACTTAGGCATCTCACTCTAGATAGCTTGCCGTCAGTGAAGCATGCTGATGGAACATCTTTTGGTTGTCTCGAAAGTTTGGAGAACTTCAGTATTTCTTCGTTGACATCATGGATCGACTGGACACATGCAGAAGATCATGGTCCTCTCCTTCCACGTGTCGCAAGGTTTGAACTTCACAATTGCCCTTTACTGAAGGAAGTGCCCTATCTACCATTCATGTCTTTGCTGTCAGAACTTGACATTTCAGTTTGTGGGGACTTTGTCAAGGCACTGCCACAATATGTACAACTCCTAGCATGTCTAAAAAAATTGAAGATATCTTACTGTGATCACCCAGTCCAACTCTCTGGACATCAGTTGAAGTCACTAGAGTATCTGTATCTCAGAAAATGCGGAGGGCTACGTCTGATTGACGGGTTAAACTGCTTTCCGAGCCTCAGGGAAGTTGATGTTCTTGGCTGTCCAGACATCTTTATTGGATTTTCAGACAGATCAGATAGACAAGATGAGCAGGCTGCACTTCACCTCACTAGTCTAGCAACGGATGTCAGCTTGTTAAATGGACATTGTTTCCTCCCCTCGGTGCGAATTCTGCGCATTGCTTATTTGGAGGCCAGCCATTTCACCCCGGAGCAGGAGGAGTGGTTTGAGCAGTTAGTCTCCGTCGAAAAAATCGTGTTTGATTTCTGTTCTTTTCTCAACCTGCTCCCTTCGACACTAGCTAGACTCGCCTCCTTGAAAGTACTTCATATCAAAGTAACGACCCCAGCGTCGCTGGCAGGAGCTGTGCCACAGAACCTCCAAGAGTTGATTATGGATGGCTTTTATCCTGAGACGGAAAATAACTTCAAACCTGGAGGATCAGATTGGGTGAACTTCTCTCATGTTCCGTATGTTCGGCTCAACGGAGAGACGGTCCAGAACCTGTCGGTTACTGCTGCTTCAACGTCTTCAGACCACCTTATTTGAGGAATCATGTATGTGTTCCCATTGCTAGCCTCTGCGCTACAAATAATATTTCTGTATGCACGTGTTTTTCTCTGTAGATTCTTAATTTTAAAAATATAGTCCTATAAGATGCAATATGGCACCTCGCAGGTCCCTCTTTTAGCCTCTGATCGTTTCACTTTCTTTTGTACAGGAGGGAGAGTGTGCGATGGTGGTTTGATCCTTGTGTGTTGTGGGTTGCACACATAACTGCCGGAGATGGTGGTAATCTGGAAGGCTTGGCGCATAGGTACTATTCTCCTGTCCTGATGGTACATGTCGCCAACACCTTGTTTTGAGATTGATTATGTACCCTGTTTCCTGCTGAACTGAACTGTGAAATTGCTGTGTTCGAACAGGCCCTAACTGTAATCACTTTGGTGTCACTTGATGTGCATGGTCTGGTGTCCTCAGATACCATAGACATGAAACCTGCTTGTTCAATCTTCTGGTAAGCAAGCATGATGATTGGTAAAATGGTAAATCCATGTCTGATCACTGGACTTGCATAGCAATGTTGACGAAAAACTAGCGAGAGAGTGAGGAACAGGGGATGTGTCGATTCACTTAGCTGGCTGGTGCATCCAGGGCAGTAGTCCTGAAGAGGAACCCAGGCAGATCAAGGAGAAAGAGACGGAGGACTCGTCCAGTTGAGGTGATTGGAGGGCTGAGTACGAGGAGACCATCCTCACCAAGGTAACTTATGATATACTTTGCTGCTCATCTCTAGCTGCGCATCGAAAATGGGGCATTAGGATTATTTTTTACATTTATACACCTTCTGTTGACCATGTCGTGCAAGCATCCAACATAAGTTTTTGATCGTTTTTTCCAAGAACTAAATTATATATTGAGACAAGATTTCATATGTATTGCTGCATTCACTGGTGGTACTCTTCTCATCTGTATATGCTGCAATTGGATATGGTTGCAGGTTGTGTCCACCAAGGTGTTCGAGATGGTGCCGCTGACGGTGGAGTAACTGGGAAAGTCGATCATGACTTGTACGCCTCAGGGATGAGCAAGCGGGTAAGCTAGCTGCTCTGCAATTGGATTACGCTCTGCACCATGAAACAATACTTGTATGTGCATGACTGACTCGTTGCGACTGAACTGAGCCAAAAGGATGGCATTTGTGTTGCTGTTCACTGCAGGGAAGGTAAACCATCTTGTACAAGAGGGAGGGTTCAGAGATTATTGTTCCAGAGCAAGACTTGTCAAACAGTACGTGCTTTGGTCAGTCTACTGGGAAGCAAGCTTGTGGCCTGGTAGGCTTAACTCCCTGCATGCTTACTGAACTTGGCATGGGAATGGCGATGAAGATCCAGTGAGAGACTGAGAACATGTGACGTGTGAATTAACTGGCCAGTGAATAGTGCATCCAGGACGGTAGTTCTGACGAAGATCAAGGAGGAACCAGCTTTGAAGAAACAGAAGAGCGGCAGAGGAGGACCTGGCCGAAGCCATTGGTGCCAAGTACGAGGAGACGTCTTCACATAGGTAGAAAACTGACTGCAAGATTAATTATTTTTTGCCAATTTCACACTGTTGACTGAACAGATCGTGAAAGAACTTAACACTAACTCTTGACTGTTTCTTTTAGTTATTAAGGACCAAATTTTAGCTGTAGTGAGAGTTCATCAGCATAGCTGTATTCGATGAGATTGATGAACGTGTGAACGATGGCATTCCCTACAGGTGGCGGCCGGGCACGGAGGTGTTTTGAGACCGATGGCGCTGTTGCTGATGGCTACTGGAGCAGTCGGAGAATGTCCGCTATGGCTACTATTTCCTCATCAGGAAAGATCATACGGGTAACCTTTGCATTTGCTCCGTGCAACAGTTCTTTTGTGTACACAATTGGTTGCAACTGAACTGAACTGTAGTTTACTGAACTTATGGCATGCATGTGTACGCTGTGAACTGCAGGTGAGTTGATGTACATCTTGTACTACAAGAGGAAAGAGGAATGTTTCCGGTCCATCATCCTGGATGAAGCAAGAAAGCTAACGACTCGTCTCCTCGCCTCGCCGCGGTCGTCTTCGCCTCACTTAGCATCTGCATGCAGTCTGGACCTGCGGCTGTCTCTGCATGATAAGAGATGCAGGAGATAACTTCTGCTCGAACTTGTAACTGATCTGTTTCAGGCGACTTGACAAAATTTAGCCCCTTGTTGAACTTAGATCCTATCGCCGAAGGGAAGAGCGAAGGCAGTCGCCAGTTCTGTGTATGTTCATCATACCTCCTGTGCCACATTGTGATATGTTTAAATTATCATTCTTATTTTTTTTACCTGTTGAATTATCAGTGTTGAATATGTAGATTACCACACAAGTGCCACATGCACAAGCATTCTCTGAGTGGCATGGCCAAGCACTGCCCTAGGATGGTTCCTTGCAGCTTTAGCTACGGATGATTCCACCTAGGCTTGGATGAGAAAGCAGTCTCTTCTGCAGGAGGCGGCCTCTTGGATAGTAAAGTAAGGAGTGGGAAAAAATGTGAGAGAGAAGGAGAGAAATCAAGACAACTTTAAAATGGAGGGAGGTGATGTTGTTGAGACCAAAGCATAGTATACGTTACCTTTTGCTCTTTTCCATGCCATGCCTAGATGGATGGATCGAGAGCAGCACTTATCACAGCCTCCATAAAATCGCGCTCTGAGAAAACAAAAGCGAGCATCAGCCTCTCTCTCTCAGTCTCTCTCCTAGGGAAACTAATATGGCACCTCATGTCCTTGCTAGCAAAGGGGAGGGACATCAGTCCACTGTTTGGCATGAGGATTTGCCAAATTTTATTTTTACCCTCCTTGCAAACGATGTAACAATTTTTGATGATCAATACAGTTTTCATGATGGCTTTCCCTCAAAGATATAAGTAGTAGATAAAAACCCTGTGGAAATTCACTTTTGATGCATATCCATTACCAAAAAACAAACATCTCCAATTGTTAAAAAATCCGGGTTTTTTTTTTTGCTTCTGCATCTCCACATTCAATGTACTCACGTAAAGTTTTGCGAAAAAATGGATATCTTTTGTGAGCAAGACAAACATAATTCTTGTGATAAACCTTATTTTAGCACCTAAATCTGTCTTATGTACAAAGGTCACAAAAAGGTTATTTTTGATGAAATGGCTTTGCATGCACCTACAATGTGGAAATGCACGCGCGCATATTGTTTTTAGAATTTTTTGATATTTCAAATATGTTTAAAATACATATGAAATAAGGAGTGCATATGCACCAAGAGCCAAAACACTGCTCTCAAACACCCGTCTAACTCGAATAAGAACCCAGTGCCAAATTTGCGTAGTATGAAGATGCAAAAAACTAGGCTGGTAGATGGGAATATGTACTCATGAGCCATCGTTATCTCACTTTTCTTTGTACACACGTGACGATGTTTATATGCGTTGACGCATCCATCCATGCATTCATGCATGATTTAGTATAGGAGACAAGGATTAGTGCATCTCTTCTTAGCAAATTCTATTTGATTTGTATCTATCACCTAACAAAATATTTGACTTGATTGTGATCAAATATGTCACTACGATTAGAATTTTTTTATACTGATTTATCTTTTGGAATGATGCCACGGAGGTAGTATGTACTAGCTAGCTACAAAACAAAAATCAAAAAGAAACGGTAGGTCCAATTAGATTGAGCAGATCGAACATCACGGCCAGATTTGATGCCTTGCATCGACCGAGCAGATTGAACATAACGCACATCGTTCTGTTTTGCCTTGTGCATGCACGTAGGATTACCTCATAGATGCATCCTATATGGTCGCAAGCTATGTACGTAGCTACCTATCTTACTTTGACACACTAAATCTATATTATCGGATCCTGCCGGTGTTACACTAATGGAAAACAGCCCATTAGTCATGGTTCATATGGGCATTTAATTAGTCCCGGTTGACTAAAACCCTCTCCCTCCCTTTTAGTCTCGGTCCAGTCATAAACCGGGACAAAAGTCACTCCAAGTGAGGACCTTTGGCACAGTAACTCTATCTTACTTTGACACACTAACTCTATGTGAGCTCTGCCACATCAGCGTCTCGCGGGTTTCGGCTGCCGTGGCAGCAGGTTCTATCGCAACAGAGTTTTTGGGCGGTTTTCTGCCGTGGCAGGAGGCAGTGGTGTATCTAGCAGAAAGTCCCAGTGGAGGCCAAACATATGAGTGGAGGCACATTATTAGTAAATGCAAACAATTTAAGGGTTTTTCTTGTAAAAAAGATTTTATTGCAAATCAGAAATTTGAGTGGGGGCATTGGCCTCCATTAAGCCCATCTTGGGTCCGCCCCTGGCAGGAGGATCGGTAGAGGAGGGAGAGAGAGGTTTGACGTTTGTGACGTGCAATGAAGGAACTATTATAGAATATTGTCATGAATATAGAGATCGAAGAGTGACATCTTTCTTCGTGCTTTAGTCGAACATATTACATACAATACACGTTCATGCATATATACAATATAATTTATCTTACACGATCCCTATTCTATAAATATAAATTTTCGATGGTATTCTCCGATTGGATCTATGACCTCCTTAACAAAAATTCCACCAATTCCTCCTGAATAACTCGTATGCAATCCTGCTCTAGGAGGCCGTCTCGCATCCGTTCGATCTAATTTAAAGAAGGGGATCAATATATATGAATGAAACTCAACACAATTGATAATAATAAAATAAGATTGTGAACATTGTTGACATACTTCAACTTGTTTCGTAATTATATTAATCTCATAGGTCGTCTAGCGAATGTACTCGCAAACGTAGTATCCACATAAATTGTTTCTGTCTTCTTGCCTCAAACACTTCACGAGAATAGAGTTCAATCAAAATAATAATTAAGCATCGTAATTGTATTGAAACAAGTGAAAGGATACAGATGCCGCCTAGAGGAGAGTGAATAGGCGATTTAAAAAACTTTTCTGAGAGTTTCTTAACAAAGGCGGAATTAAACTAGCGTTTACTTTGTCAAGAACAAAACCTAGAACAACTAAGGTTCACCTATGTGCACCAAAAACTTATGCTAAGCAATACAAGAAGCAATGTGATAGCAAGATATAGATTACTTCAATCAAGAAGGCTATCACAATGTAAAGTGCATAAGTAAAAAGCTCGGGTATAGAGATAACCGAGACACACGGGGATGTCGATATTTTACCGAGTTCCTCCCAACATGGAGTACGTCTCGTTTGGAGAGGGGGTGGTATCAAACCACCAACGCCATAAGAGGCCTCCCTTATTATCCTGTGAAAGAGGACAACAAGAGCTACCCAACAAGAAGTGAAAATATTGGATACCACCAAGAGAGAACATTTCATGTATTATAATGTGAGATACCTCTCTTGGTGAGAAACCGGAAAACCTCAAAGATCAAAAACGCAATATGATATAAAAGGGAAATCTGTTTTTGATGAACTAGAGCTTGTTATGAATATTACCACAAGTTCTAGAACCTCACATGGATAATATCCAAATAACAACCAAGAAAGAATGATGCTAATTATGCAAAGGTTTGAGCTCTCTCTGAAAGGTATGATCGAGTTACTCACTTGAGAGCCTCTCTTGATAGTATGGTTATCTATCCTATAAACAAGTCTCCCTAATTAACACCACGAGACAGGTAATAAGGAAACCCTATCAATATCACACTTTGCCTTGCGCATATTCCACTTGATCTTGATGTAGATGATCTTGTCCTTCTCAAGATGGAACACCTTTCTTGATTTCTCTTGCACGCACTTGCTTGATGAAGACTTGCAAGTTTCTCCCCCATCCATGATCACCGAGGATGGCAAGCTTCAAGCATGATATCTTCTAGATATGGCACATCTTTAGCTTGCACAACATTACGTCTAACACCATTTGGATTATGTCTTGAATACATATGATGAACTCTATCTTCTTCTTCAAGACACCCTTGCAAAAGGGTCAACTCTCACATGACCAATCTGTGGATCACTCTTTGAACACCTTGGTCACCACTTGATCCTCTTCACTTTCTTCTTCTCCAAACCTTGAAGACAACATATGGTTAAAGCATTGCCTATTGACAATTCCTACAAGTACAACTTGATACAAGAATTAGTCCATAGAGATTGTCATTAATTACCAAAACCACACATGGGGGCCCACATGTTCTTTCAACAAGAATCAAAGAGATGCGCGGACCTAGCTATAGTTCTACTTATAGGGATTTGTCGAAATGTCATCACCTCTTCCCATTCACCCCTAGCAGCCTTGATGAACCGTTTCCAAATCCTGCCCGACAAATAAAATGGGTAAAGAGTTATTAAGTACCTTATACCAGGAAATGAACGAAAGATGCCGATATAGTGCGATAATGATTAAAATTACCTCTAAAGCATATAAACCAGGTCCGACCATCTCTTAGGGTCTTTATGTTTCGAGTCCATGACAAGTACTTTACTGGTTTCAACTTGAATGATTAGCAGAATAAAGTGAAAACCGCACACATATAACTCATCAATTACACTTAACATCGAGTAAACGAAATCGAATGTGTACAACAAGTAGTGACATGGTTATACCCTACGGGTACCCGATGTTAGCCTACCTGGTCCAGCCTGACGGAAGGCCCACTCGACGACCTGCCCGGGTCCATGACGCCTATGACGGTTCAGCTGATATAAAACCCATACGGACATGGAGTCCCTAGCGCACAAGACAAGGAAAGCTCAAGACTAGAGTTTGAATACAACTTGTAACCAACTCGTATCGGTACCTGAGACCTAGCCTCCCCATATATAAAGGCTAGGAGGGTCCAACGAGGAGGGCATGTACGCAATAGACAGATCTACAGATCTAAACTCGACTCATACTTTCGCACACGCATCCACGCCAGATCGAATCTGCGCACCCTATAACCTTCGGTTCCGCCGTAATCATAGAGCAGACAAGCAGGAGTAGGGTTTTCCCTCCGGGGGCCTGAACCTGGGTAAATCTCGTGTCCCCTGGTTGCTTGTCTGTTAACCGTGCCACGATCTCCAGCATCCCCATCTTCTCCAAAACCCAAGTTCATAACAATGGGCATTGACGAGATTAAACCTCGTCAATTGGCGCCGTCCGTGGGAACTGGGGCTGCTGATTGTGCGGTCGTGACGGTTCCGACCCGATCGATCTACAACTCCGCGGCGACGGAGAATCACCTCCTCTTCGGCGCTTTCGACTTCACCGCCCACTCACCGGATACCATGAAGGATTTCGAGCCCGTAGGCGACGGACTCGAAATCTTGTTCGGGAGCTTCGCCTGTGGGACAACCGGCACCTCCGCCTCCCTGAGCGGGTGCCCGTGCCGTCAATCGGGCCCGCTTCGTGAGCTCCACACCCCGTGCTACGCACGTCACCATCAACAGATGAGTTCTACAATAGCAGCAGCTGCAACTCCGATCTGTGCGATCCACCTTCGGATGAAGGGACCTACGGTTACAGATCCGAAAGCTGCGGCAACAGCCAACCAATCTGCATGCGCTATCTGTGCGTCGCAGTCATCCAAACCGACTCGGCCCACTGCATCAGCTCTCGAATGCCGCCTCGGCCACATCAACTCCACGCTCGGGGGCTCCTTCCGCTCTGGCGACCAACCACGGCCTTCGGCTCCAGCAACCCACTGCAATCTTCAGCTCCAGCGACTCGAGGGCTCCCTCGGCATCGGCAACCCGATGCGGCTTTCGACTGCGATGACCTGATACATCCTTCGGATGTGGCGACCCGGTGCGGTTTTCGACCACGACAATCTTCGGATGCGGAGCTCTCTACTACCATCAACTTCGGAAACCCGTCGCTGCTATGACCATGGTCCGCCGCGTGGCCCACTACCGCGTCAACTTGTCCATGACAACCCACAAAGCTAAGTTTCCCTCTACTTAGAGCTAATTTCAATTTTAACTCGCACTCGAAACACTCGAGGGCTGCGCCCTCTTCGAGTAACCTAATGTGCCATCGGCTCCACGCACTCGAGCACCTCGAACGCGACAGCCCGAGTAGCTGATCCTGCCTGATCGTCGAATCCTTGAACTCCGAGTGCCTCGGCAAGGTACTGAGACTAAGGGTAATCAGGCTAACGAAAAGGCCTAGCATACAGTGCAAAAGTGTCAACTCGATCGGCACCAGAATCTTACTATACAAGCCGACAAGCAAATATTTCTTGCAAGATACAAGTACTTCACAAATTTTCATGTTTTCTGTAGCCTACAGGGACGTCGAAATTACATCTCGCTATTGTATCGGGTCCTCCAACGGAGTCGACCAATGCCAAGACCCGAGTCGACGTATTCCTCGGATTACCACATCAATCAACGACAAAAGCGACGCTGGTCGCGCACCCGAAAGAAGCAACAGTGTCGACTTCATCCGCAATATCGAGTCCTTCCGTCTAAACGTTGCACGACTCCGCTACGTTGACTCCTGGCTCCTTATGTATGAGACGCTGACTCGATGCACTTCCGGGTCAGTGGTTTCTCCTCGCATAAGTCTCCACTCGAGTCTACGACTCGACTAGACACTCGGGGGCTACTCCTATCAGGAGCGCTGGTCGCGCACCCGATGTATTTCCAGGTCAGCGGTACGCCCACGAGATTTCCTACTACAACTGCACGATACAAGACTCGAGTCTCTGTCCGAGTCTACGACTCCGCCAGACACTCGGGGCCACTCTAAACTGGAACGCTGGTCGCGCACACACAGATCTTCAAGTCCTACGTCGAGTCTGCGACTCCACTACGGACTCGGGGGCTACTCCCATAGGGAGGATGGATTCAAGCATCCGAAAAATTTGTGTCCTACGGACCTGAAGCCGAAAAATGGCTGAATTAAAGTCTCTGCTCGAGTCTACGACTCGAACAGACACTCGGGGGCTACTCCCATAGGGAGCGCTGGTCGCGCACCCTATGAATTCTTCGACTACGATCCTTTGGATCAGAATGTAAAAACTTTTCGGCAACTTTGCCCCAACCAACGCTAAGTGAGTAACATTCTCCTTGGCCACCCGAAACACCTCCGCGGTGATAAAATTTCAGATGTTGCGTCTGCGACGCAAAGATAAGACTTACAAACACCATCTGATGGCCTGGCAATGCACACGAATGCGCTCTACTAGTGAAAATCCGTGCTAACAGGCGCGAGGAAAATCCCGACGGATGCGTTGGGTACATCATTCGAAAACTACTGGGATTCTACTACTAAACATCTGCACCCGAAAGATTAAAGAGTCCTCAGCCGAATCTACGATTCGACTGAACACTCGGGGGCTACTGACATGGTTATACCTACGGGTACCCGATGTTAGCCTACCTGGTCCAGCCTGACGGAAGGCCCACTCGACGACCTGCCCGGGTCCATGACGCCTATGACGGTTCAGCTGATATAAAACCCATACGGACATGGAGTCCCTAGCGCACAAGACAAGGAAAGCTCAAGACTAGAGTTTGAATACAACTTGTAATCAACTCGTATCGGTACCTGAGACCTAGCCTCCCCATATATAAAGGCTAGGAGGGTCCAACGAGGAGGGCACGTACGCAATAGACAGATCTACAGATCTAAACTCGACTCATACTTTCGCACACGCATCCACGCCAGATCGAATCTGCGCACCCTGTAACCTTCGGTTCCGCCGTAATCAAAGAGCAGACAAGCAGGAGTAGGGTTTTCCCTCCGGGGGCCTGAACCTGGGTAAATCTCGTGTCCCCTGGTTGCTTGTCTGTTAACCGTGCCACGATCTCCAGCATCCCCATCTTCTCCAAAACCCAAGTCCATAACAATGGGCATTGACGAGATTAAACCTCGTCAAGTAGTAACACTCACTCGAAGTTGTAAGTAAATAGTATTTTCTTTTTGGTTTGTTGTTTCAGTAAAAACTTTAGCAAGTAATCCTATATTTCCTGGGTGTTATTTTTTAACGTATATTCATGAATGTTATTTGGATCAATGAACCCAAGGTCATAGATTTGTTCTATTTTACATTCGAGAATCTTCAGTCTGCATAATAGCGTACAAAAGAATATAGTGAGGATAATTCTACATGTAATAAATGAGCCGAGCTAGAGACTTAATTACAGAAATAAATCACTTACAAACAATAACAACTGACGAGATATTTGTTGAGGGCGTCTTGATTAAATAACTGAAATAATTCTGAAAATTCAATGTGTATCTCGTCTTTTCCATGAAAGTAATGCTCATCTCTAATTGCCGCTATGAGCATGATCTGCCCTTCCTTTGAGGGTTTGATATACCACTGATGCAGTTTTTGCATTTGTGTTTATAGATGCGGGACCTTCTCATGTCTGATGAGAGGCTTTCCGTACTCGTATTTGTATGCTAATTCAGCCATGGGAAAATAATGATAATCTCTAGCCGTCAGTGCGCATAGTCATGCAACCTCCAGATTATAATCATTGGAAAACACTTTGAGCGGGGGTACGATTGATTTTTCTGTTCTCCAAGATGGGGAATTGTTTTCCCGCTTACACTACTACTTCTCGACTGTACAGATTCTCTTTATGTGACAACATAATAGAGCGGTTATAGTATGATGGTAGATAATATGTCCTTTTACTTTCAAGCATTTCCACAAAGTGTTCCACTGTTTTCGGTGCTATAAAAGGCTTTGGCGGGGGCTGTTTCGTGGAAGTTGTTATTTCACATATTCATCCACGAATGCTTTGTTTTCCCCATCAGTCATTTTATAAGGTAACTTGGCAGGAGCCACCTAGTGTTTCTTCCTTGTACCTGCTGAGGATTTCTTTGCGGCTGTAGTACTAGCTGCCAGAGCGGAGGTACTCTTCCTATTTTGCAACAGGGGTGAGGACTGCTGATGTTGCAGAGGCGGCGGAGACTGCTCAGGCAGAGGCGGAGACTACTGACGTGGCAGAGACTGTTGACCTGACGGAGGCAGGGGAGTCTGCTGACGTAGTGGAGCCTATAGACGCGCCGGAGATTGAGCTAGATTGCTACTGTGAGAAGTCTGTGGTATTAGCTTCATATTTGGAAGCACAATGTATTCCTTTCGCCATAGAACAATGCTTTTCCTAGCTTCTCCCAGTTCATTCAGATCATCTTCACCTGCAGGAAAGTCAAGCTTCAGTTGCTCAAATCCGTTCATAACTTAATCCATCCTAACAACGGCGTAGACGTATGGAACCGGAGAGCAATGGTAAGTTGGTCTAGGTCCAGAAGGTAAGGCAAAGCTGACAGCCACCTTCATGAATATGTTCACAACTCTGTTGTGTGGTTCTTTCATATGTTGCTGGTCATGTCATGCTTCCGGAGTATCTTTTTTCTTCCCATACACTCTCAGGAAGCCTAGCAGGTTCACGCAAAGATTCTTCGTCACATGCATCATGTCGATTGAAGAGCGGACCTCTAGGACTTTCCAATAGGGTAGCTCCCAAAATATATATTTCTTTCTTCCACATGGGCGCGTGTCCGACATGATCATTCGTAACAGATTGACCGCCAGGACCCTTTCCATAGATTACATCTAAATCCTTGACCATACCTAATATATCATCACCAGTACGGTGGACATGCTTCTTCTGTTGATCCGCCTTACCTTTGAAATGTTTGCCTTTCTTTCTTACGAGATGCTTGGTCATAAGAAATTGAAGATGCCCCAGGTACATAATCTTCTTACATTTATCCAAATATACACTTTCAGTCTTATCTAAACATTGCATACATGCATTGTATCCCTTATTTATCTATCCTGAAAGGTTACTAAGAGCAGGTCAATCAATGATTGTTACGAAAAACAACGCTCGTAGGTCAAATTCCTCCTGCTTGTGCTCATCCCACAAAAACGTATGCCAGATTCGTGCCACAATTATAAAAAATTCAACTAATGGCCTTAGGTAAACATAGATGTCGTTGTCGGGTTGCTTCAGGCTTTGGATGAGCACTGACATCATAATGAACTTCTGCTTCATGCACTACGAAAGAGGAAGGTTATAAATACATAGAGTTACAGGTCAGGTGCTATGGCTGCAGCTCTGCTTCCCAAAAGGATTCATGCTATCTGTACTTAGACCAAACCTTAAGTTCCTTGGATCATCTGCAAAGCCCGGGTACTCTCTCTCTCTCTCTCTCTCTCTCTCTCTCTCTCTCGATTTCTCTCCACTACGACCCATCAGCGGGGTGTCTCAACATCGAGTCTTTCTTATGGTCTTCTTTGTGCCATTGCAACAACTTGGCATGCTCTTTATTTCTGAACAAACGTTGCAACTGTGGTATTATAGGAGCATACCACATAACCTTGGCAGGAACCCTCTTCCTAGGGCACTTGCCCTCAACATCACCAGGGTCATCTCGTCTGATCTTATACCGCAATGCACCGCATACCGGGTATTCATTCTTATTCTCGTACTCCTCACCGCGGTAGAGGATGCAGTCATTAATACATGCATGTATCTTCTACACCTCTAATCCTAGAGGGCAGACAATCTTCTTTGCTCCATAGTACTAGCAGGCAATTCATTATCCTTTGGAATCTTCTTCTTCATTATTTTTAGTAGCTTCTCAAATCCCTTGTGAGATAAACCATTTTATACCTTCAATTGCATCAATTCCAGTGTGGTACCGAGCTTTGTGGTGTCATTTTCGCAATTTGGCTACAAAATTTTTTTGTGATGCTCTAACATGCACTTCAAATTCAACTTCCCATTTTCACTTTTCCATGCATCAACAATGGCCTGGTGAAGATCATCAACGAGCTCATCTGCCGCCTCTTCACCTTCAGCTTCACCCGTTGTATCACCATATTTTCTCTGTGTATCACCGTATTTAGTAACATAGGATAGTTATCATCATCCTCTTCTTCATTGTCTTCCATCATAACCCCTCTTTCTGCGTGCTTGGTCCAACAATTGTAGCTAGGCATGAAACCGTACTGAAGCAGGTGGGTGTGAAGGGTTCTCGAGGAAGAGTAATCCTTTTGATTCTGACAGTCAACACATGGACAACACCTATTGTTAAGTTTATGAAAAACCATTACACAACATCTAGACAAATTACCACTATACATCAACACATGTATTGTATCAATGACAGATGAAAGGATTAAGTTGCATGCTCAATCGAGGAGGAAAGAAAGAGGAGAAATCTTATGTGTGGCTCAGGCACTTTATATCATGTTTGTTTTGTGTGAACTCAAGTGGCATCATGCTCTCACGCATTTCATCGAGCACCTCTTGTGCATAGAGGGGAAAACTAAGCAACATACACCACGTGTGCATGAGAGGGAAAAAACAAACCAGCTCACACAAGCATGTGGAGCTAGGGTGGTATATATACAGGTACATGGACCTTTTGTCCCGGTTCCTACCAAAAATCGAGACAAAATGTTCGCGGCAGCCGACATGTGTGGCCAAACCCCGTTAGTCCCGGTTCCTGCCCCGAACCGAGACTAAAGGTCCCTCATGCACCGTGACAGATCATCGTCCTGCCCCGTGCGTCGTCCTGGCCTTACGAACCGGGACTAATGTGAGCCATAGTCCCGGTTCGTGAAGCAACCAGTACTGATCGCTCGGGGTGGCATCGACGGAAGACCTGTTTTCTACTAGTGTTAATTACTAGTCATGAGGAAAAAATGAAAGTTACTGCAACCCCATCCATGCTAAATGAACAATCTCCATACCAAATATCACTATTACCGAATAGGACATCAAGGTGGTGTGCAACGTGGTGCTCGATGAAATACTCCTCGAACCGAATCTCATGTTATGTCATGTGTATTGTTACAAAGTTGTTAATCATGTCCAAGATGATCATAATTCAGAATAGTTTCTCTTAGACTTGTTTGACGGGAGGACATTACTTGATTCTATAGAAGATTGAATGGATTCATTTTTGTACTGCCTTTACTAAATCCATGTGTAGTTCATTTACAAACAATGTTTAATATGTTTGCACCAATAAAAAAATCATCTAAAATTACATACATGAACACCAATATTCTATGTATGAGTTCAAATTAAGCTATAGGTCCCCATCATTGCCTACCATGCAGTGGATTATTTGTATGGAAAAGGGAAAAAAATTCCATGTAGACAAACATTTTGTTCTTTCAAAAGGGCAATATGCCAATTAGGCATACACTTTTTGTTCTTCCAAAAGGCACTATGCCAAGTAGGCACATGAGCATAAACATAAAAAAATCCCTATAGTGCAAAAATAAGCTAGGCTCCTTTGAATTCATACACACACTAGACATGCATATGTGCTTGCTCCAAACATAAGATCATCCACCTTATTTGGTCCCTTATCCTATTCTCCTTCTTCTGTTGCTATTATTAGCAGGGGTGATCCAGTAGAGTCCAGTAAAATGTTAGATGGAGCTGTATATATCTATATATGTGGACCTACATGTAGGTAGACCTCTTATGCTGCCATATCAATCCATCAATCCTTCCTTGTCTTGTTGCTTGTTTTCCCCTGTCAGATTTGTAATGTACATGATAAAACTAGGACAAGGTCAATATAGTTTATTCTTAATCATATGCACAGTGTTGGTGTATATGTGCACACAGTGGAAGCTAGTTGAACATGAGATGTGTGTGATGATCAACTGCTCATTTATTGGTCCAGATCATGGAGAACATGTTGTTTAGTTAGAGGAGTACTTGCTAGATAGTAGGCTAATCACATTCCTAGTAGTTAAAGAGCAAGTACTGGGAAACAAACCATAAAGCAGACAAATCTATATTTAATTAAGGGTTTGTCTATATATACAATGTATTAATGGAAAAAAATTATATGTGTGGTCATGTAATATTCTCAATATCGTAAACTGGATTGCCAAATCTTATATATCATTAACCTTTTTATACCTACCACGGATTTACCATATTTAGCAAGCAACAAGCTTACTTGTGTAGCTTAATTAGTTAACATATGTGCTTTGTAGCTAGGGTTTCATCCTCCAATTGGGTCTGAATAAAATTTTAAGAGTGTGGTTGGTTGGTGTGCTGGTGATTGTGCACTTATCATGTATGCTTAATCCACAAATAATTGTAGCTATGACATAACAAGCCCAAGTACTACCTAGTGCATGGGAATCCAAAGAACAAAAAGAAGTAGCATGAACGCTTTTGTTCTCAATGTTGTATCACAATGTACTTTGTCATTAATCTGGAGAAAACTATTAATCCATTACATTTGACAACTTAATTAACACACTGTAATCAAGTAGACAATGAAATTAAGTAGACATTCTCTTCCAGTTGGTTTACATGCATGACCTTGCATGAGAGAATCATGGTTAGTTGGACGGTGACTGACAGATAGTAGCCAGGCATGGACAATCAACAACTATAGATATGCTGATCCGTACGTATGAATCTCTCCTTCATAGCGAGCTGATCAGGCGCCTTTGTCCTCATCTTGCTGATTATCACCCACTAATTATTCATGAGGTCATGTATGTTGGGCAGTGCATAGGACAATCCTGCAAAATAATTAAGCCCATACTCAGCATGATTTGGTTAATTAATTAGATCTCCCGGCCCCAATCGTCTCAGTGCTCATGGCTTGCTGGAGATGAGAGGGAAGATTCAGCCTGTCTCCATGGATTTGTTTTATTGATAGAAATGCTTGCCTCATTGGACAACCAATGCTTTGGAGCTTACTAGAATCTAGCTTAGCTATGCAAGTTCTACCAGGACACTTTACATTGCTGAATACTTCAATCTCCGACATCTATTTTAAGATGGAGGGATTAGTAAAAACATGCGGAAATTCACTTTTGATGCATATCCTTCATTTATTAAAAACAACATTTCAAACAATATAAATATGTTTGCACCAATATAAATATGTGTACATTTCAAACAACATTTCAAACAATTTTTGGGTTGCCTTTCTTGAATCCATGTGTTGCTAACTGCAAACAATATTAATATGTTTGCACCAATAGAAGAACCACATCATCTAAAATTACAGACATGAACAACAATATTCTATGTATATGTTACTTCGAATGGGAATTAAGCTATAGGTCCCCATCAAAGGGCAATATACCAATTAGGCACACAATTTTTGTTCTTCCAAAGGGCACTATGCCAAGTACGCACATGGCTAGGAAGAGACAAAAATGTCCTATAGTGCAAACAAGCTAGGATCCTTTGCATGCATACATAAACACACTAGGCATGCATGTGCTTGCTCCAAACATAAGATCACCCGGCATATTATGTCCATTGTCCTATCCCTTCTTCTCTTGCAAGTATTAGTAGGGGAAGATCCAACAGAGTCGAGTAGAACATGAGATGCAGCTCTATATGTCTATATATATGTGCAACCACATGTATACCTAATATGCTACCAGATCAATCCTTAAAGCATGCCTTGTCTTCGTGCTTGTTATCCCCCCTTAGATTTGTAATGTACATGATAAAAAAGGACAAGGTTAATATAATTTATTCTCAATCATATGCATAGTGTTGGAGTATATGTGCACACAATGAAAGCCAGTTGAACATGAGATGTGTGTGATGATCAATTTCTCATGTACTGGTCCAGATCATGGACAACCTGTTGTTTAGTGAGAGGAGTACTTGCTAGATAGTAGGTTAATCACATTCCTAGTAGTTAATTAGCAACCAGTAGGAAGCAAACCATAAAGTGAGCTAATATATATATATTTAATTAAAGGTTTGTTTATATATACAATGTACTAATTGTCAAATAGTTATAGGGCCATACTACGCGTCCCTCGGGGGATAGTTGCCCAAAATCCTCCGGGTCCTCCTGTTGACACGTGTTCTCTAAAAAGCTCCAAAATTCCGCTTTTGTTACACACATATCTATTTTTTCTATAAAAAGTTCTGCTTTTGCTACACGTAGCAAAAAACGGTTTGACCCAGAAAATAGAAAAACGTACCGGACCTCGCCGAAGAGTTCGCCGGAGACCGTGTAGCAAAAATGTTGTGCTAATGTAGCAAACCCGATCTCACCGGAGACCTCGCCGGAGACTTTCGCCAGAGACCTCACCGGAGACTTTCGTCGGAGACCTTGTAGCAAAAACTTTGCGCTATTGTAGCAAAATCACAAAACGGTTGTAGCAAAATGTTTTTTCTAATGTAGCAAAAGGGGACATCGCCGGAGACTACCGCCGGAGACCACGTAGAAAAACCGTAGAGATTGATTGTAGCAAAAGAATTGTAGCAAATACTTTATGCTATTGTAGCAACAATATAGAACAAAAATAGCAAACATTTGCTACTATTGTAGCATCGCCCTGTACCAAAATCTCGAAAACACATCCATTGGTTGGTAGCATCGCCGTGTACCAAAATCTCGAAAACACATCCATTGGTTTGTAGCAACGATGACCACTTTGTATAGCATCGTCGTCCTGCCTGTGTAGCACAGTGTCGTGGCTCCATAGCAAACGCTCGTACATAGCATTTCTTGTCCCTAGGAGCAGCTCATAGCACCCACAAGTAGCATTGACGACGAGGGTGCCCGCCAGCAGCATCGGCATAGCTGCATTGTGTTGGATAGATCTCTCCCACGTTCGGGCCCAACGGCCCGAACGGAGTCCCTCATCGCGCCCTAATCGGGGGCGCCCAACCCTATCCATGGTTGTGGGCCCCTGTCGCCAGTGCGTATATAAATAGGTGGGGACGCACTGCAGTGCGAGGTTCACCCGTGCAGCCCCACAAACATACCCACCGATTAGGGTTCGGACTAGGCCGACGGGAAGCTCCGCCGCCACCGCTCTTAACCTCCCACGCTCACGTCGTCGCCCCTTTTCCCATGGCCAACGACGGCGGATCCAGCTCCGGCTCTGGCTCCGGAATCCCCTCCGGTTCCTGCTTGTCAAGCCAGGGCGCAGGTAGTCTCTCTCTCCCTCTCAGATCTCCTAGATCCAACCCCATAGTGCATCTACCGAGAAGTGTCTAGCACTAACAACGGTATCAGAGCATCTTAGATGCTAGTTTTTATTTTCGGTAGAAAAGTAAAAGTGAAAGAAAACACTAGAGCCAAAAGTGCGCCTTGCCCCTCTGCCGCGCCGTCCCCCTCGATCCCTATGCGCATCGGCAAGCCGAGGCATAGGGAAGAAGGACACACACCTTCGGGGGCAAATAAAATCTAAACACATCCCCAAAGAGAAAGATCCCCACACCCCGCATGCGAATGCTAAGTCAGATCCCTCCCAGATCCCGAAAGGAAAACCCCGAGAGAGAACAAAAAAAAGGGAGGGCCCGGCACACTCACCGGCCGAGCGCTGGCAAAGGAGGCACCACCGCTGCACCTCTCGGCGTTGTCGCCCACCGGGTGGACGACCGCCTTGGCGAGCCGGCAGGCTCCGCCGCCATGGACGGGAAAGATCAGAGGAGGGGAAGAAGGGGTGGGAGAGAGGGAGGGGCTCGCCCGCACAGATTGCAGCAGGCGGCCTCGCCTCATCTCCACTTGTAGAGGGTGGTAGCGTTGTGGAAAGGAGGGGACCGTCGCCGGCACAACTGTCGGACGGACGACCGCCTCCCCCCTCCAACGCCGCCGGAGCAGAGCTCACCGCCGGTCCCGCCGCCGCGGGCTCGTGGGGCAGAGGGAGGGGCGCGCCGCGCGGCCACCTCGCCTCGCCTCGGCCTCGCGGCGGCCGCCTGAGACCCGGCCAGGGAGGGCTCACCGGGCGGCCGCCTCGCCTCGGCTTAGCTGAGCGCGCCGAGCGAGAGGAGGGCTCGCCATGGGAGGCCGCCTCGCGCGCCACCTCGCCGCCTCGGCCTCGCCGCGAGCAGCGCCCAGACCAGCCGGAGGAGGGCTCGGGGAGGCGGCCTCGCCTCGGCTTAGCCTTGGCTGCGTCGCCGGAGCCGAGGGCTCGCCATAGGCGGCCGCCTCACCTCGGCACCGCGGAGACGCGCCGCTCGGGTGAGTGGCATGGGGAGGGTGAGGGGCCGAGGCCGCCTCGGCTGCGCCCCACCTTGGGGTGGGCCAGGAGGAGTGAGGTGGGGGCTAGGGTTTCAGCGGGGGTCAGCGTGCATTTTTATTCGGCCGATCTGCGCGCATGGCCGTTCGATCAAAACCCTAGGGCGCAAACGGCCAGGATGAAGCGGCCAGGGGGCCAGGCTGGGCGAGGCCGTTCTTGGTCGAGCGAGCCACGCGGGCCGTGGGCGTCTGGCGGGCAGCGGCCTGGCCAGCTGCTGGCGGGCAGGCAGGCGATGGCGGGCGTGGGCCTCGGCTGGCTGCTGCGTGCCAGCCAGGGAAAGTTGGCCCAGCAGGGCGTTTTTCCTTTAGTTTTCTGTTTTTATTTTACAGATTTGTTTTTTAATGTTTTTTGCTTAGTTTTAAGCAAATATTTTGCATAGTCTTCTCTAGTCTTTTTACTTTTAAGTATATTATGACTAGAGAACATTACAAAGGCAGAATTTTTCTGCAAAGTATGAGTTTTTTAATGAAAGTTTCCGCTGCAAATAATTCTTTTATATTGCAAATGTATGGTTTAAAATTGCACCAAATGCAATAAAAGTTGATTGAATCTTGACATAGAGATGTGATTAAACTGATTATGCCTCATGCTATTAATTGACCAACGTTATTAATAATCATGACCATAATCTTTTTTCCTATTAAGTATTAAAAGGTGCATTTAAATTTATTTCTGCCCAACGGTGATGTAATTTTAAATAGCACGAAACGATTGCATGCTTAATTTATACCAACGTTGAATTAACGCATACAGTTGTTTTACTTGGTGATCTCACATCTTTTGTGATTTTCAGGAGGTCTCAACCTCATGGCATGTTTGAAGGACATCCCGCTCCTTAGGGGGGACAACTACTCCGAATGGAGGAAGAAAGTTGACTTGGCGTTCGTATGCGCCGAAGTGGATTGGGTGGTTGACAAGCAACCCGTCAAGCCAACGACCCGGTCAGGGGGGCCGCTGAGGAAAGTGCTGACTTTGAGAAAAGGAAGAGGGACCATGCTCCATTGGAGCTGGCTTACTCTATCGATAACCAGAAATGGGTGAACGCCAACAAGAAGTGTCTGGCCTTCGTAAATAACACAATTGAAAACGCAATCGTGGGCTCAATTGGAGAGTGTGCTACCGTGGGCGAGTATCTCGCCAAGATAAAGAGCCAGTTTATTGGCTCTTCAAAGATGTATGCGACCCAGCTGTTAAAGCAGCTGGTTACTGAAAAGTATAAGGGAGGACCCCACGGAATAAGAGAGCACATCTTGAGGATGTCAAACATGGCAGCGAAGCTCAAGCCCATGGATGAGGACCTCGAGCTAAAGCCAGCACTCTTGGTGCACCTAGTGATGGCCTCACTTCCCCTGAAAAGTTTGTAATAAACTATGTAATAAACTATAATATGTCCCCTGAAAAGTGGGACATAGAAAAGACCATTGGGATGTGCTCCGGGAAGAGGAAAATGAAAGCCCTTCACGGAGGTTCTCGAACTTGAAGGACAACAGAAGAGAGGCTTCACAGTGCAACCATGGTGGCTCACCCTCCAAGCCCCATGGCAAGGGTCCAATGCGACACCAAGATTAGCATCACCGGTCCACCCACAGGGAGAAGGATCGGTGCCATCATCGTAAAAGCCGGGCCACTACAAGAAAGACTGCCCGATTTGGCTAAAGTACATCATGGCCAAAATGGTAAAGATATTGTTTCTTTTGTTAATGAATCTTTGTATGAAAAGTTTACTAGATCCACTTGGTGGATTGATTCTGGAGCAACTGTTCATGTTGCCAACTCTTTACAGGGGTTCCATTCGACAAGGACCACGCCAAGAAGAGAAAGACACATTGAAGTGGCGAATGGAATAGAAGCAGAAGTGGAGGCCATTGGTGACGTCCCTCTGGAGCTGGCTGATGGCTCTTTGCTTTTGCTCAAAGATGTGCTTTTCGTTCCTTCATTACATAGGAATTTAATAAGTGTTTCCTGTTTGGACAAAGATTCTTACGAATGTTATTTTGGAAATGGCAAGTGTGCCATTTGGTTGAAAGAAAAATGTGTGGGTGTTGCTACATTATTTGATAAGTTATATTTGTTATCCCTGCATGAGAAAGTTCTTTCTGTGTGTGATGTGAATGAAAAAGTTTCCTTGTCGAACAAAGAACAAAAGAAAAGAAAGCGAACTCTTGACTCATCGAAACTATGGCACTGCAGACTAGGCCATATTTCGAGGGGAAGAATAGAAAACCTCGTTAAAAATGACATTCTTCCTCCGTTAGAGTTCTCCGACATAGAACAATGCATAGATTGCATCAAAGGAAAGTATGTCAAACAAATTAAAAAGGGTGCAAACCGAAGCATAGCTACACTAGAAATAATCCACACGGATATTTGTGGACCGTTTCCGGTGAAAAGTGTGGATGGCTATGATTCATTCATAACATTCACGGATGATCACTCCCGGTATGGTTATATTTATCCAATCAAAGAAAGATCTGAAGCGTTGGATAAATTTAAAATTTTCAAAGCTGAAGTAGAAAATCAGCACGATAAAAGAATCAAAATAGTTCGGTCGTGGGGAGTACTACGGTTGGCATACTCCATATGGTCAAGTACTGGGACCCTTTGCACGGTTCTGCAAGAAAATGGAATAGTCGCCCGAAGATTCTATGCCGAACCTCAAAGAAAACGGGTAGGCGAAGGCGTACCCTTATGGATATGGTGCGCAACATGATGAGCCATTCCACCCTCCCATTGGGATTGTGGATGGAGGCGCTTAAAACCGCCATTCATATTCTCAACAGAGTACCAAGTAAATCGGTGCCCAAAACACCGTATGAATTGTGGACAGGCAGAGTCCCCTCTCTGCACCACTTGAGGGTCTGGGGGAGCCCAGCTGAGGCGAAAGTTTTCAATCCAAACATTGCAAAGTTAGACCCCAAAACAGTATCTTGCCATTTTATTGGCTATCTAGATAAGTCCAAAGGCTATCATTTCTACTGTCCCGACAGATACACAAAGTTTGTAGAAACGAGACATGCAGTCTTCTTGGAGGACGAATTGATGAGGGGGAGCACGGTATCTAGGAAAATTGATCTTGAGGGGAAGAGGGTGCAGGCACCTAATCCGATGACTCAGGAGCCATTTTTCTCGCTACCTGTTGTGCCACCATTTACAACCCCTAAGGTTGTGGTGCCGGCACTTGTTGTGACTCCACACGTGACAACAATGGGCGAAAGTTCGGAACCTGTCCATTAGGAGCCACAGACCTTGTTGAACACGAAAGGAGCCGAGCCACCACCCTCAGTAAATGTGCCTGAACCCCAGGCAAGAAATGAGCAAGAGTCTGATGAACTCAGACGGTCTAAAAGAGAACGAAGACCAGCCATTTCCAAAGACATCTACAAAGTTTACAATGTAGTTCATATGGAGGGCGATCCTACCTCATATGAAGAAGCCATGAGTAGCCCTCACTCAGCCAAGTGGGTGGAGGCAATGGAAGATGAAATGAAATCGATGAGTTCCAACAATGTTTGGGACTTATAAGAAATTCCCAAAGGAGCCAAAATAGTAGGATGCAAGTGGGTCTACAAAACAAAGTTTGACTCCAATGGGAATGTAGAAAAGTACAAAGCTAGACTCGTGACAAAAGGCTTCATGCAAAGAGAAGGCGTAGATTACAATGAGACTTTTTCTCCGGTCTCATGTAAGGACTCCTTCAGAATCATCATGGCACTAGTTGCACATTTTGATTTAGAGTTACATCAAATGGATGTCAAGACGGCATTTCTAAATGGAGATTTAGAAGAAAATGTTTACATGAAACAACCCAAGGGTTTTTTCATGGAGGGGAAGGAACATATGGGATGCCGCCTAAAGAAATCCATTTATGGGTTAAAGCAATCCTCTAGGCAGTGGTATTTAAAGTTTAATGATACCATTAAAAGATTTGGATTCAAAGAAAATGTTGAGGACAATTGCATTTATGCAAAGTTCAAAAGTGGGAAATATATTTTTCTAATTCTATATGTGGATGACATTCTGCTTGCTAGCAGTGATGTCAGTCTACTACTAGAAACAAAGAAATTCTTGTCATCAAACTTTGACATGAAAGACCTTGGTGAAGCATCTTATGTTTTGGGCATAGAAATTCACCGAGACAGAAAGAATGGAGTGTTAGGGATCATGAAAGCGTATTGTGAAAAGATTTTAAAGAAATACAATATGCATGCGAGTAATTCAACACCTGCTCCCATAGTCAAGGCGACAATTTTGGGAAATCCCAATGTCCAAAGAATCAATATGAGATCGATCAAATGAAGTCGATTACCATATGCTTGGTGTTGGAAGCTTACGGTATGCACAAGTGTGCACTCATACGACTTAGCATTTATCACGGGGTACTCGGTAGATATCAAGAGAATCCGAGCATAGAACCTTTGGAAGATGGTAAAGAAAGCTTTGCGTTATGTGCAAGGCACAAAATGCCTCATGCTTACATATAGAAGATCTGATTCCCTAGAGATAAAAGGGTATTCAGATGCAGATTTTGCGGGAGATAAACACGACCGAAAGTCCACGACAGGGTATGTCTTTACTCTCGCAGGAGGTTCTATTTCGTGGAGAAGCGCCAAACAGTCGATAGTTGCATCATCTACGATGTATGCAGAATTTATAGCATGTTATGAGGCCATGGGACAGGCGTTATGGTTAAAGAAATTCTTACCCGACTTGAAAGTGGTTGACTGCATCAAAAGCCACTAAAGATGTCTTTGTGACAACGAGCCCGCAGTATTCTATGCTCACAACAACAAGTCGAGTAATGCTTCAAAGTCTATAGATATAAAGTATTATGTTGTGAAGGACAAAGTCTAGGATCAAACTATAAGTCTCGAGCATATAAGGACAAAGGATATGCTTGCGGATCCGCTAACGAAAGGCTTACCACCCAATGTGTTCAAGGAACACATAGCCGACATGGGTTAAACGGGAAGCCTATGATTCCTGGACCATAGAGGCCCAAAAGTAATGAATTTGTTTGAACATGAAGGTATATAGTGGTCATTCGATTCTCTCGAAATTGAGTGAGACGATGAAACATGCTCTATGTATCATTACGTGATGAAATGAGTAAAGTACAAAGTTAAAAGTAAAGTCGAGATCTAGGGGAGAATGTTGGATAGATCTCTCCACGTTCAGACCCAACGGCCGAGCGAGTCCTCATCGCGCCCTAATCGGGGGCGCCCAACCCTATCCATGGTTGTGGGCCCCTGTCGCCAGTGCGTATATAAATAGGTGGGGGCGCCGGACGCACACGGTACGAGGTTCACCGGGCGCCGCAGCCCCCCACAAACATACCCACCGATTAGGGTTCGCACTAGGCCGAAGGGAAGCTCCGCCGCCACCGCTCTTAACCTCCCACGCTCACGCCGTCGCCCCTTTTCCCATGGCCAACGACGGCGGATCCAGCTCCGGCTCCGGAATCCCCTCCGGTTCCTGCTTGTCAAGCCAGGGCGCAGGTAGTCTCTCTCCCTCTCAGATCTCGTAGATCCAACCCCATAGTGCATCTACCGAAAAGTGTCTAGCACTAACACATTGAGCCTGAGGCGTCTGCCTCAGGTGGTCTTGGGGGCAAAGGGAGGCATCCGCTGGTGGCTGCAGCCGCGGGCGGCGCGCGAGTTGCAGGCAGCCTGGAGGAGGGAGCTACATGGGGTCGTGGTGGCGGGAGCTGCGAGCTGCAGGCGGCCTGGCAGCAGGAGCGGCAGGGGGTCACCGTGTTGAGGCAGCCGAGGTCGTCGGTCCGGCGGTCATCGGCCAGAGGCGTCAAGATGCGCGTCTCGGGGACGGTGATCGAGCGTGGTGTGCCCGTGCAGACTCGAGGTGGAGGCGCGCATGGTAGCGACGGCGTTGGAGGCGCACGTGCGACGGCGGAATCGCGTGCACCGACGACGGCGGAGGCGTGAGGCGCAGGATGACCGGTGAAATCGTGTGTGGAGGCGGCGGCCAGAGACTAATTTGGAGAGCTCGTGTGGTGAGAAAGAAGATAAGTCATACGGACCCCACCCACGTGAAAGCCACGCAACGAACCGAGGGATAGGATGTGCGGGATCCGTGGAGGACACGTATCATTTCCCATAGTTATATGCGTGGTCCTGTAATGTTCTAAATATGGTAAGATGGATTGCAAAATCTTATATATCGTCAACCTTTCTGCTACCTACCATGTATTTACCCTATTTAGCAACCAGCAGACTTAGTTGTGCAACTTAATTAGTTAACTGGCGTGCTTTAATTTCTAGCTAGGGTTCTAGCCTCTAGTTGGGTCTTAAACAAAATTTTCGGAGTTTGGTTCGTTGGTGTGCTAGTGATTGTCACTAATCATGTATGCTTAATCCACGGATGATTGCACCTAGTACAACCCCAAGTACGTACTAGTGCATGTCGTCCCAAAGCCGAGGGAATCCAATGAACAACAAAAAAAAGGAACATGGAAGCTTTTGTTCTCAAAGTTGCCCGGCACCTAGCGTCTCAGTGCTCACGGCCTGCTGGATATGAAAGGGTAGATTCAGCCTCTCTCCATGGATTTGTTTTAATGACCTCTCATTGGACAGCCAATGCTTTGGAGGGAGCTTTAATTACTAGAAGCTAGCTTAGGAAATGTTACGGAAGAGAATAAAACCACCACAGTGTCAGTTGTCTACCATATATTGGGTTTTTTTATTGCCTGCTAGCATGTGGCCTGTGTACTATATATATATATTACTATGTGTACGTAGTTTGGCGCGACATGCATGTGTGCACGTACAAAAGTGTGGTTTCTTGTGGCAGTGCGTACCACATCTTCGTCCTCGTGCGACAGCTTTGGGATCCAATTTTTTGCAAGCAGTTTATAAAAACTTATACATGAAGTGTTGAATGGTATATGTTTTGGACATGAATAGGGTGATACTACATTGTGCCTGCGCGACTTGGCACTAGCTAGTAGTAGGAGGGTCCTCGCACAACACACGTACGGTGAAAACAAAGATTGTTGCATCACCACATCTCATATAGTTTGGTCCACATTGCACAGTACTGTTAGGCCATATAAACCATGTGCAACGTAGGTATGAATTTAACTTTTAGAAAAAAAATGGAGAGACCTACCGCGCCATGGGCAAGGTGGCTGTGTGCGTACGTTGGAGCAACGCAAAGGCATTGCCGAGGACCTCCATTTCAATCTCGGGTGATCGGTGTTCCATTGCCAACGACATCAATCGATCGTTATGCCCATCAATCGATCGTTTAGTAGCACAGTGGCAGCACGGCACGTGTACGTTAGATTCCAGACACTGACTACGTGTCGAGACATCAGCACAGCCAGAAGCCCAGAAATTTCTAGAGGAGGATGGACGACATGAGCGCAGGGGTAGTACTATCTTGTCGTGTTCTTTCCGGTATTACCAAAAGTTACTCTACTTGGCAAGGGCGGCTAGGCTGTCTGTCCGTCTTAGCTTTGGCATATTTTCATATGTTTATCTCTAATTTAGACTATCACCAAGAGAAGTACATTGGATTAGCATGAAAAAAAATTCCAAACCAATTGTATATATAATTCGGTATTTTTTAGTTTGTTTAGAGGAACTATTGTGAAAATTGTTTACCAAGTCCCCAATTCGGTATTTTTTAGTGTTAGCGGCCTCATAGTGTTCTTGCTTGTTCCTCTATCTCTCCTACTTGGCTCGATCTATTGTTTATCGGATGATTGCTTGCATGAGTTGAAAGACTAGACTCTGATATGATCCAAGTGATGATGACATTATCATCGTTGATTAGAAAAAATATACCAATTAAATATATGTGGAATATATGTGGAATTTACGTGATCGACTTGTTTGGCATTAATGTAATGATCTCAATTTGCTGATTGGATTTATCCCCTGTACTTAATTGACAGTGTTGCATTCCACTTGTCTAGGTAGATATGCAGTATGCTGGATGGAACACACACGACAAAAACATCTGATCATCTGACATGCATGAGAGATGAGTTGGATATAATGAGCTCGTTGGTTGATCTATGCTGAAAGCACTCGCACGTCATTTCAGCCACCTTAACTTTATCTTGTTTGTCTCCTAATATTGGGTGGAAAAGCTACATGCCTTGTGCATGATAAGCCACGCATAACTATGTAGCTAGCTAGTATTATCTCTGTTCCATAATGTAAGCCTTTTTAGCAAACTGCAGAGGGAGTTGTAATTTAGTAGTGATATCGGACACCATATACGATATGCATGCATATGTATGCTGGTCACGCATATTCAAAATTCATACGTGCGTATAAGGGCGTACATTGGACATCCATGCACGTATTGCTTTTTTGCTTTTAGTACACATGCGCACATCGAACCAGTGATAAGAGGACAACAGACAAAAGAAGGACAAAAATTGCAAAATGAAGCAGCAGTGTAGAATCTGGTAGGATGAACATGACATAATGATGCATAGGTAGGACCTTAAGTACTGAGCTAGCTAGACAAGAAAGCTGGAGAGACGGCCCAAACTTGTTCCACCAAAGCATAGCTAGGAGAGACCGCACACTATGTAATATAATTGTGGATGCATGGATTCATCCACCTCCCCGCCTGCCCGCCCCCACCCCACCACCCAAACCCTAGTTGAAATCACGGCTACTCCCCGCCCACCCCCACCCCACCGCCCAAACCCTAGTTGTCCTCACTAATCTTTCGCCGTCTTTATTGAAATATATTGGGTAGATTTTTTCATCGGTTCAAAGAGATGATTTTCTTAACTAACTAACTACGACGGGCGTTTGGAAGACTTCCAGGGCGGCTGGGTTTGGCTAGCTCTTCTGTGGAAGCATCACCACTAGTAGAATCGACTAGCTATATGTTCAAAATTAGGTCTTGGTAGGCTGTTTTATCTTGCCAAAGCAATTTGTAATTTGGAACAGAGAGGAAGTAGCAAGTTTTTAGCCTAGTCTTTTGTTTTGAAAAAAAAAAGTGAGAAATGGAAGGTGGTGAGTGTGGTTGTAACTTGGTACCCTGAGCATCTGCTGCATGTGCATGCAGATAGTCCTTGGTGGAGAATCCGTACGTGAGATTTCAACAGAATAGGACGTACGGTGACAGAGATGGAGCTAGCAAGGGCAGGACAAATGCTGCATGTATTACTCAGCAATGTGCTACAGTAGATGGGATGGAAGCTATCTATTCTGTCAGGAGGCAAGCTGTCGAGTGTCGAGCACGTACGTACTGCATGCATATGGTGCGTTCATTTGACTATCTATCTGCCGTGTCCACCGAGATCGATCGATCGATCGATCGATCAGCATTTTGTCGTGGGTAGCTTTACATCTTTTGCAGGAACCACCTGTCGAGTTTGTAGACACGAGCGCGTGCATGGGTCAGATGAGATGGATGGATCCATCGATAGCAGGCAGGCAGGCAGGCAGGCAGCTAGCTAGCAAGCGATTGATCAACAGTGCCGGCCCATACGAGTGATGGATACAGACCGTACGTGATGTAGCACACGAGCTAGCTGCACATTAATTAATCAGGCACGTACGTCGTCTTCTTGTAGCTGGAAATTAAATTAAGCAAGCAACTCCGCCTCTTCCGTATGTGAGACGAAATTTCAAAATCAATACTGGGTTTTATAACAGATATAAACATTAGCTATTCGGTAACAAATACTCCCTCCGATAAATATTACTTGTCGCCGAAATAGATGTACGTAGCACTAAAACATGTATAGATATACATCCATTACCATGTTAGGCCTTGTTTACTTCTCTCGTATTGGCTAGTGTATTCGCGGGGATCGGTGTGTGTGCCGGCTACTGTCATGTCTCTCCTTCCAGGAGCACATCATATACTCCCTCCGTCCCGACGCTTAGGGCGTATATTTTTGGGCACACCTATTAAGGAGGCTGCCGCATCGCTTCTCTTTTCCCGTCCTGCCCTTAATTACCCATTCCCCATCGCAGCGGCCGCCTTGCCTCCACATCGTATCGCAGCGGAGGAGCCGCCGGCAAGCCGCCTCGCCCCCAAGCCCGCCTCGCCTAGGTCTGCCCTGCCTAGGAACCACCTCGCCCTAGGTCGCAGTGGCCGCCTCACCTCCACATCGTCTCGCAGCGCGGGAGCCGCCGGCAAGCCACCTCGCCCAGGTCTATGCCTCCTGGGAACCTCACCCCCAAGTCGCAACGGCCGCTTGCCTCCACATCGTCTAGTAGAGCGGGAGCCGCCGGCCAGCTGAGTCGCCTCAAGCCCGCCTCGCCGCCAAACCCGCGCGGGAACCGCCGCCGTGCATCCAAGACACATCGCCGCTCAGGAACAGCTGACTCGCCCAGCTCCGACCCGCTCAGGCCACAGCGCCGCAGAACCGCCGGCTCAACCCAACGCTGTCCAGGAACGGCCGGCTTGCCCAGGCGCCAGCGCTTACCCGGAAGAAGATGAATTATGGATTGGGGGCATTTTCGGAAGATCAACTCCAAAGTAGCACCTGAAGTAGGCTGCGCCTTATGCTCTGAGTAAAAATCGAAAAAAAATATGCGCCCTAATCGCTGGGACGGAGGGAGTATATCGTATCAGCTATAAGCAATAGCCAGCTCCATCGATTGATCTTGCGTACGTAGCCATCGCCCGAAAAGCAGGGGACATGACCCATTGGCCGATGCTTCGTCTCTAGCGAGCATAGCCTAGCTAGAGCTAGCTGTTTGTTCGCTAGCTAGCTACATTGCCATGGCGACCTGCTCAAGTTGCCCGTACCATATCTTTATTATCTCTCTATCTACTAGCTATCGATCGAGGTGTCGCCGTTGCTCACGTGGCCGGCCACCTTCATAGCTACCTCCCCTGTCGTCTTTCTCCACCGGCCGCTATCATATCGCACTACGGCACACAGGCTCTTTGCCGTGTGGGAAAAATACACGGCAAAGCCCCCCCGAAACTCGGCAAAGGCTTTGCCGTGTGCATGCACACGGCAAAAGCCACACGGCAACGGCAGCCACGGCAAAGGCTCTTTGCCGTGTGTCTTTGCGTCCGGAACACGGCAAAGCCTTTGCCGTGTGTTTACTGCATCCACACGGCAAAGTAAAGTACTTGACGGTTCCGTCCGTCTAACGGAGCCGACACATCTTTGCCGTGTTCCTCCTTTGCCGTGTGTGATGACTCTTTGCTGTGTGTTCCTTCTTTGCCGTGTGCCTCCTCTTTGCCGTGTCCCAGGCCTTTGCCGTGTGCCTCAACCTTTGCCGTGTGCCTCCTCTTTGCCGTGTGCCTCAACCTTTGCCGTGTGCCTCAACCTTTGCCGTGTGCATTGTTGTTGCCGTGTGTGTGCTCATTAGGGGGACACACGGCAACGTTCTCTCCTTTGCCGTGTGTCTACTGCGCACTACACACGGCAAAGGCCCTGTGACATTGCCCAGGGGCGCACAGGTGGCTCACACGTGGCTTCTTTGCCGTGTGTATACACACGCAAAGTGACTCATTGGACTTTGCCGTGTGTATACACACGGCAAAGGGCTGTCATTTTCAATTTTTTCCTGTTTCCGGTCATTTCGCAATTCAAAACATAATATATATATATATGATCTACGGATCATCAACAACAATAATATACTCATCAACAACAATAATATACTCATCAACAACAACAATATAATCATCACCAACACCAAAATGCATCATCAACACTAGCAAACATCATCACCACGAAAGCAAGAGATTTCACAAATATTACAATTGTCAAATGCTAGTGTTTATTCTTGCCACAAGTGTCAAATACTACCAAGTGCATAACCAACAAGTTATAAGACCTAAACTAGACAAATATTACAAGATCATCAACTCCGAGTGCTCCACAAGCTCATGCTCCATCGTGAGATCCTACAAGTTCAAGACAAGCACATAAATATGAGAAGTAAAATCATCAATATGTACAAGTTTCTAGGCAAGTTGATGGAAATGGAAATAACATGGGATTTTGACGAGTCTCATGGCAAATTACATCAATATGACAAGTAAAATCACGAATATCTACAAGTCCCATGGCAACTCTTGAATTTCTATAAGTGTCATGGCAAGGCTAAAATTTCTACAAGTGTCATAGCATGGCTAAAATTTTGACAATGGCATAGAATTATCTACAAGTGTCATGGAATTGCTAAATTTGCTATAAGTATCATGGCAAGGCTAAATTTCCTACAAGTGTTATGGAATTTCTAAATTTTCTATAAGTATCATGACAAGGCTAAAATTTCTACAAGTGTCATATCATGGCTAAAATTTCTACAAATGCGATGGCATGGATAAATTTGACAAGTATAAGAAAACAAACCTGGAGGACTCTGATTCAGCCTCCGGACGACCGACGGATTGTTGACGGTAAAAGACGGCGGCGCCTGGTTGTTCGATCCACCGGCGGACCCACCAGGCGACGACATCGCATCGTCCATCTGCAGCATTGGAAATTGTGAGCATTAGACAATAAGGCAAGATTGAAAATTGCGAGCATTGGACAATAAGACACTTGATCACTTACCCACGAGAAGGCAAAAGGAGGAGGGAAGAGTCCTGGTTGAGAATTGATGAGCATTTGTGTGTCATCCACCGCATCATCGCCTGTTGCTCCAAGAACCCCCTGGCGATGGGCCATCTGCTCCATTTCTGCTTGCTTTCGGCGGCCTCTCTGCGTGCCCTATCAGCGGCCATCTCCTCCTGCGTCGTGTCGCCACGATTAGATGAACATTGCAACACAAAACATGTAGTAAAACATAGATGACCGAGGAAGAACATACCCGTAACTGCTCGAGAGCTACAACCGAAGGCCGTGGGCGGGTCTCTATAGCAGGCTGGTCGCTCGTCCTACCACGCCGGACCTGGCGCATAGATGGGATGGTCTTAGGGTCGACGGACCCGTGACCGATCCATAGGCGACCATTCTTCTGGCCTTCTCCCGCCAGCACGGCGACCTCGGGGTCGAAGGGGGCGGTCTCAGGGTTAGAATCTTCTCCATGCACCTCCTTGTACTTCTCAGGGTACTTCTCACCCCGGAGCCTGGCTCCCTCGTTCATCCATAGGCTCCGTTCCTAGGCTCATCTAACGTCGTGTCTTCTTCCAAACGGCAAACACGACGGCTCTTGACTGTCTTTATTTTACGCACAAAAGAGCACGAAGTTAAGTGAAGGGGACTCCAAAGGCTAAGTAAAGAATAAAATTACAAGCAAGAACAAATAAAGCATTTTCTCACCTCGTTTTGCCTAAGAAGGGCGAGGGGGATGTTGCCTTGGCGGTGTGATCCACCCCCCATCTCCTCTCGCCGCTTTGCATCGGCGTGTTTCTGGAGGTAATTGGGGTGTGTCCACCACGCTACCATTGCCGTGAAGCACCGCTTCGTCATTACCTAACCGAGGAGGGTTCTACTTCCACAAGACACACGTATTAGTACAATAGAAAATAGAATAAGGTCAAGAAATCAATAAAACAAAATGCAACTACTGTATCGCCACGGCTCGAAGAGCATCTCCCGGGCTTGGCTCTTGTTCATCCAAATCTTGCGATCGCCGAACCAGTTGCGAACGCAGTTCACGCGTGCCTCGTAGTGCATGTCTTGCACCTTCCTCTTGGCAAGCTCGTGAACAATCATCAAACACTCCCTTTTGCGCGTCCTGTCCATGTCGAAGAACTTCTACAAGTATGCACATAGGGAAAAAAGGAGGGTCAAAGGCGATTGAATTATGACAAGCCACGAGTTCAAGTGTATTTCATCCTCAAGGCGATTGAATTATGACAAGCAAAACAAACTTACCCAGAACAAAACCTGAACCTTCTCCGCGATGGTGGTGTACTTTTTGTCGGGATCTTGACATAGTGATAATGCTTCCAAGTCCAAGCCACATCCTTTGAACCATTTGGGAGAGTGACAATCCGGAAAATACTTTCTAACCAAGGCTCCAAGGATGCTTGAGTAGCCACGATATGGCTTGATCCCATCCTCATATAAAAGGCACTGCAAAATGAAAAGGACAAGGTCAGTATGTGATAAAAATTACAATGTATGGTTTAGGGTCAAATCATGTACCTCGACCCAGCGGGCACGAGTACCTTGTCCGCATAGGTATAAGGTAGGTCGGGGAGTCTCGAAACCCCACGCCGATATGGAGCCTTCTCCCGTGGCACCAGGCTCGGGTCCATGGCCGCGTACTCCTGAAGGTACTCTGTCTCATCCTCCGGAGGCGCCCACCTCAAGGACGTGTCAAGCTCGTAGGGTAAAGACCCCAACCCCTCATCCTCCTGCTACTCCTGCTCCTCCTCGTCAGAATCCGAGTGCGTCCCCTCATCCTCCTGACGCCGAACTGGCTCCTCCTCCTCCTCGTCGTCCTTCCCCTCCTTCTCCTGCTCCTGCTCCTGCTCCTGCTCCTGCTCCTGCTCGAAGACCGGAGGGGGACTAGGAGTCCTCGCACGCCTCCCACGCCCTCGCCGCTGTGAAGTGCGCGGTGGAGCACTAGCAGTAGCACTAGTAGGCTGCTTCCCCCTGACATCTTTTGAACCACCAGTCACCAGTTTTGCCAAGCTTTTCAGCTTTCTTGTAACTCCCTTTCCCCCCGGCATCTTTCAATCACCTGCAAAACAGAGTGAAAAGAGTAGTTTATTAGTACACATCAGTGACACAAGATTCATAACAGTACAATAATACTCAAGTTTTAAACACACACTATATTCGTATCGGCAAAGACGAAAGAAGAGAAATACTTCCATGATCCATATAGCATGGGTATGATACGCGGCAAGCCAAGGAAAGGATTCGGTCTCCACGGCAACGACTCCTCGAAAGGAATCGTTGTCGTGGATCGAGAATCCTTTCCGGCTCGCCACCGCACATCCCATGCTATATGAATCTCGAAAATACTGTCCTCTCTCGACTTGGGGATACGAGATGAAGCCTTCCTTGTGTTTCTCCAAAGACGAAAGGAAAGAAACCATTTCACGATTCATATAACAATGTCGCCCATGCTATACGAATAGTGAAGTAATGTCTTTCCTTTCGACTTTAGGGCTATCTAATATATTCCATTTAAGTCACGCTAGCTAATCTATATTCGTATCGGCAAAGACGAAAGAAGAGAAATACTTCCATGATCCATATAGCATGGGTATGATACGCGGCAAGCCAAGGAAAGGATTCTGTCTCCACGGCAACGACTCCTCGAAAGGAATCGTTGTCGTGGATCGAGAATCCTTTCCTGGGCCTGCCACCGTCACATCCCCATGCTATATGAATCTCGAAAATACCTGTCCTCTCTCGACTTGGGGGATACGAGATGAAGCCTTCCTTGTGTTTCTCCAAAGACGAAAGGGTTTCGCCGGTGGAAGTCCGCAAGAACGTCGGAATCATCTGAAAACTTGCATGTGTCCCTAGCATATGTGTGTGAGTGTGGTGCAAGATTGGTATAGGTGATTGCATGTGCCCCCCCTCGCATGCATGCGCTCTAACCTAGAAGCGAAAGGTTATGGACCTGTATAAGGGGGAATCTCCCCGTTACGGTGAAACCGGGCCGTATAGTGCCCCAACTTGTGAACCAACATGGTTTCACATCATCCTATGACCTAGTGAGACACAACACAAGAGAGAGCTACGCCGGGCTACCCCTGTCAGAAGAATGTCTAGGGGGTAGACGATCCGAGGCCCGCAGATCATCAGGGTTTCGCCGGTGGAAGTCCGGAAGAACGTCGGAATCATCTGAAAACTTGCATGTGTCCCTAGCATATGTGTGTGAGTGTGGTGCAAGGTTGGTATAGGTGATTGCATGTGCCCCCCCTCGCATGCATGCGCTCTAACCTAGAAGCGAAAGGTTATGGACCTGTATAAGGGGGAATCTCCCCGTTACGGTGAAACCGGGCCGTATAGTGCCCCAACTTGTGAACCAACATGGTTTCACATCATCCTATGACCTAGTGAGACACAACACAAGAGAGAGCTACGCCGGGCTACCCCTGTCAGAAGAATGTCTAGGGGGGTAGACGATCCGAGGCCCGCAGATCATCAGGGTTTCGCCGGAGGAAGTCCGGAAGAACGTCGGAATCATCTGAAAACTTGCATGTGTCCCTAGCATATGTGTGTGAGTGTGGTGCAAGATTGGTATAGGTGATTGCATGTGCCCCCCCTCGCATGCATGCGCTCTAACCTAGAAGCGAAAGGTTATGGACACAGAGGGTAATCTCCCCGTTACGGTGAAACCGGGCCGTATAGTGCCCCAACTTGTGAACCAACATGGTTTCACATCATCCTATGACCTAGTGAGACACAACACAAGAGAGAGCTACGCCGGGCTACCCCTGTCAGAAGAATGTCTAGGGGGGTAGACGATCCGAGGCCCGCAGATCATCAGGGTTTCGCCGGAGGAAGTCCCCGAGAACGTCGGAATCATCTGAAAACTTGCATGTGTCCCTAGCATATGTGTGTGAGTGTGGTGCAAGGTTGGTATAGGTGATTGCATGTGCCCCCCCTCGCATGCATGCGCTCTAACCTAGAAGCGAAAGGTTATGGACCTGTATAAGGGGGAATCTCCCCGTTACGGTGAAACCGGGCCGTATAGTGCCCCAACTTGTGAACCAACATGGTTTCACATCATCCTATGACCTAGTGAGACACAACACAAGAGAGAGCTACGCCGGGCTACCCCTGTCAGAAGAATGTCTAGGGGGGTAGACGATCCGAGGCCCGCAGATCATCAGGGTTTCGCCGGAGGAAGTCCACGAGAACGTCGGAATCAGGGGGGTGCATGTATATAGTGATCAAGACCACAATAACCTATCATCATATGTGTGATCTCATGATCCTATGAAATAATATCACCTAACATATATGGAATAAAAGCCTTGCTAATTAAAGAAAAGAAAAAGGTGAAAAAAATTCTTTGCCGTGTGTACAGATGGAAGTACACGGCAAAGATGATCTTTGCCGTGTGACTGACGGCGAGGGCACACGGCAAAGATTCTGCCACCGCTTCGTGGTGGCCTTCTTGAGGCCACGGGCCCACATCTTTGCCGTGAGGTAAACTTTGCCGTGTTTCTTTATTGACTTTGCCGTGGTTCCCTTCTTTGCCGTGTGCTATAGTTGGTCCATTGCCGTTATTTTCTTTGCCGTGTTCTCGCATTTTGCGTGCACCTGTCCTTTGCCGTGTTCTTGTTGGTTTACACACGACAAAGATTCTCTTTGCCGTGTTCCGGGACTTTTGGCACACGACAAAGGAGAGAGGCGACGGCAGCGTCCTTTTTTCCCGTAGTGTCGCCGCTATCATATCGCCTCTAGCTACGTGACAATCGCCACTCTTTTTGGCCTTTTTCTCGGTTAAACTGCTGGCCCCAGGAACACCATCCAAGGGTTCACATAAACAAGACCCAAACAAGGTACAGCTAAGTAGCGGAAAAAGATTAATTCGAACCGAGTCCAGCAGTACGACGGAGTGCGTATGGTGGAGAAACCCTATCCCTATATGTAGTCCCAATATTGGAAACAACACGTGAGGGAGAGTGAGAAAGAGAGAGAAAGGAAAAAGCCAATAGGACGGATCCGAGGAAGAGGGGAGCCAATTTATATAGGTGTAACAATGCACAAGGGGACAGGGTGGGACTATTCCCACTGCCGGCCAGCCCGCTCCTCATGGGCCCCACGGGGATGGCATGGACCATGGCCGCCAACCACCCTGTGGCATTCCCTAGGGCATGTGGCCCCTTCTTGGGCCTATTCGGAGGCCCATTTAGGTGGACTGCTCCATTAAATACAATTAAAAATATATTTTTTATATTAATTTATTTTAGTTAATATTAAATATATATTATTCAATTCCTATCATTCTGAAACACTTTTCGGAATTTTCCGATCATCATTGGATATCCCCGAAACACTTGCGGTATCATCCCGAAACAATTTCATTGTTCTCTCTCTTTGCTCCAGTGATCTTGTACCAATCCGTATGCGTCATCTACCCTTAAGAGTGACACCCTACGGTTTGGGAATACACATACATGATTGAGACACCTCTCGGATCCATGAACAACATTTGTGTCTAAAAATCATGATGGCCCCCATGCATTTCATGAATAAGTTGATAGATTGAAGATTAACCGTCGAGTCTTATTCCCTTTACGACATGATACCTGGTTTGTCCAATATCTGATCTTCCGTATATCTATACCTAGTTTGATCTTGTTACCGACCAACATATTTACTCATTCCCGTGATATTACATCTCCGTGACCTAGTCACATGTTTGCAAACTTGTAGACATGTAATTTCACCAAGTGGTCCTAGGGTATCCATCCTTCACTTAGATGTGCAAAATTCTGATATTTATGCATGAGCCTCTACATATCCCTCTGGAATAACCAACATACACCTTTATGATCACCATGTTATAGTATGACGGTTGATGTAGTCTAAAAAGCTACGAGGATAATGATTAAACTTTGATCTCACGGTCAAAGGAATGAGTGACTATGTTTTGCTTGATATTGCAATGCTGAACTTCGTGACTGAATCACTTTGCAATACTAGGGTTGGGTCTGCGTCCATCACATCATTCATCTAATGACATGACCCCATTGTCAGTTCACATAAATGTCCATGAGTGAGAAACCTCGATCATTGGCTATCCAACGAGCTAGTCTACCAGAGGGCACTATAGACTAGGTTTGTTTATATACCAGATGTGTATTAGTGTTTCCACTTAATATAGTTATACCATGGTATAAAACTATTACGAACTAATGAGATATGTCAATAAACCTCTTTATTATTTGCCTCAAGGGCATATCTCCTTCAGTCTATCACTTGCACTAGAGTAAATAATCTAGTTATTACTTCACGCATTTTAACATCGATAGCATTCTGGTGTTTTTCACATGTGTTGCTTGTGGTAAACCCAATCTCCAGAACTGACACTTTCACTTTTGTGTGTATTTGCATGTTTATGCGTGACCACGCATCACTCATTCTCTAGTGAGATGGCATTGAATTTAATCTTCTGGTGAGACCTTAATTCCTTAGCCAAAAACTATGATGACACTATTGTTGTACAGTAAATCTTCATAGTAAAGACAACCTTGAACTGCACCTAGTTTGATAACAAACTATTTGACACAAAACCCTCCTTATGCTGCTGCTAGAGCAGCCATATATTCATCCATTGTTGTAGTACTCGTCAGAGTGTTACACCTTTGGCAATAGTCTAAATTCATTATGGAACTTACTTCCATTTCACCGTGACACCTTATTTCTTAACACATATCCTAAATTGATATAAACTTTATTTTCATATGCGAAAAAAACTTGCATCAATGTAACACATTACATTGAACTATTTGTCACTTCTAGATACAGAGCATAATCTCGGTTCTTCCAAAGTACACAAGAATATCACTACTATTGTACAATGATCATCTTATGAATCACTCTAGTATATGTGCGTAACACTTAGAGCATAGGACTCATCTAGATATGTACATATCATGACATTCATGATTAATCAAATCAATCATGAGGTTCCACATATCAATTGCCAATATAATTGATCTTGCTACCATGTGGCAAGAACTTTTCTTGTCAAATATTGACTAGGAAACTCACACAGCTCCCACTCAAATATTCCATCATACTGAACTAATTTAGTATTTCATATATGCACTTTATCATAGCCATATTAGCATTTCAATATATATGTATAGACTTTGATGTCTAATAATCTGGTTTTACCTAAGCCTTCCATCAAAATACAATTTTAATATAATTATTAATTTTCTTATTATAAGAGATACATCATTTCCAAGCAACATGATGTCTTTCAAATAAAGCATTGGAAATATGTCTTAACGCTCCCACTTACTCTCTTATAAACACAAGAATCTTCACTGTTTCTGATGAAATTAAACTCTCTTTTGTCAGCTGTTGCAAATAAATTATACATATGCGTCCACCTATCAGGTCCTCTTGTTAGGAATTTAGAGACAAGAGCACTATATACCGTAAAAAATGGTGTTGCAAATAAATTGTACATATGGATCCCATGCTCAGTTTTTTTATTTCTTTTGTTTTCTATAATCTTCTCCTTCCCCTCTGTTTTGTCTTCTTCCATCGTCATCCCTGATACCCAACCTCACCCACACCAATTCTGGCTGTTTTTCCCAACATCATGAGCTAGATGGTTAGCATGGTTGGTTGTGAATGTCTACTTGGATAAGAGATCCAACATGTTGACCATGACAAGGTAAATTAATGTCCTCGACTGTAAGCCTCACACTCACTAACTTGTTTGTCTCTAAGGAGCCAACTTTCCATGTGTCTCTTCCTGCTAGCTGATGGGATTCATGTAGGCTATGATAAGCACGTCTCGTTTTTATTTTGGGAAGAAGTGGGAGACAAGCACAAATATCACATGGTGAACTAGACTGAGGTTTTTCGTCCTAAAAACCTGGGTTTTCTAGGGGTTACTAATTCTAAGATCCTTAATATGTACCCCCTGTGACCAAGTAGATATGAAAGTTGTTCTCATCAGATGATATACCCAGTCTTCGTGGTATTTTATTTCCTGCAAATTATATCAAAGCAACGAATTTGTTTGCTATCTTCCCTCAAGGTGGTTCACAGTTATAGCACACCTAAAAAAGATTAAACGTATATTCAAGATAGGTGGAAAATACATTTTGAGAGACTGTTCCAATATCCTATTCACGTCAGGTTGATGGACCAAGGAGGGCCCTTCAAGATCATCATCCCTCCTCTCTTTGAGATGTAGTCAACTCTACCATATAGGCGTCTCATGCTCACCGGGGAGAAGGATGGCTCCTGAGGTTTACATATTCATTTAGAGACGAAGAAGATATTCAACTGGACCTCCTTTGAGACAAAATTGAAGAAACCAATGAGACGGCACCAGTCATTGGCCGTGGAAAAATCCGTAGCTATTGCATGTGGAATAAGCTGCCATGAGAGGAAGGATACCAAGAGAAACACACCAGAGGATAGTGACAACATACACATCGTACAAAGAGATGTGGGTTACATGTTGATTATCACTAGTATTATTTGAAAGCTATTAATCATGTCCCACACTCATAATTAGTTATTGTTTCACTTGTATGAAACGCAGAAAATTTCTTGTTTCTACTAGAAATTAACTTTTTATTTGTATGTTCTCTTTGCACCAAGAGAAGAATAACATCTTCTAAAGTTAAGAAAAGAACATACCTATTTCTTTTTTCCTATAAGTTGGAAATATTCTGTAGTTCCCCATCACTGCTTATTGTGCATTTCATTACTTGTACGGCAAGGGGATCAAATGCCAAGTAGACACAATTTTTGTTCTTTCGAAAGGGCAACACGGTAACCAGGCATACAAATTTTGTCTTCCAAAGGACACTATGCCAACTAGGCACATGGCCAGGAAGAGACAAAAATGCCGTATACAATCCTACAAACAAGGCTCCTTGCATGCACATATACACTAGGCATGCATGTGCTTGCTCCAAACATATAAGATCACCCAAGCGTATTTGGTCCCTTGTCCTATTCCTTCCTCTCTTGCAATTAGTGGTAGGGGACAATCCAACAGAGTCTACTAGAACATGAGATGGAGCTCTACATGCTAAACAAACCCACCAGATCGACCCTTCAAGCCTTCCATGTCCTGTTTGTTGTTTCCCTCCATCATATTTGTAATGTAAATGATAAAAAAGGACAGAGTAAATATAATTAATTCCTAATCATATGCACAGTGCTGGACTTTGGAGCATATGTGTGCATATGGTGGAGGCCAGCTGAACATGAGATGTGTCATGTGTGTGAGATGATGAATCGCTATGCAGGTCCAGACAACCTGTCGTTTAGTTAGAGTAGACGGTATGTTAATCATAATACTTGTATAACTTGGAAGTAGGAACATTCGCTTAATATATAATTAATTTGGGTTGTTTGTGCATATATAGTGTACCAATGGTCAATTAATTTATACGTGTGGTCCTGTAATACTCTAAATGTGGTAAGCTGGACTGCAAATCTTTTGTCATCAACCTTCTTGATACCTACGATTGATTTACCATATTTAGCAAGCAGTAAGCTTAGTTGGGCAGCTTAATCGGTGTGCTTTCTACGTAGGGTTCCAGCCTCCAGCTAGGTCTTAAACAAGAATTTGAGAGCTTTTGGTTGGTTGGTGTGCTTCTGATTGTGAACTAATCATGCAGGTTTAATCCAGTAATGATTGCAGCTAGTACAACCCCAAGTACTACCTGGTGCATGTCGTCCCAAAGACAAGAGAATCCAAAGAAAGACGTACAGAAAAAGAGGCAGGGAAAAAAAGAGAAAAGGTCAACTGGACCGATTGCATGCCTCTTTGCTCCCAAAGTATTTGCCAAAATGTACTCTATTTAACATGGGGATCCAGCTAGGTACTATCAACTCTACTAATCCCCTTCGTTTGAAAACTTAATTAACACACTGTAACCAAGTGCACAATGTATATTTGTTGTAAGAATTTTCATTCAGTTAGTTTAGATTTATGACCTTGCATGAGAGACGCATGGCTAGGTGGGCATGACCGAGAGAGAGTAGCCAGGCATGCATGATTATCAACTCTAGATATGCTGATCCGTCAGGCGCCCTTGTCCTCATCTACCAGATCATTAACCACTAATTATCCGACAAAGAGTAATTGGGCAGTGCATAGGACAATCCTGCAAAATAAACGAAGTACACAATCAGCATGATAGGCGTCTCAGTGCTCACACTTGCTAGAGATGAAAGGACAGGTTCAGCCTGTCTCCAAGAAATTTTTGTAATGACTGAAAGCTTGTCTCACTGGAGAGCCAATGCTTTGGAGCTTACTGGAAGCTTGGCTTAATTAGCTTTGTAAATGCTAGGCGCACACATACTAATTAAGAACAAATACAAATATGTACTCCAAATTCTTACGATAATCGGCCAGACTTTGCGTGATAAGCTCCGGTCTATGATTTGTCCTTTAATTTAGATCGACTGCAAGGGCTACCGGACTACTTGTCGTCTCAAGGTAAATCTTCCGTTTAATAAACTTTTCTTAAGGCATGTTATAGTGAATATCAAAACCGTGCGTCCAGGGTTTTTGCACGAGTTTTTAATCCAGCACATAGGTCAAATTACCAGCATTGAGGACAATCCTTAAGTTGCGGAACCAATCCACGAAGTTGCTTTCATTGTTTTTTAACTTTTCTTTCTCTAGGAACGCATTAAAATTGATGGTAGGGGCCGCCATTGATCTACAACATATTTGCAATAATTTAGACTAAGTTTATGACAAATTGAGTTCTAATTAATAGTTAAATTAATCTAGGTAAACTCCCACTCAAAACAATATCCCTCACATTGTTTTAGTGATCACACGAACCAAATCCACCACATCAAAACCGATCATCACGAGAGTTGATGTAGCTTCAATGGCGAACAATCGACATGTTCATCATATCTACTATATGATTCATGCTTTACCTTTCGGTGATCCGTGTTCCGAGACCATGTCTGTACATGCTAGGCTCGTCAAGATCAAACCTTAGCTTCCACATGAGCAAATCTGGCTTGCTCACGTTGTATCCACTTGCGGAATCTAACACACCCGATCATCACGTGGTGCTTCGAAACAACAAGCTTTAGCAACGGTGCTAACTAAGGGTGAACACTTTAGAACTTGAAATTCATGTGCATGAGGGATCATCTTATAATGCTACCGTCGTTAACTAAGCAATACAAGATGCATAAAGGATTACCATCACATGCAATTCATAATATGTGATATGATATGGCCTTTCTTTTTTGTGCTTTCGATCTCCATCTTCAAGCACGAACATGATCTCCATCATCACCGGCATTTCATCAAGGTCAATGACGCCGCTCCATGGTTGTCGTCCACCAACTTCAACTATTACAACTACTTTGAATAGACACGCAAGTCTTAACAAAATTAAAGACAACCATATGGCTCCTGCCGGTTGCCAATTTACAATAAGAAACATTGCATACATCAAATATAATCACAACCATGGCCATATCACATCACAGCACACCCCTGCAAAACAAAATTAGACGCCTCTAATTTCTTTGCATATTTTACGTGGTTTGGGGCTTCCAATAAGTGTCGCTCTACCTTACGGACAAGAACCACAACGTTGATGCTAGAACTATCAAGTGCCCGTTGTAAATTGGATCTATACTATAATGGGAGAGACAGACACCCGCAAAGCCACTTATGCAATACAAGTTGCATGTTGAGCGTGGAGAAAGTCTCATGAACGATGTCATGTAAGGTTAGCCCGGGCCGCTTCATCCCATCATACCGCAAGATGCAAAGTATACAAGAAGCAATTGATAATAAAAGCACCACCGCCCACAATGATCATTGTGTTCTACTCGTGCAACAGATCTACATATAGACACGGCTCTGATACCACTGTAGGGGTTCGTAGCATGGAAAACAAAAAATTTCTACCGCATACAAACAAACAATCCAAGATCTATCTACTAGATTGTAGCAACGAGTCGATAGAATAACTCACCCTCGAAGATTCCAAAGTGTTTAACGAGAGCGGATTCTCGTGGGTGATGTAGTCGTACTCTTCCCGATCTCAAGATCACGTAGACGATCCTTCCGGCGTTAAGCTCCTGCGCTCAGATCGGTCAAGCGTTCGGTACTTCGACGAAGTCCTTCCTCTCCTTGTTCCAAAGAAAATGGAGGTTGTAGCACTCTCCTCGCAATTCCGGCAGCACGACGGCGTGGTACCGGAAGTAGAGGGGAGATCTCGCAGGGCTTCTCCTTAAGCCGGAGCGAGTATGGTGGACTATGAGAGAGCCTCTGTGATCTAGGGTTTAGACGCACCAAGGAGGAGGCAAGGCCGGCGGCTAGGGTTTGCCTAGGCGGCGGCGGCTTGCCCTAGGCGGCGGCAGCAGGAGGTGGCGGCGCCGGCGGCTAGGGTTAGGGTTAGGGTTTGCGGGGCGTGGTGTTGTGTCTTGGAGGGGCAGCCCTGCCCCTCCTTATATAGGTGGAGGGGGGCGCCAAGGGGAGGGGAGTCCCTCCCCAACTCGGTCTCCAAGTGGGCCGGCGGTGGAGGGAGGGAACTCCTCCCCAAGTAGGTTTCCTACTCTCCCTCCACCAAACAAAATAGCCGTTTGACTTTTCAAATTGGAGTTTGACTTTTCAAACTAGGATTTGATTTATCCCTTTATTTTGTTCATTGATGACATCTAGTACATGATGCAACCATTCCAACTTGTTATGACACATTCATGTATGCTTCCCCTCCGAAGTGCCGGACCTTCCGGAACCTTCAAGAACATTCCCGATGAAAACATCGGAACCATTCTCCAACCCCGAAACAGGACTTTCCTTATATGAATCTTATTCTCCGGACCATTCCGGATCTCCTCGTGATATCCCTGATCCTATCCGAGACTCCGAACAATTTTCAGTCTCTTACTCATCATTCCATAACTACTCAACAACGTCGAATCCTTAAGTGTGTCTCCCTACGGTTCGTGAATTATGCGGACATGATCGAGACAGTTCTCCGAACAATAACCAATAGAGGAATCTGGAAATTCATGTGGCTCCCACATATTTCTACGATTAGTTTGCGATCGAATGAACCACTTACATACGATACCAATTTCCCTTTGTCTCACGATAGTTTACTTATCCGAGGTTATGATCGTCGGTATCTCTGCATACCTAGTTCAACCTCGTTACTGATAAGTACTCTTTTCTCGTTCCCATGATATGTGATCCCTTGTGATCCAGTCACATGCTTGCAAGCTAATTGGATGACATTACACCGAGAGGGCCCAGAGTATATCTATCCGTCATATGGATGGACAAATCCCAATCTCGCCACAACGCTTTGCTTTGCACTCCTCCAGCTAACTGCTGCACCATTCAAAGTAAATACGTATCCAGATTGTGATTTAGAATCATCCGGATCGGTGTTCCAACTAGCATCGGTGTAACCATTAACAACGAGTTATTCATGACCTCTATAAGAAAGAACCATATCCTTAGTTCTTCTCAAGTACTTAAGGATGTTTTTGACCGTTGTCCAATGATCCACTCCTGGATCACTTTGATATCTGCTAGTCAAACTAACAGGATATGCAATGTCGGGTCTAGTACATAGCATGGCATACATTAGAGATCCTATGGCTGAGGCATAGGGAGTCTTACTCATCCTTTCTCTATCTTCTGCCGTTGTCGGACTTTGAGTTTTACTCAACGTCGTATTGGGAAACATGGGCAAGAACCCTTTCTTGCTATCTTCCATTCCAAACCTCTTTAGAACTTTGTCCAAATATGTACTTTGTGACAATGATATTAGGCGTCTCGATCTATCTCTATAAATATTTATGCCTAATATGTAAGCTGCTTCGCCAAGATCTTTCATTGAAAAACTATTATTCAAATATTCCTTGACACTATTAAGAAGGTCTACATCATTCCCAATAAACAATATGTCATCTAAATATAGTATTAAGAATGCTATAGAGCTCCCACTCACTTTCTTGTAAATACAAGCTTCTCCATAAGTTTGTATAAAACCAAAACTTTTGATTACCTTATCAAAATGTTGATTCCAACTTCGGGATGCTTGTTTCAATCCGTAAATGGAACGTTGAAGTTTGCATACCTTGTTAGCATCTTTAGGATCGACAAAACCTTTGGGTTGCATCATATACAACTCTTCATCAATGTCTCCATTGAGGAACGCTGTTTTGACATCCATCTGCCATATCTCATAATCATAATATGCAGCGATTGCTAACATAATCCTCACAGACTTTAGCTTCGCTACAGGTGAGAAAGTCTCATCGTAGTCAACTCCTTGAATTTGTCGAAACCCTTTTGCGACAAGTCGAGCTTTATAAACGATAACATTACCATCGACATCTGTTTTCTTCTTGAAAATCCATTTGTTCTCGACACCTTCCGCCATCCGTAAGTCCACCAAAGTCCATACTTGGTTTTCGTACATGGATCCAATCTTGGATTTCATGGCTTCTTGCCATTTATTAGAATCTGGGCTCATCATCGCTTCCTCATACTTCGCAGGGTCATCGGTGTTGTCCACCAACATGACACTCATAACGGGATCATACCAATCGGAGTGAGTGCGAGTTCTCGTTGACTGCGAGGTTCTATAGCAACTTTAATCAAGTTTCATGATCATCATCATTAGCTTCCTCTCTTATTGGTGCGAGCACCACAGAACTTCTTCGATCTTTGCGCTACTCGCAATTTCGAGAGAAGGTTCGACAACCTCGTTGAGTTCTACTTTCCTTCCAGTCACTTCTTTCGGGAGAAATTCCTTCTCTAGAAAGGATCCATTCTTGGCAACGAAGATCTTGCCTTCGGATCTATGATAGAAGGTATACCCAATAGTTTCCTTCGGGTATCCTATGAAGACGCATTTTTCCGCTTTGGGTTCAAGCTTGTCCGGCTTTAACTTCTTTACATAGGCTTCGCAACCCCAAACTTTAAGGAACGACAATTTAGGTTTCTTCCCAAACCATAATTCATACGGTGTCGTTTCAACAGATTTAGATGGTGCCCTATTTAAAGTGAATGCGGCTGTTTCTAATGCATAACCCCAAAGTGATAGTGGTAAATCTGTAAGTGACATCATAGAACGAACCATGTCTAAGAGAGTTCGATTACGACGTTCGGACACACCATTACGTTGTGGTGTTCTCGGCGGTGTCAATTGTGAAAGTATTCCGCATTTCTTCAAATGCTCGCCAAACTCGCAACTTAGATATTCACCTCCACGACCAGAACGTAGAAATTTAATCTTCTTGTTACGTTGATTCTCAACCTCACTTTAAAATTCCTTAAACTTCTCGAAAGTTTCGGTCTTATGTTTCATGAAATAGATATACCCATATCTACTCAAGTCATCCATGAAGGTAAGAACATAACGATAACCACCGCGCGATGCTACACTCATTGGACCACACACATCGGTATGTATGATTTCTAATAAGTCTGTAGCTCGCTCCATCATACTAGAAAATGGAGTCTTAGTCATTTTGCCCATCAGACATGCTTCACATCTTTCAAGTGATTCAAAATCAAGTGATTCAAAAAGTCCATCGGAATGGAGTTTCTTCATACGCTTCACTCCAATGTGACCGAGACGACAGTGCCACATATAGGTCGAGTTATCGCTCAATTTCAAATGTTTAGCTTCAATGTTATTAATATGTGTATTCCCACTATAGAGATTCAATAAGACTAGACCATCTATCAAAGGTGCATGTGCATAAAACATATTACTCATATAAATCGAACAACCATTATTCTCGGACTTAAACAAGTAACCGTCTCGCAATAAACAAGATCCCGATATAATGTTCATGCTTAACGCAGGCACCAAATAACAATTATTAAGTATAAAACTAATACCGATGGTAGATGAAGAGGTAGCGTGCCGACCGCGATCACATCAAACTTTGATCCGTTTCCCACGCGCATCGTCACCTCGTTCTTCGCTAGCTTCCATTTATTCTGCAGCACCTGTTTCGAGTTACAAATATGAGCAACCGAACCAGTATCAAATACCCAGGCACTACTACGAGTACTAGTGAGATACACATCAAGAACATGTATATCGGATATACCTTTCTTCTTGATGTTGCCGTTCTTCAAATCCGCCAAGTACTTTGGGCAATTCCGCTTCCAATGACCTTCTCCCTTGCAGTAAAAGCACTCTGTATCAGGCTTGGGTCCAGCCTTGGTCCTCTTCGTCGCCGCGGTAACTTTCTTACCACCCTTTTTGAAGTGTCCCTTTTGCTTAGACTTGCCTTTCTTGAATTTGGTGGTCTTATTGACCATCAACACTTGGTGCTCTTTCTTGATCTCCACTTCTGCAGATTTTAACATGGCGAAGAGTTTTGGCAAGTGCTTGTTGATGTTTTGCATGTTATAGTTCATCACAAAGTTCTTGTAACTTGGTGGTAGTGATTGGAGGACACGGTAAATCCCCAAAGCATTAGGAATCACTATACCCAAGATTTGGAGTTTGTTTGCGTGCCCAGACAGCTTAAGCACATGCTCACTGACGGAGCTGCCCTCTTCCATCTTGCAGTTAAAGAACTTTTCAGAAGCCTCATAGCTCTCAATTGCCGCGTGAGTCTCAAAGATCAATTTGAGATCACGGACAATATCATGTGGGTCTGAATTCTCAAACCTTTTACGAAGCTCGATTCTAAACCATACAAGATAGCACACTTTGAGCGTAGTCTTGAGTCTTCCGAGTGAGGTAAACATTCTTTACTTCATCGGTAGCAGTAGCTGCAGGTGGGTCACCCAGCGGTGCATCCAGCACATAGGTCAAATTACCATCATTGAGGACAATCCTCAAGTTGCGAAACCAATCCGCGAAGTTGCTTCCATTGTTTTTCAACTTTTCTTTATCTAGGAACGCATTAAAATTGATGGTAGGGGCCGCCATTGATCTACAACATATTTGCAATAATTTAGACTAAGTTTATGACAAATTGAGTTCTAATTAATAGTTAAATTAATCTAGGTGAACTCCCACTCAAAACAATATCCCTCACATTGTTTTAGTGATCACACGAACCAAATCCACCACATCAAAACCGATCATCACGAGAGTTGATGTAGCTTCAATGGCGAACAATCGACATGTTCATCATATCTACTATATGATTCATGCTTTACCTTTCGGTGATCCGTGTTCCGAGACCATGTCTGTACATTCTAGGCTAGTCAAGATCAAACCTTAGCTTCCGCATGAGCAAATCTGGCTTGCTCACGTTGTATCCACTTGCGGAATCTAACACACCCGATCATCACGTGGTGCTTCGAAACAACAAGCTTTAGCAACGATGCTAACTAAGGGTGAACACTTTAGAACTTGAAATTCATGTGCATGAGGGATCATCTTATAATTCTACCGTCGTTAACTAAGTAATACAAGATGCATAAAGGATTAACATCACATGCAATTCATAATATGTGATATGATATGGCCTTTCTTATTTGTGCTTCCGATCTCCATCTTCAAGCATGAACATGATCTCCATCATCACCGGCATTTCATCAAGGTCAATGACGCCGCTCCATGGTTGTCGTCCACCAGCTTCAACTATTACAACTACTTTGAATAGACACGCGGGTCTTAACAAAATTAAAGACAACCATATGGCTCCTGTCGGTTGCCAACTTACAATAAGGAACATTGCATACATCAAATATAATCACAACCATGGCCATATCACATCACAGCACACCCCTGCAAAACAAAATTAGACGCCTATAATTTCTTTGCATATTTTACATGGTTTGGGGCTTCCAATAAGTGTCGCTCTAACTTACGGACAAGAACCACAACGTTTATGCTAGAACTATCAAGTGCCCGTTGTAAATTGGATCTATACTATAATGGGAGAGACAGACACCCGCAAAGCCACTTATGCAATACAAGTTGCATGTTGAGCGTGGAGAAAGTCTCATGAACGATGTCATGTAAGGTTATCCGGCTTCATCCCATCATACCAAGATGCAAAGTACACAAGAAGCAATTGATAATAAAAGCACCACCGCCCATAATGACCATTGTGTTCTACTCGTGCACAGATCTACATATAGACACGGCTCGACATACATGTAGGGGTTCGTAGCATGGAAAACAAAAATTTCTACGCATACAAACAAACAAGCCAAGATCTATCTACTAGATTGTAACGAGTCGATAGAATAACTCACCCTCGAAGATTCCAAAGTGTTTAACGAGGCGGATTCTCGTGGGTGATGTAGTCGTACTCTTCCCGATCTCAAGATCGCGTGAGCGATCCTTCCGTATTGTGTTTGGCGGCTTCGCGATCGGTCACGTTCGATTTTCGGCGAAGTCCTTCCTCTCCCTTGTTCCAAAGGTGACGGAGGTTGTAGCACTCTCCTCACGATTCTGGCAAGACGACGGTATGCAGGAAGTAGAGGGAGATCTCGCGAGGCCTTGGCCGGGCAGTATGGTGGACTATGAGAGAGCCTCGGTGATCTAGGGTTTAGACGCACCAAGGAGGAGGCAAGGACGGCGGCTAGGGTTTCCCTAGGCAGCGGCGGCGGCTTGCCCTAGGCGGCGGCAACAGCAGGAGGTGGCGGCGCCGGCGGCTAGGGTTAGGGTTTGCGGGGCGTGGTGTTGTGTCTTGGAGGGGCAGCCCTGCCCCTCCTTATATAGGTGGAGGGGGCGCGCCAAGGGGAGGGGAGTCCCTCCCCAACTCGGTCTCCAAGTGGGCCGGCGGTGGAGGGAGGGAACTCCTCCCCAAGTAGGTTTCCTACTCTCCCTCCACCAAACAAAATAGTCGTTTGACTTTTCAAATTGGCGTTTGACTTTTCAAACTAGGATTTGATTTATCCCTTTATTTTGTTCAGCGATGACATCTAGTACATGATGCAACTATTCCAACTTGTTATGACACATTCATGTACGCTTCCCCTCCGAAGTGCCGGACCTTCCGGAACCTTCTAGAACATTCCCGATGAAAACACCGGAACCATTCTCCAACCCCGAAACAGGACTTTCCTTATATGAATCTTATTCTCCGGACCATTCCGGATCTCCTCATGATATCCCTGATCCTATCTGAGACTCCGAACAATATTCAGTCTCTTACTCATCATTCCATAACTACTCAACAACGTCGAATCCTTAAGTGTGTCTCCCTATGGTTCGTGAATTATGCGGACATGATCGAGACAGTTCTCCGAACAATAACCAATAGAGGAATCTGGAAAGTCATATGGCTCCCACATATTTCTACGACTACTTTGCGATCGAATGAACCACTTACATACGATACAATTTCCCTTTGTCTCACGATAGTTTACTTATCCGAGGTTATGATCGTCGGTATCTCTGCATACCTAGTTCAACCTCGTTACTGAAAAGTACTCTTTTCTCGTTCCCGTGATATGTGCTCCCTTGTGATCCAGTCACATGCTTGCAAGCTAATTGGATGACATTACACCGAGAGGGTCCAGAGTATATCTATCCGTCATATGGATGGACAAATCCCAATCTTGATCCATGTGTCTCAACCAATACTTTCCGAACACTCAATGACACCTTTATAGCCATCCAGTTACGGTGTGGTGTTTGATGTCATCAAAGCATCCTTCTGGTGAAGGTGATATGCATGATCTCATGGTCGAAGGAATTAGGTTACTATGTATCAGAAAGCATATAGCAATTGAACTATTAAAATGACTTGATCTTTATGCTACGCTTATCTATAGGAGTATGTCCATCATACCATTCTCCTAACGATATGATCTTGTTGTTAATAACATCTCAATGTTCATGATAGGGAAACCACAATCATTTATTAACCAACAAGCTAGTATTATAAAGAGGCTTTACTAGGGACTCTATTTTAGTTTACAAATCACACAAGTATTAATGTTTCCTTGTTAATACTATTATAGCATGAATGTAAACATTTATCATAAACACAAAGATATAATAATAACTACATTTATTATTGCCTCTAGGGCATATCTCCAACAGTATGTACGTACATAGGTAAGAGAGTAACATGCACCGGCCGCCAGCGACATGAACTGATTGTGGATCTAGAGATTTCTTGACATAACATCACGTGTTGTATTAGTTAGCTTGCCAGCTAGCTAATACTATAAGCAATTGGACCTGACATACGACAACACCCCCTGTCTTCGGAAAACGCTTGTGTATCTCCCAGGAGGGGGGGGAGTCTTAGGGCGAAACCCAACCTGCCGCCGCCCCTTCCCCTCCACCCCTGATCCCTCGTTGCAGCCGAAGAATGCCACCGGTCAAAGGCCATGATGGCAGTGGCCGGCTCTCATCCCCTAGCGCTGCTGGTGGCGGCGGGGCCCCATCATCCTTACATGGCGCAATCTCTAGATGGAGTACGGCGGCGACCCTAGAAAACACGGATCTCCTAGCAGAGATGGACTTCGGGGTGGTGTCCCGGTACTTTCTTTGGCGACCTTGCCAGTCTCTGTGGCCGTGAGGGAGGCAGGACAGATGGTTCGGGTGGTGGAGGCGGTGCGCGCTGAGATCTTTGACCTAGTGTTGGAACCCGGTGTGGGGGCCTACCAATCTGCCTAATAAAGAAGGCGATCCTACGGTTCTTCTTGCGTCAAGAAGGTGGTCAGCTTGATGTCTGGCCTCATTGATTTGGCCGGTGACGACTTTTGGAAGGCTCCGCCGAAGATCTCTATTGGGTGCTTCATGTCTGTAAATTGCTAGATCGGATGAGATTCAATCGTGTGCACCCTTATTTCTAGCCTTGCGGCTTTAGGAGGGTGTGACACGAAGCTCTGTTGTCTGTTGTCATCATGGGACTGTTGGTGTTTCTATTTCCATGGTGAAGAAAATGATGGAGAATGTCATGGCGGCCGAGGTCTAAGGTCTAGTAATGACGGGCGAGTCTTCATGGCAATGATGACTTTGCTTGGTGATTTTTGTCTTGTAGCAGCAGAATCGGCTAGTAGGAGAGGTAGCATAACAGGAGTAAAGTGTCTTATCTTTCATGGTGAAAATACGAAAAAGATTTTGAAAATAATTTTACATACAACCTCCCCAATTATGTGTGCATAAAATTCGGTCCAAAATGAAAAATTGCTGGCCATGGAACACCCTGTTCTGTTCTTTTGTACAGGTCATAGCATGTAATTTTTGAAAGAAAAATGTATATGTGCCAATACTCCAACCCACTAATATGTACATATTTTTTTTTTAATAATTGCTTGTCGCGATTTTGTCCTTAAATAACAGCTTAGAGGACAAACATGCTCGTTTGGAGGCTTAAATGGGCCCTCAAGTAGTTGGAGAAAAAATAAGCAAGGCCAAAATGTTGGTAGATGTCCCATTTTCTGGCAGCATGCATGTAGAAACGTGTACGTAGGCCAGTGACCGGTCAGTGGGTGCTTAATCTGGAACAATTAGTTCATGCTTAAAAAACGTAACCGGCCATTTCCCATACTAATTCGAGCTCCGCCTAAAAGCGCAGCTACTACTAGTAGTACATAATCTAATGATAAGAAACTTTTCTCCAGAAGCAAAACACACACGACTCTCCACGGGCCTGACGTCCTGACGCTATATGCACCATGTGCCAGTGTCACCAACACAGGCCTATACGCACGATGATCTCCTGGCAAGCGACCACATGTTAGCTTGTTGAATTGTATACACACAGGCCAACAAACAGTCTAAACGGATAAAAAGAGCTAGACAATTTATTTCAACATGTATCCTAAGTCTTTGCTCTTTGGACTATTGTGACACTTGTTTGGGGAGCCGCAATATTTGTTTTAATTCTTGTATTGGCGAGGATTTGATCCTAAGACCTCCTGTTTTGATACGCGACGGCTACGCCGACGGCAAAAAGCCCTCGGCGTAGCCAGATTTGCCGTCGGCATACGCTACGCCGAGGGCTGCCGTCGGCGTAGCCCCCTCGGCGAAGGTCTCCCTCGGCGGAGAAAAAACGGCCGTCGGCGTAGCAGAAAACCGTCGGCGTAGCTCTACGCCGACGGCCGAGGCGGGCCCGTCGGCGTAACGGCCGTCGGCGAACGGCGGCGCTGCCGTTAGACGGCCGCTAACGGCGCACCGTATACGCCGACGGCCCTACCCTCGGCATATGGTGGCCACGTGGCACCCGCTAGGCCTCCCCAGGAAGGGGCTACGCCGACGGCCTCGCCCTCGGCGTATGTGGACGCGTGTCCACCGCCTGGCCCTCCCAGGCTGGCGCTAAGCCGACGGCAGACCCTCGGCGTAGGGGCAGGTGCTACGCCGACGGCAGTGCCCTCGGCGTAGCCCTGACCATATGGCACATGGCAGAGGGCTACGCCGAGGGCATTGCCGTTGGCGTATCACATACACAGTTTTTTTTTTGAATTTTTCTCAGCAGCACTCACAGCAGCCATACATCATCCATGCATACATCCATACAGCCATACATGCAGCACTCACATCAGTCATACAAGATCACATATGGTCATATTAAACATTGTTCATATCACAAATGCTCATATTAAACATTGTTTATACATCATCCATACATTGTTCATACATCATCACACGTGCCTACAACTCTGGAGGAGAGGGGGTGTACCCGAGATCTCCCCTGGTAAAAAGTGGCGACCTCGCCGAGGGTTGCGTCCGATGAGCAGCGGAAGAGCCACTGGCGAGGTAGTAGAAGTGTGAAGCTCGGGAGAACCACTGCGAATGGCGGAGATGGACCATCGTCATGAAGCGGTGTGATCGGACGCCCATCCGGCGAGGCGTGGCCAAAGTGCGGTTCCCGAGCTCCGTTCCTACATGTTGCCTACATATTAGCAACTTGCGAGGCAAAGTAAGCGATAACGATTGGGTTAGCAAAGAACTTACGGTGTCGATGCATAGTAGGTCCTAGCGAAGCTTTCCTTTGATTGCAAAATGGCATCGGACTGGCATGGGAGACACGGGCCTAAATCTCTATTCGACCAGTTTGAATATTCACCATCATGGCCGCAAGATAGTTTAGAAGTCGCCGTAGTACAACAAACGGGGAAGTGGGATTTGTATCTTTGCAAAAATAAAGGTTCGGACTTACATTTACGTATTGCATGTAGATCGCATTCGCCTCGATGCTGCGAAAGGCCACCGATATTCCTCATAAGCGGCATCGTGGGCGCGTCTAACTCGAGCAACAATTTTAAATACAAGGAATCTCTCGTCGGTTAGCCATGCAGGAACAAAAGTCATAAAGATGATGAAACGAGAAAACTTACATCCTCGACGGGCGACGAGGCTGGCCGAGGCGGGATAGGGGGGCCGTCGGTAGGTAGGTAGCCTTGAGGCTGAAGCTCGTCGAGGGTAGGCTTGACCTTCTTATTCAGAATCTTGAGGCGTCCATGCTGCAATCCGTGCCCGACAGACCAACGACTCGTCGATCTCCGCGTGAATGGGGTCATCCACATGGGGTGACGAGCCTTCACCATCGTCTGTAGTTCCCCAAGTCGTTAGGCGGTGCCAAGTACACGAACGAGGGTTGAGGCTCAGTAATTGGGCTTCTTCGCGCATCATCTCATAGACGGCGTCATGAATCACCTCCCGGGTTGTGCCTCGGCCACCAGTCGCGAAGAAAATATTATGCATATGAAGTACAAACATAAGCAGAAATGCACGTGGTCGTTCCATGTATATACGTACCACCTTCCCTTGAAGCGGTCAAAGTTGCGGTTTCAGCGGTCGTTCCACCATCGCCTCGGTTATCCGTTCCGCCTCGACAAGGCTGCAAACTCCTCGTCTTCTCGAGCCACCGTCTAACCAGCTCCTCCCATGCGAGTCGATGCGGCTCAATCGGGATAACTGAAAATGCAATACTCAACTCCGGACAATGCAATGGCAACTTAGAAGCAATGTAGAATCTCATTGACATTTTACTCACCGACATGTACTCTTACGGCGTCGCCAGTACTCAGGATTAGGGTTCCTACCAACAATGTCTTCCTTCCTGACCCTCACGCCCCTGTCAGCCCAGAAGTGGCTAGCGGCCGTGACCTTCTGGTTGTACCACACCTGGGGGGTCAACTTCACACAAGCCCCAAGCAAAGTCCTTTGCGCCTTCTCCTGGTCCTCCTCGGCCACACGGTAAAAGCACTTCAATCATGCATAAGAGTCATGAGTTAGCACGGTGGGGTCATCAAGTATGAACATAACTCGAGAAATATGCCTTACCCAAAACTTGGTGATGACAGCATCAGCAGCTGTCGGAAAGCCCGGGAAACGGGTAGTCTGGTAGAACGCCCAAGTGGTAGCTAGCTTCCTGTCACCCTCGTGGGTAATGTGATAGCCCGGCCAGAACTTCCTAATCAGAGCTCCAACAAGGCTGTTAGGAAGGCGAGGCTTCGTCCCCGGAGGAAATGTCCAATTGCTGCATAATAATAAACATTAGTACACAATAATTATTTATGACCAACATGAAATAAAATGTTTTAAATTGCCAAATTAGTACACTTACTCAAGGCCATCTGTCCTAGGCTCAAACTTCTCGTCAGGGACTCCCGATTCCCCACGATTCCGCAATTTCTTCGGCCCCACCAACTCGCGGCTAGTGTCCGCCTCCGTATCGGTCCCCGCCTCCCTCTCAGACTCTGCCTCCCTCTCGGCTCTGAAAGGCTGCTCTGTCAGGAACAACTCAGGAGCCACGTCGCTAGAAGAAGAGGGTGGTGGGTCAAAGTCCACGCCTCCTCCCGTGGCACCTCGTCCTTGTCCTCCTCGACCTCGGCCTCGACCCCGTCCTCCGCCAGCAGGAGCAAGATCGGGGTAACGCGGATTGGGATTTGGCTGTCTCCCACTCCGTGTAGCTCTTTTCTTGCGCTGCTTCGGCGCATTAAGAAAGGACGAACTGGTTGCCTTGCCGCTGCTCATATTGTTCAATCACCTTCATTAAGTAAGAGAAAACAGTTAAGCACGAAGACATAATAAAATGTATACACAAAGAATAAAGTCATAATGCAATTAAGAAAACAGTTAAGCACAAAGATAAAATAAAATGCATTATTGTCTAATCTACAATATACAATGCACATATGCACCTAAATAAATATAACTAAGTACATCTAACAATACACCTAAATAAATATAACTAAGTACATCTAACAATACACCTAAAATTAACTACATCTAACAATACTAACAATACACCTAAATAAATATAACTAACTACATCTAACAATACACCTAAAATTAACTAAATTACCAATACTAACCTAATGGGGGAGGGTGTGCTCGGTCGGTGGCGGTGGGGAGGCGGTGGGAGGCGGCAGGTGGGGGCGATGGGGAGGGTGAGGCGGAGGTGGAGGCGGTGGGGAGGCGGTGGGGAGGCGTGAGGGGTGTGGCCAAGGCGGTGGGGAGGAGGTTCTTTGGCGGTGGCTTGAGGAGGGAGGCTCGGAAAGCGGCCAGGCCCGAGGGAGGGAGGCTGGGGGTCAGGCGGGCGGTTGTTGGGATGAGGCAGGGGTGGGCGAGTGGCCCGGGTGGGCCGCTCGGGCAGCACTTAACGGATAGTGCTACGCCGAGGGCTGCCCTCGGCGTAGCTAGTTTTTTTTTAATTTTTGTTATTAATAAAAAATTATACAAAAACATTATTAATATAACAAATGAATAAACAATAGAAGAAACAATAATATATTATTTTGTGTATACTATTATAGAAGAAACAATTGATGTTTCCTAATATCATGATCCATGATCTCTGTGCACACTCGGATCGTCTACCCCCCTAGACGTTCCTCTGACAGGGGTAGCCCGGCGTAGCTCTCTCTTGTTTTGTGTTTGTTTAGGTCATAGGGTGATGTCAAACCATATTGGCTCACAAGTTGGGGAACTATCCTACCCGGTTTCACCTCGACGGGGAGATTACCCCTATCTGGTCTGGAACCTTCCCCTCTAGGTTAGGCGCATGAATGAGGGGACACATGCAAGAACCTATACACCAACCTCTCACCACACCCACACATATGCTAGGGGCACATGCAAGTTTTCATCTCATTCCAATGTTCTCGTGGTGCGTCCTCCGTGAAACCACGATCTCTGTGCACACTCGTCGGATCTACCCCCTAGACGTTCCTCTGACAGGGGTAGCCCAGCGTAGCTCTCTCTTGTTTTGTGTTTGTTTAGGTCATAGGGTGATGTCAAACCATGTTGGCTCACAAGTTGGGGCACTATCCTACTCGGTTTCACCTCGACGGGGAGATTACCCCTTATCTGGTCAGACCTTCGCCTCTAGGTTAGAGCGCATGCATGCGAGGGGGGACACATGCAAGCACCTATATATACCAACCTCTTACCACACCCACACACATATGCTAGGGGCACATGCAAGTTTTCATCTCATTCCAATGTTCTCGTGGTCTTCCTCCGGCGAAACCCTGATCTCTGTGCACACTCGGATCGTCTACCCCTAGGCGTTCCTCGGCGAGGTAGCCAGCGTAGCTCTCTCTTGTTTTGTGTTTGTTTAGGTCATAGGGTGATGTCAAACCATGTTGGCTCAAGTTGGGGCACTATCCTACCGGTTTCACCTCGGCGGAGATTACCCCTTGCTCTGGTCTGGAACCTTCCCCTCTAGGTTAGAGCGCATGCATGCGAGGGGGGACACATGCAAGCACCTATATATACCAACCTCTCACCACACCCACACACATATGCTAGGGGCACATGCAAGTTTTCATTTCATTCCAATGTTCTCGTGGTCTTCCTCCGGTTAAACCCTGATCTCTGTGCACACTCGGATCGTCTACCCCCCTAGACGTTCCTCTGACAGGGGTAGCCCGGCGTAGCTCTCTCTTGTTTTGTGTTTGTTTAGGTCATAGGGTGATGTCAAACCATGTTGGCTCACAAGTTGGGGCACTATCCTACCCGGTTTCACCTCGACGGGGAGATTCCACCCTTATACAGGTACGGAACCTTCCCCTCTAGGTTAGAGCGCATGCATGCGAGGGGGGACACATGCAAGCACCTATATATACCAACCTCTCACCACACCCACACACATATGCTAGGGGCACATGCAAGTTTTCATCTCATTCCAATGTTCTCGTGGTCTTCCTCCGGCGAAACCCTGATCTCTGTGCACACTCGGATCGTCTACCCCCCTAGACGTTCCTCTGACAGGGGTAGCCCGGTGTAGCTCTCTTTTTTTTTGTGTTTGTTTAGGTCATAGGGTGATGTCAAACCATGTTGGCTCACAAGTTGGGGCACTATCCTACCCGGTTTCACCTCGACGGGGAGATTCCACCCTCATACGGGTCCGGAACCTTCGCCTCTAGGTTAGAGCGCATGCATGCGAGGGGGGGGGACACATGCAAGCACTTCATGTGGTCGTGGTGAGTGCTATTGAGAACCACATACGATAATAACACTTACAAACACATAGAAATTTCTCGATCGGGGTGTGAGAAGATTCGCAACGACATTTCATGTGGACGTGTAGACTGCTATTCAGAGGGTACGAAATTATCTAATTAATAAAAAAATATAAATAATTGATGCAAATACAAAATATATGAAAAATAGAGAAGGGTACGCCGAGGGTGGCCGTCGGCGTATGCTATGCCGAGGGTCGCCGTCGGCCTAATCGACGGCACCGTTAGCGCGCCGTCCGTGCTGGCCGGCATGTGCCACGCGTCCGCTTGCTACGCCGAGGGCCGCCACTACGCCGTGGGTGACCGTCGGTGTAGTGTATACTACGCCGACGGCTTGGCTACGCCGAGGGCTGGCCAGTTGGGCTGGCCTGGTGCGGTGCTACGCCGACGGCCCCGACGTTTGGCCGTCGGCGTAGCGGACGGCCGTCAGCGCATCTGGCCATTCCTGTAGTGCATATTGAATTGCATACATTAGTCAATGCAACCAACAGCACTATGACGAACATTTGGGTAGTAGAGCTGCCTGAAAATATGACAATTGCCTAAACGAGAAATCAATGACTGCTAAACTCTCTCTATATAACGTTGGACAATATTTGAATCCAATTTTTGACCATGGATCTGTCTTACCCCGTGTCTGAAAATATATCTCATCATATCCCGCTTTCCCTTTCCCGTCGCTGCCACGACCTAGCTTGGCACATTGGCACTAACAAAGACCACACTCTCTTACGCCACTCCATCCTACTCTATGACGGTCGATGTTTTTTATTCTCAGTTATTTGAGTCCTATTTTTAACCATGCATCTGTCTTACCCCTTCTGAAAATATATCTCACCATATCCCGCTTTCTCTTTGATGGACCCTCCATGTTTAATTGATAGTTTTGTATTCCACAAGGTTACATAGATACATATGATGGATGGAACACACACTAGAGGAAAAAGGGCCATCCGTTCGCGACCCCTCGGAGCATTAGTCCCGGTTGCGCCACCAACCGGGACTAATCTTGCAGCGTCGGTTGGAGCGGCACGGGCCGGGGCATGGGTCCCGGTTGGTAAGGGCATGCGTCCGGTTGGAGCCACCAACCGGGACTAAAGGTTTGGCCACAGCCACGTGGCGTGTACACCTTTAGTCGGTTCTTGGCTCCAACCGACTAAACCCTGCCCTCTATAAATGCAACGCCCCTCTGCCTCCCTCTCTGTTTTTCGAATGGTGTAAGGTGTGAGGTGTGTGCTAGTTTTTCTCATGCATGCATTGAAGGTGTTTGTTGAAATGTTTGAGTGAAAAATCCGTTGAATTTCTCATAGAACAAAAATATAGAAGGTGTCGAGACGCACTTGAGCTTTCTCCTCTTTATTTTCCTCGATCGAGGTTAGCAATCTTATCTTTTCTAGGTCATTGATACAATTCATGTGTCGGTGTGAATTGGTTATTTCACTATTTATGATGTCCTGTTTTTGATAAACTTACTTATATATGATGCGGATGAGCGGTCGGGAATGGATGTACGGTGACCGTGGTAGCCGGTATATCAAAGGCGTGGATAAATTTATCGATGTACGGCAAACAAAGAGAATGGATTTATACGTTGTCCATGTGTTAAATGTCGGAACAACAAGGAGTACTCTTCCTCGAAAATCATTCGCGGCCACCACGATTATGAAAGGTTTCATGCCCAACTATAATTGCTGGACCAAGCACGGGAAAGAGGGGTTATGATGGAAGATGGTGAAGAAGAAGATGATGATAACAACTATCATCATATGTTTCTGAATCTGTTGATCTTGCAATGGAAGACAATGGAGAGGAAAAAGGTGAAGAACGGGCATCGGATGAGCGGTGATGAACTTGGTAGGGTCATTTCGATGCAAAGCGAGGCGTGAAGCAGAAAATGAGAAGTTGAAGTTAGAGGGCATGTTAGAAGATCACAAGAAATTGTTGTACCCAAATTGTGAAGATGGCAGCACAAAGCTCGGTACCACCTTGGAATTGTTGCGATGGAAGGCGAGTGTGGTCTAATGACTCCTCATTTGAAAAGATCTTTGAAAATAATGAAGCCAAGTTTCCAAAACATAACGAACTTCCGAGAGTACCTCTGAAGCAAACAAGACTCTCTCCTCTGGGATTAGATGTGCAAAAGATACATGCATGCATTAATGACTGCATCCTCTACATGTAAGGAGTATGAGAATTTAGATAAATGCCGGTATGCAGCGTTGCGGTATAAGATCGACGAGATGACCTGGTGATGTTGAGGAGAGCCCCTCCGGAAGAGGGTTCTGCTAAGGTTATGTGGTATGCTCCTATAATACCAAGGTTGAACGCATGTTCGAAACAAAGAGCATGCCAGTTGTTGCGATGGCACAAAGAAGACCGTAAGAAAGGCGGGGAGTTGAGACACCTGGCGATGGGTCACAGTGGAGAAAAATCGAGAGAGACTTCCGGACTTTGCGGTGGCGCAAGGAACTTATGGTTTGGTCTAAATACGGATGGCATGAAACCTTTTGGGGAGCAGAGCAGTCCTGACACTGGCCCGTGACTCTATGTATCTACAACCTGCCTCCTTGGTTGTGCATGAAGCGTAAGTTCATTATGATGCGGTGCTCATCCAAGGCCGCAAGCAACTGAGGCACGACATTGATGTGTACCTTAGGCCATTAGTTGAAGAACTCTTACAGTTGTGGGGCAAACCAGGTGTACGTGCGTGGGATGAGAACAAACAGGAGCCATTTAATTTACGAGGGTTGTTATTCGTAACCATCAATGATTGGCCTGCTCTTAGTAACCTTTCAGGACAGACAAACAAAGGATATAAGGCATGCACCCACTGTTTAGATAAGACCGAAGGTACATATTTGCATAAATGCAAGAAGGTTGTGTACCTAGCGAATCGACGATTTCTTCCGACCAATCATCCCATAAGAAAGAAAGGCAAGCATTTCAAAGGTGAGGCAGATCACCGGAAGAAGCCTGAACTCCCTGCTGGTGATGATGTATTTGGTATGGTCAAGGACATAGAAGTAATCTTTGGAAAGGGTCCCAGCGGTCAATCAGTTCCGAACGACGTCGCTACAGGACACGCACCCATGTGGAAGAAGAAATCTATATTTTGGGAGCTGCCATATTGGAAAGTCCTGCGTGTCCGCTCTTCAATCGACGTGATGCACGTGACGAAGAATCTCTGCGTGAACCTGCTAGGATTCCTAGGCGTGTATGGGAAGACAAAAGATACACCTGAAGCACGGGAGGACCAACAAATTATGAAAGACCCAAAGAACATGCATACAGATAACAAAGGCGGATAAAGGCGTCACTTAAGTCGTGCCACTATGCTCTTACCAAAGCGAGAAGGAAATCTTTTTGAAGTCCTTTCGGTATCAAGGTGCCGTCGGGCTTCTCATCTAATATAAAGGGATAATAAATATGGCGGAAAAGTTCCAAAACCTGAAGTCTCATGATCACGTGATTATAACGTGATTGCTTCCGATTGCATTGAGGGGCTTCTACGGAAAATGTTCGAGTACCCATTGTGAAGCTGTGTGCATTCCTCAATGCAATATCTCGAAGGTAATCAATCCGGATATTCTGCCATGGTTCTGAAGGATGTGGTACAATGTCTTGTTAGTTTTGAATTGGTGTTCCCACCATCCTTCTTCAATATTATGACGCATCTCTGGTTCATCTAGTGGAAGAGATTGCCATTCTCGGTCGGTATTTGCATAATATGTTCCCCTTTGAGAGGTTCATGGAGTCTTAAAGAAATATGTTCATAACCGTGCTAGACTGAAGGAAGCATCTCCAAGGGATATGGAGCAGAGGAGGTCATTGAGTTTTGTGTTGACTTTATTCGACCTTAAGGCGATTGGTGTTTCGACTGGCATGAGGGAAGACTAAGTGGAAAAGGCACTGGGAAAGAAAGCAATGATATGTAGGGACGAGGATTCTTTCACTAAAGCACATTACAGTTCTACATAATTCCACCTTGGCAGCTCCGTATATCGAGGAACACAAGAATATTATGCGCTCAAAAACCGGGAAGCTGAATCATGGATTCTGAGATGAACACATGAAGTCTTTCGGTGGTTGGATGTGGACACATCTCTTGAATGACACCTGTTGGAGATCAGCTATACTTGTTGGCGCGTCACCATCTTCTCTTGTATTGAATTTCCAAAGTGCGAAATAAATGGGAATACATTCTACGATCGCCCAAGATAAAAGAGCACCAACCAAAATAGTGGTGTCCGCTTTGATGCAATAGACGAGAATGGACAAAAGGACACATATTATGGTTACATAGAGGAGATATGGGAACTAGACTATGGAGTCTCTTTTAAGGTCCCTTTGTTTCACTGCAAATGGGTCAACTTTGAATGGGGAAGGGGTAAAGATAGACCGGTTATGCGGAATGACAGTGGATCTCAACAATCTTGGTTATAGAGATGAACCATTCGTCCTAGCCAATGATGTGTCTCGGGTTTTCTATGTGAAGGACATGTCCTCGGACGAAAAAGAAAAAAATATGCAAGCAATTCATCATATGAGGAGCCAAAGCGTCACATAGTTCTTTCGGGAAAAGAAACATCGTGGGAATCGAGGACAAGATGGACATGTCGGAAGATTATAATAAGTTTGATGAAATTCCGCCCTTCACGGTGGCTGACCCAAGCATTCCGTTAAGTAAAGAAGATGCTCCATGGTTACGTCTGCGGTCATAAGGAATGACATATGCCAAGAAGTTCATGCTCATATTATGTAACTCTAGTTCATGTCTTTCGCGGTTTGTGGCTTGACGAAGGATATCTTTCGCGGTTTGTGGACTTTAGTCCCGGTTTGTAGTCTCAGTTTTAATATTAATAAATGTCTTGAGTGTTAGTCCCATTTTGTGGCTGGACCGGAGTGCCTCTATGACCAGTTTCTTGGAGATGCCGGAGGACTAGGCTCGTCGGCATCTCCCCAACTGCAGTCGTAGTGTGTCCTGCTCTCGAAAACCATCTTGCAGCTTGTAAATTCACTAACTAGATCAATACGCCTCGAGCTAACTAATTTCACATATTAGTGCCTCTATGACCAGTTTCTCGGAGATGCCGGAGGACTGGGCTCCGTCGGCATCTCCCTGAAACTGGCCGTAGTGGTGTCCCTGCTCTCGAAAACCATCTTGCAGCTTGTAACTTCACTAACTAGATCAATACGCCTCGGAGCTAACTAATTTCACATATTAGGGAGTGCCTCTATGACCAGTTTCTTGGAGATGCCGGAGGACTGGGCTCCGTCGGCATCTCCCTGAAACTGGTCGTAGTGGTGTCCCTGCTCTCGAAAACCATCTTGCAGCTTGTAACTTCACTAACTAGATCTTGCAGCTTGTAGCTTGAAACTGGTCGTAGTGGAGCTAACTAATTTCACATATTAGGGAGTGCCGAACAATGATCATGTTTCGAAAAAACCTTCACAAAATGACCTATCATGTTCGAGGTTTCATGGCTTTCGGTCCAAATGACCGATGTTATGTGCTGAATCACGGCATAGTTTGTGATGTTGTGCCCATATTATGCATGTGTGTGGACATTGGTATGGAGAACAATGTTGCAGAGGAAGTTTTCCTTTTGTCGGAAAAGCCCTTTTCCATTTTCCGGCAAAAGCGAAAACGTTTTTGAAGTAACCACCAAAATGCCGTTCACAATGCTACCGTCCCATTTTCCTAAAATACTAGACCACCTTACATGGACTATATCCCAACCGTACATCTCAAAACTTTTCGTCCATCCGGGTAAAAGGACAAATGTCTGTAGAATCGGCAGGAAGTGGTCCGGTTTGTACTCAGTACATGATCTATCGCCGTGATTTTTGAAAAATCATTTTTAGACTCGCAATATGTGGTTTCTTCAGAGATCCAATGCAAGTTCTAACGATGCCCGTCCCCTATCTTCATGCACACCGGTTCGACCATAGTTAGAAATTCAGATAATTCAAAACGGGCATAATAAATTCAGAAAAAATCCGAACAATGAAAATCCTTCGCGTGCTGTCATATTATGTTACATAGTTGAAAGGAAAAATACCGGACTTGGTATATTGATCATGTTTCGAAAAACCTTCACAAAATGACCTATCATGTTCGAGGTTTCATGGCTTTCGGTCCAAATGACCGATGTTATGTGCTGAATCACGGCATAGTTTGTGATGTTGTGCCCATATTATGCATGTGTGTGGACATTGGTATGGAGAACAATGTTGCAGGAGGAAGTTTTTTTTGTCGCATGGAAAAGCCCTTTTCCATTTTCGAGCGCAAAAAACGGGTCGTTTTGTGAAGTAACCACCAAAATGCCGTTTCACAATGCTACCGTCCCATTTTCCTAAACTACTAGACCACCTTACATGGACTATCTCCCAACCGGTACATCTCAAACCTTTTCGTCCATCCCGGGTAAAAAGGACAAATGTCTTAGAATCGGCGGAAGTGGGTCCGGTTTGTACTACAGTACATGATCTATCGCCTGTGATTTTTGAAAAATCATTTTAGACTCGCAATATGTGGTTTCTTCAGATATCCAATGCAATTTCTAACGATGCTGTCCCTATCTTCATGCACACAGGTTCGACCATAGTTAGAAATTCAGATAATTCAAAACGGGCATAATAAATTCAAAAAAATCCGAACAATGAAAATCCTTCGCGTGGTGTCATATTATGTTACATAGTTGAAAGGAAAAATACCATACTTGGTATATTGATCATGTTTCGAAAAAACCTTCACAAAATGACCTATCATGTTCGAGGTTTCATGGCTTTCGGTCCAAATGACCGATGTTATGTGCTGAATCACGGCATAGTTTGTGATGTTGTGCCCATATTATGCATGTGTGTGGACATTGGTATGGAGAACAATGTTGCAGGAGGAAGTTTTCCTTTTTGTCGCACGGAAAAGCCCTTTTCCATTTTCCGGGCGCAAAAAAGGTTCGTTTTAAAAATTAATATTCAAAAATAGAATATAAGTTAATTCATTTTAAAAGGTTACATTAATTATTTTTTAAAAATATAATATTTTTTTGAATTATTTATTCAAATCCATACACTTCTTATGTTTAAAGTTTTTCTAAATTCCAAATTGATATTAAAAAAATATAAGTTAATTCATTTTTAATTGTAAATGGTTACATTAATTATTTTTTAAAACAGAAAATGTTTTTGAATTATTTATTTAAATCCAAACACTTTTTATGTTTATAATTTTTCTAAATTCCAAATTGATATTAAAAAATATAAGTTAATTCATTTTTAATTATAAATGGTTCATATTTTAAATGGTTACATTAATTATTTTTTAAAACAGAAAATGTTTTTGAATTATTTATTCAAATCCAAACACTTTTTATGTTTAAAGTTTTTCTAAATTCCAAATTAATATTCAAAAATATAAGTTAATTAATTTTCAATGGTTTCATTAATTATTTTTTAAAAATAGAAAATGGTTTTGGATTATTTATTCAAATCCATACACTTCTTATGTTTAAAGTTTTTCTAAATTCCAAATTAATATTTAAAAAATATAAGTTATTTCATTATTAATTTTAAATGGTTCGTAGTTTAAATGGTTACATTAATTATTTTTCAAAACAGAAAATGGTTTCGAATTAGTTATTCAAATCCAAACACTTTTTATGTTTAAAGTTTTTCTAAATTCCAAAGTAATTATCATTTAAAAAACATTACAAATTTAAACCCCAAAATAAAAAATAAGGCGGGAATAGAGAGAAAATAACTGAAAAAATTTGAAAACAGGGGAATACGTCCCGGTTCGAGCCACCAACCGGGACAGAAGAGCCTCGCTTGCCTTCAATTGAAAATTGGACTATAGGTCCCTTGGTGGCTCCAATCGACGTATGCCCCTTTAGTCCCGGTTGGAGCCTGACCGGGACTAAAGCCATTAGTTATAACAGTGGCGTGCCTCCTCTTCTTCTTCCCTTCCCACTCACTTCTGCCTCTACGCACTTTCGCCGACGACGACAGCGCCTTGTTGCCCACACCGCCACAGCGCTCAGTAGCGGCTCCGTCGTCAACGCCTCGCCTCCGGCCGCCACCCGCGTATCTTCCTGGCGACGACCGCGCCCGCCTGCGTCTCCTTCGACGATCGTCGGCGCGCGTCTCGCTTCCGTCGACGCGCCTTTCCCACCGGCGTCGGTGCGGCGCCGCCCTCGCCTCTCTCCCCCTCCTCTGCTGCTGGTGGCAAACAGCACCAATTAGATTGACTTTTTGAGCGGATTACGGGTGCAGAGCACCAAATATATTGCTGCAATAACGTCATTTGAGTACAGGAGGCCTAAGAAATAAAAATTACAGAGGCCCGAAAATAAGCACCGAGGACCCTAAAAGAAACTTGAAAAAGCAATCAAGTCCACCATCTTATTCCTCCTCCAGATCGACGAAGAAGCTCCGGTATCGGCCCGCACCTTGCCACGAGGGCGACACCGCACACGAAACGGCGAGCGGCAGCCTCGCCTTGAGTCCGACGTGTTGACGAAGCATCGGCCGCCAAGAAGCCACGAGAGAAGCTCCGGATTGAAACCGCTGACAGAAGCCAACACCTACACACCACAAGCCACCACCATGGTCGCTTGGTTCCGAGTTCCTTGAGTTAGGGTTTGCGCCCTCGAACCCGATTAACTTGTCGAGCATGCTTTAGGGTTACATTCAATGCACATTAACTTGTCGTATCATCATCATTGCTTGAGCATTGCATCGATTCCATGTGTTGATTGTTTCCCTTTCTTTCCGGTGATTTGGTTCTTCTCGGTAGAATACGATATCGAGATCGAGATCAAGACCGAGATCAAGACCATAGATAGATCTAATTAAATGAAAAGTTTAATTAGAACACCTAGTAACCCTAACGGTGATTCGAGTTCCTTGAGTTAGGGTTTGCCTCGAACCCCGATTAACTTGTCGAGCATGCTTTAGGGTTACATTCCAATGCACATTAACTTGTCGTATCATCATCATTGCTTGAGCATTGCATCGATGCCATGTGTTGATTGTTTCCCTTTCTTCCTGATTTGGTTCTTCTCGGTAGAATACGATATCGAGATTGAGATCGAAGACCGAGATCAAGACCATAGATAGATCCAAGACCTTTTGTAGCCTTATACTCATGTTCCTCTCATAGCCCTCGCCCTTGAGTCCGACGTGTTGTGAAGCATCACCGCCAAGAAGCGGAGAGAAGCTCCGGATCGAAACCGCGACAAGCCAACACCTACACACCACAAGCCACCACCATGGTCGCTTGGTTCCGGTTCCTTGATTTAGGGTTTGCGCTCGGAACCCGATTAACTTGTCGAGCATGCTTTAGGGTTACATTCCAATGCACATTATCTTGTCGTATCATCATCATTGCTTGAGCATTGCATCGATTCCATGTGTTGATTGTTTCCCTTTCTTTCCGGTGATTTGGTTCTTCTCGGTAGAAATCGATATCGAGATCGAGATCAACCGAGATCAAGACCATAGATAGATCTAATTAAATGACAAGTTTAATTAGAACACCCTAGTAACCCTAACAGTGATTCCGGAGTTCCTTGAGTTAGGTTTGCGCCCTCGGAACCCGATTAACTTGTCGAGCATGCTTTAGGGTTACATTCCAATGCACATTAACTTGTCGATCATCATCATTGCTTAAGCATTGCATCGATGCCATGTGTTGATTGTTTCTTTCTTTCCGTGATTTGGTTCTTCGGTAGAATATGATATCGAGATTGAAATCGACCGAGATCAAGACCATAGATAGATCGAAGACCTTTTGTAGCCTTATACTCATGTTCCCTCTCATAGCCTTAGGGTTTAGGGTTTCTCTTCATTTTATTATTGTGTATGTATATATTAGGGTTTCACCTTCGATCCGGAAAATATTCGATAGCCGCTTTGACTTATTCGTAACTTTCTCCTTTAGCCGCTTTGACTTATTCGTTTTCCACCTATGCGTAAAATATGGACCCACACGTCGAGACGAAGAAAAGGAAGAGTTGATCCAAGGTGTGATCCGTGGGAAGATAATTTAGGCGTATCAACGTTTCGAACAACTCCGGTGAGGGTGATCCTCTTTTACGGAGTAGACAACTTGTTTGAGGTTGAAGGTGTTGCCTTCCATGAGGAGAAGGCGATGCCTTGTGTAATCGAGAAGACGACCGCTTGAAGGTGCATGTAATATAAATCAATTCATTAATTAATCATCGCTATCTATATAGAAATAGTAACGACGATCTTTCTTCTTTTAGCCCTCCGGATCGAAGGAATCTCTCAAAAAGAGCGACGAGGCCCAACCAAAAGTTGCAAGACCATGAGAGGTTCAGATCGAAGATGTCGTCAGAGCGGCAGACTGACTCGAAGTTGTCGCAACCAAATTTGTGGCACAATGCGGAGTAATCGTTAGGGACTTAATCCGATCACCATTAGAAATTGGAATAGGCCTGCTAATGCGGATGAAGAGGGAACATGTTTATTTGTCCCTAACCACGCCAAAGATTTACTGTGGAAGAGGCTCATGGTTAATTTCAAACTACCGAAGATAGAGCTGGATCCAAATGCGGAGGATCCAGTTGAGGACGCCTTACAACATGGGAGAGCCATGGAGGCTAAGGTCAGGGAGTGGGCTTTGAAGAAGATGGCCCAGTGTTTCACCAACTGGAAGAAAAGATTGCACCTTGACTATGTCATGAAAAAGAAGACTCCCGATTTCAAGAATATTCAGTTTGAGAAGATAAAACCATTCTGGGATGAGTTTGTGGAATACAAGAAATCAGAAAAAGCTAAGAAAATGTCTGAAACGAATAAGCTGAATGCTGCTAAGAAGAAGTATCACCATACTATGGGGCAAGGTGGCTACAAGGTTGGCATTCCTAAGTGGGAGAAACTTGAGCAGGAACTGCGTGATAAAAATATCACCCCAGAGACAGACGATTGGGTAGAACGTGCAAGGAATTGGTTTTACGGGCATGGGGGCACGTTGGACTCGGAAGGGAGGTGTATATATAACATACGACATAAAGAAGACCCCTTGCCAATCGAGAGGATGAGAAAAGCAGTAAAGGCTGTTAAGTATGGGGACTTCATTCCCGATAGAGAGAATGATGAGCTCACACTCGCCTTGGAAATAAGTAACATGATGGGCGAACACGAGGCACAATAGGCTCCCAATCATGGAGGACTGGGTTTCAAGAGAGGAAGAAATATCGATAGAAGTCGTCGGAGGAGTAAGGACAGGCGGCTTGAAGCGAGAAAGTCGAAAGAGCGAATGCGTTTAATTGAAGAACGATTAAAGCAACAACAAGATGAAATTAACACACTTAAAGAGCAAAAGTACTACGGCGCCCCATCTCAAGAAGACACCGCATTCGATGCTACCGCCTATCGAATAATCGAAAAGCGATGTGGCTTCCACCGAGGTCCCGGTGATGACAATGGCGATGACGATGATGCACCGACGATGGCTCCTGTTAGCTACCCGATGGATGATATCACGAGATGACACACTGCGAGCTACATGTCAAAGTTGTGAACATATCAATGAAGGTGGCGGTCGGCTATGCCTTACCAATTGGACCCACACCAACTTACCACAGTCGTCCGGTTCCAGAGGGCTACGCTGTTGTCGGCGTGGATGAAATCATGCCCACCTTTGAGGTTTTGGATCTTTACTACCCTGCTGGTGAAGGGATGTGACTGTGCTGTGTGACAAAAAAAACGTCACCATTCTATGGCCGAAGGATTGTATCGTGCTTCGAAATCACACGCCAAGGCCATCTTCGCCGCCGCCTCACCCGTCTCCAGCGAGGTCGTCGCCGCCGCGGCAGCCGTCGCCTCACCCGCTCGCCGCCTCACCAATCTCCGTGCAGCCATCGCCCGCGGGAGCCATCGTCGGCCTCGGGATAAAAAGCGTAAGTGTCGCTCAGTGCATCGTGGCGATCGCGAAGCGTAAACAAGAGCCTCTTCCAAAAGTACCAGTTCCTCTCAAGAGAGCTTATGGTATCTTGAAGAGGAGATGCGGCGATCGTTGATGCGGAACGACAGTTTTAGCTAAGCTGAGGCGGCCGAAGAGCCGAGTTCCCCGACCAAAGAAGAAAAACCCAAAGTGTTGAAAATGCTAAAGACTCTTCATCAACCCGAGCCAAAGCTATCATCGGACTATGAGCGTTCTATTCTCAAGTCACATGCAGCACAAAAGCCTCAAGAGCGATCTTGATGCAAGCGGAAATCTGTTGCCCTCGGAGAACAAGCAAACAGACTTGCGCCCCTCTCAAGGTGATTTCTCAAACCAATGTGGGGTCGAGCAAATATGGGGCGAAGATCGGTATGATCCAGAGGTAGTTGCACTGTCTGGAGAAGCCGCTGCTCAAGGTATGAGTATTGCCCAAGATTTATCCATTAGAGTTCTTCCCCGTGAGTGAAGTAGCATACCAATACCAGTATGGAAAACCTCTCGTCAAACGAGGAGGTAAACAATCTTCCAACAAAATGCGAAGATTGCATAACTGGTACATGCATGTCAAGGGCCGGGCTAATCGGATAGTCTTGAGGGTTACAAAAAGCATCATGGGAAAGATAAGGATGACATGATATCCATTGAATTTGATGAACTATTTCAATTATTCAATCAAGACGCCTTGGACAAATCGATCATGAGTGCCTATTGTCTGTAAGTACTAATTCTGTAATTAATTTAGTCTCCATCTATAATATTTTGTTTATTGCATGTATATAATCATACTTTAATATGCGGAATGAAGATTCTCGAATGCAGCAGAGGACAAATCTATGACATTGGCTTCATTGACCCATATTGGGTTCATGAAGCTAATCTCAAAATAAGCCCCCAGGATACGGAGGATAATATAGTACACGCGTTAAGGTTTCAAGAAAACAAAAGGGAAATACTATTTCCTTACAACTTACAGTGAGTGTTATTGTCTTGTATACACTTTCTATTTCGATTACTCGATGTTAAGTATATAATTGATTAGTTCTGCATTCGCAGGTACCACTATATTCTGTTAATCATTCAACTTGACAAAGGGCGTGTACTAGTCATGGACTCGAAACATAAACCCCTTGAGACGTGGAAGGACATGCAGATACTTCTTCAGCGGTAATTCTAATCATTACGACACTATATCGGCAACGTTAGTGAATTTTATGATATCAAGTACTTAATAACTTATTTTATTCGTTTTCTACGCCGGGCAGCGCTTGGAAACGGTTCACCAAGAAGGATAGGGGTGTTTGGAAAGAGGAGCTTACATTTCAACCACTAGATGTAAGCACCACTAGCTATATCCGCGCATCTCTTTGATTCTAGTTTTGATACAGTTATTATCATGCTTGATTATTATTTTGATTGAACTCTGTTGTGGTAAAGTGCCCGACGAGGACCAGGTAACAATCTATGTGGATACTATGTATGCGAGTTCATCCGGCAGACGTGCGATGAGAAGGGCAGAAATTTAGAGCAACTCCGTCGTAAACAATTTCTTTAGTTTTTAATTACAATCAAATTGTGTTTAGTTTCATATTCATATAGGCTGACTCCTTTTTAAATCAGATCGAACGTCTACGGACGGTCTTCGCCAAAGGATCGACACGAGCAATACAGGAGGAATTGGCGGATTCTTGGATGCAAGTCCTAAACACACAAGGAATACTACTCGGCTGTGTATAGACAATAGGAATTGTAAAAATAGCAACTTTCAAGAAATTGGCCGGTAGCATCGAATAGCAACTTTTGTATGTAGTGCATGAACTCGATCCGTGTATTGAATGTAATGTTGTCATGATGATCTTGTGTAATATAAGGTTCCTTCATTGATAAGTGCAAAACACTAAATAAACAATAAAACAACCTAAATGAATTCTCTGTCGCGGCACAAAAAGTGGCGAAAATGCTGCCGCGGCAACAAAATGTGCCAAAATGAATTCTCTGCCGCGGCAGAGAAATGGGCCAAATCTCTGCCGCGGCAGCAGGTTATTAGTCCCGGTTCGTGTTACGAACCGGGAATAATGCTCCACACCCCCTCGCGCTCTGATGCCGCCACGTGTGCCCCATTTGTCCCGGTTGGTGGGGCAACCGGGATGGTTAGAGCTTTAGTCCCGATTGCCCTGTCCCGGTTGGGCAACCGGAACTAATGGCCCTTACCAACCAGGACGCATGGGCCCTTTTCTACCAGTGACACTACAACAGAACCATCTCATCATATGACATGCATGCAATATGATCTTTGCGGCAAGCACACAGCCTGTCTTTTCAAGCACTTTCACTTTATCTGGAATACGCTATTGTTTGTCTCCTAATCTTGGAGGTGGCAAAGCTATATGCCTTTTTCACGACAAGCAATGCATAGCTATCTATCTAGCAATATCGAGAGAAAAAACCTAGTATCTCACTTGGGATAAAAAAATTGGCCGGTATCTAGGCTAGCTTTGGATTCTTATTTGTATCTATTTAAATTAGATTATCATGAAAAATAACAAATATATTGTATATTTCTATATTTTTGTGTGCTTGGAAACTCTTGTGAAAAAAGTTTATCAAGTCAGCAACTCGGTGATTGTGTTGATCACATATGTTGTGTCTAAACTTTCATGTATTTTGATACAGAGGGAGAGTAATGACATATAGTCACATGCAGAGATTGTCCTTTAAGTTAGTTTGTTTAGGTGACGATGATGGTTATATATGTACCTGATGTTTGTTCTAGAAGATCTAATGGATGAGCATATGCTATTACGCAGATACTCTTGGAATGGGAGATGAGTAAGGCATAACAGATAATTAGCTTTTGATGGAAAGGAAAGGCATCAACCTCCTCGTGTGTTGGCTTGATCCTCGATCTGTCATTTATTGGGTGATTGCTTGCATGAGTTGAAAGACTAGACTCTGATATGATCCAACTAAAGACGACATTATCATCTTTGATAAGTTAAAAGATGCCAATTAAATGTATGTAGAGTATGCGAGATTGACTAGTTTGGCATTAACGTAATGATCTTAATTTTATGATTGGTTGTATCCCATGTACTTAATTGACAGTGTTGCATTCCACATGTCTAGGTAGATATGTAAGATGGATGGAACACGCATGACAAAAGCATCTAATCATATGACATGCATGAGTGATGAGTTGGATGTAACGAGCTCATTGGTTGATCTATGCTGAAAGCACTCGTGTGTCATCTCAGACACCTTAACTTTATCTAGAATATGCTATTGTTTGTCTCCTAATCTTGGAGGTGGAAAATCTATATGCCTTTTGCATGAAAGCCCATGCATAACTATGTAACATATACATGACATGAATGCATACATCTATATTAAAAATTCATACGTGTGTATGAGGCATATATGGGCGTACATTGGACATGCATCCATGGACGTATTGCTTATTAATTTTAAGTACACATGCATACATTGGACCGGTGACAACAGGATAAACCGACAAATGAAGGACAAAAATGCATAATGGCAGTAGCATGGAATGTGGTAGGATGAACAGGACATAATGAAACATAGGTAGGACCTTACGTGGTGAGCTAACAAGAAAAGAAAAAAAGTTGGAGAAACAGTGTAAACTTGTCCCACAAAAGCATAGCTAGGAGAGACGGCGTACTATGGAATAATGGTGGATGCATGTGGATTCATCCGGGAGCGACTAGAAAATGCCTTTTTCCACCTCCCTCCTATTGGATCATCAAGTTTAACATTCTGAAATCATCCATCGAGTCCATGACATCGATGGTGGCAAAAACCACCATTAATTGTTGGTCGGGGCTGCCCCTGTCGATCGGTCGTTGGTACAGGGACACTCTTTCAAGCAACCAACTGACTATATCACAACTCTAATGATCCATTATGTTGAATCCCTACAGTAGTTGTATTTTAAGTTTTCAGAGAAGTAGTGTTGACGTTGCAATATCATTTTTAGATTCTTAAGACATATTTGATATTTTTCATGATGTATGGACCAGTTGTTATAGGAAATAGTTACTTTTGATCTACATATGTGTGATATATAAGATCGTAAAATTGCATATTTGTGGACATGAGTATGTTATGAGTGCCTACAAAAAGTAAGATGGAAAAACAATTCAAATGCTTGATATATCTCGGATACTTGAAAAAGAAAGTCAGAAAAGGAAGGTCACACCAAGTACGTACTTGATCTCAGATACAAGCTACATACAGGGAAGAAGTTAAATTCGGCACCCTCAGCATCTGCTCAAATAGGAAGACAGCTAGACCTTGCATGGTGGAGAATTAATCTGTGCGATTTCCATAGAATAGGACGACGACATAGGTCGAGCTATAGCAGCTAGGGCAGGGTAAATCCTGCATGTACACAGCTAGCAATGCAATGTCCAAGATGGGATGGAATGGAAGCTATCTATTTTGTTTGGAGGTAGGCATGCAGGGGCTTGCTGTCGAGCAGGCACACGATAGGTGCTCGCTGTCATATGGTGCGTACGTAATGCATGCATGCATATGGTGCGTTCATTTGACGATTCTTTCGGCCGCTATCGGATTCTGGCCGTACGATACGACGCGCACGTACATCGCGCCGTCCATCGATCAGCGTTTTGTCGTGGATGGGACGATCCAGTTTGCTAGCTTTTCCAGGCACCAACTGTCGAACGAGCTTGTAGAGACGGAGGGAGAGAGCTCTTCACGTGCATCCAGAGAGAGAGAGAGAGAGAGAGAGAGAGAGAGAGAGAGAGAGAGAGAGAGAGAGAGAGAGAGAGAGAGAGAGAGAGAGAGAGAGAGAGAGAGACCTAATTTCCGAAACAAAATTAGCAGTGCGTGACTTATACACGATCAATAAGCCCACTTCTCACCGCTGCCAAGTCCTATCACTAGTGGAAACGCGGGCTTTTGTTGATCCCGAAAATGGGCTTTAACACCGGTTCTTCTACGAACCGGTGTTAAAGGGGGGCCGTACCAGCGTGGCATCTGCGGCATTAAAGGAGCCCCCCCTTTAACACCGGTTCGTGCCACGAACCGGTGTTAAAGGTCCCCACCTGATGGCCCGTAACCCCTTTAACACCGGTTCGTGGCGAACCGGTGTTAAAGGGCTATAAGACACCACACCCACACTCTTCCATTCTTTCACATTTTGGAGCCTAGCAAGAGGTGTGAAGAGTGCTAGTTTGTGTTTTTTCATATGCACTAGAGGTGTTCGTGAAATGCCCGAGAGCTCAAAATAAGCTTTCTTGTTGCTCTTTCCGTCTCGGTCGAGGTCGGCAACTATAGTTTCATGTGTCATTGATGTACTGTATATAAATGGTCATCTCCTATTATTTTTGATATATACTACATATTAATGCAGATGAATCGGCAATGGATGTACGGTGACCGCACTTCCGAGTACATTACGGCCTCAAAATTTCATCGTTGTGGCTAATGCAAACCGTAGTCACAGTGGTTTTATGTGATGTCCGTGTGTTCACTGTCAGAACAAGAAAGACTACTCAAATACCAGAACCATTCACGCTCACCTGCTTCGATCTAGTTTCATGCCCAGCTATAATTGTTGGACCAAGCACGGAGAAAAAGGATTGTGATGGAAGACAACGAAGAAGAAGAGGATGATGAAAACTATCATAATATGTATCCTGAATATGATGATAATGCAACGGAGGTAGATAATGAAGATCAAGAGGGAGCAGATGGGCCCGCTGATGACGATCTTGGTCGGGCCATTCGATGCAAAGGAAGAATGTGAAACTGAAAAGGAGAAGGAGAAGTGGAGCATGTTAAAGGATCACAAAACATTGTTGTATCCAACTTGCGAAGATGGCCACAAAAGCTAGGTGCCACACTGGATTTGCTGCAATGGAAGGCGTAGAATGGTGTGGTGACAAGCATTTTCAAAGTTGTTGGTAAAAATGAAGAATCTTCTTCCAAGAAATAATGAGTTGCTGACAGACATACCAAGCAAAGAAGGTTGTCGCCTCTAGGATTAGACGTGCGAAGATACATGCTGCATTAATGACTGCATCCTCTACCGCGGTGAGAAGTACGAGAATTTGGATGCATGCCCGGTATGCACCTGCATCGGTATAAGATCGACGAGACGATCTGGCGATGTTGAGGCGAGGCCCCTAGGAAGAAGGTTCCCGCCAAGGTTATGTGGTATGCTCCTATAATACCACGGTTAAAACGTCTCTTCAGAAATAAAGAGCATGCCAAGTTGTTGCGATCGCACATGGAAGACCGTAAGAAAGACGCGATGTTGATACACCCCGCTGATGGGTCACAGTGGAGAAAAGTCGAGCGAGAGTACCTGGACTTCGCATGTGACGCAAGGAACTTAAGGTTTGGTCTAAGTACAGACGGCATGAATCCTTTTGGTGAGCAGAGCTGTAGTCACAGCACCTGGCATGTGACTCTATGTATCTATAACCTTCCTCCTTGGTTGTGTATGAAGAGGAAGTTCATTATGATGCCAGTGCTCATCCAAGGCCCGAGGCAACCCGGCAATGACATTGATGTGTACCTAAGGCCATTAGTTGAAGAAATTTTACAGCTGTGGGCCAAACCAGGTGTATGTATGTGGGATGAGCACAAAGGGGAGCCATTTGACCTACGAGCATTGCTTTTCGTAACCATCAATGATTGGCCTGCTCTTAGTAACATTTCGTAGGCATAAACAAGGGATACAATGCATGCACACACACTGTTTAGATGATACCGAAAGTGTATATTTGGATAAATGTAAGAAGGTTGTGTACCTAGGGTATCGCCGATTTCTTCCGAACGCATCCAAGAAGAAAGAAAGGCAAGCATTTCAAACGTCTGGCGTAACCCGGAGGAAGCCTGTCCTCCGTGCGGTGAGGAGGTATTTGGTATGGTCAAGGACCTAGAAGTAATCTTTGGAAAAGGTCTGGCAGTCTATCTGTTCGAATGACGATGCGGACACGCTCCCATGTGGAAGAAGCAATCTATATTTTGGGACCTACCCTATTGGAAAGTCTTAGAGGTCCGCTCTTCAATCGACGTGATGCACGTGGCGAAGAATGTTTGCGTGAACCTGCTAGGCTTTCTAGGAGTGTATGGGAAGACAAAAGATACACCGGAAGCACGACAGACCAGCAACGTCAAGGCCCTCAAGAGCCTATGCATCCCGAGAACGAAGGGTAAACGATGCCACTTAACTCCCCCACTACGCCTTACCAAAGCAGAGAAGGAAATCTTTTGAATGTCCGAAAGATCAAGGTCCCGTCGGCTTCTCGAATATAAAGGGAATAATAAATATGGCGTAGAAAAATTCCAAAACACAAGTCTCATGATGCCACGTGATTATGACACAATTGCTTCCGATTGCATTGAGGGGCTTCTACCGAAAATGTTCGAGTACCCATTGTGAAGCTATGTGCATTACTCAATGCAATATCTCGTAAGGTAATCGATCCGTAAAGCCTACCAGGTTACAAACAGATGTGGCCCAATGTCTTGTCACTTTGAGTTGGTGTTCCCACCATCCTTCTTCAATATTATGACGCATCTCCTGATTCACCTAGTAGAAGAGATTGCCATTCGGTCCTATTTCTACACAATATGTTCCCCTTTGAGAGGTACATGGGAGTCTTAAAGAAATATGTTCATAACCGTGCTAGGCGGAAGGAAGCATCTCCAAGGGCTATGTAAGAGGAGGTCATTGAGTTCTGTTGATTTTATTCCGACCTTAAGGCGATTGGTGTTCCGTAATCACGACATGAGGGAGACTGCGTGGAAAAGGCACCCTAGGATGTAAAGCAATGATATGTAGGGACGGGCATTCTCTCAATCAAGCACACTACGGTTTTACAAAGATCTATCTTGGTTGCCCAGATATCAATGAACACAAGAATTTAATACGCCTCAAACACCCGGGCGGTCGATGAATGGATTATAAGTGAACACATGGCGAGTTTTGGCGGTGGCTCAAAGACTTCTCACGAATAACACCATTTGGGATTAGATTAGTACTTGTTGGCGACACCGTCTTCAGTATGTACTTTCCAAGGGTACGAGATAAATGGGAATACATTTTACGATAGGCCAAGATAAAAGAGCACCAACCAAAAGCAGTGGTGTCCGCCTGGATGCAAAGAAGACAATGGGCAAAAGACCACGTATTATGGGTTCATAGAGGAGATATGGGAACTTGACTATGGACCTAATTTTAAGGTCCCCTTGTTTCGATGCAAATGGGTCAAGCTAACAGGAGGAGGGGTTGAGGTAGACAAGAAGTACGGAATGACAACGGTGGATCTCAACAATCTTATGAAGAACTTAGACGAACCATTCGTCCTAGCCAATGATGTGGCTCAGATTTTCTATGTGAAGCACATGTCCTCCAGACCAAAAAAAGAAAAAATATGCAAACGAATACATCATATGATGAGCCAAAGCATCACATAGTTCTTTCAGGGAAAAGAAACATCGTGGGAATCGAGGACAAGACAGACATGTCAGAAGATTATAATAAGTTTGATGAAATTCCGCCCTTCACAAAGGAAAACCACCCAAGCATTCCGTTAAGTAAAGAAGATGCTCCATGGTTACGTTGAAGCGATCATAAGGAAGGGCATATGCCAAAAGTTCATGCTCATATTATGTAACTCTAGTTCATGTTTTAATATTAATACATGTCTTGTGGATGGACCGAGTATGAGAAGAAGTTGGTTTTATGTCTTGTCAGGTGTTCACCGTCGTAACCGTGCACTTCCTAGTCCTTCTATCCTTCGGACTACACTAGAGTAGTCCTTCTATCCTTCGGATCGAGACCACCGCTCCGTTCTCCTTCCTCCTCCTGCTATTTATAAACACCGTGATGCGCTTCTTCTTCGAGAGCGCCCAAGATTCCTAGTCCTCAAGCGAGAAAGAGAGCACACCCACCAATGGCCGCCTTCTCGCCTCCTCAACCGCCTTCGTTCCAATGCTCCTCCCGCAGGATGCTACCTCTCTCCGCTCTCCCAACCGCTGATTTGGCGTCGCGGTTCTTGTACCCACACTGCACACCGCCTCCCGCCACCGTCTGGGTGGCTCTGTGTTGTTGCGGCAACTGGTGCCATGATGGAGGGTTTACGGTGGGGTGCCTGCGTTCATGATCGCTAACTAGATCAATACACCAGGAGCTAACTAATTTCACATATTAGGAGTGCCTCTATGACCAGATTTCGGAGATGCTTGAGGATCGGCTCCGTCGGCATCTCCCCAAACTGGCCGTAGTGGTGTCCCTGCTCAAAACCATCTTGCAGCTTTGTAACTTGTCTAACTAGATCAATACACCAGGGAGCTAACTAATTTCACATATTAGGAGTGCCTCTATGACCAGTTTCTCGGAGATGCCGAGGGCTGGCTCACGGCATCTCCTCAAATCGGCCGTAGTGGTGTCGCCTCAAACCGGGGAGGACTGGACTCACAAGGATGCCTATTTATAGTACAAGCTCGACATAGTGTTGACACTTACAAAATAATGTCGACACTCACTATTATTAGTCCCGGTTGGTGTCTCCAACCGACTAAAGGTCATCTTTAGTCCCGGTTGGTGACACCATCCGGACAAGGTACACGCCGACATAATGTCGACATGCACTCACCTCTATTATTAGTGACGTGTTTTGTCGGTTGGTGTCTCCAACCGACTAAAGTTCATCTTTAGTCCCGTTGGTGACACCATCCGGACAAGGTACACGCCGCGACATAATGTCGACATGCACTCACCTCTATTATTAGTCTTGACTCGTGTTTTGTCCGGTTGGTGTCTCAACCGACTAGAATTCATCTTTAGTCCTTGGTGTCTCAACCGACTAAAGGTTCATCCCGCCATTTTTTCCCGCCATTTTTCTTCCCGCCATTTTTCTTCCCGCCAGTTCTTCCCGCCATTTTTCTTCCCGCCATTTTTTTTCCCGCCATTTTTCTTCCCGCCATTTTTCTTCCCGCCAGTTCTTCCCGCCATTTTTCTTCCCGCCATTTTTCTTCCCTTGATTCTTCCCGCCAGTTCTTACCGCTAGTTCACTATATATATATATTGATTGTTGGCCTCCATTGGCATTGCACATCTCTAAACTCATATCTGCAACCTCATCACTCTTTCCCATGGCTTCCACCGTAGCACTAACCCTCAGGGAGGCGGAGGCGCTTTCCTCGAACTACCCCCTGGCCATCTGTGTCCCCGTCGGCCGGATCTTTGGCGTCGGAGGTGTGCCGTTCCTCCTCCCCTGTAGGTGTGGCCGCGGATGGCCATCACGAACCACTACTACTTGAGCTCACGCCGAGCAATGGAGGAATCCCGATGGCATCCCGACTATTTCTCTACTTGGGAAGCCTTCTTCGTGGATCGGCATGAGAGGGCGCCGCCAGCACGGGAGGACGGCCCACCTCCTCCTAACTTCAACGAGGCCGGCCGTCGGCTATGGTGGCCGGTCGGACTCTCCAGAGCGTCATGGCCTATGACACCGCCGACTCTAACCCCGTCTGCGCTACCCTCAAGTCCAGCCACGCTACCCTCAAGTCCAGCCCACGCTACTCTCCGGAGGTTCAATTACTACGGTGACGACAGCGATGACGGCGGCCAATGATGACGACTACAATGGCGAGTATTACAGTGTAGGCAGAGCATGACTAAATCACTCCAACATTCGAACAAGTTCGCCGATTGTTACTTAACTGCCATGTATCTTGATTTTCGTTCTTTTATGTATCTTAATTTTCGGTTCAGTTCGATTGTTACTTAATCGGCCATGTATCTTAATTTTCAGTTCTTTTATATATCTTAAAAAGCACCTTTAATGCATGAAATAAGTGTTTATTTATTTTAGAAAATTTCATGTAAAGTAAATATAAAAATCATTTACATGAATGGATAGATATTATTTTTATGAAAATTATGATATATTATTCATATTTTTCTGAGTTGAAATGAAAAGATATGAATTTTCTAAATTCATATCATATTTTTGAATTAAAAAGCCCTTTAATGCATGAAATAAGTGTTTATTTATTTTAAAAATTTCATGTAAAGTAAATATAAAATCATTTACATGAATGGATAGATATTATTTTTCTGAAAATTATGATATATTATTCATATTTTCGAGTTGAAATGAAAAGATATGAATTTTCTAAATTCATATCATATTTTTGAATTAAAAAGCCCCTTTAATGCATGAAATAAGTGTTTATTTATTTTAAAAATTTCATGTAAAGTAAATATAAAATGATTTACATGAATGGATAGATATTATTTTTCTGAAAATTATGATATATTATTCATATTTTGAATTAAAAAAGCCCCTGAATTAAAAAAGCCCCTGAATTAAAAAAGCCCCTGAATTAAAAAGCCTGAATTAAATGCCCATTTTAACACCGGTTCAGCCACGAACGGTGTTAAAGGGGTAAATGCATCTTGAAACACTTTAACACCGGTTCGTGGTGGAACCGGTGTTAAAGATATTCACTCTTTAACACCGGTTCGTGGTGAATGCGCTTTAACACCGGTTCCAGCCACGAACCGGTGTTAAAGAGTTATTTATTTCACCTTCCTCCTTCCCAGATCGATCGACAGAAGCGCCGCCGACGCCACCGCGCCGTTACGCCCGCCGCCCCGCCGCGCCGTCTACACGACGCCGCTGACCGCACGCCGCCGCCCTACCGCCACGCCCCGCTGCCCTCTGCGCCGCCCGCCGCCGAGGTTCGCCGCCCCGACCCTCTCTTCCTCCTTCGCCGTTGCTCCGGCCGCCGGCCCTCGCCGGCAGCAGGTTGTCCCGCGCCTCGCCGGCCGCCATCGGGCGAGAGGCGCAGGTGAACGGCGTGGCGCTGAGGCGGCGCTGCCGCGCATGCGGGCGCTTGAGGCGCGCTCATGGCAGCCCGGGAGCTACCCGCCTCGTCATCGTGCACGAGGGCGCGAAGCTGAACCCGGCCCACGCCGCAGGTTGCCGCCCCGCACCTCGCCGGGCTGGCCATCGGCGTAGAGGCGGGAACGACGGGTGTCGCGCAGAGAGGCAGGGCCACGGCGGTGGTGTAGCGGTGCATCGCCGGAGCGCGAGGGGGTGGCTGCAGAGGGTCAGGGGAAACGGCGACGGGGTGCTCTGCGGAAGGCGGGGGCGCGCCGGAGAAGGGCCCGCCACGCCTTTGGCAACGGCCGGGCAGGCCGATCTGGGAGGATGGTCGACATCCGACGGGCGAGGGCGGTCAAAGCCGGGAGGCTGGACGCTCGGGCGGGTGCAGGCGGAGACGGCTCGGCTTCGGAGGAGCTCTCACGGAGGAGAGGCTGGCGCCCGGAAGCGCCCAGAGGTGGTCGAGGAGGAAGGTGGGGATGGCCTTGGCGGCGGGGAGCGGCCGCAGGAGGGGATCCCGTGAGCGAGGGCGAGGAGCGGGCGACGCGGACGCGAGGGAGGATCCTAGCGGCGCTGAGCTCGGTTGCCAGGCGGTATGCTGGCGAGCCCCCCTCCCTCGTGTGAGCTTGCTCGGATGGATGGTCGAGGTTAGGGATGACGGTGGGGTCCAGCTGGATGTGAGAGAAAAGTGTAGAGATGACATCGACTCACGATCTAGGCCTTAATCCTTGCACATGTGAATTAGAAGCATGTGGAGTAAAATAAAATAGCTTATAGCAAAGATATTATAATAGGCCACGCCTAAACCCTAATCGACCACCTCGCCTCTTCCCCGGTGAGCGTCTCGCCGCCGCCGCCGGAGCTCATAGGCCACGCCTACGCCGCTTAGCACCGCAAGATCCGTCCGACGAGCACCGCCGACGAGACCAACGTCACCCCACCGGTGAGCGCCACGTGTTCCGCCTTGCCGCGCCCGCCCACACCACCTCGCTGCCGCCTCGCCGCCATCCCATGGATATAAGTAAGGGCATGTTTGATTCAAAGGATTTGTATAGGAAATTTGTAGGATTAAATCCTATAGGAAATTTCCCTATGGTGGTTGTTTGATTTGTAGGATTGATTCCTATAGGATTCCTATAGGAAATATTGTATTGTATGTGTATTGTATATGCATGTGTATATTTTGTGCCACGCCGACGACCACCGCCACCATTTTAGGTAGACCATCACGTCGTGCTGGTTCGAACGCACACCCCCACGCACCCCGGCCCCGCTCTCGCCCTAGCGTCGCCACCTCTCGTTGTCAATATAGCATTATAATAACCATGCTATGTTAATCAACTTTGATGACAAGTTAATTAGAAGAAGTAAATGTACCCTCTCATGTGAATCCGGGGTTTCTCCGAATTAGGGTTTGAAATGACCAAGCATGTATTAGGGTTACATTTCAATACTTTTAACCTGTCATATCATCGTCCTTGCTTGAGCATTTCAATAGATGTATTACTGATATTTGTGTGATAATATTATTGTTTTAGAAACTATGGATCCACTTAGTAGAAACCTTGAAGAAGAAGAAATAATGGAGAACATTATTGATGAGGACACCTCACAATATCTGAACTTGGAGGGACATGACGACGATGCTCAAGTACTAGTCATGGAGAAGATGAAGACTCCGTGAACGCAATTTAATGGTTACAAAGTCCGGCGAGGTATATGCATTTATTAAGCCTCGGTGACTTCCACCAACAATCTTCTTCTACATGTATTAATTAACGCTTCTTTCTTCTTTTAGCCCTCTGGATCGACCAGCCAGAACCATCTTCTTCTACGAAAAAGAGCAAGCGAGGCGCGAGCTGGCCGTTGAAAGATCGTGCAAAGTTCACGATCGAAGCGGTCCGTGTTGATGGCAGCCGATGGAGCCCAAGAAGGCCGCAACAAATTTATACGTCAGTGGAGTTCTTGTTAGGGACCAAATCCCAATCACAATTGAAAATTGAATAAGCCAAAGAAGGGCGGTACCTTTGTCGATGATGATCCAAAGAAACGCTTTGGAATTCGTTGTTGGTAAATTTCACCCTTCCGCCAGAGGAGGATGAAAACAACCTTATAGAGAACAAGGTCAAAGAGTGGACTCTAAAGAAGATGGCTGATGCTTTCCATATCGAAGACAAAATTGAACAAATTTGTCAAAAGCGAGACTCCAAATTTCAAGACGCATATTATGCGAAGATAAGACCTCAACCGGCCCGAATTTAAGACATATAAAAAGTGCTATAGCTAAAAAGAGGTCGAAACCAATACGCTTAATGCCCAAGAAGGAATATCACTAGAGGACGGGTCGGTGGCTACATATCTCGTGAGGCCTAAGTGGGAGGAAGCAGAGGGCCCTGCGAGAGGGATCACACCCAGACGGATGAGTGGGACCTACGTGCAAAGACTTGGTTCTACGGAATCGGGCAAGGTTGGACCCGAACAGATTGTGTATCTTCCCAACCATCCTTGCCAAACCCGCACCGAACTCATCACGGCATACGAGGAAACATCCGCCGACCTTCCATCCCGAGAGAGAATGACCAGCTCACACGCGCCATCGGTAAAAAGAACACTGGACATGCACGAGGCACGTGGGTATGACGTGGAAGGATGGGTTTGCCGATCGAGCGACTCTTACGAGATGGCGCGTAAAAGAAAAAGAGCGTACAGATCGGATGACACAGATAGAACATGCACTTGCGGCGCTGCAGACGCAAGTGAATGCACAACAGAGCCATCAAGCTACCGGCCCATCTCAGCGGCATGAAGAGCCTGCATTGGAAGCTGCCCGCGGCCCAGACTCTGCGCGGAAAAGCAGTGTGGCTTCCACGGAGAACGTGCATCCCACGCTTGAAATGACGGGTCTCGATACCCGTTGATGAGATCACGGAGAGCGAACACGCTGAGCTGCATGTGAGATTAATGGGCTTATCCATTAAGGTGGCTATCGGCTATGCCTTACCTCCTGTAGCTGGTGGAACTTACCACTGCCGACCGATTCCAGATGGCTATGCTATTGTCGGGGTGGATGAGGTTGTGAAGGAATATGAGGAAGCACAGCTTGACCATGCTACAGGTGAAGGGGAAACTCAACTCAAATTTGCAGTGAAAACAACCATTCTTTGGAAGAAGGAACACATTGTGCTTCCAAATTGGAGGTCATCGCACCCCGTCTCCGCGTCGGCCCGAGCCGCTTGCCATCTCTCAGCAGCCATCTCCGCCCGTCGACCATCTCCGGCCACGGCCATCTCCGCCGTCGACCATCTCCTGCGGCAGCCATCTCCGCCCGTCGGCCATCTCCGGTGCTTCAGCCATCTCCTCGGAAGCGGAAGAGCACCGCCACGAGGAGCATCGAGCATCGCCACAAAGAAATCCAGAAACCGTGACCAAAGAGTTCAAAAACTACGCCCCGCAGCCTTCCGCCAAGCCATTGCCGGTTTTACCGTGGAAAGCAGACGAGGAGACCAATAGGATCTCGGGAGAACAGGTCAAGAAATTCTTTGCACCTAGGGCCGAGCCAAAGGAGAAAATAGATCCGCGGTGGTGGAGAAGTTTTACAAAATCTTTGAAACCTGAAACCCCACTTGTGCCGGACTACGAGCCAGATTTTGAAGGCGGATGCAAGCGCCGTGGGGAGACTGAAAGTAGCAATGTGAGGCACCCACAAAACAGTTCCCATGCTCGAGAGCAGGAAACCAATCATGCGCCCGCCTCCAAATGTTTGACAAACGGACGCTCCTCCCGTAGATGATTACGAGGCGAGCTACAAAGAAAGGCCAATGAGATGGGGATGACTTACATTGCATACTTGAACGTCATGGGAGACAACTTGCCCAAATGCGATGTCAACCCCATACAGCCATGGAAGTATGGGAAGAATCTAGTCAAGAAAGAGGAGCTCAAAATCTACCAACAAAGATGCGAAAATTGCACAAGTGGTACCTTCATTTCAAGACGAGAAAAGAAGAATGGATCACAGCGCATATAAGAGATGAGATTTTCTTGTGCGGAGACGACGATCGACTTCAACATTCAAGACTTGCATTTTCTATTCAATCGGAAGGAACTCGACAAATCTGCCATCAGCCTTTATTGTGTGTAAGTACTATTTCGTAATTTTTATCTCAACTCATTCACTTCATTAATTGCATGTATATATATATGCTCACCATATATGTATATACTATTATGCAGGAAAAAGGTTATGGAATGCAGGAAAGGAGGCCCTTTTGACATTGGGTTCGTTGACCCAAATAGAGTTCATGAAGAAGTGGTAAGAGAAAAACCCGGGCAAACAGAAGATTACTTGCTAAAGTCTTTACTGAGACAACAAACCAAAAGGGAAATACTATTGCCTTACAACTTCTCGTGAGTACCATACCCTCTCTCTTGTACACATTCTGTTTCGCTTACTCGATGTTAAGTGTAATCGATGATGAGTTATGCGTGCAGGTTCCACTTTATTCTGCTAGTCATTCAACCCGACTCAGAAAAGTCCTTGTCATGGACTCATTTAAAAAGAAAAAGAGCTATGGGCAAACTTTAGAGAGATGCTCCAGGTAATTTCAATCATATTATCGCACTAGATCGGCAACTTTCGTGACAATAAGTAATTACTCCTTTATCCATTTTCTTTGTCGGACAGGGTTTGAAATGTTCACGGCAGGGCCGTGGGTGAATGGTCGGAAGAACTAAAATTTGTAGACCAAAATGTAAGTAATACTAGCTAGCTTCCAATTCCATTATATCATGCTTTATTGATTATTATTTTGATTGAACTCTATTCTCGTAAAGTGCGCATCAAGGACACGGCAATAACTTATGTGGGTACTATGTTTGTAATTCATTCGAACACGATATGTGCGACAGGCCAAGCCGCACTAGAACAACTTAGAGTAAGTAAACAAAGTCCACAACATTATTTTATTACCATCAATTGTGTTGAGTTTTATTCTTATATATATTGACGCCCATTCTTCATATATATTCAGATCGAACGGATGCGGGACCAACTCCTACCATTTGAACGCATACGAGCCATTCAAGAGGAATTGGCGGGTTCATACTTGATGAGGTCGCCACGCTGCGGAGAACTCTTTAGATATCCACCTCCGCGATGTAGATGTATGTGCCGATGGCGATGTATGTGCCGATGGCGATGTTTGTATAATAATAGTTGCTTAATTATTCATGTACTCGTATGTACCGATGATGATTTATAAGTATACGGCTCCCGATCGATTTCCTCTCCCCCTCCGGCAGAAATACGCTTAACGGGCAGAGTAGAAGAGATTTAGGCCGCTTTCCGCCGCGCAGAAAACGGTTTCAAATCTCGCTGCAGAAGAACCTTTAACCCCGGTTCCAGATCCGAACCGGTGTTAAAGGGAACTGAACTGGCAGCCCATCGGCGCCACCCTTTAACACCGGTTCGTATAGGAACCGGTGTTAAAGGGGCCCCCCTCTAACACCGAACCCTCAACAGCGGTTGTGGAACCGCTGTTAGAGGGTCCTCCAAACCGGTGTTAGAGGGGTACGTGTGCACTAGTGTATCACGAGTCTAGCCTTTATCTTCATAATAACTGACGAGAAATCACCTTGCAGCCGCCGCCGCTCATGCTGTTTCTCCCTATCGACCTTCCAAGATTCCAGCTGGGCGCTGCCGGCAGCCGCTCTCCGGCCAACAAGTTACATCTAATCAACTGATAATGGACGTAAGGTATCCTTTACTATTCAGTATGTGCTAGGGTTTCTGTTTCGTTGATCACAAAGTTGCTTTTTTCGCGGGGAGATCACAAAGTTGCTTACTAGAGAGAAATTAATTAATAATCAATCAAAAGACAAATCTAGTTTATCTGTTTATCGTCATCATCATCCCTCCTTTGTATTTGTTTTAGTTTCTCGATCGAATTAACATTTCGCTTGGTTAATTCATAGCCGGGTCATTTTGCTAAAAAATAACCACACAATTTTTTGGGGTATTTTCATCAAAATAGATAATCATTTTGCTCGATGGTTCCGGTAGCTAGCCATAAATCCACACTTACATGTTAGTTTGTTTGCTTAAGACATAATTACATATTGATGTGTTATAGTATATGTTGAACTATACGTGTTTTGAGAAAAAAGTGGAGTTTTACCCTCGTCTTATTACCCATACAACGGATGGATATAGATAGCTAGCTGTGTGTATAGACCGTGATGATGTAAGTAGCACACGAGCTGCACATTAATCGCACACATTGTTTTCTTCCAACTGGAAAACACCAGTTCGGTTGCGAGGCGCATATATAGTTGCAAAGAGGGAGAACTGCTGGTGCAATCCACGGTTATTAGAGAAGATAAATAGCCGGGGACGAGATGACGCTGGCAACAGGATCTTGAGAGGTCTTGAGAAGTTACGACGGACGCCTGGACTAAGGCGATGGTGTAGTCTGGGATATGCGCTAACCTGAAGTGGCCATGCATGCTACCTTTGTAAGCGTAGTGGTGGTGCTCGAAGTTGGCGATGAAGATCCCAACGGAATGACGGACTCGCGCCATGCGAGGTGGCACAGTGGAGCCGAGTGTGTCGGCGCACGGGGACATCATCAAACGTGACCGCGTCAAGCGACCAGACGGGGTGGCATCGTTATAGGTCGCGAGCCGGTGCATAGGTGGGAGACCACCAGCGGCGTACACCCAGGGAAGACGCGATGGAAGTTGGTAGCGTTGAGGAAGGGCGGTATATCGAGACCCGATGCTCGGTTAGTGATAGGCTCATGCCCGGGGGCGTGCTTGGCGAAGACGGGGACACAACGAGAGATGGACATACACATACATATACTATGATATACATTTACACGAGCGGTGGGCTTGTGTGTGGGTCACATGAGAATGAGATGGATATAGGAGGTAGGCATGCAGCTAGCCAGTGAGCGATTGATCGAGATTGCCAGCCCATACAACGGATGGATATAGATCGCTGTGTACAGACCCTGATGTACCTAGCACGTACACACGAGCTGCACATTAATCTCACACATCGTTTTCTTCTATAAATTAGTTAGGCAAGTCCGCGTCCGCCGTACGTGACGTGTATATCACTAACAAATACTATACTCCATCCGTTTTAAAATATAAGATGTTTTAGCTTTATAAAATAAATGTATCTAGAATTTTTTAGTATGTAGGTTCACTTAGGTATAAAATGAATCTACACACTAAAAAAAGTTTAGATACATTTTTTTCACAAACGTAAAACATCTTATATTTTAAAACGGAGGGAGTACCGTATGCAGAGCCCTGGTGACACTGTCTTTTTATAGACCATTTATTACCATCTTAGGCTCTACACGAGTCATGCGCGCCAATGTGTATACTGGATATGCAGGAGCCTCGTGGTTTGCATGCATCGTGTAGAATTATGAGATCGGTTGAAATAATATTTTCTCCGTTTCAGAAATAGATGTCTTAGTTTTTTCTTTCTAAATTCACATGTATCTAGGTACGCTATAGTACAAAGATATATCCGAATCTGGACAAAGAGTATGATAGATCTATTATTCAACCTCTTGGACAAATATATTTAGACGTACAAGGATAAATATTGAGTACGCATAAGGTAAGAAACAAGTAGTACCTCTACATACCATTTATTTGATAGAATACAAACTCTAACATCTCCAAGCAATCGTAGAGGTAGCGTCGTGAACGACAAGAACATCACGCACATGGTCAGACTAGACATAAACCGAAGTAGATCCGGTGGACTGACATCCCCCCGCAGTAGTAGCGGGAACGTCGTGAATGGTGTTACATCATGGTAGCTTCCAACGGTAGAATGACAAAGAAGCATTGAGGATGTCAATGCCGAAGATGATGTAGTCCAAGTTGTCGAGGGTAAGATACAACATAGTTTTGCCAGAAGTAGATACATCGGGACAAAGGCATACTCTGGTTTTGCCAGGACCGAGTATATATGCATAGAAGTAGTCATAGAGGAGGGTGTTGATGCCTAAGAAGAAGTTATCAATGTTGATGAATATGATGCTTCGGTATAAGCTTGCCAGATTTGGCGACACATCGGGATGAAGGCACATACCAGTTTTACCAGTACCGGGCATGCAAGCGATGGGACCCCCAACATGTGCGCTAGTGTCATAGGGACTACACAAGAAGGCCTCCGGAATAGTTCCAAGGCGCAGAGCTACAAGGGAGAAGTGTCGGTGCCATCAATGGTTATTAGAGAAGATGGTATAGCCAGTGGCGAGAGGATGCTGGCAACGAGGTTGTGGTGGAAGAAACCAGCGGCAGTCTGGAGAGGTCATGCTGGTCGCAGTGTAGAATGTGGTACCATGAACATGGCATAATGACACATAGGTAGGACCTTAAGTAGTGAGCTAGCTAGACAAGAAAGAAAGTTGGAGAGACAGTCGAAACTTGTCCCACAAAAGGATAGCAAGGAGAGACCACGCACTATGGAATAATGGTGGATGCATGGATTCATCTGGGAGCAACCAGAAAAGGCATCCTTCCACCTCCCTGCTATTGGATCATCAAGTTTAACATTGTGAAATCAACCATCGAGTCCATGACATCGATGGTGACAACAACCACCACCGTTAGTCAGGGTTGCTCCTGTCGATCAGTCGTTGGTACAGGGACAATCTTGCAAGCAACCAACTGACTATATCTCAACTATAATGATCATTACGGCGAATCCCTCTAGTAGTTGTTTTTTAAATTTTCAGAGAAGCAGTATTGTTTTTTGACATTCTTAAGACACAGAATTTGATATCTTCCATGATGTATATATGGAGCAGCCCTTATAGGAAATAGTTATAATTTGGAACAGTGTAAGTAGTTGTGAACCTTCTCCTTGTTTTGAAAAAAAAAAGAGAAAGTGAGGAAGGGAAGGTCACTCCAGGTACTTGATAGCATGCATGGTCACTCCAGGTACTTGAGCTCAGATACTTGCAAAAAAAAAGAGTAAGAAAAGGAAGGTCACTCCAAGTACTTGACCTCAGATATACAAGGTACATACATGGAAGAAGTTAAATTCGGTACCCTGAGCATCTGCTCCAAATAGGAAGACAGCTAGACCTTTTGCATGGTGGAGAATCTGTGAGATTTCCATAGAACAGGACGACGACAGAGATGGAGCTAGCTAAGGCAGGGCAAATCTTGCATGTAGGTAGGCAGGGCAAATCCTATCCTGTACTTAGCAATATCGTGGATCGGATAGATGCTAGCTATGTATTTTGTCTGGAGGTAGGCAGGCAGGGGCTTGCTGTCGAGCAGGCACCCAGTAGGTATCAATGTAAGTACATCGACCCGGTAGGACAACAAACCCTGACTGAATCAGGTGGATGTGAATAGTTTTTGAGAAAGAGTAATCCTTCCCATTCTGACAGACACGGCACGGACAACACATAAAACCATTCCGCTTGTTTGCCTCAGCCAAATCGAGGAAAGAATGCACGCCTTTAATGCACACGTCAAATATTCGAAACGTCGTACATCTATTCCCGGCTCATCTACAATGTAATTAAAATTTTCTATTATATAAAAGTTTGGATTTTTACTACATTTACTTTTACAAATCTAAAAATTTAGTGTGTATGACATATATATATAATTTTACATGCATCAAATTTTAAATTGGACAAAAATGTTAACATAAAAAATGTTGAATTTTTAATTATTGCTCTAGCAATAAAAACCTTATTCAATTCGAAGCTCCGAAACTCTAAAAATACACATGCCAACTCTCAATAATTTTTTGTATAATCAAAATTTGCTTAAAATTACCCATCTAAAATTCCCTCTACTTCTAAGCATGAAATTCCTCTCTAATTCTGGAGCATTGAGCTAAACTAACAATAAGAGATAAAATATTGAAGTTTGTAACCTTTTTAGAAGCTTGGATTGAAAGATGCCACCAAATCTTGACAAACTTTAGACAAAAAATAAGGATAAACTTGAGCTAGCTTGAAGGAAATGGCCATGGATTTATGCAGGATCGAAGGAGAGAATATATAGGGGAAATATATAGTCCCGGGTGGTGCCAATAACCCGGACTAGATAATAATCTCTAATCCTGGTTTGTAGATTCACCCGGGACTATATATTCACATGGGTCCCTCCAGAGCTCAGTCCCGACTGGTATTACCAGCCGAGACTATACTAGCCGGGACTAGAGGTGCTCAACGAACCGGGACTAGTCTGTTACTGCCTCCTAGCCGTTGCAAAGGTTACCGACCCGAACTAGTGCTAACACTAGTTCTGGTTCCAGACTGGTGGCTAGAGCAGCTCTAAACAAAAAGTTATTTTTCTACCAGTGATATCATGCACACGAGCTGATATCACACGAGCGGTGGGTTTGTGTGTGGGTCAGATGAGATTGATGGATAGGGTATGCAGCTAGCGAGCGAGCGATTGATCAAGATTGCCGGCTCATAGATCGTGATGTAACTAGCACACGAGCTGCACATTAATCAGGCACGTCGCCTTCCTTTTGCTGGGAAAATTAAGCAAGTCCGCGTCCGCCTTACGTGCCCTTCATCACTAACAGGTACTCTATTCATCGACTATTTTTGTTCTATACCAAAAATATTCAGTAACAAAAAATACCACCTTAGGCCGGGTTTGTGTTGTAGGTAGTTTTTTAAAATAATACTTCCATTTTATTTTATTTTGAAAATAATATAAAAAATTAGAAATTGCACATATAGCACATTGTCTGGGTGTAGGTTAAACTGAGTGGACCACTCTACGTAAGCGAAGCAGACTGACAGTGGACCACTCTACGTAAAATTATACAAAAAATGCCCCTAGTCAAATTGTTTGTCCACTCTCAAATTATTTTTTAGGTCCACCCCTGGCTATGGTCATGTTGCCCCAGAAGAAGATCATGGAGACGGCCTCCATGAGGGGGCCCAATGGACATCATGGAGACAACCTCCACAGAGCAAAAGGTTTTTGGTGGCTAAGTCAAGGATTTCACCACTCTCACTACGGAGAAGACAGATACGCCGACGGCCGGATCTCGTCGGCGTTGCCCCAAAATCCTGTCGGCGTAGGCTGCATTGACGGCTGCCGTCAGCGTACAACCCCATAAGCGCAACCCCTCCTCCCGACGACGTAGAAAAGCAGTATGCTTTGCCGTCGACGTAGACCGTATGGGTTCCACCTAGATGACCAACGGTCGTTTGGCTACACAGACGGCCCAAAAAAATTCATTTTTTTTTAACATTTTTGGATTGTTTAACTCATTAATCTTACATGGACATTTTTAATTCTAAGTACACTTAGTCCTAAGTCAAATTGCACCAGTAGTCAAACTTTCCAATCGACCATCCATCCTAACATTACTCGAGCCCCATCACGCTTAATTTCTCCATTCCTTCCACGTGAGCTTCCGACAAAGAAATTAGAACTTGTTGTGAATATTATCATATCAATCCTATTAACCAATGGATTATAATGTTAGACGTATTTATTTTCTACATTCCATACAATTCTTTGAGTAAAAAACAATGAATAAGTAATAATAATACTGATTCAAATAAATTAAAATAAATTTTATTTATTTTACCTTTTTCCATCTAAAATTGAATAATTCATATCTACAAATCCGTAAATCGTAATTCGACAAATAGTATATCGAAATCGATTAGAAAAATGAGAGGAATCCAAATATGACATCCCTATCATATACTTCATTGTATATCATAACTTTTTAATACTAGACCAATCGAAACAATGTCAGGATTCACGAAAGACCCTGTTTTTGGCATTCGAAAAATAAAAAATGCATTTTTGGTGCGACGAAAAGGAAACCTTGCATCGGATATTTGATGAAATAGAATATTATGAACCGAAAAATGATTTTTGCAAAAAATCATGAGCATCATATCATGTATCTGTAGTTCAAATCTGACTCACTTCCTATCGATTCGGCAGAAATTTGTCTTTTTCACGAGGGATGGACGGAAAGATTTGAGATATCCAGGTTTGAAAAAATCCAATTAAAAGTGGTCTAATATTTTTTTTAAATGGGGTGGTGTCATTTTGAAACTTCCATTTGGTGGTTGCTTCACAAAACACCCATTTTTGCACTCAAAAAATGAAAAATGGCTTTTTAGTGCGACGAAGAGGAAAACTTCCTCCTGCAACATTGTTTGTCATCCCATGATACACATTTGTGCATAATATAGGCACATTATCACAAACTATGTCGCGATTCTAGCAATAACATTGATCAATTGACATGAAATCCTGAAAACCTTGATTGACATAGGACATTTTGTGAAGGGTTTTTTGAGACAAAATCAATATACCAAGTTTGGTATTTTTCCTTGCAACTATGTCACATAATATGACACCACGCGAAGGTTTGCATTGTTTCAATCGTTCTTTTTAGTTTTTATGCCCGTTTCAAACTATCGTCAAACTTTCTAAATCGGCGGGCGTGAAGATTTTTAGCTCGGGGCTAAGCCTCACTAAACTTGCATTGGATCTCTGATGAAATAGCATATTGTGAACCTAAAATGATTTTTGCAAAAAATCATGAGCATCATATCATGTACATGTAGTTCAAATCTGACTCACTTCATGTCGATTCGGCAGGAATTTGTCTTTTTCACGAGGGGTGGAGGGAAAGGTTTGAGATATCCCGGCTGAGAAATTTTCCATTCAATGTGGTTTACTATTTTTTTAAAATGAGGTAGTATCATTTTGAAACTTTCATTTGGTGGTTGCTTGACAAAACACCCCGTTTTTTGCACTTGGAAAATGAAAAATGGCTTTTTGGTGCGACGAAAAGGAAAACTTCCTCCTGCAACATTGGTCGCCATCCCATGATACACATGTGTGCACAATATTGGCACATTATCGCAAACTATGCTGTGATTCTAGCAATAACATAGGTCATTTGACTTGAAATCCTGAAAACCTCGATTGAGATAGGTCATTTTGTGAAGGTTTTTTTGAGACACAATCAATATTTCCTTGCAACTATCTCACATAATATGACATCAAACAAAGGTTTTTTTTGCATTGTTTCAATCATTTTTGAATTTTTTTATGCCCGCTTCAAACTATCGTCGAACTTTCTAAATCGGCGGGCACGAAGATTCTTAGCTCGGGGATGAGTCTCCCTAAAATTGCATTGCATCTCTGATGAAATAGCTAGCATCTTGTGAACCTAAAAATGTTTTTTGCAAAAAATCATGAGCATCATATCATGTACATGTAGTCCAAACCTGACTGACTTCCTATCGATTTGGCAGGAATTTGTCTTTTTCACGAGGGGTGGATGGAAAGGTTTGAGATAACCCGGTTGGGAAATTTCCCATTCAAAATGGTCTACTATTTTTGAAAAATGGGGTGGTATTATTTTCAAACTTTTATTTGGTGGTTGATTCACAAAACACCCTTTTTTGCACTCGGAAAATGAAAAATGGCTTTTTGGTGCGACAAAGAGGAAAATTTTCTCCTACAAAATTGTTTGCCATCCCATGATACACATGCGTGCATGATATGGGCACATTATCGCAAACTATGCCGCAATTTTAGCAATAACATTGGTCATTTGACCTAAAATCCTGAAAACCTCGATTGAGATAGGTCATTTTGTGAGGTATTTTAAAGACATTCAATATATCAAATTTGGTATTTTTCCTTGCAACTATGTCACATAATATGACATCGCGCGAAGGTTTTGCATTGTTTCAATCGTTTTTTAAGTTTTTATGCTCGTTTCAATCTATCGTCAAACTTTCTAAATCGGCGGGCATGAAGATTCTTAGTTCAGGGCTGAGCCTCGCTAAACTTGCAATGGGTCTCTAAATAAATAGCATATTGTGTACCTAAAAATGATTTTTGCAAAAAAAAATGAGCATCATATCATGCACCTGTAGTTCAAATCCGATCCTATCGATTTGGCAGGAATTTGTCGTTTTCATGAGGGATGGACGGAAAGGTTTGAGATACCCCGGTTGGGAAATTGCCCATTCAAAGTTGTCTACTATTTTTGAAAATGGGGTGGTATAATTTTGAAACTTGCATTAGGTGGTTGCTTCACAAAACACCCTCTTTTTTGCGCTTGGAAAATGAAAAATATGTTATATGAAAGTATTTCTATTATATATATATATATATTTTTGAACAAAAATATTTAATATTTGAGTTTATATAGATAGATCTTATTTTTGTGCAAATTTTGATATATTATATGTATTTTTCTAAATTTAAATGATTTAGTTATGATTTTTCTAAGAATAATATGGCAAAAAGGCCTAATAGCCTACGCCGACGGCAAAACTGGGTTGACGGCCACGTAGCCTGGCTGCCGAGCCCGTCATGCTGCGCCAACGGCCCTGACATTTTACCGTCGGCGTATAAAAAGGCCGTCGACGCAATATGTGTTTCCTATAGTGTGTAATGTCATGTATAATTATGACATTGGCACACTATGATGAAGGTATTACTGAGCCTCTCAGGTGAGTATATATAGTTATACAACGATCAACTTAGTGCACATGACATGGAAGAAATCCTATCTCAACCTAATATTTTAACCAAATACATACTCTAACACATCGTCTTGACGCAAACGTTTGAGTTCCATAAAAAAGTCTTTTATCAAGAAAAATAAAACAACTGAATGAACGCTAGCGCATCAGTGCTACCATCATCGGATGGGCCATGCAACATCATGGTCAGTGTGTGTGCATGCGTGGACGCCAACGAACAGTAGTGACGGCTGCTGTCTCTTCTTCCTCGAGCAAATCATATCGCGTATCGCCAATAGACAATAGCCAGCTCGATCGATCGATCGATCGATCGTGTGTAGGGGGCATGTACGCGGTAGCCATCGCCCGAAAAGAAAGCAGGGAGGGATGGCCGATGCCTGCCCTGCTTCGTCTCTAGCGACCATAGCCTAGCTAGAGCTGTTTGTTCGCTAGCTAGCTACATTGCCATGGCGACCTGCTCAAGTTGCCCGTACCATATCTTTATTATCTCTCTATCTACTAGCTATCGATCGAGGTGTCGCCGTTGCTCACGTGGCCGGCCACCTTCATAGCTACCTCCCCTGTCGTCTTTCTCCATCGGCCGCTATCATATCGCCTCTAGCTACGTGACAATCGCCACTCTTTTTGGCCTTTTTCTCGGTTAAACTGCTGGCCCCAGGAACACCATCCAAGGGTTCACATAAACAAGACCCAAACAAGGTACAGCTAAGTAGCGGAAAAAGATTAATTCAAACCGAGTCCAGCAGTACGACGGCGTGCGTATGGTGGAGAAACCCTATCCCTATATGTAGTCCCAATATTACCCTAAACCCTAAACCCTAGCTACGTACGTGACAATCGCCACTCTTTTTGGCCTTTCGTCGGTTAAACTCCTGGCCGCAGGATCACCATCCAAGCTTGGAATGAGGTCTGGCTATATGGTGGAACTTTCCCCACTCGGTGCATGCAGTTTTCTGTGGGGTCGGGCTATCGGGTCCTCTATAGAGGACCTATATTCTCACATGGACCCTCTCGCTATATAAAGCTCTCATGCCGTACGTCCAAGATTAAGATCGTCGCCTGGGAAGCACTTCGGGATCGTCTATCATCAGGTGTGGAGGTCTTGAAGAAACATGTGTTAAACAATGGCTTCTATCCGTGATTCTGAAATGTAGTTACCATACACTCTTTTCTTGTCCCGTTGCCCGCTTCGTTTGGAACTTCGTCTCGGAGGCCTTGGGGAATGACTCGCAGGCCTTGGACCTTGGCGAATTTTTAAAAGCACAAGCAAACCGTACCGGCAAGAAGAGACGTCTCTTCTGGTTAGTGTTTGTAATATATTTGTTCTTATGGACTATTAGAAATAAGAGATGGAACAATAGGAGTTTTCTATGGCCTGCCTTTGTCTCTGTGTTCAAATTCTTGTCTTTCTTGTAGCACTGCCACCCACTTTGTAGGTAGCCATACATGGATCAGCAAAAACGACATGCCTCATAATCTTACTGGAACGGCTCACCACACATGTACGACATCTAGCCATTGAGCACCTCCTGGAGAACCCAAGGGAGTTTTTTTCCCCATATATACACATTCTAAAAGGAGCTCTTAGCAGCAGGTCCCTTCGCAGGGGTCGTGTTGGCATAGGACTTCTGGCTAGATAGGATCAGGGTCACTACTGACAAGAATGCGGAGCTAACCCTCCCATTCCTACCACAATAGATAGAGCGGGTGGTGAAGACCATGAAGGTCATCTTCGCCCTAGGCCCTGATGGACTCCCGGCGGCTTTCTTTCATACCTTCTAGAAGGAGCTTCAGGCGATCATCGTGCCAATGTTTTAGGATTTCTACACTAGGACACTAATGATGGGTCACCTGAACTTTGGTGTAATCACCTTGATTCCTGAAGTAGTAGGAGCCTCTATTATTTTTCAGTTGGCATGTTTATTCCGTTTCCCATCTGACTTGTTGAATTTTTCGTACCTTTAACTCGAACCTTGTATGATATTGGCAATTTTCTTTATTTATAAAATGGGAAGAATGGCTATTTCGAGATGATTGTGCGCCAAGCATGTCGCATGGAAGGGCCTACAGAATAGATATATATATATATATATATATATATATATATATATATATATATATATATATATATAACAACTCAGCGAATCAAAAATACAGATATATAATACAAACATCCAAATCATCTTAAAACCATACTACATTTATCTTTAACCGAAAAGCCACTTCGAGCTCGTGTGCGGAGGGCACCCGTGCATCATACTCCTCCAGACCGCGATGCCAGTGTGGAGGATCATATCGCGTATCGGCAATAGCCAGCTCGATCTATCGATCGTGTGTACGCGGTAGCCATCGCCCGAAAAGCAAGCAGGGGACCGGCCGAGTGTGTAGTGTAGGTGCACCACGCACCACCGCTTGTCCGCTTGCAGTTTCAAACCGCCTCGTCGATTGCGGCTTGCGGTGCATGCGGCGGCGGCTAGAAGCGAAGCACGCACATGTCGCCATGAATTGATTTAATCTATTCTCTTTGTTCAGAAATAACTGACTTAATTTTGTCTAGATTTAAAATATATTTAGACGCGTATTTTAGTGTACAGATATATTTAAATCTAGACAAACCCAAGTCATTTATTTCTGAAAGGAGGGAGTGATTGATTGATGCCCTGATCCCTTGATTGGATGTGATGCAAATTTCTATTTTCTTTCTTCATTGTTTTCTTGTAATCTAGATATAGATGAAAAAGAAGACTAGTTATTATAATTATCTGTCGTCTCATCTCTTATAGATTTTTACTTTATTGAAAAGCAGTGTTTTGTGCAAGCTGATGGCTGATGCTACCAACTGTTATGCTTCATATATTCCATTGAGATTTTTTTTCCAAAATGAATACCTAGCCGCTAGCTGTTTCCTTGCGCCGTCAGACGCGTGTGTATATGGTTAGTTGAGACGTCAATCTCCAGGCAAGTAGCTAGCTAGACGACTGCAGAGATCAGGGATGGAATAGGAGAGCTGTGGTGTTGGGCTCGATCAATCAACAGTGTCTGAAGATACGTACTCTTTGGCCACTCTCACTGGGTCGCTACAGGTGCGCAAGAGCCACCATGTCCCCGTGTACGTCGCCGAATATTGACGGTCGTGATCGATCCCCATGCAATCCACATAAGTACATATATAGCATATGGTTCCTCTAGATCGGTGTCGTCCTTGTCTGAATCCTTTCTTGTTCGCCTTTAACCCCACGCACGCTACCATGCACCCATCTCTTTCTGCTGCATGCCCACCATCAGATCCAAAACAGATGGAAACAAATTGCAGCCATGACCATGAGATCCATCGTGCAACATGATTTTCAGTTTTATTATATTTTGTTTCGACATTTCATTCACATTTAACCCATTTAGCTGCCATCCACCACTTATATGACGGAAAAATACTAGAGAAACCTAGATTTTCTGACTAGCCGTGGTGGCGAGGAAGGAGGGGGACGATGTGTGACGTCCTTGGCAGCGCAAGGATGCCTGGTTCCCTCCGTTTTCTAGTAGGTCCCGCCGCTCCGCGCAGGTTTTCCCTCTGGAGCGGCTGCTCCACTATAAATATGGGTGAGCCTCGTGGAGTAGCATAGCAGTATCACACCTCCGAAAACAGCCATGCCTAGCCATCCTCTTCCTTCCGGCAGTCGTTATAACCCACCTGCTCGCCTCCCCCTCTTCCTCCCTGCCCCACACACACACACACAATGCCACCCGATGGCCGCGCCGCTGACGATAGCGAGGATAGAGACGACATCACCGCAACAACAAAGGACCTGAAGGCCATCGCCACTACCGTACAAAGGCGGGGTTAACCGGACCATCAGCGAGCGCTTAATTTCGACGTTCTCGACCGCGTCTGCTATCCACATCAGATCTAGCGGCAAGAACACTAGGAGGCATACGTCGACTGCTTGCGCGCCTCCCGTGCCAACCCCGGCGACTAGCCATGTGTGCCCACCTCGACCGAGCTCTCGGGAGGAGTTGGACATAGAGAAGGAGATCTTCCGCTCTCTCCTGGATGAGTGGGGCATTTATGAGCCATATCCGATACGTGCTAGCTATACCTCCAGGAGGCGCCGCGTCACCCACCCGCCCCCATAAAGCCGGTGCACTAGCAACAGCCACCTATGCCAACTTATACTATCTATTGGTGCCAGTAGCGGACCCAGGAAAATTATGAAGCCTGGACAATATTTAGATTTCAAGGCTTAAGTTACTAATTAGTAGTCAAATAGCCATGCAATTAGGCAGCACGGATGGCCAGAAGCCCGGGCAATTTCCCGAGCAACAGGGATGGTCGGTCCGCCGCTGATTGGTGCCATCATTGCCGCCGCCTCCGCCACCATGGCTGTGCCGGCCGCGAGATGCCCTGGCCGTATCTAGGGTTTATTTAAATTATGTTTTATTTTCTCTATGTAAATTATGACTATTTGTGTAATGCATGTAAGTTTTTATTAATTTTCATATTTAAAAAAAAATTGGTCGTGGCCGCAGGGGCATCCCGACCCAAATGGACAGATGCCAAAATGTCATGTTTTCGTGCCACGGGCCAGACCCTAACGGACCTTTTCTAGGCACATCTCGTGTTTGAAATGGGCCAGCCCGGTGGAGATGGCCTTACACTAGTAGAAAAAAGGGCTTCGGTTTGGTCCCTAGTCTGATACTAGTCCCGGTTTGTTATGGGCCGGGACTAGTGTGAGCACTAGTCCCGATTCGTACCATTTTCAGCGGCTAGGAGCCCGAGGAAGCTCTACTCTTGGGTCGTTCCGGACCTTTAGTCCCAGCTTGTAATACGGCCCGGGACTAACTAAAGGGATGCGGACGCGGGCAACACCCTTTAGTCCCAATTGGTGTATCCAACCGGGACTAAAGCAACACCCTCTAGTCCCGGTTGGAGACATAAATCGAGACTAAAAAAATCTGGCAATTTTTTTGGCGGGTTGCCATGGCAGGAAAACATGCAAAAATCCTACCGCGGTAGGACATTTCTGTCCACACACACACACCTCGTAGATCGCCTTTTCTAGTTTCAAAAGCATGCCACAAAATTATAAAAATTCCAAAAATAAAATCCTTCGAACTGTAGTTATGTTAAGTAATTTAGTTGTTAAGAAAATTAACAAACTTGAATTTCGACATATTTTACCAAGAATCTCATGAAAACTTCAAATGGATATAATTTTTGCGTACGATGTTGCAAAAAACGAACAACCTATCAAAATGTGCATACATTTTTTTTGAGTTTGATTTCAACAGCCTTAGGCAGTTTTGGATTCTTTTAGATTTAAAAATTTGAAAAGGAAAAATATTTATAAAATTAATTTTTTTAGCAAATGTTTATGCCATATTTAGATTCCTCACATATTTCTGATAATAATGGATATATTATTTGTCGAATTTTGATTTAAAGATTTAAAGATATTATTTATGCCATATTAAATGAATAAAATATTATTTTAATTAGTTTTTATTTTCATTCGAATAAAATATTTATTTTTACTTATTTATTGTTGTTTAATTAAATAGTTGTTTGTACTTTCAAAAAATAAAGACGTGTGACATATTGATATGAGCTAATAGGATTGATATGGTAGTCGTGACAACAAGATATAATATAATTCGCGCAAGGACATCGTGATGAAACAAAGAAGTTAACCGTGTTGGGTTAGAGTAGTGCTAGGATGGGTGACCAATCGGAAAATTTGATCATGAGTATAATTTTACCTAAAATAAAGTATAGTTAATGTTAAAAATGTTCAAATAAGAGGATTAACGAGTTAACCAATTCAAAAGTTTAAGAAAAAAATCAAAAAAAGGTCATCCGTCACCTGTTCCGAGAAGTGCCCACGTGGTGGCCTCTAGTCGTAGTAAACCGGGACTAGAGATACGGGTATTTAGTCCCGATTTTATAGTCCCGGTGTGAAACCGGAACTAATGACTCTTATGAACCGGAACTATAGGCCCTTTTTCCACTAGTGTTAGTTTGGAGTTGTGTTTTGCACTACTAGAAAAACGCCTATTCGTGGCGCACCTGAAAAGGCCTTCCGTGGCGCACTAGTGCGCCACGGGTAGGGGTACAGGTGCGCCACGGATGTTTTTTTCAAAAATCAAAAAAAAATGCAAAAAACACCCTCGTTTTGAATTGCAAAAGCAATTGGGTCCGTGCATCGCCGCCGCAGTCGTGTCACCTCGCCGGAGCATGGCCGTGGCAGGGAGGTGCGGGAGGGGTCGTGGCCGCTCTAGTCCTCGCCGGCGTCGAGGTGGTTGGAGAAAGGAAGGTAGGAAGAGAGGGAGGAAGGAAGAGATGGAGGAAGAGAGGGAGGAAGGAAGAGATGGAGGAAGAGAGGAAGGTAGGAAGAGATGGAGGAAGAGAGGGAGGAAGGGAGGTCGGTGAGGAGAAGGATGCCGCCGTCGCCCGTTGTCACTACGAGAAGGAGGAGAAGGAGGCCACCGTTGCACCGCCGTCGCTCGTTGTCACTGCGAGGAGGAGGAGAAGGAGGTCGATGTCGCGCTGTCACTGCAAGGAGAGGAGAAGGGGAAGGAGGAGAAGGAAAAGGAGAAGGAAGAAGGGACAAGGGAGAAGGAAGAAGGAAGAAGGAGAAGGGAAAGGGAGAGGAAGAGGGAAAAAAGGGGAAGGGAAAAGGGGAAAGGAAAAGGGAGGATGGCGGGGTGGGGATAATTAGGCGTAGGGCAATAGGGCAAGGTGCCCTACTACTAAGTTTATACATCCGTGGCGCACATGCCATAGTGCGCCACGGATGTGTCTGGCCGTTTCACAGCAGAGAGGGGCATGCGCTTAGGCGTAGCGCACCCCTCCATGTGCGCCACGGTTGATACTAACAACCGTAGCGCACCTACCCTATGTGCGCTACGGATGTTTGGCGTGCGGCCAACAGGGCCCTGGCCCACACATATCTGTGGCGCACTATGTTCATGTGCGCCACGGTTGTTCTAGTTACTAGTAGGGCACTATCCATAGGTGAGCCACGCGTGTTTTAGCCGTGGGGAACTTCAACCATGTGAGCCACGGATGTGCTGATTACCTATAGCCATTTTCCTAGTAGTGTTGGCCAAAACTACCTGTGTGATGAATCGGGGAGGATTTTGAAGTTGCTCCAAAAACTACATTAATGGGAGGAGGCGCGCCGATAGTCGGGCTCTACGCCGACGACCAAACGTCAGGGCCGTCGGCGTAGACCATGACCAGGCCAGCACTCCCAAGCAGCCGTCGGTGTAGAATTTTCCTCGGCGTCGGATAGCCTACGCCAACGGCCGCCCTTAGCGTAGCGTACGCCGACGACTTCCTTCGGCATAGCTATTTTTCCTTTTACCTTATTATTTTTTGAAAAATCATAACTAAATTATTCTAATTTAGAAAAATATAAATAATATAACAAAATTTGCAAAAAATAAGATCTATCTATCTACACTTAAATATACACATTTGTAAATAAAAATTAAGTAAAATATAAAAAATTACATATAGTTTAAAACGGGCATAAGAAATTCAAAAACGATCCAAAAAATATGAAACCTTTGTATGGTGTCATATTATGTGACGTAGTTGAAAAAACAATATCAAACTTGGTATATTGATTATGTCTCGAAAAAACCTTCAAAAAATGACCTATCTCATTCGAAGTTTCCTGGCTTTCGGGCCAAATAACCAACGTTATGGCTATAATCAAGGAATAGTTTGTGATAATATGTCTATATTGTATATACACGTGTATCATGGGATGGTAAATAATTTTGTAGGACAAAGTTTTCCTTTTCGTCGCAGCATAAAGCCATTTTCCATTTTACGAGCGCAAAAAACAGGGAGTTTTATGAAGCAACCACCAAATGGCTAATTCAAAATTCTATCACCCCATTTTTCAAAAATACTAGACCACCTTATACGGAAAATGTCTCAACATGGGAATATCAAACCTTTCCGTCCATCCCTGGTGACAAAGACAAATTCCTACCAAATCGGTAAGAAGTGGGTCAGATATGAACTAATGGTACATGATCTGATGCTCATGATTTTTTACAAAAATAATTTTTAGGTTCACAATATGCTATTTTATTAGAGATACACTTTAAATTTAGCGAGGCTCAGCCCCGAGCTAAGAATCTTTACGCCCGCCGTTCAAAAAGTTTAATGATAGTTTAAAACGAGCATACAAAATTCAAAAAAAAAGATCCAAACAATATAAATCCTTTGCGTGTTGTCATATTATGTGACGTAGTTGGAAAGAAAATATCAAAATTGGTATATTGATTATGTCTCGGAAAAACCTTCAGAAAATGACCTATCTCATTCGAAGTTTCTTGGCTTTCAGGCCAAATAACAAATGATATGGCTAGAATCAAGCATAGTTTGTGGTAATGTGTCCATATTGTACATATATGTGCATCATGGGATGTCGAACAATGTTGCGGAAGGAAGTTTTCCTTTTCGTCACACCAAAAAGCCATTTTCCTTTTTCCGAACGCAAAAATGAGGGGGTTTTGTGAAGCAACCACCAAATGGCTAATTCAAAATTCTACCACCCCATTTTTTAAAAATACTAGACCACCTTACATGGACAATGTCCTAAAAGGGGATATCAAACCTTTCCGTCCATCCCTGGTGAAAAGGACAAATTCCTGCCGAATCGGTAGGAAGTGGGTCAGATAAGAAATACAGGTACATGATCTGATGCTCATGATTTTTTTATAAAAATAATTTTTAGATTCATAATATGCTATTTCATAAGAGATCCACTTCAAGTTTAGAGAGGCTTAGCCCCGAGCTAAGAATCGTCATGCCCGTCATTCGGCAAAGTTTGACGATAGTTAAAACGGGCATAAGAAATCCAAAAATGATCCAAACAATACAAAAACTTCGAAATGTGTCATATTATGTGACATAGTTGGAAGTAAAAATATCAAACTTGGTATATTGATTATGTCTTAAAAAACCTTCAAAAAATGGCCTATCACATTGGAGGTTTCCTAACTTTCGGGTCAAATGACCAATGATATGGCTAGAATTAAGGCATGGTTTGTGATAATATGTCCATATTGTGCATATATGTGCATCATGGGGTGGCAAACAATGTTACAAGAGGAAGTTTTCCTTTTCGTCGCACCAAAAATCCATTTTCTATTTTCCAAGCGCAAAAAAAGTGGGTTTTGTGAAGCAATCACCAAATGGATAATTTAAAATGCTACCACCTCATTTTTCAAAAATACTAGACCACCTTACATGAACAATTTCCCAACAGGGAGATATAAAACATTTCCGTCCATCGGTGGTGAAAAAGGCAAATTCCTGCGAATCGGTAGGAAGTGGGTCTGATATGAACTATAGGTACATGATCTGATGCTCATGAATTTTTACAGAAATATTTTTTTAGTTCACAAGATGCTATTTCATTAGAGATCCACTTCAAGTTTAGCGAGTCTCAACCCCGATCTAAGAATCTTTATTCCTAGAATCATGGCATAGTTTGTGATAAGTTGATATGGATATCATATTTGTATTCCTCTCATTTTTCTGATCAATTTAGAAATATTATTTGTCAAATTCCGATTTACAGATTTAAAGATATTAATTATTCCATATTAAATAAAAAATACAAAAAAATCATTATATTTTTATTTGAACTCAATAATATTGTTACTTAGTCACTGTTGGTTCCTTAAATAACTGTCTGTAATTTCAAAAAATAAAATAAAAACATGTGATATAATGATATAATATTTAATAGGATTAATATCATAGTATTGACAATAAGGTATGAATTGTTTCACGGAAACTGATTTTGAATGAACGGATATGTTAAGCATGTTGGGGGTGTAGTGAGGATGGGTGACCGAATGAGAAGTTTGACCAAGACTATAATCTAATCAAAGATTAAATATAATTAGTTTTAAAAATGATCCATGTGAGAGATTAACGAGTCAAACAATTTAAAAATTAAAAAAATGAGGTTTTTTTGAAAAATATGAGATTTTTTTAATTTTTTTTAAATTTTTTTTACAACGGCGTAGCATATGCCAACAGCTTTTGGATACGTCGAGGACGTCCGTGGCTACGCCAAGAAAGATCTTTGCCGAGGGACCTACACCAAGGACTACTGTCGATCGTAGGCTACGCTGAGAACTATATAGCCTATGCCAACGGGCTTTTGGCACGATCGGCCTACCACACGCATCCTGTAGTGAAAATCGAAAACACACATATGTTTAGCTGTGACGTCACGGTCCCAGCAAGTGGCTAGGCACTGCATAGATCAGAGATGCAACAGGAGAGCTTTGTTGCTGGGCTCGATCGAGCGACAGATTCTGAAGATACTTTTCGCCACTCACTTGGTCGCAACAGCTACCATGTCCCGTGGTCGACGAATATTGACGGTCGTGATCGACGCATGGCCACGCATAGCGTTGGGTTCCTCTCGATCGGCCGTATGGCCCTGTCTTGTTGTCTGAATCCTTTCGTCTTTAACCCCACGCACGTACGGTGCCATGCACCCATCTCTTTCTGCTGCATGTCCACGGTCCACCATTAGCTGCAGCCTATAGGATAGGTTAGGATGGGTCAACTCCTGGACATCCCCCCTTTTTTTATATTAGAGGAATTCCTGGATATCCCTACTCCACAGTGAGTAGTTCAGGCATCTATGTTGGTAAAAGAGATCCATATATTTTGTTTCAACGTTTCATTCACATTTGAACCCATTTGACTGCCATCCGCTACCCATGAAGGAAAAATACTAAGACTTACATGAAAACATATTAATTTTTCACTAGTAAGAAAACAGCTACTGGCGGCGTTCGGAAAAGTGGGTTGGTGGCGTTCAACCCACACGCCACTAACTTCACGCCACTAGTATCTCTTAGTGGTGGCGTTTGGGTCGAACGCCTATGGTATTTTTAACAGTTACGGCATGTGAGGTTTAAACGCTACCGGTATAAATTTGTTCTGACATTCTCAATGTTTTGATTGCACGATTTCCATCCAACTGCCATCTCCAAAATGTTCTCCCTATATGACACCAATTTCCCTCGGCCAATCAAAATCCACTTCCATTGTCAATCAACTAGTCAACAAAGTCCGAGAAACATAAGAAAAACACCACTGGGACAAACACCGCTAACACATCAACATCAAATTTCAGTGAAAATTAAGACGGTAATAATGTATTACGAACCAGGAAACATTTAGGACATTTAGATCGGAAGATAGTCAATAAGCATAAAAACTAAATAAAAATAATTTCAAAATATAAACTATTTAATATGAAAAAATGGATAAATCTAATAATGTGTAGAACAAATAAAATATTTTTTGGCATCTCCTTCCAAATTTCTTATAAATTTGTCATAACTCTTTTTAAAATTTGGATAAAATCCTTTTAATATTGTTTACTCGAAATACAATAACATTAAAAATTATTAAACTAGATGAGCTACACATTTATTTTTATTTCATATTTTTTAAAATCTTAATTTCTTGATATATTAAAAATCTTCTCTCAATTTTATTCAAACCTTTTATGATTATTTCCTATACCCCCATTCCTAAATTTAAGATGCCCTAGCAGCTCAAATTTAAATTGCTATAACGTCTTATATTTAAGAATGGATGGAATATCATTTTTAAATTTTTTATTTATATTATTTTCTTCATTTGAAATTTTTATATAACTTTTCCATCAGCAGTTGTTTGGATATGAGATTGGCAGAAAAAGTGTTCACAAAAACCACCCTGATTTCACTTGAGGTGATCATCACTAATATTTTGCAAGCTAACGGGTGTCATCTAACAAAAAATGAACTTCAGGGTTGTCCAGTTTAGAATCGCCCTTCATTGATGTTTCGTCGTCCTGATTTGGTTATGGGGTGTTAAATGCTTTGTCTCTAGTGTGGGCGAATGAAGTTCTAGTTTAGAATTTCTCTACATGGATGTTTCGTCGTCTTGATTTGGTTATGGGGTGTCAAATGCTTTGGGTCCAGTGTGTTTAGAAATTCTCTGCATGTATGTTTCATCGTCTTGATTTGGTTGTGGGGTGTCAACTGCTTTGGTTCTGCGTGGGTGAATGAAACAGGAGAGGGTAGGGTTGGTGATTATAATGATTGTTATAGAGTACTCGATTGCTCAAGAATGTACAAATATTGGGTAATCCATGAAATCCACTTTTGCCTTCATTGCGTAAACAATCTCAGCGAATATTTATCAAACTAGCAGTGCATACACCCCTAGAAAATAAAGAAAATACATCGAGATCCCTTGGGGACGACCATTTCTTCCTCCTAAACATGCCGATGGCATGCTGCTCTTGGCCTTCATCGAGAGATCAAGCTAGTCGCCATTGTTCACGGCCAAGAAGTCATCAGCACCGCGGTCATGTCGGTCTAAAAGTTTCTTTTTATACTAGTGAAAATTACAACCAGGGTTTTGGCGGATTAAACAATAATCTGACAGATTTACATCATCTATTTTATCCGCAAAACATAATGGACTTAATTTGAGAGGATGATATTGTCCGGCAATAAAGAGTGACAAAAACTGATGGATGGAGAATATATTAGGAGCTATATCTAGGAAGAAGCGGCACATATGGAAAGAAGATGAGATTTGCATTTTGGTTAAGGGGACCGTTTTGGATACGGGGCCGGACCCCGGACATGGAAACGGACGTACGGGGGCATTTGTGCCAAACTGACCGATTAGGTTTCGTGGTCCTCCTCATCGATCGATCGATCAGATTCCATGCACACCATGATGCAACTCTAGCCAATCGAACGCTACCTGCAAATTTTGGTGGCATTGCACGAATGGTCCAGCAGGTCAGTGATGACCAGTTAGTCAGCTGTTCACGCATGCAATTTGCATGGTAAAATACCAGTAGTTTTGACAAGCAGTAGCTAACTAGCTAGGCTGCCAACGGACGACAATACACCTTGATTAATCAGCCAGTGATCAGACTGTTCATGGAGTACTAGTACTGTTCATGGAGTATAGTAAGACTTTTTACCTGTTCAACTTTTACTACTATTACTACCTTCAGTCTATAATGTAAGCCTTTCTAGGAAAAGGCTTTTTTTTTTAACAAGGGAAAGGCCGAGAAGGGCCTGGATACTGCCATTAAATAAACGGTGGGGTATAAATTACAGAAAGGACTTTCAAAGTTACAGCAATACAATACAGGTCCTTACAATATGCAAACCAGACCCTAGAAAGATAATAGAAAACGCGAGCTGGTCCACCACCACCGACGATGAGGTCCGGCCTCAAGCCACGAGCTACGCCACGAGAGCCATCGAAGCCACATGATGCCGAGGGGAAAAGGAGCATCGCCGCGAGACTAGAAAAGGGCCTCCACTGGAGGTTGAAGATCACCTGGCGCGCCGCCGGCACCAGGCCCTGGAGGTGTTGTCCGTCAGCAACAGGATTCGGTAGCCAAACTTGTGCTCCCGATAAGATACTCTAGGACATTCGAAATGAAAGCGGTTAGATCTTGGCGGGGGCCCTCCCCCTGAGGAAAGGAGGAGGGGGGTATGGTCCGAGCCCACCCTGGTGACCGCCCGGAGCGAGCACAGGGGGAAGGCCAGCTCCCAATCCACAGAGACAAAGACCCTATCGAGGAAGCATCGCACCGGATCTAGGCGATTGTTGGTCCAGGTGAATCTCGCACCAACCCGAGAGATCTCCCTAAGATCCAGGTCCATGATGCAATCATTGAACATACGAATCCTATGGAGGTCCACGTTCGCCGAGTCTTGTCCGCGGTAGAGCGAATCAAGTTGAAGTCCCCTGACACAATGATAGGGGTCTCCGTTCGCTCCACCTTGGCCTTGAGCTCGAGCAGAAACTCCTGGGACCTCCTATGGTCTGCGGGGCCATATACAATCACGACCTCCCATTTGAGGCGTGATTGTTTATGGGGTGAGGGCCATCCTCACAAAGAAATCCCCGCGGTCCATATCCTCTACCTCGAAGGTATCCTCCTTAACCCCAAGGAGGATGCCGCCCGAGTCGCCAGAGGCCGGAAGCCAAGTCTAGGCAAATTTATGCCTAGACAAAGCCTCCAGCTCCAACGGCGAGAAGTCCTGAAGAATGGTCTCCTGAAGGCCCACAATATCCACATCTTCTTGGTGCAAGTACTTGATTTGGCGGCAGCGTCCGTCCTGGCCGAACCCCCGGATGTTCCAAATGAACACTCGGAACGCCCGGAGAAAGTCCATATGAACGATCACTTGAGGGCGGCCCCGTTACTAGGGGCGAAACGGGAACGGCTAGAAGACCCGGGCCGAGGCGGGACCTTAGGATGTCGCCCCCCGAGGTCTCCCTGTACCGAGGGTCCTCAGGGGTGGCTGGCTGTCATCAGGGACAAGTGGTGGCACCGAGCTGGACCCAGTTCAAGAGCAAGGTCTGCCCGAGTGAGGGCACGTTCGCTCCGTCTCGCCACACGCACGGCAGGTAATCGCCCTCGTACACCTCTCGAGCCTTGATGGCCGCTACCTGCTCCAACCGAGGTCCCTTCTCGCCGCGGAACACTATGCCGCAGTCAGACGCAATCGCATCCAAGTGATCCAAATCAACCTCCTCCAGAGTCGAGAACCTAGAACCCGAAGGCAAACTAGAGCTAACAGGGGAAGGGGGAAGGGGGAGGGGGAGGGTGATGCGTACCGGGAAACTCGTCACGCGCTGTCACCCTCAAGGTCGCCCGCTCCACGATCATCGGCTCCGGGCCCACGCCCGCACTATGAGCCCTCGCAAGGCGCTCGCTGTGATGAGATGGGGGAGGAGGGGGCTGACGGGGGCCTCTGGCCCGGCGCGCCCTGGCACCCGAGCCGGGAGTGGAGAGGTCGACCGCGTCCGGGCCACCATCTGCGAGGTCTAGAGTGTCCGGCGCGAGGGAGTAGCACACCATCCCCGGGGAGCGGGGGAACGACTAGGGGAAGACGACCATCCCCACACTGCCCGAGGTGTCCTCCGATGACGAGGCGAGGGTGGTGGGCGGCGGGGAACCCTCCTTTCTCCCCCTGGGGCCCCCTCCTGAAAACGGCTGGGACTAGACGAGGTTGGAGCCATACTGATGTAGCACCGAGGGTAAAACCACTACTAGAATATCGCCTATTGTTTTATTATGTGCATCATCATAACATCAGCATGCATTTGTTTGCCTAAAAGTATTTTCTAAAAGCCCGTTTTTGTTTTCTAAAATATACCTTTTCTATTTCAAATGTAAAATCCTTGGTCCGTCCGGATCTTTTGTTTGCCTAAACTATTTTACCAAAAAGATATTTAAAACTAAATAAAATAAATAAAATGTTTTTGTCCGGGGAGGAAGTCCAACCGATCAGGCCAGAGGCCCAACCGGCCCAGACTACCTGGCCCAGGTAAATCAAACCCTAACCCTAATATACCACCTCGTCATACCCAATCCCACCATTTCCCCTGTGCCGCCGCCACCCCCACACTACGGACACACCACAACACGCACGCATCACACACACACACATGCTCCCCCGTGGACCCCACCCTGCTAATCCTGTCGCCCCTCTCGCGCGACCCCCACCTCGCTCGCGTCCACCTCTTTCCCCGCGACCCATGTTCCCCTCGCGTCCTCCTCCTTCCTCACAGGAGGGTGGCGCCGCTTCTGTTCCCCGCTCCCCTCCCTCTATATCCCGATCGAACCAGCACCGCACCCCGCTCCCCAGTCCGCCCGCGACCCCCTCCTTCCTTCCTCCTTTCTCGTGAACCACCGCCTCCACCTCCCGTTTCCCCACCTCCTCTCCCCTCGCCAGGCGCCGCCCTCTTCCTTGCCGAGCCCTAGGCTCCGCCGTCCTGCGCTGTGGGCGTCCCTCCCCCGCCGCTGCACCTGCGAGCAGCCCCGCCGCCAGGGCTCTCCCTCTTCTCGACCCCACCCCCGCTTGATTTCCTCTTTCTGGAGCCGGCCGCCTTGATGGGGATATGCCTACCGGGGTATACCCAGCAGGACGTTTCCGATTGGCCCAGGAACTAGCGAGTGGGCCTGCAAGACGGCGACTGGATCAAGGCCCGGTGTGGATCCAAGCGACTGGAAGCTGAAGGCCCAAAGTAGTAGATAGGCCCATGGATTAGGTTAAACGAAGTACCGAAGCCTTAACTGATTCGGTTGAGATATGTAAACCCTAGGGGAGGTGAGTCTATATAAACCTCCCTACAGGGCGTGTAGAGATACGTTCCATCATACACCCAAGCGACTCGCCGCCTAGCCGCCGAGCTCGCCCCATTGTACCACCATCATAATACAATCTAGCAGGAGTAGGTCTTTACCCTCCGGGGGACCGAACCTGGGTAAAACCCTGTGTCTCCGTCCTCATCTCGCACCGCAGATGGCTGGCCGCCCTTGCCCCTCGTTCTACTACTCGCTGACGATTGCAGCATCTGCCGTGACCATTCCCACGACACGCCTCCTTCCTGTCCTCCAGCTGCGTGCGCCTCACCCTCGATGCGGGACCCCTCTCCCTCGCCAGCCCTGCCTCCAAGCCCGATGCCCTTCCTCGCCGTCTCCCCGACCCGTAGGGCGCGCCTTTGCCAGCGGTACCCCGCCGCCACTGCGCCTCCTCACCGGGTCTCCGCCCGCCCCGATGCCGCTCACCTTGCGGCTGCCCTCTCGGCCATCCTCCCGCGGCTTCCCACCTGGAACCTCCGGCCAATCGACGTTGTTTCCTTCTGCCAGCTCTGAACCGAGTTTCCTTCCCCTGGGCTCCTACACGTGTCTCCGCAGCGCGCCAAGGCCCTCACCTCCGACCAGCAAGCACGACGCCACTCCTGTTCTTTTCCACACCCACAAGGTGTTTGAGCCAGTGTCCGCATGGGACATGCCCCTTCGCGACTTGCTTTGGTTGTCCCACTGCCATGTGCCCGTCTTTGGATGGTTCATTGTACCTGAGATGGTTCATGGCGCTACAAGATCTGACCTGGTGATGTACTTTTGACAAGATCTTCGTCCTGACTGTGGTTCCACATCCGTCCACAAAATCTACGTGTGACTCCTAAATTCCAAGTGCACCTTCGCCAAGATCTTCCTCGCGAAACGAAGATCGACCCCGAACCCGGTGCCGCGTCAAGTTCTCCTTCCCGGATCCAACAGCCGAGACCGATCCCCCGAACCCTCACAACCCCAAGATCGCCATTCGATGTGTGACCCCTATCCGAGACCCCTCATATTTTTATAATATATGTTATTGATCTTGTTGCATATTAAATGAACATGTGTGCATACATATTGTGGGTGTTGGGGGTATCTAGGTGATTCGCCTAAATTAAATATGGAGACCATATGCGGGCGAATCTAGGTTAATATTTGTCCCATTTAAATTTGTGCATCGAATCGGTGATATAATTTTGTCTTGTTAAGACAACATTTAAATTGTGGGATATCTAAACAACATAAACCATCTAATAGATTATCGGGACCCCTGTTCCGCTTAATATGGCCTAATTGCATCGCATCTTTGCCATGTCATACATCATACATGCATCATGTTCGGTCTTCTGGCGTAGTATTAAATAGTGCATCCGTTGTTTCTGCTAGCGTTTTGCTTCTTTGCGGATTAGGCCGATGAGTTGATGCGAGTGTCGGCCCGATCTTCGGATAAACCTTCGACAATATTTTCAGGCGAGCATTCTCCCTCTTTCTACCTATTTTACTTTATAGTCTTTACTTCCTCCTATTGATCTATTGCTATCTGTGTTGCGATGCTCTAGTTTTCGTACCCGTGATATCCCTTGCAGCCTTATATTGCCTTGGACACATCCTATTACCTGTTGTTTGGTAGATAGTTGTACTTGCGTGTCGTAGTCGCTTGCTCAAGTGCGGTTGCATGTCGTCAAGTACCACCGTTGTTGGAGTAATGCCGCATGTTTAATGTTGAAGATGATCATGACTTTAATTATCGTTTAATAACTAAAATTGAAAGTAGGTAAATAATGCAGAGGCACAGGTGGGCAATAGATGTTATTTGGTTTTTAACCGTCCACTTGTGTCCCGTAGGACCCCGAGTACTTGATACCTGTTCTTTGAATATTCGCACTATCCGCATGTGGGACCATGAATCCCCCTAGCCAGAGCTTGAGTCATATCTTATTTCTTGGGGCCACAAAGTAGTTTGGGGCTTTATTACTATCCTGTACTTATGCCATGCTTTACTGCTTTATTTATGATTGTGCGTGGAGCGCCTGTACTATTTTGGAACCCCATGCCACGTTTTCGCGGTATCGACAAGCCCAGTCACACTTCCGGGTTCCCGATGCTTCTGACCGTCGTCACAAACCTCTGGGTCCGTCTCGAAGCCGGCCAACTTCGTAGCGGGTAGCTTGGTGGGGTGGCCCCCTGAAATTTATATGAATCTTGCAATTGCTCTGTCGTGATGCTCGTTGGGTTTTCATTTGGTTTTTCTCGAGGTTGATCGTGTGTGTGTTTCTATTTGTGCCCCCCTGCAGGGTAAAACTTTCTGAAAGCCGTGTCCGCGGTTATGGACGACTTGGAGCACAGTATCTCGATCATAGACAACTATAACTAAAGTAGTGCTATAAATTTGACTTTATAATGACTAGTAATCAGCTTCACTATAATGGAATGGATAAATAAAAGTGCCAACAATTGCTGGTTTGGGTTGTCACCTGTTACCATTGTATCTGACTAGTAAGTATTGCAACTACAACGGAATGGCTAAATAAAAGTACCAACAACTGCTGGGTTTTGGGATGCCTCATGCTATATGTATCTGACTAGTAAGTACTACAACTACAATAGAATGGTAAACTAAAACTTCCCATTGCTTATTATATCAGGATGACTCATGCTATCTATATCTGACTAGTAATTGCCGCAACTATAACGGAATGAATAAAACTGCCAACTGTGTGAGTTCCTCGGTTGACTTCCTCGTTTGGTCTCTGGGGGGAAATACCAGGAGGTGTAAGCTTGGTGATATTTTCAGGTTGGATCCGAATAGGTCTTTCTTATCCCTATCTAATAGCCGCCAGTTGTATTGAGTCTCTATAGGTTGTTTAGTGCATGCTGTGCTGCCGCTTCAGTCTTTTTTTGTTACCTATGTAGGCGAGGACCGCCGAATTCTAGTCTCGCCGTGTACTGGCCTCAGTACTGACCGCTTTCTTTTTCCTTCGCCTTTGTCGTCACCCCTTTTGTTAAGCAGGTTTTGAGATCGACGTCGTTAGCAGGGTTACCCTGCCGGCTTGGCCTGGGCAGGGTTATGGACGCCATTGGTTATTCTTCAGAGCTCTTAGCTCAATTTGCATCTTGTCCGTACTCGGACGCTGTATTGTTTCAAAGGTGATTTGGATCTTTGTATTGTATATTTGTATTCTTGACTCTTTGAGTCATTGTTGTATATATCCATTCTGTGGGTTCCATCGTGGACTATTGTGTAATGATATTACTTCGTTTTCCACCCGCACGCAAGTGACTGGTGGGAACCTTTTAATCGTTTCTATGCGGGTTTGGCGGAGGTCGCTAAAAATTGCATAGGGTCGATTCTAAGGGTGTTACAACTGAGCGATGTCGAAGGCAAGAGGATCCAGCGGGGACGGGCGGGCACAGCACGGGACGTCTACCCTCATGAGCTTGGCCGAGGCGCTCTGAGGGAGCGGCTGGCGATCCGGGAAGATAGGAGCCATCCCTCCAGCCGCCCGGCCAGTCACACCCCTGCCCGCCTGAGGACGCGAGGGAGGGGGAGCTAGGACCATAGAGGTCGGGGACTTGGGCCCGTCCGGGGAGTCCTCACCGAGCGAGTCCTCGTCCGAACCCCCATCCCCCGGCCTGTCCCCAGGTCATCACCCTGAGGAGGGGACGGAGAAGCCGGGCGGTGGCGTGGGGGCGTGCTCCATCGCGATCCCGCCCTGTCAAAGAAGATGTCGCTCGATGGTCATCGGGAACACCGCGGGGTCAGGGCACAGGATGCGGATACGGATCGCCCCGTGACCGTCGAGGGAGCTCGGGTCCACTTCCAGGCATTTGCCCACTGTCTGGGCCACGAGGGAGACCACCTCCGCCCGACGAGCCTCCGGGGGAACACCAGACAGGCGGATCCACACCTCCGACAGCGTGGCAGTCACCCCCTGGTCCACGAACGACGGCCTAATCAGCACCTGCAGCTGGTGGATCGGCAGGGTGAAGGAGGCACCAATGGCACACATCCACAGGGTCGCCACGGAGGGGAACAACACGGTGAATTCAGTAGGAGATATCCTCCTCACCGGACACCCGTGCCCCGGGAGGACCTCGCAGAACTCCTGGTGGATAAGCTCCTCTGTCACCTTGATCTGAGCTGGGGGATCTTTCTCGAGAAGCGTCACCGTCGCCAGGGTCTCGGGAACGGCCATCTGAACACCACCCAGATCGATGTAGTATAAGCCACCGTTGACCCCGTGACCGTAGTACTCGAGACACTCCCGAGAAGTCCGGGAAGGAAGGGAATAAGCCCCTCCCACAGGAGCAGCGGACGCCGGCAGAGAGGTGGAGGGCTTCTTCTTCTTCTTCTTGGGCTTCTTCTTCTTCTTCTTCTTCGACGCACCTACAGGGCTAGCGGCCGCCCCGGAGCGTGGCGGGATGGCTGACCAACACGGGGCACAGGGGCCTCGCGCCAGTTTGCCACGTCCACGCGACCAGACACGCCTCTGTGACCCAGCGCCTCTCCCCTCTCGGCCAGGGCCTGCTGCCGCAGGTGCTCCTCGCGCCGAACAGCCTCCAGCGAGGGACCCCTGTCGGGGCGTGACAGGAGCGGCCCCTGGGCCCGGCGCTGCTAACGGGGCGACGAATGCGACGGCCTGCGAGCCTCCTGGCCCCTCGCCCAAGACGGCGACCTCGGCAGATGGCGCGCGGCAGAGTCTCTGTGCCCACGGGCCAGAGCTTGGCGAGGTGGGGAGGGGAGACGAGGGCCACTCCGGCCGCGGGCAGGTGAAGGCCGAGGAGGGAGAGGCGATGTGCGACGGTGAGGAGAGGCCTCATGGCGGGAAGATGCGCCGCAGCGGGGAGAGGGACTGCGCGGCTTCTGCGAGGCCATGAGCGCCTCCTTGAAGGAGCGGGAGAGTGCTTGGGGGGTGCCACACGTGCACTAGCTGGCGGTAGCTAACGGTACGTGGATACATGCATACACCACTAACAAAGTTTGTCTAAGTTCAAATTAATGTTCTTCAATTTATGTAAATTCGGATATATCTAATAATACATAAATATTACTAGATACATCCGACTTTTACTAAATCTGAGAACATTAGTTTAGATAGAGTGTGTACTAAATCACAAATTGCAAGCAACGAGTCAGCTGGGTCGCTGCCTGAGCTGAGCTGTAGAGACTGTAGGTCCACCCATGAGTACACGTGGACAAACTCTGAAGTTTACTGTGTGTGTCAGGCATTAACAACACGTTTCCTGGTCATGTAGCTGATGTCGTACCTACGTGGAACCGAATAGGCTTTTTCTACTGATGCCTGCCACGTCACGCCTTACAAGTGGACTACGCAAGATCGACGGGGCAGAATGAACGAAAATAACCCAAAAAAATAACGATTTCACGAAATAAACTCCGGCCAGAAACGGGACTAACCCTTTTTGCAACGCCATACGGAGTGGCGCCGCACATTGAAGAGCGGCGCCACTAGGGCTCGGGCGCGAACCTGCGCCAGTGGAGCCCGCTGTCCGGTCCGGCAAGTCTTGGCGCCGTTGCGCCTGGCGCCGCACTTTATGTCATGTACCAGCGCGGCGCCAGCCCTCCCCAGACCCGGTCCATTTCCTCTCAGACGCATAGGAGCTGCAGCGGCGGCGGCGGCGGCTCTTCTCCCCCATCCACCTTCTCCCTCCTAGTGTCCAAATTGGAAGCCTCTCTCCGTGGAGTTCGATCCCCCCAAGTGCCTTGAGGTATTCTTCCCCTTCATCTTTGATTTGACCCATTAATTTCTTGTTTTTGGTCCATATCTTGTAAACCCTAGTTTGTTTTGTAAGATGCATGGTAGAATGTTCTTGTATTGGCATATGGGTTGGTATTGTGTTCATGTTGTTAGCATGAGTATCTATTAAGTGTGTTGACCATGGTATTGTTGTTGTGATTATGTTAGGCATGGCAAGAATTGTTCATGTTCACCATGTAGACACCGATGCTTTTTTGAGAGGTAACATAGAACCGGACCCGGACGAGCTCGATTTGGTGTTTGAGCGTACTCCAACATATGCCGAGGTCTTGGAGCAATTGAGGATTGAATTGAAATGGATGGACCCAAAGGATGATATTGAGTTGGAGGGAAGACATAATGTTGGCTTGGGAATGCATGTCCGTTGGAAGACCATGCGTATCTTCTCCGAGGCCCGTTGGCTTGCATACAAGGAGGTGGTGGCCGAATCACTAGACAAGAATCTAGAGCTATTTGCCACCAAGAAAGTTGGTAGTTCATTGTCTTTGGACTTAAACCGTATGGCATCCCCATTGCGTACTATGAGTCCTCCACCCGTAGACCAAGAGCTAAGGCGTGAACCTCCCTTGACCCAAACATTGAGCCCGATTTCAAGACACCAAGATGATGATTGTGGGGGTGAAGATGAAGATGACAATGATGATGTTGAACTCCACGACAACAATATTGGAGATTTAGAGAAATATATCACACAAGATGACATGGACCATGACCTCCCGTATTCTCGAGGCTATGCATCGGACTCGGATGATGATGGTCCCGAAGAAGTTGACGAGGAGGGTTCACGGCTAGAGGCCGAATCCACCATACCGTATTGGGTCGGGACCATCGGGTGCCTTTGTTTCGTGATCTCGGTCATGGATGAAGCCACGGTTGATGGTGGCAAAGGCATTGTGCTCGGACCAAGGACAAGTTCTTACCGGGATGACAATGAAGTGAATAGTGGCTTTTGCAAAGGATCAAGGTTCAGGACCTTGTTGGAATTTAAGCAATGGATAAAGGAGTTCTCGGTGAAGCATCATCGTCCTTACATGGTCGTGCACTCGGACATCAAGAAGCGTTACACGGTGAAGTGCGAGGAGGAAGGATGTCCTTGGATAGTGCGTGCAAGACCATTCAAGGGAGGTCCTGAATGGCACATATCTAGTTGCGTATCAACTCACATGTGCCGAGGCCCGGTGTTGGATGGGAAGGATGCGAAGAACGAGCACCGACAACTCACCTCCGAGTTCCTCGCTTATAGGCTTTCCAATGACATCGCGTCGTTTCCAATAATGACCATCAAGCAGGTTATAGAGTTTGTGAAAGCCCTCTTTCACTACGAGGTGAAGTACGGGAAGGCATGGAAGGCTAAGCAAGCCGCATTCAAGATGTTGTACGGTGATTGGGAGGAATCTTATAACCGAATCCCAAGGTTGTTGTTAGCGATGGCCAATGCTAACCCCGACATGGTTCATGTGGTTGAACCTTATGGGAACAAGAGAAGGGTTGTAAACGGGAAAACCGTGCGAGTATTTGGCCGTGCATTTTGGGGTTTTGAGCAATGTGTCCGGGCTTTTGAACATTGTAGACCGGTCATCTCTGTTGATGGCACCTTTATGACTAGACAATTCAAAGGCACTATCTTGATTGCAATAGCCAATGACGCGAACAACCGGTTGATTCCTTTGGCGTTTGCTTTGGTGGAGGCAGAAAGCAATGATAATTGGGAGTGGTTCTTCTATCTTTTGAGAACCAAGATATTAACCCCTCAAAGGGAGATATGTGTCATCTCTGACCGTCATCAAGGAATTCTCAATGCTGTGATGATTGATATTCCCGACCATGCTCCATTGCACCATCGTTGGTGCATGAGACACTTTTGTTCAAACTTCTATAGAGCATGCAAGAGCAAGGATTGTCCGATGATCTACAGGATTGTTGCCTCGCTTTCACGGAACATCGTTTCTCTAACTTGTACAACAAATTGTTAGTCAACAAAGAACTCAATGCCGGTGGTCGCGAGTGGCTCAATAGGAACATTGAACATATGGGAAAGTGGGCACGAGCTTTTGATGACGGTGGCCGGAGGTATGGCCAAATGACAAGCAACATGACAGAGGCATTTAACAAGTTGCTAAAAGGTGTCCGTGCATTGCCCATCACGGCAATAATCCGATATACATTCGACATGATGAATGAGTATTTTCTGAAATACTCACATGAAACGGACCGACATATTGCAGGGGACAACAAGAACAACTACAAATACAAGTTCCCTCCGAAGGTTGACGATTGGATGCAATTTCAGACAATGAAAGCGGATTCCCAAGTTGTCACGGAATATGACAATGACGAGCTAATTTACCAATTTACGGAGCCCGGAGGTACAACGGCTGATGGTGTCCAACACGGAGGCCGAGCTTTCAAGGTCTCGCTCAAGACCTGTGAGTGCACATGTGGAAGGCCATCATTGCTTCATCTTGCGTGCTCTCACTTGCTCGTGGCGTCTCGCAGACGACATTTGGATTACAATAATCCGCTCCACACCGTTATCAATGTAAGGATTGAATGACAACAATCTCGGCCGTCCAATGGAGAAGCGTTCCCAGCTCCACACCGAAAGAAGGAGCAAACAACCACCAATCCCTGAATCGGCGGAGCTCCTAAGGCAAGCGTCATCCAGCTGTAGATGAAGTGAACAACCATTTGGTAAGAACAATTTTTTTTTGAGATAGTGCAAAAATATACAACAACATTTGTAAATAACTCATTACCTAACTGCAACCCAGCAACGCAGAACCCCAACTGAAGGTAGAGTCGAAAAAAACCAGCAACTTGAGCCAATGCCACTGAGCACGATCCCCACTGCTGTCAGGAAACAGAGTCCTCGTGATAATGTACCACACATACACACGAGTGTATGTCTTGATCGTCTCCTCATCGGCATCCTCGGGCAAATCTTGAAATTGGATGATCCAAGTAAAAGTAGCCCCGGCGACCCTCGCTTTTCCCTTCTTGTTTATAGCCTCGGGTGGATCCTTCCCTATAAGGCGACCATCTCCTCACGCCACCCGTCGAATCCGAGGACATGCACAGGGTTTCCCTCGATTGGGAGTGCCAGGATCATGCTCATGTCCTGCAAGGTGATCGTAGTCTCACCGGTCCTAAGGTGAAATGTGTGCGTCTCCGGCCTCCATCGGTCCACAAGCGCGATGATCGCAGCAGGGTTGAAGGCCGGTGTGGACCGAGTGACCATGTGGATAAAGGGGAGGAGTCCTAGCTGCTGGATGTACGGAGTGTACCGCGCATCATAACGCATCTTGCCGGACGAGACCTCGTGGTACCTAAGTCGAAGGGGTTGAAGCTCCTGCAAACATATAATGGCAAAATGTTAGATTTCCATCTAAAGAAACATGGCATCTTGTTCGACTTGCATTGAAGTTTTTAGTACCTGTCTCTTCTCCGACATCTTGTAGGCACGGTGTTGAACATCATAGTGAGCATTGTTTAGAAGGGGGTTTAGAGCCATCCTATATATTCAAAACAATAGAGAGAATAAGAACAATTACAAAATGTCCATCTTATAGTTCTAGCATCTAGAATTGCAAGCTAAATCAACCATCTTATAGTTCTAGCATATAGTTCTAGCTTTTGTCCATCTTATAGAGACATCCTACATATTCATCCTACTCTACCTATAGTTCTAGCATCTAGAATTGCAAGCTAAATCAACCAACTAGACTTCTACCATATAATTGTAAGATAAATCAAAACACCAACTAGAGTTCTACCATATCTCCATCTTACTCTAGCCATATGGAATTGCTAATATGAAAAAGCACCTAACATATACTTCAAAGATAAATAGACCAACTAGAGTTGTACCAAAGAGTACTATGCCATATCTAAACCTAAATATCAAATAAGCATTGCAATGGTTCATCTCAATCTCTACATCTAATTGAACCTAGGGTTTCACCAAAATTTGAACAAAAGGGGAAATTAGCAAGAAATTTTTGGACAAATAGCAATGGATTTGAGAGGAGATACCTGGGGAAGGGATTGGGAGCAAGATCCTTGGACAAATCCAGCAAATCTTGGGTTTTTGGAGAGGGGAATCACCGGGGCCGAGAAAACCTAGCCGCCATACGCCTCACTGCGTCCGAGAGGAATGGGCTGGTTCGTGGCTGGCGCCACCGGTACAAGACCTAAAGTGCGGCGCCAGGCGCAACGGCGCCGCACTACATAGTGCGGCGCCACGCTACAAGGCGCCGCACTATCGGGACCGGGCCCGCGGGGCTCCACGCTGGCAGGTGCGCGGCGCCAGGTGCAATGGCGCCGCTCTTCAAGGTGCGGCGCCACCCCTTATGGCGTTGCAAAAAGGGTTAGTTCCGTGAATTTCTTCTGGCCGGAGTTCATTTCGTGAAATCGTTATTTTTTTGGGTTATTTTCATCCATTCTGCCGATCGACGAGATCCATGCATGCGTGCCACACGTGCACTAGTAGTTTGTCGTACGACTAGTCTTGCACTGCCAGCTCGATCCATTAACTAAGAAATTAACGAAAAAATATTTCATCCGTCCGGAAATATGTCACTTGATTCTTTTAGATTCGTAGTATATGTAACTATAGATGAAACATTTTTAGATACGTTTAAAAATGTTGTGCTGCTAGTGCCCCCTATTAGGGGAGCTCTCTTCTGCATTTGGTCGCCTTGTCTCTTTTCTTTTTTTTTGGGTTTGTTGTGCTGTTGTCCCAGCGGACTATGATTATTTTTATTTTTCTTGTTACGTCTGGGCGTCGTTGACTTTGTGGTACTTGTTGGTCATTGTTTTATTTATAAAGCTGGGCGTAAAGCCTGTTTCGAGGAAATTTAGACAAATCTAGGTAGTAACTTATTTCTCGGTCAGAGAGAATAGCTAGCAAAGCGAATATGATTGAGAGAGATGTTTGATCCATGAGCAAGTTATAGGAAAATACTAGCAAACGTTATAGTACGAAAAGGGGTCCCTCCATTCACGGCAAGGAAAAAGATTTCATAGGAAATTTCTCCGTTTGTCTGTGGTGTGCCCATCAATTTGGACCGGTACCCGCACGGTCGAAAGAGAAAGAAGCAGCCAAGAGAGTTTCAGAGAGAGAGCGATCTGGGCTGATCAGGAGAGGTAGCTAGCTAGTCGCCAACAATGGCCGCCGCGTGGAAACATCAATGCATGGGGGGGAGGAGAGGAGAAAGAGAGTTCAAATTTGAAAAGAGTGTGAGCTAGACGACAACCCTTTCCAGTTTAATTTCCACAATATCAAGGAGAGGATTCTATTTGGTAGCTTTTGCAGGATGACCGAAAATATGCAAGATTGGCATTGTTTTTTACTCGCCCCGTTGGACATAGGAATGGAGCGAGTGCCGTTCACACGCTTGCACGTGTCCTTCTTGTCTTACTGTATTTAGGGTATGTTCAGTAGTCCTCCAACTTCACCGAACTCTATCGATCTACTAGCTTCTAGGGCAACTCTAGTGCATCTGGCGGAGCAAAGAACGTTCGTCGGCGTCACTACATGAGAACATGGTCAAGATTCGTTGTGAGAGGAAGGAACGGGGCGGGGCACGAGGGGAAGGAGGGAGAGCGACGTCAGTGCTCCCGCGGGTGAGCTCGGTGCGCGCGTATGTACTCAATTAACCTCGCCTGGCTGCTGGCGCGAGAGTGGCTCGAGGCCGGGGTCAAGGCATGAGCTAATTAAGACCGGCAAAGATTATGGAGGAGGCGTCCAGGTTGTGGACGGGGATTGAATGGACGTGGTGGCTAAGATCAGGAGTGGGTCATCGGCACTGCTCGACACGGCGGAGTTTCACGAAGCTGGAAGCAAGAGGACTTCCGAACACAGCCCTTAGAACCACTACCATTCTCCTGTGGACAATCAGACATGAAAATTAGCTCAACATTAACTCCATGTAGTGTGGAGATTTTACAAAAAAGAACTTAAAACGTCATCAACATTAACTCATGATCTATCTCCTAGGATGTTCATTCCAAGATTCATAATATATTTTAGTATAAAAGTATGTTCCATTTAACGGCAGGCCCTAGCTTCTGAAACGTCTTAAGAGGTGGAGTGGAGGTTCATGTTGATAAAATATACTATAATAACATCCTATATATATGCAAAAAACGTCACAATCAAAATGTGTTGGTTGTATTTGGACAAGTTCTCTTCCGCCAGGTAGGGCGCCTGGTTCTCACGATGGATGCTGGAGGCCGCCCAAGCACAAGCTAGCTGGCATCGTAGGCCATTCGATCTGTGTGTGAGTTCCAAAACGGCAGAAACAGAAAACAAAAAAGAAGTTTGGTGGCATGCATGCATGCGACAGGGCAGATGCGTCATTCGCAGGGATATGGTGTGGAGATTCTGCTGCCGAATGCAGACAGGCAACGGCAGACAGAGAGAGAGAACTGAAACGCGAACTCCTCAATGTGGTTTGGCCTCTACGATGGCTGCTCGCACTCGCACGGCTGCTCCATCCATCAGATTCGTCGTCGTCACTCGACTCGATCAGATCAGATGGTGCAGCAGCAGCAGCAGCAGCAGCAGCAGGATGATGATGGAACTGGATGGGCGTTTGGTGTCTTCCTGGCTGCCCATGCCTCCCCCTCCCCCTGTCCCCCTCAATTTCCTTTTTTTTCATTCCTACGATTCATTCCACCTAGCTATCTATCGCCTTCACATTCTTTGCACCCATCCATATATATATTTATCTATATGTACTATATATCTTTCCTGTTGTTGGATTAATACCTCTGCATGTCTTTACCTGCCATTAATTGCCTCTTATTCTTCTTAATTATATGTTTCATGATATCCTTTGCTTGATGCTCATTTCATCTCCATGCATCTACCCACACTGATGTCCGTGAAAAGAATTTGTTCTCCCTTGGTGCATGTTATGGCATCTGGGTTGGATCTATCCGGACATACATCTTCTAGGCTTCTAGCCGAGTAATTCTTTGTTGTATTCCCTTCATCGGGAAATAAGTAATTCTTAAAAAAAAAAGGAGATAGGTGATATTGGTCCTTCTAGCTAGATTCGCATGTAATCTACGCACTAAAACATGTCTAGGTAGATGTGAATTTAGACAATCTAAATACTTTCTCCGGTCTATATTAATATTCTTAACTTTGTTTAGATTCGTATGTATCTAGTTAAGTATTTAGACTAGATGCATTCGCATTTAGATAAAGTTGAGAACATTAATATAAACCACTAACTTAGGAATACTTGTGATATACTACATTAACATAGTAACCTTTATAATTCTATAAATTTAAGCGTTTTACCAACCCAATATAGCAGTAGTAATAGGGAAGGCAGATGCCAGTAGCAGCTAGTGGCAGCATGCATGGCATGGCAGTTGGCAGGCGACCGATATCCAGTCACCAGCCTACTAGTACGTTGTCCACCTATACTGCACCTACGTGGCTAGCCAATAGAAAAGTCAGAGGAAACGCCAAAACAGAAACAAATGCATGAGCGCCCACGCCCACGCCCACGCCCACGCCACGACAAACCAAACACCCCCCCATGAACTCCCCGTGAGCTCACCTCACCCTCAGGCCTCAGCGATGAGTGGCAAGCAAGAACTCTCGATCAATTTATTTTGGAGATTAATCACCTAGTACTAGTAATAGTAATGGTAATATAGCATTTGAATAACGATCGATGATGCATCTCTTCTCTACGTACGTCTCAGCTGAATCAATGGTGGAGCTAGCTACAACAAGGCCGGCTAGAAGAAGAAGAAGAAGAAGAAGAAGAAGAAGAAGAAGAAGAAGAAGAAGAAGAAGAAGAAGCTTATGCCCCCAGCTGCTGCTGCTGCACCCAGGTGGAGAAGACCTCGAGCGTCTTCATGTCTGCCCGGTAGTGCTTCTGCGTGAAGTCCAGCAGCGACCGCCACGTGAAGTCCGGGTACGCCCGCGGGTTGGCCTCGTCGACCAGCCTCCCCGGCGGCGACACCACCTTGTCCATCTGCGGGCAGAGGAAGAAGGCCAGCGACTTCCTCGGCACCCTGCTGTTCACCACCGCCCTGTGGAGGCAGCTCCGGTAGCGTCCGTTGGAGAGCGCCATGAAGGTGTCTCCGATGTTGACGACGAAGGCGTTGGTCCTGGGCCTGATGGAGCGCCACCGTCCGTCGGCGTGCACCTGCAGTCCGCCGACGTGGTCCTGGTGGAGGATGGTGAGCGACGTCGGGTCGCAGTGCGGGCCGGTGCCGAGGGTGTCGTTGGGCCGCTGGCAGGGCGGGTAGTAGTTGAGCCGCATTATGGAGTCGTTGCCCTCGAAGAAGCGCCGGTAGTGGGCCCGCCCAACCCCGAGGCTCTCCCCGAGCACCTCCATGATCGCCAGCGACAGACGGCTCATCTCCGAGCAGTACCGCCCGTACACCTCCCTGCAAGATTCTTATTGCGGTCAGCTAGCTACTCTGCTCTGCTTGCATATAGTATAATCATGCATGCTCTGTTTCTTTCCCTGTGAGTAATTAAGGAAAGAGGTTTTGTGCACGCGGTGCTTACCCGAGCCGGCGGTGGTCCTCGCCGAGGGCGGCGACGATGTAGTCGACGACGAGGTCGGGCTCCGACGGACACGACCGGAACGAGAGCGTCTCTTTCCAGGGTAGCTTGGATGCAAACCGCCCCGTGAAGCTGCTGGCGTAGCCGCAGGACTCGCCGGGGCGACGGAGCGCGCGCTGCTTGTCCTGGAGCGACATCGTGAAGAAGGCGTCCACGCACCGGTGCGCGTCGGCGAGCAGCTCGGCGTCGATGCCGTGGTTCACCACCTGGAAGAAACCGTGCTGCTCGCAGGCGTCTCCGACCTGTCGGGTCACCTCGGCGGCCGCGTGGGGGTCGCCGGAGAGGAGGCCGCCGATGTCGATGAGGGGCACGTGCAGCTCCTCGGTGGCGTCCGGGGTGGGGCTCTCGTCCGCCGGCCAGATGAACTGCGACGGGATGTCGGCCTGCCCGCTCAGCAGCGCCGCGTCGAAGACTGGCTGCACCATGGTCGGTCGGATGGATTGCTCAACAAAGCAGAGTACGCTATGGTACACGAAGCACAGTGTTGCTTAGTCGAGCTCGGGATTGCCGGAGAAGATGAGACGACTGATCGGCCGGTGATCAACTGAGTGATCTTGCTGGAGCTGGGAGAGAGTGAAGCAGCTGTCCTGCAGTGGAGGAGGAGGAGGAGGAGGGTGGTGCTGGTGATTTTGCTCTGCTTGACCACCATCTCTCCCTGCCTTTTTATACCCGGCCGGGACGCTCTCTGTTTTTTTATTTTCCCCTCTTTCTTTCTCTCTCTACATAAGTATTTTCTCTTTTTTCTTGATGAGAGAGAAAGCCATGGATGTATGTTTGGCGCCATGGATGTATGCTAGGCAAACTCAACATCAGTACCCACCCACCCACAGGCCACAGCACGAGGAACAGGCCGTGTCTGCTAGTATTTCTACATAGTGAAAGTGTGGGCTGCCTCTACATATTTTCCCTGCTCTTTGCATTACCACACGTGGCCCAACTAGCAAACATATTTGCATTCCTTTCTCCACTACACATATTCCCCATTTTTCTCCCAAAATATCCCTACTTTTCACAAGAGCATGCCTCTTAGCAAACCATTTTAGCTACTCTTTTCCGAAACATATTGAGAGTGTGTTTGGTTGAGCCGCAGGTTCCTAAAAATCAGCTCTAGAAAATCTGCTGCGGAAAAGCTGCTGTTAGCTCATGATTGGGCAAAAGCTAAAAGTTGTTTGGTTGGAATAAATGTGAACTATGAATTTGGTAGAAAATTTAACTAGCATTTTTTTTCCTACGAGCATTTTGATGAACACATTGCAAACAAACTCCAAACCATTTCCTATATGAACCGGACCAATTACACACAATAAAAACTGTTATATTGCATATACCATTTTCATAGACAATTTGCAAGGAATCAATTACAGAAAAAACAGGGAAAAAAGAAGATACGACCTTACAATACATGGCATGGGAGGAGGAGGATAAGGAAGGAGATGTGGAGGAGGGAGATGAGGAGCATTCGATCTACAGTCAGCCAGTTTCGAGCATCGTTCCTAGAGGCGACGGATCCACGGACCAAGCTATGGAGGCAGCAGTGGAGGGATGGGGCTAGTGTTTGGCATCGGGCGGGTCGCTCCAGTAGAGGAAAAGGAGCGTGGGATGGGGAAGATCGATTCCTGCCGTAGAGCCGTCGGAGACCGTTGGAATAGGCCAGTGAGGGGAACCCTATCTCGGCCTCTCCGCCTCTTGAATCGAGTCATGGGGAAAAGGAGACGTACGGGAGGAGGGTTGGAGGAGAAAGAACAGAACAAACCGGCCAATTTCCACTTCCCGGTGGCATGGCGGGTAAATTTTAGGGATTTTGCGCGATGCAACGCTATAGAATCAGGGGCCAGATCAGCTTCTGCTTTGCACTAGCAAAATCTGCTGGGTTTCTAGAATCTATGTAGGCTTTTTCTCTGTTTGGTTTAGATTTCAACTTCCAAGCAGTGAATCTGGCCACAGAATCCTAACCAAGGGTGGAGATTTGAATTACAGAAAGCTCTAGATAATACTAGATCCATAAGAAAGTAGATAGAAGTAAAAAAAAAAAGGAATGCGGCAAGAACTACTGATACTTATTACATCACCAGGCGCTAATTAAGGATAAAGCAAACATTGGGCAACATTATAATAATAAGTTGGCGGTCCTAGATCACAAAAGTCTACCAAAACAATATTACCACACGGTGCCCAGCATTACAACATTTTGCAATTTTGCATATTTGCTGGAGACGCATAACTAAGGCTGGTCATAGTGCTAGTAACATGCACATGTTACTAGTTCATGTTACTATCTTCATAGTGGGTAGTAACATGTGTGTGGTATCATGCAAAGACTAATTAATTAGATTATAGACTCATATGGTCTTGATATGTGTGATGTTATGGTAACTAGCTAAGTTACTACCTTACTCTCTTTCTTTATTAATTGTCATGCCATGTCACCAATTTGCTTATTTGGCATTACATGTTCATGTTACTAGCTAAATCACTCTCACTATGACCAGACTAAAGCAACGGGTGTCTTGGAAAACATTAGTCGCCGAAGGCTCGTTCGTGTAAGTTCCACCCAATATAAATACTTGTAGTACATAAACATAAATGCATTATGGGACCACAGGAAAACTCAATCTGGATCCATGAACAAGAGTTGACTAAATAAAGTGCGTGGAGATCAATCCACACTTTTCTGTATCAAGGAGCTGTCGTCCTTGGTCATTTGGACGACACTTTCTGGACCTTTTAAGCTTTTTTTTCTGTCTGACTTGGTGGTAACCACCTTTTCTATATTTATTTTGTACATTAAAAGTGTGGCAGAGAAAAGCTGTACACTGATTTTTTTTTGTACGTCATAGTCTACGCTTTTTTATTGGTGCTTTGAGATAACGCTGCCCTTGTTTTCTCTTTGACTTCGAGGTCACCATTTTCCAATCTCGGTTTGCATATGTAAATATGAGAGAAAACTAAGGTGCATACTAAAGCATTTTTGCTTAGTAATATGCACTTTTGTTGGTTCTTATTTTAAGCTAGTTTCTACTCAATTTGTTTTCTGTTTGACTTTTAGGTTGCCACTTTTTCCAACCTTATTTTCTTTATAGTACACATGTGCCAGAGCAAATACAACTGTATAAGAAATCAAATCTTTACACCATATTCTGATTTTTTAGCTAGCTTTAATTTCTTTTCTATTTGACATTGGGCTCACAATTTTTATATCTACCATTGCATATAGATATGGTAGATAAATATACCACCTAATCTAGAAAAATATTACTTTTCATAATTATACATTAATGAGTTAGAGTTATCGAAGACACAATGAGAGAATATCATTTGATATCAGTTAATGAAAAAAATAGTAAAAAATGTGAATTGCACATAGTTCTTTTTTGTATATGAAGCTCATCTCTTTTTACTTTTTTCTACAAGTCATCATTTGGTAATAATCTCATGTACCGTGTGGTAGCTAGTTTTCTTTCCCAACATATGGTGTCGATTCATTTTTTAATTTTCTGTTGTGCACTACATAATTTTACTTGTTCAACAAAAGTGAATTTGACACCCAGTCGCTCTGCGTGCAAGGATAAACACGCACGGATTGTTACAACATCTCCTCGGTCTATTTTTTCTCAAAACAAATAGGACCACACGAAAATCTTTTGAGTAGTACTACGATTTTTTATTTTTCAAAAAGAGAATATATTAATACCAAAATGATACCAAATACACTCAGCCTCTACAACAATATAATATTTTGAAAAGACATCACAGATGCACAAAGCCGGAAAAAAAAGAAACAAACAAAGTATTCATCAGAACAATTAGATGCTCGCATCATTAAGAATACCACGACTGGTGACGATATCAGACTCGAAAAAAGGTTCTCCAAAATGTCTCCTACACGAAGTTTATAATGCACAAGCACCGTTGTCTTCTATTCTCACTAGTATGATCAGATACTAGATTCTTACCCGGAGAAAAGGTCCAATCTCAAAAGAATGCCTTCAACAAGAAAATGACTAGGAAGTCGTCATTGTGAGGGACAAACACCGAAGGCCATCCTAAGGTTTTCACCTCAGAAATGGAGTCCGCCAGAAATGAACTCTACTAATGTCGTCTCCCCCACTGCGAAACGCCGATCATCCAACACATGTGCTTCAACTGATTCGTTGTGAGTACACCTTAGGAACTTCAACGAATCCTGACCCGACTTGAGAATGTGAGATGGAACCTCCTGGTCTTCTTCAAACACAAGGGCCATGATCCCTCCATCGACACGTGGATATCATGGCATAGTGCCAAGATAGATCCAAAATGAATAGAAGGGGGTCCACTAGCCATATGATCAAGAGTAGGCGATAGAGCCCATGGAACCTCCTGGTCTTTTTATGTAATTCTTCTTCCTTTTTTGGCTGTGTGTATTCGTAATGCCATTAGGGTAATGCGTTGTTGTAGAGAATGGATATAATTGGTATCTCGCGATATTAATATATGCTCATTTCCAGAACAAAGAGCTCATGGTTGTGTTCCCACCAAAGCCTAGATATGGTACCCGCAAATCCACGCCCGATAAAAGAAGGCTGACACCAAGACGACCCCAGAGCTCATGTCCACGCACTATCTCAAGCATCGATTTGCAGTCCCTCGATGCCCATGATGGTTTTTCCATGGCTGGTTGCTTGGTTGTCTTGGCGACATCTCCCGATCTGGACCAAAATTATGTCACCAAAGCAACCCCAACTAGGAAGAGCCACATACGAACCATCGGGAATTTGTGCCGGTGGTGTAGAGATGGCTTGCATCTATGTCAAGTGTGTGGTCTGGCCACAGAAAATCGGCTACTTTAGAGTGTTGCGAGGATCCGGCCAACGTCCCATATCACCCATGACCTGATGAAGCCATATCAGCTAGGCCCGGTGAAGTGCCAGCCCTTGATGATCCGAGACTAATCCCGGCCTTATTGGAGATGATGGCCACCGGCGCAACATCGATGAGATCCATAAAAATTTTCCCTTGGATTAGCGGTCGGTGCTCGACTATAGAAGCCAGCTCGCGGAGGCGGTAGAACGTTGGGACGAAGAAGAAGAAGAAGAAGAAGAAGAAGAAGAAGAAGAAGAAGAAGAAGAAGAGCTAATATGGGGCACCCCACCACCGCCATCCACCAGGGAGGGGGCATCCTCCGACTGCGTTGGGGAAGAGGTGTTTCGGGGGTGAAGGGGAGACCTCCGGAGTCGCCTTATGGAAGTAACTCGGGGGGTTAGGGGAACACTTGTGGCTTTGTCAATGAAATTAGGGTATGATCGCTTTCACTAAAAAGTGCTAGAGGTGATTAACTTAAATGGCAGTTGAGTACGCAATCCAAAACGGCATGTTTGTCTCCCTTCATATGTATCCGAAAAACCTAACTTGACCTTCTATTTTCTTTATGTGTGTGTGAGGTGTTATATATTCAGCCATGGATGTTTTATTTCTATCAGCGATGTTTCAATTGTCTAGTTAAATGTATACTAAGAGGGAGCCAATGTCATGATTACATCAATAAGCCCCGAACTAATTTGTCTTTCATGTGTGCTGTTGGGAAGCTAGCTCCCAAACAAAAATGTCAGATAGGTTTTGAAAGCTTAAAATACTGCATCCATAGGCGTAGTAGATCTTGAAATCAGAAGATTACAACTAAGAAATGTCGCCACCGTTCGAACGGTTTTGGCGCCACCCATGTCAACACCACGCAACGTCTACTCCTGCTTAGCTTATTATAATTAACTAACACAGCCCCGTCGACGGAGAAGACGACACCACTACATAGCTAGCTTGTACGATCATGTGTAATTAATCTCCCCTGCTTAATTCTTCCTTCCTGTTCCTGTCAGGACATGCATGTGGTGATTTGATTATTACTTAGGTGCTAATCAAGATCACAACAGCACAAAGCTAGCTAGACGACAACTAATCGATCTAGCTTCTTCTCTCATATGCAAAGATTGCATTGTGCTTCTGTGCTTTGCTTCCTGCCCATACATACATACATACTAAACAACACTACAGAGATCACTCAAATAAATATTTATTTTTTGCTGTCTGAATAATGCAGGCAGATGGGTACATATATACATACAAGGAAGTACAGCGCTTAGAGCGCTAGCACCTGCAGGGCTTGTTGTTTTGTGCTCTACATTACAAATTGATGTCACCACTGACGGCATATGCATTATTACTAATTCTTTACTATACTTAATTACCTGGTGATGAGGATGAGGATGATGTTCTTGTCGGGTTAATTAGCACGATCTACTTGCATATTTTCGATCTGTGCTAGCTACATTTCATCTTTGATCCATATATTGTTAGCCTAGTAGAATCAAAGGATCCACATTGTCTCATCCAATGACAAGCTTGCAAGTGTATATATGTATTTATGCTTGGATGTTTGTGGTTAATTTTAATTATAGTGCAACCTTATCATGATCTGCTGATAAACTATGTAATCACATTCGATGGCACACCCTAATATTAATACAATATAACAGAGATAAGCCTATCTATCTATACTTACCACACACCAGCTGCACATCTACCAATCTCAAGATGTGAATAATTATGGATAGGGATAATACGGTAGTACACATAGGCACCATCGGCCAATGATAGAGGATTAGAGGGGTTGGGTTTTCATTGCAGAACAACACAACGAGCAAGACAAACAAGAAACGGCCTACTTAGCACATCTGTGACATCGGCACATAGTGAAAGACAAATATATATACATGGCAACTGATGTATATAATGTATAGTGATATATATATATATATATATATATATATATATATATATATATATATATATATATATATATATATATAGTGTGGAAGACAAACAATATATTGATGATCTTGGTCTGATAAGTCGAAAGCAACTACCTTATTTAACCTAG